>OZ007597.1:173851099-175136599 GCA_963931845.1 Maratus michaelseni | reverse complement strand
TCTATTAGTTAGAGGTATTTTTAAGGAGTTAAATATCTATAATTTTATTTTTTTTTATTTTTGTGCATGGAAAGAGGAGGGGGGGAGGGGTCCTAAAAATTTCATCTTAATCAAAGAAAAAATGCTTAAAATGTGCTCCTTAGTTTGATAAAACTGTGTTAAAAAAATAAATAAATAAATAAATAAAGTGTCTGGACCAGTTTGGGTCCTGTGACATCAGAATCTTTATTTTATCCATCAATGTAATTCATTTGTAAACTAAAAAGTATTTTGGGGCTTCATTCAGAAGTGCAAATGCAAGAACTCATTTAAAAATATATATATATTTGCCTCTCTCATAAGTGTAATTTAAAAATTTAATTTCATTACTTGACTGTTCAATTAAATCAAAAAAATTTATTGATTGTAAATTAGGAAAAAGAACTAATTTAAATAACAAATTTAATATTCACAAAGAAAAAAAGATTTAAGTATACATTGTTTTTAATAACTGTATAATTTTCAAATTGTAAGGTAAGTATGTTACCTTTTCTATCTGCAGCAGTGTGTATGAAAGAGGAAGCATTTATGTATGATAAAAAAAATGAGAGTTTTTGGACCATTCTTAACTAACATTATATTAAAGTCACAATTTACGATTCTTGCAAAAATTAGTTAATAGACCCTATTATTTATTCAAGTTTTATTCCCCAAATAATTAAGATAAAAATTTGTTTTTAAATGTATATAATATTAATTGCATAGATATAAAAAGTTGTGAGTTATTAAATTATTCAAAGGTTATCGATATATAAGCAAGATTAAAACTTATTTCAGAAAATTTGAATAATACTTTTAATCTGTAAAAATTATACGTCCATTCCGTATTTCTTCGCAGTACAATATCCGTGATATTTATTTTTAAATGACTATTCAGATGTTTTTGTCAAGATGAACTCTTATTTAAAGAGTTATGAAAAGCAATCGAAACTCCAAATATCTATTAAAATATATGCATGTTGTGAAGAAAACTTTATTTAATGAAATTTCTACTTGTTTGACTTTTTTAAAGTTCAAATTTTCAATCAAAAACATTTAAAAAATGAATGCTTTTCGCATTGAAAAGCATTGCAGAAGCAGGCTAAGACAGCCGTCAGTTTACCGTAGCGCCGTCTATGAGGAGAAAAACTGTATTGTAAAATTTCAACGTTACTTTCCCCTCCATCTATCTTCCTCCGTGGTACAAACGATTCCGCCTGCGACAGCCGCCATTTTTTTCAGCACGCAGGCCTAGTATTCAGGGGGCGGTGCATCAGTGCTGAGTGACGTCAGTTTCGGCCTCGACAAAGTACCAATCCCTGTCAGCGCCATCTATTGTTTGAAATTTGAACTAAGAAATTGGCTAAGCTTATTTTAGTGAAATTTCAACGTCTTTATGCTAAATGTATGTATACGAAATAACATAAAATTTCGATCCTCTGCTAATATTCATAAAATTATGTTTTTTCAAGTTTTTAAAATATACGACGTTTAAGAATATTTATTTATTTTTTATTATTGAAAGGATATGAGACTACACTACAATAACAGGTCATTTTACAAATAACAGGTTTTACAATAACCGGTCATTTTAATAAAGCACTATGGATTTAAGCATCTAAAAAAATAATAACTCATGCTGTTGTTGAGGTGACTAGAAAAGTTTGAAATAACGAACAAATGTAATTGTTGTTATTTTTATTGGTGTCCTATAGAAAAATTCCTAAATTACGGTCGTATGAGCCGTAAATGCTTAATAATCTGACAAATATTTGATAGATACACGGGAGCACGGGTCCTGAGCTTGCCCCCCCCCCCCCCCCTTCTGGCCAGCTCGAAAAGTCGTTCCAGCAAATTCTGACTTTTGAACTTTATTATTTCTTAGTTATATTTAATTAAAATTTTTACGTAAAAAAAAGTATGAATCTACTTTTTCTGGCATTTTATTTAAAAACCAGGACCAAGCCGGTCCATCTAGGACAGGGTTGGCGAACCTTTTTATTGCCGCGTGCCAAATTTGTTTAAAAAATATTTTATATGACCATGACGTGCCATCTAAAAAACAAATTTAGTGAGTAGAAAAATAATGATTCAAAATTGCCTTTCTTATTATGATTTTTCAAAATATGGGTAATATACTTATAGGTATTTACATTGTATATAGAAACAAATATACTTTAGAAATTAATAAAAAATAATAATGTTGCATCTTGGTATTGTTGCATTTTGGATAGAAAATAATACCAGGTTAATTTTAATAGATCGCAAAGTTAGTTTTGTGACAAATGTTTTTTATTTGGGTTTTTATGTTATTTATTTTCCAAAATAATGACTGGAAGGCATATATAGACGATAAAACTGTTAATATGGCAAACACCAGTTTCTTTTTTTATTTAGAATGGAACTTAATATGCCGCAACTGAAAATTTTGAATTTCATTTTAATCGAATTTGGACAAAATCAGCTCATTTATGTTTGTGAATTTTGTGGAATCTCACTGTATCTTGTTTTAGAGCTATTATAAGCAATGCCGTGCCAAAATTATTCTTTTGTGTGCCAAAAGCGGCACGCGTGCCATAGGTTCGCCGTCCCTGATCTAGGATAATAGGGCCCCCTGGCAGAGCCGGGCCCTGGTAATTTGTACCGACTAAGATCTAACGAAGCTGGAAATTGTACGTTAAACTTGACAAATGAAGTGCGTTCGTTTCGTGCTATAACTAGTTTTACAATGTAAAAAATCATCGTTATTATTTCAGTGAAATAAATTATATCGTCTGCTATGAACGAAATGAGGATGCCTTTTTTTTTTTATTATGTGTGCCATGTTTACAGATGCGAAATTTTTTTTTCGACACCAGACAGCGCTGTAAATTCACCATAGAGATCTTGATTTGCGAATGATTACCTCCATGGTTGATATTTCTATGACTTACGATGAATGAATATGCTGTTGTTATTCAGAAACTTTTGTAATCGAAACACGTTTTCCATTTCTTGGTAAAGGCAGAAGATCTTTCTAAACGAAGCGATTTGTAATTGATATTGTATTGCTCATATAATTGTATGTTTTCTTTTCGTTGGGACCATAAATTATTTCGATTTAAGACAGGATTCCGTTATAGACAGGTTCTGTTTTGAACTGTTATGCGTTTGACTATTATGCGTTTTCTCCATTTTTAAGTACAGTAACGGAGACGTTTTATTGAATCATCTATGTTGAATATAATTTTATTCTATAAAGCGGTGGATTCCGACTAATGTAAAAATACTAATACTAATTTTTTGTTTACTTGATTTCTAAAAGCGGCTTATTTGATAAACCAGTGATTCATATAAGCGGCAATAACTGTATCTTTTAGCTCTGGGAGGGGGTTTTAACCCCTTGGCTGCGCCACCGATTTTTGATTTTATGTTTTTAATTGTTAAAAGGTGCAATACTCTCCCCCTCCCCTACTCCCGGAGCCACAGAAATCCCTCCCGGAGAAAAGTGTCTGAATTCAACACTGTTAGTGACTTTCTATATATTTTGAATTTGAATTAGAATGTCTGAAACTGTTATGCAGAAATTATCAAAGTATTTCTGAATAAATTTAGATTTTTTAAAAACAAGTAAAAAAAAAAATTGAGCAATTTAGAGAAATGTAAAGTTTTAGAGTTTTTTTCTTTTCTAATTAAAGCAAAAATTTGCTGATATGAAAGAAAAATTGTATATTTTTTTAATAATGGCTTTTCGTAAATGTATTTTTGATGAATAATTTTGCTAATAACGTTAAAAAAATTTGTGTTTAATTTGAAATGAAGCTTCAAGGGAACATTACACGCTTAAACAAATTACAAAAACGAAAAAATATCACTAGAATTAAAAACAAATGCATCATTTTAGTCGAATAATAAATACATATTTCGATTAAAAATTTACAATTCTCCGTATCAAACTGTTAAAATTTAGAATGATTCGTTAATAAATATTAAAATATCTGAATCAACAATATGCCAAGCGAAAATGAGAAATGAGTCATCGACGAACTCGAAGTACTACTGATTCTACATTTAAATCTGTGTACGCACAAACACTTAAAAATACGCAGAGTGCAAATGCTTGTTGCTTGTTATTTTCATTTATTTTGAAAGGTTACTGCCATTTCTGGAAAAACCTTCCACTAGATATTTAAGTTATGATACAAGCAATAATCAAGAAAATGCAGCTAAATTATAAAAAACCTTTCCTGCATATGATTTCTGGTGTGAAACTTAAAATATAACTTCTCTGTCGCGCAGCAATAATATTTGTCCTCGTTTTCTGCTTTTTCAACTTTAAGTTACTGCAGTAATATTTTCATTTTTTTTTTTTTTTTTTTTTTTTTTTTTAAAAAGATGATCTGTCGATCGCAGTTTCTAATAGAGCGCAATGCACTGTATTCTGATCTTGTTTTTGTCAGCGAAATGGAGTCGGATTTTTATGAATATAAAATTATGCAGAATTACGTTTATAATCGACTGCTTAATGTTTCGTATGTATAAAAAATGTGGTGAAGGTCAGAGGATAATATTAATGGAATTTCTTGTGAATTAAAAATTTTTCATATGGAATGTTTCAGATCAATGTGATATATGCCATTTCTAACAATAATACATAAAAAAAAAATATCATAGTTCATTTTTATATTGTTTATTTATGTATATTACATTTTAAAGTAAGTTGGCTGGGAATCTATTTCAGGTTTTCCTATCGAATGTATGCTTCGATTACTACGGTAATATCGAGGGATGTACTAAATCGAGGGAAACGTGCATATGTTATACATATAATTTGAAATGGACTGACAATTAAATAACCAATAACTTTAAATATAATTTAACATTGGTAATTTGTTTGTTTCCCTTAATGTCTGACAATAGCTCACATGAAGCGTTCGATAAGATTGCATTTTTTAGAATTCTTTTATATGATTATCAGGGTGCATACGACACTTAGGAAAACGTACTATTATTACGTACGGTAGGAATGGGTAAATTGTTCATTTTAAGATTTAAGAAAATATTAAGAACATTTTATATATTCTGCAGCAAGGCCAATAAAATACTACTCACATCCAATGAATAATTATTTTTTATTGAAATTAATATCTGCAATACATACGTATGAAATTTGCAAGAAGAAAAAATACAATGCTATTTTATCATTATACAAAAAAGAAGCGTTTGATTCAATATTACAATGTCTGCTGGCAGCATATTGTGAGTATTGTTATTGATGTTACTGAAATAAAAATACCGCCAGTAATATGCTAAAGTAATTATTTTTAATAATTAGATAATTATTTTAGATAATTATTTTTAATAATTAGATAATTATTTTAGATAATTATTTTTAATAATTAGATAATTATTTTAGATAATTATGTTATATTTACGTAATAGGACAAGAGAATTATTTTCCGCCATTTCCTTTAACTATTTCACATAAACTATCAAATAAAACACAATATTTTTATTAAACAGTAATTTTATAATTTGTGTCTTTGCTACGGTTAAGAAAAAATGGAAAGAAAATGTTTTCTTATGGCTACTGTAAATGAAAAATTTAGTAAAAATCAACTTGAAGTTCAGCATACAACAGATTGTTTGCAGAGTAAATATTTAATTAATTGTACGACGAAATACTCAAACTAAAGTAATTCAATCAAAATTTATGTGCAGTCCTGAAACCCAAAATAATCCCACCCCATCCCCGCCTCATTCAATCATATTAGACATTATTTTCGATCTAAATTATTTTATAATTAAAAACTTTATATGTATATATATATACATATATAAGAAAATAAAAGAAAGAAACAAAAGAAAACAAAACAAAAAATGAAAAAGAAATAAGGAATAAAAAAAAGAAAGACAGAAACCGACTTTAAAAACTACTACAAAGTAATTTGTCAGGGAGTTTCGGCCAGGAATTTGTATTAGCGTACAAATCCTTTAGCCATAATAATATAGTTCTTCAAATGAAGCGAGTGTACTGCAAAAATCTTTGGGTGAATTTAAACGCTTTACAATTTTGATTTTTTTTCTTTACTGATTGCTTATGTCACAAAGTTTTTAATAATTAAAACATTGCCTTTTGGTTTTTCCTACAACAATCCTAGAAACAAAACCGTATAAATATGGATGAAAATCGCCGGGCAACGACTTTCTCTCGCCAAATAGATAGCGCTATGTCACTTGATGAAAATCGTTGAAAATGAAATAAATTAAAGATGTTGATTTATATTTATTTTTTGGCTTATGTTGAATTCTAAAAATGTGCTGAACCACGGCCTAACTCGATTTTCTCCTTCCCTTTATACGGCCGTAACAAAAAGTCATTTTCCCTTTGTTCAAGAGGAATAAGAGTTTCTCCCCGGAAGAACGTAGGGGGCGCTATTACTTACCATTACTAATGGAGAATTTCCTTATCTTTGCGTTTCGTTCGTCAAAACTATTTATGAATTGATATATCCAAGACTAATAAAAAACCCTTATGGGGAATGTGACTTAAACGAGCATAAAATAAATATATGCTCATAAATATATGCAAAATTCTTGCCCATCATTTAAAAAAATATGGCAAGGTATTTTACAAATGAAACCAATTTATCTGCATGTAAGAACTCTTTATCAAGAAAAATTTTAAAGTTTACTTAATTTTAATTTTATAATATTTAATGTATATTTCACTGTAAAAATTATCAATGTTTAAAGTCTAATCAAGAAATAGAATCTGCATATACCTATAGATACATATATATATACAAGTAGGGTGGATAGATTTATGAATTAATATTTTAAAAATCTGAAAAAATATTCTGTAATTTCTGTAACCACACAATATTTTAAAATTTCCACAAAAACTATTCTCTCATAAATGGAGTACATAATGCTACAGCAAAAAAAAAAAAAAAAAAAAAAAAAAAAAAAAAAAAAAACTCGTTCATTCTCTAAAATAATAAAACCTGTAAAAATTATTATGAATTTGTTAAATAATCCATGTTTTGAGAAAAAAAAAGCGATGTGAGTTGATTGCCGGATATTGGCGAAATATGTTTTCTTATTCTGTTGATATTATGAAACATGAAAGTATATTTTTATTTTTATATACATACTTTTCTACCACGACTTTCCAGAACTAGAATATAATATTTAATTTTATATGTAATTCTATTATATTTCTATATGCTTATATATTTCAGATCAGTACCTATAATGGTTAAATTTATTAAAAATTGTTTTGAATGTACACATATATACATATATTTTAAATAATTCAGAATCGAGTAAAAATAATCCATGTTTTGAGGAAAAAAAAATTCGATATGAGTTTATTGCCGGATATTGGCGAAGTTGCTTAATTTTCTTACTACCATTATGAAACTAGTAATTATTTTTTTAATTTTTTGCTGTGTATTTTACGCTCAGAATTATCAATGTTTCAAGTAATCCAGAATTTTAATGTATTGAAATTTACTTATAATGTTTGTTTTACATTTTGTAGTAGGATGTTATTTAAACTATTTTTAATTGCTTAAAGCGTTGTATTTAGTTATTTTATCTCTAAATATTTTAGTTTTTCCTGTTTGTAGTAAAGAAAACGCCGAAGTAAAAGATAGATATGTTACATATAATGCTTATATATTTCAGATCAGTACCTATAATGATTAAATTTATTGAAAATTGTTTTGAATATACATATATATATATATATATATACATATTTTTAATAATTAAGGATCGTGTAAAAATAATCCATGTTTTGAGAGAAAAAAATCGATATGAGTTCATTGCCGGATATTGGCGAACTTGCTTAATTTTCTTACTACTATTATGAAACTAGTAATTATTTTTTAAATTTTTTATTGTGCATTTTACGCTCAGAATTACCAATGTTTCAAGTAATCAAGAATTTAAATGTATATAAATATAGAAATTTACTTATAATGTTTGTTTTGCATTTTATAGTAGCGTGTTATTTAAACTATTTTTAATTGCTGAAAGCATTGTATTTATTTATTTTATCTCTAAATCTTTTAGTTTTTCCTGTTTGTAGTAAAGAAAATGCCGAAACAAAAGATACATATGTTATATATACCTTTTATAATGAATAATTGCAAAGATTCTTGTATTTTTATGTATAGAAGTAACATTTACTAAGCATTATTTATGGTAAGTATATCGCGCCATCTACCGGCGAAGCAGCCTTTTAACGATTCCGAAACTAAGGGGTGATTGTGAAGGCCGTATGAGGGAAGAGAGAATCGAGTTTGGCCGTGGCTGAACCAACAACTAAACATGTACTGAATCGAAGGAATTTAAATTTTACCTTTTCACTTTTACGGTCCAATTCCATTTCTGGAAAGACCTTATACTATGACTCTTATGTAAGTGCTGTGCATTGAGTAAAAATTACAAGTAAAAATTAAAAGTAATTTCTTAGAATAATTTCTGGTGTGAAACTTAAAATATTACGTTCATGATTTAAGGTTTATAACTATGTGATATAATAATTTAAGTACAGGTGTCCGTCGTTTTTTGCGGTTTCAGTCAGTGCAGTCATTTTTTTGCAGTTGTTTCTTCGATTGGAATAGTGCGTAATGTACAGAACGGTAATCTCGTTTTTGCCAGCGAAACGGAACCGATTTTTTTTTTATAAAAATAAAGCAAATCTCAGACACAAAATTCGACCAATGGCGAGACAGTTGGGAAAAGGTGTTTGTTACGAAGAATTAAATTTAAAATCAACATTTTAATGTTTCGTACGTATTAAATGCGGCGAGACTCAAGTGCTAATATTAATGAAAATTACTGTAAATTAAATAATTTTAATTTCAAAATATTCCAATCAATGTGTTATATGTACTTTCTAAGAATAATACATCAAAAATTATATCATGGTACATTTTTATATTGTTTATTTATGTATATTGCATTTTAAAGTAAGTTGATTGGGGATTTATTGTAGTTCTTTTTATCGAATATGTATGCTTCGATAAGTGCAGTAATATCGCAGGATCAATTAACCGCACTTAATCGAGAGAAACGTGTGTATGTTATGCATATAATTTGAATTGGACTGACAATAAAATAACCAATAACGTTAAATATATTTTGTCATTGTTAGTTTGTTCCCTAATGTCTGACAATCGCTCACATGAAACGTTGGATAATCTCACTTTCTTAGCTTATTGTTTTACGAGCAGGGAAGACCGAGCTATGCTCGGTCAAAATCAAATTTGAGTTCAAATATCATGCCCCATGACCAAAACGACCCACTAATTGAATTTTCTCGAACATGTGACTTAGCTCAACAGTCTTCTAGTGCCCGAAAACCATTGGATGCAGAATTTAGTGTAAATTGAGCCGCTTTTTAGATCTTGACCCACAATGACCCAGAAATGACCCACTAATCAAATTTTCTCGGACATGTGAACTAGCCCAATGATTTTATCGTGCTCGAAACTCGTAGGACAAAAAATTTAATCAAAATCGTTAGAGCCGTTTTTAGATAAAATTAATTTGACCCGCGTTGACCCAAAAATGACCCACTAATCGAAAGTTCTCGAACAAGTGACCCAGCCCAATAGTCTTCTCGTGCCTGAAAACCATTGGATGCAAAATTTAGTGTAAATTGAGCCGCTTTTTAGATCTTGACCCACAATGACCCAGAAATGACCCACTAATCAAATTTTCTCGGACATGTGATCTAGCCCAATGATTTTATCGTGCTCGAAACTCGTAAGACACAAATTTTATTCAAAATCGTTAGAGCCGTTATTTAGATAAAATTAATTTGACCCGCGTTGACCCAAAAATGACCCACTAATCTAAAGTTCTCGAACATGTGACCCATCCCAATAGTCTTCTTGTGCCCGAAAATGGTCGGATACAAAATTTCGTCAGAATCGTTTGAACCGTTTTTTAGATACAATTAGCTACACCATGACCCAAAATGACCCAAAATGACCCACTAATCGAATTTTCTCGAACATATGACCTAGCCCGATGGTTTTCTGGTGCCCCAAAACGGTAGGATACGAAACTTCGTCAAAATCGTTAGAGCCGTTTTTAAGATAAAATTTGCATATATATATAACCACACACAAGATTTGCTCGTATTAGAATATATGATATAATTATCAAGGTGCACACGGTACTTAGGAATACGAACTATTACAGCGTACAGTACGTATGGGTAAGAGGTTGATTTTAAGATTGAAAGAAAATAGTAAGAACATTTTATTTATGCTGCAGCAAGGCTAAAAAATACGACTCACATCCACTGAAGAATAAACTGTTATTACAGAATAATATATATTTTTAAAACCCAATACTGCAATATATATGTATGAAATATGTAAGGAAAGAATACAATATTTCCAATGTGATATTATCATTGTGCAAAAAAGAAGCGTTTGATTCAATATACAAGGTTTGTTGTTAGCATATTATGTGTATTGTCATTGATGTTATTTAAATAAAAATACCGAAAGTAAAATGCCAAGAGAATTATTTTTACACTATTTCCTTTAACCATTCGATATAAACAACCAAATAACGCACACTATTTTACATTAACCTGTGTTTTTGTAATTTGTGTCTTTGCAATTTTAATTAAAAAAAAAAAAAAATCTTATGCTCATTGTTAATGAGAAAATAAGTAAAAATCATCTTTAAGTTCAGCATATAATATATTGTTTGCAGAGAAAATGTTTAATTAATTAAAAGACGAAATACTCAAACGAAAGTAATTCAGTCAAAGGTTATGTGCAGTCTTGAAACACGAAATACACCCCACCCCTTTTTCCGCCCCATTTAGTCTGCTGCAAATCATCGTATAAAATTTATCTAAGTACCAATCGACTGGAAATAATGTATTCTAAATGGTACGCAGGGGTTTGGAAGCAACCTGTATAATAAAATTTCAACTCATTTTCAAACTTTTATGAAATGCGCATTCAAATTACACATTATTTTTTATCTAAATTATTTTATAATTATAAACTTTTTAACGTATATACAGGGCGGTTATAGTATAAGTATCTCTATTTGCAGCTGTCTGTAACTCGAAGGAATGATCTGAATGAAACCAAAATCAGTACACTTACTATTCGAGAAGGGGGAAGAAGAATGGAACAATAATAAAAAAAAATTGCAATAATCACCGACAAATAGCGCTACTGAGTGTGAAATGTAATGTGTAGTACAAGAACAAAAAAATAAGGCGTCAAACCGGATGGCACACCTAATTTATTGGAAAATGTCACAGTGAACGTGGTTACGCTTTCGCATGGCGGTGACGATCATGTTCAAGTTCCACATGGTCATTGTGCTAGAGGACACAATCCAGGCGGTGCACGACGTGCTCAACAGCGGTATGTAGCGCATCAGGAGTGATGTTTCGCACATGTTGTCATATGCGATAAAGTCATTGAGATTTGCGACACCTCCACGGTACACAATATTACACATTACATTTCACACTCAAAAACGCCATCCGTGGGCGATTATTGTAATTAATTAATTTGATTCTTCCATTCTTCTTCTCCCTTCTCGAATAGTAAGTGTACCGATTTTGGTTTCATTCCGGATGTTCCTTCAAGCTACAGACAGCTCCAAATAGAGACTCTTATATTATAACCACCAGGTATATATATATATATATATATATATATATATAAGACTTCAAAAACTATTACAAAGTAATTTGATCGAGACTTTTGACTCACTCTGTATTAACGTACAAATCCATCCACCGTGAAAATATAGTTCTTAAATTGAAGCGAATGTACCGCAGATATCTAGAAATAACAACTTCACAAAACGATTATAAAATTTGATACAACATTTTTTAAAAATCTAAGAGATTGTCTAAAAATGCTCAATGCTGCTTTTTTAAATTTCATCTCAGCAAAACTCAGCAAACTGAAAATAAATTATATATATATATATATATTTACTATATACTTAAAATTTGAAATTCGGAACAAAATACAGATAAATAGCCTAAAAATAGTAAAGATGCTCGCCAATTATTTTACACCACCTCCCCCCCCTCCCTCCAAAAAAAAGTGTTATTTCTTAAGTGCCTCTAAGGGTCAAAATTCTCCAAAAAAAATAACACTTTTCTTTTCTTGTTAATAAAACACTACAATGTTAAATAAATTCTACAAAGCAAACGTCGTATTTTTACGATAATTACATCTGCAGCTATAACCATTTTTTGTTGTTGTTGCAGTACCAGTTCTGTCCTACCTGTAACTAAAACTTTAAATCCGTTTCTCTCAGAATAATTTTTTCTTTTTCTTTCTTTTTTCTTTCTTTTTTTTTTAATTTGTCATGTTTAAAAAGATATATGTAAACTTTTTATTCACGATATGTGTATGAAATTTAGTACATCATTTTTACGTTTTATTTTTATCTGGCAGGCTATGCCTGCTGCGCTGGTCCATTTTCCAAATGAACCTAAAAATCAAACGAAATGCTGTTTCGACCATGTATTTTCGAATAATATGGATGCTCACCTGGAAAATCCTTCCGCATTGCTAAATACAATGCGAATGCCATTGCGTTATTATATTATTTTATGCTTTATACAAAATTCGGGCTCTTAAAAAGGAAATCTTTAATTTGATGATTTATATTAGAGTTTGGTAGAGAAATGTGGCCGTTGTGACCAACAGAAATTAAAATGTTCTCCGAGTCGCCACACTACTACAAAAGAGAGCATTACAATAATTGCAGAGCTTGACCATTGAACTTAAATAATGTTCGGGTAATTCATTTTCGTTTGTTAGTTCCTGAACTCCGGGCCTTTCAGTTTGGTGCTATGTATGGTTCTGGTAGCTTAAATACAATCTCATTCTAGGTTACGTTATATTTCGGAATATACTGATCTTCTGGCAGGTCTGCTACAGTTTTCTATCTTTGGATTCCAGCAGATAAATACATTGAATAATGTAATAAATTATTGGGACACAAAGAACAGTGTTTAACTTTCATATTTAAAAAAAAAAAATGTGAATCATAAAAAAGTGGTTTTTTAAAGCTGAATTGCTTGAATAAAAATAAAATAATGTTATTTTCACTGCCATTTCATTTTATATACCAATTGCAATCATGTTACCATTAACCTGAAAAAAAAATCTCGATAACTAATTCTGTTAAATAAAAATAATCCTCTAATATGCATCAAATAAATTATTCCTAATCTTCCTTAATGGGGTCCACAGCCAAGTTTGAAGTCAAACATTACGAATTTTTGCAACGATATAGTTACAAATGTACCAGAGTTAGCTACAAAACGATGTTAATTACGAGCCAAACTAAGTTCGATTAAATAATGCCAAATTGCTGTCTACTGAATTATAAATCTTTCACCAATAAAACTTCTTGAGAATGATAAATAAAGTTAGTTATGAAAAATATTTAGTAATAATCTTTTTTTGTGAAGTGTTGAACCGAAGATTTTTGTGCCTTTCTTTAATGAGCATAATGACTCGGAGAAATAAATAGGCTTGCTATTTCTTTTACATTAAAGATTCCATTATTCTCCAGTCTGTTGTCTAAATAAACCTAATAATGTACATAATTCGTTACTTTGTCATTAAGTTTAGCGGCTAGAGCTGTTAGCTAGCCGAAATTGCTTTATAATAATCAAAATTTTATCTAATCCGAATTCCAGGTACTTTTTGTCTTATCTAGGTTAAAATGATAAATCATCAAATACTGTTCCATGGTCACCATTGGCATTTCAAAGTATTTTTCGTACATTGCAAGTTTTGCTTTTTCGGTGTTAGTAAAACAATTTAAAAGATGGAAAGTATGTAATAGTAAATAATCTTTTGTCCGTTTGCTTCCTAATGAAAAACCGTAAATTTACTAATCGCTGAGTAAAATTCGCTGTAATCGTATTCACCATCAAAAGCCCCCTTCAAATATAAAAGAAATTTCCAACAATATACTAAATACGCCAATTCGCGGGTGACCCGATTACAGAAGATTAGTGCAATATGTTTAAAAACCTTCAATAAGAAGAAAATTTATGCAAAGAAAACTAAAAAAAAATTAATTGTGAAAGATGTTTAAATGTGTGATGATAATTCGTGTGTCGCAAATATTTACACTAAAATTTAAATATTTGACTCTATTTTTATAATATTAACTGTTATTTATGTAATTTACATTTGAATATAAAAAATCACTCCAAAAATGTTGTCGTACACTTGAAACACCACCATTATTCTGAACATGAATTATTGTACCAAGATTGTGACCGATGTCATGCTTATGCCTTTTTTGGCTTAAAACCAAGTCGTTTGGCAACAAAAGTAAAATCAAAATAGTAAATAAACAAATAACATGCGACTCAAAATTACAGTCATTTTTATAATTACATCTGCTATAGTATCTTCTGTAAGTCACATGTCGCAAGAGTTAGATAAAAATAAAAATTAAATTAAAAAATCAAGAACAACTCAAAAATAAAATTGTTACTCAGATTTTATCTAAAATAATTTTCAGATGCCTTTGTCTTAACCTGACGCAAACGATAAATCGCCAAATATTGCAATATTTCATAATGGATAATTTTTTAATCATTGCGAACATTCCCTTTCATGTATAAATTAAATATTTTCGTTTTATAACATTCTTTTTCATCAAAACGGTTTCGCTTATTTTATTTTAAATACAATTAGTAAGTTTTTCTTTTATTTTTGAGGTGTTTGTATTATTTTCTAAATAATATAGCCGTCTCAATTCTTTCACTAACGATAATGGTCGCCAAACAATAACCAGTGGTAACCTTTTCGTCCAAAATAACGGAACTTTCCATCATAATTCTATAACTAAACTACGTAGAACGTTGTGTTATATACTAAAACCTTCCCTTAAAAATTATCTATCGAACAGCGCAAGTTTCATCAAAATCCATTCAGCTGAACTCGATTTATAAAGGAACGGAACGAAATTTCCGTTTGTGTTATATATATATAGTAGATAATTGTCTTTAAATTTTTCAACTTCATGCAAAAATTTAGAAAATATAGTCCTTGAAGCAAAAATCACGCTCATAAATCCTCTTGTGTTTTACTTTAAAATTTTTTAAATAATTCTTTTTATAAATCCGGAAGATGAATCAACAATAAATATTTTCAGCACAGAATACTGAAAAAGTAATGAAATCATGGAAATGGTCCATGAGTTATATAAAAAATTCAATAAGTTTTAAAATGTTAAATTTATTTATTTATTTATTTATTTTTAATTTTCAAAAAATTTTCATCTGAAAAGTAATTATTATAGAAAGAAAAATTTCAGGAAAAGAATTAATTAAAAAGTAACTATATATAAAGAAAATAAAACGTTGACCCACGGATCACCTCAATCAAACAAAAGTATAAAATTCAATCTGCAATATTTCATGAAGTTATAGGTGTACGATTTGATCAATTTAAATCTTTTATTCGTATAGAAAACTCGTGAATATTGGTAAATGACTCCCAAGGTCATAAAGTAACCAAAAGTGCTAGAAATATTAAAGATGCTTATCTATTATTTACAAAAACATTTAATAGATTGGTTCACTTAATATACAAGTAATATTGGTGGAACACTTAGCTAACGTAAATTTCTCTAAAAGATTTATGGGTGATAAATCTTTTGAATGATTAATTTAGAAATATATGAACAAAATTGATTTCTAGAGGAGACGTTATTCCATATTATAGAGAAAGGGCAGCTGACGTCACTGTTGGTTAGCAAGAAAAACCTGTTTGTCCTTTATGACTCCTACTGTTCACATGAAATGGAAAATTTGACTGGTCTGTGTTAAGCGGGTCTATAATATGATTGGCCTACGTCGCCATGAAGATTCCTGCAAGAATGAAGTGGTAGATTGGTTGATGGAACTGTTTGTTTGTAAACACACACGCATTTTCCCTTTTCATGCATACAGGCCGTTCACAAGCGAGTATGCATACTAAAGTACATTTTGTGCACCATTGCACTCCCTTAGAAGGTATTTTTCATATATATTATTTAAAAACGTTACTGTAGTATATTTCTGGTGCGAAACTAAAATTTTTAAGAAAGTAATTTTTTATGATTTTTATAAAAAAGAAATAATTAAATTTCCGACTTCGATGATGGATGGTTCCAATATTCCCGAGGCCAATGTCACACAGCTACAGGCCATAACGAATAAGGTAGTACTAACAATAGATAAGCAGTCACAAGAATTAAAGCACTCGCAGAAGGGAGACGTAATTAAATTTACTGTACTTACAAGGATGGTCTCCATAAGCGCATACTCAGAAAAATTTGAAAAAATTACAGAATGTTCTTCTCATGAGGTTACGTCTATAAAAAAATTTCTGCGGAACCTGGATATAACGTCCGTAAAAAATTATGAAAATTTCGTTTATTTGGCGATTTATCACCGGTTGGTGACGGAATGAAATTTAAAAAAATACGCTTTTATGGCAGATACTCTTTAAGGAAAAAACTTTTTCATGCTGAATTTGTTTATGTAAATTTAACTTACATAATAAATGCATTTTTAGAACTACAAATTTGTGTACAGATTTATATGTATATATAATGAAATTTAACGATTGTATTTTACGATTTAAAACAAAATTTAAATTGATTAAAATTGTTTCAAGCTCAAAAATAAGCCCGATTCTGAACATTGTCAATTCAAGAAAAAAGTGTTGTTGCTATGGAAACAACGACTTCTTTGATATAGAAATGTATAACGAATCCGTTTGTCATCTGGCTTTTCCTTTTAAAATGCATTTGAAAATTATAACCGGTGAAGCCGTTTAAATTAGAAGAAATCGTGGAATGGGGGACAAAACAATACCAAAATTTCATTCAATCGGTAATAAATAGAGAAAAAAAACGTGAGTGATTTATTTAATCTAATTTAAAGAATATTTTTAATTAATATTACTGCAAACGTACAGAGAGTGGAAAATGTTGAGCGCAAAATGCAAACGATTCTGAACAAGAGGGTATGGTATCATGAGCCCTAGAATTAACCCATTCGTATAATTTTTTTTTAAGCTAATTACAATTTTCCGCTTTAAAATGTTACAAAAATGTCATAGGTCTCATAACAAGAATTTCTTCAAACTCGTCGTTTACTTTAATATGCCTTTCAGATTCATGTATTTTTAAAATTTCGATTGTCAACTAAAAGTCAAAATACGCATTTGCAACTAAAAAAAAAAAAAAAAAAAAAAAAAAAAAAAAAAAAAAAAAAAACAGATTTAACATTTTAATAATACACATAACTTAAATGTCAGCTTCGCTATAACATAAAATAGATATTTGCAGTTTCCAAAACAGAGAACATATTTTTTCAGTGGTAAAATTAAATAACTGAAACATCAAGCAGCTTGTATATAGTATACAAAAAATAATAAACTATTTCATCGTTTAAGTTTAAATTCATTAAGTATTACGCATTCGAATAATAATTTTACAAGCAATTTCAAAATACATGATTAAAATCGTTTGCATTTGGCGAAGAAAAAATTTTGCTAGCCAAATTTCGTTTTTTGCGCCAAATACTCGAAAGTATTTTATTTTTTTTGCAGATTTTCTACTGGGATTCTGCAGCTAAATTTCATTGTTTCTTTATTACATACATGAGTAGCTTCATTAGCATTTTTTTCAAAATTTTCTGAGTATGCGCTTTAAGGAGACCTTCCTTGTTAGATTTTTTTTTTAAATAAAACTTTATCAAAATTAGCATTACTTATTACATTGCGAGTAAAGTGCCTCACAAATTACAATTTTTACCCAACCATAAACCATAATATATTACAGTTACATAAACAGCTGAAAAAAATATACATATGGACATATGTATATATATATACCATCTACTTTACTCCAAGAGACTATTAATTTACATTACAAATTGCAGAGCAGAAAGCGGAAAGACAATCATTTACAATAAAATAATCGCAAAGTACGAAATATTTTTGATAAAATGCAACTTGCAATGTAAAATACTTCACGAGCATTTTCTTTTTAAATCTAACTTTGTAAAAGTAGAAGCCCCGCCCTCTCCGAAAAGTCTGGGAAAATGGTGGGCTAGATAGATTTTTCAAGTTTATGCATAAAAAATATGTTACAGTATGGATTTTAATTTACATTTATCACAGTCTAATAAAATATTGTCAGGTATACGATACTACGAATACGTATTTTTTCCGATAAAAATTGCCACATTTTCCAAAAAAAAAAAAAAAAAAAAAAAGAAAGAAAAAGAAATTGCGCGTGGGACAGTTAATTGCCTAGATAAGTTTCTCGAATTTATACATATTTTGGAATGTATGGATGTTATTTGAAATTTCTCACAGCTTAACAGAATACGTCCAAATAAATGATAAAATACGTTTTCTTCCAGACGAAAACTTGGCAGTATCTTATGCAAGAAAAAAAAGAAAGAAAAAAAAAAGGAAATAAAATAAAACTGAACAAATGGAACAAATGAATCGGTCATCAAATGAAGTCAATAATTTATGATTTTATAAACTGGAGTATAAACGTGATTTATCACCTATCAACAAAGTGTTAAGGCTGTTCTCAAATCCGAATGATCTATTTTCTGAAGCATTTTTGAATTCATTTTTGTTCGAAAACGCCCGGAATGGGCAGGTGTTCTTATTCAGAAACTATTTATCGAATGGTGCTTTCCAGTTTTTGATAGAGCAGAAGATCGTTAAAAAAAATACTGTCAAAGTTGGCATTTTGAATCAAATTTCCTGACGCAACAGCGCCGGAAAGGAGAAAAACCTGTCGTCACATGATATCAATCGCTTCTAACTGGATACCCTTACAAAAATTTCTTATAGAATTCTATAAAAAATATTTATAGAAAATGCATTATAGAATCCTACAGAATTATGGCCCGTTTTTCTATAAGCTTGTTTAATCTAAAGCTATAGAAATATCTGTAGAAATTCAATAGAAATGTCTATAGAAGTTCAATAGAAATGTCTCTAGAGCTTCTATAAAAATATCTATAGAAAAAATATAGAGCTTCTATAAAAAAAAAATATATAGAATACAGGTGGTCATCCTCTCAAATACTAACCCCGCTCTATGCTGCTTGACTTCAGTGATGCGACAAAGAACCAATACTTTCAGTATGATACAACCATCGACAGTTCCAAAACTCTTATTACACTATTTAAGCATTATTTCTCTTGTGATTTGCATTCTCAATTATATACAGTCTTGTAAAAATATTTAAAAGTCTAATAAATTATTTGTTAAAACTGAAACAATTGTTTAAATATTTATACTTCAGATTAAAATATTTGAATAAAAATTCCTAAACTATTAAAGTGAATAAAGTTTATTAAATTAGATGATGTTTTTATAAATTTAACAACAAATTAATAAATTATTATAAAATTAACCAACAAATTAAGGAATTATAAGGGAATTAATTAATCATGATTTAATTCAGTAGTTCGACTTATATATGTAATCAGCCAGCCATTACATTGACAGTTGAATCACAATGTATTACAATTGAATTAAATTATATATATATCATCATATTAAATCTATGGAGTACTATTATATATTAAACTGATGTATTACAAAATTGATTATTATTTTTTTAATTTTAATGTATAGTTATAAATAAATTTATTTATAACTATACATTAAAATTTAAAAGGAACAGCTTTGGGCTGCTGTCCGCCTGCTGTCCGCCATCTTGTTTTTTTAAATCAAAACATATTTGTTTTTTTTCTCATTTCCAAAATAATTCCCATCCATATTTACTTATTATAAACACGTTATTTAATTTTATCGCCTAATTTATTTTTATTTAATAATAAAAGTTAAAATGTTTTGATTTAACTTGATTATGTCAGAAACAAAACAAATATTCTGATTTATCGCTTGCTGTCAATCAAAACATTTTAACTTTTATTATTAAATATAAATAAATTAGTAGGCTGTTTTCTATTTAACTTGCTTATGTCAGATACAAAACAAATGTTTTGATTTATCGCCCGCGGTCAGCCATCTCATTTTTTAAATGAAAACATTTTAACTTTTATTATTAAACAAAAATAAATTAGCCGATAAAATTAAATAACGTGTTTATAATAAGTAAATGTGGATGAAAATTATTTTGGAAATGAGAAACAAAACAAATATGTTTTGATTTAAAAAACAAGATGGCAGACAGCAGGCTAATACCAAAGCTTAGCTTAGCCAATCTGTAGAATCATTAGTCCATAGAACTATTTTAGTAAGGGTAAGTAATTCATTTATCAAAAAATGGAAATCACCATTAGAATCTAAATATCTTCATTAGTCATGCCTGCATGTGCCATACTTTTGCGTTTAAAAATCTGTAAGGAAGTTTCGCGTTATTGAGCGGGATTTTTTTTTTCACAACCGCCTTAATATAGTGCTGGGAATAACACGAGATAGGTAAGATACCATATTCAACATCGGTTAAATACTTAAAATATCCTTCAAATTAATTTTATCTTATACTAGCTAACCCGCCCAGCATAGCTAGCTGGCCCGAGATAATTACAATCTCAGAGAAAGGCGTTAAGCACTTCCCTCCCCATACCCGCAAATATAATGAATAATTTGTTCAAGAGAACCACCGTCACCTACATTAACGCGATCATTAAAAAAATAATTACATTTTTCTGATAATTAGAGCATAACGAAGACGCTACGCTAAAATAGCAGGCAGATGACACCCCTTCCCAACCTCAATTTCAAATCTATATCTTAATTAGTTACCTAAATTTTTGTTCATTAGTAAAAATTGGCGATTATTTCCTTTCATTTTCGCAAACTAAATGGAGGGATCGGCCCGAGAAACAAAGGGGTCCAAAAGGGGTCAATTGATAGTTTTGAGCAGGGCCCTAAGAGGAAAACATCCTGAAAGGTCCTAGTACTTAGCGCTTTAGAACTTCAATTAGCTGAAATTAAACATAGGGTATAAAATAGTCATTAGAATAAAATTTTCCAAAGGTTTATAAATTTATCTAAAGGTTTTCTAAAGTTTTTTCTAGGGTTCCACTAAAAATATGAGGGTGGTTGCGAGGGGAGAGGAATCCAAGACTAAACTTTAAACTTGCTCATTGAGAGCGTGATACAATTAGGGGAGTGGAAAATGCTTGGCGCATAAAAAATTGAAGCGCCCCGGATAGGCCACATTAGCCACGGATCTTAACTCAAATGTAGACATGGGGGAATAACTAAATAGAGGAAAGGCTCACAAAACGAAGAAGATCGGATTAAAAGGGGGCAAGTCATTAACAATTTAGGGAAAAAACTTCAAGGGGTCCTGTACCGGGCCCCAAGGGACCAGGGTCTTACAGGAGCTCGGTTTCGAGGAGAGGAGTCCAAGACTCAACTTTAAATTTATGCATTGACAGGGTGGGGGGGCGGGGAGGTGAAAAATGCATGTCTCACGAAAAGTTGAAGGAGCCTCGGGTCTGTACTCGAATGTAGAAATGAGGTAATAACTAAATGGAGAAAAGGCCCCAAAAACGAAGAAGATCGGATTAAAAGAGGGCAAGTTATTAACCATTTAAGGAACAAAAACTTCAACCGGGCCCCAGGTCGGCCAGGGTCTTAACAGGAATGTAGAAATGGAAGAATAACTAAATGAAGAAAGGGCCCCAAAAATGAAAAAAGATCGGATGAAAAAGTGGCACGTTATTAACAATTTAATGAACAAAAACCTCAAGGGACCCTGTACCGGGTCCCATGGGTCCAAGGTCGTAACTGGAATGGAGAAATGGGGGAAATAACTAAATGGAGAAAGGGGGCATAAAAATGAAGAAGATCGGATAAAAAGGGACAAGTTATTAACAATTTTATGTATAAAATATAAAAGGGCTCAGGGGGCCCGGGTCTTCTTCGAGAAATTTTTTCTTCGTTCATGTAGTAGCTGAAAGTGCTTATAAGTTGTTAGAAAAAAATTGCTAATTGAATCGGACAATTTTTAAGTGAGCTATAGTAGGGGGCCCAATAAAGGGACAACTGATAGTTTTGAGCAGAGGGCTAAGAGGAAAATATCTTAAAAGGTTCTAGTATTTAGCGCTTTAGATCTTCAATTCGTCGAAATTAAGCATAGGGCATAAATTAATCATTAGAATAAAATTTTAAAGAAATGCTTAAAAAACAATAAAAATATCCCGCAATAAAAATATGAGGGTGGTGGCATGGGGGGAGGAGACCAAGACTTAAATTTAAATTAACGCATTGAGAGGGGACACAATTAGGGGGAAACACTGCATGGTGCAAGAAAGTTCAACGGGCCCCGAATCGGTCACCAGGGAGCGAGGGTCCGAACTGGAATGTGGAAATGGGAGAATAACTAAATGTAGAAATCAACCCAAAATGAAGAAGATCAGATTAACAGGGGCAAGTTATTAACAATTTAGGGAATAAAAACTTCTACTGGGTCCCCCGTACCAGGCTCCAGGGGGCCAGGGTCTTAACTGTGGGAATAACTAAATGCAGAAAGTGCCCCAAAAAGGAGAAGATCAGATAAAAAGAGGGCAAGTTATCAACCATTAAAATCACAAAAATATAAAGGGGCCAAGCGGTCCGGGTCTGAAAAAAAAATCTGAGCCGCAGGTGCATTACGACCTGCTTTGGACTATCCTCACCCAAATTTTCAGACTTCTACATGCGGTAGATTTTGCTGGCCATCGCACACACTCAGACACACAAACACACACACACACAGAGCGAGACTTTCTTCTCTTAGTATAGATAATGCAGTTGCAATTTTCTTTCAAACTGTGGCACAAGGTTATTGAATTTGGTTTTTAAAATAAGTTTTGATCTCAATTCAAAATAGAAAATGGTAGTAAAATTATTGTTTTAACAATTCAGTCATATGTTACAAAAATATGCGTCAAATTAAACAGAGAAAAAACTAAACTTCCTTGAAAACACTTCATTGAAAATTATAGGACTAAAAGTCTACAAATTTAATAATAAAAAATCCGTTTTTTCATTTATTCATTTTGTAATATATTTGTGTAAATTGAAAAGATTGTTTTAGTGTGAATAAATTTAGAAAATGTTTATTTTATTTTTTATGTTTTCACAGTTTTCTGTGAAGACATAAAATAAACATTTTCTAAATTTATTGCAAAAATAAATAAATAAATAAATAAAACAAAACAAAATAAAATAAAATAAAAATAATATAAAATGAAATAAAATAAAATAAAATAATAATCGAAAAAAAAAATTTCTCATTTTATTATTATTATTATTATTTTACAAAATTTTTCATTGGAAAAAATTACAAATATTTCTTAATATACAAAAATATACAATATAACCACGAAGGAAAATATACAATGACCTCCTCGAGTTACTCGTGATACCGAAATGTGCTCTTTATCTTTAGAAGCCGCTGAAACGAATGAATTTTTGAGATTTCAAAAAGAATTCATAAAAAAAAAGTTTTGTTGCCACTGATTTTCGGAAACGTTTCCGAGTAGTTTTTATAGGTTATTAATATGCCTTTTCCACCCAGTATATCAGTTATTAGCATGCTTTTCATTCTCTATTAAACATAATTCAGCTGCGTAATTGTCTTTATAAGTGGAAGGTTAACAAATTAATATTAATTTTAATGTTAATGTTACTCATGTTAAAATATCTTGTCTGAATGTAAAACATGGTTGTTGAACTTAAAAGTGTAACGCGAGAATTAATAGCATCCGAATAACCTATACTACTGGTTGAAAAACGAGTTAATACGCTATCAAAACTACTCAGCAGAAAAACAAAACAACAACCAAAAAAAACTTCGTTTTTGTAAATGTTTTTTAAATCTGGAAATATATTAGTTTTTGAAGTTTCTAAACAACAAACATGTGTGTAACTTGGAAGAAATTTTTCTATATTTTCGTTCATGGTTATATTATATTTTCCTAGATTACGATTTTTTTCTTTCTTTCTTTTTTTTTCTTTTCTTTTTTTTTTCTTTCTTTTTTTTTTTTGTGCTGTGTACTTTGCTACTTGAAAAGAAAAAAATATCGCAGTCAAATTCTTCTTTAAAGTGCAATTTTACATTTTTTCGATAATGACATTCTAAAAGAGTAGCACGATAATTAAATAGTTTAACCTATGATCTCACATTATTTAGGGAAGAATTATTACGATTTCGTACAAAAGTTGCCAAAAATTTTTAGAAGGCGAAAAACTTAGCAATTTGCATTGATCTAGTTTTAGACTAATATAATAGAGTACTGCTGATTGACTGACTAACTCATCAATGCAAAGCTGAAACGACTGAAGTCAGGATCACGAAATTTGCACAATAGATTGCTGTTATGACTTAAGCAAACAATAAAAAATTATTTTTGAAAATTGACCCCTAAGGGAGTTAAATGTGGGGTCGAAAGTTTTAGGTCATTTCGCCGTATTTGAACAGCAGTTTTAGGTAGGAGCATAAAATACAACATAACGAATCTACTAAAAAATAGTTAAACTAAAACTAGTATTTCAGCGATTTTACAGCTATTTTAGTGATTTTGTTTCCAACAGCAGCTATGAACCCGATTATGAAATATTAGACGAATAAGACAAGTATTGGTGATTTTTGATTAGATATTTAACGTAAGACATTTTTCCAGGGAAAAGTGTTTTAAATTTTACAATATATATAGATGCTAAACGAAATAGAGTTTCGCTAATTGCTAAGATTTTTTATTTTTTCTATTTTTTTTCGTATTGTCAGGTAAAGTGTATATTTTCTGTTACATGCACCAAAGTAAATGCACATTCTCATTTTTAAAGCCGAGGATTTTTTCTATGATTTTGTCAAAATAACTTCATTTTTTCCTCATGGTCTTTTAACGATTTATGTGCGGTAATCTACAGAGCTTCGTTATTGTGATCGCCATATTATTGAATTTTTATTTATTTACCTGTATGGCTCTCATGGTTAACGTGCGCAAAGCCAGGTGGTACTGCTAATCCTTAATAAAGTGGATTAACGCAAATTCTTTAGTTCATACGTGACAGAAAAGACATTGGGAAAATTCATGCGAATAATCAATTTGAATGAATTGATGAAATGTGCTCATTATGAGTACAGTAGTCCTCTACAAAATTATGAAAAACAATTGAAATTTGACTTCTTAATGCTATTTATTTCGCAGAATTCGTCTCCCAATGTCTCTAAAAGTCTAAATGTAAAATTTAGAGAACCTAAATTCTAGACCACTATAATCCCAACCCCTCCCCACTTAATGATCAACATCATATCAAAACGACATTTCTCCCAGAATAACGATATTACATCCCACCTCTAAAATAAACATTCTAAGCATGCTGACGTGAAAGTTTCGAATTTGAAATTTGACATCTTGTGCAATTTATTTTGCAGAATTCGTCGCTCAACTTCTTTAAAATTCTAAACGTAAAATTCGGAGAACCTAAATTCTTGACCACAGTAATCCTATCCACCCCCAACACACATATTTAATGATCAACACCATATCAAAATTTCTGAATGATATTTCTTCCGGAATATAAATATTAAATCGTAATTCTTAAATAAATGTTCTAAGCAAGTTGAGCTGAAAGTTTTGAATTTGAAATTTGACTTATTTTGCTATTTATTTCACAGAATTGGTCTCCCGATGTCTCTAAAAGTCTAAATGTAAAATTCAGGGAGCCTAAATTCTAAACCATGTTAATTCTAACCCCTCCTCACGCAATGATCAACACTATATCAAAATTCCGGAACGATATTTCTCCCGGAGTAACGATATTACATCGCTCTTCTGAAATAAACATTCTAAGCATGCTGAGGTGAAAGTTTCGAATTTGAAATTTGACATCTTGCGCTAGTTATTTCTTATAATTCGTCGCTCAACATCTCTAAAAGTCTAAATGTAAAATTCGGAAAATTTAAATTCTTGACCACGGAAATCCAAATTCCCTCTCCACACATATTTAATGATCAAAACCATATCAAAATTTCTGGAACGATATTTCTCCCGGAATAACGATAATACATTGCTCTTCTGAAATAAACATTCTAAGCATGTTGAGGTGAAAGTTTCGAATTTGAAATTTGACATCTTGTGGTATTTATTTCACTAAATTCGCCCCCAGTGTCTCTAAAAATCTAAATGTAAAATTTGGAGGGCTTAAATTCTTGACCACGGTATTTCTAACGCCTCTCCACTTAATGATTAACAACATATCCAAATTCCGGGACGATATTTCTCACGGAATAACGGTGCTATATCCAACTTCGGAAATAAAAATGCTAAGCATGTTGAGATGAAAGTTTCGAAATCATTAACCCTTTTAGGAGAAAAGTATTTATGTTGCTAAAATGCTGAAATGATTGACTGACACAAGGATTTACGAACAAATTTATTTGAAAAGCTTTTCTTCACGTACATTATAAAAACAAAATTTTATTGCAAAATTCTGATGCCATTGTGGCATTCTTAGATAAAAATTAAATGGGATATATAATATCCTATCGTTCTTCAAGTGGTTAAAAATTTCTTAATCTCAGTGGGTGTGTTCTAAACAGTTACAAGCATTTTAAGAGATAAAAATCTTCCCTTATTTTTACTTTTATTTTTGATTATTCAAATTATTTCGGAATTTGCTGGAAATTTTCCATGCAGTGCTTTCAGATCGGGTAAGAGTTTTATTCAAAATATCTACCATTTTTTATAACTAGTATTTGCTTTACGTAATCGCGGAATATCTGTCAGTACAAAACAGTAAATATCATTCTAAAATTGCGGAGAGTACATTTTCAGAGAGGAAATTCCACAAATTGGCACATAACACTGGTCTTCACATGTGAGATTTTCTAATACAGTACGTTTAAAATAAGCAATTTCACCTTTCCATTTTTGGCAAATACACAGAAAAAAACTGCTAATTTTATCTTTAAAATATTTTGTCATTTTCTCTTTCACACTCTCTTTTTGTTTGTTAAGTTTATTTTTTTTCCTAGAATTAAAAAATCAGCATAATGTTTTTACTCTAAATTTTCTAATGAAAGTAAAAACATCTTAATATTAAAAGCATTAAAACAAATCTGAATTACATAAAAAAGTTTCTAATAGTGGTAAATAGCTGATGATATCCACTCTTGAAAATCGGATTTAACATGGGAATGTTGAAGGATAATTATAACAATAATAATGCTGGAAATAAAAAATCTCAGAATTATAAATTATTCTTCAGCATTATTGTGCAATCTTACTAATAACATTTGTTGAAAACTTCAACATATTTTGCCTTTTTATCTTTCTTTCTGTTTTTCTGTTTAATTTAATTAATTTTCTTTTTCAAGTTTTGATTTTTCTGTTTTTTTTAAACTATTAATAATAACTACAAGGATTTTTTTAAAATCAACATCAACACTTTATGATGAAATAAATTAAAAAAAAATAATAAAAGCTTCTAGAAATATCTGATATTATAAAACTTTTCGATATTGAAAAGTAGCTGCTGATATTAATTTTTAAACATGGGGTTTGAATTGGCACTGTTGAATAATATTAATAACGATGAAAATGGAGGAAAACAAAAAAATCTGATAATCTTCAACAGTGTTGAACAATCTTATTAAAACATTATTGAAATCCTCAAAGTATTTCATTATTTCCTTTTTCTCTCTATTTCCTCTTTATTTTTTTTTTACCTTTTTTCCCCCAAGTTCTTTTTTTTTTTTTTTAATATTAGCAATAAAGAAATCTGCATCATAATTTTATTCTAATTTATAGTGAGGTTAAAAATATCTTAATATTAAAAGCATTAAAACAAGTTAATATAATATTTAAAAGTTTGCAATTATAGAAAATAGCTGGTGATATTTAGTCTTGAAAGTCGGATTTAACATGGATATGCTGAAGAATAATTATAACGACAATAATGCTGGACAATAATAATCGGAGAAATATTAATTATACTTCAGTACTATTGTGCAATCTTATCAATAAATGTTTTTGAAAATTTCAACATATTTTGTCTTTTTTCTTATTTTTTCAGTCTTCAGTTTATTTTTTGTCCTTTTTTAAGTTTATATTTTCCCCTTTTTAACAATTAATAATAACTACGAAGGTTTTATTAAATCAACGTTAATATTTGTGATGAAAAAAAATATATATAAATTAATATAAGTATCCGATAATGGAAAATAGCTGCTGATTTTAATTTTTAAACATGAGATTTGAATAACACTTATAATGATAATAATGCTGGAAAAGAAAAATCTGATAATCTTCAACTGTTTTGTATAATCTTATCAAAATAGGTTATAGAGTAAAATAACTATTGATATTCACTCTCGAAAATCCGATTTAGAACATGGGAATGGTGAAGAATAATTGTAACAATAATAATTCTGGAAATCAAAAATCTGAGAATTATTAATTATTTTTCAACATTATTGTGCAATCTTACTAATAACATTTTTTTTTAACTTCAACATATTTCAATTTTCCCCTGTTTTTCTGATCAGTTTAAGTTTATTTATTTATTTATTTTTATTTAACAAAAAATTTATTTATTTTTAAAATTTTTTTAAGTTTAACTGTTTTTTTTTTCTTTCCTTTATAAACAATAAGTAGTAAAACTAGAATTTTATTCAATCAACGTCAAGATTTCTGATGACATAAAATTTTTTAAAGATTAATAAAAGTTTCCGATAGTGGAAAACTTCTGCTGAAATTAATTTTTAAACATATGATTTGAATTAAAACTGTTGAATAACACAAATAGTGATAATAATTCTGGAAAACAAAAAATCGGAGAATGTCCAACTATATTGTACAAATTTATCAAAGACATTTATTAAAATCCCGAAAATATTTCATTGTTTTCTATTTCTCTTTATTTTTTCTTTCTTTCTCCTTTTTTCCCCATTTTCCCCAGTTTTTGTTAAAATTGTTAAAAATAAAAAATCAGCATCGTGATTTTATTCTGAGTTTCATATTGAGGTAAAAATTTCTTAATTTTAAAAGCTTTAAAACGAGTCTATACAGTATTTAAAAGTTTCTAATAGCGAAAAATAGCTGGTGGTATTTCATGTTGAAAACCGGATTTAACATGGGAATGCTCAAGAATAATTATAACAAAAATAAATCTGGAAAACAAAAATTTAGCAGTTACTAATTACACTTCAACAATATTGTGAAATTTTACCAATAAAAGCTTTTGAAAATTTCAACATATTTTGTCGTTTTCCTTTCTTTCAGTTTATCTGTTTATTTTTCCCCCTTTTTAAGGTTAGATTTTTCTTTTCTTTTAACAATTAATAATTTACAAGAATTTTATTAAATCAACATGATTTCTAATGAAATAAAAAAGTAAAAATTAATAAAAGTTTCCGATAGTGGAAAGCAGCTGTGTATATTAATTTTTAAACATGAGATTTGAATTGGGGCTTTTGAATAACACCAATAATGTTAACAATGCTGGAAAAGAAAAATTCTGATAATCTCCATCCCCGTTTGTACAACCTTATCAAAACCTTGTATTGAAATCCTGAAAGTATTTCGTTGTTTTCACCTATTCTCTATGTATTTCTTTCTTTCTTTTTTCTTTCCTCTTTTTCAAAGTAAAAAAAAAAAAAAAAATGTTAGAAACAAAACATCAGCATAATGATTTTATACTAAGTTTTATATTGTTTCAAAAATGTCTATAAAATAAAAACGTCTAAACAAGTCTAGAATATTATAAG
Organism: Maratus michaelseni; assembly: GCA_963931845.1. Classification (NCBI taxonomy): domain Eukaryota; kingdom Metazoa; phylum Arthropoda; class Arachnida; order Araneae; family Salticidae; genus Maratus; species Maratus michaelseni. The sequence goes on along the minus strand of OZ007597.1, from coordinate 175,106,793 downwards.
TGCTTCTGACAGTGGAAAATAGATGGTGATATTAATTTTTGAAATGAGATTTGAGTTGGAACTGTTGAATAATAATTTTAATAAAGTTGCTGAAAAAAAAAAATTCTGTAAATAATCAGCTACATTTCGTTGTTTTTTCTTATTCTCTATATATGTCTTTCTTTCTTTTTTCTTTCCTCTTTTTCAGAAAAAAATAGTTGTTAGAAACAAAACATTAGCATAATGATTTTATACTAAGTTTTATATTGTTTCAAAAATGTCAAAAAATAAAAACATCTAAACAAGTCTAGAATATTACAAGTGCTTCTGACAGTGGAAATTGATGGTGATATTCATTTTTGAAATGAGATTTGAGTTGGAACTGTTGAATAATAAGTTTAATAAAGTTGCTGAAAAAAATTCTGTAAATAATCAGCTATATTTCGTTGTTTTCTCTTATTCTCTATATATTTCTTTCTTTCTTTTTTCTTTCCTCTTTTTCAAAAAAAAAAAAAAAAAATTAGTTGTTAGAAACAAAACAAAACATCAGCATAATGATTTTATAATAAATTTTATATTGTTTCAAAAATGTCTTAAAAATAAAAACATCTAAACAAGTCTAGAATATTATAAGTGCTTCTGACAGTGGAAACTAGCTGGTGATATTCATTTTTGAAATGAGATATGAGTTGGAACTGTTAAATAATAATTTTAATAAAGTTGCTGAAAAAAAATTCTGTGAATAATCAGCTATATTTGGTCTCTATTAAGCAATTTTACATTAAAACTTTATTAAATCTTTGTTACTATAATATATTCTCTTTTGTTCTTGTTTTCTTCTCTCTTTATTTCCTTTCAAATTAATAATTGATTTTTCTAGCAATCAGAAATCAACATAAAGATTTTATTCTGTTGTTGTCTGATTGAATACAAATATGTTAAAATTAAAAGCATTTTAAAAAATCTTAGATATTATAAAGGTTTTCGGTAGTTCAAGAGAGCTGATCACTCCATTCTTCTATACAAGATTTATAATAATAATAATAAAGATGCTGAAAAAAGAGCAATCTGAGAACAATCAATTACCAGCAAACTCTATTTTGCAATATTACTGATGATTTTTTTTCGTTAATTATCAATATATATTTTTCCTCTTTCTCTTTTATTTAATTTTTAATTTTTATTCTCTATTTTAGTTTTTTTTTCTTTTTACAATTAACAATAAACGCAAAATTATACTAAATCATCATCAAGATTTTTCATAAGAAAAATAAAGTCTAAAAAGAAAAAAAAAACTTATCCTAAGATTTTTTTTTTAAATAGCGATAGTAGAAAATATGATCATATTCATTTTTGAAAGAAAGATTTGAATTAAGACTGTTGTATAATGATATAAATAATAATCTTAGAACACAAAAATTTGTTAATAATCGATTTTAGTTCATATCAGCTGTACAATCGTAACTAAGATTGTTCATAAAATCTTCAAAATATTATTTTTCCCCCTCTTTCTTTGTTTTCTTTCCTAGTTTTTTTTCTCTATTGTACAGAATAGCCGAGGTCAATCTCTAAGCCGACTAAATTGTATTTTTTCTTTCGGTTTCCATCGTAGCTTTTTTTTTTAATGACGTTACTACCTCTACCGAAACTGAAAATAACTTAAAAAAAAAAAAAAAAAAAATCGAAAATCGAAAAACTAGCCCAATTAGAGATCTACCCCAGGTATCCTATACAAAACAATCATTTAAACATATTGAAATGTAAGCGAGAAATTTTAAAAGATTACTCCCACATAATTGTTATTATCTTTCGAAATTCTTCCGGTGACTAGTGTAGTTTCTTAAGTTCCAATATAATTTGTATGATTGTATGAAAATAGATGTACAATGAAAAATGATTGTGAAGAGTTTTTATTTTCTTTCCCAATGAAAGTTTAAATTCTGCGCTAGGAACAAACCAACATTGGTTATACTAAGGACCAACATTGGATTCATTGAAAATACTTCCAATACTATATCTTTAGAAATTAAATATTGGTTTAACTTTAAAAATATTTACAGTAAAATTGCGAAATATTTCTTGCCTACAACATTGGGATCAGTTTTTTGTGCCAATATCGGCTAACATAAAGTCAATATTAACAATATTAGAACAATATTGTTTTGTTACTAGGATATCGCTCATCCGCAATAAAAGTTACAACTCTAAAAAAATTATGTTGCGTATTATTGGACCAATAGTTTTGATTTAGGTGCATTTTGCTACAGGAAAATGTCATCAATATAATCATCTGTAAAACCGCTATATGTCCATTTGCCACCACAGAAGAGGGGTCAATTGCATGGGGGGTGTGTGAAATTATTCAGTTTTATGCTTTTATACACGTTTTTACAGCTGCATACAGAGTTAAATGTTTTAAATTTATGTTACTGTAAAAACATACGAATCTTCTTTTGCTCTCCTGTGAAATATAGTATTTTTGAGTTGCGGTCACTTTTCTTGCTGGTGAGCGATATGTTGACAAAATAAATAACCACACATCTTTAGACTAAATAAAAACAGAAAATTTCAAATTAAAAAAGAACTTTTTTATTAAAAGTTTTAATGCAAGTATGTACAATTAAAATACTGAGAAGATGTGGTTAAAAATATAGCTACAACAAATGTACAAATTTATAAAAGTAAAAAAGGATGATTAAGATGCTATATAACAACATTTTTAGCATATTTTTCAGCATTTTTTGTATTGATTCATTGAAAATACTTCCAATACTATATCTTTAGAAATTAAATATTCCTTTGACTGTGAAATGACAGTGAAATGGCAGTGGGGTGTTTGCAGTGAAATGGTGAAATATTCCTTGCTTACAACATTGGGAGCAGTTTTTTGTGCCAATATCGGCTAACATAAAGTCAATATTAACAATATTAGAATACCAGTTTCTTTTCCGAATGTATTTTATACAGCATGAGTTCCATGCATGTTAGTGCATCTTCGATGCAATTGTGTCCCTTTGATGACATTTGGATTTCTTTGTCTAGTATTTCCTTTGTGATGGACTTGAGGGATTTTTTGTGAAAGTTACTGTTTTTATGAGGAAACGTGACGGACGTGTCGACGATGTTGTAATGGATGAGTCGTAACGCCTTTAGGTCGTTCTCCAAACCATGTCCCACTAGGATGCTTTCTTTATTTAATAACTTCAACATATAAGATTGTACATCTTTCAGTGTCATACTGACACCTTTCAAATCTTTTTCAGACACACCACTATACGCGGTATTGTAATCTAATATCTGGTTTTGTGGGAGAACGAACGACTCAAACTTAATCGATCCATCGACACCAACTAGACCAACTTTAACGACTTCCATACCAACAGTCGTATAAACCATCTCACAATCCAGAGCGTAAATAGTTCCGGCAGTGACTTCACTTAGATGCTTCTTGGTCTTGGTCTGCACGAATTCGAAATTTTGGAGGTCGCTCTCGGCAGTTACGTGATATTGCCACGTCATGCAGCCTTCTGAGAGGTAATTTCCATTACAACAAGGGAAATTACTATGATATGGAGTTCCTTTCCTAAACGGGGGCTTTTTTTTCGCGTGATATCGGCAAAACGAGTCGGATACGTATTGTCCGTTGGCAAGAATGTTGAAGGAAGTGCCGCAACGACAACATTGACGGTCGGTCAATCCTTTCGGCGATTTTTGTCTTCTGATGACGGCTCGACCAGGTCTTCCAGGAGCCTCTTCTGGGAACCCGAACATTGTCAATTGCTCCCTCGTCAGTAGATGGCGGGAAAATTCTTTGTATATAGAATCCTTGTCCGTTGTTATTTCTACATACGACGATAGAGGCCTCTTTTCAGGAGTTGAATCTCTCTTCATCGATAGATCACTGCTACAATGGTCACTGGTAGATGAAACTGCAAGAAAAATAAATTTAATTAAATTAAATGAAAATGAGTGATTTATTTAAAAATTAAATTTCATGATATTTCAGTTCATATAAAAATTTACGGAAAAAAAGAAAAAAAGAAAAATGAGTAGATTCTAATCTATTTCTCATCATATCTAAGCTTGCTTATCAATGAAAGTCATTAGTATCGATCACAGTAATATTTTGGCGGCGACACTTATTGTTACATTTCGAGATCATAAAAAGAAGTTAGTTTCTGTAGCCACAATACTTTTCACTGCTACTACCTCTGAAAGATATGGAATTCCTTCGCTAAAAGAAGGCTGTTTTTGGCATGGTATGGACAAAAAGTTATAACACAGGCAACAGAGGTTAGCAACAATATAAAACAACCATAGTGCCATCACTATTTAGAATCAGGGCATTTCTAGAGCTCTATCGGTACTAGTGCCTTTCACACTGAAACTTGTAGATATTTATTCTAATCATGTCGTTAGAAATCGATAGACATCAAAGAAAGACAAGTTTCTATGACAACAATATTTTTATCTACCCATCATACGAAGTGTAGGAAAAGTCTTGTAATCGTTTGGAAAATTGAAAAAAAAAATTTGACGGATTTACACGTTTCAGACACTGGAGATACCGAAAAACATATTTTTAGAAAAAAAATTTGCCGTCCGTCTGTTTGTGTGTGTCTGTAAACGCTCTATCTCCCGAAGAAATTGAGATAGAGACTTGAAATTTGGTATGTACTTAGTATGTAATAATGGAAAGAAGCCTATTGAATTTCAGGAACCTCGATTATCCGGAACTATTTTATTCGGACGCTGGAAATATTCGTTCTGATAAAAGGTATATAAAAATTTTCGAAATTGTTTATTTTAAGGAGTGAATATTATTTTATATTCACTCTTTAAAATAATAAAATATAAATTTTGCATAAGGAATGAAGTCGATCAGATAATTAGTTGCCGAGATATTTGTAATTATATTTTCCACACTCTTCGATTTTTCATGACAATGTATTTTATTCAAATTTCAGTTCAAATATATATTGTAATTGGAAATGAGACGCTTAATTCGACGCAGTAAACCGTTAGTTAATATGATTATCAATTTCGGAGTCATAAGGAAGTTTTATTTTACGCAATTCAGTAATAAAGCATTTAAAGTTTATGAGTCATCAAGCCACGATTTTATTCGAATTACAATGTATTTTATAAATAGTTTACACATGTTTTATTTTCATATTTTATATTCTGCATATCCATGATGGGTAAGTATTATGGTGGCCCCCAACGACTAGTTTCATATTGTTACCGACTCCCATAACAATCCCCTTATAGGAGTACACTGTATTTCTGAAGATACTCAACGCTACTCGGAGAAATTCAGACTTCTCTTTAAGAAATTAAACATTTTATATATGTGTTTCTTTGGTATGAGACATGCCCGAACCGGACTCGGGCTCAAAATGAAAATTTTATTTATTCACAAATTTAAAAAAGAAAAAGCAAACTTTCTATATGACAAAAAAGACTGAAGTCTAAATTTCTTAAAGTGTTTTCTAATCCTCTAAAAATCAGTCTGAAAGGAGATTGATTTGTTATTGATGAGATTATATCTGACATATAATGAAATAAGTATAGATGATTCTGAAGCTTTTGTACAGTCAGTGTAAGTAAATAAAGAAGCCGTAGCATATCCCTTGTCTAACCTCGTTTTCTGTTTCACGTCCTTTTCCAGAATTACTGGAAAACAGAACTCATGTCTTTCTGCCAGAGTTGTGCAATGATATTTTAAAAGAGCGGGAATTGGAATTTTTGTAGATTTCTGCCAATGTTTATGTATTTTTAATAACATTTGCTATTTTAAACAGATTTTCAGAGACATAAAAATCACGAAACGTTGTCATGAGGGAGTATTTTGGATAAATACTTATTTCTATCTAAGATTTTTTTTACATGAGAAGAAATTGAATCTTTAAACAATGTTAAAATCTTATTAACAATTCTCTATTGCATACTTTCAGTATCGGATTTTAATGATGCATAATGTTTCGGACTCTGATTTCAAATTGTCGGGTTCGGGCTGCGAAAAAAGAGCACGAACTAATCTCTAGTGCTGGTTCCATCAACATAAGTACCATTAACTGCATTGCTTCTTTAATAATAGATATTCACCAACCATGTCTTAGTTTTAGTTTTCCGTTTCATTATTTTAATTTTATTTTTGGAGATAGCACTGATTACTGGTCTATATTAACACAGATAATCCAATTATTTTAATATTGTATTGAAAATAATTAAAAAGGATCACAGTCCATAAGCCGTGTTTTTGGCCCATGAAATAACACTAAAATTCGATTTTGTTTTACTGACTTAATTATTTCACTTTTTTATATTCGAAGGTTTATCCTGTACGATTTCAACAATATCTTTTGCATTTTGTTCGTTTTTATATATATAACTTACACTAGCTCAAAGTTCGTATTATTCGTAGTTTTTGATGAAAAATACGCAATTTCTCCTAATTTTACCTCAATTTTTAATATATTTTTTAATATTTGACTGGGAGCGTAACTTTGCAACATATTTATTTTTACATATATTGTACATTTTGATGTATGTTATAATATATTTAAAGAAGAAAGTGTTGCACGATTGCGCTCATATAAATAAATGAGGTAAAATTAGGAGAAAAGGCGTATTATTCATCCAAAACTACGAATTATACGAACTTTGAGCTTGTGTAAGTCATATAAATCCGAAACAAATGCAAAAACTATTGTTAAAATCGTATAGGATAAACCTTCTAATATTCAAAAGTGAAATAATTAAGTCAGTATAACAACATCGAGTTTTAGTCTATTTCATGGGCGAAAAACACGGCTTATGGACCCTGATCCTTTACATTGTTTTAATGAGGAAGTTAAATGTAATTTATTTTTTTATTATATTATATGCAATAGACTTTATTATTTAAATAAAAACTATATTGACCCTGTCACTGGAGTTTCCCTCAGGTTAAATGTATATAATACTAAATACTTCTTTTGAATATTTTTTTTTAATATAGATTAGATAATTGGTAAAATATGGAATTTGGCGAAAAAATCGTAAATATAATCGTAAATATCAAATACTAAATATAATTAAAATTTTACAATTAAAAACTTACGTGATTTGTTACTTTTCCATTTTTGACCGGGGATGAACTCCGGAGCGTCGATGCTAAATTCTGAAAATAAATAAATGAACATAAATCATTTAAAAAATAATGAAATAAATAGGCTTTAAGAAGCCGACATTTATTGCATAAAAAAAGGTGCGTAAATTTGTCGTGCACAATTCATCGCGGAACTAAGTCATCGCACACAATTCATCGGGGAACAATTGATCGCACACAACTGATCGCAAAGTCAATTCATCGCGGCGTCAATTCGTCGTGGTGTCAATTCATCATGGCGTCAATTCATAGTATCGAACATGCTTTTAAAGCCTATGATGATAAAAGTAAAGATAATTTAGTGAAATTATTGGTACTTCTTCATTATCGCGTCGATCACTTATCGTAACAAAAAACTATCGCCAAACTATAGGATTTAAGGCCAAAAATGCATAATCGTGGCGTCACATTCACTTGACGTCAGAAGCGTCAGCGCAAAGTGGTTTTTATGGCGACATTTACCTGTATTTTTCATTAAGTTTTAATGTTTTATTTGTTATTTTGTTAATTGAAAAAATAACTGCGTCCTTAAACGTCAGTTACCACGTTATTAAAAGAAAAAATGCATTGAAAAATTTTGTGATGCATAGTTACGTAGAAGATAACAGTTTCAACTGACGTCGTAAACATTCATTTACCAGCCAATAGACATAATTTAGAAAAATAATGTAAATCAGGGCTGTCCAACCTGGCGCCTGCTATTCACCAGAAAATTCTTACAGAAATATTTGCCTTATTTAATCTCAGAATATCTCCGATTAATAAGACAAATATGTCTGTAAAAAGTTTCTGGTGAATAGCGGGCGCCAGGTTGGACAGCCTTGATGTAAATAAATAAATATCCAGGATATTTTGTTCTTTTTTCATTAATATATTGTAAAATTGATTGTTTAAGCTTTCTAAGTTGACACATTGATGAGTGAGGCGTTTCCGAATTTTTGTATTTATTTATTTTTAAATTTTTATTTAAATATTTATTGAGATTCCAATGGCAACATTTATCCATTTGTTTATTTGGCGTTACAGTTTGGTGATAGTTTTTTGGTATGAAAAGTGGTCGACGGGATAATGGAGAAGTACCAAATTATTTAATGGTATTTTTTTTCTTTTTTCTTTCTTTTTTTTAGATATGGGGAATTAAAAGTAGCATTTTACAGGTCGATTTTAGATACAGGTATATTATATATATATATATATATATATATATACAAACACACACACACACACATATATATATATATCATTTATTAAAATGGAGAAAAATTTCTTTGTATGTGATTTTTGTGCATTTTCTTAATGAGAACATTAAAGTTTAACGAATTAGAACAAGTCATTTCTTACCTAAATTAGAGATACAAGAGACATTGCTTTAGATCACTGGGAAAACGGTGGAAGATTTAGGATAAAACACCTATATCATGATATTTAAAAGAATTAGGAAGCACAAAAGTGTTCGATAGTTGTAAACATAAAAAATATTTTGTGGTTGGGACTGAACTAAATATTGCATGAACGCAATTTCATTGAAGTATATTTTAGTTTAAAATGTTTTTTTATTCATTTCATTTTTTATTCATTTTTTTATTCATTTAGAAAATTAACCGTAATTTTATTATATTTTCATTATTTTTGTCCCCTAATGCTGCTTGTTGTAATCGGTGAATGTTTTCAGTTTTTAACGTCAGTTTAAAACGTTTAATCAATATCAAAAATAAAAGCTCGTTTTTAAATTAATGACTTGTCAGGCGGTATTTTTTTGTTTTAACCATAAATTGTATTATTCTGATTTTTTGAGTCTATTATAGATATTTAATGATCTAATAAATGAAACTTATAGACTACGTCATGCTTTACAAACTTTATATTGACACTTTTGTCTCTAAAACGCACTGAAAGTAGGTTATTAAGCAAAAACTAAAATCATTTGTGGATTTTTGCACTTTTTGCAAATTTTACCCTATTTTCCCGGCTCCGTCTCTTACCCCCCCCCCCCCTACTTGGACAATTTACAAACACGAATACTGCATGTTGTAGAGAATTTTATGCTCTACAAAATGGTAAAAGTTCTTTTTTTGTAAAATGCACTAAAATTGGATTATTTAAGAAAAATCGAAAAAAGGGCCGAAAAATATTGGTTTTTTCAATATTGTGAAAAACGCACAAGGTCTAGAAGGTCGAAAACTTGATTTTTTTATGAGAGGGTCAACCTTTACAGCATATCTAAAAATCAGAACTACCTGAATTTTTGCAAGGCAAGGCCCTTTTTTACGCTATTTCTACTAGACTAACACATTTAAAAGACTCACTAACTGACAACACATATTTTTAGTAATAAAAAATTTAAGTATTTTCAATCTTAGTCACCCTGGTGAGTGAACATTTTTGCCAATAAAGCAATTTTCTTTCTTTTCCTTTTTCTTTTCTTTTTTTTCTGTCTTTTTATAATATTTATATTTTATGTTTTTCCAATTACCATAATTTCTGGTAGATAACCCGTGGCTCAAATAAATCGGTTTCGAATCAGAAATTTTATGTATTAGATAAAGTGAAATATGTACCAATTAGAAACGAGTTACATTTTGATTAAATAAAATTTCTGGTTCGAAACCGATTTATTTGAGCCGTGGGTTATATACGAGAAATTACGGTATGTGAATCATGTTAAATAAGTCTAGCGATACACTGAAGTATTGGATCATTTTTCAATTTTATATAAATACTGGGCACTGTAGACATATATATATATATATATATATATATATATATATATATATATATATATATTGGGCATATTAATCTTAACCACTTTGGAAAGTAAAGAAAATCAGCCAATAAGGTATATTTATTTATTTATTTATTTTTATTTTTGTAATGCACAGTGTCGGCAGTGCTAACTTTTTAAAAATAGTGGGCTGATCTTAACCATTTTAAGGTAAAATGACGTGGTCGTTTTGTGTTTTAAGGTAAGGGAACGGTTAGTAAAATTTGATAATTCTAGTTACAATAAGTCAAAAGAAGTCAAAAGAGCATATTTTGAAGTAGAATATTATGTCCAATATTTTTCAAAATAACGCAAGAAGTATTTAACATGATTCCAATAATAAGAAGAACATAACATACAAATATTATAATAAGACAAAGAAAAGTGCCTTATTGAATACTTTACTTTACTGAATACCTTATTTTCTAATCTAAAGACATTAAACACTAACATACATTAGAAAATTAAAAACAATCAATTATGTTAAGCAGAAATAGCGAAATAAAATAATCAAATTATGATAAAATTTCGATTTACTTTTGTAATCAAATAAAGGGTAAAATAATCTTGAATCTAAACTGCCATATAATGACATCATGCAGTGATCAGTTCATTCACAATTACAAAGAGAATTTTGTGTTTACATTCTTGTCTGTACTTTTTTATTCTTAACTAGGTGTTACCTGTGACATCGTTCACGTAACATTTAATGAAAATTAATGCATTAATTAAGCAATATATACAATTAACAAACTCTTTATCATATTTTATTGTAGATAATACTTCTGATAATCACAATTTGAGTATTTTTGTTTTTCTATATACGATCATATAAATTTCTTTCATGAACTTGAAATTTCATACTCATTCACTAATTATATATATGATCATTTAAATTTCTTTCATGAGCTTGAAATTTTATATTCTTTCACAAAGATTATTTGCGGAATACGTTTTTTTCTTTCTTATTCTATTTCATAATGTCTATTTATTCTATTTTACATTTATTCTGTTCATAAAAATTGATTTAATTTAAGTTTTTGTGCCAAAGGAAAATTTTTAAAGTGATTATATTAGCAAATATTTTTAAGAAAATTTGTTAACTGACATGTCACTTTAGATATGAATTTTATTTCATTGGAATAATCTAAAAACCAATATAAATTATGTTTCTTTTCAAAAACAGTTTATGATATGATATTATATGATATTAAAAAAATATTTAAAACGTGGTGGAGCATAAAAGTAAAAAAAAAAAAAAAAAAAAAAAAAAATAAGTAGGAAAATACCTTTAACCCTCATATATATTTGGTATTTTTTATATCACAGTGCCGCACTTTAACAGGTTTAGATCTACCAAAAAAATCAAAATGTTTATCACACTCCAAAAACTTTCAAAGCCTAAATGCTTATTTGTTAAGCAATAGAGTTGTTTATTTATTTGAATTGCGAAAACAATCTGAAAAAAGCACCCCAATTATGGAGCATTGTCATATTGATTTTTGTGTTGCAGTCATGTTACTTTCGAAATTTGACAAGAATGTATTCCAATGAAGGGCAAAAATTACCCTACAGAGATATTTTTAAGTAGAGATTTAGATATTTTAAAATTATAAGGAATTTTATAAGAGAAATATAACTAAAAATACCTGGCTTTGCTCTTGCTCTTTTCCATAATTATGGTACCTTTAAAAAATAGGAGGGGGGTTTTCTTGTTTAATTAGTGACGTCGACACTTCTTTAAATTTTACATGAACGATGTTAAATGAAAATTCCATTATTCAATGAAAATTGCATATGCTAACAACTTTTACATCGACTTTAACATATTTATTGAATTTAATCGAAATTTAATATTCTGGAAGATTGTACGGTAAAGGGATGTTAAACCTATGCTTTGGCGACCAATGCATTCTGTGGAAATTACACTACTTTGTGTAATTGCTATAAAATACTAATATTTTCTGAATGAAAACCGGCACATGATTAAAAATATGACGATACTTTCACCGGGGATAGATTTTCCTATGAACCGATACTTGTCTAGTTAAAATTCTTCCACTTCCTGAATCATGTACAACAATGCATATATTTATATTTATAGATAACTATATGTATGTTTGTCAACTTAACGTAGGCAAAACGTTCAGCTTGAAATTTTGCTAAGTTTCTCGTAATTTTCAAATAGTTAGAATACATTATATTATGTGTAAGAAATAATACTTTATGAATTACTAACTCTGCAAGAATTGTTACTTTTCACCTACAATTAATTGAGAAAAACACTTTTACTTGAGTGCGGGACGTCACATGCACATTATCTATTTAAAACATGAAAGCGTTTAAAGAAATACAATACTACTGTACTCATAGAAAAAATTTAAACATTAATATTATTAAATACTAAATTTAACTCCAAAATTACATTTAAAATGTAATTTAAACAGAATTTGCTAAAATTACGTTTTGAAATTATGTGATTTTTGATGCAAAACATTATTTCTCAAAAATACATTGTTTTTTTAAGAATTGGCTAATAATTTCGAAGCTGGTGAAAAAAAAATGTCGCCACATTGTCGAACTTATAACAAATATATTAGTTTTTAAAATTAAAATGAATGTTTTACATTAAAAAAAAAAAAAAAAAAAAAAAAAAAAAAAACGTTATTTTTTTCCGATAAACCATTTTACTTTTAATCCCGTTTGTTTTAACACCCATCTTTGAATAATTAATTAATGGTAAAAACTGTATTGTTTTCTTTAAATCCAATTTTTATTAATAGTGGGCAATTATCTCCACCAAAATCCAAGGAGCTTAAATATGCCTCCTTTGTTGAAGCTCAAGCTAAAAATGTTACGATGTAATGGTTTCTAAATGTCAATATTTGACAGACAATTTTTGATTATGCAGAATAAATTGGATCATGAAGCTTTAGTACGCAAAAATGTTTTTATTTCTTGGAAAATTTACTTTAATATTTACAAACCAGTGGAAACATTTTACCTTTGTTAAATTAGGAGCTAAGTTATTTATTTTTATCTTTTAAATAAATGTACTATGTCATTTAAATGCACTTATTGCATTGGCTAAGTAATATTTATAATGTGCTAAAAAAATCACATTATATGCCCAAAATGACGTCAGTTTCGGATTTCAAATTATAGTGAGAGAATCTGAATTTTTATTGGTTAATAAATATTGTCCATACATAGTTTCTTTTTATGGCAACAGAGATGAAATTGCATTAGAAATTGAAAAATAAATAGATTTCTGTAACGATAAACTATGGGAGATGTTTGAAAAAAAAAATGATAAAGAATGGTCTGAGAAATTTTTAAAGTTGACAGTAATTTTACTCGTGTTCTAAAACGTATGTACATCAAGTCTCATTCAAATCGGATAAAAACTGTAGATTTGTATAAGGAACATACATACCAAGAACGGCTTTTATATATATAGATTTTTCATAGGTTAGAGAGAACTCATTAAAGATTTTCCTTTCCCTTTAGTATACCTACGCCTATTTATATATTTTTCATAATTTTTCTATCACTATTTTTTGGATTTTCTTTCATGATTTTAGTACTTTTATCCTAAATCTTACGCCATTTTTCCGGTGATCAAAAGGAATATCTACCCGATCTGTAATTTAAATAATAAATGAATTGATCTAGTATAGTGAATTAAACATTTATTTCTTTATAGAGAATTTCACAAAAAACCCACTTAAAAATTCGTCCCTATTTTAATTATACTTATTTTTAGATTAAAGCAGTAAACGGAGAAATATATCTATATAAATATTTTAATCTGCATCTAAAATAGGCCTTTAAAATGTTAGTTAAAATTCTACATATCTGAAAAAAAAAAAAAAAAAAAAAAAAAAACAGATGAATTTATTAAATTATCTTTACTTTTAACATCGTCGCCTTTAAAACATTTTCGGTACGATGAATTGACGCTGCTACGAACTGAAACCACGACAAATTGGCGTCGCAGCGAATTGACATCAATACGAATTTAACCACAGCGAATTGACGCGACTACGAATTGACGCCGCGTTTAATTGTGCGCGACGAATTGACGCAGAACCCTTGAGAAACGATAATATATAAACAATGTGTTACTAAACTAGCATAATTTTACATTTATGAGTTCATTCACTTAAACAAAAACAAAATAAAATAAATAAATAAGTAAAATTTACGTACTAAATGAAGGATATTCTTTTTTAGGCGTAACCGCAGTTGCCATTGCAGTTAACTGCTTTGTTTTCTCGACGTTTTCTGGCATCTAGAAGAAAGAAAATTTTAATTAGAAATAGGGAGTTGAAATGTCGTTTATAAATCCATATCATTTAGAAAATAGTTATTCATTGTTATTATATTATTTTAAAATATAAATACCACAACAGTCTTGAAAATAAATTTAAAATCAACAAGTTTTCTTTCTTTCTTTTTTTTTTCTTGAATCCAATTTATACATACATATTATTTAAACATACATATTATTAAAATAGTAATATTTCAATCATCATTAATTATTCTCATTTTTTTTCAGATGATTTTATGAATCTTACTTCACACTTATTCACACAACTTGTTATATAACTATAGAAACAAGTACAAGTTTTTAGATATTCGAACTTTAATAGGACTTGGTACTTTTAAACGATATTACTGGGGGATATCTTTTAATGTAAAAAATACATAAATAAATATTTTTTAATATAATGAAAACAAAAAATAATGTTTTAATATTACGTACAGAATGACTTATATTAGTCACTATTGCTACGGAATATATTTTAATGTAAAAAATATATATAAATAAATAATTTTTTTATAATGAAAACAAAAATAATCTTTTAATATTAGGTACAGAAAACGGCGTATATTAGTAGTCACAATCACACACACAAATATATAAAATTAAAATTAAATGAAATCTAACAATAAATGCTAAAGAAAATGCTAAAAAAATAAACACAGGATAGTGAAAATTCAAGAACGAGAAACTATTAATGCGTTATGGATTCTTCAGAACAGAACATTGAACAATAATGTTAAAGATATTTTATTTCGTCCAATATTGTCAGCATATTCCTAGAAATGCCATTATCCTTATAAATGACAAACTCGTTACAACAAATCGAAAAACCCAGGATAATTGAAATAAACTAAGATATATAATAAATGAATTAAAAATTCAACTATATATATATATATATATATATATATATATATATATATATATATATATATATATATATATATATATATATATATATATATATATGTGTGTGTGTGTGTGTGTGTGTGTGTGTGTATGAGTGTATGCGAACGTTTTTTTTTTTTTTTTAATATAAATTTAAGCCTGTCTATATTTAAGAAAAATAGTCCTAAAAAATCAATACGACAATGCTCTATAACTGGGGTGCTTTTTTCAGATTGTTTTCGCAATTAAATAAATTAGCAACTTTATTGCTTAAGAAATAAGCATTTAGGCTTTGAAAGTTTTTGGAGCGTAATAAACATTTTGATTTTATTGGTAGATCTATAACTGCGAAAAGTGTGGCACTATGAAATAAAAATACCAAGAATTTATGAGGGTTAAAAGTATTTTCCTACTTATTTTATTTATTTTTAAACTTTTATGATCCATCATGTTTTAATTAATTTTTTAAATATCATATAACTTTAAATATCATATAATAATATCATATCATAAACTATTTGGAAAAGAAACATAAATTTATGTTGGTTTTTAAATTATTCTAATCAAATAAAAATAATATCAAAAGTGACACGTTATTTAACAAATTTTTTCAAAAATACTTACTAATATAATCACTCTGAAAAATATTTTTTGACACGAAAACTTAAATTAATTTCTATGAATGGATTAAATGTAAAATAGAATAAATAGAAATACTAAGAAATTAAACACAGGATAGTGTAAATTCAAAAGCTAGAAACTCTAAATGTGTTATGGATTCTTCAGAGGAGCATCATAGTACAATAATATTAAAGATCTGTTATTTCGTCGAATATTGTCAGCATGTTCCAGGAAATGACATTATCCTGATAAATGACAAACTCGTTACAACAAATCGAAAAACCCAGGGTAATTGAAATAAATTAAGATATCCAATAAATGAATTAAAATCCAACTATACATAGTGTGTGTGTGTGTGCGAACGGCTTTTTAAATATAAATTTAAGCCTGTCTATTTTTAAATAAAACACTCCTAAAAAATCAAATAATTATATTTTAAAGTATTATTTCTTACGTGTCTGTGAGATTTGCAACACAATTAGAGGATTATTTTGTGAATTAATTAAAAGAAAATGTCTTTAAAATAAAACTTGAAATACGTGTATTTTTCAAAAACACGCATGCGTGTTCTACCTCTCTGTGGATTTATAGCTTTTTTTAATCCTTATACAAACAATTATCATATTAATTAAATCACTTTTCATATAATTGCAAATATATATATATATATATATATATATATACTCAAATACAATTATAAATTCACACTAACTACACCATGTAGACGAAAAACAAATAACAGTAATTCATCTGAACCCTAATATAACCAATTTAAACTATAATTCAAAATAGCCAAATGCAAAATTACTAACATTAAAATAATACCAAGAAAAATAAACAAGAAGGCAGGAGAGGATGGCTATCGACACACACACGTACATATATATATGTCATATATATGTGTCAGGTATATATATATATATATATATGTGTGTGTGTGTGTGTGTGTGTGTGTGTGTGTGTGTGTGTGTGTTACGGTCAATAGGATTAATGCGGTCATTATTAATAATAACCGGTTATTATTAATAATGAGCGGATTAATCATATTGATTGTAAAATATATATGTATATGTGACACAGAATTACTATTCTTTCATGGAGAGATAGTTTAATAAAATATAAATTATTTCGTAAGATTTTTATTGTTGAATTTTTAACTCTAGAATTTAAAAATTCTGTTCGTATACATATAAAAATTATCCAACAAAAATATATAACAAATGTAAGCAGAAAAAAAAAAGAAAGCAATTTTATTAAAGAAAAAAATTAATCAACAGACTTTTTAAGTTTTATCTAATTTTGAAGGGGATACGGGTATCAAACATTAAATCAAATTGCTTATAATTTCATAAACACATTCTAAATTAATCAATAGTTGTGTACTACTCAATAAGGAATCTTACTCTCTTTGCTTGTCGGAGTATTTTTGCATAACTGCTTAACGATTCGTAAAATTAGTAGGTACGAAAATAACGTATTATGGGAGGATGTAAAAAGAAGCACGAGGATTTGTATTTGAATACACTATAATTTCATTTATCACTGAAAAAAAATCAACATGAATTTAAAAATTTTGTTCATCATCTTTTACATTCAGAAATTACATGATGGAGTACAAAAGTTGAAATGCATTGAAAGTTAATGGAGAAAACGCTTTAGATTTATTTCATAAAAAGTTATTTGTTTAATTATAAATCAAACTAGTCGTTGGGGGCCACCGTAATACTTACCCATCATGGATATGCATAATGTAAAATATTAAAATAAAAAATGTGTAAACTACTTATAAAATGCATCGCAATTCGAATAAAATCGTGGCTTGATGACGTCATAAACTTTAAAGGCTCGATTACTGAATTGCTTAAAAAAAATCATCCTTATAACTCCAAAAACAATAATCCTATTAACTAGCGGTTTATTGCATCTGATTAAGCATCTCCTTTCCAATTAAAATATATCTTTGAATTGAAATTTGGATGAAATACAGGGTCATGAAAAATCGAAGAGTGTGGGAAATAGGATTACAAATATCTCAGCAACTCATTATCCGATTGACATCATGCTTTATGCAAAATTTGTGTTTTTTTATTGTCTTTTATATTCACTCCTTAAAATAAACAATTTCGAAATTTTTTATATACCTTTTATCAGAACGAATATTTCGAGAGTCCGAAAAAAATAGTTCCGGATAATCGAGGTTACTGAAATTCAATAAGCTTCTTCCCATTATTACATACTAAGTACATACCAAAGTTCAAGTCTTTATCTCAATTTTTTCGGGAGATAGAGCGTTTACAGACACACAGACGGACGGCAAAATTTTTTTTCTAAAAATATGTTTTTCGGAATCTCCAGTGTCTGAAACGTGTAAATCCGTCAAAAAAATTTTTTTTTTCGATTTTCAAAACGATTACAAGACTTACCCTATACTACGTATGTTGGGTAATTAATAATTAAAGTTATAGAAAACAATTTTACAAATATTAAAAAGTAAAAAAAAAAGGGGGGGGGGGAAGAGATAAAAATGACGAAGATTTAAAAAAAAAACTGAATTAGATTAAAAATCGTTAGTGTTTACGATATTTTGATAAAAATATTTAAATACTAGTAATACATTTCCTACGTTATAGAAACAATTATCATATTAATTAAATCACTCATCAATCGCTTTGTACTAATTCTAGCAATAACATTTTGTGATTTTTAACATAAATTGAAACAATAACAATAATTATACTAATATTAAAACTACAGGATCTTAAAAAATGCTTACTCGATCAACATTAAATAAATTAAAAAGTATTTTAAATATACAACTAAGAATCATTATAAATTCTTTTACATTAAACACTTTAATGTGAAACTGAAAATAGATCAAGTATGCACAGTAAAAAAATAAAAATAAATAAATAAATAATAAAAAAATAACTAAAATAAGTTAAAAAATAACACTTTTCTTATATATTAACCGAAAGGAAAGAAACTGAACAGGGATTTTCTAAATATATAATCAGAAATATAGCAAATTTATCCCTCCACGATATTTGAATTTTTAATGAGTGAAAAGTGCAATTTCTGCCAAGACTTTTATTAAAAAAATCGCGATTATTTGTTAATTAACCATTAAACAATGGCAATTAACCAATGGCCATTAAACATGTGCCATTAAACAATGGCAATAACGAAGTTTTATAAAATGCATCACATTAGCATTTCACAAATCTTAATTTTCCATATATTAAGGCTCGATCATAGAAGAAGGAATATAAATAGAAGTAAGATGTAGGGTGTTTTCGCCCGTCATTTGTTACGGGGGTTATGGGAAGGTATTCAAACAGAATGGCTCGCAACCCTCCATTGGCTGCTTATTCCCCGCCTTTGAAAAAGTTTCGGAATAAATAGCGTAAAATAGCGTAAATAAAAAAAATCCGTGGCAAACGGCGAAAGGGGAAAATGGGCGATAACACCCTACATCCTACTTCTATTTATATTCCTTCTTCTATGGACTCGATCTTATACCGATATGCCATTTAGGTTCAACCGTAACAACTTCCCTGACCAACGGCCTAACTCGAGTTAGGCAGTGCCTGACCTTTTCATTCTAGAAAAGTAAGTGTAATAATTTCCCCTGATCGTTTCATTTTTTAAACGTAACTGTTATACTTTTGAAATTTTAGTTTCTATTTAATTTTTTATTGTATTTTTCAATGACAGTCTGCCCGGGTTTGTCAGCTAGTAATATTTTGTCACTCTTGCATGTATAAATTTAATTACACAGCTGAAAATGTTTGATTACTGATAAGATCTTCAAAACCATTATTGAGGTGTTAGAACTCTAATTAGTACACTATAAAACCTACCCGGAAACGTTTCCGAAAATCAGTGTCAACGAAAGAAACGTTGCTTCCTCAAATCTCAAAAATGTATTTGCTTCTTTTTTTTTTCGGAAGGTAAAGAAAGCAATTTGGAATCGTGGGTAGCTCGGAAAAAGTTATTCTATATTTTCGCTCGTGGTTATATTATATTTTACTAGAATAAGAAACTTCTTTTTCTTAAAGTGTGCATTATGTTCGGGAAGAGGGGGGGGGGGTGGTATCAAGGCAGTTCACAAGTCGTAACTCGCAACTTTTTTGTTTAATAGCAAACTCAATTTTAAGCTTAGACACATGAAATGAAATGGCGTGTCAGAACATTTTGAAATGAAATGGTGTTTTCTATTTTTCGCTAAAATACGGATCAGTCCCATAAAAAGTCTGCGAAATCGGTTACTTTTCGTAACCGACAGCTCGAAACTGTTTATCGTGAGGCAACAATCGCTTGTCACCTAAAATGTAATACATTTATATAAAGATGAATAAATGAATACTACTATTATTTACTTAATCATTTATCTAGTGATGCATTTTAATTCCTGTTTTTTAGGTTAAAAACAGACGTGAATATGTCAAAAAGAAAAAAAAATCCGTGGAAAAATTATTTTTGGTATCCATTTTATCCAGGTTAGGAAAAACAAGAATGAAAAATCATGCGTTAAGCATAGATTATGAAACACTTTAAAACACAGCCAGAAAAGTGTAACGAAACTTCACCGTTAAATAAGGTGAGAGAAGATATGTAAGTAAACAGTTTAGAAAACATATAACACATTGAAAAATACAGTTATCGAAATTACCTTCCAGTGTCAAAAAAGTAGTCGAATTATTTTGTGCAGCTCTGTATATGATCAATAGATGTGGATATATAGCATTATAAAATTTAGTTCAGTTAGAATATTCATATTTAGCAATTTTCGCCAATCGACGAAAATGCACTCGAAATCTTTTGTACAAACCTGTATATTATATGAAGACTTTTGTACACACCACTTATTAAGATAAAAGGCAACTTAAAACTCACTTCCAGTAATTACCAACCATAAACGACAATGTATCTTTTTTTTTTTTTTTTTTTTTTGCTTAGTCCTGTATATGAATTTATTTATATTCCACAAACTTCTATTAGTCTACTAAGTATAGTTCAGCAGGAAAATGCGTAAACACAAATAAAAAGTACCCTTAAGTAATTCACTTCCATAGTCTGTAATACTTACGACTTCCCTTGTGTAGCCCTGTATATGATCAACCGAGTTTATAAACACACACGCACTATGAAAATAAAATTGTTAAACTTAAAAACGCAGACCAAAATGGAAAACGCACTTTTCATATATACTTTCCCAAGTTTAAAGCGGTTTTCAAAAAAATACTTTTACACATTCACGACTTTTTTCAAACGCAAAATCAAGAAATATAAGTGCATGACTATTGAAATGATTTA
Organism: Maratus michaelseni; assembly: GCA_963931845.1. Classification (NCBI taxonomy): domain Eukaryota; kingdom Metazoa; phylum Arthropoda; class Arachnida; order Araneae; family Salticidae; genus Maratus; species Maratus michaelseni. The sequence continues at coordinate 175,085,745 of OZ007597.1, read as the reverse complement.
TATAATAACACCTTTTTTTCATTTTTAATTGCATTTCAGGTTACGAGCAATTGTTGCCCAGTGACAAAAATTTCAGGGCTGTCGCGTTACGAAATTCGGTTCAAAACGTCAACTTTGATAGTCTTTTTATGGGATAGTTCCTTGCTTTATCGAAAAACGAAAAACTCCATTTGATTTCAATTTTTTAGATAAACATACCTCCCAATTTCATGCGCTTAAGCTTAAAATTTTTAAGTTTAAATGGACTTCGCAATTATATAAAAAAGTTGAGAGTTTAGATTTGTGAACATACTTGATCAAAAAAAAAAAAAAAAAAAAAAAAAAAAAAAAGAAAAAAAAATCCATTTTCGTAATTTTTAAAATATAATTTATTTCGAAATTTACCAGAAAAAAATCCAGCTCCTCACAAATATCTTGAGATTTCTGGCATTTTAAGAACACGACAAAGAATCAAAAACGCATTTTTAGTGGCTTAACCTATACATGAGAAATACAGTCTTAGAGGTTAGGGGAAAATCTTATATATTTTTTCTGTTGTCAACATCCCTTTTTCTATGCATTTACAAAACGCACAACAATGAATGGAGTATCATTCGGCAAGTTTTTTTTTAACCGGCTTCTGACATACTACATTCACATTTCGTTAAAACATGTTGTATGATTAAAAATTGCAGTTAATTAATAATTAAATCGGCATTGTTTTCATAAATGTAGTTTTTCGGTTGCGATCCATTCTCAAATAAATGTTTTCGTGTTCAACAAATATATTTTACAGAAAAACATGATAAATTAATTAATTATAACATTACCGTTAAAATAAATATTATTTTGTTACTCTTGTATGTATAAATTCAATTACACAGCTGAAAATGTTTCATTATTTTAAAACAACACAAATGTCACAAAACACACATGCATCATTTAATAAAAAACATTTACTTAAGGTGTTTTTAAAAACATACAAAACTGCATTTCACATTTGATAAACCTAGCGCTTTCGAGCTACCTTAGCTCATCATCAGGATTAAAAAACACTAACACTTAGATACACACAAAACAAATATAGTCTAAAAATAGTAAAAACATCATTGTCTGCTGAAGAAATGGTCAAACCATTACAAACAGGTCACTAGGGGTGGGAAGCATTGGGAGGGATGTGCCAATCTTATTCAATCTTGAACAATCTGTAAAAGTTTATTCCACAATTTAGGGATGTTGTAAGATACCGAATCATTGCATGTCTTATCTTTTCTGGTTAAAATTTCTATGAATTCATTTATTATTGCTTGATGAAAGGAAAATGTGGTTTAATTATTTTAGCTTTATCAAAATCTATTTTAATCGACTGCTTCTTCAGCAGACAATGATGTTTTTACTAGGTTTAGCCTATTTGTTTTGTGTGTATCTAACTGTTAGTGTTTTTTAACCCTGATGATGAGCTAAGGTAGCTCGAAAGCGCTAGGTTTTATCAAATGTGAAATACAGTTTTGTATGTTTTTAAAAACACCTTAAGTAAATGTTTTTTATTAAATGATGCATATGTGTTTTGTGGCATTTGTGTTGTTTTTAAATAATTATTATAGTACAAAGGTGAATATTGATTCAAATGAGTGTTGTTTTTCATGACTCAAGTTTATTTTGAAAATGTTTAATTGATCATGGATAGCATCTTAAAAACCATTATTCAGGTTTTAGATAACTAATTAATACACTATAAAACCTATTCGTTAAAATTTCCGAAAATCAGTGGCAGCAAAATAAACTTTGCTTTTTTAAATGTTTCTTTAAATATTGAAAATGTATTTTTTTTCGGAAGATAAATAACGCATTTCGGAATCGTGGGTAACTCGGAAAAGGTTATTCTATATTTTCGTTACATGATTATCTTTTATTTTTATTTTCTTATATTAAGAAACATCGGGTTTTTTTAAGTGTATATTATATTTTAAAAATTCTGGAAAGAGCTTTTTTTTTCGGGGAGCGGAAAATTATCAAGGCAAGTCCAATCGCAACTTTTTTATTTAATCGCAAACTCAATTTTAAGGTTGCGAGTTTAGATCTCTAAACTGACTTAACAATTAAAAAATATATATTTCTTGATTTTTTTAATTTAATATATATTTCCAAAGTTTTTTCCCCCTTACCTGGATGTGCATATGATGGATGGACTTTTTACCTAACCTTATTATTATTATTATTATACACTATTATTCATGTGCTACGTCGCTGAGACTGAGATGTTGCTTCTTTATTTAGTTTTTAAAATGTCAAAAATCTTAAGCTATTCAAGGTAGATTTCATCCCCAAAAAATTTGAAAATATATTTTATTTAAAAAATTCGACAGATAATTTTTTTTATTACTGTTAAGTCAGTGCACAAACTCGCAAATTTCTTACACATTCGCGAGGTGAATTTTAATTTGAGGCGCATGAAATTGAAAGGTGTGCTAATTCACAAAATCTTTCATAAATGTTTACCGATTCATAAAATAATAGATATGAAAAGCATTTTTATGAGGATTTATATTTAATAATCTCACATATTTATATTTCTTATGCGCTGGAAAATATTAAGCTTAATATCGAATTTTTGTTAATTAAGTCTTTGGATTCAAAATTTAGGTGGCGGAAAAACACAGTTAGGACGCTTAACGGTTTTTAAAAAATTCAAATCCAAAATCGTTAAATTAAAGTCCAATAATGCTTAATGTGATTGTATTATATTATTCCAAAATCTTTTTCAATTCTTTGATGAAATAGTTTGTTTTTACACTTTTGTTTGGATCTATAAAAGAAAAAAAGCTGTCAAAGTTGACACTTTAGACAGAGGTTTCGAACGCGATAGACCAAAAACGATCATAATACGCATAACTTAAAATGTAAAACATTATCAAAAAATTAAAAATGCTTTCATTTTTTAAAAATCAGCTAATTTCATACTTTTGCGTTAAAAAAAATATATATATCTTGAATGTGTCAGAAAGTTTCGAGTGGAAAAATATTCTTTTGAGAACCGCTTTAAACCTAGGAATTTAATAAAAAAGTATTCAGAATATTTTTTTTACAAACTTTCAAAATTGTATTTCTTATCTATATGCTACGTCGTCAATAAGAATGCGAAGTTGCTTCTTTACAGAGTTTTAAAAATTCCAAATATCTTAAGCCAATAAAGACGAGGTGGATTCCCCCCACCCCCAGAAAATTAGGAAATATATTACGTTTTAAATATTCAAGAAATAGATTTTTTTTTTATCGTTAAGTTACTTTAGAAATCCAAACTCTTAAATTTCTTACATCTTCGCGAAGTAAATTTTAAGCTGAGACACGTGAAATAAAAAGGTGTGCTCATTTAAAAAAAAGTTGAAATCTAAATCGTTTTCAATTTTTTGATAAAGGAATTTGTCTTTAGACATTTTTGAATCTATAAAGAAAAAAGAAAGGAAATCAGCTGTCGAAGTTGACGTTTTATTAAGATTTTTCGAACGCGAGAGAAAGAAAATGATCAAAATGAAATAAAAAACACTTACAACTTAAGATGTAAAACATTATCGAAAAGTGAAAATGTTATTATTTTTAAATCATTTCAATAGTCATTCTCGTTAAATTCTTGTATTTACATTTAGAAAAACGCCCGTGAATGTCTCAAAAAGAATGAAAAACTACTTTTTGAAATCTGTCTTAAAATTAGGAATTGAATTTTAAAAAAAAAATCCCCTTACTTTTAAGACTGTATTTTTTATGTATGCTCTACGTCGCTAAGAAAACGATGTTCATTCTTTATAGATTTTTTAAAATGCAAGAAATCTTAAGTAATTCAAGAGTAGGTGAAATTTTTTTCAGGAAAATTTCGAAATATATTATTTTTTTTTAAATTACAGAAATAGATTTTTTTTTTGGACAAGGATATTCACAAATCCAAACACTGAACTTTAAAGCATTCGCGAAATAAATTCTAAACTCAGACGCCTGGAATTGGAAGGTGCACCTTTAAAAGAAAATAAATAAATAAATAAATAAAAAATGATAATAATAATAAATTTTCGAAATCGAATATCGTTTTTTATTGTTCGATACAGAAGATGGATTTTAGATTTTTTTTATTTGGATGTGTAAAAAAATAACGTTGACAAATTTGATGTTTTGAACAACTTTCCGAACGCAATAGCCCGAAAATCGTCAAAATGAGACAACAATAACTTGTAACTTAAAATGAAATATATTATAGAAAAATGAAAAATGTTAATCGTTTCTAAATCACTGCAATATTGATACAAGCTAATTTAATGATTTTACTTTACAAAAATGACTACCAATGTGTCATAAAGTTTTGCGTGTAAAAATACTCTTTTGAGAAACGCTTTAACTAACTAGTTTTTAACTAAACACTAGTTTTTAACTAAAAAATCTTAATGGTATTTTCACATTTCACAAACTTATATTTATTTCCCCTTTTCCATACGGAAACTAATATTTCTATCACATATAGGAAGAAGGGGGACAAAACAACCACGGATTAGAATATAAAACCGATGTCTTTGTTATAAATAAAATGAAGGGAAAAAGAGCACCAGAAAACACTGTCTGTACTTATAAAAAGCATAATTGATTTCTGTAATATTCTCATGTATAAATTCAATTTATATCATGTAATTAATAAAAAATATACCATTCAAATGATCATAGATGACATTTAAAATACAATACAATTATAAATCCCCTTTACTCCGAAAAACCTCTTCTACATATTGCAATTCTGTAAGACACTAATTTCAAAACTTTTATCATTTAAATGGTGTAAAGAATATGTCAAAGAAATTTATGGTCTTTTAAGAACTAAAATAACTTCTTAAAACACCATAAAAACTTTAAAATGCGCTAGGCCTTTCGAAAGATCTGAGTCTTTCTTCGTCAGGCGCAAAAAGACGTGCGTCTACTATGAAAGCAGCAGCAAGACTGAAATGAGAGGCAAGGGAGAGGAAACAGGCTGATGCAACAGCCAATAGGAAAGTAGAAAACAACAGCCAATAGGAAAACAGAAGATCACAGAAGCCAATCACAGAAGAGTAAAAACAAAACAATAGAGAATACAAAATAGAAGGGGAATAAGGAAGTGAAAAATAAAAAATAAAATAAAAAATAAAATAAAATAAAATAGAATAAATAAATATATAAAATAAAATGAATAAATAATAAATAAATAAATAAATAAATAAAACTTAATTTGAAAAAAAAAATGGAAACACATGAAAATTAAGAATTAAATAAGTAACCAAAATATATAAATATATATAAAAACAGACTAAAATTAATTAATACAAAATAAATTATATGGAAGTACTGAAGAGGTTTTTCCAAGCAGCAGAGAGCATTGTGGAATCGGATTTATCATTAACAATAACTTCACGATTAAGATAAATAGCTAAATTTTCCAGAAAGTCCAATTCAGAGATACTATTAGCATTAAAGATAATTTTAGCATTTTTAAAATTAAAACAATGGCCGGAATCCCAAGAGTGCTTGGCAATTGAAGATTTAGAAATTTCTTGATTAGTTACATAACGAGAGTGTTCTTTTAAGCGGATTTCGAGATTTCTTTTAGTTTGACCAATATAAGATAAATCACAGCCATTACAAGGAACATTATAAATTCCCCATTTACGAAGATCAGGAACAGGAGATTTGGTGGAGGGGAATTTGAATTTATTTACAGGTTTAAAGATAACGTTAAAATTGAAGCGTCTTAAAACTTTAGCTAATTTGAAACATAAAGGAGGATAAAAAGGAAGGATAACCAAATTATCAGGTTTGCTTTTCACAGATTTAGAAAGAGTAGATTTATAAGACGGTCTATTGAATTTCTTCACAGCATTATTGATAACAGAAGGATTGAAACCTCTTTTGACAGCAACAGTTCTTCTTTCAAAACTTGTGTTTATAGAAAACCTTTTTCTGTCTCTAACCCACCTCATGCTCTCTCAAATCATCCTGTCAACCAAAAAATCGGTGTATTTTATACGTATGTAAATCGTGCTCTCAAAATTTGTTCCGACTCTGCATCCTTTAAGGATGAACTTAATTACTTAAAAACTGTTGCTGTCAAAAGAGGTTTCAATCCTTCTGTTATCAATAATGCTGTGAAGAAATTCAATAGACCGTCTTATAAATCTACTCTTTCTAAATCTGTGAAAAGCAAACCTGATAATTTGGTTGTCCTTCCTTTTTATCCTCCTTTATGTTTCAAATTAGCTAAAGTTTTAAGACGCTTCAATTTTAACATTATCTTTAAACCTGTAAATAAATTCAAATTCCCCTCCACCAAATCTCCTGTTCCTGATCTTCGTAAATGGGGAATTTATAATGTTCCTTGTAATGGCTGTGATTTATCTTATATTGGTCAAACTAAAAGAAATCTCGAAATCCGCTTAAAAGAACACTCTCGTTATGTAACTAATCAAGAAATTTCTAAATCTTCAATTGCCAAGCACTCTTGGGATTCCGGCCATTGTTTTAATTTTAAAAATGCTAAAATTATCTTTAATGCTAATAGTATCTCTGAATTGGACTTTCTGGAAAATTTAGCTATTTATCTTAATCGTGAAGTTATTGTTAATGATAAATCCGATTCCACAATGCTCTCTGCTGCTTGGAAAAACCTCTTCAGTACTTCCATATAATTTATTTTGTATTAATTAATTTTAGTCTGTTTTTATATATATTTATATATTTTGGTTACTTATTTAATTCTTAATTTTCATGTGTTTCCATTTTTTTTTTCAAAATAAGTTTTATTTATTTATTTATTTATTATTTATTCATTTTATTTTAAATATTTATTTATTCTATTTTATTTTATTTTATTTTTTATTTTATTTTTTATTTTTCACTTCCTTATTCCCCTTCTATTTTGTATTCTCTATTGTTTTGTTTTTACTCTTCTGTGATTGGCTTCTGTGATCTTCTGTTTTCCTATTGGCTGTTGTTTTCTACTTTCCTATTGGCTGTTGTATCAGCTTGTTTCCTCTCCCTTACCTCTCATTTCAGTCTTGCTGCTGCTTTCATAGTAGACGCACGTCTTTTTGCGCCTGACGAAGAAAGACTCAGATCTTTCGAAAGGCCTAGCGCATTTTAAAGTTTTTATGGTGTTTTAAGAAGTTATTTTAGTTCTTAGTGTTTCACCCCAGTTTCAACTTATTTTATTTTTTATGGTCTTTTGCACCAGAAAACACTTTCTGTACTTATAAAAAGCATAATTGATTTCTGTAATATTCTCATGTATAAATTCAATTTATATCATGTAATTAATAAAAAATATACCATTCAAATGATCATAGATGACATTTAAAATACAATACAATTATAAATCTCCCTTTACTCGAAAAAAACACCTTCTAGATATTGCAATTCTGTATGACACTAATTTCAAAACTTTTATCATTTATAACGGTGTAAAGAATATGTCAAAGAAATTTTTGGTCTTTTGTTGAAAAGCCTCAAAAACAACCTAGATAAGCTAACAATGACAAAACACGTAGTTGTAATACATGATAGTTGCCTGTTTTGTGGAGCTGGTCCTGTCAATCCCTGGAATAGTTAGCAAACTGTAACTGGAATTCCAAACCTTTGATTGCAACCACGCCTGATTTCAATGAATTTCATGTGTGCCAGTTGTACAAAGAATTTTCAAAAGGATTTTCAAAAGAATTTTCAAAAGGATTTTCAAAAGAATTTTCAAAAGAATTTTCAAAAGAATTTTCAAAAGGATTTCCACGGGCACTAATTAGAGTCAAAGAGTTAAGAGGATAATCTCTATACCTTGTTATTCTCTAAAGCCTCTACTTTGTGTCCTTGTGGGAGTGGTAAGGTAACTTTCTATAATGAAACAAAGCGAGAAATGCCCCACGCCACATTCTTCATCATAGCGCTTAGATTGTGAGAAAAAAAAAATTTTACAAATGAAATTTTTTGTTTAAAAGCTGAATTGAGAGGTTTGGGGGATGGACGTCTGTTTCAATACTGTCTTGTCTGAAAAAAGGAATTAGAAAAATAAGGGAAAGGAAATTTCAGAAATTTTATGTTGTTTCGATCAGGGTGTCAGGTCGATCACGCTAGGATGGGCGAAAAGCTTTTCAGATAGGGTTTTGCCCGTCCTGGTCACCACCTATCTACTGGCCTGATGCACCAGCGAACTGGCCGATTCCAAAGAAAAGAATGCTTTTTCGAGGAGTTTTAAATTAATATATCGACTAACAATTTGATTACACATCAAAGATAGACATCTAATTTTACACATAAAAGAAAATAATAGTTTGCAATTTTTTAAAATTTGGCTGTTTAGGGTAATGAAAAATAATTATAAACGTGTTGTAAACATTTCAATTAAACTAGAAATCTAATAGTACAAAAACAGTAGTATGAAGAGAATAGCTATGAAATAAAATAAAATTTAACAAAGGAAGAAAATTACATTTTTTAAATGTATTAACAATCTGTGGTAACCTCACCTTGTATTAACAAAGCGAGGTCTTTTCTAAATCCTCGATAGATATACTTTAGTTCAGTTGATATTATTTAAATATCACATTTAATAATATTCCTGATAAAGACAGAATTTTAACAAAAATTTCGAACAACATTGAAATTAAAATTTGATAAATTTTCATCTGTACAAATAACCATTTACATGTTTTTAGAATAAAATGAATATTGTCTTCATTCATCACAAATTAAACAATGACCTGCCTTTGAATCTTTCTGTTTTAGGTATTTATTAATTAAATCATACTTATTTGTAAAAAGAGTTCATTACATTTGACATTAAGATTTAGCAATTTCGAAATACAATATGCCAACTATTTTAATCAGAGTATTGACATCCTTTATCTTTAATGAGTAGGAGGATAAAGAAATTTTAAGAAAAAATTCTGAAACATATTTTTTTTTCCTATATACTATCACATTATACATGTTCGTATGCTATTTTTTTTTAATGTATCATTATAGCTATAACAAAAAAAATCTGTATATTTATAACACAAGGCTGTTTTCTTAGTCATCTGTCCTTAGCTTTTTACTGAACCAATTATGATGTATATATATATAATTCTTAATGAAAGCAGTTTATTTGTAGATGTGTCTGCAGTATTTTTTTTTTTTAAATATTCTCATTTTTATATTTTAATTTTAATTTTAAAAGTTTTTTTCTATGAAATATCTTCACAATGGTGACTATTGGGTTACTTCCATTGTTACAGAGATAAAGTAAATAATGGGAATTACTATATCTTTACTGATGTCATTTCTTCATTACAATTTAAAAAATATAAATTTGATATATAAGAATTTATAACGCCCTGTAATAACATACTACTTTTGATTGCTAAAAGGTGTAAAATAAAATCGTTAAAAACAGTAAAAGGGTTCTAATAGACTGTTTACATGTTTCGGTTCCATCGAAGCCATTATCAAAACAAATCAGAATATTCTAAAATTGCCCGATATATGATGTAATGACTTGAAACGCCATAATTTTTTTTCTCGTAGTTTTACAGATTATTATTTTTTTTTATTTGTATGTTTTCCAATGACAGGGATGTCCTTGGAAATTTTACTTGGAGGGAAAACATTCAAGTAAATAAATAAATAAATAAAATAACGTGAGTAATCTGAAAGAGTACGTGAAAAATTAAATGATGGAGTTTCACATTATTATATTAGAGAATTCATGCAATTTTAGAATATACTTATTTGTTTTGATAATGGCTTCGACGGAGTCAAAGCATGTAAATAATCTATTAAAATATTTTTTACTGTTTTTAAGTTTTTATTTTTAGCCTTTTAGCAATTAAATGTAGAATATATATAAATCTGCTGTAATAAAAACAGAAAATGACGTTACGTTAAAAAAAAAACACACACACACATTTCTTTCATACAGCTTTTACTTTTCAATACTTTTTCGTTCCGCTCATACTGAGTTTGAGACGCTAATCTCAGAGGGAGGCGAGATATTTCAGTGAATAAAAATGACGTCATAGTGAAAAGAAACTAGTATTTTCTTTAATAAAACAAAATGTTTCACTATGAATGCGCCTAAAAGAATAAATCTCTGGACTTCGCGTTTACTCACATTAGAACCTCAAGTGAAAAGGGCGAATGTTCACATGCAAAATCTTAGCTGGCAAACGTGATATCAAGTTAGGAAATATATTTATTATAATTTACTGCATGTTGAAATATTTCTAAAATTGTCAATGTGAATATGAGAAAGTCCGCATTTAAATTTCGAGACGGTGAAAGTGACGTCATATTAAGATTTCGTTGAAAAAAAAAATATAATTCTGTCAAAGTGACAAAATTTTGCTGATTTTTTCATTAATTAACACCAGTTGATAACTTCCTTCATAATTACTTATTTTGATTACATGTTAGTGATTACTTATATGAATACAATTTAGTTTTTGAATAATTTGAAATATTTTAAATTAATGGAAATTTGGTAACTTTAGTTTTAAAAAAATATTTGTTTTAAGAGTTAGGCCAACCAATGTAAAATTCATTTTTTATTGTAATTACTTATATATATATATATATATATATATATATAACTATAAATTCGAGTTAACACTTTTAAATATTTATAATCGTTGAATTCGACGCGTTCCGACTCGTATAAATTAATATTATATGACTGAGGCAGAAATATTTAATTAATTATAAAATTTTTTAACTTCAAAGAAAACAAAAAAATATCCCTATATTTAAACAAGTTATTTTATTGCAATTAAAAAAAAAAAAAAAAAAAAAAAAAAAAAGAAGAAGAAGAAGAAGAAGAAGATTTTACTGAACAGAGAAATTAAGAAGTATAAGAAGTATATGCTAAAACAAATGTCCCTGAAACAAAAGACCCAAGAAATAAATTTTACAAGTAAATAAAATTAAACATTTTAACTTAAAATAAAACTAAAAGTTGTTTTACATAAGCAAACATCTATTTTTTTTTCGCATTATTATTTTTTAAACGGTTACTTTACGCCATTTCTTTGTTTTTAAACATACACGCCAACATTTAATATGTAACATTTTGACATTCTAAGTTAATGAAAATAATTTTGAATTTGTTTAATTATACAGTAATTTCTATTAAAATGAAACCTCTGTATTGCGGAATCTTATTTAAATATCTTAACTAAAATGCAACTCACTATAGGTTAACTCCATGCATGAATGTAGTGTAAGTCACATAGCCGCAAAAGTCTACCGTTCTTGGCCACCGGTATTTTCTCTTTAAGAGCCTACATCAGTCTCGCGAAAAAACGCTCTAGCTAATGTTAAGTCTATGGGAAGGTTATCCCGCGATTTCTCGCTCGCATTTTAATATTTTTAAATGACTTTTTTTTTTTGCATAGGATAGCTGAGGTTGATCTCTAACGTTGTTAGTTTTTACTTTTTCGATTTTGGTTCCAGTTTTTTTATATAAGGGTAATTTCACTTTCAGAACCGGTTCCAACCGGTTCCAAAATTGAAAATGTCCGCTTATACAAAAAACCGTAAAAAAAATCGAAAAAGTAAAAACTAACAGCGTTAGAGATCGACCTCAGCTATCCTATGCAAAAAAAGTCATTTAAAAATATTAAAATGCGAGCGAGAAATCGCGCGATAACCTTCCCATAGACTTAACATTAGCTGGAGCGTTTCTACGCGTTACTAGCGTAGGCTCTTAACTTCTTTACTGTATTTAATTGTAGATATATGGGATTGAATAAGTCAAATTTTCCTTTACTATAATACTAGTAGTCAAACACCGCAGCCATTTACATATATGTGACTGACACTATATCAACGAGTGAAATTAGCCTATAATGATGATTTCCTTCTGAATTTTGACGATATTCAGTTAATATGTTTATATAAGTTGGTCTTACAAAGGGGAAAGAAGCACTGTGATTCACGAATGCGAGTTTAAAATAACTTTCTCTAAAATCCCATATTTATATGTTTATTCAATGCATTTCAAATTTCAGTATAATAATGCTCTTATACGCTTTAAAGTTTTCTGTAGTTTTTATTGAATTTATTTGATAATTCTTTATGTTATAATAAATAAAATATGAATTTAAAAAAAAGAGAAAGGCGTTGAAATCTTTAGGAAAAAGCGTGTTATTCTTATGAAAATACGTTCTACAGACCTCATAGTATTTCAACTCATCTTCGTAGGAAGTAATACAAAAGTTCATGATTTAGGCTTATCGAAATTATTACTTTTTAAAATTCAAATTGGTGGTGGTACCTTTTCCCAGCCTTATTTAAATATATTTTTAAATCACTAACATCTATTTAATCTTGGTCGTGAGTTTCAGAGTTTGTTGCATTTTTTATGCAGTTCTAAACGAGATGGGGGAGGGGGGGGGATAAATTCTTGCAAATAAAATAAAATAAATGCAAATTATTTAACTTTTTTTCAGCTGAGTGTAAGTATAAGAAATCCGATTAAATAAAAACTAAATGCTATACAGAAAATCTGCCCGAAATTCGGTTAAAATTTCCGTTATAGTGTTGAACATGAATTGTGTGCATGAGGTGTGTAGGGGGGTTGCATGTTCCCGAATTTAGGTATGGGAGATGAATGGGACATTTTCACAAAAATATTTATTTTAAATATTTTATATAAGTTATTATCAATATTATATATCACATGTCAAACTTTAAGTGTTTGACTACATCTTATGCACAATATTTGTTCAAGATTATTATTATACAGATATATAAATTAAATTTAAAAAAAAGTTCTTCTATGTCCCAATCATCCCCACAGCAGGGATGAATGGGACACAAACATTTTCCTCCCCGTATTCAATGTTAAGGACTAAAAAAGCTGACAAAAATGCCGCCTTGGCAAAAGCTGAGAGATTATAAATTGTAATATGATCTCCAGGATTATTTGTTAGTCAATGATCTTGGACTCATCTCAGCTTTGCCTTAAAAGGCTCATAAGCGGTGGACTGAAGACGATGGCTACAAAGAGGATGAAATGTTAAAAGAATAATTACTATAATGTATTAATTCATCAACCTATATAATATTATTTAGTTAATAAAAAAATTTCAGTGTCCTCTAGGGACGAATGAAGCAGTCTCATTCATCCCCATTTGAAATGACCCAATCATCCCCATGACGCATATATTCAATTGTCAGCTATTTTGTCTCAGAAATTATTTTGTCACAATGGTTAATATGCATTCATTTTAATTACCAATATTGAGCCTTTAAATAAAAAACTACAACATATCTTAATTTTTTATATTGCATAAGATATTTAAGTAACTTCAAATGTAAAAAAAATTACTTTTAAGCAGAGTTTTCAGGAAATGCAAATTTGAAGAAAACTGAAAACAGCCATGTGCTCTTGCTTTTGGTTCTGAAGCACACTATGGTAGTGAAATCTATAAGGATAGGAAGCAACAAAAAAAAAAAAACGTTTATTGCCTGAAATATTGAGAGCGTCCCATAAATCCCTTGTCCCATTCATCCCCCATCTCCCCTACTCTAATTGTACCATTAAAAGCACCCCCTTCAAAAAAAAAAGGGGGGGGGGGTTGTGATTATCAGACTTTAGTATAATTTATACATTCCCCAACAGTAACTTTAAAAAAGATCTATTTAAAAAAATTGCTTTTAATGCTAAAGGTAATGATAAAATGAATCAAGATAAAATATTACATTATTAAGTTATCGCTTTTAAAGAGTTTCACAAAATGGCATCAAATATTTTAATTTAATTAAGTTGTACGATGCAGCATTATTCTTTACTGTACCCTTTACAAGAAAAAACATCGAACATAGGTACTTAAAAATACACCAGCAAAACCTGATGACACAAAACGATTTTATTTAGAATTCACTAATATAAATAACAGTGTGCCCTTCTGTGCATGAACATACTAAATACTCAAATTATAAACAAATAATAACAAATGAAAAAAAGGTAAAAGATCATAAAAGACTTATGAGACGTCTTCAAATGTTTTTTGTTGGGTAACTGAAAAAAAGTTTAATTTATTTATAATTATGTTTAGAAACTTTCAAATTTTCATGAATAGCTCTCTATTACTCGTAGAGTTTCTTATTTTGGTACTTAGATTCGAATTCTGGCTGCGCCACTGGCTATAGATTTGTATATAGGCAACAAAGTATGCTACAATTTAGCTCAGTTAGGAAACGTATAACACAGTTGATTTATACACACCAAGTAATAGGCAAAAAAATCAGTTCAATTTAAAAACGAGTATCACACTTGAAAACGTACTTTCAGCTTTTATCGCTCTTAAATAGCCCTGTAACAGAATTATTTTGTTTTTCCCTGTAAATGAACGATAAATGCTATGCACACCAGATTCTATAATAAGCATCTTGTAGTGCACCTCAATGATATAATCAATTTCAATAAGTTTGAAATAGTACGAGTATATCTACCCTATTAAAAATCCGTGAGCGTATCTATGTATGTAACCTCAAAAACTCGGAAACCACAGGGCGCAGGGCTACGAAATATGGCACATGGGTTGCTGGTAGGGGGCCAATGAACGATTGGGGCAAAAAATTCGAAATTTTTAATATATATATATATATATATATATTTTTAATGTTTTTGCTTTTTTTATGATCAACCCGTAATCGCGCGAGTTCTAACCTGTTCTAAATGTTTACTGCAATGTGAAATATACATATTATGTACGCCACGCATCAATACTAAGCAGTTGTAGTGGGTATTATGATAATTATTTTACCTCGCATGCAAATAATTAGAGATTATTTAATTGCGCTTAATTATTACCTTTTTTAAAAAATAAAGAAAAACATTTTATCACAAACATCAACAAAACTTTTTATTCTATTTATTCCGTTATTTCAAAGCTATCGTTTCATCGTCTGTTGGCAAAGCAACATTATAAATTAAATTTCATATAAAAAAATGCACAGTAGTAGAAAATTTTTTTCTAATAATTTATATTACAAATATTTATCTAAATCGAATATTTGAACAACTCAACACTTTAACAGGGCAATTCTCATTTCTTATTTAGATATTTTAAAGTTGTTTGTTGTCATTTTTATTTTTAATTTTGGTTTAAGAATTAAATTCTTGAACTCCCGTATGTAGAACGGGTTAAACAGCTAGTAATATTATTAAAATATACCGCAAAACACACAAATATACGCAATTTCACCACAGTAGAAAAACATTAACTTAAGATCGCACCTTTCCTAATTCCATCCCTGCATTTACACATATAATACTTACAATACTGTTAATAAAACATGCGATGCAATGAAACTTACCTTCAATATAGTTTTAATCCAAAAAGGCGACGTATTTTCAGAAAATCTACACAGAATTTGCGCTTAATAACGCAGCTTTTCACCTACAGTTAGCGTTGGTTCGACCACGTGCATGAAAATACGTTTCTATTCATTAGCTATAAACAATCTTCAAGAAGAACAGCTATTTCATACACTGGTAGCAATGTGGATTAAGGATTCCCAACTACTCTATTAGAACTGAATATTAAAAAGTATTTGTATTGGCTGATAATTGAGTAGAATTCGGGAGGACGGTGCTGTCACATATGTGGCATTGGCAACTCTGTGACAATAGAAGTTTGAATGCCCGGGCTTTAGAATTTGCGGCAACTGAATTTTCCCTATATTTCCTGCAAGCCCCCTTATTTTTAACTCGACAACTACTTAAAAGACATTGTTATTTGACAAGCACTGTTCTATCCCCCCCCCCCTAACCCCTTCTTAGTCTGTTAAATTGTTCCTTGGAGAACTGGACTCCATCTAGGAGTTAAAGAGAAATACTTCACGTTACCTTGTTTCTTTTTAAAACTATAACCATATTTGGGAAATTTAACTTTTCGTTTTGGCAAAGAAATCTTGAATTTATGTTAAATATTACGTTCTAGAATAGCTAAGCCACACACTGCAAAATTTAAAGAATCGTATAACATCAAAGATGACTTTCGGCAGGGCCTGATCAACTCTATGTTGGACCAGGGACACAAAGGACATGTTGAGGGTCCCTTTCTGAAGAAAACTGCATTTTAAACATGCCATGTGTAGTTAAAAATTTAAACCATTGCTTTAAGAAAAAGGAATATAGTACAGAGAGATGTAAAAATGCAAATAATTATGGGGGAGGGGGGGGGGATTTCTGCACTACATACTATTTAGAGCGAGTAAAACTCTAAACCTAAAGGATTGAATGAAAGATGTTTGGTGTTATATCAGTTCTTCTCATAATTTTGAAGGTTAATATTACATTTCATTGTCGTTAGTGAAGAACATGGAGATGATTTAGTTTAGATGAATGAGAATTTTTTTTTCTATGAGTTATAAATGGCATTTTGCATTAAATGGTATATTTCGAGAGTGAGCAAAATGCATTTTGGGGCCATTTGAAAATGTGGACCTGGACGCATACCCCGTGTGCCCCTGTGATAATCAGGTCTCTGACTTTTAGTAAATCGGAATATGTGTTACACGAACATTTTGATCAAATGATTAGATATAACTCAAACTGTCACACTAATGCATCCTACTTATTTATGCGTTATAAACCTCCTAAACATGTCGAAAATGCCATAAAATCATTTAACCCATTTATGTTCGTAAACGTATCAAATTTTGTAGATGGTTTTATTCAGAAACTATGCGTCAAAAGTTTTTTTTTTTTTTACAATTTTCGTTAAAAACAGAAGATTTTTCAAAAAATTCTGTCAAATTTGGTGTTTTAAACCGAATTTCCGCACGCAACAGCACAGGATATGAATTTAAAAAAAAAGAAAGAAAGAAAAAAAAACAGACATCTTGAGACAACTCAAGATGAAAATCATATATCGGAAAATGAAAAAAAAAAAAAAAACAGCCGTCTTGAGACAACAAAAACTTATCTAAATGTAAATAATATAGAGGAAAATGAAAAAAAAAAAAAAACTGCTTGATTACAACTTATTTCAATAATCACGCACGCTTTTATGTTTAAAAATGAGCAGAAAGTTTTCCGTTATTGAGAAGGGAAAATTTGTTTTTTTTTTTCTTTGAGAATTGCCTTAAATCTAACTTTTATGAGACAACCCTGAAGCTATAGCGATATTTAAGAACCATTGTTGAGTTGAAACGAAATCGAGTGATTTCGAGGGCTTTTCTTAACACGATGCGATGATGCGGCAGTTGGGACCGCCCACTTTGAAATTTTCCTGTGTCTGTAGGTGGAGCCGACGGATTCTTTTGTTTTTAATTTTTATTTTTTGTAGTAAGGGTTAGTCCTATAAAAAACTTTTCAATATAAAAGTTGTAGATAATATTAAGATGATTTATAGTAAATTTTATTGAAAGCTACCAAAAAGCTACCTATTGCAGCCGTTCGGAGGAAAGCAATTCCAAAAAATTTTGGTATATTTTCACCGATCATGACCACCAGACCTTTAAATCATCCTTCGTTCAAATGTTGATTTATATATATATATCTGACATAGGTCATTCTGTAACTGTCTTATTTATGAACCGATTTGGATGTGACTTAGTATGTGTATAAGACATACCAAGGTCTCGACCGAGTTCGTTGGCCAGCTTCATCCGTCATCTTGTTTTCAAATGGCGGCAAGTTAAAAAATTTTAAATTTTTAAAAATTCAAAAAGATGTACAAAAAACTTTTCAATTGAAAAAATTGTTACCGCTAACTGTTAGAACGTTATACAAGGATTCTGGAACATTTTTTGTTTTTGCTATATCTTAAAAAATTGGCTGAGATATGGCAGTTTGAAATTCTGGTGTGACTGAGATTTTGAAACAATCTGATATTTGTTATGCTGTAACTCTCGTATTTATGGACCGATGTGAATGTGACTGATCATGTGTACAGAACATACTAAGGTCTCGACCGAGTTCGTTGACCAGCTTCATGAGCCATCTTGTTTCAAAATGGAGGCAAGTTATTTTTTTTTAATGCAAAAATATGTATAAAAAATTATAAATTGAAAAAGTTGTTTTGAAGAGTTGATTGAGTGTTATATCGTGATGCAAGGATTCCGGAAAATTTTTCGTTTTCGCTTTAGCTTAAAAATTGCTGAGATATGGCAGTTTGAAATTCTAGGGTAGCTGACATTTTGAAACAATCTGATTTTGTTATGCTGTAACTCTCATGCACAAATTCGCATTCAAATTCAGTATTAACGAAAACCGGGATTGAATCTTCTGTAATCGGGTTCCAAGCATTTTAGCTTCGGGTGTTTCAGTAAAATGAGTCGAATTTTTAAGAACATGGATTATGAAAGCTACCCTTTTCTCCAGATACAGGCCGAAAGAACTTTTTTAAATTCAAATTGGTGAGGGTACATTAAAAGCCGAATTTTAACTGAAATGTGTAAGGAAAATAAAATTACTAGTTTTTTTTTCCCAGCTTTAATTTAATATATTTTTAAATCAATAGCATCTATTTAACCTTGGTTGTGAGTTTCAGAGTTTGTTGTATTTTTTATGCAGTTCTCAGTGGGAAGAGGGAAAATAAATTATTGCAAATAAAATAAAATAAAATATTTTTCTTCTTTTTTTCTCTATTTTTTGCTCAGAATAATTATAAGAAGAAGTTAGATTAAATAATAATAAAAAAAAAAAAACTAAATCCTATACAGAAATTCTGCCTGAAATTTAGTTAGAAATTTTAATATATTGCTGAACATGAATTGCATGCATGAGGTGTGTGTGTGTGTTTGTGAGGGGGGGGGGGTGGGGTTGGCATGTTTCGGAATTCCAATTGTACCATTAAAAGCATCTCTTTCAAAATGAAAAGGAGTTGTCATTATCAGACTTTAGTGAATTCCTACATTCCTCAACAGTAACTTTAAAAAAGGTCAATTTAAAAAAATTGCTTTTAATACTAAGTGCTAATTATAAGATGAATCCAGGTAAAATATTACATTATATTAAGTTTATCACTTTTAAAGAGTGTCAGAAAACGGCACCGAATGCCGAATATTTTACTTTAATTAAGTTGTACGATGAAGTATATCATGCATTGTACTTTACCGTAATTATATAAATAACAATTTTTTTCTTCTCTGCGTCAACAAAAATACTCAAATTAGAAAAAAAAATAATGAACGAAAAAGATATATAAGTAAAATACCATAAAAGACTTATGAGACGTATTCAAAATTTGTATGTTGTATAGCTGCAAAAAATTAGTTAAAATCTAATTTAATTGAAAATCTAAAACAAATTGAATATTGTGTTTATTTTCAATAAAATCCTGTTTAGAGACTTTTAAATTTTCATGAGTAGCTCTCTAATACTCGTAGTTTCTTATTTTGGTACTGAGATTATATATAAAAGACCACTACAAAAACTATTGACAACTACAAATTATCAATTCTAGATTCTTAAATACCTTAGGTTTACTATATAAGATAAATTAATGTGTAGTTTTAGAGTTATGTAAATTTAATTATTACTCTCTTAGTAGCCACTTTTGCAACAAAACAGTTAAGCAATCACTGTTTACTCTGATATAGATGTTGTACCGAAAATACCCATTGACTACAAATATAAATTGTATATAAATATATTTATATTTGAAGTCAATGAAAATACCCTTATGGGAAACCAAAAAGCTTTTGTCTGATAGAACGTTAATCACCCAGAATACATATGCTGTTCTCTTTATTCGTGTAATAGTATCAACAAAAGATTTTACTGCTACATCAAAAGTGACAGTTCTTTGGAAATTTTCAAAAAAGATTAAATGAAGTTGATAAAAGGAATGGACCCAAAATACTAAGGTATTGGCACATATAGCTTTATGCAACCTATTTCTGTTAAGCCTGTCAAAGAATTAAATGTCAACTTGATTATCAATGTTAATATTGCAAAACCGGGACGAAATTCAGTAAAGTAAGAGTGATTTCTCACAGTTTAAATAAATATTTTAAACCTGCTGAATAATATAATTGTGGAATACTACTGAATAATATTGATTTTGTCAAGGAAAAAGCACAATCCTATATGAAAAATTGATGGGGTCGGGGCAAGAAAGTGCCAAGCCACATTTTTGGTGAAATAAATCTAACACTGTAATCTGTTGCTTAATATTGTAAATTATAATATCCAACATATAATTTGTTTCTAATGTCAATTGGTGGCAGCCTATGTGACAGGTTTCTTTTTTGCCCCAGATGTTTATTCCCCTAATGAAGATAGCTAATTTACAACAAACGTAATAGTAATATCATTAAAGTAATGCCGTATTGTTACTCAGAATATATCAAATGTTACTAAAACATTGGCGAAAACACTTTAGGTTATATATCTTGATTTAAGTATTTGATCAAATTTTCAAATTGAAATATCTCAGAAGTTCAAAAATGTGGCTTGGCATTATCTTGCCCCGACCCCCCTCAATTGTCTTTACACTATGATCTAAACAATTTGGTTATTTCTTTAAATATTCAGCATATGATCGTTTATAATTATACCTTTCTTCAGCTATAAGATCAACTTTTAAAGTTAAAAGGATGATTCAAAAAAATAAATGGAAAAAGAAATGGTTTGAAAACGGAGCAAGATAGGAATAATTTATATTTTATGGCTTTATATCCATATTTCTTCAATCTCTTCCTACTTTCGTGTTAATTTATATACAGAATAAATCTGAGTATAAAGATTCAATATTTTGACAAGGAGCAAAAAATGAAAGTTTTAACACGGCAAAAAATTATGAGAGAGACTAATAGTTTTTTTTTTTTTTTTTTTTACAATATTCAAAAGGGAACAAAGTGAAACCTTTTTTAAATATTGAATGTTTTAAATTAAAACTGTATTTTGCTACGTACATTACAATGTGCTTTTGCAGAATTTTGGCAAAAATTGTAATTTAAAAAAAAAAAACTTATGAAATGTAATTAGTTATTATTTTAAAATATCTACAAAACTTTCAAACATTTTTTAACACTTTCCAACCTAGTTGAAAAGTGTTTATGACTTCGGTTTGTTTGACCGTCTGCCGTCTGTCCGTGGTCTAACTCCCGTAAATATGCTCGGATTGCCCTGCAATTTTTATATGTTATTGTCGTTATCTATAGCATGTTCCCTATTTTCTTACAGGGACACTCAAAAGAATTCCGTTACATTACAGTCTATGGGGAAAAATCATTTGCGGTTTATTTTAATGATGTAACACAATTTCAAACACATTGTAATTGATATGTATCACTAAGAGGCATTACGAGAAGCTTTATATAGAATAGGGTGTGCATAGCACTTATAGTTACTTTACAGGGACAGTCAAAAGAATTCCGTTACATTACGTCTATGGAGAAAAATCGTTTGCGGTTTAATTAAATAATGTTTCACTATTTTAAACGCATTGCAATTTATATGTATCACTAAAGTGAATTACAAGAAGCTTACTACAGAATATTGTGTGCATAGCAGTCATCGCTCATTTACAGGGACACACAAAAGAATTCTCTACTGTCTATTAACAATAATTCCTGGAAGTGCGTCTTAAGTTGCTGAACGCGATTTTAAATTGAACTCACTTTTTGTCTATTACTTGGTGTGCATAAATTCTGTAGATCCTATACAGGGCAGCACAAAAGTTCGCGAACGCATTTCCGTTCATTGACAGAAACTCCAGAAGGAGAATTTTAAACTGTGCTACGCGTTTCCTAACTAAACTAAAATTTAGCTTCCAGTGTAGTATATATACAAATCTATAGATCATATACAGGGCTGAATAAAAGTATTCGGATATTTTCTGAATATTGTATATGTTGTAAATATATGTTGGGAATTCCAGAAATTACGTTTTTAAATATGTTATGCGTTTTCCAAATTGTTTACTTAGATGTTATCTTTCAGCTTATTAAACGGTAATGATTTGTGAAATTAAATTGGAAGCGTTGGAAAGTGTTACATAATCTATGCTTGATGCGTGATTTTTCGTTCTTGTTTTCTTTCTCGCATATGTAAAGAAGGCTAATTTTAACTATTAAATTAAAATTAGATAAACAGATAAAAACACATCTACTATTATTAAAAAATATTACTATTGTTGCTTTCATAGTTCTTTAAAATGTCTTATGAGTAAATATTTATTGTGCTAAAAAAATGTAGAAATTCAGATTTGATTTCCTTATTTGTAGGTATCATTAGCATAACTGTTGTATAAAATTACAATTTTCAATATATAAAAACTTTTGGAAATTTTAAGACGTTGAAATGAATAAAATATTTATCAATATAAACGGAGTGAGTTTAAACCGTTATTGAACATAAGGAAACGGAAAAAAAAAAACTTTTTTTTTTTTTCTAAATTATTTCCTTAAACCCTGGTAAAAGAATTTTAGTGGTACCACTAAGAATTTTATGTTATTAGCCAACAAATTAACCAAATTTTAAAAGTGTTATCCGAAATTACAATTACTGTATGGGAGACAGTTTTAAATATTTACACTTATATTTGTAGGTCATATCACACTATAATCAAAATTAGGCCATAATATATTTTAAAGCAAACCTACAATATAAAAGAAAATACTTACTATTTAAAGACAGTACATATAAATATTTTATTTTAATTTTTTATGAAAAATACCTTTAATTAGCAGAAAGAAAAAAAATATATATTCAGTCGAATCTAATCCCGGAAGACTTTTTTTTTTTTACTTCATTATATAATAAATGCTGTATTAAGAAAAATAATAAATAAATAAATCTTGCATACTTGGTGCTTTGCTTAGAAATAAAATCGCCAAGATTTTTTTACTATTATGTTGTTTCTGAGTAGGAATTTTATATATTTCGTATACATTTCGATTGAAGAAAAGTCAAGCATTATTACATTTTTATCAGCCAAGTTCCAAAAGAAGTCTGTAAATATGAGGCGTTAATAGCTAAAATGGATAAAGTCCACAAATTATCGTTTTGACATATTCAAGGTTAAAGTTTATTAACACTAGTTGAATCCTAAAGCGCATCATATTTAACAGAAAACACAAAATTAATGTTTGTAGGACATAAAATAATAAAATTATTATTTTTATTCAGTTGTTTTGGAGAAATTAAATTAAATTTTCTGTATAAATTTATCAGCAAATTTTCTTACCTTTTAATTGGAAAATCAGCTAAAACTCTTACTGAAAACACTTGGAGGCAGCAAACGCACAATTTTAAACTTCAACCACGGCACTTTTTTGTATAATAGGCGACAGTAACGGGTTATAGACAACAGGTGACGCTAACTTGATCTTAAAAAATATACTGATAAATACTATTAGCCCCATAAGGGTAAGCCAACTGTACTATTATTGGCTAATAGATGAATAGAACGATAAAAGAAGCTGCTCATTGGTCGAAGCCTTGAAAAGTTTAAAATGGTCAACGATAAACACATTCTTATTTTCTTTTTAAAACAATTATATTATGGATGTATTATATATAGACAGCCAAATATACTCAATCTGAAAATTTATTCAAAATTAAAATACTATTGAACCGTTAAATAAATCTTCATATATAATCGAGTAGCCCTCTTGTATATTTTTTCAATATTTAAATTACATTGTTTTATTGATGTAATTCAAATAATCCCTATAAAGGCAAGTTTTTTTCAAACTTTTTGCCTGGAAAATTTTAAAGTGATAATCATGTATTTATTAATTTGTTTCAAACATAAATATTTTCATATAATTACCATATTTACTCATATAATTACTTCTTCTTCTTCTTCTTTTTTTTTTTTTCCTTAAAGCGTCTCTATGTATAACAATGTTAAAGTATTTCTTTACGTTATTGAATTTTTAATTATATTTTTTTATACGCCCTGGAATGTCTGAAAACAGTTACTTCTTATTATCATTATCAAAATTTACGGTTTCCTTTGTTTCATTTTTTTTTGTTCTAAAAAAACATGTGTGACATTTACATCATAAAATCTTATGTTTTGTAAATACTGAATCTAATTTCAGCCTAAGTGTTAAACAAGAGGAATTATAGTTTTGCCTAACCTGAGCGCTTGCCAAAAAATTTTCTGTCCAAACAGAAGTTGAAATGGTTTATGTTAATAGTAATGGTAAGAGGTAAGTTTGTTTGCAATTCATTTCTGAGGAATACTTGAATCATGATGAAACGCGCTAAAACTACACTAAAAGTGTTTTTTTTCTAAAATAAATTAATTTCATTAAGGGAAATAATTTATGGAAGATACAGCAAAGAGAATCATCAGAATTTATTTCAAATTCCCCTTTGACAAAGCATGTTTAACGCATAAATGTTCCTCAAAAGTATTTTATGTCTCAAAATACGGAGCGTAAAGCATTTAGATAATATAGTACAAAATGAATATCCGAACTACATAGATTTTGTATTAAGCAATACATAAAACATACTTTATGGTATTCCTATAATATTGATTATCATACAAGATTTATTTCACGTAATTTCTTTAATCCTCGTTTTAAAAAAAGGGGAAGGGGATATTTTCTTTTGGAATGATTTACATTAATTAGTATCTTTTTCAGTAATTTCAACCTCAAAATAAATAAATAAATAATAAAAGAAAATTAACAAGAAAAAGATTATTTTCATAAATGACGGCGTTAAAGGAAAATTTCCTCTTTCACTATTATTATTATTATTAGCAGAGTATTAAACAGTCTTAAAATACTAAAAATTAAGAAACTTGCTTAATATACAATCACTATCGATGGAGGTTTCGCGTTGCCCGTTTGCTATATGTGGTATATCTGAGTATACACTCTACAATCTATTTTATTTGAAAAAATACGGAACGCAAAACATTTATAAAGTATACAAAATGTTGTCTGCCCCCCAGACATACATTTTATTGTTTCTTTTTGCACTTTTCTTTAGTATACCTTTTTCTATTGTTCATTTTAGTAATACATAAAATGTACATTACTGAATATCTATAAAACTGATTAAATATTATTAAATATAAAACTTCTATTCATAAAATTCAATTTCTCCTGGATTAAAAGTAAAAAAAAAAAAAAAAAAAAGAGTTTTCCACTTTGGAATGTTTACTCTTAATTATTATCAGTTTCAGCAATTTGTGATGGCCAAAACAGACAAGTTTAATTATGACTTTATTAAAGGTTGTTTTAGAACGTTTCCTCAAATGATCTGCTAAACAAAGCAAGACTTTCTGACATAATTTCTGACTCATTTTTTAATTCAAAGGAAAAAAATTGACAGACCTGACTGTTGAAGTGATTTGAAATCGAAATGAGTTTTACTTTATATATATATATAAATAAGTTACTTATCGAGTTATAAGAGATTCGTGTCACGTGATAATGCGTTTTCCCCTTTAATCCCGTTGAAGGATTGGAAATTCGGTTCAAAACGTCAACTTTGACAATGTTTTCTGAAACATCTTCTGTCTTTACCAAAAAATGTTAAACGTGTTTCGATTACATAGTTTCTGAATAACAACACCTACCCATTTCATGCCTTACCAAACAAAAATGAATTAAAAATGTGTCTTAAAGTAGCCAGTTTGGATTTGACAACAGCACTAAAGCTACTCTTATCCATTTACTAGAGATCAAATAATGTTTCTCTTATTCTAGTAAATAACAGTCACCTTTCAAAAATGATGGCAATTTGGTGATTTAAGCCGATTTTAGTGACACAAATGAAAGGAAACGGTTGCCATTTGGGAGAAGTAAATTTTACTCTATACAGTACATTTATAAAAAATTAAGAAAAACGCTATTCGATACCAATACAGTTATAGAGAAATGGCTAGAAATTTCCAGCTTATATGAATAAAAATTATCCCTTGACTGTTTACAAATACAGTCGAACCTCGTTACACGAAAACTCAAGGGGAAACTTTTTTTGCTCGTGTTAAAAGTAGTTCGTGTTATCCGACGTGTTATATACATTACATACAACTGGAAGGAGCAATTGGAAACAGTTTGTGCTAAAAGTAATTCGCGTTAAGCGTATTCGTATTAACGAAGTTTCATTGTATTCACATTGTTCTATTTTTTTCGCCCAACAGCCTTCACTAATAAGGTGCTTAATATATGATAGCTTTTTGAAATATAAAAATCACAAGATATGATTAATGCCCATATTAAATTGAACATTGGAAGTAGTGTGGTTGGTGGCAAACATTTTAACATTGCAATCGTCTAAAAATAATGATTTACACATTCAGCTTCACATTTACTCATTAATTTTAGCTAAAGTAGAAACTTTAATCAGTATTTTCTTGTGGCACAAAAAAAGTAAACTCATATTCTTTAATTGTGTGTCGGCATTATATGTAAAAATCACTAAGAAAAAATGAGAGTGTTATTTTTGGTTATTTATTCTACATTAGCAAAAATTAATATATACATTTGAAGTTCGATATCTACAAGTGAATTTTAGCTATTGATTTTAGAAGACTGTAAATTCAATTATAACGAGGAAGAAAGGTTCACAGTATTTGCTCTTTATAACTGATTTCCCGCAATAAACAAGTTTAAGATTTCATGTAATGAAAAATAAGAAAATACGTAAAGATTTGGATGAGTTATAATAAATTATAGAATGATTGCTCTGATATACACAGTTTTGCAGTTCTGAATTAGATGAGGAAAATTAAATTAATAATAGCAATTTGAAGTTCATTAATAATATTCCAATTCTTAATTCGTAAATAAGAAGTAATTCTATAAAATTATGATAATTAAAAAAAAAACCCACTATTACGAATTACTTATTAATTTAAATAGATTTTTTCAAAAATATTCTTCGTTAGTTTTTTTTTTTTTCTTGCTTATAGCATGTGTTTCTCCGTTAAATATGTGAATGAACTCACAAGCAGTATATAACTGCAATTTATTTGTCAAAATAAGCAAAGTTACTGAGAAGGAATATTGATGATAGTTTTTTTTACAAATGTTTCGCCCTATTCCATTTGAAGAAAAAAATGAGAAGTGTCAAAGTTGTTTCTTTTTATATCCAAATTCTATCCATTAAAATTCAATTTTCTGAAATGCATGTTTCTATTACACCAATAACTTTTTTTTTTCTGTTCACATGTTAATGTTGAATTTTCATTAAACTTAAGGTCGCTATAAACACGTTCGACTTTTACTATAGCACCCTAATAAGGCCTCGTTCGGAAGCAATCGTATTCACATTGGTTCGCTAAAAACAATAACTAAATTATTTTCTTGAAAATTAGCTTAAAAACGTAACTTAAGTATGCATTTTAGGTATTGCATATTAATGTCAGATAGTAGACCTCCATACAGAAGTGTAATTAAACCCCAGTTGTTTATATTCCATTGAAATTATTATCAAAGCCACCACGAGGTGATTGACAGAATTGATCTCCCTTTAAAAATAGGTACTTTTTTAACAGGCATAATGAAGTTGAAAGTATAAGTTTCCACCAGTTCACGAAATACCTTTGACAAAAGAAGCCGGAATTGTCGGAAATTATCTTTATGTTATAAGCGTGCAAGCTCTCTCACCCTTTTGTATAGGGTTTTGTATTCCCTTATTTCTTTTGTTCCCTTTGGATCGTTCCACACGTACAATTCCAAACTGCATTGACAGATACTATGTTGACAGATGTGCTCGTTTGAGCATTTTAAATATTCACTAAAAATTGTGTAAAATTAGATTTTATCGAAAAACTAAATAAATGGAGATACGGAACGAAACTGTTTTGAAATTAATGAAAAAAGTGTGGCAATGGTAATTGGATAAATCAATTAATAACATTTAAATCAATTATGTATGACATTTACTATTTTGCAAGCTTTAGTTAAACATATAAGTAAAATAGAAAAAAATAAATACGTGGAAGAAAGTCGATATAATATATATATAGATATATCTTTTCTTGCACTTCCAGTTATTTTTTGTAAAATAAATATTATTTGTATTTTTATACATATTTTAATACTGAAATCACAACCGACGTTTAAAAAAAAATATTTTTAAATTGCACACAAATTCGGACTTGTTGAATTTTTAATTCTCAAACTTTAAAAATATGTTTTGGAGTGTAGAGAGTTAATTCACATGTATTATGAATGTATAGTGCCTAGTTCTTAAAAACTTCAGAAAAATGGAAATTTTAACTAGAAAGGAATTGAATACTTAAAAGACAACGGAATTGTCTGTAATATTTTTAAAATGTTAGAAAAAATAAACATGCAATGTGATTAAAAAATGTTAAAAATTAGAAAATACGTTTTAAAATGAATGAAATATTTCAAAAAAGAAGTTTGAAACGTTAAAATTTAGTTTAAAGAATACATATAAGAAAATTGTTGCAAATTTTAATTATAAAAAAACACCATCAGAATTCGGGATGTTTCGGATTTTGACCCTAATCATGACAGCATACATAAATTGAAGAATTAGGAGACATTTGAGTGGGAGGAAATGGCATTTCTCCCCTCAACCACACTATGTATTCGTCCCTGCCATGTCATATAATACAATAGGATTTTGATAACCAGTAAATGATTCTGAGAAACTTATTGACATGAGAATATTGAGTGAATACCATGGTTAACTCCCAAAACCCGATTATCACAGCTTGTGTTCCAAGTTCACTGTCACAAAAAAATGAGACAGTGGCTTCTATATCACCATATAAAAAAGAGTAAATCCTTTGAAATCGGAACCAGTCTATAACGAGACAGTCTTAAACGTAAAAAGCCAATCATCCTGATATAATGTGTACCATAGAAATTTTCCTACTAAGACGGAAAACAGTCTAAAACTGGATTTTTCTTTGGTCATTTAAGTTTTCGTATTAGTAAGTTTTACTGTATTAGTACACACAAGAATCTTAGCGAGTAAAATATATAAGAGAAGAATTGTTAGTGACCTTCGCTAGTGACCGAAATTAAATTCCGTATTGGAGAGATTTTCGATTGAGCAGTTATAATTGTACGATATTCTTTGTGTAAGGACTATGAATGTTTTACGCATAAGACGGGATTTGTTATAGGAAGGTTCTATTTTTACAGGATTCACTAAACTAAGTAGAGTAAAACCTGCAAAACTAAAATCACCAGGGACAGGGAAATTATTGCGTTATCGACAGGTTTCTGTTTGAGCAGATAGATTTCTTTTCACGAGACCGTAAAATTTTCTGGTTTAAACAGGTTATGTATTAATAAGTTTTTTCTCGATGCGGCCTATCGAATAGAGTGATTCTAAAAAATTATAAAACAACTAGTATATAACGCCCGTCAAAAATGACGGAATGTTGATCTCCGTTTCATTTTCATAAGACTTCATACAAACAGCATGGAGATTTTGTTATTGAAAGGTTTGTATTGTAGAAAAGTACATTTTAAGAATGACAAATGATTTCTACAATTACAAACGATGAGGATTTTTTTTTTTTTACCCGATATTCAATTTCTGAAATAGTTCAATGATTGGACAAAATATTTAAAAAATATTCCATGTGCGAAAGATTAAAATATATATATATATATTAGTGAGTTTCAAAGAACTTGACTTAAACAGCTCATTGTTTGGTTACATAAGAAAAATTAAATGCAAATTCGGAAATGGTTTAACGATTGCACAAAACATTAAAATTTTGTTCGTTTTAAATTGTCTTAGTTAATAGTATAATAGAGTTGAATTTTAATATTTCTTGTAGAACAAAGTTTTCCAGACATGAAGAAACAATTACGTAGCAGAAAGACATAAAAAGAGACAGAAAATTGCATGTTTATAGATATTAGCTTCTTAATTCACAGAAGGAAAATATCCCATTTAAAATGACAGAAAAAACAAAGTTTTCCAGTAATGAAGAAATAGTTAAAATAAACACAACGATGAAAGTAGATTATATAACTTTAACTTTTAAAAGTATTCATCAAATTAAAACCTGATTTTGTCTTATTTTAAAAATATGCCTGAAAAATCTATAAATTTTGATCATTAAAAATCAAATTTTTTTCATAAGTAAATTGAAATTATTAAATGCGTTAGTATAACTGAAAAATATTTTTTTCACATTATCTTATTAAATTACAATTTTTTTTCACTACAAAGTTATGTTTAAATGTTACTATGTTAAAAATCAAAATTTGATCTGCTTGATTTAATTAACATATGTGGTATGCGGTATTATATATTCCTTATATTTTAATTGTGTTTCATAAGAAATATTCATTTTACAATGCAAGCAAAATTTCAGAATGTAATTGGATATAAGCTAGGCGATTAAAATTTGATTTAACCAAGTTAAATTTATAAGAAAGAAATGATATTAAGCTGAAGCTTTTAAAAGTTGATCTTAAAATAAAACAATACACCCTGAATTTTTCTTAGTTTAAAAATATGCTTATATGCATTTTATATTATTTTACAACTTTATTATTATGTTCTATAAAATATCAACTATCAACTATCAATTATCAAATAAAAAAATAACAGAAACCTCCTTCGTTTATATTTATTGCCAATAGATATAAATCAAAAAAGTACTTAGGAACGAAATGCAAAATACTGATGGATCATCACAAAAAAGCCTCTCTATAAAAGCTATCACGGCTATTTCTGAAAAGTGCTTACAGGAAAGAAAATGCTTACAGAAATAAATTAAAGAAATCCTTTAATATATTTAAAGACTTTAACATGCTTTTACAAATATTTTAAGAGCATAATCGGATATTTTAATGAAACGTTCAAAGAGTCATTCCTTTTTTTTCTAGATTATGGGATTTATGATTCTGAATGGCAACAGTATTTGTTTGTTTACATCAGGTAATCCGATGTTTAATCTGTTATTTTTAATTTAAAACTTAAAACATTATAACTGGATATAATATACATGTTTTACACGACAGTATGCTGAACAGACATGATTTGAAGTAGAAGAAATTATCATTTAGCTTCATATGTTAGCATATGGTTTTCATTAAGCCTAACATGGCGTTTTAGCTACGGTCGATTCGCAAACCAGAGTGGTCGGAACCGGCAGCGTTACACTGTGTTTTATTATATAGAGATTGTACTTCAAGAAAAATCAGGACACTTGGTGTTCCGTACACTCGTTCCGTGGGACTGATCTAACCCTTGAAAAGCGGGAGTTCCTACATAAATCGGGATGCCTGGCAGCACGAAAACCAACCTATGACTATGGATTCTTACAAGGAAGGTCTCCATAAGCGCATACTCAGAAAAATTTTGAAAAAATTACAGAATGTTCTTCTCATGAGGGTATATACGTATATAGAAAAGAATGCTGCGGAACATCGATATAACATCTGTAAAAAGTTATGAAAATTTCGTGTTTATGGCGATTTATCGAACGTTGGTGACAGAATGAAATAAAAAATTTATACGCTTTTTAAATAAATGCTCTTTAAGTAGTTTAATAAGTTTAACTTAAATGAATACACTTTTATAACTACGGTTTTGCCATATACATATATGTATATATAAAGAAAATTAACACTCGTTTTCTACGGTTTAGAAAAAAATTTAAAATGATTAAAATGCTTCAAACTAAAAGTCCGAGTCAATTTGGGTTTGATATTGTTAGTATCGGAGACAACAAGAGGAAAGTATTATTGCCATGGAAATAACGACTTATTCTATATGGAAATGTATCATGAGAGTGTTTTTAATCGGGAATAACTGTTAAAATACACTTAAAACTTATCCAGCCGGCAAAACCGTGTAAAAATAAATAACTTCAGCAATACTCAACTTCTATTTATATTACATAAGTATATAGAATAAATAATACACTCTTTAATCGTTTAAGTTTAAATTCATAAAGTACTACGCCTTTAAACACTCTCTTAAAATGGCAATTTCCAAATGTATTAAAATCGCTTGCATTTGGCGAAGAAAAAGTTTTGCTGCCAAATCGCGACTTTTTGCGCCAAATATTCGAAGTTTTTAAATTTTGTTTCGCAGATTTTCTAATGGGATTCCGCAGCTAAATTCGACCTATCCTTTATTACGTACATGAGTAGTTAGTTCCATTAGAATTTTTTCCAAAATATTCTGAGTATGCGCTTTAAGGAGACCTTTCTTATTAGATCAGCTTCCAAGGCAATAGGACGTGTTTTTCTCCACTCCCCACATGACTGCGTAAGGAAGCGTTTCTTAGGGGGAAGGGTGGGGGTGTCATGAAACCTACTTCTTTTTTTTTCTTCTGATTACGACAAAAATTTTGATGCAAAATTTATACCTATCGATCCCAACTTTCATTATATTTGAACATAGAAAAATTCTAATATTAAGTATAACTTTCCCTCTCAGACAATATGTCTTTTTCAATGAGAAAGCCATTTTCTTCAGTTTCTAATATTTAATTTTAAATTTAAGCTGTTATCTTTATAATCTGAACTGAAAATACAGTTATGTATTTTGTTTATGCTTGAAATATAGACAATTAAAAAAAATTATCTAACTAAAATTTGTAATTGCTCTTAATAATGATAACGATGTTCTCTTTGATTTAGCTGTTTTTGGCCTGCTACTTGGGCACATTCAGATGATATTTTGTGAGCTCTATCATTTCTTGATGCTCCCCCCTACTAAAGTTTTTCAATAACTAGCCTAATTATTTTCGGCGATATTAATTGTTAATTACATTTCTTGGTAAAATTTAGTTTTATTTTTGAACTTCTGATCTTATTTTTGTGTCTTGCCTTGTGGTTGGCCCTGTTGTTTTTGCTGACATTGCCCCACCTTAATTATTTACATAATTCCCAAACGCTAGGTCTCTAATCTAACTATTTCTTGGTTAATTAATTATTTTTATGTTCATTTTGCTGCTCTTTTTTCCATGAATGAGTGAGAAGAGGTGCTTTCGGCTCATATTTTTTGCTTTTCTTCCAGAGAGTCTGTCTTCATTAAAACAACTTTCGATTTCGCAATATTTTTCGCTTGGACTGCCTCGCCACAAAAAGTTTTATCACGCCTATTTTCAGTGTTAAATTATTTTGCATTTCTACCGAGTCTGCTCAGAAAGTTATAAAGCTGAAGGTGTTGCATTTCATTTCTGAATTCATTTTTGTGTATATTTCTTCTTGCTTAGAGATATTTTTCTGAAATTTAACCTCTTATGAGACTTTGAAGTGTCTTTTAATTTTTGTAGGCTTAGATATATTTTTCTGAAAATTAATCTCTTATGGACCACACTATTATTCTGACTTAAAGCATTGTTACCCTCTCCCGTCCACTCTCCAATAAACATTCTTCAAACTGTGTGTGTAGATATGCCATGATTATTAATTTTAGCATTGCTATATATTAATGCAGTTTTTTAATTTTGTACCCTCCCCCCCTCCTCACCCACACACAGAAAATGTTTTTTTGCTTCTGAAGGTGTGTATTTTGAACAAAACTCATATTTCTTACATTATCACATAATTTAACATTTCTTGTTTATGCCTCAGATAATACTTCTCTGCTCACCTCATCGGGAATTGTTTTTAATGCTGGCATTGTGGTGTATGTTATTGCCTCCATCTTTGGGTTCTTCATAAGGGCTCTCTTAGGATCGTTTTCACCGCTCTTCCATCATTTTATTTATTTCCGATCACCCATTCCCCAAAGTATTGGAATTTTCCTTGCCCTGCCATCCCCTATTCTGTGTACCCTACGTCGGTAGTTAATCTTCCCTTCAAAGTGGGTTTTACACTCAATTCCGTCCTAAGCAGGTAAATGTTTAGTTTTTAATTTTTTTAAATGTAACCTATTATAAATAAATCTACAATTTAAATATACTTTATTCTGCCCCCCCCCTTTTTTTGGTTTGCATCCATAATTTCCAAAATACGGAGGGGTGGGGGGAGTCTGAACTTTTTATTTTCCGCCTTAGACAGTTTTTCCTATTTTTCATCCTTCTTATTATCCTACGAATATATTTTCTGTTTTTCGGTATCTTGGGCCCACGATTTATCTTCTCTAAATTTTCGTGTCATTCGGCCAATAATTTAGAGCTCAAATACAGCTAGCCCCCAATCGTTTTCTGCCCAGGCCCTCACCTCCCTCCTAACCTCCAAATTATATTAAATTCTCTATCACTCCCTTAATTTTTGTGTTGTTCACAATATTTTCATATACTTTATAGGATTTTTTCCCTAACTACCATGTGTCGCTACACCCTAATCTATACATTTTCAACTCTTAAAATATTATGGTCCGTTTCAGATGAAACTTACTCCTATATACTTGCACTCACTTCCACTTATAGTATTGTTCCCCCTCCACCTCTGGCAAATTTTCTGGAAGTGTGCGAGAAGGTGCACCTTATATACTAAATTTATTTTTCTTACTTACAAACCTAAATTCTTTGTTTTCAGCTTCAAGTATCCCAAGTACATTAGTATATTATATTATATAGTCAAGTATATTAACTTCAAGTGTTTTTAGCTTTAAGTATTTGATAAATATTTGCCCACCCAGACAAATATTTTTCAAATGTGTGAGAAGGTGCGTTTTTCAAACAAGCCTAGTACTGTCGAACCTCGTTAACACGAACACGCTTAACGCGAATTACTTTTAGCACAAACTATTTCCGATTGTCCCGTCCAGCTGCATGTAATGTATTTAAGTTCGGATAACACGAACTACTTTTAACATGAACAAAAAAAGTTTCCCCTTCAGTGTTCGCGTTAACGAGGTTCGACTGTATTCTCATTTATTAATCCTAAAACATGTCTATGCTTCGATTAATGCTTCTCCCCCTCCCTCTACTTGTTCTTGAAATTGTGCATGAAGGTGGGAATTTCCACCATTTTTAGTTGGCTGAATTATTATTTCTTAACTCTTGCTTACGATTTAAGTAATGCTTCCCCATGCACACCAATAAATATTCCTCATTTTATGTGAGAGGAGATTTGTGTATGAAGGTGTTAAGGTGTGTCTTTTGCACCAAATTTAGTTTTTTCAATTATTAATTCTAAACTCTTGTTTACGCTTTAATTAATGCTCCTCCACACCCGCTTCCAGCCAATATTTCTCAATTTATGTGAAAAAGTGTGCTTTTCGGCAATACTCAGTTTTCTCATTTAGTAATATAAATTCTTGTTTATGCTCAGGTAATTCTTACCCCCCCCCCACACGGACTCCCTCACTGTCAAAAATATTTCAAAATGTTATAGAAGGTGTGCTCTTGAACATAGCTATTTTTTTTACTTATAAATTTAATTTTTGTGTATGCTTTAAGTAATGGTTATGAATGTTCGTGAATGCATTGAGGAGTGAGCCGAAAATTTATGTATGAAAGATTTTTGATATCATTAAAAATGGCTCCCGGGGGGGGGGGGAGGTGGTGCTTTATAAGAAAAAAATTCATAACTTCGTCAATTCCAAACATATCAAATCCGTTTAAATTTATTATAAATCCTCTTAATATTATCTAAAACTTTTATATTGACAAGTTTTTTATATGACCAACTCTTATAGCTATATATATATATATATATATATATGTAAGAAGATGATATGTAAATAGTAGATTTAATGAAATTATATGCACAAATAGAGGATGAATAACAAAATATGAACCTTAATACAGTCCTAGACAGATAACTCTACAATACTTTACTCATAATTTCTCTTCAACGAATACACTTTTCGCCCAATATATACAATATGTTTATTTTCCAAAAAACCAAATAGGCCTAACAGCGCCTTTATTGGCTATTTCTCACTTTGATGCTTGTTTCACTATAAAAATTAGAAGACTGGCTCTTTTCCAATTTTGAAGATGTTCAAATCTTGATCTCGCGATCCAAAACATTTATAACTCGTGCATTTAAATCATGGATAATAATAGTACACTAGAGTGTCAGTTAATTTGATGATCATTTACGTCATAAAGGAGATGAAGTGTTCAAACTGAAATCCTACATATATATATATATTTCTAACGGATTGAAATATCAGAGATTTTGGAAGATGAGAATTTTTTTTTATAACTATGTTAAAGGAGCCGATGCGAAAACAAGCAAACAAACAAAAAAACGAGAAGAAAACATTTCTTTTACAACTAAATAACAATATTTTTTCACGAATTTTTTTCACGGGCTGTAAAACAGTTTTATTTATCACCAATAAAGATTTCAAAGAGTTCGGACAAAAATAACTTTTGATTTTAAAACTATGAAACAACCCTACGTAAAAACAAAAAAAAAAACAAGAAAATGAGCGCTTTTATCACTAAATATCAATATTTTTTCGTGAATATTTCATTTTAAAATATATAACGTGATACAAATTCTGGTTAGAGATATAAAATAATAAAAACTTGATGTTTCTTTTTTAATTTATTATCACGGGTCCGGGCAACGCCTGACGGGAATCAGCTAGTATATCTTTTATTTTAACAACTCGTAAATGGTTCTTTGTATAGCTGAAATTTTATCAAATACTAGCTAACCCGCCCGGCGTTGCCCAGGCCCGATATATTAATCATCTGTTCTATACGAATATGACTGAAATCTGTAAGACTGTCAAAATCAAGTCGAATGAGGCAAACCCCATCGTAATTGGGCTCATAAAACACAAGATTGGAAAGCGCATCCTGGCGGTCGAAAGTGCAACTAAAATATTTAAGGCTATTGATATCAAGTTGAATGAGCCAAACCACGTCGTAATCGGGCACATGGAACCAGAGATACTCCTATAGTTCCACCTTCCACCGCCAGGGGGCGCAGTCTGTTTTGAAAGAGTCCTTTTCAGAACACTCGACTCAACCAAATTTCCTAGTAGAATTGAAATGTAACCACAGCTAAACATTGCCAAAATAGCGGAGATCGCGAAAGCGGGTTACGTAAATGATCGGTTTCGAAAGGGTTAATGTAGATATTTTTTAAAACCCAACGGTGCATTTTGCAGAAAATGAAAGTATCTATGATCTAGAGTCTACTGTTTGTCCGTACTCGTATTTCCCGAGTCGATGCTGATTTTTAAATCTGGACCGAAAAACGAAAATCGCGTGAGTGAGTTTTTGAAAGGATTTTTCCGGAGGGTTAAAATTAAAATGTTTAAAAACGAATACCAGATTTTAAAAAACAAACGGATGTAGATTAGGCGCGGTATTTGTAGTTTTTCGTATCTTGTTTATAAACGACAATTCGGATTTTTAAATATAGGAGAAATAGTTAAAATAGCGAAATTGACTTCCGGTAAAAAAAAAGTTTTTGAAAGGGTTAACGTGATTTTTTTTAAACTAAAGGTTTCTGCCTAAACCCGATAGAACGTAGATGTCTTTAGGTGTGTTTGCTTTTTGTTTGGTTATTTTAGAAAGCCGATGCCAGATTTTATATATTGCAGAAAATCGGAATTCGCAAAAGAGAGTCCTGCACACGAATTTTTTTTGAAGGGTTAATATTCGTATTTTTCAAAAAAAAAAAAAAAAATACAGATGTCGAAAAAGGAATAAATATAGATAATGTCTGGTATTTTTAGTTTTTCATACCTTTCTTTGAATCGCCGATGTGAATTTTTAAAAATTGCCAAAATCGCAAAACGGCATACAGAAAATATACTTTTTCGAAGGATTAATTTTTGTATTTTTTAAAACCAAAGATGGCTTTGAAAAGGGCAAAGTTAGCTCTTTAATTTGGTGACCTTTGTTTTTCCGTATCTTTTGTATTCCGGTGGATGCAAAGCTCGGAAAATGGGATAAAATAAAAAACACGAATTCGATGCTTTTTGATTATTTTTTTTGAAAGGGTTAAATGTAAAAAATTTTCAAACTAACCAGAGCGTTCGAGACGTAAAAGTACGTTCTTTTAGAATATGTAGATGGTTTTTCCGTATTTCTAGCCGTTTGCTCATGGCGAATTTATAAAAACTTACGAAAAAAAAAACGGAATGTCTTGTGTTTTCTTTCTTCTATTCCGGAAGATACGGATATTGGTTTCTGAGCATGCGCCAGCCAGCTTTGGAATAATGACTTTTTTATTTGTGATCGTTGATCAGTTTTTTATTAATAACTACTTTAATTTTCAAAATTTTAAAATTCTGAGGCTCAGGTACACCAGGAGAGGGTTTGGACTACCTAAATCTAAATTTACAGGCTTCTAGGTGCGCTAGAATTTCCTAGCCATCGTCAACAGACACATACACACACACACACAGAGCGAAACTTTCTTTTATTAGTATAGATAAATTTCACTGTATTTCAAATTTTCTATTAAAATTCTGTAAAAAATTATCTGTATCAGGAATACTGTTAAACATGATATTTAAATAATATCAAGACCACTAGAATACATCTATAGAGGATTTGGAGAAGGCATCATTTTGTTAATATAAAGTAAGGTTACCACCGTTAGTTAATGCAAAAAAAAAAGTCATTTGCCTTTTTTTTTTTTTATTAAATTTAATTTTTTAGCTATTCTATTCATACTTCTGTTTTTATACTTTATAATTATATTAATTACTGTAAACAACCAGATAAAATAAATTGCAACCTATTATTTTTTTATGTGTAATATTTAATGTGTATCTTTGATATTTAATCCAGTTATTATTTTTAATTAAATTACTCTGATTTATTTTTATATAGTTAAAGACTATGGTAGATTGTTGTTTGTAAATTCTTTAAAAAAAATTACAACCAATTATTTTCTTTGATGTATAAAATTAAATGTGTATCTTTGATGATCAATTCAGTTATTATTTTTAATTAAATAATTCTGATTTATTTCTATATATGTAAAGTTTGTGATAGATCGTTGGTTGCAAATACTATAAAAAAATTGCAACTTGTTACTTTCTTTCATGCGTAAAACTAAATGAGCATCTTGAATGTGCAATCAAATTATTATTTTTACTTAAATAATTCTGATTTAGTTGTATATATTTAAGAAATATGATAGATTGTTTGCTGTAAATTCTTTATATAGTCTTATTTAACACTATAATAGAATTTTATAACTTTTATCATCCATCGAACATTTCTATTCAAATATTTTATGTAATTTTATATACAATTTGAAAAAGCTTCACAGAGCTTCAGATTAAGTAAAATTAATTCTATATTCCACCCATAATATTATAGTCTTATGGACATTTAAGAAAGTTTACGTAAAAAAAAAAAAAAAAAAAAAAAAAAGGTCAAATAAATTTTATAGTCTAATATTTAATCTTTTTTTTTCCGAACCAAAATAATAATACCAAATAATAGTTGCAATAAAAAAAATATTAAACTCGAACAAATGTAGCAAAATAAATTTTATTAATAAATTTTAACAAAAATGGAATATAGATATCATTAGAATGGAATATAGATATCATAGTCAAGTAGGGCATTTGATATTTTTGATTTTTATTTTATTATTTATTTTGGAAATATTTATCAGTATCCTGATATAATTTTGAAAGTACGAGATTTATTTATTACTCAACAGATAG
Organism: Maratus michaelseni; assembly: GCA_963931845.1. Classification (NCBI taxonomy): domain Eukaryota; kingdom Metazoa; phylum Arthropoda; class Arachnida; order Araneae; family Salticidae; genus Maratus; species Maratus michaelseni. The sequence continues at coordinate 175,046,291 of OZ007597.1, read as the reverse complement.
GGGGGGGGGATAAATTTTAGATAAATTAAAGGTTTTTTTTAAATTATTATTATTTGTTAAAATACAATGTCCAAAACAAAAATAATTAATCAGACAAAAAATGTTGCACATAGTTAAACGAAGGTTTAATTTTTACAAATCAGTGAATATGGGAGGAAGATATCATAGTTTTGCTTTTACACTTTTTTTACATTTTTTAGAAAACAGGATTTTTGAACATCTCGATACTTCTGTTAGTTGCATTATTTTACTCCACAGCCTTTCATTTGATTAATGTAATTAAAAGTTAGCCATTATTTTTCATTAACTTGAAAATAGTTCCTTTCTCTAAATAAATTCATTTTTAAAAATAAAACCTGCATTATGTTAGTTAGTCAATGTATAATATCCCCAAATAAACGCATCTGTCAAAGCATTGAATTGACATGCGTAAAATGGTCCCAAAAGAAAGAGAAGCGGAAAATAGCTGAACAAAATAATAAGATTGAAAACTTACTTTTAAACATGTCATGTTGATTAAGATATAGATGTATCTTTTTTTTTTTGGGGGGGGGGGGGGAGGGGGGGTGCGGAATTCACTATTAATCACCCAATGGATTAATGTCTATAATTGGTCGTATTTTTGTAATAACTTCAATAGACGAAAAAACAATGGGGGTTTAGTTGTTTTTCTGTTAGGGAGTCTATTATTCACTGATAATATGGGTTACCTAAAATTAATGCTTAATTTTTAAATTAGTTGAAGAATTCACTGTCAATCAACTAATGGATTAATGTCTATAATTGGTAGTGTTTTTGTAATAACTTCAATAGATGAAAAAATAATGGGGGCTTAGTTGTTTTTCTGTAAGGGGTTCTATTATTCACTGCTACTATGGGTTACCCAAACTTCATACTTATTTACTTATTTTTAAAATTAATTTAATAACAGAATTTTTTTTTACTGATTTCAGAGAACTGTAATGAAAATATGATTGTTTTCGGTCACGATTTTCTTACGATGCTAAAATTATTGCCTTCTAAATGTAATATCCAAAATTAACTTTTAGATACCGATTGAACTTTATTGTATGACTTGTTAATAGCATTTGTTTAATTAGTAACTGTTAGTAACTTTAAGTTGATGAACATATAATATGAATGTGACTTTATTACACAGAGTATGGTTAAATAATTTGTAGTAATTTGTTAGCTTGTGTATGCTGCCAGTACTAAAAAAATATATAAGAAAAAATCAAGAAAGTGTCGTTCATAAAACAAATTGTGATTGAATAGACTTTGGATCACATTTGTAATATATATATATATATATATATATATATATATATATATATATATATATATATATATATATACATTAAAAAAAAAAAAAAAAAAAAAAAAAAAAAAAAAAAAAGACCTTTTTTGATTTCTTTTAATGGTTTTTGATAAACTGATAAATATTGTGTGATAAATTTAAAAAAAAAAAGATTAAGAAGCCATGTAATACTTTTTGAAAAGTTAAGTGATTCCACGTAAGTTTAGAAAAAGGAGATGGGTTCACAAGCATATATCCTTCTCCCTCCCCATAGGTCAAAAAAATCTTTGAGGCTTCTCTGATTGATTTTTATTTGGAGAAACTTTTAACTTTTCATACAGGACCAGAAACAAGTTTATTTGGCAAATTTCACTGCATTTCAATTATATTAATTTGATTTCATATTATATGAAGTGTTCATAATAATATCGTAGTTTTCAGTTATATTCATGTGTGAAAAATTAAGTAAAACTGTATAAAAATTCAAAAAGTGCACCTTTTTCAAAAATTATATTAACTAACAAAATCTTATTTCCTATCTTATTTTTAAAGAATTGCATAAATTATATTATCTGCTTATTTCAATAGGTAAAAAATTACTTTTCAATTATTTTTGGGACGCTCTGTAACTATTTAAATTATAATTTAACAGAAAAATATTTAAATTAAAAAATAAATAAATAATTTTTTTTTGTAAATTAAAACATTATATATATATATATATATATTAGAATTAGTTATGTAACTAATTAATAACTAAGTATAAACTTCGCTTCAAAACAAATATTCGCTAATGACAGATTGAATTGCTTGTTTATAAACTATAATAATACTTGTATCTTTTTCAGAAAATTAATGATTTTTATGTTAAATATTCAACTGAGGAAATCATATAAGAAATCCGACATTTAATAATTAGAAATGAAGAACGCTTTCCCTGTTTTCCCTTAAGGCGAGCAAAATTTGCATTTCCAGTTTTTTTTTTTTTTTTTGTGTGTGTGTGTGTGTGATTTTAAAAACTATGCATTCTCTAATTAATTTTTCACAAATATAAGCAAGTGTACTTTATGTAGCTAAATAATGGTAATAAAATATCCCTCAAAAATATATTACACACATTATTTGTGAATTTAAAGTGCATAAAATGAGGGATTCTCTTTAAATAACTGCTTTAAAAATGTATTTCTCAAGGAATCTCTATAAGGTACTTATAATAAAAATTAATACATCGAGATAAATAATTTTAAATTTACCATTTAAATGTATATATTATTTACTTTAAAATTTTAAAATGGCGTTTATATGAGTTTAGGATGCATCATTTAAACAATCTTATTCAAAAATTAACAAATTGTAAATTGAGGTGCGTTCGTACTGTTATTATTTCTGTGAAATGAATTATATCGTCTGTTATTGTGATGTGATTAATTTCCGTAATAAAATAAGTAATAATTTTAGAGAAATGCTTAAAAAGCAAAAGAATAACAGTAAAATATTAATAAGAAACCTCATTTATAAGCATCTCATGTTTATCTTAAAAATATATCCTAATTTCATGTCTGCAATTCATGTTTTTAATGAATAATGGAATGTTCGTACTGTTATTATTTCTGTGAAATGAATTATATCGTCTGTTATTGTGATGTGATTAATTTCCGTAATAAAATAAGTAATAATTTTAGAGAAAAACTTAAAAAAGCAAAAGAATAACAGTAAAAAAATAATAAGAAACCTCATTTATAAGCATCTCATGTTTATCTTAAAAATATATCCTAATTTCATGTCTGCAATTCATGTCGTTAAGGAATATTTCCGTTACTGTACGTTAATTTGGCGTAGTCTCCGATTACTGAAAATTCTCACATTTATTCACGCTTCACAAAAAGTGCAAACTTATGCATTTATGAAATAAATATAATTTTAGCTTCCCTACAATTTAAAGATATGCCAAAAGGAAAACAAAAGCATTATTTAAAAATTGTTGTGCAGTTATGCAATACACGCTTTGATTTTAAAAGCTTAAAAATCTTTACATTGGAAATGATGAGAAAGATAATGAAATTCACAACACAACATGCATTTAAAATAAATGTATAAATAATTAAACTTACTTTTCAGAAGACTCTTTTCTGTAAGGAATAACTCGAAAAAAAAAAGAAGGTTACTAATAAAAAAAACTTGCTATAAAACAATTATATCTCTAGAAAATACTAACAGCGACTAATAACTCTAGATGCTAGCAACACAGAAAACTGGGACTATATTAAGATTATGACTTGGCTAGGATAAATTTGGCACGTTTTTATTGGCTAAGAGAGATTTTTGTATGTTGGCTATTTCAATTGTATTGTTAAAGGATTAAGCCGAAATGTACGCCCTGGGGCTTCGGATCACTTACCTCAAAAAATTTCCAGATGTTTGGAATTTAAAAACTTCGACATCTTTGGAATAACATGACAGGTTTCCCCCCCCCCCCTTGTGAAGGAAAAAATATGTTTTATTTCATACAATTAGGAAATGATGCCCCCATGTGGTTGAAATTATTAAACCTCGTTTTAGCTTTTTTTTTTTATTTAAATGAATATTACTCAACTAATTATTATTATTATTTATTTAGAATTTTTTTGTGGACGCGGAAAAAAGAATTTAAAATAATAAATTATATCGCTAATCGTTTGCCTCTGATACATTTAAAGTTGCAAAAATAGTGAAATCTCGGTTTAAATTTGAGAAAATAGAAAGATTTTGAAAAGAAAAAAAAAATCAAATTTAAAAGCTATAGACATTTTTTATTATTTAGGTATCAATAAAGTAATTTGTAATTTAATTTTGAAAACATATATAGATTATAGAGTATTACTGTTTCATTTTCTGAAAAAAAAAAAAAATAGAAACAGCTCTTCAATATATATAAAAATGAAAATACATAATTCCAAATAATTAATATTAATAATTATACATGAAAACGACTTTACATTACTTTCGTCATCAATGCACAAAAGTGATTTAAGGCTTGCCCCCTTGTGAAGGAAAAAATATGTTTTATTTCATACAATAGGAAATGATGCCCCTCATGTGGTTGAAATTATTAAACCTCGTTTCAGCTTCTTTTTATTTATTTATTTTTTTTTATTTAAATGAATATTACTCAACTATTTATCATTATTATTTATGTACTATTTTTTTTTGTGAGCGCAGAAAAAAAGAATTGAAAATAATAAATGATATCGTGAATCGTTTGTCTCTGATACATTTAGAGTTGCAAAAACAGTGCAATCTTGGTTTAAATTTGAGAAAATAGAAAGATTTTGAAAAACAAATTTTTTTTTTTCAAATTTAAAAGCTATAAAATTTTTTTATTGTTTTGGTATGAATAAAGTAATTTGTAATTTAATTTTGAAAACATATATAGATCACTGTTTCATTTTCTGGTTAAAAAATAAAAACAGCTCTTTAATAAATGCAAAATTAAAATACTCAATTAAAATAATTAAATTTAATAACTGTACATAAAAACGATTTTACAGTACTTTCGTCATCAATGCACGAAAGAGATTTAAAAACTAAATCCCACAAACTTAATAATGATAAATGTCATCAAGCCAATTATTAATTAGCATATGCGTGATATTAATGTTTTTCACGCTGAATTAAATTTTAGTATATTATGGGGTGAACGTACACCTCATTTCTGTCTATACAACGAAACCTATCAGTTAGAAAGCGCTTAAAAGATTAATTGTTCATATAAATAAGACATGATATACATTTTGTAAATAATAAATTAGGATTAATAATTTACTCTTGAGTAAAACGTAGTTTTATATCATGATTTAAAGCCTAAAATTCCAATAAAAGTTAAATCATGATTAAGAAATTATTAATCAGCATATGGGTGATATTCAGATTTTGCATGCTGAATTAAATTTTAGCATATTATGGGTTAACGTATCATCTAATTTCAGTGTATACAAGGAAAACTCTCCGTTAGAAAGCCTTTAAAAGATTAATTAATTGTTCATATAAATAAGCTATGATATACATTTTGTAACTAATAAATTATGATTAATAACTTACCCTTGAGTAAAATTTAATTTCATACCGTGATTAAATGCCTAAAATTTCAATGAAAGATTCAATAACAATAAAAGTTAAATCATGATTAAGCCTTTAGGCGATAACAGTTAGGTCATTTAAATCCATCACCGACAGTGTCGCGAGCTATCCCGATAGACTGGGGTTCCAAGACACGTCTAGTGGAACCACTGTGTAGGACGCCAAAAGTAACGATTTTTCTAGATATACTCAAACTCATTGAAATTTCTTTTCATAGTATTCGTTAGTCTGCATCAAATGGAATTTAATACAAAAAATCTGCGAAAACGGAATCTGTCTATTGCAAAATTATTAATTTCCCACCGAAAGGAATATCGTACAAATCTATCTGCTAAGACGGAAAACTGTTTAAAACGAAATTTTTCTTGCAATAGAAAGTCGTTTTCTAACTGTTCCCACGTTACGTTCTACAAGCAAAAAAAAAAAAAATTATACATATGCATATATATATATATATACACTGTTAAAATTTTGCAGCAAACTGTCCAGTCATTTGACCATTATTGTAGAAGATGGTTATATAACCGTAATTTAACTATATTATGACCATAAAATGAGCAATAATACGGTCAGAATATAGTTAAAGTACGGTTATGTAACCGTTTTCTACAAAAACGGTCAAATGACCGGACAGTTTGCTGCAAATTTTTAACAGTGTATATAGAATTGGAATATTGCAAAACCACTTTAAACTAAAAAAAAAAAAAAAAAAAAAAAAAAAAAAAAAAAAAAAAAAAAACTTAAAGAAGTAGAACCTGCCCTTAAATTTCTTATAAATTTGTTGGTCTGAAAGTTTGGTACAAAAAAGAAAATTATTTTAAATTAACGCACAATTTAAATAGTTGAAAAAAAAGTATAAAATACTTTTAACCAACACATATTTTGTATAGTTTAAACTGATCTTTGTGAGTGATCCAAACTGGTAAGAAATTAAGTAAAAGTTTCATATGAACTATTTTAAATTATACATTGAGCATTGTCTGATAAATACATTTTTACGTTTCTGAAATAGAAAGCTAAATTTAAATTAGTAATGGGAACTTAAAACTCTCTAATAATTTTTCAATTCTGAATTTACAAATAGAAAATAACAACAATAATAATAATAATAAACATGTTTACAAATTAAATATTAATTTAAATAGTTTTATTTATTTTTAAGTATTTTCATGAAGACCTTTTTTTTTTTAGGGTTTCGTTCATCTCATGAAACCCTTACTACTCCCGCTCCGTTGTCTGTCTGTCACAGAGCTATTCTCAGAAACTATGTAACTTACAGAGTTGAAACTTTGTGTATATAGCTGAATACCAGCTATAAAGAGCTCAAAATATTAAAATTTGAAAAATTCGTATTATTTTAATAAATAGAGATAAAAAAACAAAATTCTAACAGCCTTTAACTATTAAATTTAAACATTTTTCGTTATAGCAGATGCCAAAAATTAAAAATCCACGATGAAATTCTTTCTACAATAATTAATTTTCTATCAGACGATTTCCACGTGAAAAATGAAAATGAAATAAAAAGTTTCACCAATTGAAAAAAAGATTAATATGAAATAAAAGTGATTGACGTCATAGTGGTAATAAAGCGGAAATTTTCAAAGATTTCTCAATAATACAAGGAGTATGAGTATGTGTATGTACACAAAGCAGATTAATATCACGTCATTAGAGAATTAAAAAGTAAATCTGGCTTCATATTGGAAGTTTAACGAATTTTTCAGATGTTTGAGAATAATACAAAACGAGTATCAATATGAGTAATAGAGAATAGTAAATATATGAATTTGGGAAACATATTGAATCATGATAAAAATCCGATTATGGAAATATTCGCATATTTTAACATTTTGAAGGTGTACAACATGCTTAATTTTGAAATTATTTTTTTATATTACATTTAGTCCGCGTGACAGATATTATTATGACAGAATATAACATCCGGCTTCGCCCGCTATCGGGCTGGTTTGGATACTCGAAAAAACGAAAAAATAGACCGGTAAATTTTACTTTATAAAAATAAAAAAAACATGAGTTTTTTTTTTCTTTTTTTTTTCGGTTGCTAAATGAAATTTATTTGGATTTATTAAAGAAAGCATAAAGTGTTTGAGAGGAATATTAAACGAAACCTTTTGTGCGATACACTTCGATCACACTTACCCACTTGTTCTTTTTTGCTCACAACATGTCTTTCTCGCTAATATAAACTAAGAAAGACAATGCAACTATAATTTATTTATTTGTGATTGGAGAAGAAGGTAACGGCTTTAAGAGAAATGGTAGCATTGATGATATTCTGTTGTAGATGTTCATCCTAACCCATTTGGACATACACAAATTAACGTATTTTGTTTAAAAAATTTTCGGAAGAATCTGATATATTTTTTTCAGAATTTTCAATACTTTTTCTTGCCATTGCCAAAAACAATTAAGTTTTCTGCAATGCATTTTTATATTGACCAATAAATTCCTTCCTTTTTTACTTATCCATCACACGTAGTATAGGGTAAATCTTGCAATCATTTTGAAAATCGAAATTTTTTTTTTTTGACTTATTTACACGTTTCAGACACTGGCGATTCCGAAAAACATTTTTGTAAAAAAAAAATTGGCCTCTGCGTCTGTCTGTGTGCGTGTAAACTCTCTATCTTCCGAACAAATTGAGATAGAGACTTGAAATTTGGTGTGTACTTAGTGTGTAATAATGGGAAGAAGCTTATTGAATTTCAGCAACCACGATTATCCGGAACTATTTTTTTTTCGGACTCTCGAAATGTTCGTTTTGATAAAAGGTAAATAAAAATTTTCGAAATTGTTTATTTTAAGGAGTGAATATAAAAGACAATAAAAAAAAAAAACATTAATTTTGCATAAAGAATGAAGTTGATTGAATAATGAGTTGCCGAGATATTTGTAATCTTATTTACCACACTCTTCGATTTTTCATGATGCTGTATTTCATTCACATTTCAATTCAAAGATATATTTTAATTGGAAATGAAACGCTTATTCCGACGCAGTAAACCATTAGTTAATAGGATTATCAATTTTGGAGTTATAAGGATGTTTCTTTTACGGAATTGAGTAATAGAGCATTTAAAGTTTATGACGTGATCAAGCCACGATTTTATTCGATTGGTTGGTTGGTTGGTTGATTATTGACGGCCAATTATCTACACTAGGGATATAGGCCCGGGGGGGGTGCCCTTCGTGGGGGGTCTTTCTAAGGGAACCTAATCCGCATTTACGCATGGAGAATTCCACGGCTCGAAGAAAACCACGAAAACTCCGAACGATTAGGCCGACGGGCGCGATTGGGATCGAACCCAGCACCTCCCGTCTACCAGCTTCGAGAGCACAACGATTTTATTCGAATTGCAATGCATTTTATAAATAGTTTACACATGTTTTATTTTCATATTTTATATTATGCATATCCATGATGGGTATGTATTACGGTGGCCTCCCAACGACTAGTTCATGATAAAGTTTAATTCTCATTAAATCCGAAGTCGCTATAAACAAGTTCGACTTCAATTTTAGCGACTACCAAGACCTTGTTCGGAAGCAATCGCATTCACATTTGTTCACTTTAAACAATAACTTTTTGTTCCGCTATAAAAGTAAGTAGTATATCATATTACAGTCAGATAGTAGACCTTTTTTTCAGAATTACAACTAAGCTCCAACAGTTAGTATGCTTATTGAAATTATTATCAAAGAGCACCATGGAAAATTGTAACTGGTTGAAAGTTATCCCCTCAAAAATAGTTACATTCTTAACAGGCACAAATAATTTGAAAGTAAGTTCTTATCAATTCATGATATATGTATGTTTAACACAAGAAACCGGACAAGTAGAAAAATATGTCTTTGTTATAAGCGTGCAATCTCCCCCTTTTGTATAGCTATTTCAAACTTTCTTTTAAGCACAGAAATAACTTTTTTTAAGCACCCCTTGGGACAATTGTGCACGTGCAACAGCAATGCATTGACAGACAGTATGTTGACAGATGTGATCGTTTGAGTATTCTATAAATTCACTAAAAATTGTATAAAATTAGATTTGATTTAAAAAATAAATGAATGGAGATAAAAAAAAGGGTGCCTCAATCTTAATTACGTAAATCAATTAAATCAATCATTAAAATCAATTATGAACGTGAACAGTTACTGTTTTGCAGGGTTTGATTAAAAGAAATAAATAAAATAGACAAAAATAATTACATAGAATGCTCATAGTCGACATTTTGTTAATATAATTAATTTATATTTAGCTTGCGGTTTACAGTTATTTTTATGTAAAATAAATATAATTGTATTCCTATACTTACTCTAAAAATTATTTAATGAGATTAAAATCAACGTTTAAACAAGAACGAAAAATCATGCGCCAAGCATAGATTATGTAACATTTTCCAAAATAATTTTACAAACCTTTACCGTTTAATACCGTGAAAGATGCTATCTAAAAAAACAATTTGGAAAACGCATAAGATATTTAAAAATCTAATTTGAGGAATTACCAATAATATTCTTAAAAATATCCAAACTCTTTTGTACAGCCCTGTATATGGTCTATAGATTTGTATATACACTACATAGAATGCTAAATTTTAGTTCGGTTAGTAAAAGCGTAGCACAGTTTAAAATTCCCCTTATGGAATTTTCGTCAATAAACGGAAATGTACTCGAGGACTTTTGTGCTGCCCTGTATATAATCTATAGAATTTAAACGTACCAAGTAATAGACAAAAAATTAGTTAAATTTAAAAACGCGTTCAGCAACTGGTAAAGCACTTCCAGCAATTATTGTTAACATACAATACCGAATTCTTTTCTGTGTCCCTGTGGATGAACGATGAATGCTATACACAAAATGTTCTATAGTAAGCCTCTTGTAATACAACTTGGTGGTAAACTATGTCAATTTCAATATGTTTAAATAGGGAAACATTTTTAGAATAAACTTCAAACGATACGATTTTTCTCCATAGGCCGTAATGGAACGGAATTATTTCGAGTGTCCCTGTAAAGGAACTATCAGTGCTATGAACCCCCTATTCTATATTAAGTCTCTTGTGGTTCACCTCAGTGATATATATCAATTTCAATATGTTTGAAATTGTGTAACAACATTAACATAAACCGCAAATGATTTTTTCTATATACTGTAATGTAATGGAATTGTTTGAGTGTCCCTGTAAAAAAAACCTATAAGAGCTACACACTTACTTCGTTTCCGATACCGAACATGCCATAGTAAACCTCCATAACATATATCAATTGCATGACACTCCGAATATGTTTACGTGAGTTAGAGTACGGACAGACAGACAAACCGAATTCATAAACACTTTTCAACTATGTTGGAAAGTTTCAACCCTCTAGCCACGGGAGTTGTTTCCATTTTCTTATATAAAACCGCGGCCTATTTTTATTCCTCACTTATAATACTAGTTATAATGATTGATGGTCACCGGATTTTACAAATTTATATCCAAATAAGTAAAAGCAGTTTCTACAAGTAAATTATAAAAACAAAGTTTTATTTTAAAATTCCGGTGTGAATGTGGCTTTTATGGATTCAAAGTATTTAAAAAACCAAAGAACGTTCCGAATGACCTAATATATGAAATGATGTATGTGTTATAAATTTGTAAACGAATCTCTCAATATCGAAATAAAAGAAGATAGATTCAACGAAAAAGTAGAGCCTCCCGATACTTAAGTACTATAAAATTTGTAGGCAACGCGAAAATAGCGTGCTCAGCGGAATTGTATAGAATACGTGAAACGCGATAGGAGCGTTTCCTGCGGCTGGAGGGTTAAAAAAGAAGATTTATTATCTTTAAATTGCAAATAAATTCAAAAAGTGATTGAATTTGTAAATTCTCAAACTTTTGAAATATTTTTTGAGTGTGAAGAGTTAAGAGACATGTATTATGACTGTTTAGTTCTTAAACATTTTAGAAAAATGAAAATTTTAATTAGTAAGGAATTGAATGTTTAACACTAAACATACCATGAATTTTACTAAGTTTTATAAAAATATTTCACGCAAGAATTTTTTTTAAAACTATTTAATTATTTTACTTAAATTATTTCTATGTGATTTGTATTTTACTTATTTTAAGAATAAATTGTTGGTACGAAACGCAATATTTTTATTTGGTACTGTAAAAATGACCTGTTGTTTATATGTTTTGTGTTAAAAGACGAAGGGTTTGACTTTATATTATTTAAAAAAAAAAAAAAGAAAGAAAGATTACAAAAAAATAACATACACTGTGATTGTTAGTTTAAAAAATGTCAGAAATTAGAAAACAAGCTTAGCAAGTTGGAAATTGTACGTGAAACGTGACAAATGTACTATAAATGTCGTACTATAAATTTCTTGTCATAATTCTAATAATCTTTCGTACTCTAAATGGTTTCAGTGACATGAATTATATCGTCTGTTATTATGATTTGATAAATTTCCGTAATAAATTAAGTACAAGTTGGCAACATTTTATCCTTTGTTGACATTTACTGAAAAGTTCAATGGGAAACTTAAGCCTAGCTTTGAAACTTTCAGAATTTGAAATACATATTTAGACTCTTTTTCCATTTAATTCCAATTTCTCCGGATATTACATCTATCCAAAAAAACTGTCGGTAGATTATAGGATTGCTGTAATTAAACAATTTCGATATACAAATTCAATTTTTAAATTCAATAATACGGAAATAATATGACTCCGTCATAAATAGGACGTAATCACCATGGCAACCTATAATCATTACCTATCATGAGATAGCATTGAATTAATTACGTATAATAAGATTTAATAGAATAAGGAATGTGACTATAACTTGGTCATAGGGGTTATAAAATGTCAAATATGACTATAACGTCATAGATGTCGGGTAACTTGGTGGTTAATCCTCGGAAGCTGCTATAACAAGGAAGTACCGATTTAAAAAAAAAAATCAAATTACTTAATAAATATTTTTATTAATATCTTTTTTTTAAGTTTTGATTCTATTTTCATAAAATGTGAAATGACTCGATAAAATTCTGCAACGATTATATACATTAGAATTCAAACCGTTCGATTGGTCAATTTTTGCGCTACTATACTCGGACAGACGGTCAGACAGACGGACGGACTAGACGACGACTATAGGTGCTACGTATTTATACAATTACGAACGCACCAAAAAATTCATTAAATATTTTCAAAAAAGAAGTTTTAAATGACAAAATTTAGTTTAAAGCATACGTAGTAAAAAAATTGTTGCAAATTTAACAATCATCTTTTTCAAAATTCAGGATTCGGGATATTTGGGCTTTTGACAAGTTGTATCCTGTGACTCCTACCCTAATCTTGACAGCATAGATAAATTGGAGGATTAGGAGACCTTTGAGTGGATCAGTGACATGGCATTTGCCCACTGAACAAAGTATATTTTCATCCCTGCCATCTCATATAATACCATAGGTTTCTGATAAAGATTAAACGAATCTGAGAAACTGGTTGACTAGAGAATATTAAGTGAATACCATTATGATCATAATGAAACCCAAAATCCGATTATGACAACTAGTGTTTCCAGATTCATTGTCACAAAAAAGGAACAATAGATTCTATATTGAGACGTAAAAAAAGTAAATCCTACGAAAACGTAACCTGTCTATAACGGAATCCTTCCTTAAATCTCAAAAATCATTGTTCCCCAGGAAAAGTAGACCATACAAATGCACCTGTTAAGACAGAAACCTGTCTAAAACGGATTTATTCTTTGGTGATCTGAGACTCAATCTTCGTAGGTTTTACTGTATTAAGTAATCACAAAAATCTTAGAGAGTAAATCTGTGAAAGCGGAATCGCTAGTGACCGAAACTAAATTCCGTATTGAAGAGGTTTTCAATTCAGCCGTTATAAATGTATGGTATTCTTTGCGTAAGAACTATGCATGTTTTACGCAAAAGATGGAATTGGTACAGCCAGGTTCCGTTTCTACTGCATTTATTTAACTAATTAAACTAAACCTGTAATAAGAGAATCTCTAGGGACCGAAAAATATTCCTTTATAGACAGATTCCCCTTTGATCAGATAGGTTCCTGCAGCGAGATAGTAAACATTTTCCATTATAAAAAGGTTAATTGCATAAAGATCCACTCGATGCAGATTAACGAATAGCATGATCCTAAAAGTAGATTAGAATAATTTGTATATCATGGAAAATTGGGATTTTTGGCGTCCCGTACATTTTTTCAGCGGGACGGGTCTTAAAAGCCTCGAAAAGCCGGACATCCCGTGTAAATTAAGACGCCTGGAAAAACTAATGAACACCCATGGCCATGGACTGTGAGAGCAGCCTCTGAGACGAATCCCGGAAAAAATCACTCCGGTAAAAATCCCCCGGAAAACATCCCCCCGGAAAAAATCACCCCGGTAAAAATAACCACGGATAACAGTAAAACTTCCATATCGAACAGGGATTTATTATCGTATTCTTGATTAAAGTTTTAAAAATATATAAAACATCTTTGCATATATATAAACTATCAATGAAACGAGTTGAAAGAATCTATAAACTGTACAGTAGAACCTCGATTATCCGACCCTCGTTTATTCAAAACAATTTGATTATTTAGAATTGCAAGAAAACATGAGTGCAGATGTTTATAGGCATGTTCTCATAACTGATAAATACTGAATAATAATACTTTATAATACTTTAAATAATACTGAAAACATCAGTGCTCCCATAATGAATAGAAAATATAATAATGAATAATTCTTGAAATATGGATTTCGCTTACAAGGGAGATGAAGATTTTAATAATATGTGCGGGAAGAGAGGAGTGGGTGGGTGGTTATGATAAATGGGGGTACTCCGAACTAAAAAACCTAAGCAAGGGGTACGGGAAAGAAAAAAGGTTAGAAAGCGCTGCCCTACCGGAAAGTCTCTAACCTAGTGATATCTTGGTTTATTAATTATTTAATAAACCATTTCATTTTGCTGTTCTTTTTTCCATGAATGACTGAGAAGAGGTACTTTCGCCTCATAATTATTTTTGTTTTCCTTCCAAACAGTCTGTCTCCACTAAACATACTTGCGATTTCGCAATATTTTTCAATTACACTGCGTCGCCACGAAAAATTTGGTCACACCTATTTTTCATTTTAATTTATGTTGCTTTTGCACTGAGTCTGCTCAAAATGATGTCAAGCTGAAGGTGCCTTTTTATTTCTGAATGCCTTTTTCTGAATATTTCTTAATGTTTAGAACTATTTTTTTTATAATTTAAAATGTAAGTCCTTAGAGATATTTTTTGTTAATTTAAGCCTTTAAGGCGTGCCTTTTGAACAACTCTTTTCTCATACATTAACCATATAATTCTAAATTTTAGTTTATGCCTTAGGCAATCTTCCCCTAAGGCCTTTGAGGTGCCTTTTCATTGAGCTTATTGTATAAACTACTCATTGTGCTTGTACTTTCATTGTGTATTTTTAAGGTGTGCCTTTTGAACAACTCTTTTCTCATAGATTAACCATATAATTCTAAATTCTAGTTTATGCCTTAGGCAATCCTCCCCTAAGGCCTTTGAGGTGCCTTTTCATTCCGCATGCTTAGAGATATTTTTCCGAAATTAAGCCCCTTATAGGCCACGCAATTATTCTGATTTAAAGAACTGTCCCCCCCCTCCAGTAAATATTCTTCAAATTATGCGTAAAGATATGCCATGATTATTAATTTCAGCATTACTATTTATTAATTCAAGTTTCAAGTTTTTCTCCCTCCTCCCTTAGGTTTTATCTTTTGCGTGTGAAAGTGTGCTTTTTGAACAACTCTTTTCTCATACATTAACCATATAATTCTAAATTCTAGTTTATGCCTTAGGCAATCCTCAGAAATTGTTTTAAATGCTGCTGTGGACATAGCGGTGCATGTTATCGTCGCCATGTTACTGGGGCTCTCCATATGGGCTCACTTAGGGTCTTTTTCATCCTCTTTTATCGTTTTAATTGTTTTCCTGTCTCTCCCCTAGTGTTTTTACTCTATTCGCTTTTCTGCCTTTTTCTCCAACGTCTGTAGTTAATTTTTGCATCTAACGGGGCTTTTACTCTTAATTTTGCCGTAGGAAGGTATATTTTAAATTTTTAACTCATTGAAATCTAACTTACTTCATGTGTATCATACAAAACCGTTCAATTTCAATGAACTTTATTCTGTCTTCCTTTTTTGACTCGAAGCCATAGTTTCTGAGATGGATCTGAACTTTTTATTTTCCGCCTTAGACAGTTTTCCTCCTTTACCGCCCTTCTAATCATCCTACAAATATGTTTTCAGCTTTTCCGTGTCTTGGGCCCATGCCTTATGCTTTCGTGCAATTCCACTAATAATTTAGGTTTCAAATGCGGCTAGCCTCCAAAATTTTCTCCCCAGTTCTCCCCTCCCTCCAAAGACGCTTAGCACTTGAGACGAATTCAAATTAAATTCAAATCTCAATCACCCACTTAAATTTTGTGTTGTTCAGACAATTTTCGTATACTTGATTGCAATCAAGTATTGATTGCAAGCAATGATTGCAATTGATTGCAAGCAATGATTGATGGGGCAAAAACGCATTGCAATCACTTGATTGCAATGCGTTTTTGCCCCAACCACCATAGGGCGCTACACATTAATCTTATTTATCTTCGACCCTTAAAATATTGACAACTAATGGTCTGTTCACATGAAACTTATACCAATGCATCTGTACTCACTTCAAGTTATAGTATTGTTCTCCCTTACTCTTTGTCAAATGTTCTCAAAATGTTAGATAAAGTGTGTCTTATGTAAAAAAATAATTTTTCTTATTTATAAATCCAAACTTCTCACATGAAACTTACGCCAATGTACTTGTACTCACTTCCACTTATAGTATTGTTTTCCATTTCCTAGAAAATGTTCTCAAAATGTGCAAGAAGGTATGGATTTTCTTACTTTTAAACAAAATCTCTTTGTGTTTTGCTTCAAGTATTGCCCCCTTCCCAGCAAATACTTTTTAAATTTGTGAGAAGGTTCGCTTTCCAAACAAGGATAGTATTCACACTGATTAATCCTAAAACATGTCTATGCGTTGAGTAATGTTTCTCTCCCCCTCCCTCCTTTTGCTTGTTCTTTAAATTGTGTATGAAGGTGTGCTTTTGCACCATTTTCAGTTTTCTCAATTCTTAATTTTTAACTCTCAATTATGCTTTAAAGAATGCACCTCTTCCACACAAACAAATATTTCCCTTTTTGATTGAGAGGGGATTTGTGTATGAAGGTTTTGAAGGTGTACCTTTTGCACCCAAATTTAGATTTCTCAATTATTATTTCGTAATTCTCGTTTACGCTTTCCTCAATTTGTGAGAGAAGGTGTGCTTTTCGGCAGTAATTAGTTTTCTTATATATTAATCTAAATTCTTGTTTATGCTCATGTAATGCTTCAAAATCTTAGAGATTAGAGTTGTACTCTCGAACACAACTAAATCTTTCCACTTGTAAACTTTGACTTTGCCTACGCTGTAAGTAATGCTTATGAATGTAACGGTATTTGTTACACATGAATGCATTGATGAATTAGCATATCAATGTGCAAGTGAATCCGTTTATAAGTGTGAAGTTAGGTGGGTTTTTTTCCTTTTTTTTATGGGGGCCTGATCATTCAGATAATATTTACTGTGTTCCTTATAAATTTTTATGTAGTCCTAAAATTTCTGGATTTTTGCATGAATTGAGTGTTTTTCGTATCATCCCCCACCTTGTCTTAAAAATGTTTTTTAGGTAGCTTTCAATACAAAAAAGTATAAAGCTACCTATTGCAGCCGTTCGGAGGAAAGCAGTTCCGGAAAATTTCGATGTATTTTCACCGATCATGACCCCCAGACCCCAAAACCACCCTCCGTTCAAATGTTGATTTATATATATATATATCTGACCTATGTCATACGATAACGCTCGTATTTATAAATCAAATTTGATGAAACTAATTGTGTGTATTAAGCTCACCAATGTCTTGACCGAGTTCGTTGGACAGCTTGGTCCGCCATTTTGTTTCAAGATGGCGACTATTTAAAAATTTGAAACTAAAATATATCTACAAAAAAGTTAAAAATTTAAATTTATTTTTAATTCAGTGTTAGGCCTTGATACGAGGATTCCAGAGCATTTTTTGGTTTACCTCTATCTTAAAATATGGCTGAGATAGAGCAGTTTGCATTTCTAGGGTGGCTGACATTTTGAAGCAAAACAGCACATTAACGCGATTACTCGCAAATTATTTTCTTTCATTGTTGTAGTAATTTTCCCAATCATATGCATAAAACTATATATTCATATCTGTTAGCGCCAAATTCTTGCCAAAGTTGGCGACATTTGGCGAAATATCGCCAAATTTGGCGACCAAAATAAGTCTTCATAAATGAAGCCAATTTGGCTATTGCTCAATAATTTGGCGAATTTCTTATTCAAATTCAGTATTAACGAATCTTTTGTAAACGTTTTCTTTGCATTTTAACTTGCTGTTTTTGTGTAACATTAGCTAAATTTTTAAAACGAAGATATAGGAAAGCTACCTTTTCCTCCCGGTACAGGCCGGAAGGACTTTTTTCTTTTACCCTCATTTTAGACTTAGTATTTATCTTAGTTTTTTTTTCGGATATATTGGCCTTTTCGGTTCTTTTATTATTTTCTCCTATAGGAGACTAGTGCGCCCTTTCTTTCATTAAGATAGGTTGATTGGCATTTTGCTTTCTGGATTGCAATTTACTTCTGATATCGTAGACACTGGACAGAGTTTCTCGCCAAGCAAAAAGAAACAACAATGCAATGAATGAAAGGAATTTCCGCCATTAAAGTCAAACGATTTTACAAATATATATATATATATATATAATTATAATATCTATGAATTTCAAAAAACATATCAAGTTCTATTCTACTTAAATCTCCAAAGAGATAATCAATGATACTGTGTATACAGAATACCACATAGCTAATAATTAACATGTGCAAACATAATATTACCATAGCTGATGCTTCAATGGTAATTGGCCAAATTTTACTCATACCAAAAGAATATTAAAAAAAGAAAAGTAAACACGAATGGATTAACAAATTAAATATGAACCATACACAATGGAAAATTGGACCACATGAGAATTAAATATGAATTGGACATGGAAAAACACATGCACATGTACTCATCAGCCTGGATGCACCCACATGTGTTTTAAATAATAATTCAGTGTTTCATAATTCTACTGGCATAATGCTAAGATCAGTAGAATCATCCAGGTACACTGAATTATTACCAGACAACAATTGGAAATATAAAAATTTGGAAATATTTAAATAGGAAATAAAAAACCATTAAGAAAATACAATATATTTCACTCACATCGATTATCCAAAAAACTGTAATTAACACCTCACTAAATTACCACGAGATAACAGTTTTGAAATAATAAAATTGGAAATATGAACGCGTAAAGTGTAGATAAAATATTTTACTCACAATAATTATACAGAATCCTTAAAATGTCACAACGTCTACATAATATTCACATCCACATGGCAATGCATCATACATGTTAACTAAGTCGAGTTGAGAGAAATGATTTGTAAGACAAGTTGAGAGCACACTTTTTTTAAATCACAACCCCATAAATGACACCCAATCACAAAATGATTCAAAAACACTCAAAATAATTCTGGTTTTAATACACTTATAACAAATATATATCCGTGAATATATATTACTCCATCCAATTTTAATTCCTGAAAGTAAAATTAATATACAATCAATAACTCCCTCTATAGTTAAATTAAATATAATATTAACAATATTATCTACAACTACCTGAAAGGTAAAGTGTCGCCATCTTTTGGTATTATAATAGTTCATAATTAATATTTAGTTAAATATCCACTTTATTAGTTACATACTCACTTCATTAGATTTATTTATATAAATAAACTTTAAAAAACAATACTAACTTGTAGTTTTACTTAAAATTCAAATAAAATATAATACTACTATATGAATAAATCTACACAGAATTAATTCAACTTGCACAGCATTTCAGATATTCTTAACAAGAATATATTATGTAAAAGAGATATTATTTTAATTCAAATTATTTTTGCTGCCAGCTGTGTTAATCCACTGATATTATAGACATTTATTAAATAATTAATGTTTTATTTTTACTACTACTTAAATATATATTAGACTTGTTTTTAAATATTTAATGTTTAATTTATACTACATTGTAAATATATTTTATATTTATAGATTAATTTAAATATCTAATTAAATAATTCATAAACAATTCAAAATATCTCAAAATTTATAATGTTGATAATTAATAGTATTACTACTGTTTTTCAATCAAATTAATGCAATGCAGTAATTAAAATACTTGTTAATTTTAATTATTCATAGACAAAAATAAAAACTATATATATTTATTTTTATATATATTGCAAATAGATATATATATATGAGTTATAATCACCAATGTTATCATTGTATAATTTAATTTGTTATTGTATAAGTTAATTTATAAATGTATGAAAACTGCACATCATTAATACCTTAAACAGAGGTGATCGGCAACGCACAATCACAACTATACAAAGTATAAATAATGTTCAATCAAATATTAAATTTCCTAATATGTTATAATTGTAATTATGTATGTTATATTTGTAATTTTCTACATAAAGTGTATATAATGTTCAAACAAATATTAAATATTAAATTTCCTAATATGTTATAATTGTAATAATGTATGTTATAATTATTATTTTCTATATCTTTTGTTATATGTTATCGCACACTAAAACAATAATTTATTACATACCATGTTTATATTTAAATTATATAATAAATGTTATTTAAAAGAGTTGATGATTGAATTTATCATAAAAATAGGATATCCATATATTTTTGCTTGATCTCGAATATATCTAATATTTTTGTTTTTATTTATATCTGAGCATAAGTATTTTATACGATGTAGATAATTGATAATTATATTTTTATAAACAGATTTATGTAAACATGAAGCATAATTGGTAAAAATATTTACTTTAAATGGGAAATCAAATCTCTTATCATAAATATCAAAAATTAATTTATAATTATTAGTAATATTAATTTTTAAGTCAAGAAAGTTTATATTATTATTAATTAAATCATTTTCGCTTAATTTAAGCTGAGTAGGATAAAAATTGAGTGGTGATGTGCAATTTTTTTCATTGAAATAAAATATGATAATGTCATCAATATAGCGATAAAATACATAATCATTGTTCGGACTTATATTTCTTTCATAATAATATAAGTAAAGGTCAGAGAGAATACTAGATGCGGTTCCGCCCTGCGGAATTCCCTGGCATTGTTTATAGATAATATTGTCATATATAATGTAATTATTATGCATTGTAAAATTTAGTAAAGTTTTAAAAAAATTTACTGAAATATGTTCTTTTAATTTTAATTGAGATTTAAATTCTTTAAATAATATACACATTGTTTTATGTAAGTCTTTTATATCAATGTTATTAAATAAATCATTAAAATCCAATGTTTTTATGAATTTTACCGGATTGATATTATGTATTTTATTAATGAGTTGAAAACTATTTTTTAGGCAATGTTGGTTATTATGTTTTAGCGTTATATCATATATCTGCTTTAAAATATTAAGTAGTAAATTGCTTGCATTTTTATTATATGTGTTACAACCGATGGTAACAGTGCGAAATTTAATAGGATTTTTATGAAATTTTGGAATTATAACAAGATAAGGATAATTAAAATTATTACATTTGATTTTTAGTAATTTGTGATAATTTAATAATTTTCTGTTATTTATTTCAATATTTAATTTAGTTTTATTAAAAATATTACTTGTGTTGATTGCATTGTGAATTAACACTTTATAGTATTCTTTACAAATGATAGCATAATTATTTGGAGATTTATCTACATAAGTAATTATAAATTTGTTTTGTAATTCTGATATATGTTTATTTATGTTTTTAAAAGCTGCATGTGTAATATGATGATAATTTTTTATAATTTCATTTTTTAATTTATCAATTACAGAAAATCTCCATTCACTGAAATATTCGATTGGTTTATTGTAATCAACAGCAATTTTATATATAAACAAATCAATATCTTGAATAAACTGCAATATTATGGATTTGATATTACACTTATATGGAAGACGAAATTTTGTGCCATTATGCATTAAGTTTTGTAAAATAGGTTGTTCTACAATATTAAGTTCACCAGTAATGATATGACCATGTGTTGTATTTATATACTTTTGATATATTGGGTCATTACAATAACATGGGTAATTCTTTGAAGAGACCAAATTTTTTGCAAAAGAATTGTAATTAAAAATTTTACGTCCAAGTGTGCGATTATATTTATATGTCTTGTGAATGGTAAAATTTTTTATTGGAAAATTATTATTAATGTTGTTTATTATATTGTGTAAATTTATATTATTAAATACATGATTGGAAAAATTTATAATTAATTGTGTATTATTAGTTTTATATTTAGGTTTATTAGAAAGACTTGTATTTAATAGGTTTGCTCTATAATGTAGAATATCATAAAAGATATCACAAAAATGTGGAGAATATTGATTCTTTTTAAATACCTTGAAATATTGGTTTATATATTTCTTTTTTATACTAAAAACATGTTTTCTTATAGCAAGCCAACAATAATCATTACAAAATTGTGCCTCAAGATTATCAAGCTCCTGTTGAATCACAATATCATCAGTGAATTTTTTGTTATTATGTTTACCTCTACCAGATCTAGAAGTTTTTTTTAAGTTTGAAAAATTTAATCCGGAATAAAGATTTTTATAATTTTCATATTTAGTTAAATCTGAAAATACAGGATGTGATTTTTTGTATACTAATTGATTTAATCCATAAGGATATGTAGTATTAAAATGTCTTATATATTTAGATTCTAGAAAAAGTCGTTCAGTAAAGTTTTTTTGTATTTTAAGTATTTTAATAGTAATATTTTTAAAATCATGATTTTTGAAATGAGTATATTCAATATTATGAGTTGTTTGAAATTTAGAATTTTTATATTTATCAATATGAGAACGATGTAAATTTAGCCGCTTATGTAATTTTTGACAAGACTGTCCAATATATTCCATGTTACACGAATTGCATTTCAATGAATAGATTACATTGTATGCTTTGCAAAATTTTACCAAATTAAGATTGTTATTATTTGAAATCTGTGACTTATCAGCTAATGGACATGTAAGACAACGCTTAGATTCACATACTCGAAAACATAGTACAGGCTTGGGACAATAGAATAGGTTATCTGATAACGATCCAGGAAGATCCCTAATAATCTTCCTGTACCGAGCATTAGTCCTGGATCCACCAAGGCCTAAATTGCCAGTATCTAACATTTTACTAATAACTGCCATATTTGTTTGATAGCAATAAAAATTGCAAGAAATACATATTAAATATATCTATAACATATTTAAAAAAAAAAAAAAAAATTGTTATGAATCAATCTTAATATTACTTGAATATCCATAAAAAAAAAAAAAAATAAAAAAAAATAAAAAAAAAATATTAAGATTGACTGTTTAATACTTGATTAAATATAATAAAGCTATATAATAAAACTATTTACATATATACATAAAGTCCCATTAAGCAAACTAACATCAAAAGACAACAATATAAAAACCCCTAGCAGTCATAAGTCAGTACAAAATTAATGTTGGTAAAAAAAAAAAAAAAAAAAAAAAAAAAATCATTAGAACCTGAATAAGATTTTATAAAGATGCCCTTGAAAATTCAATAGATAAACAAATGATACCAGGAAATAATAGTAATACTAAAATATTATTATTATTAAATTATTATTAAATACACCATTAAAAGCGCAATGCAGCTATAATAACTATGTATTTCAAACAGAAGTTAATCAAAGTGATTTGTGAGCCAATTAGGCTAAATTATGGTATCATATAAAAATCAATATTTTAACTAGCTAATTGTTGAAAAGAATATTGAAAAGAATATGTAAAAACCATTCCATACCAATTTGCGCAATGCAGCATAATTTTATAGAATGTTAAATAATTATAATATCTATGAATTTCAAAAAACATATCAAGTTCTATTCTACTTAAATCTCCAAAGAGATAATCAATGATACTGTGTATACAGAATACCACATAGCTAATAATTAACATGTGCAAACATAATATTACCATAGCTGATGCTTCAATGGTAATTGGCCAAATTTTACTCATACCAAAAGAATATTAAAAAAAGAAAAGTAAACACGAATGGATTAACAAATTAAATATGAACCATACACAATGGAAAATTGGACCACATGAGAATTAAATATGAATTGGACATGGAAAAACACATGCACATGTACTCATCAGCCTGGATGCACCCACATGTGTTTTAAATAATAATTCAGTGTTTCATAATTCTACTGGCATAATGCTAAGATCAGTAGAATCATCCAGGTACACTGAATTATTACCAGACAACAATTGGAAATATAAAAATTTGGAAATATTTAAATAGGAAATAAAAAACCATTAAGAAAATACAATATATTTCACTCACATCGATTATCCAAAAAACTGTAATTAACACCTCACTAAATTACCACGAGATAACAGTTTTGAAATAATAAAATTGGAAATATGAACGCGTAAAGTGTAGATAAAATATTTTACTCACAATAATTATACAGAATCCTTAAAATGTCACAACGTCTACATAATATTCACATCCACATGGCAATGCATCATACATGTTAACTAAGTCGAGTTGAGAGAAATGATTTGTAAGACAAGTTGAGAGCACACTTTTTTTAAATCACAACCCCATAAATGACACCCAATCACAAAATGATTCAAAAATATATACAGTAAAATCCCGTTACAACGAATTCCATTACAACGAAAAATCCCGTTATAACGAAATGCAAGCGAGTCCCGTTTTGAAATGTATTCAAATAATGTTAACATAATCTCAGTATAACGAAATATTCAATTTTTTATAATCTCGTTAGAACGAAATAATATGACACGGCAAATACTTTCAGTTGTACATTTTTATCGCTTGACAATTTTTGTTTTCGATGCCTAGTCTTAGGGACAATCAAGCTTATCTCTAAAGCAATCGCTTTTCTCCGAGCTTTGTTGTAAAATCGGTGTGCATAGGCATTTCACTGCAGAAGGAATGTTTCCTTTGTTCGCTCTCCCCTTTTCTCCACCCCTTTTTCTTGGAAGTCCAAGTAAGCTGTAACCAATGTAGGCAAACTTAACAAAACGTGAAATGAGTATTGCACATTCCCCCTTCCCTCTCCTCCCTACCTGAATAACTTTCGCAAAGGAATTTCCAAAGCTCGAAATCAGTTTGAAAATTTTCATCTTACCAGTAGGTCATAAAATGGCGGCTGTTAAGCGAAAACAGTTTAGTTTGGAAGAAAAAAAAGCCATAATTTCTGAAGTTGAGAAAGGAATGAAAAAATCTGATGTTGCTAGCAAATATGGAATTTCGCCGTCTACTTTATCCACTTTTCTAAAAGATAAAGAAAGCATTTTGAAAAAAATTCAAGTTAAAGTCTTTGATCCAAGCAGAAAACGAATTCGAAATGCCCAGTTTCAAGATGTGGATAGTGCTGTTTACAAATGGTTTATGGATGTTCGTTCTAGAAACATCCCTCTAAGTGGCCCTTTAATTAGAGAAAAAGGTTTGGAATTTGCAAGAATGCTAAACATTGAAAATTTTCAAGCCAGTGTCGGATGGTTGAATCGATTCCGAGAAAGATACGGTATAGTGGCAAAATGCATTTCAGGAGAAGCAAAAGACGTCCCAGTTGAATTTGTAAACGAATGGCGTAAAGGTGAAATACAAAAAATAATCAAGACGTATAGTCCTAACGATGTTTTTAATGCCGATGAAGCCGGAATATTTTTTCAGTTAGAACCAAGGAAGACTTTAGCGTTAAAAGGAGACAAGTGTATTGGAGGAAAGCTTTCCAAACAAAGGATTACAGCCCTATTTTGCTGCAACAAATCAGGAACAGAAAAACGAAAAGTACTCATAATCGGCAAATCTGAAAAACCCCGTTGTTTCAAACATTTTAAGTCCTTACCATGCATCTACAAAGCCAACAAAAAATCATGGATGACGCAAGGATTCTTTAATGAATGGCTGATAAATTTTGATAAAGATATGCAAAAACAAAAACGTAAAATTCTTCTACTCATAGACAACTGCACAGCACACAATGATCCTCCTATATTGAATCACATTCGTGTAGAGTATTTCCCGCCTAACTGTACTGCAATACTTCAGCCTCTTGACCAAGGCATTATCAGAGCCGTAAAATCACGATACAAAACTATGTTATTAAAACGCATTCTCTGTGATCTGCAAAATAACGTAAACAGAAAGTGCAACATGAAAGAGGCAATTGATATGATCTGTGGATCGTGGGATGATATAAGCCAGAAAACAATAGCCCACTGTTGGAAACACGCGCAGATTGACCAGGATTTAAATAAAGAATCGACGGCTCAAGGATCTAGCGATGTAGTACATGATGAGGAGCAGACAGTCGAATATGAGATCGAATCCACTTGGAACTTAGTAAAAGAAAAATCTGGTGTGTCTCAAAGCATAAGCTTTAAAGATTTTTTAACTGCAGATGACAATGCTGCAACTTGTTATTCATTAACAGAGACAGATATTGTGCAGTCTATTGTTGATGATCGCATTTTAGAAAATGATGAAGAAAGTTCTGAAGATGAAGAAAATGAGGTTTCAAAAGTTACATCTGCTGAAGCCTTAGAAAGCTTAGAAAGAGTGCGCAATTTTATTTCTTTACAGAGCAGTGTACCAGATAACATTTTTTCTAATATTAATCATGTACATAATTTTGTATTGTCCGCAGCTTCAAACTCCCTTGTACAAAAAAAAATCACTGATTTTCTGCATTAAATTTTTTCTTGTACAATTTGAAGATCATTGAAATGGTGGTAAGTCAATTTTTCAGTTCTATAAAAAATATTATACATTGTATTATACTAACTTTACGTTATTAGAAGGTACTACTAATTTTTATTACTATTTTTAATAATTAATTATCTACTAATTTGTATTATACTACTATATTTTTATAATTAACTATGATATGAGGATCTGAATTGAAATGTTTAATTTTCTATTGAATTCCGTTACAACGAAATTCCCGTTACAACGAATAAAATTTGCGGTCCCGTGAAGTTCGTTGTAACGGGATTTTACTGTATATATATATAAAAAATAAATAAATAAAATAAAATAAAATAAAATAAAATAAAAAAGGTCTAGGTTATATTTTTCGGACTGACCAATACGGGATTTTGACACCAAAATAGCTTGCGTTCTATTTATCATAGAAACAAAATTCTTGTTTCTATGGAATGGGGTGTGCCAAGTGACTAAGGAAACGAAAGTAAAGCGGAATTTAACGAATAGATTTTTAGTAAATGAGATTTTAAAAGTGCTGTTTTACCCTTGTTATGTGCGTTCGAAATTATATAAATACAGTAGAGTCTCGATAATTCGAGTTTCGATTGTTCGAGTTTCCCATAAATCCGAGTTAGTGAAAAAAATCAGTTTAGCTTCCAAATAGTGATCAACATATACGCAACACGTGAAAAAATTATTTCGCACCACAAAATTCAAGTATCTGGTTTTTATTGTTGTTCGACGTGTCATATGCCAACTGCGCACCCCGAATCCACCTACAGATATATAGAGTTCCTATACTACAGGCTGAATTATACCGCCATTTAATAACCCAACGGACCAAAAACCAAGCTAAAACCGGTAAGCATATCGTAGTGGTAATAATTTGTAAGTACATTTTTCATTTAAATATACACTGAAATTTAAACATTGCTTTATCTTCATTTATTTATTAATTAAATTTTATGATTTCGATAATTCGAGTTTTCGATAGTTCGAGGTAAGCCCGGTCCCGTCCACCTCGAATTATCGAGACTCTACTGTACGTAGCACGTATAGTGGTCATCTGGTCCGTCCGTCTGTCCACATATAACAGCGCAAAAACTACCCAAACAAATGATTTGGAATTTAATATATATTATCGCTGCAGAATTTTGTCGAATCATTTCAAATTTTATGAAAATCAAATCAAAACTTAAAAATATATTAATAAAAGTTTTTTTATTCTATTAAATCCTATCATACATAAATCTATATAGTAAAAGCGCAAGTCATGTGACTGAGGAAAACAAATACGGGCTAACCACATCTCTTTCCGTATGCCAAGCGGCCATTTTTATTGAAAATTATTTTTTCGAATAAGATTGCATAAAAGTTGCATTTTTAGAAAGATCGTTTAAAAAAATTGTTTGCTTGAGAGATGAGTTACATTAAAAAATATATAGCTTCTGAGATAACTTCAGGAAAAATTAGGTTAACAGCCGAATATCTCAATCCTTTAAAGTAAATAAACAAAAGATTCATTCATCGTGAGTCACATAAATATTAAACCATGGAGGTAATCATTCGCCAAACAAGATCTCCATTGTGTATTTTACTGCGCTGTCTGGTGTCGCAAAAAACAATTCGCATCCGTAAACATGAAATACATAATAAGAAAAAAAAAGGCATCCTCATTTCGCTCATAGCAGACGATATAATTTATTTCACTGAAATAATAACGATGATTTTTTTACATTGTAAAACTAGTTATTGCACGAAAAGAACGCACCTCATTTGTCTGGTTTAACGTACAATTTTCAACTTGTTGAATTCTTGTTCAGCCCAAATCTGATGACATGGCTAGAGGGATATGTAATAATCTTGATTAAGAGTCTTGTTTTGAAAAATAATCTCTGTCATACTAGGTTATTTCCGACAGAAATCTACAAAAAAGTTATTTTTTTGTGAATTGGGTACGATTGGATATAAAAATAGTCGCCAGTCCTGCCCCGTAATTAAAAGGTTTATTATTTTATTCGTTTAGGTACGCTTTTACAGCTGCACTCTAAGAATAACATTTTCAAAACTGAGCAAAAATTACTCAAATCGGAGTATATTGCATAGTCAAAATGGCTTCGCATCAAAATTACTCAAGTGTGAAACATGTATACACTCATTTCTGAAAACATGGACTATCTCAAGAATAAAACATCATGCGCTCATATTTGAGTATGTCCATGTTTCAAAAATGAATATGAACTGACTTCTAGGTGCTCATTTTTGAGTATTTCCATGTTTCAAAAATGAATTTGAACTGATTCTAATCATTTTTAAGTATGTCCATGTTTCAAAAAGGAGTATCATCTGACCTTTATGTACTCATTTTTGAGTATTTCCATGTTTCAAAAAGGAATTTGAACTGATTATAAACATTTTAGAGTATGTCCATGTTTAAAAAATGAATTTGAACTGATTATAAATATTTTTGAGTATGTCCATGTTTCAAAAATAATTATGAACTGACTTCTATGTGCTCATTTTTGAGTATTTCCATGTTTCAAAAATGAGTTTGAACCGATTCCAATTATTTTTGAGTATGTCCATGTTTCAAAAAGGAGTATCATCTGACCTTTATGTACTCATTTACTGAACAAGGAATGCATTGTTAAACATTTTCTGCGAAATAATGGAGAATCTAATTAGTAATAATTTATCTTAAGTATTGTGTAAATTTACTGGGAGCTGACAACTCAGTTTGTTATAAATATGTATAATAATAACATAAATTATAATGTTTTTCTTTTTTTTTTTTATAATATCAGTGATATTTACAATGATGTTTTCGTTTAAGAAATTACTAAAACTCCATATAGTGTATGTACGCAGTTTCCTGTAGGAAACTTCTATTTCACAGAGTAATTATAAGGAGAGAGAAAAAATATTTCAACTGTTATTGATGCCTTAACTATTTTTGGCACTTTTTTTAATTCTATATATTTATTTGCAGTATGTCAGAAAACGGGATTCAGTTTATCTACAAATTTTGGTTTCCTCTGAATGCAGCTGCAGTTTTAGAAGATTTTCGAGCAGGCGTTGGTCTAACAGAGAAGTCTTTATAGTTCTGATGTGTTGAACTTGCACCTGTTTTTTTACTTATTTCAATCACTTTAATCTCCCAGAAGGAAACAATGATGTAGTAATCCCATGGTGCAAGGTCAGGAGAATACAGTGGATGCTCTTTTTCGCAACTCATCTTTGGTGCAATCATCTACTGGTGCGTCATCACTAGTTTTAGCATTCGTCACCGCATTATGCATAGAAGTTTGAGAACCTGTAAAAGAAAAAAACAGTCATAATTATTTTTTAAATCACATATACTTTTTAAAGTTTTTTCTCAAAAAAAAAGTATTTTTCCTAGCTGTACAATGACTCATTGACAGATTTATTTTTACATGTAGAAACATGAAATTGGTCTTTATGATTGTTGAAGGGACTTGGAATCGAACAATGCTTTTCAATTTTCATGAAGTAGGGTTAACCCCCCCCCCCCCCGTTATTGACATCTAACCAGTAACTGACACTTGAGCAAAAATTTAACTCAAATAAGCATTTTGTTGTAAACTTCTACAAAGTTATGTCATCTAGTGGTAAATGAGACACTTATTTTTATTTTGGAGTCAATTTATTCACCACTAGAGGGTCAAGAACGTATTTATTGACGAAGAAACTTTTGAAAAAACTAAAAGTGCCATTTTGAAGCAACCATCTTATTTCTAAAATTAAGTAAGTGTTTTTCTAATCTATTTGAAATGCAACCATCCTAAACTTTTTTCTTAAAGTAATACGAGTAGGAATTAGTTTAAAGATGCATATGATATATTTGGGCCATGATTTAGGGTTAATAGTTATTTAATTCAGCTTAATGGGGGGGTGTCAGTTATTGGTTCCTAGAATTTATTTTCACCAGTCTCTGACAGAGATGTTAGTTATTGGTTATATTAAAGAAAATTGAAATCTATTATTTGAACAAATTAAAAATACATAATAATAAATTAAATTTATCTTATAGTGAACGCCATTAAAATTTAAGTTGTTTTGCCAGTGTCTGACACGAGATGTCAGTTACTGGTTCATAAATGTCAGTTATTGGATATCTGCATTACTAATAATGTAGTACTAAATATTACTGCTATACTCTTGCTATCTACTCTGCATGACTGTTAATGCAGTATAGCTTACTAAATCCCACTTTTTAGAATAAATATTAATGTATTTTGTTTTTATAATAAAGAATAAAAAATTTTAAAGCATTTTAATATTTTAAAAGAAAGTGTAAGTCACTGATTCATTTTGCCTCAGTTATTGATGTTTCAAAATAGAGATGGTGTCAGTTACCAGATTTTTTTACCATATTTATGAATAAAATTAATTTTTAATAATAAAATGTAAAATTTTTCAACAGTTTGCCAAAAATAATTTTTTAATATATCTCTACTATTCAGTAAAAAACAAAGGTAAGTATAAAATAGATTTAAACTTTTGTAATAGTGATTTGAACAAGAAAGAATCCTTAAAGTATCAGTTAGTGGAGGTTTCACCCTATATTACATCTTTAGTTTGTTACTCTCCGTTGTGACATTTCCTGAACTTCCAATGCCTCTAAAATCAGTACAAATCTCTATCGTCAATTCGTGATCTAATTTTTAATCGTCTGCAACCTCATTATGCATAAAAGTTTGATAACCAGTTAAAGTGAAAGAAAAAGTCATAATTATTATTATACCATACGTACTTTCTTACGAATGTTCTCAGAAATATATTTGCGGTCGTTCAACAACGCGAAATTTTCTGACTCATTCACAGATTTACTTTTACATATTTGCAGGCAGGACTATGGAACTGATTTGAAATCGAATAGCGTTTTACATTTTTCGATAAATGAGTTACATCGTGAGTTAAAATGGCTTGCTTTCCACTGGCAATCTTACTAGAACTGTCTTGCTCGAAAAATTGGCTTTAAATGTTTTTTTTTTTCGTTTAACATCGTTTTCTGAAAGATTATTTGCTTTTATAGAAAATGGGAAACGCTGATTTATCTGTACCTGTATGATAATACTTTCAAATTTCATGCTTTCACGAATAAAAATTACTTCAAGAATGCCTGAGAAAACAGCCATTTTGGATTTGAAAAAAGCCCTCTCCCTTAGATACCGTATATCCCTGTTTTTAAAAGCGGAAAAGTAGGAAAAACAGGTGTAAACAAAAAATGAATAACTGTTAAAAGAATTATTATGCAAGTCCAATTTTTTATGTTGAGGTAAGTTCTGCTTTGTTTTGTGAGCAATATTTTATTAATTTATTAATTGTGTTTTGACACCAATGTAACTTTTTGAAATTTTAATAATTTCCAACATGCCTTGTAAAGTGAAGATACCGTTACATCTCGGAAAATCGTTGGTTCATTCCTATTTTGTAGGCATTTGAGGAGTGAGAAATGTTGGAATTGTCTGAGCCTAAGTGTACCTTTCGAAGTTAGTGGTGTTTTATTGAATGAAAGTCCACGTAAAAAAAAAAAAAAAAAAAAAAAAAAAAAAAAAAAAAAAAAAAAAACGTACTGTTGCATCAATCATCTCAAACGATACTATTTTGTTTAAAAATAGCTAACATTTGAGATTTTTGAATTAAAAATGTATAAAATGAAAAAAAAAAAAATGCCGTGATTATGGGAATTGTGTACTGGCTAGATAAACATTGGAAACTGCTTCACAAATGTCTGCCAAAATAAGGCACACACTTCACAGTGTGAAACTGCCAGACGACACGCAAAACGAAGTCATAAACACATTTAAACTATACTGGAAAATTTAAAAAAAAGGCTCAGTTTAACAAAACAAAAGTATATGAATAGGTATATATATTAAAGCATAAACACTACGTCTGATTTCTTATATTGTAAAATAAAGTACACACATTTTATCAGACATTTAAATACACTAAACCAACATGAGTGAAAACTTGACATGGGCCAGGTATCGAACCTGGGACCTTCAGCGTACCGTGCTGATGCTCTGGGTGGCTTAGTGGCAGAGCTCGGTTCGTCTGAAAATTATACTATACACAAATATAAAATACAAGACAATGTAAAAAAAATCATCGTTATTATTTCAGGGGAAAAAAATGAATTATATCGTCTGTTATTATGATTAATTTCCGTAATAAAATAAGTACATTTTAAGTTGACAACATTTCACCTTTTGTTGACATTTACTAAAAATTTTTGCGCTATTATACTCGGACAGACAGACGGACGGACTAGACGACGACTATAGGTTGTTTTTTGTTGACATTTACAAGAAATTTCAAAGGGAAACTTAAGCCTAGCTTTGAAAATTTCAGAACTTGAAATCCATATTTAGACTATTTTACCGTTTAAGATCTATTTCTCCGGAAACATCTATCCAAAAAGCTGTCGGTAGATTATAGGATAGCTATAATTAAACGATTTTAGTATACAAATTCGGTTTTTAAATTCAGTAATCTACTTATAATAAAATCCGAAGGCAAGAAATTGTCTGTAACCATTCCAGACGCAACCATTCTGGTCTGCAAATTGACCGTAGTTAAACGCCATGCTAGGCATTATGAAGAACCTATTCTAACATATAACAACTAAACGATGATTTCTCCTACTTGAAATCATGTCTTTCAAAATAAATTAATGTTTGTGAGATGGTTTACATTAAATTATGTTTATATTCTGAGATAACTTCAGTTGAAATTAGGTTTATTGCTCCATGAAAGTAAACAAACAATGATTCATTCTTCGTAAACGTTTAAAATATTAAACCATGAAGGCAACCGTTCGGAAAGCGATCGCAAACGGAAGAAGTTACTTTCCTCCGTGATACTCGCTAAACTACTTAGTTCATTCGTTGTGACCCTTTATCGCCATCTATTGGAGATTAATATAAACAAAATTTTGAATTGAATACAGTGACCTCTCACTTGTACGCGATACACTGTAATTATTTTTCAGCACCAGTTCCTTTTTAAAGTAATTGTCTCCTATTTAATCGCAGAATTTATAAATCGAATTTTACTCTTTTAAAAAATGGTACAAAAAGTAATTACTGAACATCGCGTATAAGTGAGAGGTCACTGTATTTCTATGTAATTAGAATATAAGGAGCATGTAATTGTAATACCGTGTATTACATATACACCATATTGCCAAAGGTGACCGGTCACTTGCGATTTTAGACGTTTTGTTAACTATCTAGAAAAATACATGAGGAATTAACCTGAAACTGCAGGTGTGTAAACAGTATAGTATGGGTTATATATTTCCGCGAAGATTTTTTCACGAAACCCCATAGAGGACTGTCAACAAATTGAAAAATAACGAATATATTTTGGATAACCCTGTAAAAACTATTGTAGCAAAGGCGTTCAAAATCGAGATTATTAATAAGTGGCTTGTTGTAATATACTGTGTTCATTTTTATGTGGATAGCATGTATACTCGTAGAGAAATTAAGGTTTTTATACAAACAGTCCCAAATTTCGCCTCGTTTTTTGCTTATAATTTGTAGAGTTCTTAATATAAAAACAAAGTTCTTTTCAGAAAATATGACAAACAACATTGTACATAACACTCCGCAATCAGAATTAAAAAATAATAAAAATTGGATGAAAAATGAGCAGGTTTACTAAAAAATGTTTCACTGCTCATGCGCGAATGCAATCAAAATATAATATGCATAATGTATTAGCTAAGTATATAGAGCAACTTTTGTGAAAGTCTCAAAATCATAGTTTGAAAATTCTGATAGTAATCGTCGATAGAATAAGCTTGAAATTCGCTGTTCCCAAAAGGAAGCAAAAAGATGAGGGGCTGTTTCTAAATATAGTAGTACGTGAAATATTGTGTACGCTATCTTGGCACTAATCAACAGATATTTGATACAACCCCTCATCTTTTTGCTTCTTTTCGGGAACAACGGATTTCGAGCTTATTCTATCGACGATAATTTTAAGAATTTTCAAGCTATGATTTTGAAACTTTCACAAAAGTTGCTCTATATACTTAGCTAATACACTGTGCATATTATATTTTGATTGCATTCGCGCATGCGCGGTGCAACATTTTTTAGTAAACCTGTTCCTTTTTCTACCAATTATTATTATTTTTTAATTTTGATTGCAGAGTATTATATACAATGTTGTTTGTCATGTTTTCTGAAAAGAACTTTCTTTTATATTAAGAACTCTGCAAATTATAAGCAAAAAACTAGGCGAAATTTGGGACTGTTTTTATAAAAACCTTAATTTCTCTACGAGTATACATGCTATCCTCATAAAAATGAACAAATTTTCATATCAATGTGTTATATGTAATTTCTATCAATAATACATAAAAAATATCGTAGTTAATTTTTATATTGTTTATTTATGTACAGTGTGGTTATAATATAAGTATCTCTATTTGGAGCTGTCTGTAGCTCGAAGGAATCATCCGAATGAAACCAAAATCGGTATACTTACTATTCGAGAAGGGGGAAGCAGAATGGAATGATAATAAAAAAATAATTTCAATAATCACCGACAGATGGCGCTATTGAGTGTGAAATGTAATGTGTAATACAAGAACAAAAAATTAAGGCCGAATGGCACACCTAATTTATGGGAAAATGTCGCACTGGACGTGATTACTCTTTTGCATGGCGGTGCCGCGATCATGTTCAGGTTCCATATGGTCATTGTGCTGGAGGACACAATCCAGGCTGTGCACAACGTGCTCATCTGCGAAATGTAATGCACCAGGAGTGATGTTTCATACATATTATGATATGCAGTACAGTCGTTGAGGTTTGTAGCACCTCCATGGTACACAATATTACACATTATATTTCAGACTCAAAAGCGCCATCTGTCGGCGATTATTTCAATTAATTTTTTATTATTCCATTCTTTATTCCTCTTCTCGAATAGTAAGTTTACTGATTTTGGTTTCATTCCTGTTATTCCTTCAAGCTACAGACAGCTCCAAATAAGGATACTTATGGTATAACCACCCGGTATATTATATTTTAAAGTAAGTTGGCTGGGGATCTATTGCAGTTTTTCCTGTCGAATGTATGCTTCGATTATTACGGTAATATCGAGGGATCAATTAACCGACGGACAATTAAAAAAACAATAACTTTAAATATAATTTAACATTGGTAATTTGTTTGTTTCCCTCAATGTCTGACAATAGCTCACATGAAGCGTTCGATAAGCTTGCATTTTTTAGAATTCTTTTATATGATTATCAGGTTGCATACGATACCTAGGAAAACTTACTATTATTACGTACGGTAGGAATGGATAAATTGTTTATTTTAAGATTGAAGAAAATATGAAGAACATTTTATATATTCAGGCAAGGCCAATAAAACACTACTCACATCCACTGAATAATTATTTTTTATTCAAACTAATATCTGCAATACATATGTATGAAATTTGCAAGAAAAATATACAATGTTATTTTATCATTATACAAAAAAGAAGCATTTGATTCAATATTACAATGTCTGCTGGCAGCATATTGTGAGTATTGTTAGTAATGTTACTTAAATAAAAATACCGCCAGGAATATGCTAGGGTAATTATTTTTAATAATTAGATAATTATTTTAGATAATTATTTTTAATAATTACAGAAGTATTTTAGATAATTATTTTACATTTACGTAATATGACAAGAGAATTGTTTTCCGCAATTTCCTTTAACTATTTCACATAAACTATCAAATAAAACACAATATGTTTTATTAAACATTATTTTTATAATTTGCGTCTTTGCTACGTTTAAGAAAAAAAGCAAAAAAAAAGTTTTCTTATGGCTACTGTAAATGAAAAATTTAGTAAAAATCAACTTGAAGTTCAGCATACAGCAGATTGTTTGCAGAGTAAAGGTTTAATTAATTGTACGAAGAAATACTCAAACTAAAGTAATTCAATCAAAAGTTATGTGCAATCCTGAAACCCAAAATAATCCCACCCCCTCTCCGGCTCATTCAATCATATTAGACATTATTTTCGATCTAAATTATTTAATAATTAAAAAAAAAAAAAAAAAAAAAAAAAAAAAAAAAAAAAAAAAAAAAACATGCAAAAGAAACATACAAAACAAAACAAAACAAAACAAAAAAGAAAAAGAAAGAAAGAATAAACAAAGAAAGAAAGAAACCGACTTCAAAAACTACTACAAAGTAATTTAACAGGGACTTTCGGCCCATCCTGTATTAGGGTACAAATCCCTTCGCGATAAAAATATAGTTCTTCAAATGAAGCGAGCGTACCACAGAAATCTTGGGTGAATTTAAACGCTTTACAATTTTCATTTTTTTTCTTTACCGATTGCTTACGTCACGAAGTTTTTAACAATTAAAACATTGCCTTTTGGTTTTTCCTACAACAATCCTAGAAACAAAACCGTATAAAGACGGAGGAAAATCGTCGGCCAGAGACTTTCTCTCGACAAACAGATATCGCTATATCACTTGATAAAAATCATTGAAAATGATATATTTTAAAGAGTTTATTTATTTATTTTGTTGTTTATGTTGAATTCTCAAAATGTACTGAACCACCAACTAAAAATGTACTGAATCGATGGAATTTAAATTGGACAGCGAATAAGTTCTTCACGAGTAAAAATATAAATCTATTAGGACACTACACTGTTGTTTAGTTATTTTTAAAAAAAAATTTAAAAAATTGCACAAGTTGTGCCTGTTAGTTGCTAAAATCAGTGTAAAAGATGGTTTAAAAATTCATTAAAAAAAAAAAAAAAAAAAAAAAAAAAGTTGAAATCCTACATGTTTCGGCTTTAAACCCAAAGCAATCATCGGGGACGGAAACAAAACAAACCACTACTGACCTTTTAAATCCCGACATGATAATATTGAAACTAATGGTTTGGATAAAATAAAACAAGCTGGCGCCCCCTGTAGACTAAAGCGTAAAAACCTTAAACTATGAATTGAAAACGTGGGGATTAAAAATGTATTCCATAAACTATAGCGGCTTTAAATGGGTTATTGAACCTATAGATAAATTTTGCTTTCTCGAAATTAATTACAATATCAATATTTTTAGCGTAAAATAATGGATTCCCCATGGATTCCCTACTAATCCCGTACAAAAAAT
Organism: Maratus michaelseni; assembly: GCA_963931845.1. Lineage (NCBI taxonomy): Eukaryota > Metazoa > Arthropoda > Arachnida > Araneae > Salticidae > Maratus > Maratus michaelseni. Next base: position 175,008,598 of record OZ007597.1, on the reverse strand, counting down.
TATAGAAAAATTCAATGACCTTTTAATTCAGCATCCTGTCTCTAGCAATAATAAACCAAACTATCGGAAATTCCAATATATACCTATTTTTTTGAAAAGATGAAAAAAGCCCTCATTAAATACAATATTCATCTTATTGCTGTCCCCTCCCCCAGAAAATTGGTTGACTTAATTTCATGCAAATTAGATCCTATCCCCCCTGATCAACTCGCAGGTGTATACGAAATCCCCATTTCCATAAATAATAATCAAATAATTTTTTACATTTTTATGACTAAAAGAAAGTTTTTGGAAAGGTTGAAAGAGCATAAAAACGAGCATAAAATTCGGTATGTTATCCACTGCACTCTCCCGGTTTTACGCTAAAAATAATGATATTGTAATTAATTTCGAGAAAGCAAGAATTATCTATAGGTTCAATAACCAATTTAAAGCCGCTATTAGAGAATCATTGGAAATTAAAATTAGGAAGGATTATAGTTGTAACGATAACCTCTCTGTCGTAATTTATAAGGTCAGTAGTCGTTTGTTTTGTTTCAATCGTCGATGATTAAAATTAGGAAGGATTATAGTTGTAACGATAACCTCTCTGTCGTAATTTATAAGGTCAGTAGTCGTTTGTTTTGTTTCAATCGTTGATGATTAAACTTAGGAAGGATTATAGTTGTAACGATAACCTCTCTTTCAACATACCTAGTTTATGGAATACATTTTCAACCGCCGTCCCGCCGTTTTCAATTCATATTCATCAACAGAGGGCGCCAGCTTGTTTTATTTTTACCAAACTGTTAGTTTCAATAATCTCATGTCGTAATTTATAAGGTCAGTAGTCGTTTGTTTTGTTTCAATCGTCGATGATTAAAATTAGGAAGGATTATAGTTGTAACGATAACCTCTCTTTCAACATACCTAGTTTATGGAATACATTTTTAACCGCCGTCCCGCCGTTTTCAATTCTTAGTTTAAGTTTTTTAGGCTTTGGTCAACAGAGGGCGCCAGCTTGTTTTATTTTTACCAAACTGTTAGTTTCAATAATCTCATGTCGTAATTTATAAGGTCAGTAGTCGTTTGTTTTGTTTCAATCGTCGATGATGGCTTTGGGTTTAAAGCCGAAACATGTAGGATTTTAACTTTTTTATGAGTTTTAAACCAATTTTTACACTCATTTTAGCAACTAACAGGCACAACTTGTGCAATTTGTGTTTTTTTTTTTAAATGAATAAGTTCTTTTACTAAATTTGACCAGACCTTTAATTTTAAGATGGCGTGTAATTAATTAATACATGGAATACCTAACTTGAAATCAAAAGCTAACATATTTGAACAATAAATAACCGAAATTCCAATTTAGAGACCTCATATGATAAACATTCATACATTTGTCACAGAAAAATTGCAAAACCCTTTATGAAAATATCAGTAGAGGGAAGAAAACCATATTTAATTACATTTGAAGCAAGTTAAATTTAATTAATTAAATATATATATATATATACATATTTAGGACCTCCTATATATATATATCTTTTTTTTTTTTTTTTTTTTTTTTTTTTGAAGTTTAAAAAGTAGGACCTGACCTGAACTCATTGCTGTCGGCAATTTTTTCCGCAAAATTTTTTATGATGTTATATATATTTAGATTTAAACATGGAAATAACTTCATAATAACATTTTTTACCTAGATAACAGAATGACTAAAAGAGGGTGAGGGTAGGAGGAGACTACTATAAAAGGTAAAAATTCCAATGACATTTTTTAAAAGTATACCTTTTGAAATAAGCATTTATATAACTATTATATTAAAACAAGTTAACCTTTATTTCATTATAGCTTATGGTACTTTGTTTGAATTAAAGTCAATTTCAACAGATAAAATTTTCTCTATGAACTCATATTGAAATAACCAATGCACAAGAAAAATTTACAACTTGAAACTGTTAAGGAAAGAAAAAAAACGTAGTACGTTTAAAGTTTTAACATTAAGTCTGCTCCCGCCCTGCTTCATAGTCGGTGGAACGTGCTGTGCCGGAACATAATGTACTAAAGACAGTCAAGTCAGCCAGCAACAGCGCCCGCAACCTTTATTCTTTCAAGGTCCAATTCCATCTCTGGAAAGACCTTTTAACACGAAACACAGTTCATTCATTAGTCCAGTAGAAATAGCGCAAAAAAGGGCCTTGCCTTACAAAAATTCGGGTAGTTCCGATTTTTGGGTATGCTGTAAAGGTTGACCCTCTAATAAAAAAACCAAGTTTTCGACCTTCTAGACCTTGTGCGTTTTTCACAATATTGAAAAAACCAATATTTTTCGGCACTTTTTTTCAATTTTTCTTAAATAACCCAATTTTAGTGCATTTTACAGAAAAAAGAACTGTTACCATTTTGTAGAGCATAAAATTCTCTACAACATGCAGTACTCAGGTTTGTAAATTGTCCAAATAGGGGGTAAGATACGAAGCCGGGAAAATAGGGTAAAATTTGCAAAAAATGCAAAAATCCACTAAAGACGTTAGTTTTTGCTTAATAACCCACTTTTAGTGCATTTTAGAAACAAAATTGTCATAATCAACTTTTTAGAGCTTTTAAGTAGGTTATTAAGAAAAAACTAACGTCATTTGGGGATTTTTACATTTTTTCCAAATTTAACCTTATTTTCCCGGCTCCGTATCTTACCCCCTATTTGGACAATTTACAAATATGAATACTGCATGTTGTAGATAATTTTATGCTCTACAAAATGGTAAAAGTGCTTTTGTCTCTAAAACGCACTAAAAGTAGGTTATTAAGCAAAAACTAACGTCTTTAGTGGATTTTTGCAAATTTAACCCTATTTTCCCGGCTCCGTATCTTACCCCCTATTTAGACAATTTACAAATCTGAATAATACTGCATGTTGTAGAGAATTTTATGCTCTACAAAATGGTGAAAGTGCTTTTTCTGTAAAATGCACTAAAATTGAGTTATTTAAGAAAAATCAAAAAAAGTGCCGAAAAATATTGTTTTTTTCAATATTGTGAAAAACGCACAAGGTCTAGAAGACCGAAAACTTGGTTTTTTTTATTAGAGGGTCAACCCCTAATAAATAAAACGATCGACTATCTCATGCTCTAAAAAGTTGATTATGACAATTTTGTTTCTAAAATGCACTAAAAGTGGGTTATTAAGCAAAAACTAACGTCATTTGTGGAATTTTACATTTTTTCCAAATTTAACCCTTTTCCCGGCTCCGTATCTTACCCCCTATTTGGACAATTTACAAACCTGAATACTGCGTGTTGTAGAGAATTTTATGCTCTACAAAATGGTGACAGTGCTTTTTTCTGTAAAATGCATTAAAATTCAGTTATTTAAGAAAAATCGAAAAAAGTGGCGAAAAATATTGATTTTTTTCAATATTGTGAAAAACGCACAAGGTCTAGATCTAGAAGGTCGAAAACTAGAGGGTCAGCCTTTACAACATACCCTAAAACCAGAACTACCCGAAGCTTTGTAAGGTAAAATGATATTTCTATTAGACTACAGCACAACAGAAAATTACAAGTAAAGAGTATAAATACTTTTCATAGTATAATTTCTGGTGTGAAACTTAAAATATTAATTTCATGATTTAAGATTTATAATTATGTGATATAATAATTTAAGTACGGGTATCCCTCGTTTTTTCTGTCAGTGCAGTCATTTTTTTGCAGATGCTTCTTCGATTGCAATTTGGATTAGTGCGCAATGTACAGAACGGTAATCTTGTTTTTGCCAGCGAAACGGAACCGAATTTTTATGAAAATAAAGCAAATCTCCGACACAAAATTCGACCAATGGCACGACAGTTTGTAAAAGATCTTTGTTATGAAGAATTAAATTTAAAATCAACATTTTAATGTTTCGTACGTATTTAAATGCGGTGAGACTCAAGTGCTAATATTAATGAAAATTACTGTAAATTAAATAATTTTAATTTCAAAAGATTCCAATCACTGTGTTATATGTACTTCCCAGGTAGCACAGAGATATCGGCCAATATCCACGGCAATATTGGACAATATTTTGAATGTCGCTGAATGTCGAACGTCAAATTTACAACATCTGCCGCTATTCACAGACATAACTTAAAATTAGTTTTAAAAAGAAAGCATTCAAAAGAGCTTTTTGCATTACTTATGACTTCATAGTACAGAAATAGTATTCTAAACAATAAAATTTAATAATATTACAATTTTTAAAAAACTTGACTTTTTAATGCCTTACTTTTAATATTTGGTTACATTGGCCAATGTTGTAAAAATGATATTACTATTACAATATTCAGGGATATCTATCGACATTCGTAAAAAACAATATAATTTTTCGGACATTTCAAGATATTTGTCGACATTCAGCATATCTGACGAAATTTGTAATCTTGACGGAAGTGAACGGAAAGTTCTAAAGGACCGCCCATTTGTGTAATTTTCGTCAATGTGCATTTGATGGAGGCGTCGGGCGTGAAATTTGCACAGAAAGAAAAAGCCGATATAATAATTTTCTGTAGGAATCTATAGTTATTTTTACATATAAGAAAAGCATGTGAAAATTTGTGCTTTATAAAAAAAAACTAAAGATGCTTTTATACTATTTTTATACTATGTATTTTATACTATTTTTAAAAATGTCTTTAAAAGAAAAAAAAAATCAATTTATGTAATTTTTAAATGGATGCTTGTTTATCTTTTTTTAAATGTTTCGAATTTCCGACTTTTATAAGAATTTAATTTTTTATTATTGTAAGAAAATTCGTTTTCGTTTCAAAAGTTTAGTTTCAAAAGTATAGGTCACTGATTTTTTAATTAGACACAATTAATAATAAATATTTTATATAATGCATCTAATTAATTATTATTATTATTATTATATAAGAAGCTTTTAGGGCTAATTTATGTGGTGTTAACTTTTCTGCAGTGTATTTTTGAAAAAATGTACACATATTTCTGACTTAAAATTAATAAAATATATATATTTAATTTCTCACAAAGCAAAATTCAAAGTAATGGGGTTGTTAAAACTTTCTTTATAGTTTTGTGCAAGGGGAACACATGATTTTTAACACAGCAAGCTTTAAAATTTCGTATTTCGTTTAAATTTCTAAGTTTTTAATTTCTTATTTTAAAATATTTTTTTTTTACAAAATTTCCAACAAACTCAGTAATAAAAAGTAATATTTAAATAAATCTTTTTGCTGAAAGAACGTAAAAAAAAATATGTCGATTGTGATTGAAAAATACGAGATAATTCAATGATAGTTTAGTTATTTGTTAGACATTTTTTATTCCAGTAACAGAAAAATCTACTCCCACCAGCTTTTGTTAACAGCTCTTTATGGCAAGTTTTTCCTGCGTTTATATCGATTATACTTTTTAGTTCTTGGGCTTGCTTTTGTCTTGTTACATAAAACGAGATTAAACTTTCCTAAGCAGAGATCTCTTGTCTTACAATGAGGGATTTCTGTCCACCACATCTGTGGTGCAAAAAACAGATTGTTATTCCGTAATGAAAAAGTAAGTCATTAAATATCCAAAAATGTTATTCAGGAATTTTAGAAAAATATATCGCTCAATATCAAATGATGATATTCAGCAATCACAGAAAAAAATATCACTTAATGTCAAAAAATGATATTCAGAGATGTTGTAAAATATTGGCCAACACTCACAGATGTCTAAAACTAATATTCACAAATATTATTTTAGGGGGGGGGGGGTCATTTAACGTTGGCCAATATCTAATTTTGATATTGGCCGATATTACATTTTGATGTTGGCCAATATCTTTGTGCTACCTGGGTTTCTAACAATAATACATAAAAAATTATATCATGGTGTATTTTTATATTGTTTATTTATGTATTGTATTACATTTTAAAGTAAGTTGATTGCGGATCCATTGTAGTTCTTTTTATCGAATATGTATGCTTCGATAAGTGCGGTAATATAGCAGGATCAATTAACCGCACTAAATCGAGAGAAACGTGTATATGTTATGCATATAATTTGAATTGGACTGACAATAACATAACCAATAACATTAAATATATTTTGTCATTGTTAGTTTGTTCCTAAATGTCTGACAATAGCTCACATGAAACGTTGGATAATCTCGCTTTCTTAGCTTATTGTTTTATATAATTATCAAGGTACACACGGTACTTAGGAATACGAACTAATACAGCGTACAGTACGTACAGGTAAGACGTTGATTTTAAAATTGAAAGAAAATAGTAAGAACATTTTATTTATGCTAGGCTAAAAAATACGACTCACATCTTCTGAAGAATAAACTGTTATTATAGAATAATATATATGTTTTTTAAACCCAACACTGCAATATATATATGTATGAAATTTGTAAGGAAAAAATACATTATTTCCAATGTGATATTATCATTGTGCAAAAAAGAAGCGATTGATTCAACATACAAGGTTTGTTGTCAGCATATTATGTGTATTGTCACTGATGTTAATTAAATAAAAATACCGAAAGTAAAATATCGAGAGAATTATTTTCACACCATTTCCTTTAACCATTCGATATAAACAACCAAATAACGCACATTATTTTACATTAACCTGTGTTTTTGTAATTTGTGTCTTTGCAATTTTAATAATAATAAAAAAAATCTTATGCTCATTGTTAATGAGGAAATAAGTAAAAATCATTTTTAAGTTCAGCATATAACATATTGTTTGCAGAGAAAATGTTTAATTAATTAAAAGACGAAATACTCAAACGAAAGTAATTCAGTCAAAGGTTATGTGCAGTCTTGAAACACGAAATACACCCCACCCCTTTTTCCGCCCCATTTAGTCTGCTGCAAATCATTGTATAAAATTTATCTAAGTACCAATCGACTGGAAATAATGTATTCTAAATGGTGTGCAGGGGTTTGGAAGCAACCTAAACATATATAATAAAATTTCAACTCATTTTTAAACTTTTATGAAATGCGCATTCAAATTACACATTATTTTTTATCTAAATTATTTTATAATTATAAACTTTTTAACATATATACAGAGTGGTTATAATATAAGTATCTCTATTTGGAGCTGTCTGTAACTCGAAGGAATGATCCGAATGAAGCCAAAATCAGTACACTTACTATTAGAGAAGGGGGAAGAAGAATTAAACAATAATTAAAAAAATTGCAATAATCACCGACAGATGGCGCCACTGAGTGTGAAATGTAATGTGTAATACAAGAACAAAAAATTAAGGCGTCAAACTGGATGGCACACCTAATTTATTGGAAAATGTCACAGTGAACGTGGTTACACTTTCGCATGGCGGTGACGATCATGTTCAAGTTCCACATGGTCATTGTGCTAGAGGACACAATCCAGGCGGTGCACGACGTGCTCAACAGCGGTATGTAGTGCCTCCAAGGGTCAAAATTCTCCAAAAAAATAACACTTTTCCTTTTCTTGTTAATAAAACACTACAATGTTAAACAAATTCTACAAAGCAAACGTCGTATTTTTAGGATAATTACATCTGCAGCTATAACCATTTTTTATGTTGTTGCATTACCAGTTCTGTTCTGCCTGTAACTAAAACATTAAATCAGTTTCTCTCAGAATGATTTTTTCTTTTTGTTTCTTTCTTTTTTTTCTTATTCTTTTTTCCTGTTTTATTTTGTCATGTGTAAAAGAATATACGTAAACTTTTTATTCACGATATGTGTATGAAATATAGTACATCATTTTTACGTTTTATTTTTAATAATTGTCTTCAAATTTTTCAACTTCATGCAAAAATTTTGAAAATATAGTCCTTGAAGCAAAAATCACGCTCATAAATACCTTGTGTTTTACTTTTAAATTTTTTAAATAATTATTTTTTATAATTCCGGAAGATAAATTAACAATAAATATTTTCAGCACAGAATATTGAAAAAGTAATGAAATCATGGAAATGGTCCATGAGTTATATAAAAAATTAAATAAGTTTTAAAATGTTAAATTTATTTATTTATTTATTTTTTAATTTTTAAAAATTCTTCATCTGAAAAGTAATCATTATAGAAAGAAACATTTCAGGAAAGGAATTAATTAAAAAATGCCTATATATAAAGAAAATAAAACGTTGACCCACAGATCACCTTAATCAAACAAAAGTATTAAATTCAATTTGCAATATTTCATGAAGTTATAGGTGTACGATTTGATCAATTTAAATCTTTTATTCGTATAGAAAACTCGTGAATATTGGTAAATGACTCCCAAGTTCATAAAGTCGCCAAAAGTCCTAGAAATATTGAAGATGCTTAACTATTATTTCCAAAAACATTTAATAGATTGGTTCACTTAATCTGCAAATAATATTGGTGGAACACTTAGCTGACGTAAATTTAACTAAAAGATTTATGGGTGATAAATCTTTTGAATGATTAATTTAGAAATATACAAACAAAACTGATTTCTAGAGGAAACCCTCCCTCAAAACATAAAACTAGAATTAAAATTAAATAAACAAACCTGTGATTAGAAAATGAAAAATGTAAAACAAAATGATGACTTTTAGATGTCTGGTATTCTTTCTCAGAGTTTAGGGAAAGGGTCTGCGTCATCAAAAATTACTATAACAAACCTGACAAACGAAGCGATTCGAAGTATCAGGCAATGTTCTACTGGTAAAAACAAGTAAATAAAATAAATATTATATCCGGCTTTAATAATAGCCTATTGAAAACAAAAAAAATTAGGGGATTTTTATATGAAAAAATATTGTTTAAGTATGCAAACAGATATAGGGAAAAAACTTTTTTTTCCCTTCTCAATTTATGCAACCCGCTGTGAATAAAGACCGTAGTGTCATGGATAGTTTATTTCTTTCAATTTTTAGATAGTTTTTATTAAATTCATTTCTCTACCCTCCAGTTTTAGACAATCTTTTATGGATAAAATAAATAGATCAAAAGACATTTAATTTACGAGTCTCTAGGTGGCGGACAAAATAATTCTACAAAATTGTGAGCAAAAAGTTACCATGGAACAATAACAAATACTAATAAAGCAACCACAGATCTTTAGTTTATTTAAGCTCCATTAGATTTTACTGGATTTCTATCCAATATGAAAATTAAATAGCATATAAATTGAAAAATATTAATATTTTGAGTAAATAACTGAGTTCGCATTGTTTTTAATTGATAAATTACTGTAAAAAATGAATTATATATAAATAATATGGATACATATAATCTTTTCCCGCTATTAAGAAAAGAGATCTTTTGTTAATTTCGGCGAATAGATTATATACATTATGTAAACTGTTTCAAAAACAACACCTACAAAACACAACATTTAAAAAGTAAAAAAATAAAAATAATAATAAATAAAAAATGGCCATCCTTAAAAAGAAAGGAAACAAGGTGAAAGTTTTATAAATGTTGTAAGATAAACAAATTTAAGATTACATTCTGGCCCTTATATAAATTATCAAAGCTGGTAGACGGCAGGCGCTGGATTCAAATTTTTGTCGCGCTCGTCGACTGGGCCGTTTGGAGTTTTCCGTGGTTTTCTTCGAACCTTGCGTAAATTCGGGTTGGGACCCCTTAGAAAGACCCCACAAAATGCATTTCCCACGCCGGCCTATATCCCTAGCGCACATAATCGGCCGTAACTAATAACCAATTTTAAAATTTTGTATTAGCCCACTGTCCATAAGTAAGTCACCTGCCTATGTGTAATATGTTGATAGAAATTCTTCTCACCTGTACTAAATATATCATAAAGTGTTTTTGAAAATGTAAAATTTATGCTTTACAGGCTTGGCAACGAGTATAAAAATAAAATTCATATATGAAAAGCACATTTGTGCTACGCACTTATGTGCTTAGAAATTTGTGTACAATATGGAAAAATGGCCGTAAAGCCCAAAATGCATAACTTTTAATTTTATTATTTTTCAAACATACGTTATAATGTATTTACTATAGGGAAGAAGGATTTATATCACAATATCATACGCAGGTACTTGAGTTATATGTGGAAACTTCGTTAATAGAAAATGGCAAATACGTACCAGAGTATAAGCTTGAAAATTTGATATCACATCATTTTTTCGACACTACTTTCAAGTGCTGGATCGTGATGTACAATCTAAGAACTTTTAGCGTATCAGTTATAAGCTCTTTCCGTCAACCTGTTCCTCCGTACAAGTGTCTGCGCTTTATTGTATACCAGGGCCGAGGGGAAAGAGGAATTGCGTTTGGTTGTAGCGAGGGAGATATACAAAGAGGTATTCTATTACCATGGTTGTGGCCACAGACTTCTATTCTGTGGTTGTGGCTGTAGTCCTTTGACTGTACATTCTACTTTCAGCCGGAGTGTAGACGGCAGAATGTAAGGTGTACACTTATGATTTTCACTTTCAGAGGTATTCCATTTCTGGAACAACCTTCGCAGGATTTTATTGTCAAAGCAAACAACAACACATTTTAAAGATACAAGCTAAAATATAAAAAACCTCTTCTATGTATAAATTCTGGTGTGAAACTTTAAATATTACGTTACTGATTTAAAGTTTATAATAATTTCTGTTACAAAAATTTTAGTACAACCATTTTTCCCTCGCTTTTCGCAGTTTCAGTTAATGCAGCATTTTTTTTTTTTTTTTTTTTTTTTTTTTAATGATCTTTTGATCGCAATTTCGATTAAAGCGGAATGCACAGAATTTTGATCTCCTTTTTGTAAGCGAAACGATGTAAAAAAACAAACAAATTAATAAACAAACAAACTCAGACACTAAATGTGACGAATGCCTGACAGTTGGTAAAAGGTCTTTGTTATGCAGAATAAACTTCAAATTGTCTGTTTAATAGAAACCTCGTGGCTAATGGCAAATGACTCTCATGTTTATAAAGTAGCCAAAAGGCCTATATAAAAGAAAATTTCATGTCGAGAAAAAAAAAAAATTGGCCCAACTCATTAAATTTGTAGCTCGAGAATTATTCTGAGATATTCTTACAGACAAACAAAAGTAGATATGGGTATGTAATTCTTCCACGAATTAGCGGAATTCCGCGAATTATTTATGTTTCGCACAATTCCGCAAAATCAATTTATCACTCGCTAAGGAACAAAAATGGGGAATTTCCTGAATCGATCACAAAAAATCCTGAATTTCGTAGATCGAATGCGGATTTCTTCAATCGCTCGTGAAATAAAACCGCGAATTTCGTCAATAGCTCGCAGAAAATAATTAGGATTTTCGTCAGAAAAATCTCGCTAGTTTTAATAAACAAACGCTTAAATTAATTCGTGCATTTCGTTAAACGATTTCGGGAAAAAAATTGGAATTTTGTCAGTCATTCAAGGAAAATATCTCGAATTTCGTGAAAAGATCGCGGAAAAAATTGCGAATTTCATCAAACCGTCACTGAAACTAATCGCGAATTTCGTCAAAAGCCGCCGAAATAAATCGCTAATTTCGTCAAATGCCGCCGAAAAAATTGTGGATTTTGTCGATTGATCACGAAAATAATCGCTAATTTCATCGTAGGATAGCTGGAAAAAATCTTGAAATTCGACAATCTGTAGCACATCTTCTCAATCGGTGACGAAATTTGTTTGTTTTTTTCCCCATGGGGATACATAAAAAACATTCCTGATTTCCTGCCAACAAAAGTTACAACGAGACTTCTCCATCCACAATACGAATGCCCGAATTTATGTGAAATTTATAATATTAAAATCTGAAATGTATATATTTATGTATATGATATAATAATGTTTAATTGTAGATTTATTGCTGACAGAAACCATTAATTAGATGTCATAAGATGTATATTGAACCTGGGAGTTATCCTGATAAAAGACTTGCCTTCAGAAAACATATTTTTAACATAAGAGGTAAATCATCATAGTTGATAAATCTCTCGAAGATCTCCTTAAAAATCCTGATCTCTATTCACAAAAACAACCACAATAAAAAAAAAAAAAAAAAAAAAAAAAAACACACGAATACACGAATATATAAATCCTGCATTCTCTCTTTACCATGACTTATACCTATTTGATTTCGGGTTTCATGTACAAATCTAGTGTAGAAAACATGTCTAAATTTAACATTATGGAAATTTAAGAAGCACAAGAAACAGACGGAGATACCTCTATAATACGACATTGGACATCATTTAAATATTTGCTCTTTTATTCAACGGGTCAAAAAACTTTCTGATTTTTGTTTTTTTTTTTTGTACAAAAATAAGTGTAATATTCCCAATGATATTATTGCTGAGTTCTATTGCTGAGTCTCCCGCCGCCAGCAACAGAAATGCACCTCGTTATTTAATATTGATCGAATATAATGTTTGATTTTCTTTCAAAAGTTGTTTCTTTTTCTCTCTTTGTTTCTTTTCTTTTTCTTTTCTCTCTCTCTTTCTCTCTTTTTTTTTCTAAAGATAAATTTAATTTAAATTCTTATATATTTATTTTTATTTTATAGAGTAAAATATAATAAGATAAAATTTTAATACTTTATTTTGCACTTTTATATCCATACTGTTGCTACTAACAAAAATAAAATAAAAAATGCATGGTTAACATTGAAAAGTGCCTTTAGTCTTAGTTTTTTCTTCCCTAATCTCGACTGTTTTGAACAATTGAACATTTTATCATTTTGCTTCGTTAACATTTTTTAAAAATATAATTACTATATTTGTTTTTTAAATTTAATTATAGTTCTGATACTTATTTCTATTCTATCTCTAATTATGATTTCACTCGCTCTTATCTAGTTTAGACAATAGTTAGACTTCTTGTCTCTTATAGATGTCTAAGTTTTAGAAATGTAGCTACTCCTAGTTGGCGTCAACTTGGAAGCCCATGAAATTCCTATACTGTTCAACTGTTGTATATTGAGTTTTGATACCAGTTTCTAATATCTGTGTTCAAAGTTTTATGTATCCATAAATTGATTTATACATGAGTATAAAATATTTTTTTAAACTATTATGTCTTGAAATACAATTTTGGTTTTTAGTTACTGAAAAAATATAGTGTTAATATTAGGTACACAAAAACATACAAAATATGCTGTATTTTAAATAAAATAAGTCTTTACTTTTGTGCTATAATTTTTAAAAACTGCTTAAATGTTTAATATTTATATTTTGGAAAATAATATGAGCTTTCCTACAAAACATAATCACGTAGGATCCAAAATCCACTGGCATTTTATTGTATGTACTTATGTGAATACTATTGTTTTACTATTGTTTATTAAAGCAATTACAAAAATATCTTGCTATTGAATTTGATTCAAGTTGTGGTGGTGGTACATATAAAAATGATAATTAACTGTTTAACATTCATACATTATTCGCATCTGATTAGAATACATGGAAACTAAACTCTACATTTGAAAAATGTTAATGTAGTACAAACTGTGCAAGATGAGAGGTAGTCATATCATTCAGAACTCAATTCTGGAAAATGTAATTTATTTATTACAGAAAATATTATAAAACATTTTCACATAACAAATTTGTAAATGTATTTATAACACACTTTTATTTAACTGAACCTGGTTTTTGTATGTACGGATGGAATTTTTTTCTCGATTTTTAACTCTAATTATAAAAATGACTTTCACAGGTGTGTTTAAGATGACAATACAACATTTTGATATTTTTAGAACTTAATTATAAGTTAATACATTAATTTTAAAGCATTTTCCCGTTAGTCTTCCACAGGTGATAAATCGTCCAATATTCTCTGTAATTCGTACAATTGTATGCGAGTTGAAACAGGAATAGATTTAATTATGCGGCATTGCACGCTCGCCAAAATAGGCCAAATGAATGTGAAACTGCAATAATAAAGCATTTTAAAGAATAAAAAGTAGAAAATAAATTATAAATACAAATTAAGAGTGTTGTATTTATTAAAAAAAAGTACACTTTATCAATTAATAGTTTAATATTAATAAATATACGATGACACTTTGAGAAACCAATTTAGAAAACCATAAAAAGGTAGTTTAAATAATGTTTTATTTTTTTCTTTCCCGTTTCCCTATTTTAAAAAAGAAACCGAGCAAAAATTATATGTTTTTTAATAAAGTTACTTGCTTACAGCTTCTACCAAGCGTAAAAAAAAAGCAATGAATTGTTCATAATCGAGTTCGGTGTCCACGCTGAATTAATGTATTGTAACGTAAATTTTGGGAGGAAAATATGAATTGCGGTCAAAAAATTAGGCGTGATTATCCAGATGAGCTTAAAAGAATGTTTTTTATTTATTTTTTTAAACTATTCTTACTTTTATTCTTATTTTATATTCAATACCATAGCGTTTCGTGTTTAAATGTTGTGGGGAATGTCGTAAATTTTATTTCACGCGTAATTTCTTCCCTTTTTTTGTTATTTTCCCAGTTGGATCCTTGTATATGAGAACAAAATAGAAATTATGTGTATAATGATGCCCCCCCCCCCTGTGGCACAAGTTACCGCCCGAAGAGGAATAATCTTTGATTTTACCATCGAGTAGGCGGGGTCGTGATGACGTATTTAAAAACACACTATGCAAGATCTCTCTTTCCTACAGAACACCGATTTAGTAACACAGTCACTGCCGCATTGTTTTGTCTTTTAAAAGAAAGAATATCCACGACTTTGTGGGCGATATTCTTTCAAGTTGCACAATTTAACAAAAAGTTTGTATTATATTCGTGTTTACATTACAAATACAGATGTATAATAACAATAGTTTTTCTAATCGATGTATATATATATGTGTGTGTAGTACACAAATTCTATTAATAAGAACATTGTATATTTAGAAGAAATCATGTAACTTATAAATTGGAGAAGTAACGTCCGTAGGTGGATTTATTTTCATGCCAAATGCATTAAGTTGTATGAACAATTGTAACCTTTATATGAAGAATACCACAAAGTTACATGCAGTGTTTCAACTTAGCCTTTTTTCATAAAAATAAATTACCCTCCTAATTATATTATTTCACTTAAAATAATTTTAATTAATTTTCGAAAAAATATCAATTATAATTTATGAATTTTTTAACAGAAATCAATTTTTAAAAGCTACAAATATGCGAATCCAAAATTAGAGCCCATTCCGCTAAACTGTTTTTCATTTAAGGGTTCTTTCATCTTACGCGAAAACGCCCGTTCACTAATGTTAATCTTATGGGACAGTTATTTTTCAGTATCTCGTTTGCATTTCAATAATTTTGAACGTTTTTTTTTAATTGGATAGCTGTGGTTGATCTCTACAGTGCTTTCTCTTTACTTTTCGGATATTCTTTGCGGATTATTTTTATAGGAATCGATCTATACAGTGCTCTCTTTTTATTTTTTCGAAACCAGTTCCGAAAGTAAAAGCAGCTACAAAGTTGCCAAGTCTCCGGCTTTTTGCACACCAGCAATTTTTTAAAGAAAAATGTTGTTCTTTCAAATGACAGAATGCTATAATTAAATAAAACATTTTCTGTACTAAAATAGCCCAAAAGCCAAATATCCAAAAAGCCGGAGACTTGGCAAGTCTGCAGCTAAATAAAAATAATCCGCAAAGAAAATCGAAAAAGTAAAAATGGAGAGCTGTAGAGATCGACCCCATCTTTTCAATAACGAAAAAAATCGTTTAAAAATATTGAAATGCAAACGAGATATTGTAAAATAACTAGAACGTTAGCGAGCGGGAGTTTTCGCGTGAGGGGACTGGACACTTAAGCTTAAATAAAAATACTTGTTTTGAAATTTGTTTTGCAACAATTACAAATGAATTAAACCACTTCCTTTTAATTTAAACTTTAAAGAATATAAAACTTCTATATTTCTAAAAAATGTTCTCTGCGTAGATTACGTTAACATGTGCAATAGAAATTAAAAAGGTATATTATGTCCTGGAAAGAATCGTATTGAAAAAAAAATAAGTCGCTGCAACCGCTACTCTTATAAAAAACTATTTTTTTTTTACAAATCACACCAGTAAAAATTCAGAATATATTTCTATATAAAAAAAAAAGAACACAAATTTAATATCAACCCAAAATACAATCCATACACTCACGTAATTTCTAGCCTGTACGGCTGGATCGATACTGAATAAGGAAACGCCACCACAACGCACGGCTTTGCAAACGCCAACGACACTGTGACAGATCTAAGAATTTGAGGCTAGCTGAATTCGTCACTTGGAAAATATCCCTATTTATCTCCCAAGTTTGAGTAGCTATACTTGCAGTAGCGGCGCAAAGAATCACTCACTACGTAGCGCTAGCGGCTTATTTGATTAATATATAGGATGTGGACAGAGGAAAAGAGAAGACCCGGAGAATCACTGTTTCATCGAATTCTTTGGTTTCACTTTGACAGATCGAAGAATTCGTGGCTGGCCGAATTCGTCACTTGGAAAATATCCTTATTTTGCTCCCAAATTTGAGTAGCTGTACTAGCAGTAACGGCTTTTCCAAAGAATCGCTCACTACGTAGTGCTAGCGGCTTATTTGATTAATATATAAGATGTGGACAGATGAAAAGAGAAGACCCGGAGAATTAACGCCTACCCTAGCAATCAACCTTGCTACGATCTGATTTGTATGGCGCTGCATGCGGCGCGTGGTTCTGCTGAAATTTTACATTTGATATTATTGTACAGGTGTTAATCCTATTCCATACTGAATATCCTACAGGCTGCGTTGTTATGCAGTGTTTTTTTTTTAATTCTCTATTTAATCTAATATAGTAGAATGATATAGAAGGAAGTTTTATATTAGTCACAACATACTAGTTAATTTTTTTTTTTTTTTTTTTTTTTTTTATAATGCTAAAAAATCATCCCTATTTATTAATCAAAAGGATAAGTATCAAACAAAACAAATGTGAACTCCAAATTCCAGAAAAATAGGAAAAAGTTTTGCTCTGCCCTAGAAATAAATTTTGTTGTGCGAAGAGTGGCGAGGGGTTGGGAACACCCCGTTGATCTTTCGTATTGAAACGTAATAGCACTGTTCGCAGAGACCTCAAAACTACGACATTAAATAAAAGAATCAACCACCTTGCCAAAAAATTTTATGAAAAATTATATGACCTCCCTAATGATATAATCGCAGAATTGTCGGATTATGACGCATTCGAACCACATCACCGCAAGCGTCCAAAATATTCTTGCATTATTGATTATGAGCATTTGTGCTCACCATTCTGCAAATTTCTCTCTCTTACTTTTATATAAAGTTGTAATTTCTTATTTAAACTTATTCCTATGCTATACAAAATAATAATAAAATATAAATATAAATAAAAAAATTTGTAAAAAAAAAAAAAAGTTTGTTCTTTTTAAGTGCTATTTTTGTTAAAGCTTAGCTTTGCCTGCCTTTTCCACCTGGCATTTATGTACTGTTTTCTAACATGTTCCGAACCCTATTTTACACTTTTTCAACCTTTTTTCAATAGTTAATTTTAACTACAGCTATACCATTTTACTTTTTTCTATTTATTAGATTTTATACGTAATCTCTATAGCTTTACTTTTTTATTACCATTGTTTAATTTTTCTTCTATTTTTAATTGTTCTTTCTTATGTAGTTAATACTACATTTAACTTTTCCCAACGGCTCAATATTTACAAGACAGGTTACTCACAAATAGACTGGGCGTAAAGTTGATCGCAACTCGGAAGCCCCTTAACCGACATCAACTGTTCGGCAACTGTTCGGCAACAGCAAACGAAAGAAAATAAACGTCCTCATGTGATGTCTAGCCTTTATGGCTGGATCGATACTGAACCAAAGAACGCAAATTACTGTTTCACCGAATTCTTTGGTTTCACTTTGACAGATCGAAGAATTCGTGGCTGGCCGAATTCGTCACTTGGAAAATATCCCTATTTTGCTCCCAAATTTGAGTAGCTGTACTAGCGTTAACGGCTTTTCCAAAGAATCGCTCATTACGTAGCGCTAGCGGCTTATTTGATTAATATATAAGATGTGGACAGAGGAAAAGAGAAGACCAGGAGAATTAACGCCTACCCTAGCAACCAAGCTTGCTACGATCTGATTTGTATGGCGCTGCATGCTGCACGTGGTTCTGCTCAAATTTTACATTTGATATTATTGTACAGGTGTTAATCCTATTCCATACTGAATATCCTACAGGCTGCGTTGTTATGCAGTGTTTTTTTTTAATTCTCTATTTAATCTAATATAGTAGAATGATATAGAAGGAAGTTTCATATTAGTCACAACACACTAGTTAATTTTTTTTTTATATTTTTTATAATGCTAAAAAATCATCCCTATTTATTAATCAAAAGGATAAGTATCAAACAAAACAAATGTGAACTCCAAATTCCAGAAAAATAGGAAAAAGTTTTGCTCTGCCCTAAAAATAAATTTTGTTGTGCGAAGAGAGGCGAGGGGTTGGGAACACTCCGTTGATCTTTCGTATTGAAACGTTGATCACGTTGATCTTTCGCATAGAAAATAAGATTTTGTTTGATGCATTTTATATTATTTCATGTAATTTTAAAGAAGACAAATAATTTAGTTAAGTTAGATCTTTTGCATATCCTTATGTTTCTGTCAGTTTGCTAGTAAATTTTCATAGGACACATTGTGCAGCCTATTACTTACCCATCATACGTAGTATAGGGCAAGTCTTGTAATCATTTTGGAAATCGAAAAATTTTTTTGACGGATTTACACGTTTCAGACACTGGAGATTCCGAAAAAAATATTTTTAGGGGGAAAAAATTGCCGTCCGTCTGTCTGTCTGTCTGTTTGTCTGTAAACGTTCTATCTCCCGAACAAATTGAGATAGAGACTTGAAATTTGGTATGTACTGAATATGTAATAATGGGAAGAAGCTTGTTGAATTTCAGTAACCTCGATTATCCGGAACTATTTCTTTCGGACTCTCGAAATATTCGTTCTGATAAAAGGTGTATAAAAATTTTCGAAATTGTTTATTTTAAGGAGTGAATATAAAATACAATAAAAAACATAAATTTTGCATAAAGAATGAAGTCGATTTGGATAGCCGAGATATTTGTCCACACTCTTTGATTTTTCTTGACCTTGTATTTCATTCAAATTTCAATTCAAGGATATATTTTAATTGGAAATGAGACGCGTAATCCGACGCAGTAAACCGTTAGTTAATATGATTATCAATTTTGGAGTTATAAAGATGTTTCTTTTACGCAATTCAGTGATAGAGCATTAAAGTTTATGACGTCATCATACCTCGATTTTATTCGAATTGCAAAGCATTTTATAAATAGTTTACACATATTTTATTTTCATATTTTATATTATGCATATCCATGATGGGTAAATTTTACGTTGGCCCCCAACGACTAGTTTTTTAATAGTTTTGCACAAAAACGTTTATAAGCTTTGTTAATTTGGCGATTTGTCATTTGCATACTGATATTAAAATAATAAAGTTTCTGATAAAAATTAAAGTTTTTATTTATTTTATTTTATCATTATTAGATATTTTTTATATATCACAAACTATCCCATAGATTTATTTTTATTTTTCTGGTGTGTTTCTTGAATTTTATTAGACTTGTTAAATTTTCATAAATTTAATTATAAACAAAAATTGCGTTTAAGACTTTTTCTTTATTTTCTTCCATTACACAAATGTAGTTAATAATTCAGTTAGATATTTATTTAAAAACAATTATAGACAAATATTTTCTGAATTCAGTCCACAATTATTTTTTAAATTTTCTTTAATTAATCTGAATTTAAATATATTTAATGTAGCAGAAATATTTAATATTTTCTTATAATTTTTGTAATAATATGTTGCATACTACGAATTTGTTTTCTTAAGTTTTTTTAACTTAAAAAAAAATATTAGAAATGCATTATAGACCGGGAGGCGGCAGCACAAACAACCACCTCATCGAGTTCACGGCTGAAACTCCAAAATTAGTTAAAACTCGATGCGCATATTAAAACGTAATAGGTCTGCCAAGTCATATCTTGGTGGAAAACACGTGAAAACCCGATTTTAGCGGTTTACTCGTAGGTTTACTATTGTGTTTTCCTGCACCCAGTTCTCCATGTTTTCATACTTTTGGGTGCAGAAAAACACAATGTTAAACCTACGAGTCAACCGCTAAAATCGGTTTTTCACGTGTTTTCTACCAAGATATGACTTGACAGACCGATTGCGTTTTAATATGCGAATCGAGTTTTAACTAATTCTGAAATTTCAGCCGTGAACTCGATGAGGTGATTGTTTATGCTGCCGCCTCCCGGTCTATTAGCGATTTTCTTATTAGGTGCGCTTTGGAAAATACAGTGGACTCTCTCTATTCTGAACACTCATTGGATCGACCAAAAATGTTCAGATTATGGGGGTGTTCATTATAGAGGGAGATTGGGAAATTCATTACTACTACTACTATGTATTGAGTTTATAGACTGTATAGAATACTTAGCCTGGTTATCCATGCAGGTTACCGAGATGGAGGTGCTGAAAAAATTTAATTTAAAAAAGTTAATTAAAATGTTATATTAAATTTTTTTACAAAATATACAATTACATACTTACAATACATTACTTGAAAACATAATCGGTACATTATTTAAAAAAGTGAGTAATTTTAGTCTGTTTTTGCATTGTGTATGCTCGTGCAGTGTACATCTTATCTAGTTGTTTAAGAAGTGGAGAGGCTT
The DNA here is from genome assembly GCA_963931845.1 of Maratus michaelseni. Taxonomy (NCBI): domain Eukaryota; kingdom Metazoa; phylum Arthropoda; class Arachnida; order Araneae; family Salticidae; genus Maratus; species Maratus michaelseni. Next base: position 174,987,904 of record OZ007597.1, on the reverse strand, counting down.
CTGGTTGATGTTCAGCTGCATAGTTCAACAGGTCTTGTATCCCTTGGCCATATTGCTTGAAGGTAATCGTACTTCTTGTTTCATCGGTCTCTTCTGGTTCTGCTTCGTCTTCACTCTCCTCTTCCTCTTCAACGATGTTGTCACAAACAGGAAGGGTTCCATCGGCTTCGAGATAAGCTCCAGGTTCAATTTCAGTATGAAGCTCCTGAAGAATTGACCCCAAGTCATTCACAGCTGTTGCTTCTTGGTCCTCATTGATTGCTCATTCTCACACGAAAATCCAGCTCTGTAGAAGCATTTTTGTATGATGTAGGCGGTTACTTCATTCCAAGCAATGGATATCCAATGGACAGAATCCATGACATTGACCTTCTTCGTTAGTTCAGTTGCCGAATTTGCCTCCTCCATCACCACGGACATTTTCTTCAAAAAATGAATTCGGTAGTGAGCTTTAAAGGTTTTGATTACTCTTTGATCCAGTGGTTGGATTATAGAAGTACAGTTCAATGGCAGGAAATTCAGGCTCACGTTGCTCAGCTACACATTTGTATGTGATCTGGCATTATTCACAAAAAATAATTTTTCTTCCTTCTCCCTTCATCATCTCGTTAATGCCCTCCAACCATTGTGAGAAAATTGTGAATGTCATCCAGGCTTTTCGATTTGATTTATAGTGCACAGGCAATGATGCTATCTTCACATTTTTGAAGCATCGTGGTTTTTCACTTTTTCCGATCACAAGTGGTTTGAGCTTCTCACCCGTAAAACTTGAACAGAGCATGACAGTAAGTCTTTCTTTTGACAATTTTCCTCCCACGTATTTCTCGCTTCTTTCTGCTAAGGTTTTATTTGGAAGAGTTCTGAAAAACAGGCCGGTTTCGTCGGCATTGAACATGTCAGCAGCATTGAAATCCTTCGTTATATCCGGAAGCTTTCCTTTCCATTCCTCCACAGTGTCGATATTTACGTCTGCAGCTTCACCACTGATTATTTTGAATTCAATGTTATGCCGACTTTTGAAGCAAGTCAGCCATCATTCTGATGCCTTGAATTTCGTGATTTTCCCCTTTTCTGTAAAATCCAGAGTAATCTGCTTTAGCAAGGGTCCAGTGACAGGAAGATTCTTCGTTCTCATTTGGCAAAAAAACTTCCAGACGCGATTGTTTTTGTTCTTGTTTCCAGTTTTCTTTTAGAAAATTCTACACTTTGAGCAAGGTTCATTTGCTTCAAAAGCGGTTATAATTTCTTTCTCTTTCTTGCTAATGGCGTTGACTTGACCTACTGAAATTCCAAATTCAGATGCAATTTTTCTTTGACTAACTTTGATTTTAATTTTTGAGCAACTTCGTATTTTTCCTGAAGCTTCAGTTCTTTCCGTTTTTTCGTTTTCTTACTTATTTCTGACATATCTGCGTAAGTGTTGTGATTCTTTCCCTGCAACGATAGCGAAATAACGAAAATTTTTTACCTTTGCCGAGCAAAAAGGAAGAAAGAAACAGAAGCGATAATGCTGCCAACCAGGTGTGCAAAAAAGAAACCATAATCTTTTTTGAACTTCTCCCTCTAACACCTGTTGTATCTTATCTGTCATTAGGGGGGGGGGGGGGCATTTCTGTTGCGCAATCTTTCTATTTTTATCTCAGCTCGAGGGAGGCAAAATCACGTGACACGTTTTTACATTATTTTTTCTTGTATCTCTTTGCATAAAAATTGATTGTTTTGAACATTTCATTTCATTTGATTATCATGATTTACTTTTTCTGAAATGGGAACAATTTCATATCCTGCACTTTTATCGTTATAAAAAATATATAAGAATGTTCTAGTTAGTTGAGAACACGTACGGTAAAGACAAAAATATTCTTTCGATTTTTTTTTATAATAATTTTTTTGTTTTTGTTTTGTTAACTGTTGATTTTATCTGAATTATTGAAACAAATTTCAGCATCGGGTAGATCTTAAAATCTAGAAATGATTTTGTTTCTTTATTTTTAAATCGAGTTCATTGAACCCTTTAATTCTTCTGTAACATTTTTTCCGAATTTCCCTGATGCGGGAATTCCCCGCATTACGACTGCAAACACGTGTTCAGTTTACGGAGAGGCGGGTTAGAATGGGGATCAAAAGTAGCGTTCATAATAGTGGGGTGTTCAGATTAGAGGGTGTTCAGAATACAGAGAGTTCATCTTTTGTTAAGTCTATGGAGTTTCGCCGGGACTGCCAGAAAGTGTTCATAATACCGGGGTGTTCACATTAGAGAGTGTTCAGATAGAGAGAGTCCACTGTATTTTATTTTCAGATAATCTTTTAGATTCATTTTTTTAATTTTTTTTATAACCATTGCTAGATTTTTTTCTGTCTTTCCTGCGGCTTTTCTTTTCTTTAACAGGGTATTCCCACTTCTTGAATATTTTTATTGGTAGTAGCAGATTTTTGAGATGCACAAGTTTAAAAAATCTTTAATGTTTTAAAATTTCTCTGCCCATTTTTGTTAATATATTATAACGATAAATAATCATTCATTTAAAACCCCTCTCACCTTTTACTTTTCACACAGCAAAAAATAGGTAAAACTGAAAACATTTTCCTTTTTATTTTGCAATTTGGCTGTTCACATTTTTTTTATTTGATACTTATCCTTTTGATTAAAAAAATCCTTATAATTTATTTAAAATATTGTAAAAAAATTGTTTGTATTGTAAAGAAAAATAAAGTTTTTATCCAGTATGGTGTGATCAGTATAAAACTTTATTCTATTTCCTTCTAGTATACTAGTTTAAATAGTGGAATTACAATCAAGATTTACATTTATTTGAATTTGACATGTAGTTAACCAGATGCAAGAATAAACAAGTTGGAATTGTACGTCAAACGTGACAAATGAGGTGCGTTCGTACTAAAAGTAGTTTTATAAATATTTATATTGTCTGTTATTATGATATGATTAATTTTCGTAATAAAATAGGTACATTTTAAGTTGGCAACATTTTATCTTTTGTTGACATTGCTGAAAATTCCAATGGGAAACTTAAGCGTAGCATTGAAAATTTCAGAACTTGAAATCCGTATTTAGACTCTTTTTCTATGTAATATATGTTTTTACGGAAACATCTATCCACAAAAACTGTCGATAGATTATAGGATTGTTATAATTACACAATTTTAATATGCAAATTCGGTTTTTTAAGTTCAGTAATACGGAAATAATATGACATGACTCCATCTTAAATTGGACGTAATCACCATGGCAATCTAGAATCATTACCTATCATGAAATATCATTGAATTAATTACGTATGATAGAATTTAATAGAATGAATAAAACTTTTATTAATATCTTTTTAAGTTTTGATTAGATTTTCATAAAATTTGAAAGGACTCGACAAAATTCTGCAACGATTATATGTATTAAATTTCAAACCATTCGGTTGAGTAGTTTTTGCGCTGTTATATGCAGACAGACGAACTGACCAGACGATGACTGTAGGTGCTACATATTTATATAATTAGGAACTCACCTAAAAAAGCACTGCATAACAGCACGCCCTGTAGGATATTAAAATATGAAATTGGATTAACGGATGTACAGTAACCTCAAATGAAAAAACTGAGCAGGACCACGTGAACAGTTCAGGGCCATACAAATCCGATCGTAGCCGATGTCAAGAACTACGGTAGACATTAATTCTGCCGATCTCTTCTTTTTCTCTGTCTCCACCTTCTGTATTAATATACTGAACGGTTTTATAATGAGCCTCTCTTTGCAAGAGCCGCCAGTACTACTTTTTTTCCCTCTTCTATTTCGACCGTGGATCGCAAATCTTTTCTGATTGTCTGCTTAACGCAAGCTGACCTTAACTCGGCTGTAAAATTGATAATGTAATCCTCTGCTTTTCATTCTTTTGAATTCATTTTTGATTATTTTATACTATTTTTTTACATGGCTCCTTTAAGATGTGATGCACAATTACTCATATACAGGGAGCGGAGTTGCTCGCAACTGGAAATCCCCTTGAATTGATGAACTGTTTACTGTTTACTGATCAGAGCCGCTAGTAGTAGTTGTAATTTTGGTTAATAGACTGTAATTTTGGAGTTTTGTATGAGGAGCCTGTAAAGTTTGTCATGACAATGTCATGCCTCCAATGGGGTGACGTCGGTGTGTGTGTATGAGCTACATACAAGAACTATAAATGAGTGAAGAATGAAGTAGTGCTCCTTTCTCTCTCTCGATTTATGCTTCTTATAGGTGCATTTATATTGGATCTCCGGCAAAATATCGTAAATCATTCGCCTGGACTTTCTTCTCCAAAGCTTCAGTGGTCCTCAACAACAAAAGAAGGGGCTCAACAAAAGAAAAAGGTGGAGATAAACATGTCGGGAATCTCCTCAGGTGACCTCTGAACTCTAGACAAGGTTCTGAAGACTGACCACATGAAAAAGAGTGTCTTACCACATGAAAAGTACGCTTTGCAAAAATATAGTCAGTTTTAACCTTAAATCTAAAGCTAGTGTTAGGGATTTGAGTTGTTGTCAGAAAGATAAATAGTAGCATTTACTTTTTGCAAAAGAAAAGACGGTGGGCAATTAAAGGGAATTAAAGGTCGGTGAATGAATATAGCTAGTACATGTTGCTTATGCGATTATATATGTTCTCTTATTATTTGTTTTTAAGTAATTAGCATGTAGGAATAAACAATTGTGCTTGTAAGGAATAACAAAATGACATAATAAATCTCTGTACTACCTATTTTCACAGACATTATTTTGTTTTCCAACATATAAACAAGCATTGTACATGTCCGAAAGTCTTAAAAAACACCTTTAAAACCACACAAAACTAGTCAATCTGTTAAAAATTGTAAAAAAGTAAAAATATTTCACCTGTCGCTCAGGCATCTTCAGTCACTGATGTTATGCTTTCTGCTCTGTCAGTCAATCTGTTCAAAACGTCCATTTTGCTTTTTCTTAATAACATCTGGCGCCATCTGTTATCAATTTTTGCGTGGGCCATATCGTTGCATGTGTCTAAATTCGATGTACATATTTCTATGCCTTCTCTTTGTAATGCGTATTTTAAATTATTATATGTTGGAAAATAAAATAATGTCTGTGAAAATAGGTAGAAAAGAGAATTATTATGTTAAAAACGACATTATGAACGATAAAAAAATATAACAAAATGACTTTTGAAAAAGATAAATAGTTGGTAAAGAACGTAAAACTCAATACGTATCTTGAATTAAGTTTAGTATATACAAGGCAAGAAGTAAATTTTTAAAATCTTAGGGAAGAATTTTAGAAATATTTCACGAAATTTTAGAAATACTGCGAATTAAAAGCGTACTTTTGGTAGATCATGAGAGACGGTAGTTTCTCGAGTGACGCAGCAAAAAAACGAAAACCGAATGCTTAATACCGAAGATTTCCGTCACTCCATATATACAGCTAGTTTGAGTTCAAAGGAAAAGCGAAAAGCCGACATTTAATATCTCAGCAAATATGAGGTACATCGTTTTGATTTTTTGACAGCTGTCTTATATCTCCGGTCTAACTCTGTCCTGAAATTTATAGATTTCTACATGCAGTAGATTTTAAGATCTGGAAATCCATTTTTAAGTAAAATGGGAAGTTTTTCGCTCTGCATGTAATGGTGTCATGGTGTAAGACAGCGTATCTCGAAAACCGCCCGAAGGATTTTTTAAAAATTAATATATGATACTAATCGGTTTTATATGAAGTGAATCCACCTATCCGCTTAAATAGGAAAACTCTAGTTTTTTATATAATCCGATTTAAAAAAATGGGACTATTTTCTTAAGCCAAGCTGTACAAATGCAATAGAGTATTCACTACCTTCTTCCGCCGGGAATTACAGTTAAAATTTGATGTACGGTTGCCGTTATCAATAAAGCTTGTGACCGGGCTAATTATTTATATTTTTTTAAATGCAAAAACAATGAATTATAGACTCTAAACATGTAAAACATATGTATTAAATTCAATTGGGGTTTATATGTTTTCTCTTTTTGTTACAAAGAAATAATTTCAGATTTTAAACATGCATATATTCGAAAAATTATTTAGATTCCTTTTTCAAAATGAGGAAATATTTTTTAATTACATGTATTCAATTTTACTGCTAAATATAATAAATCTTTCATTTTCTAATGATAAAATATTTTTCATTTCTTTGTTTCTTTCGCAACGAAGACAACCAACCAACTATTATCGTATCAATGCGCGAAGCACAAATTAGCGAGAGGCATTTGGGGAAAAGATAGGCACAGAAAATCAAAGATATTATACTTACTATTAGGTATTTTGTTTATTTATTCATTGTTTTTTATTTTATATGACTTGATGGTTCTTTTTAAAAATTTCGTTTTGGTAAGGTGCTTAGTTTGTCTTTGTCAGAGCAACTGCCAATTACATGTTTTTATGGCTTTAAAATATTACTTTTATGTTATTTTGTAAAAGAAAATGCAGAAAGTTAGTTCTGAATTAAGTGTTTTATGTTATACAATGGATAAATAAGTTCTTAATTACTTTAAATCCAGAGTTTGAAAAGTAAACAAATAGTTTTTTTTTTCTTTTTCTTATTGCATTCAGGGCTCGATGCAGGTTTTTTTTCTTGGGGCCCATTTTGTGAAAAGTAAAGGTTGTTTTTGTGAAATTTATTATATTTTTGTGAAAAATAACATTTTGTAACGAAAGTTGAAATTGATTTAATCAAATTCGAACCAAGCATTTATAAACAAAACCTGTTTTAAATCCTTTTGAGGACGTTTTCCTCTTTGGCAAACTTGTTTGTTTACAAATTACACATTTTAAAACATCACAAAATAATAAATAGTAAGTTTTTATGGAATAGAATTTTGTGAAGTGGCCCATTTTATCAAATTGATTTTTGTGAAGGGGAACCCATTTTATTAAATAGATTTTTGTGAAGGGACCCTAAATAGGCCCCAAATTTTTCCTGGATCGACCCCTGGCATTACCTTATTGCATTCATATTGCCAGTATTATTACATTGTTATCATTTTTTTTTCTCATTACATTTACAAACAGTTGTGTGACAAACTTCTATCTTCATGAATGTTTTGCATTTACTTTATATTAATTTTTCACATTCATTTTTTAATAAGCTTGTTAAATAGTTTTCAAGCACTATATTGTTTCAATGTCAAATGTTACATTAAAAATTGTTAAAAAATACAGTAAAAAAATTGCTATTTGCTCGCGAAACTTAAGAATATAATCATTTTAACCCACATAGATTTTTTTAGCTCTAAAATATTACTATACAATGAATAAATAAGTTCTTATTTACTTTAAATTCAGAGTTTAAAAAGTAAACAAATAGCTATTTTATCTTTCAATTTTTCTATCATTTACCTGTGACTTTAAAAATCATTTAAAATTACTAATTTAGAGGTATGAAATACCTTATATGTGCTTAAATCACAGAAAAAATACAACTTTAGTAAGTATATTGCAGGGCTCTGTTTAAGAAGAATTAAGAACACCTTTAAAGGATCCTTCACAATTTTTTTAAAATCTTAAAACAGTATCCTTCACATTTTTTTTTTTCATTTTAAAACAGGTTATTTCACATTTCTTTTCATATTAAAACAGGACACTTCACAAAACTTTTTCCTACCAAAAATTAACTCTTCACAAATTTAATCATCTTAAACATTTCCCAATTTTTGTATAAAATACTGTTTACTGTTGACTGTAATAAGTGTTTGTTCTTCAAAGTAAATTCTGAAAAATTATTAAATTTCAACTGCTGCTAATACATTTAATTTTTTTATTACAACTTACATAAATATCCATATTTTACATAGGGTTTCTTGTACAGAGGTGTATTTTGAAAACATATAGAAGAAAGAAAAATTTTTTTTTTAGAGAAAACCGCTGTTAATTTTTTCGCAATGATTTTTAATAGTCAGATCTTATAAATTAAGTGTTGGTGAGTGCAAAGTTTGAAATTGTCTGAATATGTTGAAAACAACATAGGGCTCTAAAACTATTTACTTGCATAAGTTTATTAAAAATGAATTTGAAAAATTAATATACAGTAACAGCAAAACATGCATGAAGCTTCACAAACAGCTATAGACCATCAAAGTATCAAATAAAATGAAAATTTTGAAATGGAGAACCATCAATTCAAAATAAATAAAAAACAATAAATAAATAAACAAAATAACTGGGGGAGGGGGGGGGGGTATTTTATCTATTATAAATTGCAGCTTGTATTTTCAAATAATTTGGAAGGGCGGATAAAATTTTATCATTTAAAATATTAAAAAAAATAATACCTTCTAAACTAGAATTTTATTATCAATTTTATAGAGGATTTTCTTTGGACGATTACTCTCTATGAGAGAAAAGTTCTACTTTTTGTATTTGTTCGCCATAGTATATTTTGTTGTTTTTCAGCCAGTCTATAGAATTCTTTGCAGGAGTGCGGTTTTCAACAGGCATGTGATGTTGAGCATTGGCCATATATAGGGCACTATTCGATTGCAAATTTGGAAGAAGTTTTTCCAACACTCATTTTTGGAAGTTTTCATAGTTCATTTGCATGGGATTGTCACCCCTTTTTGTCGACGCTTTATACAGTAGTTGAGCATCCGTAAGGAAACACGTTCCTCATTTTTACGCTCGAGTTAAGACCTTGTACAGCTAAGTACATGGCCGTTAAAGTTTTTTTCCTGTAAATAGTTAATAACTTTCTCCTTTTAATTCGATGTTATTCGTTTTTGGGTAAAGGTGAAAATAGGCACTCGCCAATCACCACTCGGCAATAAAACTTGAAAAACTGACTTGAAAAATATGGAGAAAACCGACCAAATGCAGGATTTTCTGATTTTCTTTTTTTCCCATGTTCGTTTGACAAAATTCATGATTTTCCTCGCCAGATCGACGAAAATAGTGATTTTTCTGCACCAGATCGATGAAATTAATGATTTTACTGCACTAGATTGGCGAAATTTATGATTTTTATGCACCGATTAAAGAAATTCGTGATTTTTATGTGCCCGTTCAGCAAAATTTCTGATTTTTACATGCCATTCAACAAATTTTTTTATCTTTATGTGCCCCGTTGACAAAATTTGTGATTTTTACATGCCTGATCGACTAAATTCATCATTTTTATATGCCCGATGGATGAAATTAATGATTTTTACATGCCGATCAATGAATTTCTTGATCTTTATGTGCCTGTTTGACAAAATTCATGATTTTCATGCACCGATAAACAAAATTCATGATTTTTACATCTGTGTTCGACAAAATTTATGATCTCTCCCTCCCTGATCCACAAAATTCATGTTTTTGCTGTGCCTGATTATTGAAACTCATCATTTTTACACACCCGATCGAAAAAATTCATGATTTTTACACACCGATCAATGAAGTTCAAGATTTTTATGCACTTGATCGCCGAAATTCATGATTTTTTTCATGCTCGATCGATGAAATTTCATTTTTCTGAACCTGATCGATGAAATTATTGATTTTTATGCAAACGTTTGATGAAATTTGTGAATTTTATGCACCTACTTGATGAACTTGTGATTTTTAACCACCCACTTGATGAATTCGTGATTTCTATGCGACTACTCTACGAATTGGTAAATTTTATGCGTCCGTTCTACAAAATTCATGATTTTTTCGTGCCTAATCGATGAAATTCATAATTTTTACGCACCGATTGATGATTTTTATGTGCCTGATTCATAAATTTCTTGATTTTTATGCATCCGTATGATGAAATTAATGATTTTCATGTGCCGATCAAGGAATTTCTTCGTTTTTATGTATCTATTTGCTGAAATACGTGATTTTTATGCGATCGATAAACAAAATTCAAGATTTTTACGTGCCCAATTGACAAAATATATGATCCCCCCCTCCCCCGATCAACAAAAGTCATGTTTTTTCTGTGCTCGATTGATGAAATTCACAGATTTTTACATACCCGATCAACGAAATCATGATTTTTAAATACACTATCAACGAAATTCATGATTTTTTCATGCCCGATTGACGAAATTAATGATAATGTCCATGCCCCAATTTGACCCCCCCCAAGGCGGGTACTTTTTAAAATTTTGCACACACCCTTCATGTGATATATTGTTGGAAATGTCCGAGACTGTTTAATCATATTATGCATCTCCTGTGTCCACACCCCCACTTTGCCCCCCCAAGGGGGTACTTTCTGATATTTTGCACAACCCCTCATGTGATATATCGTTGGAAAGGTCTGTGACCGCTTAGTCATATTATGCATCTCTGGTGTCCATCCCCCCACTTTGCCCCCCCAAGGCAGGTACTTTTTAAAATTTTGCACACACCCTTCATGTGATATATTGTTGGAAAGGTCTGAGACTGTTTAATCATATTCTGCATCTCCTGTGTTCACACCCTCACTTTGCCCCCCCAAGAGGGTACTTTTTGAAATTTTGCACAACCCCTCATGTGATATATCGTTGGAAAGGTCTGTGACTGCTTAGTCATATTATGCATCTCTGGTGTCCATCCCCCCACTTTGCCCCCCCAAGAGGGTACTTTTTGAAATTTTGCACAACCCTTCATGTGATATATTGTTGGAAAGGTCTGTGACTGTTTAATCATATTCTGCATCTCCTGTGTTCACACCCCCACTTTGCCCCCCCAAGAGGGTACTTTTTGAAATTTTGCACAACCCCTCATGTGATATATCGTTGGAAAGGTCTGTGACTGCTTAGTCATATTATGCATCTCTGGTGTCCATCCCCCCACTTTGCCCCCCCAAGAGGGTACTTTTTGAAATTTTGCACAATACTTCATGTGATATATTGTTGGAAAGGTCTGTGACTGTTTAATCATATTATGCATCTCCTGTGTCCACACCCCCACTTTGCCCCCCCAAGGGGGTACTTTCTGATATTTTGCACAACCCCTCATGTGATATATCGTTGGAAAGGTCTGTGACCGCTTAGTCATATTATGCATCTCTGGTGTCCATCCCCCCACTTTGCCCCCCCCCAAGGCGGGTACTTTTTAAAATTTTGCACACACCCTTCATGTGATATATTGTTGGAAAGGTCTGAGACTGTTTAATCATATTCTGCATGTCCTGTGTTCACACCCCCACTTTGCCCCCCCAAGAGGGTACTTTTTGAAATTTTGCACAACCCTTCATGTGATATATCGTTGGAAAGGTCTGTGACCGCTTAGTCATATTATGCATCTCTGGTGTCCATCCCCCCACTTTGCCGCCCCCCAAGGCGGGTACTTTTTAAAATTTTGCACACACCCTTCATGTGATATATTGTTGGAAATGTCCAAGACTGTTTAATCATATTATGCATCTCCTGTGTCCACACCCCCACTTTGCCCCCCCAAGGGGGTACTTTGTAATATTTTACACAACCCCTCATGTGATATATCGTTGGAAAGGTCTGTGACTGCTTAGTCATATTATGCATCTAGGTGTCCATCCCCCCACTTTGCCCCCCAAGGCGGGTACTTTTTAAAATTTTGCACACTCCCTTCATGTGATATATTGTTGGAAAGGTCTGTGACTGTTTAATCATATTATGCATCTCCTGTGTCCGCACCCCCACTTTGCCCCCCTCCCCAACGGGGTACTTTTTGAAATTTTGCACAACCCCTCATGTGATATATCGTTGAAACGTCTGTGTCCACTTAGTTAGATTATGCACCTCCGGTGTCCATCCCCCCACTTTGCCCCCTCCAGGGGGGCACTTTTTAAATTTTGCTGACACTCCTCGTGATATATTGTTGGAAAGGTCTGTGACCACTTAGTCATATTATGCATCTCCAGTATCCATCCCCCCCACTTTGCCCCTCCCACAAGGGGGTACTTTTTAAAATTTTGCACACACCCCTCATGTGATATATTGTTTAAAAGGTCTGTGACCACTTAATCTTATTATTCAGCACGGCAGATATACGGTGCCGCAGGCAGCGGGAACCCGAGCCGGAGGTTCGTGCGGTTAGAGCTTTATACTCTTCGATGTGCAAATTAAGGTATTATCCGGTGCATGCATAGCACGACCGGTATACGGTGCCGGAGGCAGCAGGGACCTGGGTTGGTGGTTCGTTCGGTTATAGGTTTATACTATTCCATGTGGAAATTAAGGGATTGTCATACAAATGGAGAATTCAGTTAGATTCGAGTCCCTGATGTAAATTGAAGGCCCACTAGCGGGCGAAGCCACTAAGATTTATTCTTATAAATTTATACCCTAATGCTTAATTGCGACTGAAAGAAATTTTCATCAATAACCGCTTAAAAGTAATGATATCAGTACAAAAACCCTTAACGGGTTAAAAGTTGTGACGCAGCACTTTCTTTTGGCTCTAAGAATTTAAAATATGGGTCTTAAAAGTAATGATATCAAATTTGAGTGACGCTATGTTAATTTTTTTTAAATCATCATTTTCTTTTTAGTTTTATTTATATTCACAGGTGCAATTATTATCTTAACATGAAAATAATATAAAATTTATTCGCTAAAGCTTTTTCATTCAGATCTCTCAGGAATTCAAAATATGGGTTTTAAAAGAAATTATATCAAAATTTGAGTGACACCTTGACGTGAATTTAATAGGATTGTTTTAAATTTAAATTTAAATTATTTTTCGTTTGTCTTCTAAAGTATATTTACACATACAAACAATACTTTTAATTTTTCAATACACTGTTAAATATATTACTTTCACTGAGCCTATATTATGTATTGAAATGTATTTATTTCAATAGACTGATTCATGTTTTGTGCCACGGTATCCAAAATCATAAGTAAAATTTATGTAAATGATTAATTTGCGTCATAGTATCCACTTGCATACATTTTCCTTTGTTTGGATACTATGACGCAAATTAATCATTTACATAAATTTTACTTATGATTTTGGATACCGTGGCACAAAACATGAATCAGTCTATTGAAATAAATACATTTCAATACATAATATAGGCTCAGTGAAAGTAATATATTTAACAGTGTATTGAAAAATTAAAAGTATTGTTTGTATGTGTAAATATACTTTAGAAGACAAACGAAAAATAATTTAAATTTAAATTTAAAACACTCCTATTAAATTCACGTCAAGGTGTCACTCAAATTTTGATATAATTTCTTTTAAAACCCATATTTTGAATTCCTGAGAGATCTGAATGAAAAAGCTTTAGCGAATAAATTTTATATTATTTTCATGTTAAGATAATAATTGCACCTGTGAATATAAATAAAACTAAAAAGAAAATGATGATTTAAAAAAAATTAACATAGCGTCACTCAAATTTGATATCATTACTTTTAAGACCCATATTTTAAATTCTTAGAGCCAAAAGAAAGTGCTGCGTCACAACTTTTAACCCGTTAAGGGTTTTTGTACTGATATCATTACTTTTAAGCGGTTATTGATGAAAATTTCTTTCAGTCGCAATTAAGCATTAGGGTATAAATTTATAAGAATAAATCTTAGTGGCTTCGCCCGCTAGTGGGCCTTCAATTTACATCAGGGCCTCGAATCTAACTGAATTCTCCATTTGTATGACAATCCCTTAATTTACACATGGAATATATTATATACATGAAAAAAAGATTATGAACTATGATTATTATGTGTGTGTGGCACTTAAATATATATATTAAAAAAGAGAAATTTTAATCCAGTGTGATAGTCTTACACCTTTGCTTTTGTAGTACGTTATGATTTGAATATTTAATATTTATGCATAAGGCATAATAACAATCAGGACGATAAGGTAAAAAAAAAAAGGGATTTAAGCTTTTGAACAACTTGTATGCTTCGGCAGCTGTGTGGAGAAGAAAGTATATGGACATGTTGCAGAAAGAGGATTTAGATGATTAGTTATTTATCGTTCCTTCAAAGTAAATATTAGAGCAGAATAATTTTAAAAGATGGTTAGTTGGTTGGTTGGTTGATTTATGACAGTGATTATCTACTCGAGGGATATAGGCCCTAGAGGGGAGGTGCCCTCCGTGGGGGACTTTCTAAGGCATCCTAACCCGTATTTACGGCCAGGTTCGAAGAAAACCACGGAAAACTCCCAACGGTTAGGTAGAAGAGCGCGACAGGGGTTTGACAGCTCCCGTATACAAGCTTTGAGAGCAGAACCTCTCAGCCACTGGGAAGGGGGGAGTTATAATTTTAAAAGAAGAAAAGATTTTTAAAGATTAAGCTGTGTGCTGCGAAAGAGCGAGAAGTTTACAGGATTGACTATTTATTTCTATTGCAAAGTAAAAAAAAAAAAAGGACTGATTTTTTTTTTAAAATAAAAAAGTTTTCACGATTTTAATCGTTGCATTGTGCTGGAGAAAGGGTGAGGGGGAAATCGGGAATTTGGAGGTGGGGAGGAATTTGAAATAAATGTTTATTTATCATTACTACTGGTACAGCAGAGAGATTTTCGGAAAGATAAAGAGTTTTAAATATTCCATATTTTATGCTTTGGAAGAGCAATGGCGGGAGAGAAAATTCCGCGAAATGGGGAAAGGAAATGCAATTTAGGTTATTACTGTTTTTGCAGCAAAATAACAAACATATATATATATATATATATATATATATATATATTAATTAAAACATTATAGAATTTTAATTTTGTGTTCTTGTGGTAAAGCAGGGGGGGGGGTGAGAATTTCGGAGGGAGGGCGATTTATAGAAAATTTTAGAAAATCCGAAAATCTGCCGAAATGTAGACGATTCTCATCAATACAAGATGAGAAATCCATTTTAGTTCAAGTTTCAAAACATTTATCAGAAAAGAAAGAACGCTATTTGATTTTGAAGAATTTTAATTTCATGAGAAATTCATTCTTTTACACATATAATGTCAATATGTCAGATTATTTTTACATTCCTTCAGTTTTTTTCTCTTTTCCCTTTTTTAGAGTAGTTTTATAAGGATAATACGTGCCAGAAATGTATTTATTTATTTATTTTTTAATTTAAAAAAGATGCTCGTTTTTGAGAATTTTTGACATTGTATTGAACAGTTTAAGAAAATACTTTTTATTTATTTATTTATTTTTGTTTTATTTTGTTAAAATTCTTACAATTCTTGTCTATGTGTGTTGTAGACATAAACACAATATCGTCCAGAGCTTCGTTTAACATGTATAAGAAAGGCAAAGTAATCGCAAATTATTCTATTAGCATGTATACTCATAGCCCTTTTTTAGATGCGTTCGTAATTATATAAATACGTAGCAACTATAGTCGTCGTCTAGTCCGTCCTATATAATAGCGCAAAAACTACCCAACAGAATGGTTTGAAATTGTATTTATATAATCGTTGCAGAATTCTGCCGAGTCATTTCAAATTTTATGAAAATCGAATCAAAACTTAAAAAGAACGAAAAATCATGCGTCAAGCATAGATTATGTAACACTTTCCAACGCTTCCAAAATAATTTTACAAATCATACCGTTTAATAAGCTGAAAGATAACATCTAAGTGAACAATTTGGAAAGCGCATAACATATTTAAAATTATAATTTCAGGAATTTCCAACATACAATATTCGGAAAAATATCCGAATACTTTTATTCAGCCCTGTATATGATATATAGATTTGTATATATACTACATAGGATGCTAAATTATAGTTCAGTTAAGAAACGCGTAGCACAGTTTAAAATTCTCCTTCTGGAGTTTCTGTCAATAAACGGAAATGTGTTCGGGAACTTTTGTACATCCCTGTATAGGATCTACAGAATTGATACACACCACATAATAAACAAAAAGTGAGTTCAATTTAAAATCGCGTTCAGTAACTGAAAACGCACTTCCAGGAATTATTATTAACAGACAGTAGAGAATTCTTTTGTGTGTCCCTGTCAATGAACGATGACTGCTATACACACACTATTCTGTAGTAAGCCTCTTGTAATGCACCTTAGTGATATATATAAATTGCAATGCGTTTAAAATAGTGAAACATTATTTAAATAAAACGCAGACGATTTTTCTCCATAGACGTAATGTAACAGAATTCTTTTGACTGTCCCTGTAAATTAACTATAAGTGCTATGCACACCCTATTCCATATTAAGCTTCTTGTAATACACCTTAGTGATATATATAAATTACAATGTGTTTTCAATTGTGTAACATCATTAAAATAAACCGCAAATAATTTTTCCCTATATACAGTAATGTAACAGGATTCTATTGAGTGCCCCTGTAAAAAATCTATAAGTGCTACACACTTCAGTTGAAATAGGGAACGTGCTATAGATAACAGCAATAACATATAAAAATTGCAAGGCAATCCGAGCATATTTACGGGAGTTAGAGCACGGCCAGACGGCAGATGGCCAGACAAACCGAAGTCATAAACACTTTTCAACTAGGTTGGAAAGTGTTAAACAGATATTAACAAAATATTTCTTCAGTCTATTAAATCCTATCATACGTAATCTATATAGTAATCTATATAGCGCTTTGCAAGTCATGTGACTGAGGACAACAAATACGGGCTAACCAAATCTTTTTTCCATATGCGAAGCGGCCATTTTTATTCAAAGTTATTTTTTCAAATAAAATTGCATAAAAGTTACATTTTTAGAAAGATCGTTCAAAAAAATTGTTTGCTTGAGCGATGAGTCTCATTCAGAAATGTATAGATTCTGAGATAACATCTTTGAAAATTAGGTTAACAGTCGCATATCGCTTTCTATTAAAGTAAATAAACAAAAGAGAACAACGTGAGTCATAGAAATATTAAACCATGGAGGTAATCATTCGCAAAGCAAGATCTCCATGGTGAATTTTACAGCGCTGTCTGGTGACGAAAAAAATATTCGCATCTGTGAACGTGGCATATGCAATAACAAAAAAAAAAAAAAGACGTCTTAATTTCGCTCATAGCAGACGATAAAATTTATTGCGTTTAACGTACAATTTCCAACTTGTTTCTCTTTACTTCGTTTTTGGGCTTAGCAAATTTTTATTTTGTCGTGTTCGTATTGATTTCAAATGAGAATTTCCATGTTTATTTTTTTTCAGGTAATTTCTCATAGAATTGTTTATATATTTTTTTAATTTCTAAGTTATGATATGTTCTAAGTCTCAAATGTTATTGAATCTTCCTATTATCAGCGATGTATTGATATTATGTATATATATATATATATATATAAGACTGAAAATGCAATCTGAAGTAATATCTTAATCAGAAAATCAAAGTTCATACATTATCTTTGTTACACACTGGCAGTTAAAAAAAAAATTCTTTCCCATTTCTATCTCTTTCATTTTAAAGATAGCAATTTTATATCAAGCAGTTAATTTTAGACGAGGCAGAATTATGTAATTAGGAAAAGCTTCCTGAAAAGTGAAAAAAAATCTGCAGTATGTGCCGTTCTGTAATATCATTTACAGTTGGGAAGACAGACGCCATGTAATTGTGCGACTGGTCCGCAATGATGTTCAGATACTCCGTGGAGTTCAAGTCTGTTGTACCACAACCACGGGTCCCAGAGACGCCCATAAGAACGTCCCCCAAAGCATAATATCGGCACCACCGGCCTGTGTATGACCTGCTGTACATTGAAGGAGCAACCGTTCGCCTGGAAGACGGCGTATCCTGACACAGCCATCGGCGTGATTAATGACAAACCATGATTCATCTGACCAGGCAGCTGTCTTCCACTGATCCATGGTCCAGTCGCGATGTTCCCGGGCCCAGCGTCGGCGTAGTTGCCGATGACGCTCGGTCAACAGAGGCACATGAGTGCAGCGTCTGCTGTGTAGCCCCATATCCAACAGTGTTCGCTGAACAGTGTTCTCCGATGC
Organism: Maratus michaelseni; assembly: GCA_963931845.1. NCBI lineage: Eukaryota > Metazoa > Arthropoda > Arachnida > Araneae > Salticidae > Maratus > Maratus michaelseni. The sequence continues at coordinate 174,970,041 of OZ007597.1, read as the reverse complement.
AATTCTACTTGTACCGGCATTGTATTGGTCTGTCAGCTAATCCACTGACTGACGTTGGTTTTGCTTCACCAAGCGGAACAATCTCCGATGTCGTTTTTCTTTGATAAAGTGTGGACGTCTAACACCATGGCGTCTACTGCTGGTTTCACCGTCATTCATCCACTTTGCATACGTACTAACAATTGTAGATCGCGAACAACCCACGAGTCGTGCAGTTTCGGAAATGCTTGTTCCGAGCCTTCGAGCCATTACAATCTGCCCTCTATCAAAGTTGCTTAGATCCGCAGACTTTCCCATCACATACAAAAGTAAGCTAAGCGCAAGAATGATTCCTCAGACTCTCCAGCAACAGTTAAATACCACTCCCACTTGTTCACGTACCGTTCACGTCATCCAGGCGAGTTCATTGTTAAATGTGGGGGTGGTCATAATGTTTTGGCTCTTGAATGTATATGTAATTAGTGTCAATCTAAAAATAATTTGTATATATTTCACACAAAATTTTAAATATACATTTCAGTCCTATCATAATAGTTGAATTCTAATTAAAAAAGGTGTTAATGACCAAATAGTAATTAAAAAAATCTGGGTCTTGAAAATATTACATATATATTAGAGTATGTTAGTAATGTTTATTTGAAGAGTTCCTGGATTTTATTTGCACGCTATACTAAAAAAATACATTCAATGTAATACATATGTTCTCTATTCATATCTTTGCAGAATTATAAAAAATGAAACATACTATATTACAGTGTGCGTATATTAATGCATCAATAAAAACTCATTGATTTTTACTTGTGGATAACTCTGTAATACGCTATTTTTGCAAGGCACTGTGAAGGGTCCTTGTATTTTTTTTCTAAGTTACATTCATTCAATTTTATGTGCATGCTATATGATTTTTAGCCTAACTATGCTCGATTTTTTGCCCTAACCTCTGCTGTTTCTTTTGAGAAAAATGGGCCCTTTAGAAAAAAAAAAATGGGATCTATCGAATTTTTAAGAGCACGCTGTATTGGTAGCAAAAATCTTATCCGTCGAACTCGTCATGTTGTATCATTTTTAGTCTATCGTATGTCGAATTTTTACCCTAATCTCTTTTCCTTTTAGAAAAATGGTCCCCTCCCGAAAAAAATGGGGCCCCTTTTATTTTATGTTCACGCTAAATCATGTTTAGCCTAACTCGTATTCATCACATTTTTATGTGAACGCTGTAACATAACAGGCACGCTGTAGTTGCCTCTGTTGTTTCCTTTTAGAGAAACGGGTCCTCACGAAAAAAATGCGGAATCTTTTTTTATGTGCATGCTTAATAATGTTTAGCCTAACTCGTATCCATCGCATTTTTACGTGCACGCTGAAGCCCAAACTCTGTTGTTTCACTGCAGGGTAAAAAGGTGCAGGTAAATTAACTCTTAACTGATTTTATGAAGTGTCACTGTAGCCTAACTTGTATCCATCGCATTTTTACGTGTACGCTGTAGCCTAACCTCTGTTGTTTCCCTGCAGTGTAAAAAGGTGGAGGTAAATTAACTCTTAACCGATTTTATGAAGGGTCACTGTAACCTAACTTGTATCCATCGCATTTTTACGTGCACGCTGAAGCCTAAACTCTGTTGTTTCCCTGCAGGTAAAAAAGAAGGTGGTAAATTAACTCTTAACGGATTTTATGAAAGGTTACTGTAGCCTAACCTATGCCTTTAGCCTCACTCGTATAAAAAAAAATTGGGGGGAAGGGAGTAAACTTACTCTTACCTGATTTTATGAAAGGTTCCTGTAGTTCAACCTGAGCCTTTTGCCTCACTCGTATCTAAAAAATATGGAGGGGGCAAAATAACACTTATTCGATTTTATAAGTGGTCCCTGTAGCCTAACCTATGTTTTTAACCTCATTCGTATCTAAAAAAGGCAGGATAAACTAACTCGTATCCGATTCTATGAAGGATCCCTGTAGCATAACCGAGACGTGACCGACTCCTAAACTTTTCTACATAAAATAAAATTGCTAGAAAATTCTCAAGTCCCACGCACGCGTGTTCTTATAATTGTATTTATACCCTACTTTCCTTATTGTTTATTTATTTAAGGGGAAAAAATACGAATGTTTTTCCTACTCTATCCAGGTTTAGGATTGGCAGCTCTTAATACTGGCATGCTAAAAAATTAAAAAATAATTTTTTACTTTAAGGGGCTGTCCATAAATGATATCACACTTTTTTTTCAATATTTTTGACCCCCCTCCCCCCTCTTGTCACATGTCACACTATATTACATAAAGATATACTTGCAGTTCAAAAACAAAGCACTACGTTATAGATCATATTTCAAATTTTATTTTTAAACTTTAACTATGTGTTTTAATGACATTTGTGAGCATAACAATAAAAATGTTTCGTGCACTTATTTTGTATGAAATAAGATTAAGGTTTACAACAAAAAATATAATTAATATACAATAGTAATAAAATATTAATATGAAGGAGCAATTGATTTTTTTTTTAAAGAAAGGAATATAAGTAAAAACAAATCACATGAAAGTTGTTTTAGCCTCGATTAAAAAATACCCTCAAATTCTGGTAATTTCAAAATAACTTCAAAATTTAGTCTGCTGATTTTAAATGATTTTATTTAAATCAAAATGTGTGACGTCACACTTCTTCTTGCCTCCTCCCACCCCCTTGTCACAAACTGTCACAATTTCATGAACCCCCTCCCCCCCCCCTTCAAGCGTGACATCATTTATTGACGGCCCCTAAAGAAATTTTATTTCAGATTTACTAGCCTATGATGGCTCATATAATAAAGGAAAATTTTAAGGTATGTCACAGAAAGAACATATTATTATTTTTAAAGAACATTATGATTTTTATTTTATTTTTTAAATTCATTATTTTTTCAACTTGTTAAAACAACAAGAAAAGTTTAATTTAAAGAACATTAAGTATGTTATTTTTCATAAGATTCTCGAATTTATACTTAATAAAATAGAAAGGGAGAGAAAAAAAATATAATTAAAAATTGATAACTTTTGCAATTAACTATCTTCCAGAAACTAGCCAAATCTTCTTTGAACATGTAATGATTTTTATAAAAATACTATTATTAATTCAAAATAATTCTCATAGCCATTCATAAGTTTTTATTAGTTTAATAGAGAATTTTTTATGTAAAAAATAGCGAAAATAAAAGATCCCATATATTTAAATTAATTCTCATAAATAATTAACTAAGATTGTGTTACATAAAAAAAGAAATATACCCTTACATTTGGATTTAAACAAAGAAATAATAAAATATATATTTTGTTATTTATGTGCCATGAAATCATCACAAAATACGAAATATTTTCGTTAATATGCAACTTGAAATTTACGATACTTAACACTTCTTTTGAAATCTCACTTTGCAACAGTACAAGCCCCGCCTTCTCCGGAAAGTTGGTGGGCTAGATGGGTTTTTCAAGTTTATGCATAAAAGTATTTTACAATATTGATTTTATTTTTATTTATTACAGTCTAATAAAATATGCTATGCGAAACTACGAATACGCATTCTTTCCGATGAAAATATTCCATATCTTGCAACAGAAAAAGTGCGCGTGGGGAAGTTAATTGCCTAGATACATTTTTCACATTTGTACATATATTAGAATGTACGGATTTTGTTTGAAATTTCTCTCAGCCTAACAAAATATGGACAACTAAATGATAAAAATATGTTTTATTCCAGATAAAAACTTTGCAACATATTATACAAAAAAGAAAATTGCGCAGATTGAACAAAGGTATCGGTCTTCAAATTTAGTCAAAAATTTTTTATTTTTTAAACTTTAGTATATTTGTAAATTATCACTTACAAAAAAAAAAAAAAAAAAAAAGACAATTGTCTTTCAAACTCTATTCAGGCTTAGGATTGGCAGTTGTTAAACTGTCATTTAAAAAAATAGTTTTTTACTTTAAAATTTTTTTATTTCAGATTTACTAGCTTATGATGTCATATAATAATGGAAAATTCTAAGGTATGTCACAGAAAGAACATATTATAACTATTATTATTTTTAAAGAATGCTATGATTTTTATTTTTTTTAAATTAATTATTTTTTCATCTTGTTAAAACAACAAGAAAAGTTTAATTTAAAGAACATTAAGTATCTTATTTTTCACAAGATTCTCGAATTTATATTTAATAAAATAGAAAGGGAGAGAAAAAAAATATAATTAAAAATTGATAACTTTTGCAATTATCTATCTTCCAGAAACTTTAGCCAAATCTTCTTTGAACATGTAAATGATTTTTATAAAAATACTATTATTAATTCAAAATAATTCTCATAGCCATTCATAAGTTTTTATTAATTTAATAGAGAATTTTTTAATGTAAAAAATAACGAAAAAAAAAGAGACCCCATATATTTAAATTAATTCTCATAAGTAATTAACTAAGAGTGTGTTACATAAAAAATAAATATACCCTTACGTTTGGATTTAATCAAAGAAATAATACGAAATATATTTTTAAACACATTTTTTTTCTTTTAATTATCTAAATTTTGCATTTATATCTTTTTAAAACCCTATAAATGTATTCAGTAATTTATTTAAATTAGGGAAGTACTAGAAATTTAATTCTTCTATGGTTTCATTTCATACTGTTAGATGGAAGATACAACGACCAACATTGAAAACAAGGTTTTGGCTGAAATATTACACTCCTTCCTTTGACGGATGCCTTCCTATATATTCTACCTTCTTTGTATTCATGAATACAGGCTGTTTACAAGGGAGTACATATTCTTGATATGCTTAAGGGTCATATTATATAAGCTGAATAAATAATTTTTATTTATAATTTTTCTATATATTACTGTTATTTATTTATAGTATGAAAAGAAAAAAATTAAGAACGTGTATATTTGTAATTTTTGTAGAAAACGGACAATCAAAGTTCCGATTTCGACGATTGATGATTCCAAAAGGCCCGTGCCCAATGTCACAAAGTTACGGGCCATAACGAATTAAGTAGTACTAACAGGAGATAAACCGTCATAAGAATGGAAGCATTCGCATTTCGGCATTTAAATTTTTAAAATTGATAATGGACTAAATCTACCTGCTGAAATTTCAGAAAAATGTATAGTTATGGAACTCCAATAAATATTACTCGCAATATATTTAGTTTATGGCGATGTGCATGTGTCTTTTAATAATAAAACTATAATAAATAGTACGTTTGTTGTCAGGTAATAAATATTGATTCAAATATTAATTAGCTCAGATATAATAAAATTTAAAGAAATTAAGAACTGCATTTACTATTAAATGGGCTTTTCGCTTAAAAGCTGTAAGTGTATATTTTGAACTTTAACATGATATTCAGAAGCTTTTTAGTGCAGATTGACATACATATTTTGTTAGTTTTTATGCACATATAATCCGCTCTCTGGGATATAACGTGGAAATATCTTAACATTGCCTTTATTCTCTAGCAACAATTAGGGCATGGCGGATATGTTGAAAATGAAAGCTCGGTCATTTTACCCAATGGCTTAGTGATTAAAAAATTATGGAAGGGTTTCCACAACAGTTGCCAAACCTTACGATTTTTGAGTAACATTATTTTCAAATAGAAATAATCGCTTTATTTAATGGCGAAAATTCGTGATTAAATAAGACGAAGAATGATTTCGGACACAGTGGGTCTCAATAATCTGTAGCTTTTGCTGCTTTGGAGTACTCTCGTTTTAAAATAAATTGAAAAATTAGGAATATCAGGTTAAATAAAATATTTATGTGAACAATAAACCGTCCAAACTGATTTTTAATGACATTATCACGAAATCAATATTTTAATTAATTTAGATAGATGGAAGATGCGTATGTTCCTTCGAATTTCTTTTTGAGTTTTGAAATTTTCTACTTAGAATTTTAATCGTAGAACTTGTAATCATTTTATTTAATTGCAGAGTTTAGAATAATTTTCTGCCAATCAGTAAGACGAAAGATGCTGTGAAAATGTAACGTAACCTGTAGATGATTTAAAACTACACTTTTGCTGATAATCCTAATTGTTAGACTTAATCAAAATTAAAAGAACTTAACACGGAAGATGTTTGAAGCAGATACTATTTATCATTATCAGATACATTACTAAAAACGGAAAACCTCACACCCCAAAATGAAAAAGTAAGAATATTTGAGGATCGTGAAAGGTTTTTAGTGTGTTGCATTCATATTTTGGCAGTTTTTATGTACATATAATCCGATGTCTGACATGAAACATGAAAATATTCTAACTCCTCCTTTTTCCCCTTGCTACAATTGGTGGGGGTTGGGTTGTTGAAAATGAACGGAGTTTTTTGAAGGAAACAAGAACGAAATAGCATGCATAAGGCAAAGATTATAAAAAACTTTCCAACACTAACAGAATATTACTAACCTTGTGAGCGTCTGAGGACTTCCCTGCATTCTCATAAAAATGATTATAAAACATATACTAATTAAAATTTCCTTTCCCTGTTAGCTTCGAAAATACACATCATATCTCTTTATTTTACATATATCTTAAAATACGATTCTACTCCAAAATTCTTTTTCCTACAGTCGAATTAAGTTGTTTCTGGGAAACCTAAAAATACGGGTAAACCGCTTAGAGTGAAGAAATTTAATTTTTTCATACAATGAAATCGATCACGGTCCATCCTGTAACCGAAATCTTTTGCGCGTTTTTGTAAATGAAGATGAATGCTACGCATTCTTTAGTCTATAAAAATCATGTTGTAGTACACCTCAGTGATCTTATATTATTTCCTTATGTTTGAAGTATCATAACACCATTTAAATGCATCGAAAATGTTTTCCCCCATTTATTATGATGTAACGAAGTTTTTTGTGCATTTCTGTTAACGAACAATAAATTCTACTTTTTCTATATCCCTGAAAATGAATGGTTTAGTTCACCTCTATTTTGTTTATAAATTTCTTTATGTTTGAAGCATTGTAGCATAATAATTTTTTACCATAGACCATAATGTAACGGAATTTCTTTATAAATGCTACACGCTTCATTTTAAATCCTCCAACATTCTATAGGAAAAATTAATAATATATAAAAATTCCATGGTAATCTGTGAATATTTGCGAGAGTTTCAGCACAGAAAGACGGCAGACTGACAGACAGAATTCATAAACACTTTTCAACTACGCTGAAAAGTGTTAAAATGGGGCAAAGAAAGTGACGTCACATCAATGGAGGGATATTAATCGAGCGTGACAACCTGAGAGATGAGCGGAGGGAGGGCTACAAAAATCATGAAATTTTGATGACGTAATTAATATCCCTTTATACCAAATGCTAAGAAAATATTAATTGTTAAAAGCATTAAAAAAACTAAAATACCTATTTATTCGCATATTTCGCGCAATTTTTTTTACCATTTCTTCAGCGCCAAAAGAAGGAGATGCGAAAAATACACGGATTACTATATTTTTAAAATATTTATATATGGAAGAGAAGCTTGACGTAAATTAAGCTTGGAGTAATTTAAAATATGTTTCTCTTTAAAATAATTATAACATTTTATCGATTAATAATTATTAAAAAGTTAATTACAGTTGCATGAGTTACTTACGTAACATTTTAAGAAAAGGCGAACACGGTCCTTTTTTAGTTTTTAGGAATGCTTCAGATATTAATAATAATAACAACAATAATAACAAGTAAGTTAGCAAGAGTGCATTTTTTGAATTTAAAAATTCTATTGTTATATTTTTCCGCAAAGCGGTCTGCTCTAAATTTGAACTCTGTGGTAAAAATAATTTTTCTAGATATTGTAATTTCACAGCACGATCAGATGTCTTAACTTAAACTGTTTCCTTTTCGACAGGAAGTACTAATATATCACACGTCTGTTGATGCAGTATTATTGGTCATGAAATCACGTGTACTCATGCTCACATGCTGCGATAAATTGCAGGATGCTAACCTGTGAACGCAAAGAACGCAATATGTTTCTTTGGATACACATAATTAAACTCAACATTGACTTTAAATCTGGTGATGAAATTAAAACTGTTTCGATATATGCAGTTAGAGTAATTTGAAACCGTGTTTCATTATTTCGGACTTTTCCTTATATGCTTCTGAAGGAGGTCTGAATAAAAGTTTCCGGCAACAGGTGCGCAACATTTCGTATTACTCTCATATACTCAGCTCCCAAACATAGGTTGCTTTTCAGCATTTGTATGCTAATTAAAAGGAAAGAGTGTGCATATGAAGACACGCGATATAGTTTATAAAAAATATATTTTTACACCAGCTGACCCGCCCGCAATAGCCCGGACCCATGATAATAACCTTAAACAGAACTCAAGTATGTATGATTTTTTTTAAAGCATCACCAAGGTCCCAAAAAGGAGATAAATATTCAAAATTGGTGGTAACTGAGGTCCGAGAAATATTTTTGTCTTTCTAGTAGTAGCTGCATGTCCAAAGAAGTTGTTAGAAAAAAAAATGCCAGTGAATCGGACGATTTTAAGGAAGCTATAGTAGGGGACCCAAAAGAGGCCAACTGACAGTTTTTGAGCAGGGCCCTAAAAGGAAAACACTTTAAAATGTCCCAGTACTTAGGACTTCAGATATACAATTTGCCGAAATTAAGCATAGGGTATAAATTAATCATTAGAATTAAATTTTAAAGAAAAATGAGTATCATTTGTGAAAAATGCATGGCACGCAAAAATTTCACGCGCCCCGGTCTGTGCCCCAGCGGACTATTGTCCTAAGTAAAATGAAGAAATGGGAAAATAAATAAACAGAGAAAACGCCACAAAACGAAAAAGAATGGATGAAAAGGGGGAAAGTTATTAACAACTTAGGGAACAAAAATTTCAAAGGGCCCTGCCATGTAGTCAGGGTCTTAAATGGACTGTAGAAATGGGGATTAACTTAATGGTGAAAAAGACCCCCCAAAAAGAAGAAATCGGATAAATAGACCGCATGTTTCTAACAATTTAGGGCATTATTGAAACGAACGATTTTAAAGAGAGCTATAGTAGAAGGTCCAAAGAAGGCCAACTGATAGTTTTGAGAAGGGTCCTACAGGGAAAATATATTAAAAGGTTCTAGTGCTTAGAGCTTTATAACTTCAATTAATCGAAATTAAGCATATGGTATAAATTATTAGAATAAAATCTTATTAAAATGCTTAAAAACGGGCCCCAGGGTCCCAATACAAATATGAGGGTGCTTGTGAAGGGAGAGGACTCCAAGACTCAATTTTAAAGTTAGTCATTGAGGGGAGTGAAAAATTCATGGCGCAGAAAATTTCAAACGCGCAGTACCGGGCCCCAGGGGGCCATTGTTTTAACTGGAATGTAGAAATATGGAATAAATAAATAGACAAGAGGCCCCAAAAACGAAGAGGATCGGATTAAAAGAGGACAAATTATTAACAACTTAGGGAACAAAAACTTCAAGGTGCCCTGTACCGGACCCCAGGGGACCAGGAACTTACAGGAACTCGATCTAGAGGAGAGGAGTCCAAGACTCAACTTTAAATTTTTCCATCGACAGGGTGACACATTTAGGAAGTAGAAAAATGTATGTCACACAAAAAGTTGAAAGGGCCTTGGTTCTTAACTCGAAAGTAGAAATGGAGGAATAACTAAATAGAGAAAAGATACCCCAAAACTAAAAAAATCGGATTAAAACAGGGGAAGTTATTAACAATTTAGAGACAATAACTGAAAGGTGTTCTGTTCTGGGACCTTGCAGGCCAGTGTGTTAAATAGAGTGTAGAAATGGAGATTAACTAAATGGAGAAAGAGGGCCCTAAGATTGAATAAAGAGGGGGCAAGTTATTAATAATTTAGGGCGGAAGCGATTGGACGAATTTTAAAAGATCTCTAGTAGAAGACCCAAAAGGGGACAACTGAGCAAGGTCCTAAGAGGAAAACATCTTAAAAGGTCCTAGAGTTCAGCGCTTTGGAACTTCAATTAAACAAAAATAAGCATAGGGTATAAATTAATCATTAGAATAAAATTTTAGTAAAATGCTTAAAAACGGGCTCTAGGGAATCCATAAAAAAAAAGGTGGTTGCGAGGGGAGAGGAATGCAAGACTAAACTTTAAAGTTACTGATTGAGAGGGTGATACAATTAGGGGAGTGAAAAATGCTTGGCGCATAAAAAACTGAAGCGCCTCGGACCAGGCCACAGGAGTCCTGGGTCTTTACAAGAATGTAGAAATGGGAATAACTAAATAGAGAAAAGCCCCCAAAACGAAGAAGATCGGATTGAAAGGGGCAAGTCATTAACAATTTAGGGAACAAAAACTTCAAGGGGTCCTGTACCGAACCTCAAGAGACAAGGTTTTTATAGGAGCTCGGTCTCGAGAAGAGGAGACCAAGACTCAATTTTAAATTTATGCAGTGACAGGGTGACACAATTAGGGGGGGGGAGGGGAATTCATGTCGCATGAAAAGTTGAAAAGGGCCCCAGGTTCTGACTCTGATGTAGAAATGAGGGAACAGCTAAATGGAGAAAAGTCCGCAAAAACGAAGAAGATCGGATTAAAAGAGGGCAAATTATTCATAATTTAGGGAACAAAAATTTCAACCAGGCCCTTGGTCGGCGAGGGTCTTAACTGGAATATAGAAACGGAAAAATAACTAAATGAAAAAAGGGCTCCAAACATGCAGAAGATCGGATGAAAAAGAGACAAGTTATTAACAATTTAATAGACAGAAACCTCAAGAATCCTGTACCGGGCCCCACGGGGCCAAGGTCGTAACTGGAATGTAGAAATGTGGAAAAAACTAAATGGAGAAAGGGGCCATAAAAATGCAGAAGATCGGATAAAAAGGGACAAGTTATTAACAATTTAAGGTACAAACATAAAAGGAAGTAGCTGAAAGTGCTAATAAGTTGTTAGAAAAAAATTGCTAATTGAATCAGACAATTTTTAAGGGAGCTATAGTAGAGGGGGCTCTAGGGTGCCAGGGTCATAACTGGAATGTAGAAATGGGGATTAACTAAATGGAAAAAGGGACACCTAAAACGAAGAAGATTGGATTGAGAGGGGGCAATTCAGGACATAATAATTTAGGGCAGAAGTGATCGGACGATTTTTAAGAGATCTATAGCAGAAGGCCCTAAAAGGGACAACTGATAGTTTCGAGCAGGGCCATAAGAGGAAAACATCTTAAAAAGTCCCAGAACTTAGCTCTTTGGAACTTTAATTAGTCAAAATTAAGCATAGGGTATAAATTAATCATTAGAATAAAATTTTAGTAAAATGCTTTAAAACGGGCCCTAGGGCCCAATAAAAAATGAGGGTGGTTGCGAGGTGAGAGGAATCCAAGACTAAACTTTAAAGTTACTGATTGAGAGGGTTATACAATTAAGGGGAGTGAAAAATGCTTGGCGCATAAAAAATTTAAGTGCCCCGCACCAGGCCACAGGAGCCCCGGGTCTTATCTCGAATACAGAAATGGGGGATCAACTAAATAGAGAAAAGGCCCCATAAACGGAGAAGTTCGGATTAAAGAGGGCAAGTTATTAACAATTTAGGGAAAAAAACTTCAAGGAGAACTGTACCGGGACCCAGGGGGCCAGGGTATCAGAAGAGCTTGATCTCGGGGATAGGAATCCACGACTCAACTTTAAGGTTATGCATTGACAGGGTGACACAATTAGGGGGTAGAAAAATGCATGGCACACAAATAGTTGAACGGTCTTCGGTTCTTAACACGAAAGTATAAATGGGGAATAACTAAATAGAGAAAAGGTTCCCAAAACTAAAAAAATCGGATTAAAAAGGGGCAAGTTATTAACAATTTAGGGAACAAAAAGTTCAAGGTGCTCTGTTTTGGGCCCCAGCGAGTCAGGGTGTTAAATGGAATGGGTCTCTAAAACGAAGAATATCGGATAGAAAGGGGGAAAAGTTATTAACAATTTAGGGCATAAAAATTAAGCACAGTTGTGATCGGAGGATTGTTAAAAGATGTATAGTAGAAGGCACAAAAGTGGACAACTGATAGTTTGGAGCAGGGCCCTAAGAGGAAAACATCCTAAAACATCTTAGTACTTAGCGCTTTAGAACATCAATTAGCCGAAATTAAGCATAACGTATAAATTAATCATAAGAATTAAATTTTCTAAATGTTTCTAAATTTTTCTAAAGGTTTTCTAAAGTTATTTCTAGTGTTCCAATAAAAATATGAGGGTGGTTTCGAGGGGAGAGGAATGCAAGACTAAACTTTAAAGTTACTCATTGAGAAGGTGATATAATTAGGAGAGTGAAAAATGCTTGGCGCATAAAAAATTGAAGAGCTCCGGACCAGCCCACAGGAGCCCCTGGTCTTATCTTGAATGTAGAAATGGGGGAATAACTAAATAGAGAAAAGGTCGCCTAAGCGAAGAAGATCGGATTAAAAGAAGGCAAGTTATTAACAATTTAGGGAACAAAAACTTCAAGGGGAACTGTACCGGGACGTAAGGGGCCAGGGCCTCAGAAGAGCTCGGTCTCGGGGAAAAGAATCCAAGACTCAACTTTAAAGTTATGCATTGACAGGGTGACAGAATTAGTGGGTAGAAAAATGCATGGCACACAAAAAGTTGAATGGGCTCCGGTTCTTAACTCGAAAGCAGAAATGGGGAATAACTAAATAGAGAAAAGGCTCCCAAACTAAAAAAAATCGGATTAAAAGGGGCAATTTATTAACAATTTAGTGAAGAAAAACTTCAAGTTGCACTGTTTTGGGCCCAGCGGGCCTGGGTGTTAAATGGAAAGTAGAAAACGGAATTAACTAAACGGAAGAAATCGGAATTAACAGGCTACAGGAGACCCGGGTCTTAACTCGTATGTAGAAATGGAGGAATAACTAAGCAGAGAAAAGGCCCCCAAAACGAAGAAAATCGGATTGAAAGGGGGAAAGTCATTAACAATTTAGGGAACAAAAACTTCACAGGGTCCAGTACCGGACCCCAAGAGACCAGAGTTTTACAGGAGCTCAGTCTCGATGAGAGGAATCCAAGACTCAACTTCAAATTTATGCATGACAGGGTGACACAATTAAGGGCGGGGTGAAAAATGCACGTCACATGAAAAGTTGAAGGAGCCCCAGGTCTTTACTTGAATGTAGAATTGAATATATAAGTAAATGGAGAAAATGCCCCAAAAATGAAGAAGATCGGATTAAAAGGGGGCAAGATATTAACAATTTAGGGAACAAATACTTCATCCGGGCCCTTGGTGGGCCAGGGTCTTAGCTGGAATATAGAAATAGAAAAATAACTAAATGAAGGAAGGGCTAGAAAAATGAAGAAGATCGGATGAAAAAGTGGCAAGTCATTAACAATTTAATGAACAAAAACCTCAAGGGACCCTGAACCGGGCTCCATGGGGCCAAGGTCGTAACTGGAATATAGAAATGGGGGAAAAAACTAAATGGAGAAAGGGGCCATAAAAATGCAGAAGATCGGATAAAAAGGGACAAGTTATTAACAATTTAAGGTATAAAACATAAAAGGAAGTAGCTGAAAGTGCTAATAAGTTGTTAGAAAAAAAATTGCTAATTGAATCGGACAATTTTTAAGGGAGCTATAGTAGAAGGCCGAATAAAGGGCCAACTGATAGTTTTAAGCAGAGGCCTAAGAGAAAAATATCTTAAAAAGTTCTAGTATTTAACGCTTTAGATCTTCAATTAGTCGAAATTAAGCATAGGTCTCAAATTAATCATTAGAATAAAATTTTAAAGAAATGCTTAGAAAAGCAATAAACACATCCCGCAATAAAAAATATGAGGGTTTTGGCATGGGAAGAGGAGACCAAGACTTAAATTTAAATATACGCATTAAGATTGGAAACAGGTGGTAAACAATGCATGGCGCAAAAAAAAAGGTCAATGGTCAATGGCCCCCGTATTGGTCAAAAGGGGGCCCGGGATCGAACTGGAATGTAGAAATGGGAGAATAACTAAATGTAGAAAAGGACCCAAAGCGAAGAAGATAGGATTAACAAGGGCAATTTTATTAACAATTTAGGGAATAAAAATTTCTACAGGGTCCTCTTTACCAGGCTCTACGGGGCTAGGGTCATAACTGGAATGTAGAAATGGGGATGAAGTGAATGGAAAAAAGGGCCCCTAAAATGAAGAAGATTGGATAGAGAGGGGGCAATTCAGGGCATAAAAATTTAGGGCAGTAGTGATCGGACGATTTTTAAGAGATCTATAAGTTTCGAGCAGGGCCCTAAGAGGAAAACATCTTAAAAAATCCTAGAACTTAGCTCTTTGGAACTTTAATTAGTCAAAATTAAGCATAGGGTATAAATTAATCATTAGAATAAAATTTTAGTAAAATGCTTAAAAACGGGCCCTAGGGTCCAATAAAAAATGACGGTGGTTGCAAGGGGAGAGGAATCCAAGACTAAACTTTAAAGTTACTGATTGAGAGGGTGATACAATTAGGGGAGTGAAAAATGCTTGGCGCGTAAAAAGTTGAATGGGCTCCGGTTCTTAACTCGAAAGTAGAAATAGGGGGATAACTAAATAGAGAAAAGGCTCCCAAAACTAAAAAAAATAGGATTAAAAGGGGGCAAGTTATTAACAATTTAGTGAACAAAAACTTCAACTCTGTTTTGGGCTCTAGCGGGCCAGGGTGTTAAATGGAATGTAGAAAACGGAATTAACTAAATGGAGAAGGGGGCCCATAAAACGATGAATACCGGATAGAGAGGGGAAAAGTTATTAGGGCATAATTTAGGGCAATTAATAATTAATACAATTTAGGGCATAAAAATTAAGTGCAGTAGTGATCGGACGATTTTTAAAAGATGTATAGTACAAAACACAAAAGGGGACAACTGTTAGTTTTGAGGAGGGCACTCAGAGGAAAACATCCTAAAAGATCTTAGTACTTAGCGCTTTAGAACTTCAATTAGCCGAAATTAAGCATAACGTATAAATTAATCATTAGAATTAAATTTTCTAAAGGTTTCTAAAATTTTTAAAGGTTTTCTAATGTCTTTCTATGGTTCCAATAAAAATATGTGGGTGGTTGCGAGGGGAGAGGAATGCAAGACTAAATTTTAAAGTTACTCATTGAGAAGGTGGTACAATTAGGGGACTGAAAATTGCTTGGCGCATAAAAAATTGATGCGCCCAGAACAGGCCACAGGAGCGCGTGTCTTAACTCGTATGTAGAAATGGGGGAATAACTAAATAGAGAAAAGGCCCCCAAACGAAGAAGATCGGATTGAAAGGGGGAAAGTCATTAACAATTTAGGGAACAAAAACGTCAACGGGTCCTGTAGCGGACCCCAAGAGACCAAAGTCTTATAGGAGCTTGGTCTCGAGGAGAAGAGTCTAAGACTCAACTTCAAATTTATGCATGACAGGGTGAACAATTAAGGGGGGGGGGTGAAAAATGCATGTCGTATGAAATGTTGAAGGGGACCCAGCTCTTTACTCGAATGTAGAAATGCGGAAATACTTAAATGGAGAAAAGGCCCTAAAAACGAAGAAGTTCGGATTAAAAGAGGGGCAAGTTATTAACAATTTAGGGAACAAAAACTTCAACCGGGCCCTAGGTCGGCAAGGGTCTTAGCTGGAATATAGAAATGGAAAAATAACTAAATGAAGAAATTGCTCCAAAAATGAAGATCGGATGAAAAAGTGGCAAGTTATTAACAATTTAATGAACAAAAACCTTAAGGGACCCTACCCTGTACTGAGCCCCATATTGCCAAGGTCGTAATTGGAATGTAGAAATGAGGAAATAACTAAATGGAGAAAGGGGCCATAAAAATGAAGAAGATCGGATAAAAAGGGACAAGTTATTAAGAATTTAAGGTAGAAAACATAAAAGGTAGTAGCTGAAAGAGCTAATAAGTTGTTAGAAAAAAATTGCTGTTTGAATCGGACAATTTTTAAGGGAACTATGCGGCTCAAAAAGAGCCATCTGATGGTTTTTGAGCTGAGGCTTAAGAGAAAAATATCTCAAAAAGTTCTAGTATTTAGCGCTTTAGATCTTTAATTAGTCGAAATTAAGCATAGGTTTTAAATTAATCATTAGAATAAAATTTTAAAGAAATTCTTAAAAAAGCAATAAACATCCCGCAATCAAAATATGAGGGTTTTGGCATGGGGAGAGGAGACCAAGACTTACATTTAAATTAACGATTGAGAGGGGACACAATTAGGTGGTAAACAGTGCATGACGCAAAAAAAATTCAATCGGCCCCGGATCAAAATTCCGGAATGATAGTTCTCCCGGAATAACAATATTACATCCCACTTCTGAAATAAACGTTCTAAGCATGTTGAGATGAAAGCTTTAAATTTGAAATTTGACATCTTGTGCTATTTATTTCGCATAATTCGTCGCTCAACATCTCTAAAAGTGTAAATGTAAAATTCGGAAAATCTAAATTCTTGACCATGGGAATTCTATCCCTTCCCCCACCTCCCCAGACATATTTAATGATCAACACCATATCAAAATTTCTGAATGATATTTCTTCCGGAATATAAATATTAAATCCCAATTCTTAAATAAATATTCTAAGCAAGTTGAGATGAAAGTTTTGAATTTGAAATTTGACTTATTTTGCTATTTATTTCACATAATTGGTCTCCCGATGTCTCTAAAAGTCTAAATGTAAAATTCAGGGAGCCTAAATTCTAAACCATGGTAATTCTAACCCCTCCTCACGCAATGATCAACACCATATCAAAATTCCGGAACGATATTTCTCCCGGAGTAACGATATTACATCGCTCTTCTGAAATAAACATTTTAAGCATGTTGAGGTGAAAGTTTTGAATTTGAAATTTGACATCTTGTGCTATTTATTATTTATAATTTGTAGCTCAACATCTCTAAAAGTCTAAATGTAAAATTCGGAAAATTTAATTTCTTGACCACGGAAATCCAACCCCCCCCCCCCCCCCCTCTCTCCACACATATTTAATGATCAAAACCATATCAAAATTTCTGAATGATATTTCTTCCGGAATATAAATATTAAACCCCACTTCTTAAATAAACATTCTAAGCAAGTTGAGATGAACCTTTGAATTTAAAATTTGACTTCTTGTGCTATTTATTTCTCAGAAATTGTCTCTCAATGTCTCTAAAAGTCTAACTGTAAAATTTGGAGAACCTAAATTCTAGACCAGGGTAATCCTAAAACCCCTCCCCACTTAATGATCAACACCATATAAAAATTCTGGAACGATATTTCTCCCGGAGTAACGATATTACATTGCTCTTCTGAAATAAACATTCTAAGCATGTTGAGGTGAAATTTTCGAATTTGAAATTTGACTTCTTGTGCTATTTATTTTGCAAAATTCGTCGCTCAACGTTTCTAGAATTCTAATTGTAAAATTCGGAGAACCTAAATTCTTGACCACGGAATTTCTAACGCCTCTCCACTTAATGATTAACGACATATCCGAATTCCGGGACGATATTTCTCACGGAATAACGGTGTTACATCCTACTTCGGAAATAAAAATTCTAAGCATGTTGAGATGAAAGTTTCGAAATCGTTAACCCATTTAGGAGAAAAGTATATATGTTGCTAAAATGCTGAAATGATTGACTGACACAAGGATTTACGAACAAATTTATTTGAAAAGCTTTTCTTCACGTACATTATAAAAACAAAATTTTATTGCAAAATTCTGATGCCATTGTGGCATTCGGAGATAAAAATTAAATGGGATATATAATATCCTATCGTTCTTCAAGTGGTTAAAAATTTCTTAAACTCAGTGGGTGTGTTCTAAATAGTTACAAGCATTTTAAGAGATAAAAATCTTCCCTTATTTTTACTTTTTTTTTGATTATTCAAATTATTTTGGAATTTGCTGGAAATGTTCCATGCAGTTCCTTCAGATCGGGTAAGAGATTTATTCAAAATATCTACCATTTTTTATAACTAGTATTTGCTTTACGTAATCGCGGAATATCTGTCAGTACAAAAGAGTAAATATCATTCTAAAATTGGGAAGCGTACATTTTCAGAGAGGAAATTCCACAAAATTGGTACATAACACTGGTCTTCACATGTGAGATTTTCTAATACAGTACGTTTAAAATAAGCAATTTCACCTTTCCATTTTTGGCAAATACACCGAAAAAAACTGCTAATTTTATCTTTAAAATATTTTGTCATTTCCTCTTTCACACAGTCTTTTGGTTTGTTAAGTTTATTTTTTTTCCCGAGACTTAAAAAATCAGCATAATGTTTTTACTCTAAGTTTTCTGATGAAAGTAAAAACATCTTAATATTAAAAGCATTAAAACAGATCTGTATTACATTAAAAAGTTTCTAATAGCGGTAAATAACTGATGATATCCACTCTTGAAAATCGGATTTTACATGGGAATGTTGAAGGATAATTATAACAATAATAATGCTGGAAATAAAAAATCTCAGAATTATTAATTATTGTTCAGCATTATTGTGCAATCTTACTAATAACATTTGTTGAAAACTTCAACATATTTTGCCTTTTTATCTTTCTTTCTGTTTTTCTGTTTAATTTAATTAATTTTCTTTTTCAAGTTCTGTTTTTCTGTTTTTTTTTTTTTATTATTATTATTTTATTTTTTTTAACTATTAATAATAACTACAAGGATTTTTTTAAATTAACATCAACACTTTATGATGAAATAAATTTAAAAAAAATAATAAAAGCTTCTAGAAATATCGGATATTATAAAACTTTTCGATATTGAAAAATAGCTGCTGATATTAATTTTTAAACATGAGGTTTGAATTGGCACTGTTGAATAATATTAATAACGATGAAAATGGAGGAAAACAAAAAATCTGATAATCTTCAACAGTGTTGAACAATCTTATTAAAACATTATTAAAATCCTCAAAGTATTTCATTATTTCCTCTTTCTCTCTATTTCCTCTTTCTTTTTTTTCCTTTTTTTTCCCAAGTTTTTTTTTTTTTTTTTTTTTTTTTTTAATATTAGCAATAAAAAAATCTGCATCATAAATTTATTCTAATTTATATTGAGGTTAAAAAATATCTTAATATTAAAAGCATTAAAACAAGTTAATATAATATTTAAAAGTTTACAATTATAGAAAATAGCTGGTGATATTTAGTGTTGAAAGTCGGATTCACCATGGATATGCTGAAGAATAATTATAACTACAATAATGCTGGAAAATAATAATCGGAGAAATATTAATTATACTTCAGTACTATTGTGCAATCTTATCAATAAATGTTTTGGAAAATTTCAACATATTTTGTCTTTTTTCTTATTTTTTCAGTCTTCAGTTTATTTGCTGTCCTTTTTTAAGTTTATGTTTTCCCCCTTTTGACAATTAATAATAACTACGAAGGTTTCATTAAATCAACATTAATATTTGTGATGAAAAAATAAGTATATATAAATTAATATAAGTATCCGATAATGGAAAATAGCTGCTGATTTTAATTTTTAAACATGAGATTTGAATTGGCACTGTTGAATAACACTTATAATGATAATAATATTGGAAAAGAAAAATCTGATAATCTTCAACTGTTTTGTATAACCTTATCAAAGTAGGTTATAGAGTAAAATAACTATTGATATTCACTCTTTAAAATCCGATTTAGAACATGGGAATGGTGAAGAATAATTGTAACAATAATAATTCTGGAAATCAAAAATCTGAGAATTAGTAATTATTTTTCAACATTATTGTGCAATCTTACTAATAACATTTTTTTTTTACTTCAACATATTTCAATTTTCCCCTGTTTTTCTGATCAATTTAAGTTTATTTATTTATTTATTTATTATTATTATTATTATTTTTTAAGTTTAACTGTTTCTTTTCTTTCCTTTATAAACAATCAATAAAAAAACTAGAATTTTATTCAATCAACGTCAAGATTTCTGATGACATAAAATTTTTTAAAGATTAATAAAAGTTTCCGATAGTGGAAAGCTTCAGCTGAAATTTTTTTAAATATATGATTTGAATTAACACTGTTGAATGTTATAAATATTGATAATAATTCTGGAAAACAGAAAATCGGAGAATGTTCAACTATATTGTACAAATTTATCAAAGACATTTATTAAAATCCCGAAAATATTTCATTGTTTTCTCTTTCTCTTTATTTTTTCTTTCTTTCTTCTTTTTTTCCCCATTTTCCCCAGTTTTTGTTAAAATTGTTAAAAATAAAAAAATCAGCATCGCGATTTTATTCTGAGTTTCATATTGAGGTAAAAATGTCTTAATTTTAAAAGCTTTAAAACTAGTCTATATAATATTTAAAAGTTTCTAATTGCGAAAAATAGCTGGTGATATTTCATGAAAACCGGATTTAACATGGGAATGCTCAAGAATAATTATAACAAAAATAAATCTGGAAAACAAAAATCTAGCAGTTATTAATTACACTTCAACAATATTGTGAAATTTTACCAAAGCTTTTGAAAATTTCAACATATTTTGTCGTTTTCCTTTCTTTCAGTTTTTCTGTTTATTTTTCCCCCTTTTTAAGGTTAGATTTTTCTTTTCTTTTAACAATTAATAATTTACAAGAATTTTATTAAATCAACATGATTTCTAATGAAATAAAAAAGTAAAAATTAATAAAAGTTTCCGATAGTGGAAAGCAGCTGTTTATATTAATTTTTAAACATGAGATTTGAATTGGGGCCTTTGAATAACACCAATAATGTTAACAATGCTCGAAAAGAAATATCTGATAATCTCCAACTCTGTTATACAACCTTATCAAAACCTTGTATTGAAATCCTGAAAATATTTCGTTGTTTTCACCTATTCTCTATGTATTTCTTTCTTTCTTTTTTCTTTCCTCTTTTTCAAAGTAAAAAAAAAAAAAAAATGTTAGAAACAAAACATCAGCATAATGATTTTATACTAAGTTTTATATTGTTTCAAAAATGTCTATAAAATAAAAACGTCTAAACAAGTCTAGAATATTATAAGTGCTTCTGACAGTGGAAAAAAGATGGTGATATTCATTTTTGAAATGAGATTTGAGTTGGAACTGTTGAATAATAATTTTAATAAAGTTGCTGAAAAAAAAATCTGTAAATAATCAGCTATATTTCGTTGTTTTTTCTTATTCTCTATATATGTCTTTCTTTCTTTTTTCTTTCCTCTTTTTCAGAAAAAAAATTAGTTGTTAGAAACAAAACATTAGCATAATGATTTTATACTAAGTTTTATATTGTTTCAAAAATGTCAAAAAATAAAAACATCTAAACAAGTCTAGAATATTATAAGTGTTTCTGGCAGTGGAAAATAGATGGTGATATTCATTTTTGAAATGAGATTTGAGTTGGAAATGTTGAATAATAAGTTTAATAAAGTTGCTGAAAAAAAATTCTGTGAATAATCAGCTATATTTGGTCTCTATTAAGCAATTTTACTTTAAAACTTTATTAAATCTTTGTTACCATAATATATTCTCTTTTTTTTTTGTTTTCTTCTCTCTTTATTTTATTTTCAAGTTAAGAATAGATTTTTCTAGCAATCAGAAATCAAAATAAAGATTTTATTCTGTTGTTGTCTGATTGAATAAAAAATATTTCAAAAGTAAAAGCATTTTAGAAAATCTTAGATATTATAAAGGTTTCCGGTAGTTCAGAAGAGCTGATCACTCCATTCTTCTATACAAGATTTATAATAATAATAATAAAGATGCTGAAAAAAGAGGAATCTGAGAGCAATCAATTACTAGCAAACTTTATTGTGCAGTATTGCTGATGATTTAGTTTTCGTAAATCATCAATATATCTTTTTTCTCTTTCTCTTTTATTTTATTTTTATTTTTTATTCTTTATTTTAATTTTTTTTTTGTTACAATTAATAATAATCACCAAAATTTTACTAAATCATCATAAAAATTTTTGATAAGAAAAATAAAGTCTAAAAAAATGTATAAAAAAAAATCCTAAGATTTTTTAAAAAATAGCTTTAGTAGAAAATATGATGATATTTATTCTTGAAAGAAATATTTGAATTAAGACTGTTGTATAATAATGATATAAATAATAATCCTAGAGCACAAAAATTTGTTAATAATCAATTTTAGTTCATATCAGCTATACAATCTTAATTAAGGTTTTTCATAAGATCTTCAAAATATTTTTTCCCCTCTCTTTCTTTCCGAGGCTTTTTTCCCCCATTGTACAGGATAGCTGAGGTCGATCACTAAACGGGCTAAATTGTGCTTTTTCTTACGTTTTTTTTTTTTTTTTTTTTTTTTTTTTTTTAAGCTACAAACGGTACCGAAACTGAAAATAACTTTATAAAATAAACAACAATCAAAATCAAAAATATAATACTAATTGAAATTTGACTTCTTAATGCTATTTATCTCGCAGAATTCGTCTCCCAATGTCTCTAAAAGTCTAAATATACAATTTGGAGAACCTAAATTCTAGACCACGAAATCCCAATCCCTCCCCATTAAATGATCAACATCATATCAAAACGATATTTCTCCCAGAATAACGATATTACATCCCACTTCTAAAATAAACATTCTAAGCGTGCTGACGTAAAAGTTTCGAATTTGAAATTTGACATCTTGCGCTATTTATTTCACAGAATTCGTCGCTCAACGTTTCTAGAATTCTAAATGTAAAATTCGGAGAACCTAAATTCTTGACCACGGTAATCCTATCCCCCCCCTCCCCCCCACACACACATATTTAATTATCAAAAACATTAAAATTCCTGAATGATATTTCTTCCGGAATACAAATATTACATCCCACTTCTTATATAAACATTTTGAACAAGTTGAGATAATTGTTTTGAATATGAAATTTGACTTCTTTTGCTATTTATTTCACAGAATTGGTCTCCCGATGTCTCTAAAAGTCTAAATGTAAAATTCGGAGAACCTAAATTCTAAACCATGGTAATCCTAACCCCTCCACACGTAATGATCAACACCTTATCAAAATTCCGGAACGATAGTTTTCCCGGAATCACGATATTACATCCCACTTCTGAAATAAACATTCTAAGCATGCTGACGTGACAGTTTTGAATTTGAAATTTGACATCCTGTGCCATTTATTTCGCAGAATTCGTCGCTCAACGTCTCTAAAATTCTAAATGTAAAATTAGAAGAACCTAAATTCTTGACCACGGTAATCCTATCCACCCCGCACACATATTTAATGATCAACACCATATAAAATTCCTGAATGATATTTCTCCCGGAATACAAATATTACATCCCACTTCTTAAATAAACATTATGAACAAGTTGAGATGAAAGTTTTGAATTTGAAATTTGACTTATTTTGCTATTTATTTCACAGAATTGGTCTCCCGAAGTCTCCAAAAGTCTAAATGTAAAATTCAGAGAGCCTAAATTCTAAACCATGGTAATTCTAACCCCTCCTCACGTAATGATCAACACCATATCAAAATTCCGGAATGATAGTTCTCCCAGAATAACAATATTACATCCCTCTTCTGAAATAAACATTCTATGCATGTCGAGGTGAAAGCTTTGAATTTGAAATTTGACATCTTGTGCTATTTATTTCGCATAATTCGTCGCTCAACATCTCTAAAAGTGTAAATGTAAAATTCGGAAAATCTAAATTCTTGACCACGGAAATTCTATCCCCCCCCACCTCCCCACACATATTTAATGATCAACACCATATCAAAATTTCTGAATGATACTTCTTCCGGAATATAAATATTAAATCCCAATTCTTAAATAAATATTCTAAGCAAAAACAGATGAAAGTTTTGAATTTGAAATTTGACTTATTTTGCTATTTATTTCACAGAATTGGTCTCCCGATGTCTCTAAAAGTCTAAATGTAAAATTCAGGAAGCCTACATTCTAAACCATGGTAATTCTAACCCCTCCTCACGCAATGATCAACATCATATCAAAATTCCGGAACGATCATTCTCTCGGAGTAACGATATTACATCGCTCTTCTGAAATAAACATTCTAAGCATGCTGAGGTGAAAGTTTCGAATTTGAAATTTGACATATTGTGCTATTTATTTCTTATAATTCGTCGCTCAACATCTCTAAAAGTCTAAATGTAAAATTCGGAAAATCTAAATTCTTGACCACGGAAATTCTATCCCTCCCCCCACCTCCCCACACATATTTAATGATCAACACCATATCAAAATTTCTGAATGATATTTCTTCCAGAATATAAATATTAAATTCCAATTCTTAAATAAATATTCTAAGCAAGTTGAGATGAAAGTTTTGAATTTCAAATTTGACTTATTTTGCTATTTATTTCACAGAATTGGTCTCCCGATGTCTCCAATAGTCTAAATGTAAAATTCAGAGAGCCTAAATTCTAAACTATGGTAATTCTAACCCCTCCTCACGCAATGATCAACACCATATCAAAATTCAGGAATGATATTTCTCCCGGAATAACAATATTACATCCCACTTCTGAAATAAACGTTCTAAGCATGTTGAGGTGAAAGCTTTGAATTTGAAATTTGACATCTTGTGCTATTTATTTCGCATAATTCGTCGCTCAACATCTCTAAAAGTATAAATGTAAAATTCGGAAAATCTAAATTCTTGACCACGGAAATTCTATTTCCCCCCACCTCCCCACACATATTTAATGATCAACACCATATCAAAATTTCTGAATGATATTTCTTCCGGAATAAAAATATTAAATCCCAATTCTTAAATAAATATTCTAAGCAAGTTGAGATGAAAGTTTTGAATTTGAAATTTGACTTATTTTGCTATTTATTTCACATAATTGGTCTCCCGATGTCTCTAAAAGTCTAAATGTAAAATTCAGGGAGCCTAAATTCTAAACCATGGTAATTCTAACCCCTCCTCACGCAATGATCAACACCATATCAAAATTCCGGAACGATATTTCTCCCGGAGTAACGATATTACATCGCTCTTCTGAAATAAACATTCTAAGCATGCTGAGGTGAAAGTTTTGAATTTGAAATTTGACATCTTGTGCTATTTATTATTTATAATTCGTCGCTCAACATCTCTAAAAGTCTAAATGTAAAATTCGGAAAATTTAATTTCTTGACCACGGAAATCCAACCCCCCCCCCCTCTCTCCACACATATTTAATGATCAAAACCATATCAAAATTTCTGAATGATATTTCTTCCGGAATATAAATATTAAACCCCACTTCTTAAATAAACATTCTAAGCAAGTTGAGATGAACGTTTTGAATTTAAAATTTGACTTCTTGTGCTATTTATTTCTCAGAAATTGTCTCTCAATGTCTCTAAAAGTCTAACTGTAAAATTTGGAGAACCTAAATTCTAGACCAGGGTAATCCTAAAACCCCTCCCCACTTAATGATCAACACCATATAAAAATTCTGGAACGATATTTCTCCCGTAGTAACGATATTACATTGCTCTTCTGAAATAAACATTCTAAGCATGTTGAGGTGAAAGTTTCGAATTTGAAATTTGACTTCTTGTGCTATTTATTTCGCAAAATTCGTCGCTCAACGTTTCTAGAATTCTAATTGTAAAATTCGGAGAACCTAAATTCTTGACCACGGAATTTCTAACGCCTCTCCACTTAATGATTAACGACATATCCGAATTCCGGGACGATATTTCTCACGGAATAACGGTGTTACATCCTACTTCGGAAATAAAAATTCTAAGCATGTTGAGATGAAAGTTTCGAAATCGTTAACCCATTTAGGAGAAAAGTATATATGTTGCTAAAATGCTGAAATGATTGACTGACACAAGGATTTACGAACAAATTTATTTGAAAAGCTTTTCTTCACGTACATTATAAAAACAAAATTTTATTGCAAAATTCTGATGCCATTGTGGCATTCGGAGATAAAAATTAAATGGGATATATAATATCCTATCGTTCTTCAAGTGGTTAAAAATTTCTTAAACTCAGTGGGTGTGTTCTAAATAGTTACAAGCATTTTAAGAGATAAAAATCTTCCCTTATTTTTACTTTTATGTTTGATTATTCAAATTATTTTGGAATTTGCTGGAAATGTTCCATGCAGTTCTTTCAGATCGGGTAAGAGATTTATTCAAAATATCTACCATTTTTTATAACTAGTATTTGCTTTACGTAATCGCGGAATATGTGTCAGTACAAAAAAGTAAATATCATTCTAAAATTGGGAAGCGTACATTTTCAAAGAGGAAATTCCACAAATTGGTACATAACACTGGTCTTCACATGTGAGATTTTCTAATACAGTACGTTTAAAATAAGCAATTTCACCTTTCCATTTTTGGCAAATACACCGAAAAAAACTGCAAATTTTATCTTTAAAATATTTTGTCATTTTCTCTTTCACACGGTCTTTTGGTTTGTTAAGTTTATTTTTTTTCCCGAGACTTAAAAAATCAGCATAATGTTTTTACTCTAAGTTTTCTGATGAAAGTAAAAACATCTTAATATTAAAAGCATTAAAACAGATCTGTATTACATTAAAAAGTTTCTAATAGCGGTAAATAACTGATGATATCCACTCTTGAAAATCGGATTTTACATGGGAATGTTGAAGGATAATTATAACAATAATAATGCTGGAAATAAAAAATCTCAGAATTATTAATTATTGTTCAGCATTATTGTGCAATCTTACTAATAACATTTGTTGAAAACTTCAACATATTTTGCCTTTTTTTCTTTCTCTCTGTTTTTCTGTTTAATTTAATTAATTTTCTTTTTCAAGTTCTGTTTTTTTTTTTTTTTATTATTATTATTATTTTATTTTTTTAAACTATTAATAATAACTACAAGGATTTTTTTAAATCAACATCAACACTTTATGATGAAATAAATTAAAAAATAATAATAAAAGCTTCTAGAAATATGATAGAGAATAGGTGAAAACAACGAAATATTTTCAGGATTTCAATACAAGGTTTTGATAATGTTGTATAACAGAGTTGGAGATTATCAGATATTTCTTCTGATATTATAAAACTTTTCGATATTGAAAAATAGCTGCTGATATTAATTTTTAAACATGAGGTTTGAATTGGCACTGTTGAATAATATTAATAACGATGAAAATGGAGGAAAACAAAAAATCTGATAATCTTCAACAGTGTTGAACAATCTTATTAAAACATTATTGAAATCCTCAAAGTATTTCATTATTTCCTCTTTCTCTCTATTTCCTCTTTCTTTTTTTTCCTTTTTTTTTCCCAAGTTTTTTTTTTTTTTTAATATTAGCAATAAAAAAATCTGCATCATAAATTTATTCTAATTTATATTGAGGTTAAAAAATATCTTAATATTAAAAGCATTAAAACAAGTTAATATAATATTTAAAAGTTTACAATTATAGAAAATACCTGGTGATATTTAGTCTTGAAAGTCGGATTCACCATGGATATGCTGAAGAATAATTATAACTACAATAATGCTGGAAAATAATAATCGGAGAAATATTAATTATACTTATTACTATTGTGCAATCTTATCAATAAATGTTTTGGAAAATTTCAACATATTTTGTCTTTTATCTTATTTTTTCAGTCTTCAGTTTATTTGTTGTCCTTTTTTAAGTTTATGTTTTCCCCTTTTTAACAATTAATAATAACTACGAAGGTTTCATTAAATCAACATTGATATTTGTGATGAAAAAATAAGTATATATAAATTAATATAAGTATCCGATAATGGAAAATAGCTGTTGATTTTGATTTTTAAACATGAGATTTGAATTGGCACTGCTGAATAACTCTTATAATGATAATAATGCTGGAAAAGAAAAATCTGATAATCTTCAACTGTTTTGTATAACCGTATCAAAATAGGTTATAGAGTAAAATAACTATTGATATTCACTCTTGAAAATCCGATTTAGAACATGGGAGTGGTGAAAAATAATTGTAACAATAATAATTCGGGAAATCAAAAATATGAGAATTATTAATTATTTTTCAACATTATTGTGCAATCTTACTAATAACATTTTTTTAACTTCAACATATTTCAATTTTCCCCTGTTTTTCTGATCAATTTAAGTTTATTTATTTATTTATTTATTATTATTATTAGTATTTTTAAGTTTAACTGTTTCTTTTCTTTCCTTTATAAACAATAAATAGTAAAACTAGAATTTTATTCAATCAACGTCAAGATTTCTGATGACATAAAATTTTTTAAAGATTAATAAAAGTTTCCGATAGTGGAAAGCTTCTGCTGAAATTAATTTTTAAACATATGATTTGAATTAACATTGTTGAATAACATAAATAATGATAATAATTCTGGAAAACAAAAAAACGGAGAATGTTCAACTATATTGTACAAATTTATCAAAGACATTTATTAAAATCCCGAAAATATTTCATTGTTTTCTCTTTCTCTTTATTTTTTCTTTCTTTCTTCTTTTTTCCCCATTTTCCCCAGTTTTTGTTAAAATTGTTAAAAATAAAAAATCAGCATCGTGATTTTATTCTGAGTTTCATATTGAGGTAAAAATGTCTTAATTTTAAAAGCTTTAAAACGAGTCTATATAATATTTAAATTTTCTAATAGCGAAAAATAGCTGGTGATATTTCATGAAACCTGGATTTAACATGGGAATTCTCAAGAATAATTATAACAAAAATAAATCTGGAAAACAAAAATCTAGCAGTTATTAATTACACTTCAACAATATTGTGAAATTTTACCAAAGCTTTTGAAAATTTCAACATATTGTGTCGTTTTCCTTTCTTTCAGTTTTTTTGTTCATTTTTCCCCCTTTTTAAGGTTAGATTTTTCTTTTCTTTTAACAATTAAAAATTTACAAGAATTTTATTAAATCAACATAATTTCTAATGAAATAAAAAAGTAAAAATTAATAAAAGTTTCCGATAGTGGAAAGCAACTGTTTATATTAATTTTTAAACATGAGATTTGAATTGGGGCCTTTGAATAACACCAATAATGTTAACAATGCTCGAAAAGAAATATCTGATAATCTCCAACTCTGTTATACAACATTATCAAAACCTTGTATTGAAATCCTGAAAATATTTCGTTGTTTTCACCTATTCTCTATGTATTTCTTTCTTTCTTTTTTCTTTCCTCATTTTCAAAGTAAAAAAAAAAAATGTTAGAAACAAAACATCAGCATAATGATTTTATACTAAGTTTTATATTGTTTCAAAAATGTCTATAAAATAAAAACGTCTAAACAAGTCTAGAATATTATAAGTGCTTCTGACAGTGGAAAAAAGATGGTGATATTCATTTTTGAAATGAGATTTGAGTTGGAACTGTTGAATAATAAGTTTAATAAAGTTGCTGAAAAAAAATCTGTAAATAATCAGCTATATTTCGTTGTTTTTTCTTATTCTCTATATATATGTCTTTCTTTCTTTTTTCTTTCCTCTTTTTCAGAAAAAAAAAATTAGTTGTTAGAAACAAAATATTAGCATAATGATTTTATACTAAGTTTTATATTGTTTCAAAAATGTCAAAAAATAAAAACATCTAAACAAGTCTAGAATATTATAAGTGCTTCTGACAGTCGAAAATAGCTGGTGATATTCATTTTTGAAATGAGATTTGAGTTGGAAATGTTGAATAATAAGTTTAATAAAGTTGCTGAAAAAAAATTCTGTGAATAATCAGCTATAGTTGGTCTCTATTAAGCAATTTTACTTTAAAACTTTATTAAATCGTTGTTACCATAATATATTCTCTTTTTTTTTTCTTGTTTTCTTCTCTCTTTATTTTACTTTCAAGTTAAGAATAGATTTTTCTAGCAATCAGAAATCAACATAAAGATTTTATTCTGTTGTTGTCTGATTGAATAAAAAATATGTCAAAAGTAAAAGCATTTTAGAAAATCTTAGATATTATAAAGGTTTCCGGTAGTTCAGGAGAGCTGATCACTCCATTCTTCTATACAAGATTTATAATAATAATAATAAAGATGCTGAAAAAAGAGCAATCTGAGAGCAATCAATTACTAGCAAACTTTATTGTGCAGTATTGCTGATGATTTAGTTTTCGTAAATCATCAATATATCTTTTTTCTCTTTCTCTTTTATTTTATTTTTATTTTTTATTCTTTATTTTAATTTTTTTTGTTACAATTAATAATAAACACCAAAATTTTACTAAGTCATCATAAAAAGTTTTTGATAAGAAAAATAAAGTCTAAAAAAATGTATAAAAAAAAAATCCTAAGATTTAAAAAAAAATAGCTTTAGTAGAAAATATGATGATATTTATTCTTGAAAGAAATATTTGAATTAAGAATGTTGTATAATAATGATATAAATAATAATCCTAGAGCACAAAAATTTGTTAATAATCAATTTTAGTTCATATCAGCTATACAATCTTAATTAATGTTTTTCATAAGATCTTTAAAATATTTTTTCCCCCTCTTTCTTTCCTAGGCTTTTTTTCCCCATTGTACAGGATAGCTGAGGTCGATCACTAAACGGGCTAAATTGTGCTTTTTCTTTCGTTTTTTTTTTTTTTTTTTTTTTTTTTTTTTTTTTTTTTTTAAGCTACAACCGGTACCGAAACTGAAAATAACTTTATAAAATAAACAACAATCAAAATCAAAAATATAAAAACTAGCCCAGTTAGAGATCGACCCCAGTTATTCTATGCAAAACAATCATTTAAACTTAATGAAATGTAAGTGAGAAATTTGAAAAGAATATTCCCACATAATTGATATTATCTTGCGAAATTCTTCGCGTGACTAGTGTAGTTTCTTAAGTACCCATATAATTTGTATGATTGTATGAAAATAGATGTAGAATGGAAAATGATTGTGCAGAGTTTTTATTTTTTTTCCCAATGAAACTTTAAATTCTGCGCTAGGAACAAACCAACATTAGTTATACTAAGGACTAACATTGGCTTCATTGAAAATACTTCCAATACTATATCTTTAGAAATTAAATATTGGTTTGACTTTAAAAATATTTGCAGTGAAATGGTGAAATATTTCTTGCCTACAACATTGGGAGCAGTTTTTTGTGACAATATCGGCTAACATAAAGTAAATATAAATAATATTAGAACAATATTGTTTTGTTACTAGGATATCGCTCACCCGCAATAAAAGTGACAACTCCAAAAAAATTATGTTATTGGACAAATAGTTTTGATTTAGGTGCATTTTGCTACAAGAAAATGTCATCAATATAATCAACTGTAAAACCGCTATATGTCCATTTGCCACCACAGAAGAGGGGTCAATTGCATGGGGGGGGGGTGAAATTATTCAGTCTTGATTGTTGAGAGTTTCATGCTTTTATAAACGTTTTTACAGCTGCATATAGAGTTAAATGTTTTAATTTTATGTTACGGTAAAAACATACGAATCTTCTTTTGCTGTCCTGGTGAAATATAGTATTTTTCAGTTGCGGTCACTTTTCTTGCTGGTGAGCGATATGTTGACAAATAAATAACCAAGCATCTTTAGACTAAATGAAAACAGAAAATTTCAAAAAAAAAAAAAAAAACTTTTTTATTAAAAGTTTTATGGCAAGTATATACAATTAAAATACTGAGCAGATGTGGTTAAAAACATAGCTACAACAAATGTACAAAATTATAAAAGTAAAAAAGGATGATGAAGATGCTAGATAAACTATTTTTTAGCTTCCAAGTCCGAATGTATTTTATACAACATGAGCTCCATGCAAGTCCTTGAATCTTCAATGCAACTGTGTCCCTTTGATGACATTTGGATGTCTTTATTCAAAACCTCATGGGCGATGCTCTTCAAGGATTTCTTATGAAATTTGTTATATTTGTGTGGAAAAACAACGGACGTGTCGACTATATTGTAATGGATGAGTCGCAACGCCTTGAGGTCGTTCTCAAGGCCATGTCCCACCAGGATGCTATCACTATCCAGTAGTCCTAACATATAAACTTGAACGTCTTTTAATGTCCTAGTGACACCTTTTAAATCTTCCTCTGACACACCACTATAAACCGTATTGTAATCCAGCACTTTATTTTGTGGGAGAACGAAATACTCAAATACAGTCAGTCCATCGACATCAACTAGACCAACCTTGACGACCTCCATTCCGACAGTCGTAAAAACCATCTCGCAGTCGAGAGCGTAAACAGTTCTGGCAGCGATGTCAGTCACATTCTTCTTTCTCTTTGTTTGCACAAACTCTGTGTCATGGAGATCGCTTTCGGCAGTTACGTGATACGGCCAAGTTGTGCAGCCTTGCGACTGGTGATTTCCATTACAACAAGGGTAATCACCATTATATGGAGTTCCTTTTATACTGCATTTCTTCTGTGCGTGGTATCGACAAAGCGATTGAGAAAGCTGTATTCCATGAGGAAGCATGTTAAAAGAAGTGCCGCACCGGCAACATCGACGGACGGTGGATCCTTTACTTATCTTTTGCGTACGCATAATGGCTCGACCAGGTCTGCCAGGCGCCTCTTCTGGGAACCCGAACATCCTCAGTTGCTCCTTCGTTAGAAGATGGTGGGTGAATTCGTCATATAAGGCGTACAAATTTAATTTCTTAGATAAAGGCCAATAAGTGTTGGTATTTTCAGCCGCTGGCTCACTCTTCATCGAGAGGTCCGTTCCAGATGAAGCTGCAAGAAAAATAAATTTAATTAGATTAAATGATAATGAGTAATTTATTTAAAAATTAAATTTCATAATATTTCAGTTCATATAAAAATTTACGGAAAAAAAGAAAAAAAAAGAAATATGAGTAGATTCTAATCTATTTCTCATCATATCTTAGCTTGCTTATCAATGAAAGGAATTAGTATCGATGAGAGTAATATTTTGAAGGCGAGACTTATCGTTACATTTCGAGATCAGAAAAAGATGTTAGTTTCCGTAGCCACAATACTTTTCTCTACTTACTATCTCTGAAAGATATGGAGTTTCTTTTCTAAAAGAAGGCTGTATTTGGCATGGTATGGACATAAAGTTATAACACAGGCAACAGAGGCTAGCAACAATATAAAACAACCATAGTGCCATCACTGTTTAGAATCAGGGCATTTCTAGAGCTCTATCGGTACTAGTATATTTCCCATAGAAACTTAAAGATATTTATTCTAAACATGTCGTTAGAAATCGATAGACATTAAGAAAGACAAGTTTCTATGACAACAATATTTTTATTTACCCATCATACGAAGTATAGGGTAAATCTTGTAATCGTTTTGAAAAATCGAAAAAAAATTTTGACGGATTTACACGTTTCAGACACTGGAGATTCCGAAAAATATATTTTTAGAAAAAAAAAGTGCCGTCCGTCTGTTTGTGTGCGTCTGTAAACGCTCTATCTCCCGAAGAAATTGAGATAGAGACTTGAAATTTGGTATGTACTTAGTATGTAATAATGGAAAGAAGCCTATTGAATTTCAGGAACCTCGATTATACGGAACTATTTTTTTTGGGACGCTCGAAATATTGCTCTGATAAAAGGTATATAAAAATTTACGAATTTGTTTCTTTTATATTCACTCCTTAAAATAATAAAATATAAATTTTGCATAAATAATGAAGTCGATAAGATAATGAATTGCCGATATATTTGTAACTATATTTCCCACACTCTTCGATTTTTCATGACGCTGTATTTTATTCAAATTTCAATTCAAATATTTATTGTAATTGGAAACGAGACGCTTAATCCGACGCAGTAAACCGTTAGTTAATATGATTATTTATTTCGGAGTCATAAAGATGTTTTTTTTAAACAATTTAGTAATCGAGCCTTTAAAGTTTATGACGTCATCAAGCCACGATTTTATTCGAATTGCAATGTATTTTATAAATAGTTTACACATGTTTTATTTTCATATTTTATATTCTCCATATCCATGATGGGTAAGTATTACGGTGGCTCCTCCAACGACTAGTTTCATGTTGTTATCGACTCTCATAACAATCCCCAGGAGTACACTGTATTTCTGATGATAGTCAACGCTACTCGGAGAAATTCAGACTTCTCTTTAAGAAATCAAACATTTTATATGTGTGTTCCTTTGGTATGAGACATGCCCGAACCGGACTCGGGCTCAAAATGAAAATGTTATTTATTCACAAATTTAAAAAAGAAAACGAAAACTTTCTATATGAAAAACAAGACTGAAGTCTAAATTTCTTAAAGTGTTTTCTAATCCTCTAAAAATCAGTCTGAAAGGAGATTGATTTGTTATTGATGAGATTATATCTGACATATAATGGAAGAAGTATAGATGATTCTGAAGCTTTTGTACAGTGAGTGTAAGTAAATAAAGGAGCCATGGCATATCCCTTGTCTAACATCGTTTTCTGTTTCAAGTCCTTCTCCAGAATTACTGAAAAACAGGACTCGTGTCTTTCTGCCTTAGTTGTGCAATGATATTTTAAAAGAGCGGGAATTGGAATTTTTGCAGATTTCTGCCAAGTTTTATGTAATAATAATAAAATTTGCTATTTTAACCCTCTGAGCCTTTTGAAAAAGGGTAAAATTGTAATGTTGTTTTCTCTCCTTTTTGTTTTAAATGCTAAAAAAATATTATTCTTTCAACATTATAAATAAAACTTAATTACAAATATGAATGTAACCCTTGAGAGTATTAATCATTCTTCAATGTTTTGAAAATTCATTAAATCTATATAATTATATGATGTTAAACATTGCATATATTGCAGTGAAACCTGGAGCTTAGTGAACGGAATATTACGTTCCACACGCTTAGAGGGTTAAACAGATTTTCAGAGACATAAAAATCACGAAACGTTGTCATGAGGGAGTATTTTGGATAAATACCTATTTCTATCTAAGGAGATTTTTTTACATGAGAAAAAATTTAATCTTTATACAATGTTAAAATCTTATTAACAATTCTCTATTGCGTACCTTCAGCATCGGACTTTAATGATGCATAATGTTTCGGGCTCTGATTTCAAATTGTCGGGCTCGGGCTGCGAAAAAAGAGCACGAACTAAAGAGCGCGAAAAAAGAGCACTTCGTTCCATCAACATAAGTGCCATTAACTGCATTGCTTCTTTAATAACTGATATTCACCAACCATGTCTTAGTTTTAGTTTCCCGTTTCATTATTTTTATTTTATTTTTGGAGATAACACTGATTCGTGATCTATATTAACACAGATAATCCAATTATTTTAATATTGTATTGAAAATAGTTAAAAAGGATCACAGTCCATAAGCCGTGTTTTTGGCCCATGAAATAAGACTAAAATTCGATTTTGTTATACTGACTTAATTATTTCACCTTTTTATATTAGAAGGTTTATCCTGTACGATTTCAACAATATTCTTTGCATTTTGTTAGTTTTTACATAACTTACACAAGCTCAAATCTCGTATTGTTCGTAGTTTTTGATGAAAAATACGCAATTTCTCCTAATTTTACCCAAATTTAAAAATATTTTTTTTATATTTTACTGTGAGCGTAGCTTTGCAACACTTTTATTTTTACATATATTCTACATTTTAATGTATTTTATAATATATTTAAAGAAGAAAGTGTTGCACGATGGCTCTCATATAAACAACTGAGTTAAAATGGGGAGAAATTGCGTATTTTTAATCAAAAACTACGAATAATACGAACTTTGAACTTGTGTAAATCACATAAATCCGACAAAAATGCAAAAACTATTGTTGAAATCGTACAGGATAAACCTTCTAATATTAAAAAGTGAAATAATTAAGTCAGTATAACAAAATAGAGTTTTAGTCTATTTCATGGGCCAAAAACACGTCTTATGGACCCTGATCCTTTATATTGTTTTAATGAGGAAGTTAAATGTAACTGAAATATGCTTTTTATTACATTATATGCAATAAACTTTATCATCTATCTATATATTTAAAACGCTAAGCGTTTTGTTTCGACAATCCGTGAGAACAAACTACTACATCAAATTACATCATTCTTTTTTTAAATGAAAGATATTTGGTCACAGATTTGTTATCGTACATTCGTTTGTTCGAAAATTTAATTAATTAGCCGTAATTTTAAATTAAAATTTTACTTCTGCTTATGACGTCATAAAGTCGGCAATCTGATTAACGCCCACTGTTGCGACGTACAGAGTTTATTTTCTGAACTCAATGGTTGCGAGCATAAAAAATAAATATTAAATATTAAAAGCACGTGACTTTTAGGCCGAATTTTTTAATTTGTAAGTTAAAATATAGTTAAAATGTTTAAGTATTTCGGTAAAAATATTTATTCGTGTGTTTTATAAGCAAATAAAAATTCATATTTACTGCGACGTCACGGAAATATTGTCCATTGGGTTCATTTTATCATTAAGTATTATAACTTTGTTGATGCCATTTTTTCATTACAATTAAATGCAAAATATATTTGTATGCATGGTGCTTAAGCATAAATGTACGTGTGAAAAGTTTGTACCTGTGAAAATGACGTTATACTTAGCTTGAAATGCATTTTAACATTGATAAATCTAAAAAGAAAAATTTATATGATTGTGTCAACATGGCGTAATATTAACTGATATTTCAATTTTTAATTTAAAAGATTAGAACTGGAGCCTTTATTGGTTGCATACCTTGATTACATGTTACCAATTACTTTTTTTAAATTATATGATTAAGTTATAGGAATTATAGGATCTAAATTATTAAGATTTCCTTTTTTAATAAAAAAAATTCACAAAAGTAAAGAATTTCAGGAAAAAAAAACTTGAAATAATGATTGTATTTTTAGTTAGAATAAACAATGTAAGGCTAATATTTTATAGGAATTATTTTAGTAGGTTTGTTATAAGTTCATTTAACAGTTCCTTATTAGCGGCAAATCATCCTTATTTCTTTCACTGTGAATTTTTCTTTCGATGTCAAAAAATGGTAGTCTACTTTTGGACGCCAACCAAAACACAGTGGCAATATTTAGACATGTATAACAGTTGTGACAACAAACGGCACTATCGCTTTAGCTTTCATCGCGCTTACATCACTTCTAAATACTAAAAATTTATTTTTTTTACTATATTTTACAATTTCAATTCTTACATCCTCAATTAGAAAAAAAAATTAGCTTTCGATTGAAATTTATTTGAACCCTAACCTTCATGAAAAGTGAAAAAAAAAAATAAAATAAAAACCTGATAAATCATAAGATCAGATTATCCATAAGATAGAGTATTTTGGCGCTAATATAAAATCTGTCAAAAGAAAAAAACTATTTTTAGTTTATGATTAACATAAAATTGATATGTTGAATTCGTTGATGTATATGTTGAATCAGAATATGCTAGGAACTGTAATTTATTATTTTTTTAAAGATCCATTGGATATTTAACTGTATAAGAGACCGACTGTGATGGAAAAGGAATAATCATCCTGATTATGTAAAGGGATAGAAGAAAGCATACAAATAAATTACAATTGAAAACATTAAAATTCTCTCTCATCTGCATATTAATTTATTATTTTTAACAAAAATTCTTCATTTTTACATAAAAATTGATTAGCTTAAAACAATGGATGCGGTTTAGAAGATATGGATTTGAAACGAACAATGATTAAAGAGGACATTTTAAAACTTTTAATTTAAACATTTTAAAACTTTTTTTAACGTCGAATTTGAATTTCAACGGTGCCTTGGGCAGATGCAATACATATGCGCATAGGAGCTCATTCGATTACATTATCATAGGGGAAGGGGGGGGGGGTGCTTATACTATGTTCTTTTATTTACTGAATATGAGATGAAAGTAGGAAATTTGTATGATACTTTATGATAGGACTATTTGTATAATACTTTATAGGGTACTTTTTTTTTTTGTCGTGGGGAATATGGTGGTAATGTCAAACTGATTTGCGTTACACATTTGTTTACGGAGTGTTCGTTTGGAGTTTGCATCGGAAATAACATTTCACTGGGGGGGGGGGGGGGATTTTTTAAAATAAAATATTTGAAAGACTGTTTCATACGAAGCCCTACTTAAATAATAAAGAAGCTTATTTTACTGATATTGTTATAGTATTTTTTTCCGTTACGTTTTGACGGGTTCCATCCAGTATATTTTTATTTGTATGCATGGTGCTTAAGCATAAATGTACGTGTGAAAAGTTTGTACCGGTGAAAATGACGTTATGCTTAGCTTGAAATGCATTTTAACATTGATAAAACTAAAAAAAATTTATATGATTGTGTCAACATGGCGTAATATTAACTGATATTTCAATTTTTAATTTTAAAGATTAGAACTGGAGCTTTTATTGGTTGCTTCATCTTGATTGCATATCTTGATTACATGTTACCAATTACTTTTTTTTAATTATAGGATTAAGTTATAGGAATTATAGGATTTAAATTATTAAGATTTCCTTTTTTAATAAAAAAATTCACAAAAGTAAAGAATTTCAGGAAAAAAAACCCTTGAAATAATGATTGTATTTTTAGCTAGAATAAACAATGTAAGGCTAATATTTTATAGGAATTATTTTGGTAGGTTTGTTATAAGTTCATTTAACAGTTCCTTATTAGCGGCAAAGTCTTATTTCTTTCACTGTGAATTTTTCTTTCGATGTCAAAAAATGGTAGTCTACTTTTGGACGCCAACCAAAACACAGTGACAATATTAAGAAATGTATAACGGTTGTGACAACAAACGGCACTATCGCTTTAGCTTTCATCGCGCTTACATCACTTCTAAATACTAAAAATTTATTTTTTTTACTACATTTTACAATTTTAATTCTTACATCCTCAATTAGAAAAAAAAATTAGCTTTCGATTGAAATTTATTTGAAATCTGCCGCTTAATTTAACGACTTTTTAAATAATTTTCAAGCATGAAATATTTTTCAATTGTATCTCAACAATGACCATCCGTTTGTTTTAATAATGTAAAATAGCCCCTTGGAAAGTTGCAACAATTGAAAATAGATATCCCTAACCTTCATGAAAAGTGGAAAAAAAAATAATAATAATATAAACCTGATAAATCATAAGATCAGATTATCCATAAGATAGAGTATTTTGGCGCTAATATAAAATCCGTCAAAAGAAAAAAAAAACTATTTTTAGTTTATGATTAACATAAAATTGATATGTTGAATTCGTTGATGTATATCTTGAATCAGAATATGCTAGGAACTGTTATTTCTTATTTTTTTAAAGATCCATTGGATATTTAACTGTATAAGAGACCGACTGTGATGGAAAAGGAATAATCATCCTGATTATGTAAAGGGATAGAAGAAACCATACAAATAAATTACAATTGAAAACAT
Organism: Maratus michaelseni; assembly: GCA_963931845.1. Lineage (NCBI taxonomy): Eukaryota > Metazoa > Arthropoda > Arachnida > Araneae > Salticidae > Maratus > Maratus michaelseni. The sequence goes on along the minus strand of OZ007597.1, from coordinate 174,930,775 downwards.
TAAAATTCTCCCTCATCTGCATATTAATTTATTATTTTTAACAAAAATTCTTCATTTTTTCATAAAAATTGATTAGCTTAAAACAATGGATGCGTTTTAGAAGATATGGATTTGATATGAACAATGATTAAAGAGGACATTTTAAAACTTTTAATTTAAACATTTTAAAACTTTTTTTAACGTCGAATTTCAACGGTGCCTTTGGGCAGATGCAATACATATGCGCATAGGAGCTCATTCGATTGCATTATCACGGGGGTGGGGGGTGCTTATACTATGTTCTTTTATTTACTGAATATGAGATGAAAGTAGGAAATTTGTATGATACTTTATAGGTCCATGAATATTTTTTTTTTTTTTGTCGTGGGGAATATGGTGGCAATGTCAAACTGATTTGCATTACACATTTGTTTACGAGTGTTCATTTGGAGTTTGCATCGGAAATAGCATTTCACTGGGGGGGGGGGGGGATTTTTTAAAATTGACGGGTTCCATCTAGTTTAAATAAAAACTATATTATCCCTGTCACTGGAGTTTCCCTCAGGTTAAAAGTATATAATACTAAATACTTGTTTTGAATATTTTTTTAATATCGATTAGATTATTGGTAAAATAAGGAATTTAGCGAAAACATAATCGTAAATATCAAGTACTAAATATAATTAAATAGTTACAATTAAAAACTTAGGTGATTTGTTACTTTTCCATTTTGGACAGGGGATGAACTCCGGAGCGTCGGTGTTAAATCAACATTTGAACGGGGGGTGGTTTGGGGGTCTAGAGGGGTCACGATCGTTGAAAATAAAGGAATATTTTTTGGAATTGCTTTCTTCCGAATGGCTGCAATAGGTAGCTTTTTGTATTGAAAGCTACCTAAAAGAAATAATTTCGATAAGCCTAAATCACGAACCTGTTTAATAATTCCTATGACTTTTACAGGTGATTTTAAATACTATGAGGTCTGTAGAACGTATTTTCATAAGAATAACACGTTTTTTCTCCCAAAAGATTTCAACGTCTCTCTCTCTCTCTCTCTCTCTCTCTCTGTCTTTTTTTTTTTTTTTTTTTTTTTTTTTAATCACTTTTTATTTTTTATAACAAAGATTTTTATAAAAAATTCTATAAAAATTACAGAAAACTTGGAAACGTATAAGAGCATTAGGTACTTCTCTATTACTCCGTCGACCACTTTTCAGAACAAAAAACTATCGCCAAACTGCAACGCCAAATAAACGGGAGAACGTTGCCATTGGAATATCAAAATAAATAAATAAATAAAATATAAGAATTTAAGGACACAATTGTTATTTTAATTAATCAAATAAGTAATAAATCAGTAAAACATAAGGAAAATTACACGCAAATGTCGAATTAAAAACCACTTGATGACATAACAAACACGTATAAGGCTTCTGACATTCAGTAAATGGGACTGCATTTTTGGCGTTTAATTTTACAGTTTGGCGATAGTTTTTTGTTACGAAAAGTGGTCGACGGGATAATAGAGAAGTACCCAGCATCATTATACTCAAATTTGAAATGCATTGAATAAACAATTAAATATGGGATTTTAAAGCAAATCATTTTAAACTCGCAAGGGTGAATCGTATAGTGCTTCTTTCCCTTCGTAAGTTAATAGCAAGGTTAGTTACTAAGTTAGTTGGTAAGTTAATAGCAACTTATATAAACATTTTAATTGGAAATTGTCAAAATTCAGTAATAATTCAATATTATAGTGAGTTGCATTTTTGGTAAGATATTTAAGTAAGATTCTGCAGTACATAGGTTTCATTTTTATCGGAATTAATGTATAATTAAACAAAGTTAAATCAAATGCGAAATTATTTTCATTAACTTAGAAGCACAAAATGGTACGAATTAAATGTTGACGTGCGTGTTTAAAATATAAAGAAACCGTAGCGTTTAAAAAATATAAATAAATAAATAAAATAATGCGAAAAAATAAAATAAAATGGATAGCTGCTTATGTAAAACAATTTTTCGTTTTATTTTAAGTTAAAATGTCAAGTTTTATTTTTTTGTAATTTTTAATTTTTAATTTTATTTTTATTATTATTTTTTTTTTATAGACAGTCGTTTTATCATATACTTCTGAATTTCTCTGTTCAGTGATTTTTTTTATTACAATAAAACAACTTGTTTAAATATAGGGATATTTTTTTTTATTCATCGAGGTTATTTTATTTTTTGAGGTTCAAAAAATAAAATAACGGCTCTGTAATTAATAAAATATTTCTGTCTTAGTCATATAATATTAATTATTACTAACAAATTCTAAATTATTTGCATTCACGCACTTGAAAACACCCGCTTGCTAATGCTAATCCTATGGGGCATGATTTTTCTAATATCTCGTTTGCCTTTCAATATTTTTAAACGATTTTTTTTGCATTGGATAGCAGAGATCAATCTCTATGTCCGCCGTTGATTACTTTTTCGATTTTCTTTCCGGATTTTTTTTACGAAGACAATTTCATTTTCGAAACCGGTTCCGAAAGTGAAAGTATCTTCGTAAAAATAAAGAAAAAACGGAAAGAAAATCGAAAAAGTAATCAACGGCGGAAATAGAGATTGATCTCTGCTATCCAATGCAAAAAAAATCGTATAAAAATATTGAAATGCAAATGAAATATTAGAAAAATCATGCCCCATAGGATTAGCATTAGCGAGCGGGTGTTTTCTAGTGCGTATAGAGGGCCCTTAAGTTATTATTTCAAAATAGTACGGATTAAATGTTGACATGTATGTTTAAAGAAAGAAAAAGACAGCGTGAAGAAACCATAGCGTTTAAAAAAATAAAAATAGTAATAGTGCGAAAAAATAACATAAAATAGATATCTGCTTATGTAAAACAACTTTTGGTTTTATTTTAAGTTACAGTGTTAAATTTTTATTAATTTGTAATTTTTTTAAGGGGGGGGAGGGGGGTTGTTTTATAGACAGTCGTTATATACTTCTTAATTTCTCTGTTCAGTAAATAGTCTTTTTTTTCTAGTTTTCTATACTTAAAAAGTAAAAACGGAACCATTATAAGATCACTCCTGTGTCTGTCCATCCGTCTGTCACCACCCTTTTTCTCGTAAACTATGAGACGTGTAGAGTTCAAACCGGGGAAAATTGTTGGTATGGCGTCTGCTCGTTGTTCCGAGGGCCCGGGTTCGATGCCGGAACGTGCTACGTTTGTTTGTTTTTCTCATTTTTTAAAATAAATATACTTGTATTTATAATTTAATAATCTCAATAAAAAAATGTGTTATCAAAACTAAATTTTAATTTAGCATTTTTGATTTTTAAACTATTATTAAAAATTTCTCATCATTTAAAGAGCTTTAAAAAAATTGGATCTATTATTAACTAGTAAATTTCAAAAATCGTTACAAAATCAGCATATTTATTATCGAATTATAGAATTCTTCTCCCATCGCAATAGAAAACGAAGATATTTCAGATGCTGGATTATTTGTTAAAAATCCATTGTTTTGCAATAAAATTTTACAGTACTTCAACGCATTTGTGACATAACTTTTCTGATTTTTATCCAATCCCGGCACTTCAGATTGATCTACTTGTAAACTACAGCTTGCTTCTGCCATTTTTATACGATTATAAGCTGTTATAGAATGATACTCACCTGTGCGATAAAGATTGAAAACAAAAACCACTTAATTGCACCAAACTGGGAAAAAAATAATTAACCAAAGTCTGTTGTGGCCCTCTCTAGTTACAATAAAATAATGCATAAATATGTTGTAATTTAATTCTTATGCTAAATTTTAATATACTTATGCTTCTTACTTTAAAAACAGAGTAGTATTATCATCGCATTCACTTCCCTTGTTAAGGCGATATATAAATGACGTTTCTTTACAATCACGAATTGACACAATTGTTCAATATCGTTACATTGATAAAGCATATATGGAATACATTTTAAAAGTGATTTTAAAAAATCAAAAATGCTAATTTAAAATTTAATTATGTTAATAAAATTTTTCATTGAGATTATTAAATCATAATTACAAGTATATTTATAAAAAAAATTGAGAAAAACAAACTTAGCGAATTCCTTCGTCGAACCTGGGCCCTCGGAACAACGCGCAGACGCCATACCAACTGAGCAACCCTTTAAGCGGGAGTTATACTCGCACGCGACCGATTTATTATTTATACAAATTACTACTATCTTTTTGGAGGGAAGAAAAAAAATGTATGTAGTCTTTTAAGCTTGATATTAGATAAACGCGACATGCTTAAAGAATGATTTTTATGATATTTCGAAATAAAATTGAATGTCTAAATTATTTTTCTTTTGTCTTCATATTAAAACTTGCGTTTATTTCAAAACTGTAATGATAAACCTTATGGGATCTATGTGCGTCGGTGTGTGTGCACGGGAGAGGGGGGGGGGGGGTACGTATTTTTAAATACTACTATTTCTAAATTAAGCGTCTAATCCAGCAAAATTTGGGGGCTTTTTATGGTTCCTTCACAAAAATCCATTATTTAATAAAACTGGAGCCGTCACAAAATTCCTCTTAATAAAACAATGGCAACAACTAGCAATGGCAACATGAGGGAGTTGTTTGTTTTGTATTGACATGCCGCGACGAGTAGCGTATGCGTTATTTTCATGGATTGCAATGCAGAAATCAGTTTCATTTTCCTAATTTAGGTCAAGCGTCTAATCCAGCAAAATTTGGGGGTTTTTATGGTTCCTTCACAAAAATCCATTATTTAATAAAACGGGAGCCGTCACAAAATTCCTCTTAATAAAACAATGGCAACAACTAGCAATGGCAACATGAGGGAGTTGTTTGTTTTGTATTGACATTCCGCGACGAGTAGCGTATGCGTTATTTTCATGGATTGCAATGCCGAAATCAGTTTCATTTTCCTAATTTAGGTCAAGCGTCTAATCCAGCAAAATTTGGGGGGTTTTATGGTTCCTTCACAAAAATCCATTATTTAATAAAACTGGAGCCGTCACAAAATTCCTCTTAATAAAACAATGGCAACAACTAGCAATGGCAACATGAGGGAGTTGTTTGTTTTGTATTGACATGCCGCGACGAGTAGCGTATGTGTTATTTTCATGGATTGCAATGCAGAAATCAGTTTCATTTTCCTAATTTAGGTCAAGCGTCTAATCCAGCAAAATTTGGGGGTTTTTATGGTTCCTTCACAAAAATCCATTATTTAATAAAACTGGAGCCGTCACAAAATTCCTCTTAATAAAACAATGGCAACAACTAGCAATGGCAACATGAGGGAGTTGTTTGTTTTGTATTGACATTCCGCGACGAGTAGCGTATGCGTTATTTTCATGGATTGCAATGCCGAAATCAGTTTCATTTTCCTAATTTAGGTCAAGCGTCTAATCCAGCAAAATTTGGGGTTTTTATGGTTCCTTCACAAAAATCCATTATTTAATAAAACGGTAGCCGTCACAAAATTCCTCTTAATAAAACAATGGCAACAACTAGCAATGGCAACATGAGGGAGTTGTTTGTTTTGTATTGACATGCCGCGACGAGTAGCGTATGCGTTATTTTCATGGATTGCAATGCCGAAATCAGTTTCCTTTTCCTAATTTAGGTCAAGCGTCTAATCCAGCAAAATTTGGGGGCTTTTTATGGTTCCTTCGCAAAAATCCATTTAATAAAACTGGAGTTATGTATTTTCATTCAGCTTGGTTTACATGTCAAATAGCACTGATAAACAAAGTTTCTCTTTCTCATTAAGTTAGTGGTGACTTTTATATATTAGGGGGTGTTGAAAAAGAATATGACATTAAAAATATTCCATAACCCACACATTTTAAAAAAATTCAAAATCTTGAAAATCTCGATTTTTTAGTATTTATTCAATACATGTAGCATATAAATTTTGTAATTTAGTATTTTAGTAATAATAAACGGTTAAATAAACACTTATAAATCTTAAAACTAATATTTAAAACACTAAAAATATACATTGTTTATAAAGTTTTAGAAAAATGTAAGAGAATTTTTGTGAATAGAAATGATATTCCTAAGAAATTTCCCAAATTTCGTATATTAAGTAGCGGTAAATGTCTTAACTATGGATGCTCTCTTACAGACACAATCTAATAAGGTTCGAAAAGTAATCTCTGAGGATATTGGGTATCTACCTTTCTTGATATCGGGTTTCTATTGGAGAAATATCTTGGTGGAAGTGATCTCTATGCTCATCGCTCAGTTTCATACTTTCAGGGAAAAATTTAAATGAGACGCTAAAAAGTGAATTTTCAATGACGTTAAAAATCGTAAATTTTTATAACTTTTTAACATGCCTTTATTATATTTTCATAGTTAGAACTTCAATTATTTTCTAAAAAATGTTTCACAACATTTTTAAAATTAATACAAGCTCCTTTTTTCTAAATCACTTAAATGTATCTTCAAAATTTTTATCTTTCATAAGGTGCCTATTTTGTGGGCCAACAAAAATACCCTTCTTAATTTTTGCTTAGCTTAGCGATGGAAATTGTTCTTCCAGATATTGAAATCCACGCCCTTCTTTATTCATCGCTTTAATAAAATTCTTCATCAATCCCAACTTTATGTGTAAAAGTGAGAGAATAACTTTATTTTTATCGATGAGAGGAACGTTTTTGATCACCTGCAATATATTGTTTGCGCTCAGGCCACTTCTTTTTGATATAAAGCTCATGTTTTTCTCTGCTCACCCATTCGCATAGGAAATAGCAGTATTTTGAATAACCTAAGTAGCATACCAATCAGAATGGCACTATTTTTAAAATCTGCACATATGTTCCAATTGTGATGTGAGAAATGAATTTCATGAAGCAGTATCTTCATATTTTCATAAGAGTCTTTCATTATGCAAGAATATGCTATTGGAACAGACGACACGACATTTCCATTACGGAGTGGTACAGCCTTCAAGCTGGTTTTTGAGGCATCAATGAAGAATCGCCATTATTCTAAGTTATATTGACGGCGTTAAGTTATATATCAAGCGGACATTAAAGCACTTATATCATTACAGTAGCATAAATCACCTTTTGTGGGAAACAAACGAGTATTTCTTATGTCGATCTGGGTAAATAGATATGTTAGTGTTCTTTTGGAGGAGATTGCAACCTTACAATCTTGATCCAAGTAATTATGAGAATTTTTTTGATAAATTTAAATCTCTCACAAGATCATTTAATTCTTCTTGAGTAATTAGATGTGGTTCTTCATTTTTGTCAGGAGAATATTTTATATCACATGGTGTAGAGGAAGTTTCACCTTCATCAATTTTTTTTTTCTGCTGCATCGTCATATGTAAAATTCTTCGGATGTTTCGGTATTGGTAATTAATAATTATGAAATACTGGTCAAAAAATACAAGAAAAGACACAAGAATAAATTTTTTAAAACAATGGCAATACCAGTTTTATTATACGGAAGTGAGGAATGGACACTCACAAAAAATGATGAAAGACAAATACAATCCTCAGAGATGAAATTTTTGAGGAGTGTGAAGGGATGTTCAATAATAGACAAAATAAAGAATGATTACATCAGAAAAGAGCTTGAAATTATACCAATATTAAATAAAATAGGAAATTACAGAAGGAAATGGAAGGACCACATCGAAATGATGGATAGTGATCGTATACCAGCCTTTAATTATAAGCCAAGGGGGGGGGGAGACAGAGGAAGGCCGCGGAAAAGACGGATTGAGGCCGGAACAGGCTTATAGCCTGAAACCATGTTTTGGGATGATGATGATGATGATACTGGTCACATTGCTGAATGTAAGTTCGGGTACATAATTTTATCTTTGCTTTTTTTTTTTTAACAGAATTCTTTAAATTTTTAATACAAGTCGCAGTTATTTATATGATCCTACGGCTCGCGCCATATAATGGGTATAGCAAATGGCATACTCAATTTTGTACCTTTCACCCACGTTCGGAGGTTTTTTGTACATCGTGTACAACAAGAATGAAGTGCCCATTTCTTATCTTGTTCACATACTTTACATCCAAAGTACATATGATAGGCAGTCATTATTAGCGGCATAAAAGCGCATTGATGCTTTTTCAAAGTTAGCTCCCCGCTCACATAGCAAAAAGAATCCAGTTCATCAACAGAACCTCTAGACATTTTTCACATATTTTGGAGGAAAATAGGATAATTATAAACAAAATGTATGTAAAAAGACTTACACAGCAAAGAAATATCAGTACACTTCCGCTGAAAATCAAGTTATACTGCTATACGATAGCCTACATGATTCAAAACGTATAAATGAAACTTCTTAAAATTGGAGGATGATAGAAAATGTTTACAAACATATTCTTTTTCAGCACCTTGAAATCAATAAGAAACACCCAATGTCTGTAGAGGAACAGAAAATTCATTAAGATTTGTTAATCAGTGTAATTAGCCCTGAAATCGGTATACATATTTCAAAGTCTATCGCCGTATTTACTCGTAAGAGATTTCGACAGATTTCTTTACTTCTCCTGCTTTCATAGAATATAAGATAAAGGAATAAAATATCGTAGTTTTGGATAAATTTTCACTGCATATTTCATCATACGTATTTTGATAATTTCAGCTTGTGGATTGTTCCAGAAGCTGAAATTGAGAGATTTTTCTGCGGAAAAGATTTCTGTAGTAATTACGGAGTTTATTTTTTTATTATGATATTTTTTATTTATATTTTATATTATGAGTTATTATGCAGAGCTTTACAAATTTGAAAAAATCTGGTAGCCAGCAAAAAATTCTAGTAGTTAGAAAAAGTATTACCCCCTCGTCCGCAATCTTTGATTTTTCAAAAGGGACAAAAGTTTAGTTTTTTTTTTTTTTTAATGAATTAATTGAGAAAAAAATAACAGCCATAGTTTAGAATTATTAGTTGCATAATTTGGAATAGTATTCCAATTTTATATACCACTAAGTTTCGTATTGGAAATTATCAAAATTACATACATATCTCTGGAAAAAAAAATTGAGGAAAGAAAAAAACTGAAAAAAATTTCTTATTTTATAAATACTGTAAAGGCTGAATTAAAGGCATGTTCGGGAAATGCTTATTGCTGGATGCTTCAAATGTCAGGCAGTTGAGTGCTATAAAAAATCTATATATGATGATGTGCATTTTTTCGCATCATTATTGTACCCAATTTTAGGTCCCACAAAGGCTGAATTATTACTATTTCTTACTTAAAAATAGGAAAAAAAAAACCTTTGTGCTAGAATATTAAAAGGCAGAAAACCAAGGTTTAAAATGCACAAATAATACACAAAAAAGCAGCAAACAGCTGTTTCGAATCCACAAGCGAGATTATTTTTATTTTTCTCTATTTTCGATAATTCTAAGTTTCTAAATTTATGTAATTACAAATTTAGTATTTGTAATATTCATTACTCCATTAGATTATTTGTGTAAATAACCACGATAAAAAAAAAAGCTAAGTATAGTAAAGTATTTATAATTTAACACTTACTTATATCCTTTCCGTCCTTTTCCAAGTTTTCATCAGAGAATGGTGATTTCAGAACTTGAAGACATTCTTGATAGCCATGGTCTAGAAAGAAAATAATATTGATAAACATAACTAGTTATTCATAATTAACATTTATGAAACACATATAAACTTAGAACATTATATTTTTTTTTACACAGAATGCTGAAAGTAGATAAACTTTACTACAATAATTAAATTTTTTAATGAAATAATTACAGTTGAACACTTACTTCGTTCATCCTTTTTCGGAGCGGTGACAGCAGCATCTGCATTTAAATCTAGAAAGAAAAAAATAATATAACATAACATTTATAAATTAATAATAATAATAATAATAATAATAATAATAAGATACATTTTAAAAAGTAGACAATCTTGAACTACTGAAAAATGTGACTTTATTTTTGGTACTTTTATGTTCGCCGGAAACAAATCTCGCTAGTTTTTTTTTTTCCACTTGACAATCGGAGCTTTTAATTTTCGCGTGTGTAAATCAGAAACTGATGCTTTGATGTTGAAATAAAAGATTTTAGTTTACGTTTTTTTATTTTTATTTTTATTTTTATTTATTTCTTTTAGTATTTTAAGCGAAAGGAGTGAAAGACGTGTATTTAAAATGTATTGAATGGATTATTTGCTTTTTTTTTAATGTATGCATATTAAAATAAAAGTTATATATTTTAATTAAATTAGTCAAAAGTTTATAATTTAAATGCAATAAATGCAATATGTATGATAGCGGTGGGAACAATATTGAGCCCGGCGAACATAAAAAAAAATTGCAATGTTCCTTTTTAATTGATCATTATCAATATCAATAAATGTACTAATTTTTTATAATAAAATAAACGTTTTTGTTACAATTATATAGAAAGGAAAGAAATATCCGCTAATTTTTTTTTCCGGTAATTAAAATTTGTAAAAAAAAAAAAAAAAAAAAAAAAAAAAAAAAAAAAAAAAAAAACTATTTACTCCGTTACATCGTGAGTTATAATCAATTCATCCCCATGTTGACTTTTCTTTGACTTCACTGTCACGAAAAGCGTTCCAAACGTTATGTTGGAAGTAATTATAAAATTGTGACTAATCATTTATTAGATTTATTTTATTCTTTGCAAATGTAGAACAGTAAGAAACCATTCTAATCATGTGAGATGTTAGCTGACTTGAGCGGCAAAGAATGACATGTTCTGTGCATGAAATGGAAATAGCTTTTGAAACTTTGTATTTCCATTAAAAGTGTGATATTATTCTTAAATTCTATTCTATATTCTTAAATCAATATTTGTACTCCCCCCCCCCCTTCTCCAAAAAAAACCAAACAAACAGAATAAACAGTTTGGTTGCCAGATGAAAAAAAAAAAAAAAACACCTTGATCGCCAATAATGGCTTGCCGACGCATTAACAAAATTTGTATAGTTAAATAATGGTCGAATACATATTGTCCCAAAGCTTCCCAATGCAAATGTTTTTTTTTCTGGGTGAAATCTGTACTAATAAAATAATGTTTCGCTCTGTGTGTGTGTTTGTCTGTCCGTATGCTTGTCTGTCTGTCTGTCTACGATGGCTATCGAAATCTAGTGCACCTAGAAGTCTGAAAATTTAGGTGTGGATAGTTCAAAACCTCTCCTGGCGCATCTGAGAATCAGAATTTTAATATTTCACGATTAGTCTAATTAAAAATCCAATAAGCATCACATAAAAACACTCATTAAAATGTGCTTTGATAATGGCTATATTTATTACTAAATCGAAAAAGAAATTACCGTTTTGAAAATTCCAGACAACGAAGTATTCTCATTTTCACTTATCCTCGAATAATGAAAAAAAAAAAAAAACTATTGGAGGTATCGATTTGAAACTCACAGTATATACGTAGTTGATTTTTCTGATTCCAAAAATACAAATTTTGTGAAAATCTGACTGAAACTGTTCTTTATTTCGACCAAAAACTGACCAGACGCAAATCGCGAACTGACCAATGTATCGATTTGAATCGTATATAAACGGAAAATCGTATGCTGAATAAGAAATTCTAAAAATCTAAAAAATCGACCAGTAACTTTTTTATTTATCAAAAAAAAAAATATTTATTTCTTTTACTTTCGAATACGAAAGATAAAAATAAATAAATAAATAAATAAATAAATAAAAATAAAAATAAAATCAAATGTCGTGGATAATTAAAAGCCCTACTCACAAATGTTAGGTATATTGAAATTTTTAAGACTATATAAAGTATGGATTTGAAAATTGGTAGATATACGCAAAATTGCCTTCTATTTAAGAAATTCGAAAAATCAAAAAACATCGACCGGTAACTTTTTATTTTATCAAAATATTATGATTTTTTTTTTTAATGGAAATTTAAATTTATTGTTCATTTAATGCTCAGCTTCTAATAGTCATATTTCTTCGAAACTGATTCCAAATTACTTTAATATCTTAATTATCACTTCTCACAGTCTTAAAGTTAGTTTATGAGTAAAGTTACCGGTATTTCCTAATAGATATTTCAGAAAATTCTTAAATTAAATTCCGGTCTCAGCTACCAGTCCAAATTTTTTATCAAAGACTCCAGTAGTCTTAATTAGTCATTTCTCAAATAGTACTTGCGTCTCCCCTTCTCGCCCCATCTTCCTTTCATCATTTTTTGCTTAACTGAGCCCCATCTTACTAACTCGGCTTCTATAAGTTATATTTATTCAAAATTGATTCCAAATTACTTCAATATCTTAATTATAACCTCTCACAGTTTTAAAGTTGGTTTTTGAGTACCGATTACCAATATTTCCGAATAGAAATTTCAGTAATTCCTTAAATTAAGTGCTAGGTTCAGCCATCAGTCCAATTTTTTCACCAAGGATTCCAGTAGTCTTAATTAGTATTTTGTTAAAATGCACTTGCGTCTCACCTACCCCATGGGCGCCATTTCAGAACTTTCTTGAGAGGGGGTGAAGATATTTAAGGTAGTGGTATAGCCAAGGGTGGAGTTCGGGGGGGGGGGGGGGGCTGTACCCCCGCAACCTCTCCGAACGAGAATCGTTTACTGAACCATAGATAGAAAGGCAGTAATGCTTCTAATACGGAATTTTCAGTTATGGTCAGGTACCGTTTTTTTCAGGTATTCTTTATGACAGTTAAAACCTCCTTTCTATAAAGCACTTCTGAAGAGCATAGGTGTATTACAGGGAAACGTGTCTAAGCGAAACCTGTCTATAATATAATTATTTCCCAAACGGAAAAAAAAAATCAAGTTTCGACGAAAAAAACACCATACAATTATATTTGCTAAGCTGGAGACCTGTCAAAAACGAAGCATTTTTCCAGTTCTTTTCAACTTCTTTGCAGATTTTACGGCAGGGGCGCCATTTCAAGAGTTTCTTAGGGAGGGGTAGAGGGAGCAAAGTTTTTTTTAGGGACAGGGGTTGAAATAGAGTGCAGGATTTCCCAAGTCGTGCATAAAATATAATAGGCTCCCACCTTCACAATAAAACATGCAGTGTGAGATTTTGTCTTCTTATCTTAACTTGTTTCACAAACATGTGATTCTTCAGCGAATATATATTTTTTATTTTAGTGGTAGTCCGCAATTTTTTTCGTCTTTTTTTTTTTTTTTACGCAAAAGCAATTTGTCAACCGATCGCGGTAAACATCGGAAATTTTACGAATTGGAATTAGAAAAAATAGTTAATTTGGCAAATTGGTCGCGGAAAAAATAATTAATTTTTCCAAATGACCATGGAAAAATATTGCGAATTTCGCCAAAGATCACTGAAACAAATAGTAATTTTCATCCATCGGTTGTGGAAAAAAATCGCGAATTTAATATAACTATTGCGGAAAAATATCGCGAAATTCATCAAAAGATTGAGCAAAGTAAAAATCATGAATTTAGTCAAACAATCGCGCAATAAAGAGGGAATTTCGTCAAAGATCGCGCAAAAAAATAACAATTTTTGTCAATCAGTTTCGAAAAAAAAGACTCCCGAATTTCAAGAAACGATCGTAGAAAAGAGTCGCGAAAACAAATAGCGAATTACGTCAATCATTTGCCAAAAAAAATGACGTGAATTTCGACAAATGGGCGAAAAATATTCGTCAACGATCGTAATTTCGTCAAAGATAGCGCAAAAAATAGAAATTTTTGTCAGTCGGTCGCGGAAAAAGACTCCAAAATTTCAACAAATGATCGTAGAAAAGAATTGTGAATTTCGTCAAAAGATGGTGAAAATAAATAGCGAATTTCGTCAATTGGTTGGAAATTTTTTTTTCGTAAATTTAGACAAATGCGCGAAAAAATTAATTCCGTCAATGTTTCGCAGAAAAATTAATCATTTTTACTTTATTTTTGGAGATAGCACTGATTCGTGATCTATATTAACACAGATAATCCAATTATTTTAATATTGTATTGAAAATAGTTAAAAAGGATCACAGTCCATAAGCCGTGTTTTTGGCCCATGAAATAAGACTAAAATTCGATTTTGTTATCCTGACTTAATTATTTCACTTTTTTATATTAGAAGGTTTATCCTGTAGATTTCAACAATATTTTTTGCATTTTGTTCGTTTTTATATGACTTACACAAGCTCAAAGTTCGTATTATTCTTACTTTTTGATGAAAAATACGCAATTTCTCCTAATTTTACTTCAATTTTTAATATATTTTTTAATATTTTACTGTGAGTATAGCTTTGCAATTTCTCCTAATTTTACTTCAATTTTTAATATATTTTTTAATATTTTACTGTGAGTATAGCTTTGCAACCCTTTTATTTTTACATATATTGTACATTTTGATGTATTTTATAATATATTTAAAGAAGAACGTGTTGCACGATTGCGCTCATATAAATAACTGAGGTAAAATTAGGAGAAATTGCGTATTTTTCATCAAAAACTACGAATAATACGAACTTTGAGCTTATGTAAGTCATATAAATCCGAACACATGCAAAAACTATTGTTAAAATCGTAAACGGATAAACCTTCTAATATTAAAAAGTGAAATAATTAAGTCAGTATAACAAAATAAAATTTTAGTTTCTTTCATGGGCCAAAAACACGGCTTATGGACCCTGATCCTTTATATTGTTTAATGTAACTCAAATATATATTTTTTATTACATTATATGCAATAGACTTTATTATTTAAATAAAAACTATATTAGCCCTGTCACTGGAGTTTTCCCCAGGTTAAATGTATATAATTCTAAATACTTGTTTTGAATATAGATTATATTATTGGTAAAATAAGGAATTTGGAGAAAAAAATAATCGTAAATATCAAATACTAAATATAATTAAATAGTTATAATTAAAAACTTACTTGATTTTTCACTTTTCCATTTTTGAGAGGGAATGAACTCCAGAGCGTGGACGTTAAATTCTGAAAATAAATAAATGAACATATATCATATAAAAAATAATGAAAGAAATAGGCTTTAAAAAGCCGACATTTATTGCATAAAAAAGGTGTCGCGTAGATTTGTCGTGCACAACGCATCACGGAACAATTCATCGCGGAACAATTCATCGCGGAACAATTCATTGCGGAACAATTCATCGCGAAACAATTCATCGCGAAACAATTCATCGCACACAATTCATCGCAACATCAATTCGTCGTGGTGTCAATTCGCCACGGCGTCAATTCATAGTAGCGAAAATGTTTCTGAAGCCTATCTATCTATATTATAAAGGACAAACGGGTCCGTGCGTAACGCTGACGTCATTTTGCGAATGTCAACACTTGAGAATGAAACTTCGATTTTACGATTTTTGCTACCGCAATTTTAAAAATTTTTACACATAGGATATTTTTAATTCATAAACCAAAAGCAAAAAAAAAATGAGTTCAAAGAACCCCTCGGTTATAGCCTCGAGGAGTTCTTTGAACTCATTTTTATTCCTTTTTTTTTTTTTTTTTTTCGCACTGAGGAAGGGGATCGATGCATCCTTGAAACGGCCGTATGCGGTTTTATGCCAATTTTCTTATTTGTGCGTTACAACGTTGTAATTGCTTTTGGTTTATAAATTTAAATTCGCACAAAGTATTCGATCTATGCTTATTAGGATATTTTTAATTTTTACACCATTATATAAGAAAAAAAATCTACTTTCAAATACAATTTGTTTGAAAACTTTAACGCAATTTACTCATTTATTATAGCATTTAAATTAAATTTAAATCTTGATATATTTTAAAAATCTATCTCTATGTTGCTTGCAGACGATTACAAAATATTAATCCGTTTCCACATTAAACAATATAAAAAGTTCAGCATTTGTTTCCAGCTAATATTGAATAACGAAAATAAAACTTCATCAAGCAATAAATAAAATAGTACAAATAAAACACAAATTCAACAGACATGTAATTGAAATCAGCGCTTAAAACCGATGAAATTATCAGAATAATAATAATAAAAAAAACTTTTCTAGATAACAAAATTTTTAGTATTTTAACTTCCGATAGATGGTCAATACGAAATTAACGCTTTTAATAAATTTCAGAATTTTATTTAAATATATAATTGACATATTTCATATAAAAATGCTCTTTGGTGTTGTTAGGGGGCGATTAAAAAAATTATTAAACGTAAAAAATCTATTAGTGATTTCATTTTAAAAAATAAATGGTTTTCACAAATATTCTCTATTCCGGGAAGCCCGGGTTGGATGCCCTAGTGATGGTAAAAGTAAAGATATTTAGTAAAATTATTTAATGATTATTTTTTTTAAATAATAGACAATTATAATTAACATTATTCAGGTCGATTTTAGATTCAGGTATATTTTTAAATATACATATATATGTATAATATATATATATGTATGTGTATATATATATGTATTTCAAATTCCATTTGAATTAACTTGATATCCAAATTCCAATTATCTTACATTTTATGGCATAATATATATATATCTATATATATATATATATATATATATATATATATATATATATATATATATATATAATATATATATATATATATATATATATTTTAAATATTCTTCACAAATTTCAGTATTTCTGATTACCATTATTGAAATTTCTTTGGTAATATTATGTTTGCACTTGTTAATTTATTAACTTTGGGGTTAACTTCTGTCTACACTTTATTACTAACTATCTCAATTGGAGATTATGTTAGAAATGTTGATAGAACTTGATTAATGTTTTTTAAATTCAAAGATATTATATATATATATATATATATATATATATATATATATATTCTTTTAATGCTGTTGGCCAGAAATATCAATTACTAAAATGGAGAGGAATTTCTTTTTATATGTGATTTTTGTGAATTTCCTTACTGAGAACATGAAAGTTTAAAGAATTACAACAAGTCATTCCTTATTTAAATTAGAGACAGAATAGATATTGCTTTAGATCACTGGAAAAATGACGGAAGATATAGTATAAAACATATAGATTATAATATATTTAAAAGAATTAAGAAGTAAAAAACTGTTACAGAGTTACAAACACAAAAAACTTTTTGTGGTTGTGATTGAACTAAATATTGCATGAATAAAATTTCATTGAAGGATATTTTAGTTTTAAATGTTTTTTTGTTCATTTCATTAGAAAACTAACCGTAATTTTATAATATTGATAATTTTTGTCCACTAATGCTGCTTGTTATATTCATATTTCATTGAATTTTCCAAAAGCCAATCAGCGACTTCATCTTGATATTGCGTCATATAATCTATGTTGAAGCATGCAAGCTCCAAACCACACTTCAAAAGGAAGTCAAAAGAGGTGTTTTGGATCGAAGGGAAGCTTTGGCAGAGTCAATGAAGTTGGCGAGTTAAGACTGTCGTTTTTTGAACTATACTGAAGACGTCGACACTGAGATGTTTTAGATTAAATAAGATGTAATGCAGATAATCCAGATGGTTCATTAATATTCATATTCTTACATGTATTTTTTAACTTTCTTTGTAGTTAGTTTTATTAATATAGAGTTTATTTTAACTTGATGTTTTCTAGTTTATTTGAAGTAAATTGAGTGAATTATTTATTGAGTTGGTGTCAGAGAAAACTAAACCCCATAAGTGGTGTCGAAGCGGGATCGAATGAATGTTAACGCTCACTATTGAATAGATAGAGTTCTGAATTTTATGAGAGGAATGTACATTTAAAGTGATATTTTCGAACCTATTTTTATCATGTCAAGGTTAGTAGATATTCGAGAATTAGTTATTTCTTTAAAAACTGAAAAGACATCCAGTATTAAGAATTTACATCGTTTGATTTTTGGCCATGAAGGTGATAGAAAAAATCGTTCCAGAATTAGAGACTTTACGGGTTTTCCGTTTGAAGTAAATAGTGATGAATATAATGGAAAAGTTCAAAAAATTAAAGATGAATTTTCGGTAAACGAACTAATTACCATTTGTAACGTGTTATGTATTGATAATTCTGGTACTTTCGATGATATAGTTGTCAGGGTTATTTCTTGCCTGTGTAATCTAAACGTATTGAGGTCAAAGATAATTTCCGAAGATAATGAAATTAGTGATGATGAAACTGAGCTAATAAATGAGACCAAAAATAATGCTAGCATTGGTGCTGGTAATGTATCTTGTAATAAAATTAATGATATTGCTTCTGGTTCTGAAATAAATTATTCTGCTAGCAATAAAAATGAAATGACACAACGCTTAACCCCTGACTTTATTTTAAAACCATCTATTGGTATTAGTGATATTGAAAATATGATTGTAACATATAGTGGTAGTCAGTATGAAAGTATCGAAAAATGGATTGCTGATTTTGAGGACGTAGTCTCTTTATTCAATTTAAGTGACTTGCATAAATTAATTTTAGCGAAACGCCGTATGACTGGTAAAGCTAAACTATTGATTGAGAGTGAAAGCAAATTGAATTCGTGGCACAGAGTGAAATCGTTACTCGTTTCTGAATTTGGTACAGTTTGTAATTCTGCAGAAATGCATCAGTTGTTATGTAAAAGGAAAATGAGGGATGGCGAAACTCTTGATGAATATTTTTTAAATATGAAACGACTATGCTCTCGCGGAAATGTAGAGGATTCTGCTTTAATTCAGTATGTTATCGGTGGTATTAAAGACCCTGTTTTCAAGAAATCATTTTTATATGGTTGTAACGATATTAGCGAATTTAAGCAAAAGCTTAAAGTATATGAAAAAATAAGATCGGATGGCGAAAATGTTAAACCAGAGATTGGTGTTAAGCTAAAATCAAAACCCGAAATGGAATCTGGTAACAAGTCAAAGGTAGTAAAGGCTATTCGTTGCTTTAACTGTGGGGGGGGGGGAAATCACAAAAGCATTCACTGTAGAAACAAGGATAAAGGCCCTCTTTACTTTTCGTGCAATTCGTATGATCATAAATCGTTTGAATGCAGTAGGAGAAAGGATGTAAAGACATCAAATGATCGTTCTCAAATAAATATTGTAACGAGTTTCAAGGATTTAATTCTTAAAGAGGTTAAATTGGATTCATTGAAGTTAACTTCATTAATTGATACAGGCAGCCAGAAAACGCTTCTAAAAAGAGTGTTTATGATAATTTGAGGAATGTGTTCAAATTGGAAGCTACGGATACGTGTTTGACTGGTTTGGGGAAAACATTGATTAGGCCAGCAGGTTATTTCAAGGCAGAAATTGAGGTAGATGATTCGAAATTTGAAGTTGACATTTTTGTCGTTAACGACAGTTCGATTAATTTCGATTTAATTATTGGCATTGATGTTATTCATCAAGGTACTTTAACAATTTCTGGAGATGAAGTAAAAATGTGCAAAACCGAGGATAAATCAAGTAATTTTTTGGTTAATATAGTAAATATTTTAGATGAGCCTAAACTTGATTTTAGTTATGTCACTGATAAGGGCTTGCGTTCAGAATTGTCCTCCCTAATTGAAAGCTATGTGCCTACAAAATTAAAAACGGTTGACGTTAAAATGCAAATTAACCTTACTGATGAAATTCCAATTTGCCAATCCGCCTATGGGGTTTAGTTTTCTCTGACACCAACTCAATAAATAATTCACCCAATTTACTTCAAATAAACTAGAAAACATCAAGTTAAACTCGAACTCTATATTAATAAAACTAACTACAAATAAAGTTAAAAAATACATGTAAGAATATGAATATTAATGAACCATCTGGATTATCTGCATTACATCTTATTTAATCTAAAACATCTCAGTGTCGACGTCTTCAGTATAGTTCAAAAAACGACAGTCTTAACTCACCAACTTCATTGACTCTGCCAAAGCTTCCCTTCGATCCAAAACACCTCTTTTGACTTCCTTTTGAAGTGTGGTTTGGAGCTTGCATGCTTCAACATAGATTATATGACGCAATACAAAGATGAAGTCGCTGATTGGCTTTGACTCTGTCGTTTTAGTTCAAACAGGAAAACAGTTCAATTCCCACATTCGGCCATACTGACTGTCATCTGCCCTCAGGTGACTGATATGTAATACGTTTTCACCAAAAGAAATAAAAACAGCAACCAAAGTTCTTTAACAAAACACGTTCACGAAAAAAACACGATTCATACTATTCCTAAATATATCAACAAGTCTGTGTCAGTCTGCTGTCACAATTAGGATAATGTCACAATCAGGATTTCTTTAACTAAACGTCACCAGTATCAGTCCATGGCTTCATGTATTCAGCGCAAGTACTAGTAATCATTGGACCTTCTGTAATTCCAATTCTTTTCACATCATAGGTATCACCACTCTTTAATTTTACAACCTTGTAAGGACCCAAATACTTTGGTCTTAACTTTAAACCCGGACCTTGTTGTGTACGCTTTATAGCAACGATATCATTAAGTTTAAATTTATTAGGTTTTCTTCTTCTCAGGTTGTAGGTTTTGCGATTCTCATTTTGAACCCTTAAAATTTGTTTTTTCGCTTCTTTTCTCAATTCCTCACGATTATTTATAAAATCGGACTGTGTTTCAGCATTCAAAAGATTAGTAATTTCAACACACCTTTCAATCTTTTGTTTAACCTTAGGAATATAAAAATCAGTTTCTAAGTTCTTTTCTGTTCGAACAACTGCATAATGACCCCTTTCATGAACAGCTTTGATTATATTCATTTGCATTTCCTCTGGGACAACCAACAAATCACTTCCGTTAACACATTTATAAAGAACGTTATTTTTTACTAAATAATCGTCATAAGGTCTTACCTTCAAAATTTCTTTTATTGTTTTAATATAATCATCATTCTCTTGAGCCTGAGCAATTTTTAAAGTTAAACTATCCTGAACTACCATACAAACAGGATTCCTACTCAATGCATCAACATGCTTCATTTTAATGCCTGGCCTATGTTCTAGTTTATAATCGAAATCAGATAACAGTATTGCCCATCTGGCAATTTTCGTACTCATCTCCTTTTCATCCATAGTCATTTTAAATGCATTACAATCGGTAACTATTTTAAATGGAATGCCTAATACATACACTCTAAATTTCTTTAAGGCC
Organism: Maratus michaelseni; assembly: GCA_963931845.1. Lineage (NCBI taxonomy): Eukaryota > Metazoa > Arthropoda > Arachnida > Araneae > Salticidae > Maratus > Maratus michaelseni. The sequence continues at coordinate 174,909,714 of OZ007597.1, read as the reverse complement.
TCTATCACCGACAAAACTTCCAGTTCGTAACTAGTGCACTTCCGCTCCGATTCAGTTGTTTTTTTACTGGAAAAATACACAGGATGAAATTTATTATCTACTGGGGACTGTTGCATTAATACTGCTCCGTAGCCATCAATACTAGCATCACAATGAATTTCAGTTATACTTTTGGGATTGTATATTGACAGAACTGGCTCGGAAGACAAAATACTTTTAAGCTCACTAAAGGCTTTCTTTTCTTCCACATCAAATCGAAATTTAGAATCTTTCCTCAACATGTCGCTCAGAGGTTTAGCGATAACTGAGTAATCCTTTATAAACTTTCGAAAATATCCAGTTAATCCCAAATAACTTTGAATATCCTTGATACTTTTTGGTTCAGGAAAATTCATCACTGCCTTTGTTTTAAGTGGAGAAGGATATAATTTTCCATTCAAAATTCTATACCCCAAAAAATCAATTTCACGCCTCAGGAACTTGCACTTTTTAATATTTAACTCTAATCCATAATCAGATGCGGTCTGCAGAACAAGTTTAAGCTTTTCTAAGCCTTCAGTTTCATTTTTAGAAGGTATTATTAGATCATCCATGTATATAACCACTACATTGTCCTTTAACAAACTTCGAAACACGTTATAAATATATTTCTGAAATACACTTGGCGAATTGGTCAATCCGAACGGGCACTTCAAAAATTCAAATTGGCCGTTATGAGTTACAAAAGAAGTGTACCTTCGAGAACCTTCCTCAACTTCTACATGAAAAAACCCATTTTTCAAATCGATTGTTGTGAACACCTCAGCCGAATGTAGTTGATCTATAACATCATCTATGACAGGCAATGGAAAGTGTTCGCGTATAGTCTTTTTATTAAGACGTCTGTAGTCAATGCAAAGTCTCGTTGTACCATCGTTTTTCTTAACTAAAACCACCGGCGATGAAAAATCAGAAGAACTTCTACGAATAATTCCTTGTGCTAGCCACTCCTCAATCTGGGTTTCAACAATTTTTTTCTCACACAGAGGTAATCTTCGAGGGGATGAACAAATTGGAATTTCATCAGTAAGGTTAATTTGCATTTTAACGTCAACCGTTATTAATTTTGTAGGCACATAGCTTTCAATTAGGGAGGACAATTCTGAACGCAAGCCCTTATCAGTGACATAACTAAAATCAAATTTAGGCTCATCTAAAATATTTACTATATTAACCAAAAAATTACTTGATTTATCCTCGGTTTTACACATTTTTACTTCATCTCCAGAAATTGTTAAAGTACCTTGATGAATAACATCAATGCCAATAATTAAATCGAAATTAATCGAACTGTCGTTAACGACAAAAATGTCAACTTCAAATTTCGAATCATCTACCTCAATTTCTGCCTTGAAATAACCTGCTGGCCTAATCAATGTTTTCCCCAAACCAGTCAAACACGTATCCGTAGCTTCCAATTTGAACACATTCCTCAAATTATCATAAACACTCTTTTTTAGAAGCGTTTTCTGGCTGCCTGTATCAATTAATGAAGTTAACTTCAATGAATCCAATTTAACCTCTTTAAGAATTAAATCCTTGAAACTCGTTACAATATTTATTTGAGAACGATCATTTGATGTCTTTACATCCTTTCTCCTACTGCATTCAAACGATTTATGACCATACGAATTGCACGAAAAGCAAAGAAGGCCTTTATCCTTGTTTCTACAGTGAATGCTTTTGTGATTTCCCCCCCCCCCCCCCGCAGTTAAAGCAACGAATAGCCTTTACTACCTTTGACCTGTTACCAGATTCCATTTCGGGTTTTGATTTTAGCTTAACACCAATCCCTGGTTTAACATTTTCGCCATCCGATCTTATTTTTTCATATACTTTAAGCTTTTGCTTAAATTCGCTAATATCGTTACAACCATATAAAAATAATTTCTTGAAAACAGGGTCTTTAATACCACCGATAACATACTGAATTAAAGCAGAATCCTCTACATTTCCGCGAGAGCATAGTTGTTTCATATTTAAAAAATATTCATCAAGAGTTTCGCCATCCCTCATCTTCCTTTTACATAACAACTGATGCATTTCTGCAGAATTACAAACTGTACCAAATTCAGTAACGAGTAATGATTTCACTCTGTGCCACGAATTCAATTTGCTTTCACTTTCAATCAATAGTTTAGCTTTACCAGTCATACGGCGTTTCGCTAAAATTAATTTATGCAAGTCACTTAAATTGAATAAAGAGACTACGTCCTCAAAATCAGCGATCCATTTTTCGATACTTTCATACTGACTACCACTATATGTTACAATCATATTTTCAATATCACTAATACCAATAGATGGTTTTAAAATAAAGTCAGGGGTTAAGCGTTGTGTCATTTCATTTTTATTGCTAGCAGAATAATTTATTTCAGAACCAGAAGCAATATCATTAATTTTATTGCAAGATACATTACCAGCACCAATGCTACCATTATTTTTGGTCTCATTTATTAGCTCAGTTTCATCATCACTAATTTCATTATCTTCGGAAATTATCTTTGAACTCAATACGTTTAGATTACACAGGCAAGAAATAACCCTGACAACTATATCATCGAAAGTACCAGAATTATCAATACATAACACGTTACAAATGGTAATTACTTCGTTTACCGAAAATTCATCTTTAATTTTTTGAACTTTTCCATTATATTCATCACTATTTACTTCAAACGGAAAACCCGTAAAGTCTCTAATTCTATATTAATAAAACTAACTACAAAGAAAGTTAAAAAATACATGTAAGAATATGAATATTAATGAACCATCTGGATTATCTGCATTACATCTTATTTAATCTAAAACATCTCAGTGTCGACGTCTTCAGTATAGTTCAAAAAACGACAGTCTTAACTCGCCAACTTCATTGACTCTGCCAAAGCTTCCCTTCGATCCAAAACACCTCTTTTGACTTCCTTTTGAAGTGTGGTTTGGAGCTTGCATGCTTCAACATAGATTATATGACGCAATACAAAGATGAAGTCGCTGATTGGCTTTGACTCTGTCGTTTTAGTTCAAACAGGAAAACAGTTCAATTCCCACATATATATGTATAATATATATATATATATGTATATGTTATTATACATATATGTATAATATATATACATGTATGTGTATATATATATGTATTTCAAATTCCATTTGAATTAACTTGATATCCAAATACCAATTATCTTACATTTTATGGCATAATATATATATATATATATATATATATATAATATATAATATATATATATAATATATATAATATATATAATATATATATATATATATATATATATATATATATATATAATATATATATATATATATATACATATAATATATATATATATATATATATTTTAAATATTCTTCACAAATTTCAGTATTTTTGGCTGATTACCATTATTGAAATTTCTTTGGTAATATTATGTTTGCACTTGCTAATTTATTAACTTTGGGGTTAACTTCTGTCTACACTTTATTACTAACTATCTCAATTGGAGATTATGTTAGAAATGTTGATAGAACTTGATTAATGTTTTTTAAATTCAAAGATATTATATATATATATATATATATATATATATATATATATATATATATATATATATATATATTCTTTTAATGCTGTTGGCCAGAAATATCAATTACTAAAATGGAGAGGAATTTCTTTTTATATGTGATTTTTGTGAATTTCCTTACTGAGAACATGAAAGTTTAAAGAATTAGAACAAGTCATTCCTTATTTAAATTAGAGACAGAATAGATATTGCTTTAGATCACTGGAAAAATGACGGAAGATATAGTATAAAACATATAGATTATAATATATTTAAAAGAATTAAGAAGTAAAAAACTGTTACAGAGTTACAAACACAAAAAACTTTTTGTGGTTGTGATTGAACTAAATATTGCATGAATAAAATTTCATTGAAGGATATTTTAGTTTTAAATGTTTTTTGTTCATTTCATTAGAAAACTAACCGTAATTTTATAATATTGATAATTTTTGTCCACTAATGCTGCTTGTTATATTCAGTGAAAGTTTTCAGTTTTTTAAGAAAATGATATTAACAATAAAAACATTCAAGGCCGTTTCCAAGATTTTTTTTTTTTTTACTCAGGAGGAAATGGTAACTTATATGTTTCAATTACAATGCATTTATTATCTATATATATATTTCTCTTACGTGGCGCGGAAATAAGGCTGAATTTCTAACTTAGCGTTTGGCAACAAACGTAGTTTCCAGAGCTCACATCAATGAACAGTCTAGATTGGGCAATATCAGCTCTGCTTGCAACTCCAATATGACGGTCAGTCTGAAAGCAGTCAATCTCAAACTAGCAATTATTAAAAATAAATAACATGTGCGTAATCCAAAGCGTTTGAGATGATTCCTCATTTTAATTATGAGTAATATCGTTAATTTTAAATGAATTCTCAACTCTTATTTAGAATTTATTTACGAATTTCAAACACACAAAAATCGGAGAGAATAAAGATATCAACTGTCTAGACTGCACCTGCTGCCATCTGCTGCTATCTTGATGAAGTAAAAAATAATTTATTTTCCAAAAATCTATAATACAATGATTGATGATACATATAAACTATCTTCCTACCACGTAGTGTTTTTTTTTTAATGAATTTAAGCCGTACTATACAATATTATAGGTGCAATGAGTTTTAAACTAATTGTGTTTCTAATATAATTTTTTCATAGTATTTAAATGATTTATGCCCACTGATAGCACCAACTATATGCATTTTCAATCGTGTTTTCAACAAAGTTTCCGTTTACTTTTTTTACATAAAAAAAATTGTCAGTTTCATATGTTAAAATGATTTGTGATAGCATTCATTCTGGCTAGAATTACTGAAAAACGTGACGAGCGAGCGAAGCGAGCTGGGACGCGTTCCCAATGTGAATTTGGAGCCCAACAATTCACGGGGGTTGGGGAGCGTTAGCAAGCAGGGGTAAACCCCCCTAGTAAACGTATATTAAGGTGGTTCTCAACAACGCGAAACTTTCTGAGACATTTTCTGACTCATTTTTAAACGCAAAGGCATAAAATTGACAGGCTATGGAAGCGATTTGGAGTTGAAATGAGTTTTCCATTTTTTGATGTATAAATTACTTATCTAGTTATAAGTGATTCGTGTCACATGACAACATGTTTTTCTCCTTTCTCGTTCGGATTCGAAAATTAGGTTCAAAACGCCGACTTTGACGGTGTTTTCGGAGAGATCTTCAGGAAAAATTGAAAAATGTGTTTTTATTAAAAAGTTTCTGTATAACAAAACCTGCCAATTTCATGCGTTTCTGAACAAAAATGAATTAAAAATAATGTCATAAAGTAGACAGTTTGAATTTGAGAACAGCTTTAATGTAAATTTTCCAACTGGTTTGTGGGAAGAATCTCCCTCCCCCCTCTTCTAGAATCGTTGTGACACGGACTTATAGTTTAGAAAAGATCATTCTGAATTTTTTTCGTGGTTGACGTATTGGATCATTTTTCAATTTTATATAAATATTGGACACTGTAAACCTATATATATATTGGGCATATTAATCGTAACCACGTTGGGGCGTAAAGAAAATCAATCAATAAAGTATAGTTTTTATTATTTATTTTTGTAATGCACAGAGTCGGTAGTGCTAACTTTTTAAAAATAGTGGGTTGTTCTCAACCATTTTAAGGTAAAATGACAGGGTCGTTTTGTTTTTTAAGGTAAGGAAACGGTTGGTAAAATTTGATAATTCTAGTTATAATAAGTAAAATTAGTATTTTTTGAAGTAGACTATTATGGCCAATATTTCAAAATAACGTTAGAAGTATTTAACACGATTCCAATAATAAGAAGAACATAACATACGAATATTATAATAAGACACAGAAAATTGCCTTATGGAATACTTTTATTTACGCGCTAGATTGGAAAAGATTAATAAATAGTTTTAATTTATATTTTAATAATTCTATTTCGTCCCATAGTCCTTTGAATCTGTAGATATGATTTACACCAATTACATGAATGTACGCAGGATTTCGGTAAGGGGGAGGAGAGGTACTGAAAGTACTCACCTTATATAACAACAAAAAGTTTTTTTTTTTTTTTGAGGGGGTGGGGGATAAGGTAGTGTTTACAATTTTATCAAGTCAATGGCGCAATGAAACTGGACAGAAAAGAGGGAAGCAAAATCTTCTCAAAATTAGTTGGAAAGGATTTATTAATATATACTTTTATTTAAAAGAAATGGATTGTACCTAAAAACACATAAGTCACCACCCCGGCGAAAAAAAAAGAACACTGACTAAGCGCTTGAATTTTAAAACTCTTTCAATTTTCTAATCTAACGAAATTAAACACTAACATACAGTAGGAAGTTAAAAAACATTCAATTATGTTGAGCAAAAATAGCGAAAGAAAATAATCAAATTATGATAAAATTTCGATTTACTTTTGTAATCAAATAAATGGGAAAATAATCTTGAATCCAAACTACCATATAATGACATCATGCAGTGATCAGTTCATTCACAATTACAAAGAGAATTTTGTGTTTACATTCTTGTCTGTACTTTTTTATACTTAACTAGCTGTTACCCGCGACATCGTTCACGTAAAATTTAAAGAAAATTAATGGATTAATTAAGCAACATATACAATTAACAAACTCTTTATCATATTTTATAGTAGATAATACTTCTGATAATTACAATTTGCGTATTTCTGTTTTTATGTATACCATCATTTATCTTTGTTTTATGAACTTGAAATTTCCTTCTCTTTCACTAACAAGGAGACCGCCAAACATGATGCACACAGATTTTGATGATTTTAAAGTATGTTGTAGGGGTCATACCCCTAATTATTCAGGTCAAAGGTTTCCTTCAAATGGGCTTTAATTTTCGAGAAATTTCGTTTTAAAGTTAAGTACGCATTTCAAATTCCATTACTTCCCGATCCTGGGCAAGGTCTCAGTGGTTCCGTGGTAGCATTCGCGATTTGAGAGCCGCAGATGGGTGTTCTGTCCTCTCCTGTGACTTCTACTTTTTTAACAAATTTTATATATTTGTCGCGTTATAAATTGTATGCAGAATTATGAATTCTGCATCTTTGAACTTTTTTATATTTTCCTAATAAATTCCATTTACATTTTCGAATATTTCGTAAAAATTTACGTTTTTTTTTTTTTTTTTTTTTTTTTTCTTTTCCTTGTGCAGTTTTGAAATTAATATTTCTATTGACGAAATTCCAAACTAAGTAATTCCAAAAACATATCTTGAAAGGAGTAATAAAATATTAAAGCAGTAACGATTATATCCAAGTTTTAGCCAGTTATATATATATATATATATATATATATATATATTATGTTATTTAAATACATTTAACTGTAAAGTTCAAACTCACCGTCATTTTTGATTTGCACAAAAATAAAATAATGTATTACAATTATTTTTTTTTCAGTCTAACAAGTCGATGCCATACAGAAAAATTCAACTAGAAATGAAAAATCGTTTGTAATTTACAATACATATAAAAAAAATCTGAAAAAAAAATCGTCTGCAACGACTTTTACGGTAATATCAGAATAAATAAAATTTTCTTTTTATCTATTTCGTTTCGCTTCCTTTGCAGACAAATACCACGTTTGAAATAATTTCTTTTTCAAATTTAATGCATTTTTAAATATATTTATCACAATTTAAGTATTTAAAGAATATATAATATGGTAATTTATACATTCTTCCAATATTGTTAAAACAATTATTTAAAGACGATTTTTAATGCGAAATTTGTTTAGAATATTTTTCGATAGGTATAACACAATTAGTTGCATATTTAATAAACTAAAAATGTCGATGTCGGTGATGATAAATATTTTAGTACTTCAGCAGTTAACATAATTCAATATATTTAGAACAAATCAAATATTAATAGGATATATTATTTTGTTAATTTTTTCTTAATCATTTAAATTTTTTAAAGTAGAAAATGTAAATTAAAAAAAATGTATTATTTCATAAATACAATAAATAAATAAGTAAATATACATAAATGTAAACAATAATCATTTTAAAAAGACGAGATATCAAGACATAAATTAGTTTGGATTTTCGTCAGCAAAAATATTCAAATAAAAATTGCGCAAAAACTATAAATTTTCACGCAATATTCGAAAATGTAAATGGAATTTATTAGGAAAATATCAAAAAGTTCAAAGATGCAGATTTCATAATTCTGCATACAACTTATAACGCGACAAATATATAAAATTTGTTAAAAAAAGGTAAAAGTCACAGGAGAGGACAGTACACCCATCTACGGTTCTCAAACCGCGAACGCTACCACGGCACCAAGGAGACCATGCCCAGAATTGCGAAGTAATGGCATTTGAAATGCATGCTGAACTTTAACCCGAAATTTCTCGAAAACTAAAGCCCATTTGAAGGAAACCTTTGACCTGAATAGTTAGGGGTATGATCCCTACAACATACTTTAAAATCATCAAAATATGTGCGCATCATGTTTGGCGGTCTCCTTGTAAGATTAAGTGCGAAACACATTTTTTTTTTTTAAATTCTATTTTACATTTATTCCGTTCATAGAAATTGATTTAATGTAAGTTTTTGTGTCAAAGAATATTTTTCAAAGTGATTATATTAGTAAATATTTTTGAGGAAATTTGTTAATTGACATGTAACTTTAGATATAAATTTTATTTGATTGGAATAATCTACAAACCAACATAAATTATGTTTCTTCTTCAAAACAGTTTATGATATTATATGATATTAAAAAAAAATAATTAAAACGTGGTGGAGCATAAAAGTTGAAAAATAAATAAAATAAGTAGAAAAACACCTTTAACCCTCATATATATTTAGTATTTTTATTTCACAGTGCCACACTTTTAACAGCTTTAGGTCCACTAATAAAATCAAAATTTTATGACGCTCCAAAAACTTTCAAAGCCTAAATGCTTATTTGTTAAGCAACAGAGTTGCTTATTTATTTGAATTGCGAAAACAATCTGAAAAAAGCACCCCAATTATGGAGCATTGCCATATTGATTTTTGTGTTGCAGTTTAGAATTATGGGAGTATCGAAATTTGACAGGAATGTATTCCAATAAGGTTAAAATATTATCCAGTCGCGACATTTTTAACTACAAATTTAGATATTTTAAAATTGTAAGGAATTTTATAAGTATCAGAGAAAGATAACTAAAAATACCTGGCTTTTCTCTTGCTCTTTTCCATAACTATGGTGCCTTTAAAAAACAGGAGTGGAATTTTCATGTTTAATTAGGGGCGTCGACTCTTCTTTAAATTTTACGTGAACGATGTCAATGCAAATTCCATTGCATTTGCAAATTCCATTCTCCAGTGAAAATTGCATATCCTAACAATTTTTACATCGACTTTAATATATTTATTGAATTTAATCGAAATTTAATATTCTGGAAGATTGTATGGTAAAAGGATGTAAACTTATGCTTTGGCGACCATCACATTCTGTGGAAATTACACTACTTTTTGCAATTTCTATAAAATACTAATATTTTCTGAATGAAAACCGGCACATGATTTAAAATATGACGACACTTTCACCGGGGATAGATTTTTCTATGAACCGATACTTGTCTAGTTAAATTCTTTCGCTTCATGAATCATGTACAACTATGCACTTATATTTATAGATAACTATATGTATGTTTGTCAACTTAATGTAGGCAAAACGTTGAGCTAAATTGCTTGAAATTTCGCTAAGTTTCTCGTAATTTTCAAGTAGTTAGACTACATTATATTATGTGTAAAAAATAGTACATTATGAATTACTAACTCTGAAAGAATTGTTACTTTTCACCTACAATTAGTTGAGAAAAACTACAATTAGTTGAGAGTTCGTGCACATTATCTATTTAAAACATGAAAGCGTTTAAAGCAATACAATACTACTATACTCACAGAAAAAATTTAACATTAATATTATTAAATACTAAATTTAACTCAGAAATTACATTTAAAATGTAATTTAAACAGAATTTGCTAAAATTGCGTTTTTAAATTATGTGATTTCTAATGCAAAATATTATTTCTCAAAAATATATTGTTCTTTTAAGAATTGGATAATAATTTCGAAGCTGGTGAAATAAAAATATTGCCACATTGTCGAACGTACAAAAAATATATTAGTTTTTAAAATTAAAATGAATGTTTTACATTAAAAAAATTACGTCATTTTTTTTCGATAAACCATTGTACTTTTAATCCGGTTTAAACACCCATCTTTGAATAATTAATTGATGAAAAATACTGTATTCTTTTCTTCAAATCCAATTTTTATTAATAGTGGGCAATTATTCTCCAAACTCCAAGGAGCTTAAATTAGCCTCCTTGGTTGAAGCTCAAGCTGAAAAAAAATTACGATGTAATGATTTCTAAATGTCAATATTCGACGAACGATTTTTGATTATGTAGAATGAATTGAATCATGAAGCTTGAGTATGCAAAAATGTTTTTATTTCCTGGAAAATTTACTTTAAAATTAACAAACCAGTGGAAAAATTTTACCTTTGTAAAATTAGGAGCTAAGTTATTTATTCTTATCTCCAAGCACATTTAAATAAATGTACTATGTCGTTTAAACGCACTTATTGCATTGGTTAAGTAATCTTTGTAATATGTGAAAAAAAAATCACATTATTTGCCCAAAATGTTCGGATTTCAATTTATAGCGAGATAATCTGAATTTTTAGTGGTTAATAATTATTGTCCATACATAGTTTCTTTTTATGGCAACAGGGAAAAAATTGCATTATAAATTGAAAAATAAATAGATTTTTGTAATGATAAACTATGGGAAATATTTGAAAAAAAATGGTAAAGAATGGTCTGATAAATTCTTAAAGTTGACAGTAATTTTATTCGTGTTCTAAAACGTATGTACAGTCGTGGAAAAAAAAACTGAACACCCCCCCCCCCCCCACTAACTCTGCAACAAATTATAGTAGAAGGAAATGACTGGTACCAAACGATTGGAAATAAAGTCTACTTTTAAATGATGTATATAAAATTTGCTTAGGGGGCCATCTACATATAAAAACACATTCCTTATTCTCCTTCGAAATAGGGTTAATAATTCTATGATTAAACCTATTCTGGTAGTTCATTTGAAATTTTACAATTAACTCATTAATGCCTCTTGGCAAGAAAACTTACCGTTTGCCATTTATTATTATTATTATTATTATTATTAGATTTTTTTGCACACTGCTAGCGATTGGGAAATAATCTTGCCTATCAGAAAACCATAAAAATAACTTGTATTTTTTTTTCAATTAGCCTGTTTAATCGAATAGATCTAAATACGAAAGTTATAGAAGAAAAAGTTTAATTATTTTAAGTTCGTTATTAATGGAATAAAAACTGAACATCCATACATATTTGTAAAGATTACAATTTTTGATTGATATACAAAAGTTAATAAAAGTTTAAATTTGCATTTTTAAGTAACAAATACTTTCGCGTTAATACTTTATCTAACAACCATTTAGTGTAATATTGCAAACAATTTAACAAGATTTGAGAAAATCTTGTTTTAATCCCAGCCTATGAGTATAATATTTTCTCAAACAGGGATGAGCGCGCTCCGACCCGAATATCGATTCTTACCACTAAATTTTAATAGTATTCTCCAACGTAAAGAATTTCAGAAATTTTGTTCTTGAATAAGGTAACAAATACTATTAAAATTTAGTGGTGTCAATCGGGATTTCGAGTCGGAGCGCTCCCATCCCTGTTCAAACTATGCTTTAATGCACATCATAGACGGCCCCTTAAAGCAGCATCTTGCCGTTTTTTAAGCGTAATTTGAAAACTACTTGGTAGAAAAATTTAAAATTTTGAATACACATAAAGCAGGACATAATAAATATAAATCCATCAAAAAAATTGTAGGTTGCAATTCATAATTTTTTCGAATATTAATTTCATAATTCATAATTCATATTATAAAATTAAAAAAATTACAAATTTGACATATTTATGTTTGGGCTTTTTAGTATTATAACCAAAAAAAATTAACACATTAGAATTATAATCTCAGGAGATATTAATAAAAATATGAAAATGTAATTTAACATTAGAGGCTCTAAAATTTGAATGTTTATAACTCGAAAACTTATCATCCAAATGACTTAAACTTTTGTATCTAGGCATAGTTTGAACCGAAGATTTAAAATATCATGTCAAAAGTGGGTGTTTCTATTGAAAAAAATAAATTTTAGGCTTGTTTTAATATGTAGATGGCCCCTTAGGCAAATTTTAGATATATAATTTAAAAGTAGACTTTATTTCCAATCGTTTGGTACCAGTCACTTCCTTCTACTACAATTTGTTGCAGAGTTAGTGGGGGGTGTGCAGTTTTTTTTCCACGACTGTACATCAAGTTTCATTCAAATGGAATAAAAACTGTAGGTTTGTATAAGGAACATACATACCAAGAATGGCTGTTATATATATAGATTTTCCATTGGTCAGGGAGAACTCACTTGCCCCTTTCGCGTTAGTATACCTACGTCTATTTATATATTTTTTAATAATTTTTCCAGCACTATTCTTTGAATTTTCTTTCACGATCTTAGTACTTTTATCCAAAGTCTCACGCCATTTTTCCAATGATCAAAAGCAATATCTACTCGATCTGTAATTTAAATAAGAAATGACTTTCTCTAGTCTAGTGCATTAACCCTTTGAGGGGTAGTGGGATATCACTCCTAATTTTAATCCGATTCGAACCAGAAACTTTTAATTGAATTTTACTTTTATAACTGTGACGGGAAAAGTTGAAAAATTGCCTTTCCTTATTTTGAACTAAATTCTTTCGTAAATACCGGTGTGAATTCGACGCTACAGGAACACGCTTGCCCCTGAAAGGGTTAAACATTTATTTATTTATAGAGAATTTCACAAAAATCCCATATAAAAAAAAAAATCCTCCCTATTTTAATGATAGATATTTTTAGATTAAAGCATTAAACGGTGAAATATATCTATATAAATATTTTAATCTGCATCTAAAATCGGCCTTTAAAACGTTAGTTAAAGATCAATTAAGTTAAGTTAGTTATATATCTGAAAAAAAAAAATCTTTAGTTTTATTATCGTCGCTTTTAAAAACATTTTCGCTCCGATGAATTGACGCTGCTACGAACTGAGACCACGACAAATAACGATCGCAGCGAATTGACACCAAGACGAATTGAACCACAACGAATTGACGCCGCGACGATTTGACGCTGCGATGAATTGACGCCGCCACGAATTGACACGCGTTGAATATTGCGCGATGAATTGACGCAGAACCCTTAAGAAACGATAATATATAAACAATGTGTTACTAAACTAGCATAATTTTACATTTATCAGTTCACCCACTTAAACAAAAACACAATAAAATAAATAAATAAATAAAATTTACTTACTAAACGTAAGAGTTTCTTTTTTGGGCGTTAAAGCCGTTGCCATTGCAGAGAACTGCGTTTCGGTTGCTACAGGCATATTTGCTGGCACCTAGAAGAAAGAAATTTTTGATTAGAAATAGGGAGTTGAAATGTCGTTTATTAATCCATATCATTTGGAAAATAGTTCTTCATTATTATTATATTATTTCAAAATAAAAATACAGTAACAGTCTTGAAAATAAATTTAAAATCAACAAGTTTTCTTTCTTTCTTTTTTCTTTTTCTTTTTTCCCCCCTTAGAATCTAATTTATACATACATATTATTTAAATATAAATATTATTAAAATAGTAATATTTCAATTATCATTCGTTATTCTCATTATTTTTATTCAGATGATTTTATGAATCTTACTTTACACTTATTTACATATCTTGTTATAAAACTTTAGAAACAAATACAATTTTTTAGATTTTCGAACTTTAATAGGACGTGGTACTTTTAAGAGATATTTCCACGGAATCTCTTTTAATGTAAAAAATACATAAATAAATAATTTTCAATATAATGAAAACAAAAAATAATCTTTTAATATTATGTACAGTAAATGACGTATATTAGTAGTCACAATCACACACACAAATATATAAAATTAAAATAAAATCAAGTCTAACAATAAATGGAAAAGAAAATGCTAAAAAATTAAACACAGGACAGTGAAAATTCAAGAAAGAGAAACTATGAATGCGTTATGGATTCTTCAGAGGAGCATCATAGTACAATAATATTAAAGATCTGTTATTTCGTCGAATATTGTCTGCATGTTCCTAGAAATGACATTATCCTTATAAATGCCAAACTCCTCATAACAAATCGAAAAACCCAGGGTAATTGAAATAAACTAAGATATATAATAAATGAATTAAAATTCAACTATATATGTGTGTATGAGTGTGTGCGAACGTTTTTTTAATATAAATTTAAGCCTGTCTATTTTCAAAGAAAATATTCCTAAAAAATCAATATGACAATGCTCCATAACTGGGGTGCTTTTTTCAGATTGTTTTCGCAATTCAAATAAATAAGCAACTTTATTGCTTAACAAATAAGCATTTAGGCTTTGAAAGTATCTGGAGCGTAATAAACATTTTGATTTTATTGGTAGATCTATAGCTGCTAAAGGTGTGGCACTATGAAATAAAAATACCAAAAATGTATGAGGGTTAAAGGTGAAGTTAATCAAATCATTAATACATATAAGAATACATATAAGAATATGAAGCTATGCTAACTGCTACTTATTTTATTTATTTTTAAACTTTTATGATCCACCATGTTTTAATAATTTTTTTAAAATATCATATAACTTTAAATATCATATAATAATATCATATCATAAACTGTTTTGGAAAAGAAACATAATTTATGTGGGTTTTTAAATTATTCTAATCAAATAAAAATAATATCTAAATTGACACTTTATTCAACAAATTTCCTCAAAAATACTTACTAATATAATTACTCTGAAAAATATTTTTTGACACGAAAACTTAAATCAATTTCTATGAACGGAATAAATGTAAAATAGAATAAATAGAAATACTAAAAAATTAAACACAGGATAGTGCAAATTGGAAAGCTAGAAACTCTGAATGTGTTATGGATTCTTCAAAGGAGCATCATAGCAGAATAATACTAAAGATATGTTATTTCGTCGAATATTGTCAGCATGTTCCTGGAAATGACATTATCCTTATAAATGACAAACTTCTTACAACAAATCAAAAAATCCAGGGTAATTGAAAGAAATTAAGATATCCAATAAATGAATTAAAATCCAACTATACATATATATATGTGTGTGTGTGTGAACGTTTTTTAAATATAAATATAAGCCTGTCTATTTTTAAAGAAAATACTCCTAAGAAATCAATATGACAATGCTCCATAACTGGGGTGCTTTTTTCAGATTGTTTTCGCAATTCAAATAAATAAGCAACTTTATTGCTTAACAAATAAGCATTTAGGCTTTGAAAGTTTTTGGAGCGTGATAAACATTTTGATTTTATTGATAGATCTATAGCTGCTAAAAGTATGGCACTATGAAATAAAAATACCAAAAATACATGAGGTTTAATGGTATTTTTCTACTTATGTTATTTATTTTTAAACTTTTATGATCCATCATGTTTTGATTATTTTTTTTAATATCATATAAATTTAAATATCATATAATAATACCATATCATAAACTGTTTTGGAAAAGAAACATAATTTATGTTGGTTTTTAAATTATTCTAATCAAATAAAAATAATATCTAAAGTGACACGTTATTCAACAAATTTCCTCAGAAATATATACTAATATATACTCATATATAAACATAGTGTATATAAACATATATAAACATAGTATATATAAACAAATATATACTCATCACTTTGAAAAATATTCTTTGACAAGAAAACTTAAATCAATTTCTATGAACGGAATAAATGTAAAATAGAATAAATACAAATACTAAAATATTAAACACGTTTATGAAAATTCAAAAACGAGAAACTATGAATTCGTTATGGATTCTTCAGAGGAGCATATCATAGCACAATAATAGTAAAGATATGTTATTTCGTCAAATATTGTCAGCATGTTCCTGGAAATGACATTAACCTTATAAATGACAAACTCATTATAACAAATCGAAAAACCCAAGATAATTGAAATACATTAAGATATCCAATAAATGAATTAAAATCCATCTATACGTATATATGTGTGTGTGTGTGTGAACAGTTTTTTTAATATAAATTTAAGCCTCTCTATTTTTATGTAAAACACTCCTAAAAAATAAAATAATTATATTTTAAAGGATTATTTCTTACGTGTCTGTGAGATTTGTAACACATTTAGAGGATTATTTTGTGAATTAATTAAAAGAAAATGTCTTTAAAATAAATCTTGAAATACGTGTACTTTTCAAAAACATGCAGGCGTGTTCTCCCTCTCTGTGGATTTATAGCTTTTTTTAAAAAATCATTATATAAACATTTATCACATTAAATCATTTTTCATATAATTGCATATATATATATATATATATATACACTCAAATTCAATTATAAATTCACGCTAACTACAACACGTAGACTAAAAACAAATAACAGTAATTCATCTGAACCCTATAACCAATTTAAACTATAATTCAAAATAACGAAAATTACTAAACTTAAAATAATACCAGGAAAAATAAACTAGAAGGCAGGAGAGGATGGCTAACGATACACAGATACACATATATGTCAGGTATATATATATATATATATGTGTGTGTGTGTGTGTGTGTTACGGTCAATATTAATAATGACCGGAATAATCATATTGACCGTAACATATATATGATATATATATCATATATATATATGACACGGAATTACTATTCTTTCACCGAGAGATAGTTTAATAAAATATAAATTATTTCGTAAGATTTTGTGTTGAATTTTTACGCTAGAATTTAAAACTTCTGTTCGTATACATATAAAAATTATCCAACAAAAATATATAAAATATATAAGCAAAAAAAAAAAGAAAAGAAAGAAAGCAATTTTATTAAAGAAAAAAAATTAATTGTTGGAAAACAACGTTCATTTTCTCCTCTCCGCACATATGGCGCATGCGCGTACAGTTACGATGATGATGCTCCGAAAGCGAGAGCAGTGGTTACTTTAAGAAAGATGTCGGCGCTCAGTCGCATACGAGCTGTATATATCTTGTCTTCGTTTAATTGTAAATAAATGTCTTATGTCGTGCTATTCTGCAAACTCTGCTTGCCTCATACACCTACAAATGGTTATGGGCCCAGAGACGCTACTTCACTGCGCTATAATTAGCAGAAATTATTTTTAATTCGAACATTCGGATTTGGAACTCTTAAGCCTAATCGAAAGTAAGAATTGTTCTTCATTCTGTTTATCATTTGCATTATTTCTGGCTGTGAGAGACTCTGCATAATTATGTCTCATGTAACGACAATTGAAAAGCTCGGAAAAGATAATTTTGATAGCTGGAAGCTTCAAATCGAAGCTGTATTAATCAAAAATGATCATTGGGATTACGTAATTGGTAAAGAAATTAAACCGGCTGAAGGAACCGCCGAAGAAAAGAAGTGGCTCCAAGCTGATCAAAAAGCTCGTGCAGATATAATTCTTTCAATAAATCCTAGTGAATTGTGTCATATAAAGCATTGTACGACTTCAAGTGCTGTATGGAATAAACTGAAAGATGTTTATGAATCGAGGGGACCCGCGAAAAAAGCAACTCTGTTAAAACAACTTCTGTTTAGAAAAATGTCCATAAATGAAACGATGGCTGATCATTTAAATATTTTCTTCGAAATAGTTGATAAGCTGAAAAATATGGAAATAGAAATCGCGGATGATTTATTATCAATTCTACTTCTATATAGTGTTCCTGAGAACTTCGAAAATTTTAGATGCGCTATAGAATCCAGAGATGAGTTACCTAAACCCGAATCTTTGAAAATTAAGATGCTGGAAGAATGGGATGCAAGAAAAGGAAAATCCACTCAAGATTCACAAAACGCATATTATATAGAAAATAAAAGAAACAATCAAGAACAGAAGAAGAATGAAAAATGGAAAATGAATCCAAACAAAAAATTTTCTTCGGAAAGGTGTTACCGAAATTTCAAGTGCAATTATTGTTCGAAAATGGGGCACAAAGCTTCGGAATGTAGAAAGAAAATAGCTGATAAAAAGCTTACATCTTTAAATAAAGGAAATCAAGGATCGATGATAGCCACTAATTATGAAAAACCGACTAGTATGGCATTTAATGACGCATATCAAGAACCTTCTGCATGGTGTTTAGATAGTGGATGTACATCTCACATGTGTAAAGATAGAAATTTATTTACAGAATTTCAACCTCGTACGAATTCTACTATACAGCTTGCAGTGGATCAAACAGCGAAAATTACAGGAATAGGAACAGTTTGCATTACAGTACCTAACGGTGGTGGAATTACTAATCTCACACTCAAGAACGTTCTATGTGTTCCAGAATTAAAGTGTAATTTGCTCTCAACATCTAAAGCAACAGCCAATAATCGTTCAGTGATTTTTAAAGAACGATTTGCTAAAATCATCGAACCAAATGGTTCTACATTAGTACATGCTGTCCGTCATGGGGATTTGTATTACGTATACCCAAGCATCGAGAGAGCTGCGATAGCAGAGGTAAGTGAATTTCTAAAATGGCATCTTAAATTAGGTCATTTAAATGAGTCTGATTTAAAAAGACTTAAATCAAAGAATATGGTTAGAAATCTAAATTTCAGTGATAATGAGTCTCTTAAAGACTGTAAAATTTGTATTCAAGGTAAACAAACTGTGCGTTCTTTTCCTAAAGAATCAAACTTTAAAAGTGACGATTTATTGACTCTTATACATTCAGATTTGTGTGGTCCTATGAGAGTTCCATCCCACGGAGGATCGCGATATTTCGTTACTTTTATTGACGATAAATCACGTTACATTGAAGTCAGTTTTCTTAAAACCAAAGATGAGGTTAAAAATGCATTTGTTAAATACAAAGCAGCAGTTGAAAACCGCGTAGGGAAGAAAATAAAAATTCTTCGTACGGATAATGGCAAAGAATATTTCGGAGAAGAATTTAATAAATATATCGAAGAAAGCGGTATAAAACGAGAATTTTCATCACCACTAACTCCGCAACAGAACGGAACATCAGAGAGGGCCAATAGGACTTTAGCTGAAATGGCGAGGTGTTTACTATTACAAAGCAATCTCCCACAATCTTTTTGGGCTGAAGCTATTAATTGTGCGGTATACATACGTAATCGCTGTCCTTCGCGACGTTTAAATGAAAACAAAACGCCCTACGAAGTATTTTTTTGGCATCAAGCCAACTTTATCATATTTTAAAATATTTGGGCAAAAATGTTTTGTACTAAATAAAAGACAAAGTAAAGGAAAATTTGATCCTAGGTCAGAAGAGCATATTTTTGTTGGTTATTCAAATGAATCAAAAGCGTACAGGCTGTGGAATAAGAATTCCAGAAAAATTGTTATAAGCCGAGACGTCCGATTTATTAACGAATTTGAAAACGATTTACCTTCAAACAGTGAAATAAAATTAATTTTTCCCTTTTCTCAAAATAATGAAAATAAAACAATTACGCAAGAATCAGAAACATCTTCTCCTCCCGTCAAAAATGAACCAGACAGCTGTGGCGACAGTGATGTTGATATGCAATCGGATGAAATTTCCGACCCCCTTTCTTCCTCTACAAGAGCGCGCGGGCGGCCGAGAAAATTAAAAACTGGTAAAAGAGGTAGACCCAGAAAAGAATTTAAAATGATAATTCCAAAAGATGAAAAATCTCAAGCTGTAATGGAAAATTTATTTTCTGACCCATGTCCGGAATTTTCTGAAGCTTTAAACGGACCTTTTAAACAGGAATGGATAGATGCAATGGAATTAGAATTTAATTCTTTAATGCAAGAAAATGCATGGCAAATAGTTGATAGGCCAAAACATAAGAAAATTATAGGAAGTAAATGGGTTTTAAAAACTAAATATAAACAAGACGGGTCAATCGAAAAGTTTAAGGCGAGAATAGTTGCAAAGGGGTGTTCTCAAAAACCAGGAATTGATTTTGAAGAAAATTTTTCGCCTGTAGCCAGATTAAGTTCGATCAGAACTGCGATCGCTTATGGTATTCAAAATGGTTTTACAGCTTATCAATTAGATTTTATTATGGCTTATGTAAATGGTGATTTAACTGAAGAAGTATACATGGAGTTACCTGAAGGTTTTAAATATGAATCTAATGTTGACAAAGTTTGTTTATTAAAAAAATCCCTCTACGGATTAAAACAATCAGGTCGACAATGGTTCAATAAATTAGATGAAAAATTAAAACAAATGAAGTTTAAATCACTAAATGCTGATAAATGTGTTTATTTTTCTAAATCTCCAATTGAAGCAATTATCATTGTTTATGTTGATGATCTCATAATTCTTACTAAATGTAAACAAGATTATGAATATATTAGAGATGAATTATCCAAATCTTTTAAAATGAAAGATTTAGGTTTGTTACACTATTGTTTGGGCATAGAATTTATGCAAAACGGGGACAGTATTAGAATTACTCAAAAGAAGTATATTGAAGATATTCTGAGCAAATTTAATATGCAAGAATCAAAATCAATATCTACACCTTTTGATAACAATGTGAAGCTTACTAAAGATATGTGTCCCAAAACTGAAGAAGAAAAGTCTGAAATGAATAATATTCCTTATCGTCAACTAATTGGTTCTCTTATGTATTTATCAGTAGCAACTAGACCTGATATAACTCATGCTGTGAATTTTCTAAGTCAATTCAACAACAATCCAGGCAAACCTCATTGGATAGCTGCAAAAAGAGTTTTAAGATATCTAAGAGGTACTCAAGATCAAGGACTGATTTTTAAGCGTGATACTAAGTCCTTAGTTGCATTTGTTGATGCTGATTGGGCTTCAGATGTCAATGATAGAAAGTCCTATACTGGATACATTTTTAAATATGCTGGTGGTGCTATATCTTGGGAATCGAGAAAGCAACGAACTGTTGCATTATCCACAACTGAAGCAGAATATATGGCTTTATCAGAGGTTGCTAAAGAGACTTTACATCTCAGACGGTTCTTAAATGAACTTTCTCCTGAAATAGTGTCTGCACCTACTTTAATATTCTGCGATAATCAGTCTGCTCAAAAATTAGTAAGAAATCCAATTTATCATTCTCGCACAAAACATATTGACATTCGCCATCACTTTGTGCGCGAAATATATGAGAATGGAGATATAGAAGTTAAATATCTAGAAACTGAAAATATGGCAGCTGACATTTTAACAAAAGCTTTAAGTACCTATAAACATAAGAAATGTTGTGATTTAATAGGACTAAGTGTTTAAAAACATTCAAAGTTTTTCTGTACCCTTTTTCCATATAAGTTTAAAGTATATACTGTTTGTAATTGTAACTTTATATTTTGTTTCTCTGTAATTTGCATAATAGGAGAGTAATTAATGCCTTGTTAAGAAAATGCACGTTGTAAGGGGGGAATTGTTGGAAAACAACGTTCATTTTCTCCTCTCCGCACATATGGCGCATGCGCGTACAGTTACGATGATGATGCTCCGAAAGCGAGAGCAGTGGTTACTTTAAGAAAGATGTCGGCGCTCAGTCGCATACGAGCTGTATATATCTTGTCTTCGTTTAATTGTAAATAAATGTCTTATGTCGTGCTATTCTGCAAACTCTGCTTGCCTCATACACCTACATTAATCAACAACTTTTTAAATTTTATTTAATTTTGAAGGGGGTACGGGTATTAAACATTAAATCAAATGGCTTATAATTTCATAAGCACATTCTAAATTAATCAATAGTTGTGTACTATTCAATAAAAGATCTTACTCCCTTTGTTTGTCGCAGTATTTTTGCATAACTGCTTAACGATTCGCAAAATAGTAGGTATGAAAATAACGTATTATGGGAGGATGTAAACGGAAGCATGAGGATTTGTATTTGAATACCCTATAGTTTCATTTATTACTGGGGGGAAAAAAAAAACACGAATTTAAAAATTTTGATCATCGTCTTTTACATTCAGAAATTACATGATGGAGTACAAAAGTTGAAATGCATTGAAAGTTAATTGAGAAAACGCTTTAGATTTATTTCATAAAAAGTTATTTCTTTAATTATAAATCAAATAATTAAATCTATAGAAAACAATTTCGAAAATATTAAAAAATAAAAAGGGGGGAGAGATAAAAATGACGAAGACTTAAAAAAAAACTGAATTAGATTAAAAATTGTTAGTTTTTACGATATTTTGATAAAAATATTTAAATACTAGTAATACATTTCCTACGTTATATAAACAGTTATCATATTAATTAAATCACTCATCAATCACTTTGTACTAAATCTAGCAATAACATTTTGTGATTTTTAACATAAATTGAAACAATAATAATAATTAAAATAATAATAAAACTACAGGATCTTAAAGAATGCTTACTCGACCAACATTAAATAAATTGAAAAGTATTTTAAATATACGACTAAGAATCATTATAAATTATTTTACATTAAACACTTTAATGTGAAACAGAAAATATATCAAGTATGCAGAGTAAAAAATAAAAAATAAATAAATAAGTAATAATAATAAAAAACTAAAATAATAATAATAAAAAAAACACTTTTCTTATATATTTACCGAAAGGAAAGAAACTGAATAGTTATTTTCTAAATGTATAATAAGAAATATAGCAAATTTATCCTTCCACGATATTTGAATTTTTAATGAGTGAAAAGTGCAATTTCTGCCAACACTTTTCTTACCGAAATCACGATTATTTGTTAATTGTTTAATGGCAATAATAAAATTTTATAAAATGCATCACATTAGCATTTCACAAATCTTAATTTGCAATATATTAAGGTTGATCTTATACCGATATGCCATTTAGGTTCAACCGTAAGAACTTCCCTGACCTACGGCCAAACTCGAGTTAGGCCGTGCCTGAACTTTTCATTTTTTAAAAATAAGTGTAAGAATTTCTAGTGTAAGAGCTTCTATTTAATTTTTTGTTGTATTTTTCAATGACAGTCTGCCCGGGCAACGCCGGGCGGTTCAGCTAGTAATATTTTGTTACTCTTGCATGTATAAATTCAATTACACAGCTGAAAATGTTTAATTGATTATTGATAGGATCTTAAAAAAAAGACACTATAAAACCTACCCGGAAACGTTTCCGAAAATCAGTGTCAACAAAAGAAACTTTGCTTCCTCAAATCTCAAAAAAATGTATTTGCTTCTTTTTTTTCGGAAGGTAAAGAAAGCAATTTGGAATCGTGGGTAGCTCGGAAAAGGTTATTCTATATTTTTGTTCGTAGTTATATTATATTTTCCTAGAATAATAAACATCTTTTTTTTTTTTTTAAGTGTGCAGTGTGCATTTTATTCGGGAATCGGGAAGAGGGGGGAGGGGGTAGGGTATCAAGGCAGTTCACAAGTCATAACTCGCAAAATTTTTGTTTAATAGCGAACTCAATTTTAAGCTTAGACACATGAAATGAAAAGGAGTGCTTATCAGAAAATTTTGAAATGAAATGGTGTTTTCTATTTTTCGATAAAATACGGATCAGTCCCATAAAAAGTCTGCGAAATCGGTTATTTTTCGTAACTGACACACAGTGGGGCAAAATCCCGAAAAGCTGCCCAAAAGTCGAAAAATAAAGTTACTATTTCGGGAATTTTGAATATACAGTTGGCTAGAATAATGTTTGAAGGGTCAGAATCTGTAATTAGAAAAAGGTTTTTGTGTTTCCCTGACAACATGCATCATTTCAAAAGTGACCCTTAGGGGAGTATCATCTGAGGTGAACAAAAAGAGTAAAACAGCGGTTCCTTTAAACACGTGCTACATTTTTCTATATCATCCAACTTGAATCCTGTAAAATGGATTCACACGATTATGCTGTGCAAATTATTAGCATACATTAGTAAAATTGTATTAAGCGCATAAAAATTAATAACGTCATGATAATTTTTAATAAAAATATTTTTAATTTTTTTTTTCTTTCCCCAAACATTCGAAAGATTATAAGTTCCACAGTGTTCCGCGACGAAATTTAAGGAGATAATGTCCTGAACTCTTATCTAATGAATAATAATAATAATAATAATAAAAACAGCTGCCAAAAACTGCCATTTTACATTTCGTGCGGGTTTTTGCAAGAACAAGTAGAAATGTCACTTTTTTAGTCGCTTCAAAAATTCTGAAGTTGGAAAAGATTAGTGCGTGTCTTAGAAAATAATTTTATTGTCTGCGTTGCTGTGGTCATCTACCAAAGCTGAATGCCAGCAGTTCTTTGTACAAAGTTATTTTTCCGAAAATGGCAGCGTTTTTGTTTTATTGACGTGTATAATTATATTCCAAAAAAGAGTTTTGTAAAAAATAAAAAATAAAAAAAAGTAGGGTTTAATTAAAGTGTGATACAGATATCTTTTTTGCCGGGCTTGGGCTCAAAGTAAAAATTTTATTTATTCACAAGTTGAAAAAAAATAATAAAACCTTGCTATTTGAAACACAAGGTTGCAGTCTAAGTTTCTTAAAATGTTTTACAACTCTTTGAAAATCTGTTTGAAACGGAAATGAGTTGTTATTAATAAGAATATAAAGAGAAATATTCTGTGTGATTCTTAAGCCTTTGCATTGCCGATATTATTAATAAAAAGAAGTCGTGGGCTATCTTTATCTATCCTCACTTTTTATTTGCCGTTCTTTTCCAGAATTACCGGGTAAAAGGACTCAATCTGCTACTGTTGTACAATGATATTTTAAAATAATAAGAATTGTGAGTTTTGTCAGATTTCTGCCAGTGGTTGGGTATAATGAAAAAAGTTGCCAATTTAAACCTATTTTCAGGGATATGAAAATCACGAAACTTTGTCATGTTAGAATGTTTACGATTAATAATATTTCTACATAAGAAGAGATTTTTAAATGAGAAAATTATTCTTGAAACAATTTTAAAATGTTTTTAACAATTTTCTACTGCATGCTTTCGGTATCTATAATAATTCGCCATTTTTTTTAAATTTTATCTTTTGAATTGTAATTAGCATCCTTCAAAGCGCCTGCAT
Organism: Maratus michaelseni; assembly: GCA_963931845.1. Lineage (NCBI taxonomy): Eukaryota > Metazoa > Arthropoda > Arachnida > Araneae > Salticidae > Maratus > Maratus michaelseni. The sequence continues at coordinate 174,884,447 of OZ007597.1, read as the reverse complement.
ACGAAATTTGATACAAATTGAATAACTTTCAAAACATTTAAATTTTTAGTCCGCCATATTAGATCTCCTTTTTTTTTTTTTTTTTTTTTTTGAATTTTAACTACGCAATCGTAATCAGCATCCTGAAAAACACCTGTGTACGAAGTTTTGTCCAATTTGAATAAGATTTTCATATTTTGGCAAGCTTTTCGAGATTTTGCCCCACTATGCGACAGCTCGAAAATGTTTATCGTGAGGCAATAATCGCTTGTCACCTAAAATGTAATACATTTATATAAAAATGAAAACTACTATTATTTACTTAATCATTTATCTAGTGATGCATTTTAATTCCTGTTTTTTAGGTTAAAAACAGACGTGAATATGTCCAAAAAAATTTCCGTGGAAAAATTATTTTTGGGATCCATTTTATCCAGGTTAGGAAAAACAAGAACGAAAAATCATGCGTTAAGCATAGATTTTGAAACACTTTCCAACACAGCCAGAAAATTGTAACGAAACTTCACCGTTAAATAAGGTGAAAGAAGATATGTAAGTAAACAGTTTAGAAAACATATAACACATTGAAAAATACAGTTTTCGAAATTACCTTCCAGTGACAAAAAAGTAGTCGAATTATTTTGTGCAGCCCTGTATATGATCAATAGTTGTGGATGTATAGTATGGATAAAATTTAGTTCAGTTAAAATATTCACAAACAGCAATTTTCGCCAATCGACGGAAATGCACTCGAAATCTTTTGTACAAACCTGTATATTATATGAAGACTTTTGTACACACCACCTATTAAGCTAAAAGGCAACTTAAAACTCACTTCCAGTAATTACCAACCATAAACGACAATGTATCTTTTTTTTTTTTTTTTTTTTTTTGCTTACCCTGTATATGAATTTATTTATATTCCACAAACTTCTATTAGTCTACTAAACATAGTTCAGCAGGAAAATGCGTAAGCACAAATAAAAACTACTCTTAAGCAATTCACTCCCATAGTCTGTAATACTTACGACTTCCCTTGTGTAGCCCTCTATATGATCAACCGAGTTTATAAACACATACGCACTATGAAAATAAAATTGTTAAACTTAAAAACGCAAACCAAAGTGGAAAACGCACTTATCACACTTAGACTGTAAATATCGCACATGTACTGTAACCAATATATTTTATGTGTCCCTGTAAATAAACGCAATGCACACAAGAGAGCAATTTATAATGTACCTCAGTAATGCGTATAGTTTTCATTATGTTTAAAATAGTGAAAGTTACACTGCAGATGATTTTCCCCCATAGAACGATGCATAACAAAATTCTTTTGCTTGACCCTGTAAATGAATAATAAATGCTTTGCACTCTATATTCCACAAAAAGCATGTTTTAATGCACTTCATAATTATATATCAATTTCATTATGTTTTAAATGACGTAGCGTAATCAAAATACAGTTGAAACGATTATTCCCCATTGACTGTAATGTAACGGTGATTTTTGACTGTCCCTGTAAAAAAACTTTAAGTGTTACACACTTCAGCTGAAATAGGGAACATGCTATAGAAAACGACAATAACATATAAAAATTTCAGGGCAATCCGAGCATATTTACGGGAGTTAGAGCACGGAGAGTCGGTAGACAAACTGAAGTCATAAACAGTTTTCAAATAGGTTGGAAAGTGTTAAAAAACATTCTGAATAATTTTAAATTAAATTCCTAAGTTTAAAGCAAGTCTCAAAAGAATATTTTTCCACGCGAAGCTCTCTGAGATATTCACGTTTTTTTTTTTCTTTTTACGTAAAATCAGGAAATAATCTTGCATGACCAATTGCAGTGACTTAAAAATAAAATCTTTTTTCTTTTTCTTTTTACGTAAAATCAGGAAATAAGCTTGCATGACTAATTAGAGTGACTTAAAAAAATATTTTTTTTTTTAAATAATGTTTTACATTGTAAGTTATGAGCGTTTGTTGTCTAATTATGATCATTTCCGGGCTGTCGCCTTCGGAAAATCTGTCTAAAACGTTAACTTTGACAGTTTTTTCTTTTTAATATATCAATATATATATATATATATATATATATATATATATATATATATTGTTTTTTATCGACAAATGTAAAACAGTTTCGGATTTCGAATTCTATTTTAAGTAAGCGCACCTTCCAATTTCATGCGCGATAAAATTGATTTCCCAAATGCATAAGACAGTTGTGAGATTGGATTTAGGAATACCTTAACAACAACAAAAAAAAAATCTTTTTTCGCAATATCTAAATGATATTTCTATATTTTCTTGAAAAGGAAATCCTCCTATAACTGAGTAACTTAATATTTGTGGAATTTTTATAAGTCTATAATCAGTGATCATTTAATTCTTAACGTCGTAGTTCATACATAAAATATTGAGTATTAAAAGTTATGAGAACAAAATATTCTAAATTTTTTTAATTAAATTCCGAAATTTAAGACTGATCTCAAAAAAGTTTTTTTTTCTCATGCGAAACTTTCTGACACATACACAGAATTTAGAAAATTAGAGTTTTTTTTTTTTTTTTTTTTTTTTAATTCGCAAGTTTAAAGCGGTTTGCAAAAGAATACTTTTACACATTCACGACATTTTTCAAACGTAAAATCAAGAAATATAAGTGCATGACTGTTGAAATGATTTACATAATAATACTTTTTTTTTCATTTTACAATAAATATATTGCGTTTAAGGTTATAAGCAATTGTTGCTTCGTGAAAAAAACTTCAGGGCTGTCGCGTTTGAAAATTCGGTTCGAAATGTTAACTTTGATAGCATTTTTAGGGATAGATCCTTGCTTTATGGAAAAACAGAAAACACTTTCGGATTTCGAATTCTATTTTAAATAAGCGCACCTCCCAATTGCATGCGCGATAAAATTGACTTACCAAAGACGGTTGTGAGATTGGATTTGTGAATACCTTAACAAACAAAAAATATTTTCCCGCAATATCTAAGAGATATTTTTTAATTTTTTTTAGAAAAAAAAAATCCACCTACTACTGAGTAACTTAATATGGAATTTTTATAACTCTGTAATCAATGATCATGTAATTCTTAACGTCGTAGTTCATACATAAAATATTGAGTATTAAACGTTATGGGGAAAAAATTATTCTAAATTTTTTAAAATTAAATTCCGAAATTTAAGACTGGTCTCAAAAAAGTTTTTTCCCCATGCGAAGCTTTCTGACACATACACGGAATTTGCTTACCAAATAAAAGAAGAAATTGACGTGTATGACTATTGAAACGATTTAGTAACGAATAAAGATTTTTCAATTTTCCTTAACTGTATTGTATTTTAAGTTACGAGCTATTGTTGAATCATATGATGATCATCATGGCTGTCGCGTTCCAAAAATTGAATAAATTTTCACTTTTTTTCAAATTCTCTAAAAACAAAAATCCACTTCCTTTTGAATAGCTTAATAATTCTGGCATTTAAAAAAAACTCTATAAAGAATCAAAAACGCAATCTTTGTGACGTAGCGCATACCTAAGAAATAGTCTTAAAGGTTAGGTTTTTTTTTTTTTTAACTCTGAATCTCCCAAGTTTAAAGCGGTTTCAAAAAAAAAAAAAAAAAAAAAAAAAAAACTTTTACACATTTACGACTTTTTTTAAACGTAAAACCGTTTTTTCATTTTTAATTGCATTGCAGGTTACAATCCATTGTTGCCCAGTGATAAAAAATTCAGGGCTGTCGTTTTATGAAATTCGGTTCAAAACGTCAACTTTTATAGTATTTTTATGGGATAGTTCCTTGCTTTATGAAAAAACACTATTTGATTTTGATTTTTTTAGATAAGCATACCTTAAAAATTTAATGCGGTTAATTTTATGCGGTTCAGCTTAAAATTTGTAAGCTTAAATTGACTTCGTAATTATATAAAAAAGTTGAGAGTTTAGATTTTTGAACTTCTTTCACCAAAAAAAAAAAAAAAAAAAATCCATTTCCGTAATTTTAAAAGTATAATTTATTTCGAAATTTACCAGAAAAAACAGCTCCTCACAAATAGCTTAAGATTTCCGACATTTTAAGAACACGATAAAGAATCAAAAACGAATTTTTAGCCGCTTAACCTATACATGAGAAATACAGTCTTACAAGGGAACCACCAAACATGATGCGCACAGATTTTGATGATTTTAAAGTATGTTGTAGGGGTCATACCCCTAATTATTCATGTCAAAGGTTTCTTTCAAATGGGCTTTAGTTTTCGAGAAATTTCGGGTTAAAGTTCAGTATGCGTTTCAAATACCCATTAGTTCGCGATGCTGAACAAGGTCTCCGTGGTGCAGGGCTAGCGCTCTGGATTTGAAAGCCGGAGATGAGGGTTCTGTCCTCGCCTGTGACTGTTACCTTTTTTTTTAATAAATTTTATATAATTGTCGCGTTGTAAGTTTTATGCAGAATAATGAATTCTGCATCTTTGAACTTTTTGATATTTTCCTAATAAATTCTATTTACATTTTTGAATTTTTTGTGAAAATTTATAGTTTTTGCGCAATTTTTATTCTAATATTTCGGTTGACAAAATTCCAAACTAATTTATGTCTTGATATCTCGTCTTTTTAAAATGATTATTGTTTACATTTATGTATATTTACTTATTTATTTACCGTATTTATGAAATAATGCATTTTTTTTATTTGCATTTTCTATTTAAATAAATTTAAATGATTAAGAAAAAATTAACAAAATAATATATCCTTTTAATATTAGATTTGTTCTAAATATATTGAAATATGTTAACTGCTGAAATACAAAAATATTTATCATCACCGACATCGACATTTTTAGTTTATTAAATATGGAACTAATTGTGTGATACATATAGCAAAAATATATTCTAAACAAATTCCGCATTAAAAGTCGCCTATAAATATATTCTTTACGTAAATTGTTTTAACAATATTGGAAGAATGTATAAATTAGCATATTATATATTCTTTAAATACTTAAATTGTGATAAATATATTAAAAAAATGCATTAAATTTGAAAAAGAAATTATTTCAAACTTAGTAAATGTCTGCAAAGGAAGCTAAACGAAATTGATAAAAAGAAAATTTTATTTATTCTGATATTACCGTAAAAGTCATTGCAGACGATTTTTTTTTCGGATATTTTTTATATGTATTGTAATTAACAAACGATTTTTCTTTTCTAGTTGGATTTTTCTGTATGGCATCGACTTGTTAGAATGAAAAAAAAATTAATTGTAATACATTATTTTTTAGTTGTGCAAATCAAAAATGATGTTGAGTTTGAACTTTACTGTGAAATGTATTTAAATAACATAAAAAAAAATATATAACTGGCTAAAACTTGGATATAAGAGTTATTGCTTTAATATTTTATTACTCCTTTCAAAGTATGTTGTTGGAATTAACTAATCATATACATACCTTTAAAAGATTTGAAATAAAAATCTTTTGTATAAATTATAAAAAAAAAATGTATAAAATTCATTTAAAATTTCATAAAGTTAAAAAAAACTATAATTTTAGAACGGTTATTAAAATATAAAGAGTAAATAATAATAATAAAAAATAAACAAAATCTAGACATGAATTAGTTTGAAATTTCGTCAATAGAAATATTATTTTCAAAACTGCACAAAAAAAGAACTATAAATTTTCACGAAAAAATTGAAAATGTAAATAGAATTTATTGGAAAATATCAAAAAGTTCAAAGATGCAGATTTCATAATTCTGCATAAAACTTACAACGCGACAAATATGTAAAATTTATTAAAAAAAGGTAAAAGTCACAGGTGAGGACAGACCCTCATCTCCGGCTTTCAAATCCAGAGCGATAGCCCAGCACCACGGAGACCTTGCTCAAGATTGCGAACTAATGGGTATTTGAAAAGCATACTGAACTTTAACCCGAAATTTCTCGAAAACTAAAGCCCATTTGAAAGAAACCGTTGACCTGAATAGTTAGGGGTATGACCCCTACAACATACTTTAAAATCATCAAAATCTGTGCGCATCATGTTTGGCGGTCCCCTTGTTAGAGGTTGGGGGAAAAACTTATACATTATTTCTGTTGTCAACACCCCTTTTTCTATGCATTTACAAAACGCACAACAATGAATGGAGTATCATTCGAAAGGCTTTTTTAACCGGCTTCTGACATAGTACATTCACATTTCGTTGAAACATGTTTTATGATTAAAAATTGCAGTTAATTAAGAATTAAATCGGCATTGTTTTCATAAATGTACCGTATATACTGGTGTATAAGTCGACCCCTTAGTTCTTACGCAAAATTTTGCAAAAAATTGAATTTTCGTGTATAAGTCGAACCACATTTCTGGTAGTATATAGAAAAATGATTTGTAATCGAGAATAAAAAAAAAAATTAATAAATTTTCATTAAGTTAATAAACAACTTTTTTCTATTTTCTACTTTTTTCTGTTTCTAATGGGACATTTAGAAGTATTTTGAAACATATTCACATCAATTTAATGATACTTAAAAAGAAAAATTCTTTGAAAAATCCATTCAAGCCTTATTTACAAGGTAAACAACTTCTTAAACTGCAAAAATATAGTACTTCTTTGTATTGTAGTAGGACTTTTAGGAGAGAAATCTAGAAGCATTCTCAAGTTGAACTCCTTTTAAAAAGCGGATTTAAATGTTGAAAGGAATGCCCCTGTATTGAAGGGAATTCTATCAAAAGAGAAAATGAGTGCAGAACAATTACAGTAACATTATTATTGAGCCTTTTTGTCAATCACAGGGAAATGACCATTGTCCGCTTTTATCTCTCTCTCCAACCTAGAACCATCCGGTATTTCACTTCGCTATTTCACACTTCTTACGGACTGTGACGTCACATGCAAAGCAGAACAAGCGTCACATGTATAGCAGAAGAAACACTCGAACTTCTAAAGTTCTGTCTTTAAATGCATTGTTATTGTTGCATAGCACGTGTTCCATCAAGCTCAATCTTTATTAAAATTTTTGGATTTCTCGATAAAAAACATTTTTTTTTAACTTACTCGTCATATAAGTCGACCCCCTATTTTCAACTCCCAAATTTTGTCTAAAATTCTTCGACTTATAAACGAGTATATACGGTAGTTTTTCGGACGCTATCCATTCTCAAATAAATGTTTTCGTGTTCAACAAACATTTTACAGAAAAACATGATAAATTAATTAATTATAACATTACAGTTAAAATTAATATTATTTTGTTACTCTTGCATGTATAAATTCAATTACACAGCTGAAAATGCTTAATTGATCATGGATAGCATCTTAAGAGCCATTATTCAGGTTTTAGATAACTAATTAATACACTATAAAACCTACTCGGAAAAGTTTCCGAAAATCAGTGGCAGCAAAATAAACTTTGCTTTTATAAATGCTTCTTTAAATATTGAAAATGTATTTTTTTATCGGAAGATAAAGAACGCATTTCGGAATCGTGGATAGCTCGGAAAAGGTTATTCTATATTTTCGTTGCATGATTATATTTTATATTTATTTTCCTAGATTAAAAGAAACATCGGGTTTTTTGGGGTTTTTTAAGTGTATATTATATTTTTAAAATTCTGAAAAGATTTTTTTTTCGGGGATTTTTTCGGGGAGCGAGGAGTTATCAAGGCAGTTCACAAGTCCAATCGCAACTTTTTTATTTAATCGCAAACTCAATTTTGAGGTTGCGAGTTTAGATCTGTAAACTGACTTAACAATTTAAAAAAAATCTATTTCTTGATTTTTTTTAAATTTAATATATTTCCGAATTTTCTAGGAAAATAAGTAACCGCCGACTTTGGAATGTAATTTTAAAATATTCACAAAGTTTTTCCCCCTTACCTGGAGCCGTGGATTTATCCATGCATAAATACGGGTTAGGTTCCCTTAGAAAGACCCCCACGAAGGGCTCTCATCCCGGGCCTATATCCCAAGTGCAGATAATTGGCCGTCAATAATCAACCCAACCCCCTTACCTGGATGTGCATATGATGGATGGACTTTTTACCTAACCTTATTATTATTATTATTATACACTATTATTCATGTGCTACGTCGCTGAGACTGACATGTTGCTTCTTTATTTAGTTTTTAAAATGTCAAAAATCTTAAGCTATTCAAGGTAGATTTCATCCCCCAAAAATTTGAAAATATATTATCTTTTAAAAATTCGGGAGATAATTTTTTTTATTACTGTTAAGTCAGTTCACAAACTCGCAACTTTATTATACATTCGCGAAGTGAATTTTAATTTGAGGCGCATGAAATTGAAAGGTGTGCTAATTCGCAAAATCTTTCATATATGTTTACCGATTCATAAAATAATAGATATGAAAAACATTTTTATGAGGATTTACATTTAATAATCTCACATATTTATATTTCTTATGCGCTGGAAAATAATAAGCTTAATATAGAATTTTTGTTAATTAAGTCTTCGGATTCAAAATTTAGGTGGCGAAAAAACACGGTTAGGACGCTTAAAGGTTTAAAAAAAAATTGAAATCCAAAATAGTTTTCAATTCTTTGATGAAATAGTTTGTTTTTAGACTTTTGTTTGGATCTATAAAAGAAAAAAAGCTGTCAAAGTTGACAGAGGTTTCGATCGCGACAGACCGAAAACGATCATAATACGTATAACTTAAAATGTAAAACATTATCAAAAAATGAAAAATGCTTTCATTTTTTAAAAATCAGTCCATTAGTTGTGCAAGCTAATTTCATTCTTTTACCTAAGAAAAAAATATATCTTGAATGTGTCAGAAAGTTTCGAGCGGAAAAACATTCTTTTGAGAACCGCTTTAAACCTAGTAATTTATTAAAAAATATTCAGAATATATTTGTTTTACAAACCTTCAAATGTGTATTTCTTATCTATATGCGTCGATAAGAATGCGAAGTTGTTTTTCTTTACAGATTTTTAAAAATTCCAGAAATCTTAAGCTAATAAAGACGAGGTGGATTTTTCCCACAGAAAAATTGGAAATATATTACATTTTAAAAATTAAAAAAATAGAAAAAAATAGTACAATATATATATGTTTAATTGTTAAGTTACATTACAAATTCAAAGTCGCAAATTTCTTACGTCTTCGCGTCAATTTTAAGCTGAGACACATGAAATTGAAAGGTGTGCTCATTTAAAAAAGAATTTGAAATCCAAAATCGTTTTCAATTTTTTGATAATGTAATATGTTTTTAGACCTTTTTTTAATCTATTAGAAAAAAATAAAAAATAAATAAATAAATCAGCTGTCGAAGTTGACGTTTTAGACAGATTTTTTGAACGCGATAGAATGAATATGATTAAAATGAAACAAAAAGAACTTCCATTTTAAGATGTAAAACATTATCGAAAAATGAAAAATGGGTTTTTTAATTCATTTCAATAGTCATTCACGTTAAATTCTTGTATTCACGTTGAAAAACGTCCATGAATGTATCAAAAAGTTTTGCATGAAAAAATACTTTTTGAGATTTGTCTTAAAATTAGCAGTTAAATGTAAAAAAAAAAAAAATAATAATAATAATAAATAAAATCCCCTTACTTTTAAGACTGTATTTCTTATGTATGTTCTACGTCGCTAAGAATGCGATGTTCATTCTTTATAGATTGTAAAAAATGCAAGAAATCTTAAGCTATTCAAGAGTGGGTGAATTTTTTTTCAGGAAAATTTCGAAATATATTAATTTTTTTAAATTAGAAATAGATTTTTTTTGGGACAAGGATATTCTCAAATCCAAACTCTGAACTTTCTTAAGCATTCGCGAAGTAAATTCTAAACTCAGACGCCTGGAATTGGAAGGTGCACCTTTAAAAGAAAATATATATATATATATATATATATATATATATATATATATATATATATATATATATATATATATATATATATATATATATATATATAATAATGAGAATAATAATAAATTTTCGAAATCGAATATCGTTCTCTATTGTTCGATACAGAAAATGGATTTTAGATTTTTTTTTTTATGTATAAAAAAATAATGTTGACAAATTTGATGTTTTAAACAAACTTTCGGAACGCAATAGCCCGGAAATCGTCAAAATGAGACAACAATAATTTATACTTAAAAGGAAATATATTATAGAAAAATGAAAAATGTTAATCGTTTCTAAATCACTGCAATATTTATACAAGATAATTTAATGATTTTACTTTACAAAAATGACTGCCAATGTGTCATAAAATTTTGCGTGTAAAAATACTCTTTTGAGAAACGCTTTAACTGTCTAGTTCTTAACTAAACACTAGTTTTTAACTAAAAAATCTTAATGGTATTTTCCCATTTGACAAACTTATATAATTTCCCCTTTTCCATACAGAAACTGATATTTCTATCACATATAGGAAGAAGGGGGACAAAACAACCAAGGATTAGAATATAAAAACGATGTCTGTTAAAAATAAAATGAAGGGAAAAAGGGCACCAGAAAACGCTTTCTGTACTTATAAAAAGCATAATTGATTTCTGTAATATTCTCATGTGTAACTTAAATTTATATCATTTAATTAATAAAAAATATACCATTCAAATAATCATAGATGACATTTAAAATACAATACAATTATAAATCCATTCTACTCGAAAAAAAACCCTTCTAGGTATTGCAATTCTGTATGACACTAATTTCAAAACTTTTATCATTTAAATGGTGTAAAGAATATGTCGAAGAAATTTTTTGTCTTTTGTTGAAAAGCCTCAAAAACAACCTAAAGAAGTTACAATGACAAAACACGTAGTTGTAAAACATAATAGTTGCCTGTTTTGTGGAGCTGGTCCTGTCAATCCCTGGAATATGTAGCAAACTGTAAATGAAAATCTAAACCTTTGGTTTGAACCGCGCCCGATTTCAATGAATTTCATGTGTGACAGTTGTACACAGAATTTTCAAAAGGATTTTCAAAAGGATTTTCAAAAGGATTTTCAAAAGAATTTTCAAAAGGATTTTCAAAAGGATTTCCACGGACAGTAGTTTGAGTCAAAGAATTAAGAGGATAATCTCTATACCTTATTATTCTCTAAAGCCTCTACTTTGTGTCCTTTTGGGAGTGGTAAGGTAACTTTCTATAATGAAACAAAGCGAGAAATGTCCCACGCCGCATTCTCTATCATAGCTCTTAGATTGACAGAAAAAAAAGCTTTATAAATGATTTTTTTTTTTTTTTTTTTTAAGCTGAATTGAGACGTTTGGGGGATAGACGTCTGTTTCATTACGGTTTTGACTGAAAAAACTAATTACAAAAATAAGGGAAAGGAATTTTCGGAAATTTACTGTTGCATCGATCAGGGTGTCAGGTCGATCACGCTAGGACGGGCAAAAAGCTTTTCAGGTCCGGTTTTGCCCGTCCTGGCCACCACCTATCTACGGGCTTGATGCACCAGCGAACTGGCCGATTCCAAAGAAAAGAATGCTTTTTCGAGGAGTTTTAAATTAATATATCGACTAACAATTTGATTACACATCAAAGATAGACATCTAATTTTACACATCAAAGAAAATAATAGTTTGCAATTTTTTAAAATTTGGCTGTTTAGGGTAATGAAAAATAATTATAAACATGTTGTAAACATTTCAATTAAACTAGAAATCTAATAGTACAAAAACAGTAGTATGAAGAGAATAGCTATGAAATAAAATAAAATTTAACAAAGGGAGAAAAATACATTTTTTTTTATGTATTAACAATCTGTGGTAACCTCACCTTGTATTAACAAAGCGAGGTCTTTTCTAAATCCTCTATAGATATACCTTAGTTCAGTTGATATTATTTAAATATCAGATTTAATAATATTCCTGATAAAGGGAGAATTTTTAACAAAATTTTAACAAAAATTTCGAACTACATTGAAATTAAAATTTAATAAATTTCCAACTGCATAAAAAACCATTTACATGTTTTTAGAATAAAATTAAAGCTGTCTTCATTCATCACAAATTAAACAATGACCTGCCTTTGAATCTTTCTGCTTTAGGTATTTATTAATTAAATCATACTTATTTGTAAAAAGAGTTTATTACATTTGACATTAAGATTTAGCAATTTAGAAATACAATATGCCAAATATTTTAATCAGAAAACTCTCAAAGCGTTTTAAAAAGTATTGACGTCCTTTATCTTTAATGGGTAGGAGGATAAACTAATTTTAAGAAAAAATTCTGAAACACATTTTCCCCCCTATATTCTATCACATTATAAATGTTCGTATGCTATTTAAAAAAAAAAAAAAAATGTATCATTATAATTATATATATAAAAAAAATCCGTATTTTTATAAAACAAAGCTGTTTTTTAATGATCTGTCCTTAGCTTTTTACTGAACCAATTATGATGTATATATATATAATTCTTAATGAAAGCAGTTTATTTGTAGATGTGTCTGCAGTATTTTTTTAAATTTTTTAAATATTCTCCTTTTTATATTTTAATTTTAATTTAAAAAAGTTTTTTTTATGAAATATCTTCACAATGGTGACTATTGGGTTACTTCCATTGTTACAGAGATAAAGTAAATAATGGGAATTACTATATCTTTACTGATGTCATTTCTTCATTACTATTTAAAATATATAAATTTGATATATAAGAATTTATAACACCCTGTAATAATATACTATTTTTAATTGCTAAATGGTGTAAAATAAAATCATTAAAAACAGTAAAAAGGGTTTAAATTGATTGTTTTCATGTTTCGGTTCCATCGAAGCCATTATCAAAACAAATCAGAATATTCTAAAATTGCACGATATATGATGTAATGACTTGAAACGCCATAATTTTTTTCTCGTAGTTTTACAGATTATATATAAATTTTTTATTTGTATGTTTTCCAATTACAGGGATGTCCTTGGAAATTTTACTTGGAGGGAAAACATTCAAGTAAATAAATAAATAAATAAAATAACGTGAGTAATTTGAAAGAGTACGTGAAAAATTAAATGATGGAGTTTCACATTATTATATTAGAGAATTCATGCAATTTTAGAATATACTTATTTGTTTTGATAATGGCTTCGACGGAGTCAAAACATGTAAAGAATCTACATGAAGTACTATTTTTCTAAATCGAATAGTTGAACAACTCAACACTTTAACAGGGGAATTCTTATTTCTTATTTAGATATTTTAAAGTTGTTTGTAGTCATTTTTATTTTTAATTTTGGTTTAAGAATTAAATTCTTGAACTCCCGTATGTAGAACGGGTTAAACAGCTAGAAACATTATTAAAATATACCGCAAACGATTTTTCACCACAGTAGAAAAACTTTAACTTAAGATCGCACCTTTCCTAATTCCAGCCCTGCATTTACACATATAATATTTAAAGTACTGTATTTAAAATATGCAATGCAATGAAACTTACCTTCAATATAGTTTTAATCATTAAAACATTTTTTTTTACTGTTTTAAAGTTTTTATTTTTAGCCTTTTAGCAATTAAATGTAGTATACATAAATCTGCTGTAATAAAATCAAAAAATGACGTTACGTTTAAAAAAAACACACATTTCTTTCATACAGCTTTTACTTTTCAATACTTTTTCGTTTTGCTAATACTGAGTTTGAGACGTTAATCTCAGAGGGAGACGAGATACTTCAGTGAATAAGAATGACGTCATAGTAAAAAGGAAACTAGTATTTTCTTTGATAAAACAAAATATTTTACTATGAATGCGCCTAAAAGAATAAATCTCTGGACTTCGCGTTTACTCACATTAGAACCTCAAGTGAAAAGTGCGAAAGTCCGCATGCAAAATTTTAGCTAACAAACATGATATCAAGTTAAGAAATATATTTATTATAATCTACTGCATGTTAAAATATTTCTAAAATTGTCAATATGAATATGAGAAAGCACGCATGTAAATTTTGAGACGGTTAAAATGACGTCAAATTAAGATTTCGTTGAAACAAATTATAATTCTATCAAAGTGGCAAAATTTTGCTGATTTTTTCATTAATTAACACCAGTTGATAACTTCATAATTACTTATTTTGATTACATGTTAGTGATTACTTATATGAATACAATTTAATTTTTGAATAATTTTAAAAATTTTAAATTAATGGAAATTTGGTAACTTTAGTTTAAAAAAATACATTTGTTTTAAGAGTTAGGTCAACCAATGTAAAATTTATTTTTTATTGTAATTACTTTTATATATATATATATTTTAATATAAATTCAAGTTAACACTTTTAAATAGTTACAATCGTTGAATTCGCCACGTTCCGACTCGTATAAATTAATATTATATGACTGAGGCAGAAATATTTAATTAATTATAAATCCTAAATTTTATTTTTTAAACTTCAAAGAAAACAAGAAATATCCCTATATTTAAATAAGTTATTTTATTGTATTAAAAAAAGAAGAAGAAGAAGATTTTACTGAACAGAGAAATTAAGAAGTATAAGAAGTATATGATAAAACGAATGTCGCTGAAACAAAAAACCCAAGAAATAAATTTTACAAGTTAATAAAATTTAACATTTTACCAAAAGTTGTTTTACATAAGCAAATATCTATTTTTTTTTTCGCATTACTATTTTTTAAATGGTTTCTTTACGTCATTTCTTTATTTTTTAAACATACACGCCAACATTTATTTCGTACCATTTTGACATTCTCAGTTAGTGAAAATAATTTTGAATTTGTTTAATTATACAGTAATTTCTATTAAAATGAAACCTCTGTATTGCGGAATCTTATTTAAATATCTTAAGTAAAATGCAACTCACTATAGGCTAATTCCATGCGTGAATGTTGTGTAAGTCACATAGCCGCAAAAGTCTACCGTTCTTGGCCACCGGTATTTTCTTTTTAACTTCTTTACTGTATTTAATTGTAGATATATGGGATTGAATAAGACAAATTTTCCTTTACTATAATACTGGTAGTCAAATACCGCAGCCATTTACATATCTGTGACTGACACTATATCCACGCGTGGAATTAGCCTATAATGATGATTTCCTTCTGAATTTTGACGATATTCTGTTAAAATGTTTATATAAGTTGGTCTTGCTATTAACTTACAAAGGGAAAAGAAGCACTGTGATACACGAATACGAGTTTAAAATAATTTTCTCTAAAATCTTATATCTAATTGTTTATTCAATGCATTTCAAATTTCAGTATAATAATGCTTTTATACGCTTTCAAGTTTTCTGTAATTTTTATTGAATTTATTTGAAAATTCTTTATGTTATAATAAATAAAATATGACTTTAAAAAAGAGAGAAGCGTTGAAATTTTTAGAAAAAAGCGTGTTATTATTATGAAAATACGTTCTACAGACCTCATAGTATTTCAACTTATCTTCATCGGAAGTAATACAAAAGTTCATGATTTAGGCTTATCGAAATTATTTCTTTTTAAAATTCAAATTGGTGGTGGTACCTTTTCCCAGATTTAGTTAAATATATTCTTAAAACACTAGCATCTATTTAATCTTGGTTGTAAGTTTCAGAGTTTGTTGTATTTTTTATGCATTTCTCAAGGAGAAAGTGGGGGGGGGGGGGGGTAAATTCTTGCAAATAAAATAAAATAAATAATAATTACTTTCCTTTTTTTCTCTTTTTTTTTCGCTGAGTGTAATTATAAGAAATCCGATTAAATAAAATCTAAATGCTATACAGAAAATCTGCCCAAAATGTGGTTAGAAATTTCGTTATAGTGTTGAACATGAATTGCATGCATGAGGTGTGTGGGAGGGTCGCATGTTCCGGAATTTAGGTGCTCTAATTGTACCATTAAAAGCACCCCCTTCAAAAAAAAAGGGGGGGGGGTAGGTGTGATTTTCAGACTTTAGTATAATTTATACATTCCCCAACAGTAACTTAAAAATGGTCTATTTAAAAAAATTGCTTATAATGCTAAGGGTAATGATAATATGAATCAAGGTAAAATATTACATTATTAAGTTATCGCTTTTAAAGAGTGTCAGAAAGCGGTATCAAATATTTTAATTTTATTAAGTTGTACGATGCAGCATTATGTTTTACTGTACCCTTTACAAGAAAAAACATCGAATATCGGTACTTAAAAATACACCAGCAAAACCCGATGACACAAAACTATTTTATTTAGAATTTACTAATATAAATAACAGTGTGCCCTTCTGTGCATGAACATACTAAATACTCAAATTAGAAACAAATAATAACAAATGAAAAAAAAAACTAAAACATCATAAAAGACTTATGAGATGTCTTCAAAATTTTTTTGTTGGGTAACTGAAAAAAAGATGATTCCACTTATTTAAATAAAAATCTGACAAAAAAAAAAAAAAAAAAAAAAAAAAAAAAAAAAAAAAACATTTTTTTGTTTACTTTTTTTTATAATCATGTTTAGAAACTTTCAAATTTTCATAAATACCTCTCTAATACTCGTAGAGTTTCATATTTTGGTACTTAGATTCGAATTCTGGCTGCGCCACTGGCTATAGATTTGTATATTGGCAACAAAGTATGCTAAAATTTAGTTCACTTAGGAAACGCATAATACAGTTGATTTATAAACACCAAGTAATAGGCAAATAAATCAGTTCAATTTAAAAACGAGTATCACAATACTTTCAGCTTTTATTGCTCTTAAATAGTACTGTAACCGAATTATTTTGTTTTCCCCTGTAAATAAACGATAAATGCTATGCACACCATATTCTATAATAAGCATCTTGTACTGCATCTCAATGTTATAATCAATTTCAATAAGTTTGAAATAGTACGAGTATATATACCCTATTAAAAATCCATGAGCGTATCTATGTATGTAACCTCAAAAACTCGGAAACCACAGGGCGCAGGGCTACGAAATATGGCACACGGGTTGCTGGTAGGGGGCCCATGAACGATAGGGGCAAAAAATTCGATTTTTTTAATTTTATGTTTTTGACGATTTTTTTCCTTTTTTATGATCAACCCGTAATCGCGCGAGTTCTAACCAGTTCTAAATGTTTACTGCAATGTGAGATATACATATTGCGTACACCACGCTGCAATACTAAACAGCTGTAGCGGATATTACGATAATTATTTTACCTCGCATGCAAATAATTAGAGATTATTTAATTGCGCTTAATTATTACCTTTTTTAAAAAATAAAGAAAAACATTTTATCACAAACATCAACAAAACTTTTTATTCTATTTATTCCGTTATTCCAAAGATATCGTTTTATCGTCTGATGCCAAAGCAACATGACAAATTAAATTTCATTAAAAAAAATGCACAGTAGTAGAAAAATATTTTTCAAATAATTTATAATATAATTATTTTTCTAAATCGAATAGTTCAACAACTCAACACTTTAACAGGGGAATTCTTATTTCTTATTTAGATATTTTAAAGTTGTTTGTAGTCATTTTTATTTTTAATTTTGGTTTAAGAATTAAATTCTTGAACTCCCGTATGTAGAACGGGTTAAACAGCTAGAAACATTATTAAAATATACCGCAAACGATTTTTCACCACAGTAGAAAAACTTTAACTTAAGATTAACTTACCTTTCCTAATTCCAGCCCTGCATTTACACATATAATATTTAAAGTACTGTATTTAAAACATGCAATGCAATGAAACTTACCTTCAATATAGTTTTAATCCTAAAAGGCGACGTATTTTCAGAAAATCTACACAGAATTTGCGCTTAATAACACAGCTTTTCACCTACAGTTAGCGCTGGTTCGATCACGTGTATGAAAATACGTTTCTATTCATTAGCTATAAACAATCTTTAAGAAGAACAGCTATTTCATACACTGGTAGCAATGTGGATTAAGGATTCCCAACTACTCTATTAGAACTGAATATTAAAAAGTATTTGTATTGGCTGATAATTGAGTAGAATTCGACAGGACGATGTTTTCACATAAGTGGCATTGGCAACTCTGTGACAATAGAAATTGGAATGCGGGCATTGGAATTTGCTGCAACTGAATTTTCCCTATATTTCCTGCAAGCCCCCTTATTTTTAACTCGACAACTACTTAAAAGGCATTGTTATTTGACAAGCACTGTTCTCTCCCCCCCCCCCCTAACCCCTTCTTAGTCTGTTAAATTGTTCCTTGGAGAACTGGACTCCATCTAGGAGTTAAAGAGAAATACTTCACGTTACCTTGTTTCTTTTTAAAACTATAACCATATTTGAGAAATTTAAATTTTCGTTTCGGCAAATAAATCTTGAATTTATGTTAAATATTAGGTTCTAGAATAGCTAAGCCACACAGTGCGAAATTTAAAGAATCGTATAGCATCAAAGATGACTTTAGGCAGGGCCTGATCAACTCTATGTAGGACCAGGGGCACAAGGGCCATGTTGAGGGCCGCTTTCTGAAGAAAACTGCATTTTAAACATGACAAACATCTTTATGTGCAAAATTAAAAATTTAAACAATAGCTTTATGAGAAAGGAATATAGTACAGAGAGATGTAAAAATGCATTACAGAATTATGGGGGGGGGGGGGGATTTCTGCACTACATACTATTTAGAGCAAGTAAAACTCTAAACCTAAAGGATTGAATGAAAGATGTTTGGTATAATATCAGTTCTTCTCAGAATTTTGAAGATTAATATTACATTTCATTGTCGTTAGTGAAGAACAAGGAGATGATTTAGTTTAGCTGAATGAGATTTATTTTTCTATGAGCTAATATGGCATTTTGCATTAATTTGTATATTTCGAGAGTGGACAAAATGCATTTTGGGGCCCTTTGAAAATGTGGACCTGGGGCGCAAGCCCCATGTGACCCTGTGATAATCAGGGCTCTGACTTTTAGTAAATCGGAATATGTGTTACACAAATATTTTGATCTAATGATTAGATATATAAATCAAACTGTCACACTAATGCATCATACTTGTTTATGCGTTATAAACCTCCTAAGAATGTCGAAAATGCCATAAAATCATTTAACCCATTTATGTTCGTAAACGTATCAAATTTTGTAAATGTTCTTAATGCGTCAAAAGTTTTTTTTTTTACGATTTTCGTTAAAGATAGAAGATTTTTCAAAAACTTTTGTCAAATTTGGAGTTTTAAACCGAATTTCCGCACGCTACAGCGCAGGATATATACATGCAGGATATATATATATATATATATAAAACAAGCCGTCTTAAACAACAAAAACTTAAAACTCAAGATGTAAATCATATATCGGAAAATGAAAAGAAAAAAAAACAGCCGTCTTGAGACAACAAAAACTTATAACTCAAGATGTAAATCATATATCGAAAAAAAAACTGTTTGATTACAAATTACTTCAATAATCACACACGCTTTTATGTTTAAAAATGAGCAGAAAGTTTTCCGTTATTGAGAAGGGAAAAATGTTTTTTTTTCTTTGAGAATTGCCTTAAATTTTATTTTTATGAGACAACCCTGAAGCTATAGAGATATTTAAGAACCATTGCTGAGTTAAAACGAAATCAAGTGATTTCGAGGGCTTTTCTTAAATACAAACTATTTGCTGACACAATTTATAAGTCACTTTTGTTCCCAAACGTATCAAATTGGTAGGTACTCTTATTCAGAAACTATGTGTCAAAAGTTTTCTCCGTTTTTCGTTCAAAGCAGATCTTTCAAAAAATACTGTCAAAGTTGATGTTTTGAACCGAATTACCGGACGCGTCAGCGCAAGAAATGAAAGGAAAAAACAGCCGTCTTGAGACAGCAACAACTTATAACTCAAGTTGTTATTTATATATTGGAAAATGAACAAAAAAAAACTGTTCGATTACAAATTACTTTAATAATCATGCTTTTATGTTTAAAAACGATTAAGAAAGTTTCTATTTATTAAAAAAGGACTTTTTTTTTTTGAGAACTGTCTTAAATCTTACATTTATAAACCAACCATGAAAGATATAGAGATATTCTAACACCATTGCTGAGTTGAAACGAAATCGAGTGAGTCAAACTGGGTTGCTTTCTGACGTATTTTTTAACTCATTTTTGTTCGCAAACATATCAGATTGGCACGTGCTCTTATTCAGAAAATGTATATCGAACTATTTTTTTTTAAATTTTTCGTTAAAGGCAGAAGATCTTTCAAAAAATTATGCCAAATTTGGTGATTTAAACCGAATTTCGGCACGCGACAGCGCAGAATATGAAGAAAAAAAACAGTCTTTTTCAGACAACAAAAACTTATAACTCAAGATGTAAATCATATACCGAAAAAAAAAACTGTTTGATTACAAATTACTTCAATAATCACACACGCTTTTATGTTTAACAAGAACGAAAAATCATGCTTCAAGCATAGATTATGTAACACTTTCCAACGCTTCCAAAATAATTTTACAAATCATACCGTTTAATAAGCTAAAAGATAACATCTAAGTAATCCGAATACTTTTATTCAGCCCTGTATAGGATCTATAGATTTGTATATATACTACATAGGATAATAAATTTTAGTTCAGTTAGGAAACGCGTAGCACAGTTTAAAAGTCTCCGTCTGGAGTTAAATAATACGGAAATGTGTTCGCGAACTTTTGTGCTGCCCTGTATAGGATCTACAGAATTTATACACACCACGTAATAGACAAAAAGCGAGTTAAAATTAAAATCGCTTTCAGTAACTTAAAACGCACTTCGAGGAATTATTGTTAACAGACAGTAGAGAATTCTTTTGTGTGTCCCTGTAAATGAACGATAACTGCTATACACGCGATATTCTGTAGTAAGCCTCTTGTAATGCACCTCATATAAATTTCAATGCGTTTTAAATATGGAAACATTATTTAAATAAACCGCAGACGATTTTTCTCCATAGACGTAATGTAACGGAATTCTTTTGACTGTCCCTGTACAGTAAGTATAAGTGCTATGCCAACCCTATTCCATGTTAAGCTTCTTCTAATACACCTTAGTGATATATATAAATTTCAATGCGTTTAAAATAGTGAAACATTATTTAAATAAACCGCAAATGATTTTCCCCCATAGACCGCAATGTAATGGAATTCTTTTGAGTGCCCCTGTAAAAAAACTATAAGTGCTACACACTTCCGTTGAAATAGGGAACATGCTATAGATAACGACTATAACATATAAAAATTGCAGAGCAATCCGAGCATATTTACGGGAGTTAGAGCATGGACAGACGGCAGACGGCCAGACGGCAGACGGCCAGACAAACCGAAGTCATAAACACTTTTCAACTAGGTTGGAAAGTGTTAAAAATGAGCAGAAAGTTTTCCGTTATTGAGAAGGGAAAAATGTTTTTTTTTCTTTGAGAATTGCCTTAAATTTTATTTTTATGAGACAACCCTGAAGGTATAGAGACATTTAAGAACCATTGCTGGGTTGAAACGAAATCGAGTGATTTCGAGGGCTTTTGTTAAATACAAACTATTTGCTGACACAATTTATAATTCACTTTTGTTCCCAAACGTATCAAATTGGTAGGTACTCTTATTCAGAAACTATGTGTCAAAAGCTTTCTTCGTTTTTCGTTAAAGGCAGATCTTTCAAAAAATACTGTCAAAGTTGATGTTTTGAACCGAATTACCGGACGCGAAAGCGCAAGGAATGAAAGGAAAAAACAGCCGTCTTGAGACAGCAACAACTTATAACTCAAGTTGTTATTTATATATTGGAAAATGAAAAAAAAACTGTTCGATTACAAATTACTTTAATAATCATGCTTTTATGTTTAAAAACAAGTAAGAAAGTTTCTATTTATTAAAAAAGGACTTTTTTTTTTTTTTGAGAACTGCCTTAAATCTTACATTTATGAACCAACCATGAAAGCTTAGAGATATTCTAACACCATTGCTGAGTTGAAACGAAATCGAGTGATTCAAACTGGGTTGCTTTCTGACGTATTTTTTAACTCATTTTTGTTCGCAAACCTATCAGATTGGCACGTGCTCTTATTCAGAAAATGTATATCGAATTGTTTTTTGTTTTTGTTTTTTTTAATTTTTCGTTAAAGGCAGAAGATCTTTCAGAAAATGCTGTCAATGATGGCGTTTTAAACTGAATTTCCGATCGCGAGCGCGAAGGGGAAAAAAATACTGACTGCTCGGCCTATCGGCACAGGTAGATCTAGAAGACGCAGACCGTGGGACGCCGGTTTATTGGGGACCGCCCTCTTCGAAATCTACCCGGCAGGGATTTTTTTGTTTTTATTTTTTATTTTTTGCAGTTAGTTTTTAGCCCTATAAAAAACTTGTCAATATAAAAGTTGTAGATAATATTAAGATGATTTATAATAAATTGTATTAAAAGCTACCTATTGCAGCCGTTCGGAGGAAAGCAATTCAAAAAAATTTTGGTATATTTTTACCGATCATGGAATGGTGGACAAGAGTACTTGTATGCAAACTTTCCCTTTGCTTGTTCACTACATATATCATAAGATCTCTAAAAAAATATGCATTCGATTGGTTATCATTAATGGTTTTAGTTTGCCTCGCTATACGAAGAAAACATCAATAATGAATTTTTCGTGAAAATAATGGAATCCTAAGTTGTTATAATAAAATTTTAAACATTAGTTTACTAATAATATAGTTCGTTCTTTTTTAGGGGGGTGGGAGGGAAACCGCACTCCCTTCCTAAATCTTTCAAAATGTAACAATTTTGGTCCCTTTTGGCCAATTTTAACTCTTTGGCACTCTCTTAAGGAAAATCCTGATTACTATCATGGGGACCCCCTCAAATGGCCCGGGCCAGCTTCCCGCATGGCCCTGTATTAGTCAAGCTCTGTATGCATTTACAAGGGGAAAAAAGTTTACTTTTATTTTTTGTGAAGGTTTCACTAATTAAATGCAAATTTAAATTATGGAAACCAAAATGGAAACCTATTAAAAATTCGAACAATCGATTAAGAAGCTTCAATTAACGCAAATTATAACTTTTAATCGATTTTGGCCTCTAATTAAAACATTTCTTTAAAGTTAACACTTGCTTGTAACCCATCAAAGCAAACTGATTAGCAACTTTAAAATTTTCACCCCAACACAAAAAATTCAGATTTGTAGAAGTTGACGAAATTAGCTTCATTGTTCTATAACAATCGGATTTCAATCCTTCAAAGATTTCATTTCTGGAATTTGGATACAATAGAAGGAGGAAATTTCTAGAACGCTACGCACTTACTCAAAAGAGCAAAATTTTCCAGAAGTAGGCTTCATCTATAAAAGGATTATGAACAAACCTTTGCTAAAACCAGCAGAAAAGAGAAATATGTCTATTAATACAATAATTTAGACAGTAAATTGATCTGGCAGTGTGTTTTGAAAGGTATTGTGTTGGGATGTTTCAGACAAATGATTAGCTTTTGACTGAAGTTACTTTGATTGAAATTTGTCTGTAGTCCAGTGTAAGTTTATTATGGTCAATTTTCTCTCCATGGGGGTGCTAAAATAAATTTCTCCTATTGTGGAAGAAGCTCATACCTTGACGTCATTTGTATGGGGATTAAACTTCTTCAGTAAATGAATGAAGGAAAGTTTTGAGTTACAGATTAAGTTGAACTGCCTATTGAAGAATAAACAGTATCTTTATGCATAAAAAGATGAAGTGTAAGCCATGGCTGTAACCAGCGAGAAATGTGAAAGGGGCTCTGAAGTATTTTTATGGGGCTAACATTCTTTTAACATTCCATAACAATCCTTTTGTATGGGGATTAAAATTTTCTCAGTAAATGTATAAACCAAAGTTTTGAGTTACAGATTAAGTTGAACTGCCTATTGAAGAATAAACAGTATCTTTATGCATAAAAAGATGAAGTGTAAGCCATGGCTGTAACCAGCGAGAAATGTGAAAGGGGCTCTGAAGTATTTTTATGGGGCTAACATTCTTTTAACATTCCATAACAATCCTTTTGTATGGGGATTAAAATTTTCTCAGTAAATGTATAAACCAAAGTTTTGAGTTACAGATTAAGTTGAACTGCCTATTGAAGAATAAACAGTATCTTTATGCATAAAAAGATGAAGTGTAAGCCATGGCTGTAACCAGCGAGAAATGTGAAAGGGGCTCTGAAGTATTTTTATGGGGCTAACATTCTTTTAACATTCCATAACAATCCTTTTGTATGGGGATTAAAATTTTCTCAGTAAATGTATAAACCAAAGTTTTGAGTTACAGATTAAGTTGAACTGCCTATTGAAGAATAAACAGTATCTTTATGCATAAAAAGATGAAGTGTAAGCCATGGCTATAACCAGCAAGAAATGTGAAAGGGGCTCTGAAGTATTTTTATGGGGCTAACATTCTTTTAACATTCCATAACAATCCTTTTGTATGGGGATTAAAATTTTCTCAGTAAATGTATAAACCAAAGTTTTGAGTTACAGATTAAGTTGAACTGCCTATTGAAGAATAAACAGTATCTTTATGCATAAAAAGATGAAGTGTAAGCCATGGCTGTAACCAGCGAGAAATGTGAAAGGGGCTCTGAAGTATTTTTATGGGGCTAACATTCTTTTAACATTCCATAACAATCCTTTTGTATGGGGATTAAAATTTTCTCAGTAAATGTATAAACCAAAGTTTTGAGTTACAGATTAAGTTGAACTGCCTATTGAAGAATAAACAGTATCTTTATGCATAAAAAGATGAAGTGTAAGCCATGGCTGTAACCAGCGAGAAATGTGAAAGGGGCTCTGAAGTATTTTTATGGGGCTAACATTCTTTTAACATTCCATAACAATCCTTTTGTATGGGGATTAAAATTTTCTCAGTAAATGTATAAACCAAAGTTTTGAGTTACAGATTAAGTTGAACTGCCTATTGAAGAATAAACAGTATATTTATGCATAAAAAGATGAAGTATAAGCCATGGCTGTAACCAGCAAGAAATGTGAAGGGGTGGCCTGAAATATTTTTGTGGGGCTAACATCTTTTAACAATCCATATCTCTCATACAAACTAAATACAGTAAAACCTGCTTCTAAAGAGCCTACACTAGTCACGGGAAGAAACGCTCAAGCTAATGTTAAGTCTATGAGAAGGTTATTTTCAAATTTCTCGCTCGAATTTTAATTTTTTCTTTTCTCATAGGACAGCTGAGATCGATCTCTAATGCTGTTAGATTTCAGTTTTTTTTTTTTTTTTTTTTTTTGTTAAAATTTTTTATATAAACGGACATTTGCAATTTTGGAACCGGTTCTGAAAGTGAAAGTACCCTTATATATATACTAGATGGAACCCGTCAAAACTTGACGGAAAAAAATTACTATAACAATATCAGTAAAATAAGCTTTCTTATAAAAAAAGATATATAAAACAGTTTTTCAAATATTTTATTTTAAAAGTTTTTCCATTAGTGTAATACAGTACTATTTCCGATGCATACTTCAAACAAACAATTTATAAACAACTGTGTAATGCAAATCAGTTTGACATTATACTGCCATATTCCCTACTGCAAGAAAGAAAATTTTATGGACCAATGAAGTATCATACAAATAGTATATCCCTACTTTCATCTCATATTCAGTAAATAAAAGAACATAGTAAATAAAGCACACATGCCCCCTCCCCCTGTGATAATTTAACCGAATGAGAACATTGCATCTGCCCAAAGATATCGTTGTAATTCGACGTTAAAAAAAGTTTTAAAATGTTTAAATGAAAAGTTTAAAATGTCCTCTTTAATCATTGTTCGTTTCAAATCCATATCTTCTAAAACGCATCCATTTTTAAGCTATTTAATTTTTATGTAAAAATGAAGAATTCTTTTTACAATAATAAATAAATCTGCAGATGAAGGAGATTTTTAATGCTTTCAAGTGTAATTTATTTGTATGGTTTCTTCGGTTCCTTTACATAATCAGGATGATTACACCTTTTCCATCACAATCGGGAATCGTTTCCCTCTTATGCAGTTAAATATCCAATAGATCTTTAAAAAAATAATAAAATACAGTTCCTTAGCATATTCTGATGAAATATATTCATCAACGAATTCAACATATCAATTTTATATTAATCATAAACTGAATATAGTATATATATATATTTGACAGATTTTAGTTTAGCGCCAAAATGGTCTATCTTATGGATAATCTGATCTTATGATTTATCAGGTTTTTTTATTAATATTTTTTTTCACTTTTCATGATGGTTAGGGAAATCTATTTTCAACTGTGGCAACTTTCCCAAGAGCTAACATTATTAAATCAAACTGATGGTCATTGTTGAGATAGAATTGGCAAGTATTTCATGTTTGAAAATTATTTATAAAGTCGTTAAATTAAGCGGCAGTTTTCCAATAAATTTCAATGGAAAGCTATTTCTTTTATAATTGATGATGTAAGAATTAAAATTCTAAAATGTAGTAAAAAATTGAGATTTGTAGTATTTAGAAGTGATGTAAGCGCAATGAAATCTAAAGCGATAGCGCCGTTTGTTGTCACAACCGTTATACATTTCTAAAAATTGCCACTGTGTTTTGGCTGTCGTCCAAATGTAGACTACCATTTTTTGACATCGAAAGAGAAGTGAAATAGGACTTTGCCGCTAATAAGGAACTGTTAACCCCTCAGCACATGCGCCTCTTTCCATTACGTTACTACACGCGCGGGATAAAATTTACCCCAAAGGGTTTTCTTGTGTCAATTTCCCACCGGTTTGATTATAAACAAATACTTATATTTTGAAATAAACAGTAAATCAATAAAGAACATAATTTAATTTAAAATAAGTTCTTTTATATTTAAAGCAAAAAATAAATAAATAAATAAAACCTAGCACTAAGATTTTTTTCTTCATAGCATTACATACAAAGCTTTTACAATCCGAATTCAGCCATGAAAATACAAAAAAATATATAAAACTGATATATCGAAACTGTATGTGAAAGAGTTGTAAACGTTTAAAACGTAAAATTTTCCTATCATTATGCATTACGTTATAACACGCGTGGTGTAAATTTCCTCCCACGTGACAGTTTTATAACAAAAGAATAGAAAATCCACAACCGGTGGTAAATTCCTTTTATCCACATCTTGATATCATTCAGCTTGAAAGGTACTATGAAGCTCAGAATGCTCACGAACAATTTTCGCACATTTTTAAGTAATAGTTATGAGCTGGGGTAGATTTTATCCCAGGGCGTGTGCTGACGGGTTAAATGAACTTATAACAAACCTACCAAAATAGTTCCTATAGAATATTAGCCTTACACTGTTTATTCTAGCTAAAAATACAATCATTATTTCTAGTTTTTTTTTTTTTTTTTAACCATTGGAGAAGTGGGTGTTGCTTTCGGTCGAGAAAGCACCAAATGAGGTTCTAATTTTATTATTTTAACCGTTTTTAACGAAATTCTGTAATTTAGAAGAATTTATCTTTGAATAGGCAATAAAAATGCATAAAAGCGTTACAAAAATGTTAAAGTTACAAAAAGAATCGATGCAAATAACAAAAAAAGGAGAAATTTGTTACTTTCGTGTTATAGCGGCCCCCAAGGATGAAATATTTTTGTTTCTGTTTTCATTAATATATTAAAAATTTGGTACTTTCGTGTTGTAGCGGCACCCAAGGATGAATCGCCAAGCGACCAAGATTTATCGCCAAATTATAAAGCATGTATAACATTACACTAATATATGATATATATATATAACATTTCTCGACGTATGTGGCCAAGTTATAGTCATATAGGATGCAGTTATAATGTATATATATGACATGTGTATATGATGTATAAACGACATATAAAACGTAAATAATATGTGTATAATGACGTATATGGCACATATAGGAGTGTTTGGAATATGTATATGCGTATATAGAATGCATATATAATCTTTGCGATGATCTTGGCGAAATCATAACTACGACCTTGGCATAATCATAAATGTGGGAGCAGCTATAAACCAAAATTACGGTAATTTTTTATTTACTTATTTTTTTTAACCATAAAATTATTTTTAATAATTTTAATATCCCTGAAATCTTTTACTTTTGTGATTTTTTTTTCTTAAAAAATTAAATCTTCTAACCTATAATTTAAAAAAGTAATCGGTAACATGTAATTAAGGAATGCAATCAAGATGAAGCAACCAATAAAGGCTCCAGTTCTAATCTTTAAAATTAAAAATTGAAAAATCAATTAAAATGACGTCATGTTGACACAATCATATAAATTTTTCTTTTTAGTTTTATCAATGTTACAATGCATTTCAAGCTAAGCATAACGTCATTTTTACCGGCGAAAACTTTTCACACTTACTTTGTATATGTTACTTTTATGCGTAAATACCATGTACACAAATAAAAATATATTTGTATTTAATTGCAATGAAAAATGGCATCAACAAAGTTATAATGTATAATAATAAAATAAACCCAATGAACAATATTCCCGTGACGTCACAATAAATATGAATTTTTATTCGCTTATAAAACACGCGGATAAATAGTTTTACCGGAATTTAACTTGCAAATTAAAAAATTCGGTCTAAAAGCCACGTGCTTTTAATATTATTTCTCTTTATCCTCTCAACCATAGAGTTCAGAGAATAAACTATGTGCCCCGCAACAGTGGGCGTTAATCCGATTGCCGACTTTATGACGTCATAAGCAGATGAAAAAATTTAATTGAAAATTACGGCTAATTAATTAAATTTTCGAACAAACGAATGCATTATAACAAATCTGTGTCCAAATATCTTTCGTTTAAAAAAAGAATGATGTAATTTGATGCAGTAGTTTGTTCTCACGGATTGTCGAAAGAAATCGCTTAGTGTTTTAAATATATAGATTTTGTGCATGCATGTCTGCATTTATTTGGCATCAATTGATGAGATATTTAAACAAATTTGCTATCCGCGATAATTTTACACCATGTTATGTCACTTGAATATTGTCCATAAGAAAATCGGGTACTTTTCCAGTATAGGATCCTTTGCATTTAGGTTTGGCGTAATTCGAGTTTCGAAAAGGGATAGATTCGTTAATATACATAGATTTGTTGCCAAAAGTTATGAAAACAAACCCAATGAACTTTTGGTGCTTTTCTATTATAGGGGTCTTGACGCTTTTTTAAAAAGCTTGGCACAATTCGGGCATCAGAAAGTGAGATTTGGTGCCAAATGACATAAACAGCCATGGAAACAAATTCGACGATTTTTTTGTTTATATGCGTATTTTAATTATACGTATATTATTATTCTTTTTCTATACAAATTACTTCTGATTATATATAAAATAGGATAAATGACATTTTACGCTAAACAAATTGTATAAATATTTTTTTGCTCATTTCTTTTGCGTTTACATAAATGACGTCATTTGGACGAATTTATTCAAAATATTTTCAGTTTATGAATTAAATTAAATGCTGACAGACGATTGAATCCTGTCGATAGAAATGTGATTTTTTTTTTTTCAAATTTTCCTGAAAAACATAATTTAATCACAATCTTGTCTTCATTATCGATTGAAATAAAGGATAAATTCAATTTCAATTTGAAAATGACGAATGAAAAGAAATCAATAATCCCTATCGGGATCCTTTTCAATTTTTTTCCCTTTTTTGTCACAAAAAAACTGAGTAATTAGTTGCCATCATTACAGAAATGTCATTAAAATTTAAAAAAAATTAATATCTCGAAAAGTAATTCCAATTTCAAAATTCTATCACCAGTTTTGACATCCGCGGATTTTTATGGACAATTGGTATTAATTTCACCATCAAGCGTTTAATATTTTATTAAAAATAGCCCTGAAACATAATCAGTCGTTTAATCAGTTGTTTCATAAAATCGTTTCATAAATTCGTTTCATAAAATCGTTTCACAAATTCGTTTCATTAGGATTTTATATATATAGGGTAGATATATATATATATATATATATTGGAACCAAAATCGAAAAAGTAAAAAGTAACACAACGTTAGAGATCGGCTTCAGCTATCCTATTCAAAAACAATCATTTAAAAATATTAAAATGCGAGCGAGAAATTTGAAAATAACCATCCCATAGGCTTAACATTAGCTTGCTCGTTTTTTTCGCATGACTAGTGTGGGCTCTTAAGAATTTCGTTGTAAAAAGTCCCGTTATAGATGGGTTACATTATAAACGGTTCCTGTATAAACTCTTAAACGGCTATGTACGCTAATGGCACCTGGTGCATGTAAAATCCGTCGTGGGTGCAAAGCCCTCCAATGGCAGTATTCTGCCCTCATCGGAAAGGGAGACTTTCTCGTAATGCGCCGACGAAGTGATAATTTCGCATTCTGCCCCTATCGTCTCGGAATTGGTTCCGGTATTTCGGGGTTGTTTTGTGGTAATTTCTCCGACTGCTTTAGGCAGCCGGAAAGCCTTCGCTTTGTCGTTTTAAGATGGCGCGAGTATATGCAGCGCTCTTGTATATGAGAATACAGGGCCAAAAGACAGTGTTTTAGAATAGGTACATTTTCTAATGAATACAGTTTACACGAAATTTTTAAACATAAATTATTTTTCAGTTAAATTTTATTTTAATACTATTTTGAATTGTAAATAATACAGTATTTATTATACACCCGTTAGGAAAATAAAAATAAAAGCCGTAATCCAATAGTACTATTTAAATTATAATTAGTAAAAAGTTCACTAGATTGAAAAAAAAATTTTTTTGCTCACGAAATTATTTTTGCATGTTACGAGAAAACAGTTTTACACTACCGATGGAAATTATATACTAATGAAATTTACCTGATTTGTTTTGCACTGTCTTGCATATGTATGAAATATAATGTCTGAGTCATAATACATACATAAAGATTGAAACATATTCTCTATTGAAAACTAATAAAGGAAAACATTACTTCTTATTTCGTTAACAGTTTCCAAAATGTAATTAACACATTTCGTTAAAAAAATAATTCGTTAAGAAAAAAAAAATCAATTTAATAAAAGATTTTGCCAACATTAAATATTTATTCAGCATTAAAAAATTGTTTAGTTTAAATCATATTTCACAAACAACATTAAAAATGTATATAGTTTAATTAGTATATTTCACTAACAGCATTAAAATTTTCCAACATCTCATAACATAATTAGCATAATCAGGCCTTTGTAAATTGTGAACAGCTTTTCACATTTGTGAAAAATCTAGTCATAATTTTGTAAATTTGAAAGGATCGTCATATTCAGGTTCTTGTTTATACATTTTTAAGAAGATATGTGTATGTAAAATATGAATACTTTCTATATGTAAAAGTGACAGCCAGATTTTACTTTTAAATTATTAATTTTATGAAAAATTCAGTTTGTAGAGGAAAAGTTTTGTGAAAGATTTTTTTAAAGACAAAGAATTTTGTCAAGAGTCCATTTTAACCCTTTGAGGGGCGGTGGTATATATTATATACCACGTAATTTTAATCCGATTCAAACCAGAAACTTTTAATTAAATTTTACTTTTTTAACTTTGACGGGAAAAGTTGAAACAATTGCTTTTCCTTATTTTGAACTAAATTCTTTCGTAAATACCGGTGTGAATTCGACGTTACAAGAACAAAATTGCTTGCCCCTGAAAGGGTTAAAGGTAAAAAGTTTTGTGAAGGGTCCTGTTTTGAGATGAAAGAATTTTGTGAAGGGTAAATTTAAAATAAAAAAATCCCTGACGGCTCGGCCTACAGGCACAGGTGTATTTCGAAGACGCAGGCCGTGGGGCACCTGTTTGTTGGAAATTGCGGAGGAAATAACCTTTTGCCATGATGGCACAGTTGGGACCGCCCACAACGAAATCTAACTTGTTTGCAGGCGGAGCCGGCAGGGATTTTTTTTGTTTTTATTTATTTATTTATTTTGCTATAAGGGTTGGTCCTATAAAAAACTTGTCAATATAAAAGTTTTAGATATATTAAGAATAATAATATATAATAACCTATATTATAAGCTATATAATAACCTATAATATAGGATATAATAATAACCTATAATAAATTTAAGAGGATTTGCTATCTTGTGAATTGACGAAGTTATGAATTTTTTCTTCTACCCCCCCCCCCCCCCCACCCTTTTCCTATCCCTTAGGGCCAATTTTAATGATATCAAAAATCTGTCATACATAAATTTTCGGCCCTTTTCCTAGAAGTAATAATAACTTTAAACGGTTTAGATACGTATCATAATTCAGAAGCTATAGGGGTTTTCTATTTTCACTAGAAGCCCCCATTCTCCCCCACCCCTTGGTTTGATTGTGCCCATTAACGAACTTGACCGATATTTTATGCCCCTTGATTTTATGTATCAGTTTGGAAGAGATTTGTTCAGAATTATTGAAGTTATCGTGTCCTTAAAAAAGTGACACACACACACACACACACACAGTCTCGTGTAACATGGTGAGTGCGGACACGGTCAGAATCCGGTTCACTGAGGACATCACACGAAATGTGTATTTAGCTAGGATTTTTATATTTTTTAAATAAATATACGTTTAACAATACGTATTAGTTTTTGAAATTTTGAAATTTTAATTATTTTTAATATGCTTTTTTTTACAATGTATCTGAGGACATACCCATACATGCATCCATCTGGGGACATACCCATACATACATCTAACCGTGGACATACCCATACATACATCTATTCGTGGACATACCCATACATACATCTGACCGTGGACATATCCATACATGCATCTATCCGTGGACATACCCATACATACATCTATCCGTGGACATACCCATACATACATCTATCCGTGGACATACTGATACATACATCTATCCGTGGACATATGCATACATACATGTATCCATGGACATATGTATACATACATATATTCGTGGACACACCTATACATACAACTATTCGTGTACATGCATATATCACTATGGACATACGCATACATGTGGAAGATGATTTTTCAATTTTAAAATGGCTAAATGTACGAGGATTTCCAGTTCGCTTGTTCGAATTTAAAATTCGATAATCTTAACAGAAAACGTAAGACCTACAGAAAACATAGCCGACACATTTATGAGTCTAGATTTCATTGAGATTTTTAGGTCCGAACTTTTAGACAAAAGTACCAAAAAATTAATTTCTGCTAGTTTAGATATCCCGATAATGAGTAGATATAGAGATGGAAAAAAAATTAAATCTGTTTAACCCTTTTCAGCGCAGTGTTACCACTTTGCAGGGCCGCAGCAAGGCATTCCGAGCCCCCCCCCCTACCCCCGCAAAATACAACAACAACAAAAAAACATTTTGGGGGGATTCCCTTTCAGATTTTGGAGAAATATTTATATTTAATTTTGCATATGAGTTTCATTTGTAACAATGCCAACGGAGTTTCGCCCGTTTTACTGGTCTTTGTTTCCTAAATAAACCTAGGGTTGGGAGGCTTCGGTGTCTATGGCAACGTGCACTCGGGAGGGCTACGCCCGCTGCGATCTCGAATCAAATGAACCTTGAGGTATTCTGGTTTTTTATTTCTACCCAGATTAAATTCAAAATTTCAACATCTCGCTCACATATATATAGGAACATATATATAGGCTCTCTATAGGAACAGAATTGGTATTATTTTAACTTGAATTTAATCATAGCACTATCAAAATTTAGCAAAAATTTTCTGTTTCAGAAAAAAATGTAAAAAAATCGCCGCAAAATGCTAAAATTCTAAAAAAAAATCGCAAAAAGTGAAAAAATATTGAGAACAAATTTACTATATTTAACTAAAAAATTTAAACCGGATTTTTTTTTTAATGCCATAAAATGTTTTTAATGTTGTAAAAAGCGAAACAATGTTAAAAATTTCATAAAAAATTGGCGAAAAATTAAAAAATTAGAGTGAACAAAATTTATTATAAAGAGCAGCAAGATTGAAACCGGATTATTTTAACATATTAAAAAAATCGCCGCAAAACGCGAAAAAAAGTTAAAAATCGCATAAAAAATCACGGAAATTTAAAAAAATGGAAAAAATTACTATATTACTAGTAGGCTACATCCGCTTCCCTGGTCGATTTTTCTAAATGAACCTCGAATGTTTAAGACATCTTTTTGTTCCACATTTCACGGTCAGGGGGCTCCATAGAAGAAGGAATTATATTTATTCTACTATGGGGGGCTCATTCTGTTCTAAACAAACCTCTTTCCAAACGAATCTCCGACACAGGTCCCCATTGTCTACGGCACCGTATAGGCCTGGCCACAAAATCATTTAGTTCCACTTTCCGCTGCCAGGGGGAGGGCAGATCTACATACCTTTAACATTAACCTGATATTTAAATTACAACTGAACTCCCTCCCCCCTCAAAATTTAACCAATGACTTTTAATATTAACAAATATCTGTAACTTTTGAAACAGAAACAAAATGGTGCGTTTTGTTTTTGATGTTGTTTGTTTAACTTCGTAGTTTTATTTTCTTCCCTTTTCAGACGTCTGGGTCAGTTTTTTGCAAAAAAATATGAAAAATTAAGGGCCTATTTTTACAAAAATTGGATTTTCGGATTCAGAAAAATTTTCTACATATGTGTGGTGAGTTATAAATCAATATCTCAAATACTTTTCGTAATATTCACAAATTAGTGAAAACAAACCACTCATTGCCATCTACAAAAGAGAAATAATCACTTTTTTGCCACCACGTACCTTAGCGTTATATATATATATATATATATATATATATATATATATATATATATATATGGTAAAAGATTGAAACCTGATTCCTTTTACGTATGTTAAAAAATTGCCTTGAAACGGGATAAAAACGCTAAAAATTGCATAATATTTTTTTATCCCCCCCTTCCCTAAAATTGGCTTTTAGGTGCATAACTTCAGACGTACAGGTTTTCTCTGAAATCTTGTAGCTCTGCTCGCCGCAGTCACTTCAGAAAACTTTGTATAGACAGACAGACACACAAACATCTGTCTTTATTATCCATAGTATTATCTATATTAAAATTGCCATCCGTTTGGCATGGATGAAAATACAAATAAAATACATTAATAATAAAATAAATAGATAAATATACCCACTTATACGAAATTATTTTCTGCTTTCAACGGTACCTTTCACTGAAAAAAATATAAAAGTGTGAGTATTTACTATTAAAAAAAAAAAAAAAAAAAAAAAAAAAAATATCTGGAAGTCGTTTGCGTATTTTTTCGTTTTTTCTTCAGTTTGAAATTGCCATCTGTGTGGCCCGGATGGAAATTAAAACCAGAGAAAGAGCCAAAAATACCCACTTAGAGGAATTTTTTTCTGCTCTCAACGGTGCCTTTCATTAAAAGCTTTATATACAGTCTTACTATTTTAAAAATATTCTTTTAGAGGTCGCATTCGTATTTTTTGGTTTTTCTACAGTTTTTAATTCTCATCCAATTTGCTTAGATAGAAAAAAAAAAAAAAAAAAAAAAAAACGGAATGCCCACGGATAGGCAATACGGTACACACAATACGGTACACAGGTAAGTGGCCAATTTCTGTGGTCCTAAGACATGTTTGTCTGTCCACTTCCAGAGTTTTCTGAAGAGATGGCTGCGCGCAGAACTACAAGATTTCATAAAAAGTTATCCGTATGTCTGAAGTTATGTACCCCAAAGCCAATTTATGGATTAGATTAGATTAGCCAGATATTATAATTTTTTAATTTGATTTTCTATGGTAATTTTGTTTTCGTGTTTCGTACTGATTTTTCCGCATTCGTATAAAAGGAATCTTCGTAAAATAAATCCGCTTTCAATCTTTTAAATGCCGCACCAACGGATGAGATATTCTGCTCTCAAAGCTAGCAGACGAGAGGTGCTGGGTTTAAATCCTATCCGCCCGTCGGCCTAATCGTTCCGAGATTTACGTGGTTTTCTTCTAACCCTTTGTAAATGCGGATTAGGTTCCCATAGAAAGACCTCCACGAAGGGCACCCCTCCCCTACCGGCTATATCACTCGCGTAGATAATTGGACGCAATAAACAACACCAACAACAGATTTCAGAATATATTGTTAGATTCGTATCGCAAATAGATTTCACAATTGTGCTAAACTTTTTTCTTAAATCACAAATGTCCTTTTTTTTTTTTTTTTTTTTTTTTTTTTTTTGTTAAGCCTTGTTTTTTCTCCTTTCTATTTTTCTTATTTATAACTTGAAAAATCTTAAATAATCCTCATTAACAGAACACTTTAAACGCGGTTCAAGAAAAATACTGTTAAGGATTTGTGCAAGCGACTTTTGTGGGAGAAAAATCGAAAATTCGTTTTTATGCTGAAAATATTTGAAGTGCACTCGAGTAATATATCGGCATAACATGTGAACCTCACGGCCGATGAGCCCAGTAGCTTGCCCATCCATGCATGTCTATGATCGGAAGCCGTGAGAAAGCAAGAGCCGTCGGAGTAACTCGACATATGACCGAGGGACCGTTTCCCCCTGTGGGGTTTCGCGAACGAGGCCGTCGGGGGTTCTTTGGCGGTTCATCAGGTGTATGTTCCACGCGGAAGTTTCCCCAGAGCAGGGTTACTGCCGCAGCGACCTATGGGGTCGATACCTGGTAAAACGGTCTAGGGTTCGCAGAGGGGCGGCCCATGACCGATCGCAGCGCCGGACGAGACAAAGTCCTGGTGCGTTAAAAGCCCTTCAGAGGCTTGGGCGCGATGGTCGGAAGCGTGCCGCGGGCTACCCCCGAGGGCGCCTGGCGGCGCAGGATAGTTTTATATCGTTAGATTCGTATTTAATAGTAGATTTCAAAAATATATTAAAGTTTTTTTTCTCAAGATTCACGTGTCTCAAAAATTCGAAGAACAAATTTTCAATCAAAAAGCTGTCCCGCATCCCTCTATTTTCCACAACAATGTAGTGAAATATCTGAAAAGTTTTTGACAAATAGAATACTTTAAAGACTTCAGAAAAAATACTGCGTACTAAGGATTTCTTTCGTACAGACAATTGTTGTGGTGGAGAAAATTGAAAATTCGACTTCACGCTATATGTGTAAAGCACTGAAAAGATTTTCTGTGGCATTCGAGTAATATATGGTAATTCGAATTTCAGAGCGATTTCAAAATTATGAAAATCCTTTTCTTAAGGTGTAAATGTCGCAACAATTTTAAGAACAATTTTTGAAGAAAATAAGAAGCTGTCTTCCTTATTCGCCAGATTTTTGTTTTGAAAAGTCTGAAATTATGCAAATAGAACACTAGAAAAAATACTGTGTACGAAGAATTTAACGCAGACGATTTTTGCAGGAGTGGGCGGGCGGGGGGGAGGGTATAAATTCGATTTTATGCTATAGGAGTTAATCATTGAAAACATTTCGAGCAGTTCTCGAGTAATATATCTTTGGATTTCTATGTAAGAGTACATTTAAAAAATATGTTAAATTTTCACTTTAGGAACACATGTCCTGAGTTATTCGAAAAACAGATTTTGAAAAAGAAAACTGTCCCCTTCTTTTATTCTCCACATTGAGTAGATTTCGAAAATCTACCGATTGCAGAGACCTTGGTCTATATTATCTATCTTCTCTTAAAATAACAATAAAGAATTAAAGTTCCATTAATTTTCTTGATTTAATGATTACTTTATCTGATAATAAATTAATTATTGATATTAATGTTAAATGGAATGATTTCAATTTTAAAGTAAATTCATTTACTCATTTCAAATCATATCTTAAAAAATCTGTTTTCCGTAATATTATACTAAATCATTTACTATTTATTTTTAATATTTCGTTCACATCCTTCAATTTCCGTCGTTATAAATGGAAGAAACTTATCAACGTACAATAACACAAAAAGTTTAAGAAAAGTTTAAATAAGCAAAGTCTTGAGGAGTAAAAAAAGTTATCCGTACAATAAATTGATCCAAAAATTTTTGGATTTAAGGAATCATGTTACTGTGATTGAAAGTCTCAGAAATGAAAACAAAAAACTTAAAATGCAAACACTTGCATTTCGCTTTCTCGGCTGGTCAATTTTTTTGTAGTTACAGTTAAGGTTTAAAATCAACACTCTAACCGTTGTCTTACTTCTAAGTATGAATATATTTCAAAGTATTAATTTTTTCTTAGATAATTACACAAATCTAATCCTCAGTTTTAAGCCTAAGTGTTTCAGTAGTTTGTAAAATAATACGGTAAAAATGCCTTGAAGACGTAGCTGTTCTAAACATGTAAAAAGCCTTAGGTGAGTTTGGACTTTGTCCTTCAAAAGCACAACGGAATTAGTTTGTGTCTGCAGGCGATTGAGAATGTTGCCCCGTTATCTATAGGAGGCGCTAAATGGCGTTAAAAATAGTTTACTAATCGCTCTTGAAAACGCTTCTCTGCCTACATGCAAAGAATTCAAGTTCTTCGGCTATATGTTGATAAATAGAAGTATTTTCGAGCACAGACTTGGGTTTGAGGTCTAAAGCTAAAGTCTGAAATAACGTTTGCATCTATAATTTTCATCCATTATATTTGAAATGAATTTACAACTTTCTAATAATAAGCAAGTTTTAATTATTTTTAAATGCATTTTTAGTAAGTTTCCGTTACGTACACTTATAAATTTACTTATTTGAAATGTTTTAAGATAAAATTAAAGTGGAAGTGTCAATTTTCTTTTAAATTTATGGATTTACGTTTTATAAAACACACATATAGCGCTAAATTTCACTATAAAATTAATCTTAATTGAATATTTTATACAGAATATCACGGTGCTCGCTTTTAGATAATATTTTTCATTGTATCTCTATATATCAATTAATGCTATATTTATTTTTTTATTTTTTAAATCTAAAATAATAATATGTCTTTATACAAATTAGTTAACAATTTGCTTTCTTTGTTTTCCTGTAATTTAAACCTGAGATAGTTGATATATTTTATAATTACCTGAAAAATACACTAATTGAATGTATATTCATGTGTTCAAATATATATATTTATATATATATATATATATATATATATATATATATATGAAGTACATTGAAATATTCATGCAAAATAAATGGAATTATTTAGAATGATCATTCTTGAAACTTATTTCTGTGAGCACTAAAAGAATTAAAACAAACTTTAATTCAGAATATGCATATTGCTGTTAAAAGAAAGCAAAAAAAAAAAAAAAAAACATAAATTCGAATTTTTTTTCATACATACACACATAGGATATTGTAATTTAGCTGCATAATAAATAATTTGTATGTTTATTACTTAATTTTCTACTGATTTTAAAGCATTGAAAAAACATTTATCGGTGAGATAAAAAATTGGCAGTAATTATTTTAGCCGTGCCGTTGCATCTCATAAGATTTTACTGTATACCTATGGCAAATTTTTTTTAGAACATACCAATCTGCTAAGATGGATTCTCAACGAACAATGAATCATTTAAAAATTCTGCTTATAGAGGTTTCTTTCTTATCAAGTAATACTATTTCTTATACATATATTACGTTTAGAGATGGTGGTATTATAATATTACTTTAATATTACGGTATTAATTGATCAGTAACACAACATGGTACTACAGTATCACAGTAAAACCGGTCAAAACGTGATCCCTAGGTACCGGAAAAAATTCCATATTAGACAGGTTTTAGTTTATCAACTGTTATTATGTGATATTTCTAGCATTGAGTCCAGGAAATTTTTCTTTAAAGACAGGATTCTGTAAGACATGATGAATACCGCTTTTACAGACTTTACTGTAATTAGTTAGTAATCAATTACACATTAATTAGTGATTGATTAAGTTTAATTTCTTATTTTATCTGGTTCAAAATTCGAATATGAAAAATTTAATGGGATTTATAACTACGCCAATTGCAGTAGGAGGATTAAAAGCGAGAATAAATTATCATGCTTTTGATATTGTAGTAATAGTGGAATTTAGGTAAAAGGGTCCACTGGTAAAAAAGACAACGGTAACAAAGGCATTAAACATAATATTGAGATATACTAGTTACTGAGGTACATATTATATATTCAGTTATTACCGATTCTATTTTACAAGTGAAGCCCGTGTATCTCTAACCCTAACATTGAAGACATAATATATATTATACATATCATTATACTAAAGCATACAAATACAAAAGTGTTGTGTATTGAAATAGCATCGCTGAACGGAAACGTCAGGTATTCGTTGGGTGTGAGGGTCCTCGAAAGGGAGGGGGGGGGGAGTTTGTTTTAAAAAGAAAATACAATCGATAGATTCTTTCAACTCCATACATGGGGTGCTTATGTATAAGAGCTGCAGTTTATACACTTATTTGGAAAATTTGAGGAAATTTGAGAAAGAGTAACCCCCTTTTTTTTGGGGGGGGGGGGGAGGGACACGAAATTAAAATAATAAAAATAACATACAGGGATTTTAATGGGATCTATATAAAGAGAAACAATGTAAAAAAATTTGAAAAGAGAAGATTTCTCAATATCTGATTTATTTTCTTTACGTGGTAGGGGGGGGGGGAGGGGGCAGTGTAACAGCAAATATCAGTAAAAATTTTGAAATTTGGTCTAAGAAAACACAATTTAGGCATTTAGGCAACATACAGCAAAAATAAAAATATTTTTCTAAAGATAATTTGATGTAAAATTTAGGATCTAAATTTAAATTAGTTATAGTGGTTCTTATAAAAAAAAGAAAGAAAAAAATGTCCGCTCAAAAACCAGAAACTTTCTGACAGAAATCAATCCGGGACTAATTTATAAACGTTATGCAGGTGTGACTATTAAAATACTTTAGAATCAAATAGATCTTTTTTTTCACCAAATGATCTATTTCTTGAACTATCGTTTCTTCGTGATGATCTTTCTGTCTATCTTGTACATAAATTCGATTGAAAACATCAATTTTGACAGCATTTTCTAAAAGACGTTTTACCGTAAAAGACGTAACGTTTACCGAAAAAGGGAAAAACTGTTCGATTTTATAATTTCTCTATAAGAACATTTGCAAATTTCATGTGTTTACGGACAAAATTGAATTCAGTATGCATTGTGTTCTTTTTTTTTAAATTTTTTTTTAGCATTTTCCTACGAGATTTCTACATGGACAAGTGAGGCATCGCCCCAGAGCCCTCATAATATGGAGGTCCCAGTAGTTGCAGTTTTAGTAGAACTACTTTTTCTTTTTTCTGCTTTATTCGAAAAACATTAAAAATTTAAAATTCATTCCCATTTCTATTCCTAAATTTGTCTTAATCAAAATGTTGTGTATTGAAACTAGAAAAAAAAAATTGTAAAACTAAAATTTTGATGCTTTAATTCATCACTTTTAGGCTGTCTGTGTTGAGAGTTATTATCTCATTTTTAACAACTGATTTTAAAAGTAATATTGAATAAAAGTATTGTTTTAATCATATTTATCCAAGGGTGGCGCTAAAGGGGATCCAGAGGGGGGGGGGTCAAATTACTCCGCGTGGAGCACACCTGACTTCCCCCACATCGGTGTCAAAATTTAAATTTCGTCGGTGAAAATATTTTAACTTGAGAGTGGAGTCTTGCATCGGGTTGGGTAACCCACTTTTCCCCGTTCACGACCCGGCCCGGTCAACTCGAGTGGGGTATAGATATGCTTTAAAAATAACCCGATGTTAGTTTATAAAAAAAATGCCGTGGTCAGGCTGCCGGCGATTTTTTCTTTGCAAGTCGGGTATGATGTAATTGTTTCGGGTTGAGTTTTTATTCTTCAGCGTCAAATTGGAGTTTCGATTTATCTAGTTTTTTTTTTTTTTTTTTTAATGTTCAGAATATTTTCTTAGGTTAGCCCTGCATCGAGTGAG
Organism: Maratus michaelseni; assembly: GCA_963931845.1. NCBI lineage: Eukaryota > Metazoa > Arthropoda > Arachnida > Araneae > Salticidae > Maratus > Maratus michaelseni. The sequence goes on along the minus strand of OZ007597.1, from coordinate 174,842,692 downwards.
GAAACCTAATTTTACCTGAAACCGATCCGAACCGTGGTTTGGGTTGTAGCTAATGTTTTTCTTTACTTTTGGGTTCGGTTGGGGTGACTCTGTTTCGTGATCGTATCGCTGTCAGGTTGAGTTTTATTATTTACGGTCGGTTTCAGTCTATTTTACAAAAGAAAGTCTAGACTATCGTTTCAGATGAAAAACTATAAATTTAAATATGAACGAGTCTTTACATGTTTAATTTTCTACATAACAGATAGAATTGATATTGAAGATAATATCGTAAAATATTTCTCTTTTTAAGTTTTTTAAATTATAGACCTTTTTTTAATAATACGTTTCAGGTCGCGGGTTTGAGTATTTCGAGTTTGGGTCTTCAAAACAATTTTTGTCAGGTTTGGGTACAAACCGATCCACGCAGGACACTATTTCTGTTTTTTTTTAAACTATATATTTGAATAAGAAGGCCTCCTGACATGTTTTTTATTTTAATATTAAATGTAAAAATAATATAGGGAATATGATTATAGACTTTATTTTTTTTTTCATAATTGCACTAAATTGTAGATCTGTTTTCTCTGACCTCGGGTTTCGGGTCGGATTGGTTCCTTTAGAGTTCAGATTGAAGTATTTCGGGTTGCGGGTAGACGAAATGTTTTTGTTGGGCTCGGATCGACTTTAAATAAAAATTTGCGGATTCGGATAGGACTCTAACTGGGTGTTTGACGACTCAGGCAGGATTAGTTGGATGTAACGTTTAATTGCTAATTTTCACAATGACACTTTATCTAACAAATTTAAGTAATTTTTTGGTCACTTCATGCGATTTCAATAATAATTTTGCAACTGATTCTTTTCAAATACCCCCCCCCCTCCCACACACACATAAGAAAAAATAAATAAACCCCGCAAGGATCTCTTATAGCTCAAAATGCAATTCATTTTTTGGAAAAAAAAAATCTAAATCATTTGAATAGTCATCTTTGCAAGTGCTATGACGTTTGAAAATATTCCGCGGGCAATATATATATATCCTAATAATATTATAAATCTGATTGTGTGCAAATGTTAGGCTGAAGCCAGCGTCGAAATGGAGAAATTAATGGCCTTGTATCTTTGCATATAGGTGGATTATAACCCGGAAATTAACATAGACTGGTTTTTGTTTATTTTATTCAAATACTTTTCTTAATAATTCAAAATTTGATTATTTTCATAGAGAATCAATGGACATTTTTAGATAAAATTTAACCATTTTACTTTATCGTTGCTAGGGCTTTGATCGTTGCCATTAAATAAAAATGCGGACAAATAATTTTTCCTCAACAATTAAGTTTCAATTGAGCGATTTTCACGTGAAAAATGAAAATAATTCAAAAGAAGATGAATTTCTGTGATATTTGAAACAACAATATGGAGTATTTGTTATTATACATGAAGTATGAATATCGGTTACATTAAAAAGATCTTTTTCTGTCAAAAACTGCGTTAGAAAGAAGAATTAACAATAATTATATTATTAAGAAAAAGATTTCGCTTGAACTATGGAACTATGAAAAGGATCCTCCTTGACTTGAACAAATATGACGTCATAAATAAAACAAGTATTTTCAAATATTCGCAATATTACAAAGAGCATGACTATCAGTGTATAATAAAAGTATATACATAATGTACGTCATATTTAAGATAAATAACTGAAATATTTTTTTGATAATGATTAATAATGAGCTTGAATATCAGTTACAAACAGATGCGAGTTTTCTGCTAAAATTCACGTCATTATTGCCAGGAAAAGAAAATTAGCAAGAATTATATCATTGGAAAGAGATTTCTCTGGGATCAAAGTGACATCATAATAAAACGGGATTTTTCAAATATGTTTCAAATGGAGCGTGTATCAATTTCATACATTATTAATCACTGAGTACAGTGAAAGAATAGAGAGGTAATGAACCGTAAAATCGGCTTGCAGTATGAAGCCGGTTATCGCTCAAATTATTAGGCCCAAGGGCTGACTTCATTGGATGGAGAGAGGCTGCACGTGGAACAAGGACTGGATTCATTGGACGGGGAGAGGTTTTCAAAGCAAGCCGCCAGTTGTTTGGGGCGCCTGTAGGTTCGCATTTTCAGCATCACGCCAAACATAAACATTTCATCTCTATTTATTCTCTGAATTCTGCGATTAATAATACAAGCATCAGTAAGATTATTAGGAAAAGAAAATTGAACACAAGTCTATTAAGTTACAATCTGACTGTGTGCATTTCGCAACTACTTCTCTTAAGGCAACGCAATTTACTTAATACCGGTTATCATTGATTCGAGGATGTCATATAAACTCTGAGAATTTAAAATTTTGAATTAGATTTCGAGATATTAATATTTTTTTGTAAATTTTAACGAAATTTCTCTAAAAACGGTACTTATATTACTCCATTTTTGTGGATAAAAAGGAGAAATAAAACGGATTAATATATTTTTATGCCATTTTCTCATTAAAACTGAAAAAAAAAATTTTATTTTCAATTTGAATAGTTGGTGAAAAAAAATCTTGATTACAGTAAAATTTCCGAAAAATAAAAACATATTTCTACATATTCAAACTTTATAGGGGGCCTCCGTGGCCGAGTGGTTAAGACACCATTCCGCTAATCGCTTGAGTTGGGTTGATTATTGACGGCCAATTATCTACACTTGTGATATAGGCCCGAGGGATAATGCCCTTCGTGGGGGTCTTTCTAAGGGAACCTAACCCGAATGTACGCATGGATAAATCCACGGCTCGAAGAAAACCACGAAAACTCCGAACGATTAGGCCGACGGGCGCGAATGGGATCGAACCCAGCACCTCCCGTCTACCAGCCTCGAGAGCAGAACCTCTCAGCCACTGGTGGGGCGCTAATCGCTTGAGAGCGTAGGAGTTAGGTCGGCGGGTTCGACTCCCGCCAGCTCCATTGCACACACTTTGTGGAGCTCCCGGATGTAACTCTCTGGTGTTGTAAATTTCCTTGTGTCTATCTCGTCCTTGTATATTGACGATGACTTATAAGCGGGCAAATGATGTCAAGCATACAAGTCAGATGTATGTTCTCAAGAAACAAATAAACAAACAAACTTTATGAATCAATTTATTCTGCAAAGCTAAAATCGCCTGTTAGCATATTGTCAAGAAATCAAGATTTCTTTCAGCTATAGATTAAACCAAGGACATAAATTTGCTGTTACATGCAAACGTAACACTTGCAATTGCAGAGCTTTTTGCAACCCCAAATTACATGCAAACGTAATATTTACATGTAATTTGCACCCAAATTAATTTTAATTTGAATCGTAATAAATGTTAATTTGCAATGAAAATTACATTTGAAAGTAATGTTTGCATGTAATTTTGGGCTGCAAAAAGCTTTGCAATTGAAGCTCCTTGCATTTAGGTGTAGAATAATTCCTCCCTATTCACAAAAATTGAATTTAAAGAAAAAGCATATACTATTTCCAATGAATTATTATTAAATGATGGCTGTTAAAACGTTTCTCAAAGTCGTTAAAAGTAAAATGGTTTATCAGGTAAAGTTGACATTTCTTTTTACCCAATTCGTCGATTTACACGATTTTATTTGGCCGTCCTTTTTCCATTAGTTGCAGTTTCCATTTCGCGGTTATTTGGCACAAAATTTTACTTTTCTTAAACTGATTTATGTCAAGGCTCCTATAACAAAGAAATGTCGTATTTTCTTCTATGAAATGTGATAAAGAGTTAGTTAATTATTTACGTTTTTAACTATGGGGAGTAAAATATTTTGCTTGATTACATTTATTTTTTCTTTTAATGTTATGTGAACGAAGTCACGGGTAACAGCTAGTATATATATATATATATATATATATATATATATATATATATATATATATATACAGTCGAACTCGTTTAATACGAGTACGGCTAAAACGACACTGTCAAAATGAACAATTTACATATTAAGAATTGTTGATCTTTTTGATCATTTATACTATACTGAGCTTTTTACGCTTTTTACGAGCTACAAAACAGGATCACAACAAATACGAGCAAAACATCTGCTTATTTCAATGGGTTTTTCGCCAAATGTAGAGTAGAATTAACAGGGTGGAAATCTTTTTCTTATCAAACACAGCTCTGTCTCAGCGAGACTATTTTTACATCACAACGTTTTGTCAAAATATAGCAGTGGATTAGTATTCCCGGACAGAATTTCATTCAAAGGAATGATGCTGAGGTCTTGTAAAAATGAAAGAATAAAGGGGGAAATAAGGACGTTTCAAATACAGCTTCTTTGTTAGATTTGCAATTGAGCCATGGAAAAGCAGGAGCAAAGAAGAAAACCTTTATTCGTTTCTTTCTTTAAATTCGGACTCTGGGATTTATTAACAACTTTTCCATACTATTTCATCGTTAAGATGAAAATATATGTGAAATCTATTGCGCAAAAATTGCAGTGATTATTGCAATGTAAGCTGAGTTTTCTTTGAATTTTTATGATATTATGTTAATTTTAGAATTATTTAGAATAATTAATAGTTGTAATTAGTTTATTTAAATGTGTGTTTAGGATTTTTACTGTCTTCACAGGTATTATGAGTAACGGTTAATACAAGGAATTTTATAATTCCCTTGTTTCTCGTATTAACAGAGTTTACTATATACATATAATTATTTCATTTTTTTTTTAGAACCATGCCATAACTAATAAATTTTATCTTAAATTTTATATCAAAGCATTTTTGGAAAACTTTATTTCTGCTGTATTATGCCTAAAATTGTATTTTCTTGAGCCAAATCTGAAAAAATTGACTCTTTTTTTTCTGTTACCCCACTTTAATCCCCCCCCCCTACCTTGTAAAAGAGAAATGTGATAATGAGAAATATTTAGATTTAAAAATATTTCATTTGTTTGTCTTTATACCAACCTTTTTAATATCTTTGTATGTGAAGTTTTTATTATTTAAATTTCATGTCTCGCTCTCCAGCCCCGCCTCCCAAATAAAAAGTTAATCTTGTTCAAAGTCTCCAAATGTATATATATATATAATATATATATATATATATATATATATATATATATATATATATAATATATATATATATATATATATATATATATATAGGCTACTGTTCTTATAGATAGACTGTTCTTATAGCACCCCCCATATAGTGAGTTGAAAGAATTTATCGATTGCATTACCTTTTTAAATCCACTTTCCCTCCCTCTTAGAACCCGCTCAAGGAGAGATTCTTCTTTGTGTTTTAAAAAAGAATTCAAGGGTACTGAAAATTTTGCATGCATTTTTTAAACAAATATCAATTTTCTACAACTTCGATTTATTTCTTTTACTGTTTGGTAAGTAACAAATTGGTATTTATTAGTATACTGTATACATTGCATGTATTAGTAATGCATAATTTGTTTTTTTTTTTCGTGTTTTGACGTTAACCCGCATTCATCATTTTTTTTTTCACCCCCCCTTGAAAAACGATGGATCGAGGTTCTACAGTATTAAGAAAAAAAAACTCTTAAGTTAAAAAATAAAAATACTTTCAAATCATTTAATAGAAAATTTATCACTACAACACATAAAAATTTCTTCAACATGTTTCCGTAGCGCAGTGGTTATCACGTGCGCCTCACGGCAGTGGCTTCTGTTCTTTTTCTGAGGAGAACAGAAATGTGTCTTTAAGCTATTAATGCTTAAATTGCTTCGTCATTCTGGGCAGAGAAACATAACCAGGAACCACCCCAATCCCCTTCCCTTGCGGAATGCTAATTAATTTCGACTTTGACAGGTGAATTCTGCCACTAGCCTTACATGGCGCCCTGGTGCGTGAGGCAAAGTAGGGATTCAGTTGGGACCCCTATAATATGCTTGTATTCACAATTTCTACTCGTAACAAAAAGAACAACAACAAAAAATGAATTTTGTGTTTAGGGGGGCCTATTTCAGAGTTGGGGACCCTGAACAACTCCCTTGTTTGCCCTTGCGATAATAAGGTTCTGAGCAGAATTAGTGTTTCTTTCAGGCACATCTCATAGGAGGCAGGGCCTCTCCGGCATAAATACCCCCCCCCCCCCCGTTCCTGTGAAATTATCGAGCAACAGTACAATTAATGAACTCCATTTCACATCTTTAGTTTATTTTTCTTTTAGTGCATAATTATTACAAGCGACTTGGAATAATTAAACACTAACAGAAAAAGAAACAAATGGGTAAATGTGATCGAAGATCGCACAAAGGATTTCTTTTAATATTCCATTCAAAACACATTATCCTTTCTTTAATAAATCAAAATAAATTTCATTAAAAAAAAGGTCATTCTTTTTATAACGTAAAAATGTACCGTTCTATTTTTCACGTTTTTTTTTTTTTAATCAACCGGTCCGATAGTGAGCAAAGCCCGCTATTATACTCTGTCATAATAATATCTGTCATGTAGACTAAATGCGGTATTAAAAAAAAATCACTTTCAAAATTAAACATGTTGTATAGAGACCTTCAAAATGTTAGACGTCAGATTAATTTTCTTTTTAATTCTCTAATGTTCTCTCTAATAATGTAACTCTCTAATTTTCTTTTTAATTCTCTCTTTTGAAGCTGCTCTCTGTATTCTCATACTCATACTCCTTGTATTATTGAGAAATGATTGAAAATTTCTGTTTTATTACCAATATGACGTCATATTAATCTTTTTTTTTTTTTTTCAATTGGTGAAACTTTTTATTTTATTTTCATTTTTTACGTGGAAATCTTTCAATAGAAAATTAATTATTGTAGAAAGAATTTTATTGTGGATTTTTAATTGTTAGCAACTGCTATAACGAAAAATGTTTAAATTTAATTTGAAAAGGCTGTTAGATTTTTGGTTTTTTATCTCTCTATATTAAAATAATAAGATTTTTTCAAATTTTATTATTTTGAGCTTCATAGCAGGTATTCGGCTATAAGTACACAAAATTTCATGACTGTAAATTATATAGTTTCTGAGAACCAGCTCTGTGATAGACAGACAACGAAGCGGGGCTAATAGGGTTTCGTGAGATGAACGAAATCCTAAAAAAGGATTTTTCGTCAGGTGTTTAGGTGCATCTCCAATTTTTGAACCTCCCGTGATAGATCCTTTTCAGTTCTGTTTTCATGTACATATTTTTAAATATCATCTTAAACGAGGGGATTCAGGTCTCCCCTGTAGAAAACAAAAATTAAACTATTCCTATTCTTGCTACGGGCACACATATTTTCCAAAAGCTGCTCCTTCAGGAATTTTGTTCATCCAGCACCCATGATATATTCTTTAAATTAGTGCCCTTCGTGGGGGTCTTTCTAAGGGAACCTAACCCGTATTTACGCATGGATAAATCCACGACTCGAAGAAAACCGCGAAAACTCCGAAGGAGTAGGCCGACGAGCGCGATTGGGATCGAACCCAGCACCTCCCGTCTACCAGCTTCGAGAGCAGAACCTCTCAGCCACTGGGAAACACTTATTGGAAAGCTTTCACCAGTAAAAATAACGTCATAAAAATATAATTGCATTATAATGACACACTGTTTCATACCTCATTAGGGATTAATTAATAGTGAAATATAGTCTTTGGACTATTGCATAATAAGTATTTCGCAATAATGGAATTCAAATAACTAAAAATTTTAGCAAATATAAATTTAAAAAAAAACTGCTAGATATTTAACCAATATTACATTTTTTTTTTTTTTTTTTTTTTTTTAAGAGATTTTTCTGGAATCCGATTATGTATTTAATACTGAGTCAAACTTTCTTTAATCCAGAAGAAATTTCTGTTCGACACACTAAGATTCTTCATTCTTTTGTGAAATAACTTGCACCATGAGCGCTAGAAGAACGAAATCGACATAGGTGTAAAATAATTTTGAGCTAAATCTTCTTTTAATATATACAGATTTATGCCCAAGCGCAATTTTTCGTTTTTTTTTTTTTTTTTTTTTTTTTTAATTATTCAAGATATATTTTTTTTTTCGAAAACCAGGAAGGGACAAAGAACTTGCCATGTCCCCCTCCTTTGCCGGCGACCATGACATGCAATTTATTACTTGAAAATCTAAATAAATAGAGTTGAATAGAATTACTTTACTTTGATTTCTTATTAACAGGTGATCTCACGTAATAAATAAATGAACATGAGCTAGACATTGTGGAATTGTGAAATTGGACGATTTTTAATTCATTTTTTTTTTGTCTATAAATTTTATTTTGTAATCGTCTTGAGAAAATCTTTCATTTAATACATTTATTGTTAAATAATACCTTTTTTTTTCTTTCTTTTTTTGTCTTTAGTGTCCATTATGTTGATTTTTTTCATGATGTCTTTTACAAATAAATACCCTATGATTTAACTGGATTTATAATGACACTTTTTTTATCCAATTTCGGAGCGGCCGTAAGGCATAAATTCAGACAAAGTGAAACATATAGCTTTCTTTGTAGTGGATCGTTTTTTCCTAGCGTGGACGCTAGTAGAACGAAATCTAGGAAGCTTTTTTTTTTTTTTTTTTTTTTTTTTTTTTGGGGGGGGGGGGAGACATTTTGTGTTAACTGTATTCCTTATTATTCTAATTATAAATAAACCTCTTACTCTCAACCATAGTTTTTTCTTAATGTTTAACTATTTTAGGTTACTTAAAAAAATACTTTATTAGGTTTATTATTATTATTCTTTGTTAAAAGTCATCACAGATAAAGAAAATTTTATTTTCAAGGAAGAGAAAGAGAGCCATTTCAAAAATGAAACTAAAGAATAAAAACACTTATATGTTTCCGTGATGAGCTGAAGAGAAAACTGGGTTTTTCAATTTCTCGAAAGTTTTCACCAGGAAAAATTAACTATTTTCTCAAATAGTTATTTACATTTGAAATTTATTCGTGCTCCTTTTGTATTAAATAACGACACAAGATTGCAGTTTTCATTTTACATAGATGCTACTTACTAATGGTTCTGCTTCTTTAATTGTAGAAATATGGCAAACAGTATTCTTCTAACAAAGTTTCTTCTTTTAATTAATTAACTTATTGTTATTTTCGTCCAATACTATGCGGAGGGGTCGGAAGTAGCGAAACTACAGTAGTCGCTACTTTTTACAGTAGTTTGTAGTGTATCGCGCTACATTTTGGACAATGTAGTGTAGCAAGTAGCGCGATACAAAAAATCAGTAGTTTATAGCGAGAATCGACGCTACATTTAACGCTACTTTATGAAAAAAATTTGCCACTCTGAAAATCGAGTGGTCGAAACTTTCTTCTTTTGTGCAAAATTAGTTCTGCTCAACAATTTGTGAAACTCAGCGGTAAATCTCAGCTGCAGTGTATTAGCAACATTGCATAAAGTCATAGATTTTTCCCATTCACACTTGCTGCTAAAATCAAGTACTAACCCACCAATGGAATTAATTTTTTGCTGACAACATTTGTCTATTTACTCGTTATTAGGTTTCCATGTTTTAACGCCAGGTTTCTTATTATTTGGAATTGCTTTATTTACAAATTTATTTATTGTTAGCATTTAGAGTTGTTTTTCTGTAACTTCCTAGATTATGCTACCTCTCTTAATTTTGCTACAAATTTGTAATGTGTACAAACTAAAATTTTGGAGGCAAACAGAAAACATTTTCTTATATCTTATCTTTCCTAATTTTTTAATGTCCTCAGTTATGTCGCATTTATTTAATTGCATCCCGACAGTTGCAATATAACGAGGGATCGCTTTATTATTTAATCGTGCCTTCAATTTCTAGTGTAAATTGAACCCTTTGGCAAAATCTGAAAGTAGCAAAGTAGTGACTACTTTTGAAAAGTAGTTTGTAGTCGCTACTTTTTAATATAAGTAGTTGTAGTTAACTACATTTTGCATAAAGTAGTTATAGTTGTAGTTCGCTACAATAAAAAAGTAGTTTTTCCGACCCCTGACTATGCGTTATGTCTTGTGCTTCACTCTTGGATCGTAATGTTACACTAATAATCACTGTAAAATTCAAATTTCCATTATGAGATTTGATTTTACAATTTAACAAATACAGACTCAAAGATGGGATTAAATTTGAAAACTTTTATGTTTTTTGAACCGCTTTAAATTAATATCTTAAATAATTAATGATAGCAAGTATAAAAGTTAAGAATGTTTAAAAAAATTAAGAATATAAATAAAGCAATTTTCCTTGTGAGGGAGGGGGCGCCAGATGAGTGCTCGCACGGGCGCCAAAATGCTCTTGGGCTGACCCTGCGCCCCCCCCCCCTCCTCCCGAACTCAAAGAGTAAAAAATAAATGAATCGTATAAAGCGGTAGAGTGGGGAAAGGTACCAGGGAAAAAATAGGGCTTTAAAAATGCATCTATTAACAGTGATTTGAAAAACATACTAAAATAATAATAGTAATAATAAACCACATTATTAAGCGTAATTGTGGGTATTTTTTAAGGAGAGATGAAGTGATTTAGTACATTGCGAAGATTTTTCATTTTCTGGACTTTTCAGGGTACGGAAGGGGCAGAGGTAAAGTGATCACAGAAAAGTTATGAGGTAAATTTTCAGATTTTACACACGAACATCAGATTTTGGTATTATACTGAAAGAAATGTAAAAGAAAAAATGCTTTTATATCCTCCATATCCTCCATTAGTATTATTTTTTTTAAATATGATATATTTATGTTTTAAGATAGTTGATAAATTATTACTCTATTTGTTATCTGAAAATGAGTTAACACATTCAATGTTTTTTTCCCTAAGGAATTCATCTTTTCCATTGAAAAAGGGGAATGGGTTATTGTTCTTTTAAAATCTTTTTCAAAGTATGCTACTCAGAATAATCAATTATTTCTTTATAATTATTAGGATACTTACTTACGGCTTTTTATCTGTTTATATTTAGTGATATTTGTGGTACTACAATGTAAAGAGTCAACTCTAGGGGTTTTATTCTATTTCTAAAATATTCAGTCATGAGCAAATGAAAAAAAATTTGTGATTGAGTCTGAAAATAGGAGTTTTGTATTAAAATCGAAATCGTAATTATCCGGCAAATTCAGAAGCCATCTATATTCGTAAATGCACGAAAATTTCAGATATTCTTATTCAAATACAAAAAAATCGAAGAATGTTTACTTTTTTTTTTTTATTATTATTTAAGTAAAAACAAAGAATTTTTCAAAAAATATTCTCGAAAATGGCGTTTGAAACACATTTTCGAGACACAGTTGTCAGGGAAAGAATATTATCATCCAGAGTTCGATTATAACTCAACATTTAATTTATTTTACGTGGTTCTTAACGCAATTGTGGTTTTAAACATATTGGCATAAAACTGGCAGGCCTGACTATAGAAGTGATTTGGAAGTATTTGGTAAACTGAGTTTTCCGTTCTTTTTATTAATAAATTACTTATCGAGTTATAAGCAACTCATATCACGTGACAACACGATTTTTCCCATTCTCGCTCAGCTGCCTCGGAAATTCGATTCAAGACGCCGACTTTGACAGTATTTTCTGAAAGATCTTCTGCCTTTGCCAAAAAATGGAAAACGTCTTTCAATTACATAGTTTCTGAATAAGGACACTTGCGTTTCCGAACAAAAATGAATTAAAAAGCTGAAAGGTTAAAACCAGAGAGGGGACTGACTGATTTCTGATTTTTTTTATTATTATTCATTTTTGTTCTCAAACGCATGAAATTGGCAGGTACTCGTATAAAAACTATGTAATCGAACATTTCTCCGTTTTTCTTTCAAGGTAGAAAACCTTTCAGATCTTTCAGAAAATGCTGTCAAAGTTGGCGTTTTGTACCAAATTTCTGGTTGCGGCAGCGCAGGAAAAGGAAAAAACTGCCCTCATGACAGAACAATCGCTTATAACTCAGGATAAAATTTATATATCAGAAAATAAAAAAAAGAAAACTTTTCGATTACAAATATCTTTAATAATCATGCCTATAAGTGCCATACTTTTCTGTTAATGACTCCATGAATATGCCAAAAAGATTTGCATTGTTGAGCTAGAAATATTTTCTTGAGAACTGCCTTAACACCATATTAAAATTTCGTGACGATTGGTCAATTTTTACGAAAATTAAAGCCTAACGAGTCAAAAAAAAAAAAAAAAAAAAAAAAAAAGACGCGAAAACAGACAGACAATGCTTGTAAATTTTTCCTGTTTAAAAGAGGTAATCCTCGGAATTAATCAGGAAATATTTATCAATGTGAATAATAAACGAAGAAGTTAGGTAAGGGAAAGAGGGGGATAATGACTTTAGCAGGATTCTTGCATAGGAATGGTCGATCTGGTTTGATGTCCCTACTATTTACCTAAAATGTGTTTAAAAACAGGCCCTTTTTAATAACTACTACCAAAAGAATGTGACGCTGTTACGGGTATATCAATCAAGAGTGTGAAGGGATGCGTCAACTAACTCTTTAAAACACATGGTTGTCGGAAACAGTAAACAGATTAAGAACACTTTGCTTTTACACAAATTTTGTGCCAGTGATGGTCCCTTCATAGCCATAGGGTGGTGATAATAATCACCACATGTTCTCCTTGCTTTAGCAACTAAAAATGATTAGTTTTTTAACTTTCGTAGAAATGCACCTGTTCTCTTTCTCTGTTCCGTTGCAATATTTGCTTTTTATAGGAAGCTTCTCAAACATTCTCTTTTAAACACGAGCATTGAAATTGGAACAAATTCTATTTGAGACTAAATTTATAATTTTTAGCGTATTAGATTAACGTTATTTCATATATATTATTATTAAAAGTGAATGAAATTAGGATTTATTATTAAGCTTGAATATTGAATCTTGTTTCTTGAAAACACCTTTACACCTGCAATAACTGATAATATTTCAACTAAAGCTTAGATGCTTTTAAGATTTCAGATCGTTTTTACACATCGTATTATTTATCTCATCTTTATCTTTCACTAAACTTTTAATGTTTTCGAGTAAAATAATCTGATAAAAAATGAATGAATTTTGGCCATACTATATTTTGCACTGATAATTCAGCGTGAAACCAAACATCACGATTTAGAAATTATTAGATTATTTTTTTTAAACTTTAACTTTTATTTTATTTGTTCTTATCTCGTATTTTAAAATAATCTAGAATGTATTTCTCACACCTTTTTTTAAAATAATTTAAGAACACATTTTATGCTAACCTAGGATAGATTTATGAAGACTGAGACTATCATTGCATCAATGAATCATTATGGATTGTAACAAAGTTCATTTTGTAAAAATGTTTTAGCTTTTTTTGAGTCTGGTGTCCAAGTAATTGCACATGTCTTAATATTCAGAGAATTTATCAAGAAAATAGGAAAAATGCACTTAAAATGTTGAGTTACATTATTTAGATTTTTATTTCAAACATTTATTTCATTTTATAAACAGACGCTTTTGCCCCAAAACGTTTCTTTGAGGGAGAAGAGTCAAGGGATACACATGAATCTTGAAAAATTTTCTATCGATTTAAACCTATTGTGCTAATAAATGGAACATTGACCTATTAATAGTGCACAAAGTCAGTTCCAATGTACTCGTATTAGTTCATTAAATATTTCGGATAAACACTTTTAATGATTAAGTGTAAAAAACAAACAAACACAGATTTCAATTTCACAATATTTATATTTAAGACCTGCAAAATATTTGGTAAAAAATAAAAAAATCTAATAATAATTAAAATTAAAACTTAGAAAGCATTAAACTGTAATAAACATGGGCTGTTACTTTATCACACTGTAAAATTTTAAGTTGAAAAAAAAAAAAAAAAAAAGGAAGACAAAATAAGTTATGATACTATGAAAATCGATTGTTGAAACCGAAATAAAATCAATTGACTACATTAGATATTTTTCACAAATTCTTTCTCCAACGTAATCTTTAAAAATTTTCTTTGATTTTCGGTAAATTATAGTAAGGTAGGTCATCCAAAGGTGGCCATAGTTAAGATTTGAGAATTGTTTATTATTTTTTGGTTGTGTGTGTGTGGCTGAAGTTTTGTTTATAAAATTTTTCACATATCTCTAACACATATCAAGTAAACTTTTCTTTATAAAATAAAATGTAATTACTTTTATAATGCAATCTCAAAATTATAGCTTGTGGTCCACCTTTGGCGCATAGTGTTCCAAAGGTGGCCTATGTATTGAAATCACTTTTAAAATGTGAAAAAAAAAAAATACTTTGCAAACTATTTTGTTCTGATGATCCTTTCCTTCTTTTGATATCCTTCGAGTTTTTCTTCTTAATCTTCTTATCTCTGTGACACGAAAATACATTGAAGAACATTTTGTGCACGGTAGTTCATGAATTTTCTTCTGGGAGTTACTGACTTCCTTTGGTTGATCTCTGGTGTTAACAATAAATGTTAATAAGTTTTTTCCGATATTTATGTAGAAATTTTGAAAATTAGCCTTACTACACTGATTTCCTCGTTTGTTTTCTAAGGTGACAACCTTGGGTACATGCGTATGGTCACCATATGTATGACGTAAAAGTATTAATCTTATAAATTTCTTAGAATTGAAGTAAATGGGGTTAGAGAGAAAGAAATAAGCTTTCAGAAAACGCATCATAATTCAAAGTTCTAAGAATTTAAACACGTGTAAATTAAAATATCATCTTACCTGGAAATTAGAACGACTTACTCCTGAAAAGTGAAATCACTGCATAAAATGTCAGAGGATCAAGGTGATCTCTTTAAATTCAGCCCCGTGCACTGCAGATACATGATTGACAATGCAGTAGCGCCATTTTGTGATTAAAATTTAAATTAATTCTACTTTTGAGGGTTGGGCTACCTTAGGAACACTGGTCACCTTTGGTTCACCCCACCTTAATATAGTAGTTATTGTAAATTATAGTAATGTCTTTAGAGGAGCAATATCTATTCAAACGTACCACAAAAAGACTACTATGTACAGTTCGAATTATAATGAATAGTTTTTGAACTTCTGCTTGTCAGATTGAATATTTGTTCATACTCTGAATGTCTAAATTTCAGTAAAAAACTTGTGTAATAATGAAATTTGATGTGTTGTGACCCTCAGGTAATCTGACATATTTATGAATTCATTTTTGCTTGTGAACGCATGAGATTGATTACGCATGTTGTTAACGCATGAGATTATGCAGAAACCATGAAATCGAATAGTTTTTCCATTCTTCGTAAAAAACAGGTCTTTCAGAAAATCCTGTCAAAAATGGCGTTTTGTATAGAATTTCTGAACGCGACACAACGAAAAAGGTCGTTGTGAGACAACGATTGTTTATAACTCCAGATGTAATTCCTTTATCGAAAATTAAAAAGAATATTACATTCCAAATCACTTGAATGCATTCAAGTGATTTAAACGTGTGCTCGTGTGCTAATTTTTTTCATTATTGAGCCTTTTTTTCCAGAACCGCCTTAAAAGTAGTATGAATTTGTTTTAATTAGGTTAAATTAAAAGAATAGCATACGTAATTTCTATGAACACGTAGGAATACTGTAAACACATTAATTCTATTATGTTTCACGTACATTTTAAAGAGGTTATGTATTTTACATTTAAATTAATTAAGATAGATTAAAGACTAAAACCAGGGAAAACGTATAGCGAAAACATTTTTAAACGGAAAATTTCATTGTCTCGGCTAAAAGAATATAAAGAATAGTATACCTGATCTGCTAAGACGAAAAACTGTCGAAAGCGAAATTTTATTCGTTGTTTTAATAAATAAATATTTGAGAAAGCTGATTACGTATTTCAATATTACCAGTGTCACAGCGTCCTGTTTTTGTTAAATTGTGAACAACTCTTTATATTGGTGAAAAATACAGTCGTAATTTTTTGAATTTGAAATGATCGTTATAGTCAAGTTCTTGTTTATACATTTTTGAGAAGATATATGTATGTAAAATATACATATTCTCTTTATATATGAAAGTGACTTTATATATAAAGATTACTTTATATATAATTCTTTATATTTAAAAGTGACAGGCAGATTATACTTTTAAATAATTAAATTTGTGAAAGGTCTATTTTTTAGACAAAGAATTTTGTGAAGGGTCCTGTTTTAAGGGGAAAAGTTTTTTGAAGGGTCCTGTTTTGTGAAGGATCCTGTTTTGAGTTGAACATTTTTGTGAAGGGGTCCTTAAAAGACACAGTTTCTTCCTAAACGTCCTCCCTGATTACGTATTTTGTGATTACATATTTCAAAATAAATCGGCAATGAGAAACTTAGAAAAATTCTCTATGTAAATTTACTTTGCGGAGGAAGGAGGGAGGGGATGTCGAAATCCATGTTTGCCCCGGGTGAAAAAAAAGCTAGTTTTAGCCCTGTGCGGAATACAGCTGTCAGCACGGTTTGTCGTAAATTTCAAGGTTTGTGGCATGAATGTAAATTAGATTTTCTAAAAAAAACTTCATTCGTGTAGAATATATCTATTAAAACTTAATTTTTTGTTTCTTTTTGTCACTTTTGGAAAAGGTTTATATTTTTATCATAATAAAAATGAATAACTAAAGGAAGTTAGAAAGTTTAACTGAATTCAGAGAGACAAAAATGACAGGCAAATAAAACATTTTCTATCTTTCGTAATTTTGCATTAAATGCTATATTAAAGACATAATAAAATTATTTTTATGAAATGTATATATAAATTCCTTCTTGAGTTCATACAAGACTTTCGAAATCGTTACTGCGTAATTATAGAGTATTACTCGTGTAATTTTCGTTCCCTTATACTTTTAGCCTCCCCTACTTTTGAAAAAAAATTTCGATACATAAAGGAAAAAGATTTGTGTAATTTGTGCATGAAGAATATGAAATAGGTTGAATTCATGAATTAGATTTCATATTTGTGCAACTGCATCTGCCTTTCCGAATTTCATATTCCAACATTACAGCACAGTTTAGCTCTTAGAAACAAGTTCCCTCCCCCCCCCCCCTTCAGCTTTAGTTTGAATGTGTTGTAAGGGTTATTATAATTGACGCAATACCATCAGTTCTGCGATAGATGATTGCTTATTTGGTTTATTCCATTACGTTTAAGAAAACCAGCAATTTCACCAAGGATTTTATATCTATGGTTTTGCAGGGAGTAATAGGATATATGGAAGAGAATTAAGAGAGAATGATGTAGTTGTTTCTCCAACAGGAATATTCGCTAAGCAAAAGCTCTCTAAGTAAAGTTTTGCTTAACCCTTATTTCTGTTTCAGATAATATCGAATAAGTACTATTTTACTTATCGTATTTTATTTATTTATATGTTAGCATGTGAAATTTTCATATCTGTAGGAATGGAAATTTATTTGTGTATCAGAAAGATTCTCATAGACGAACAGTAACAATAAAAAATTTAAAAATAAATTACAAAGAAAAAAAATCAACTGTTATTTGGAGTCATATGCACTAATTTTATTTACATTACTGACAAACAAATTCAGAAGATATATTTAAAATAAAATTAAGATAATGCGAACTGTGGAACTTCAATATTAAATTTGAATACGGTTCGAATACATACAGTTTATTATGCTCATAAAGATTTTTTTCTTATTTGCGTACGTCTGCATAACTGGCAAATTATTTTAAATTAACTATTTTGAAAGAGGATGTATTAGCATATTACTGCTTGGTCATAAGGCACAAAGACAGTGGTATGTCTAGGAAGGACTTTCTAAAAGAAAGTAAATTTTTTGAATTCCTATATTCATAGAAAGTGAAAGTACTGAATATTTGATTGAGTAAGCTCAAATTATTACTGAAACAGCATGCAATATTTGCATGACAAGATAAATTTTGTATTATAGTGTAAACTACCATTTAATAGTGTAAATTATACTTCAATATCGGGCTTTTTAAGAATCAAGTTATATGCTTGCTTGAATCAAATAATAACTTAATGGTGCAGTTCTAAAGCTTGTTGAAGAAAATACTTCTATATTATTTTTTATTTTGTTCTGCCAACCCACTAATACATTTTTTTATATGATTTGTTCTTGTGCAAAACTAGATATTGCATTTTTTTATTTCTGGCTGATGTTAGATTTATTGCTGTTCTTTAGTTTCGTAATCAAAATACTTTAAACAATAGTGTTATTAAAAACTGAGTTATCACTATTTACATTTAAAATTTCAAATGTGGAAAGTTCTAGTTACCTAAAGTATTATTATTTAAAATATCTCTCTCAAAATTTCAATTTCGGAGTAAATTGATAAATAAAGAAAAAGAGTTACATTGGTAGTTTTCGAAATGGAACGGTAGTGATAGGATTTGCTTCTCTTTACAATTTTTCCAGAGGTTAATATTTACATATTTCAGTGTAATTTTTAAGATTAGTAGTTATTATAAATTTATTATTTTTTCTAGTATGCATGCTCTTTTATATAAGTGTGTCAATAATCAATTTTTTGACAGGCATATAATTTGTTTAAGGCTGTTCTCAAATCCAAAGCAATTACTTTCTGACACATTTCAGTATTCATTTTTGTTCGGAATTGCGTGAAATTGGCATGTGTTTTTACTAAGAAATTTTGTAATCGAACAGCGTTTTCTATTTTGGGGTAAAGGCAAAAGATGTTTCAGGAAATAATATCAAAGTTGATGTTTTGAACCAAATTTCAGGACACGACTGCACGCGAAAGGTTAAAAAGATGTTGTCACGTGACAAAAATCGCTTTTAATTTGATAATTTATTTATCAAAAAATTGAGAGCATCATTTGATTTCAAATCGCTTATAGTCAAGACTGCCAATTTTATGCCTTTACGTGTAAAAATAAGTGAGAAAATATCTCGGAAAGTTTCACGTTTGTTGAGCAGGAAATTTGAAAATCGTCTTAAAGTAAGTAGAAATTTACGCATTTCAAACAAACATTATAAATGCTCGCTGAAACATATGTAACAAATGTCCTTAAAAATGTGGCAAACCCACGTGCACTAAAAGCTTAGTAATTCTCGAATTACAGTGAATGAAAATACGGCGCCGTTAATATATGAAAAAGAATATTTGAACTATTACTTTTCATACGAGTTATGTAATGTTTATAACAGGAAATAAAAAATAAGAATTTTAGACTCTAATTTCCCGTACTTCACTCTAATTGAAAAAGCATTATTTCATTACATTATATAAAGCTGTTAAAAAATATAAATAAAAAATAAAGAATAAAGCCCCGCTCAACAACTTGAATATTTCTGATACATTCTTGCATAGGAACTTTAAATTTGCTGACATTACTATTCAATCACTTTGAAATAGAATATCGTTTTCTTTTTTTTTTTTTTTTTTTTTTTTTTTTTTACATTTTTATTAAGAATCGCTACCCGATGACAATTTTCCTGATTGTTCTGTATACGAGTAAAAACAAAACAGCAACTTTGACATCGTTTTCGGAATGATCGTTTGTCTTCATAGGAAAAAGAGAAAAAACATTTTTTTTACTATCTGAATAAGAATATCTGTAAATTTCGTGCATTTAAAAATATATATGTTTTCAGAATGTGTCAGAAAATAAACAGTTTGGACTTGAGAACATCTTTCTGAGAAGGTGCAGGTGGTAGCTTATCTCTTGTTCGCTAATCACTTGTTTCCCTGCGGGGTATCAATTTCCCCTACTTCGCCTGTAGGCAAAAAGGGTCTTGTTTTATGTTGTGTGATGACCATTCTGTTGTCTAAAAATCTAAATATAGTTGGACTTACAAAGTGTTAATCTTATCTTTGTCACTGGGATACAGTACAGCACCTCCAATATCCCTCTTTCTATTTTTCAATTGAGTGAAGTATCCTAACATATACATGTTGTACTTTTTTACAAAATATTATTGACTCCGCGAAACAACTTGTCACCATTTATGTTTTCTTTTTTTTCCCAAGAGGGCGTGTGTGTGTGGGAAGGGGGGGGGGGGGTACATGCTGTAGTTTACTCGCATGTAATATTCAAAATTCACTGTTATTCAAGCATTTTTCTTATGTCAAAATGTGAAAACACAAACATATATGATTGTTTTTCCGCAAAAATTGAGACAAAGATCCGAGATGAGAAAGCCAAATGAAAAATTACTAGGTCATATTAGGAAATTTGGGAGAAAAAAGTCAGTCGTGCATTTTTTTTCCCCATTAAGTTACATGGTTCTGATCCTCTCTCTCATTTACGAGAAAAATTAAAGGGAACAAATGCTATTGTAAATTAAGTATATCGATATATCGGAGGTATACTATTTACACTACTTAGTATTAATCAATATTTTTCCAGAATTTGTTTATAAAATTTTACTTTTACTTCACTTTTTTTTTTTAAATTTTCAAATGCATTTTCTCGAAATTTCTGGTGTGAATTCAACATTACAGCAACAAAATTACTTACTGCTGAAAGACTATTTACATAGTGAATCGATTTTGTTTCAATTTTAGTTATAGTTTCCAATTAATAGAAGCAATTAGTAAAATATTTTTTTATTTGTTGCTAGTTTTGTATTTTTATATTTCTGATTATGATAAAATATATTTACATCATGATTTTTGTTACTGTTTTTTTTTTTTAAATTACTATTTTTCCTAATGATTTTCCTAATTTTTAATGATATGGTAGAGTATAATTGTTTTTGCTTATGATAAAAAAATATAGTACTTATTATTGCTTTAAATCAGTTACGCGCATTGTTTTATTATTATTACACGGTTAAATCAATTGACATAATATATAAAAAGTAATATATTGTTTATTTGAAAATGAAAAGTTCAAACAAAATAAAATAAAGAGAGAGTAAAATAACACGTTGAACATAAATCGTTACATTTTGAAAACTTACATTTTTTTATATTTTGCTTATAGTTTTGAACTAAATTCCCCGTTTTCCAAAAAGGATACATTACTCAACAAATTATGCGCTTAACTTAAAAAAATAATCCTTAACGACAGCTTTTAAGTAACACATTAAAAATAATCGAAATATTAATGCACAAATACTAATAAAAATAGTTATAAATATATCAGACCGCAAGATTTCATTGAAGATCGTGAATACAGTCGAATTTTAAACGTTTGTGGTAAGTGAAATTCATAGCTGCTAAAGTTTTTGTCAGAATTTATCTTGAAGTGTTAAAATGTTACTCACAGCTCGTCTGCTTTTAACACATAAAATATTAAATTAAGCCGATATTTCAGAAATATTTTGACAACTAAGAAGAAAAAAAATCTTAAGAAGAGCACAAAGAAAAAAGAAGTTATAAATTTTGATTTCCTGGAAGAGATTTTTAAATGTACGATGCATTCTTCTATACGCCCATATGTTAATTATAGCGAGAGGCATTAGGGGGCTGATTGAGCAACCCCCTTAAGGCTGTTTTCAAATCCAAACTGGTTACTTTATGACATATATATATATATATATATATATATATATTTTTTTTTTTTTTTTTTTTTTTTTTTTTTTTACGCATGAAATTTGCAAGTGTTCTTAATTCAGAAATTTTGTAATCGCAAGGCCACAAATTTTTTGATAAAGACAGAAAATCTTTCAGAAAATACAGTCAAAGTCGGCACTTTGAACCAAATTTCTAACGCCACAGCACAAGAAAGGGGGAAAACGTGTCGTCACGTGACACGAATCGCTTATAACTCTATAATTAATTAATTTATAAAATAATAATAATAAAATGGGAAACTCAATTCGGTTCCCAATCGCTTCAATAGTCAGGCCTGCCAATTTTATGCCTTTCCGTTTAAAATGGAGTCAGAAAACTTTCGCGTTGTTGAACATGTCATTTGTGGAATATCATTGATTACGAAATAAATAAACAAATGTTCTAAAAATGTTTGTACAATTATATTTTATACATAATATATTTCATATATCTTTTTAGTCCATATTAAATTCATTATGGTTTTTACTAACACTACAAAAAGCTGCCTTGTTTAGTTATATTTCAGTTGAAAACTTTATATGCAGAATAATTTTTTTTACTGACCTGTTCTATGAAAACAGTACAGGATGTCGAATTTGTGTACAAAGAGGAACAGACCATGACTCTGAATAATAAAAAACAGGGGAGGGATGTGATAGTGTTGAATTCAGACACTTTTCTCCGGGAGGGATTTCTGTGGCTCCGGGGGGGACATTATAGAGTTCCGGGGGGGAAATTCCAATTTTTGACCATTGAAAGCATAAAATTTCAAATCTTCCGGGGGGACATTTCAATGCTCCGGGGGGGACATTCCCCCTCGGGCCACCCCCTGGATTCAACACTGTGTGATACAGATGTCTAATGAGCAAAAATGTTTCTTCGTTTTATCTCATTTCAGGGCTCGTGTATCAAAGATATTCTGAATGTCGTCTACAGATTTCTAGATAAATAAGGACGTTCACGGGAACAATAAAACTGTACGTAAAAGGAGACATATATACAGGGGTCGGATATCCAACTCCCGACGAGCGTAAAAATATTCTAGTACTGGATATGTGTCTTCTTCTGCTATAACGTCAAAATAACGTATGGAGGCAGATATACAGGGGACGGATATCCAACGCTCTCCTCAAAAGTAAACTGTGATAGCATTGGATATGTTCCCCCTTGATATGTGTCTTTGTCTACTGCGACGTCAAAATGACGTATGGGGATATATATACAGGAGTGGTCGAATATCCAACTCTCGACTAAAGTAAAATGCTCTAGCACTGGAAATATGGCCCTTTCAATTGTGACGTCAAAATTACGTATGGGGGCACATATATACAGGGGACGGATATCCAGATCTCGACGAAAGTAACATTATCTGACATTGGATATGTGCCCCCTTCTGGTATGGGGCAGATATACAGGGGTCGGATATCCAACTCTCGACAAAAGTGAAATGCTCTAGTACTGTATATGTGTCCCCTTCTGCTGTGACGTCAAAATGACGTATGGGGGCAGATATACAGGGAACAGATATCAAGTGACTCGTTTTATACAGACCTTCAAAATGTTAGACGTCAGATTAATTTTCTTTTTAATTCTCTATTGACGTAATATTAAGCTGATTTCAGTATTTACACATATTAATACTCCTTGTATTATTGAAAAATGTTTAAAAATTTTCGTTTTTTTACCACTATGTTTTCATATTAATCTTTTTTTTTTCAATTGGTGAAACTTTTTATTTCATTTTCATTTTCCAAGTGGAAATCTTTCAATAGAAAATTAATTATTGTAAAAAGAATTTTATTGTGGATTTTTAATTGTTGGCAATTGCTATAACGAAAAATGTTTAAATTTAATAGGAAAAGGCTGTTAGATTTTTGGTTTTTTATCTCTATATATTAAAATAATACGCTTTTTTCAAATTTTATGATTTTGAGCTTCATAGTAGGTACACAAGAACGGAAAATTTAATGACTGTAAGCTATATAGTTTCTGAGAACTGGCTCTGTGACAGACAAACAACCAAGCGGGACTAATAGGGTTTCGTAAGATGAACGAAACCCTAAAAACGAGTTTTCCTGAATAAACGCAAGTCTGTCTCTCGGTTCATCTAAAACCAATTAACATCATATATTAATTTTTTTAAAAATCGTTTGGGTCATTTTGGGGATATAGATTTGCACTTTAACACCACCACAACATTACAGAGCCATTTTCAAGTTAAAATGCATTTTCATATCTAAAAATATACTGTAAGTAGAAATGCATAAATTTCAGAATAGGATTAGACAGCAAATATAAAACTGTTTTGAAAAAAATCAGAACAATATGTCATGCATTTGCTGAGCTATTAAAAAGCAGTTTTTTGCGTTTCTTTTGATGTGAAATTTGCTGTATGTATGAGTGCCGCGGTGTTCTACAATTTTGGTCTTATGCTGCGTCACCGGACATACTATCGTCTGTGATGATTGCTTTCAATAATAAGGGTACAAAAACATGTGTTTAGCACGTGCTGCACTTGAAGCATAGAATTGATTTTCTATAATTGAGCATATATGTTCCGTAATAACTAATATATCTCAAAGTATTTATTATAATAATTATTATTTATACAGCTGCCTTTTTTACCGATGATCTTTTAACCTAAATTCGTTAAGACAGAATCATAAAAGACCAAAAAAAGTTATTTTATTTGAGTAGGTTTCCATTTTAGGAGGTATAGACATTGTATTCCATTCTTTGTTTTCGGGAAGAAGAAGAATCATTTCTCTATCTTAATTAGAAATGGACAAAAGGTTTAAAATGTATTTGGTTATCTCTAAAACTACATATTTTTTTAAGGAGTCATTTTTTGGAAACTTAAAAATAACTACACCTTAACAAGATGGCAGATGGAACATATCGTGACTCTCAATTAAAAGGCGCCCAATTTCCGATATAATGAAATTATTTAAATAGTGAAAAAATCATAAAATTTCGTATGTTTACAAATTTAAGAATGTTTACAGGTTTACGGATTTCAAGCATAAACACAGAAGTAATAAATTTGTTTATATTTATAGCTTATTGCTGGAAGAAATTTAAAATAAAATGTTTTAATACTGAAAAAGGATGTAAATTAATTTTCACTTTGCTAAACAATGCATAACCAACAGAGTGAAAAACGTGTCTAGACTGGTTATCGAACCCAAATACCCTGGTATAGCGCAACAAGAGCTTTACAATTTAAGCCATCTGAACGACGTCCAGTCTGGCATTTTTCACTTATACGTTGGAAAGGCTGCAACATCACCGCGCAAGATGGAATGTCATACATGAGCACACTACCTACTGGTGTCCATGAGACGAATAAATTCCCAGCGTCGGATAATATTTAAATTTCCAATTAAGATTTCAGCAGGACTGAAACTGTGCGTAAATTTAATAACACTAACAAAGGATGTGGAATTAATTTTCACTCTGCTAAACAACGCATAACCAGCATAGTGAAAAATGTGTCCAGACCGGGGATCGAACCCCGATACCTTGGTATAGCGCACCAAGTGCCTTACCATTTAAGCCATCTGGATAACGAGGTTGCACCCTTGCATGTGTTATAAGTGAAAAATTCCAGACTGGGTGGTTATACGTTGTCGAGCAAAGTGAAAATTAATTCACACCCTTTGTCAATGTTATTAAATTTACGCGCAATTTCAGTCCTGCTGAAAATTTAATTGGAAATGTAGATATTATTCGATGCTGGGAAGTTATTCGTCTCATGTACGCTACTGGGTAATGTGCTCATGTTTGATATTCCATCTTGTGTTGCAAGGTTGCAGCCAAGCCAACGTATAAGTGAAAAATGCCAGACTGGATATCGTCCAGATAGCTTAAATGGTAAAGCCCTTGGTACGCTATACCTGAGTATCTGCGTTCGATCCCCAGTCTGGACATATTTTTCACTCTACTACTTATGCGTTGTTTAGCAAAGTGAAAATTAATTCACATCCTTTATCAGTTTTATTAAATTTACGCGTAGTTTCAGTCCTGCTGAAAATTTAATTGGAAATTTACTTATTAATATTTAATATCTCTTATAAAAAATAAGAAGTTTTGCTAAAAAATAGAGAAATACTTATAAATGGCATTTTTTAATGAGAACAAAGACCCTAAACATAGAACACTTTATTTTAAAGTATTTAGGGGGGGGGGGGGGATGCAGAACATTTTATTTTAAAGGTGACAGAGGACTAATACACATAATACTTAATTTTTATGTATTCTGAGGACTCATACACATAAAACTTTATTTTAAAGTATTCTGAGGACCCATACATAGAGCACTAAATTTTAAAGGATTCAGAGGACTCATACACACAGCACTTAATTTTAAAGTATTCTGAGGACCCATACACAGAGCACTAAATTTTAAAGGAATCAGAGGACTCATACACACAGTACTTAAGTTTAAAGTATTCTGAGGACCCATACACAGAACATATAATGTTAAAGGATTCAGAGGACTTATACTCAAAACACTTAATTTTAAGGTAATCTGAGGACACACATTTAGTAAGTTTTATTACCATGGTTCAGTGGACCATCTTTTCTCCCTCATACACAATTATACACTGATACATAACCAGAAAACAGCAAAACCCTCCAACTGAGGACAAATTTTATAAACCAATAAAAATTTGTACAATTCATAAAAATGCTTAAAGACGACGGAAAATGACTTTTTTCTATCCGAGGACGTCCTCGGATCCCTGTGCGTCCTCAGTCAGCGGGTGTGTAAACCTGTTTTCGTCCGCGCTTCCCCTGAAACACGAACCGACACACACACACACACACACACACACACACACACACACACATATATATATATATATATGTTTTGTACTAGGGGTGGTTTTTTGGGTTCTGGGAGTCATGTATTTTTTTTTTTAATTCCAACTTAGGGGAGAGTGTAATAGGTAGTATTTCTTATGAAATCTACCTAAAAAAAGTGTGAAGGGTTCGGTTTTGAAATTAAAGAGTTGTGTGAAGGGTCCTGTTATGAAATAAAAAAAGTTGTGGGAAAGGTTCTTTAAAGGACCCAATTTCTTCCTAAATAGATCCCTGATAATTTACTGATAAACATAATAAAAAAGGAAGGGTTGGGCGATATTTTAATGCAACCGAGCTGTGTGTAATAGATTTAAAACATGTTAATACACAATTAAAAGCCTCATCATTATTAATCACCCACTAGGAAAAAAAACAAAAAAAATCGCTTCCCGAAAGTTTTTGTTGCATTTCATAAGAAAATATAATATATATATATTTAAACAACCCTGTATAGCTATAGAATTTAGATAAACACCTCATAAAAATGTTATTAATTTTGAAATATGTTTACTGCACTCATACATATGCGGAATGTAGTTCAAATTGTGGAAATGAAATACATTATTTGCAGTATATACATAATGTAATTTCTATTTTTTAAATGAAATGTAAAAGGTGTATTACACGAGAAAAAAAAGAGGGGTGGGGAAGGGAAGGTGTCATATGAATATGAATATTTCATTTCAATTGAAAATATTTATTTAATTTTAAATCTAAATCACAATAAAAAATGCGCAAGAACAATTCATATTCACTGAATAGTTAAAGAAAAAAAAAGGAGGGAATATTTAATTTCAATAGAAAATGTTTATTTAATTTCAAGTCTGAATCACAATGAAAAATGGGTTAGAACAATTGAAATTAACTGAACAGTAAAAAATATATATACATAATTTACATAATTTATAAATTAGCAATAAAACCTTTGTTGCATGTCATCAGAATATGTAGTATTTATTTAAACAACAATGTGTATTTATGTAATATAGATAGATACCGCATAAAATTTTCATAAAATTTGGTGTATTCTCCTTTATTTCATCAAAATATTTAAATCCTTTTCCAAAAATTTTTAAGTCCCATCAGTAATTAGTATTTTAAAACTATTTCTTTATTAATATTTATAAATAAAATTTTTCATTGACTTTTAAATAATTCCGCAAATTTAACTTCGAAAAAAAAAAAAAATCTGCCACGCTAAAAAAAAATCAATATCCCGAAAAAATTTTTCTAAAAATTAAAATATTGTATAACTAGGCGCAAATTTTCTATTCTCTATCTGTCTATGATTGGTGATAAAATCAACCATGATTTCAAATTCTTGTTCTCTTAGATCTATTTATTATCTGCTAATCCAAGGATTTTTCTTTTTTTTTTTCAAATTAAGTAAACGAGACGAATCTTTTTTTTCCCTTTTTAATAGCATCGCAAACACCCCAGTAAAACACACGTTCACATTTCACGTAAATAAACAAACCAAGCGTGATCTTGTCTTTGATTGGTCGAAACATGTTAACTCGAACGCAGTGAGTTTGAAGGTCACTCGCGTATACCGATCGTAGGGCAGAATTGCAAACTCTTGAATCTCGTTATGAATTACGTTAACGTTTGTTTCCGCGTCGGTTTCTTCCGTTGAGGGCAGAATACTGCCGCTGATCTTGAAAATCCAATTTTTTACCCTTCTATCTCACATAAACTTCAATGTGTTCAGAATTACTGAATCTATGTAATAATACTGTATGATAAATATGATTAAACCAATACTTTTATTAGAAGTTACATTTTAAAATGACTACAGTTTTTTCCCTTTTTTGATAAAGACAGTCGATGTCTTCTAGAAAAAGCTGTAAAATGTAGTGTTTTGAATAGAATTTCTGCTCGCGACAGCTCGACAAATGTCATCATAGTAGAAAACTCAATATGCACATATAACTAGAGTCCTGCATGGTCGGGTACAGCCCGACCCGAACCCGACAAAAAAATTCCTTGACTCGAACTCGCAAAAATAATTTTCGGTGATAAAAATACATTAATATTTATTATAAAAAGTGGGATTTAGTAAGATGTACTGCATTATTAGTCATGCAGAGTATACATATAGTAAGCCTATATAGGAGTAATATTTAGTTACTGCATTATTAGTAATGCAGATATCCAATAACTGACATTTATGAACCAGTAGCTGACATCTTGTGTTAGACACCGGTAAAACAACTTAAATTGTAATGGCGTTCACTATAAAATAAATATAATTTATTCTTATGCATTGTTAAACAGTTTAAGTGATAGATTTCCCCTTCCTTTAATATAACCAATAACTAACACCTGTGTCAGAGACTGGTGAAATGAAATTCTAGGAACCAATAACTGGCACCCCTCCATTAAGCTAAATTAAATAACTATAAAATCTAAATTAGGGCCCTAATGTATCGTATGCATCTTTAAACTAATTCTAGTAGTATAACTTTAAGTAATAAGTTTAGGATGGTTGCATTACAAATAGATTGAAAAACGCTTCCTTAATTTTAGAAATAAGATGGTTTCTTCAAAATGGCACTTTTTGTATTTTTAAAAGTTCCTTCCTCATAGAATATTTTCTTGGCTCTCTAGTGCTGATTAAATTGACTCCAAAATAAAAATAAGCTTCTAATTTATCACGAGATGACATTACTTAGAAGAATTTTACAACAAAATTCTTATTTGAGTTAGATTTTTGCTCAAGTGTCAGTTGGTCAATAACTGGGGGTTTCACCCTATGTGTCAGATGAAAATAAATACGTATTTGAATATGAATGAGTATATATTCAATTTACTGCATGATAAAAAATAAAATGTATGAAAGAAATGTAATTATAGATTATTATTTTTTTATGGTGCAGTTCAGAACCATTTGATCTTTTCTCAGAATATGAAAAATACTACCAACATTTCGTTTATGATACACATGTATCGTATTTGTGATAGTTTATGCACACATACACCTGCTACGTGTGTATAGATTTGGAGCTGGTCTCTTTTCTAAGGTATAAAAGAATACAAATATATGTCACGATTGCGACTCTCAGGTTTGCTCGATGCGTTGCAGTCGTAATTAGTTGTCGATTAAAATTCACCAAAACGAACAGGGTCTCCCATTTCAAACTGCATTAAGTTGGCCAGGTGGAAATAATTTTCACTTATTCAAACTGGAGTTGGAAATAAACACTTTATAATACAAAATAAGTGGAAATAAAGCACTACAGAATGGTGTAGAATTGTTAAGCAAGTTGTAGAAGTTTCCATCCGTGCAATTACAAATTCATCATTATAAAGTAAACCTAATCCAACCAAATTTGATACTCCTCGATATAGTGTGCAGCCTAATAGACCAAATTTTCAACAATTTAATACTCCTAGGCATTGGATTCAGTCAAATCGACCCAATAATCAGTTTAATATTTCTCGAAACTGGATCCCTCAACCAAACTATAATGTTCAAAGACCTAGAAATTTCCAAAACAGATTTGCAAAACAATTATTTTCAGAATCAGTACCCATCTATGCCATGTAGAATTTGTGTAAACAGGGAGTAATGAATGCTTTCCACTGGGAAAAAGAGTGTATTTTTAATAACAGTTCAACACCCTGTGATAATTTTCCAATTGGCACTCCTAATGTTTGACAATTATATGTGTATGGATATACGAATAATTATGATTTACCATGTGTCGTAGATACCGGTTCAACAATCACAATTTTACCATTAAAGTTTGTTACAAAATTGAATGCTAAAAGTGACATTATACCCCCAGTTACTATAGGTTGGCCAGGGGAAAATAATTTTCAGTTCACTCAAACTGGAGTTGGGAATAAAGACTTTATAAACATTTTTGAAGACATCACTTCAGGGGGAACGCTCTGCGGATCAAAATTATCCCCGAAGAACTAACACATTCCATTGCTACAGTCTCCTACGCGCCCCACCCCCCAAAAGAAAAAAAGTAAATAAACTTTCTCGCTTTCCTTCAGTCACCAGCCATCGTCGAAAAATCTCTCTACATTACAGTCGAACCTCGTTAACGCGAACTCTCAAGGGGAAACTTTTTTTGTTCGTGTTAAAAGTAGTTCGTGTTATCCGAACTTAAATACATTACATACAACTGGAAGG
The DNA here is from genome assembly GCA_963931845.1 of Maratus michaelseni. NCBI lineage: Eukaryota > Metazoa > Arthropoda > Arachnida > Araneae > Salticidae > Maratus > Maratus michaelseni. The sequence goes on along the minus strand of OZ007597.1, from coordinate 174,812,239 downwards.
GGAAATCAGAAACAGTTCGTGCTAAAAGTAATTCGTGTTAAGCGTGTTCGTGTTAACGAGGTTTGACTGTACTAACTATAAAGACGATGTTGCGAATTAGAAGCCAGTTCAATTTGTACTCTGTTCTTTAGCCAACGCTAAACGTCAAAATTCTCTCTGAATCAGGATGTGTGAGCAGTTTTAATCTCGCCTGCATAAGAGCACAAAAAACGTCACGTGACCGACCTTCATCGAAATTTCCGGTGAAATTATCTTAACGTAAAACGGTTTCCCGGCGCGAAAAATATTCTACACTTTTCTATACTCTTGTACCATGACGTGTCAACAATTCATAGTCTTTGTTTTGAGAGTGTGTTTTAAAACTAGCTCGAATTTAATACGCATAAAGAAAGTAAAAAAGAAAATGAATCTTTGATGTAGAAAAAAAAAAGAACGAAAGCTTTTCGGAAATATTTTAATAGACATTTAATACTTAATAATAGAATAATTTTACGGGAATAGGGTTTTCTGAGCGGAATAATTTAAGAGATGTGATATTTTAGCATTTAAATAAAGAATTTATAGCAATTTGACTACACGGGAATAATAATAATGAATTTTAATAATGGATTAAAATAAAGATGCTCTATTTAAAGAATAAATTAAAAAATCTATCGCTAATTTTAGATCTAACTACTTTCGAATAAATATTATTAAGTGGATTAGGATAAACTGGCTTTACATATGGATAGTAAAAGACTATTTTAAGAATAAGAGTTATTTTAATAAGCCGGGGTTATATACGGAACATTATTAAATGGAAAAAAATTATGGTATAATTTAGCATATTGCGGAAAAAATTAAATTTTGTAATATTCCCCCCCCCCCCCTTCCTAAAGATTTTGGATGAAGTTAATAGTTAAGTAACAATATTAAAAGCACTAAAACAAGTTAATATAATATTTAAAAGTTTACAATTATAGAAAATAGCTGGTGAAATTTAGTCTTGAAAGTCGGATTTAACATGGATATGCTGAAGAATAATTATAACGACAAAAATGCTGGAAAATAATAATCGGAGAAATATTAATTATACTTCAGTACTATTGTGCAATCTTATCAAAAAGTGTTTTTGAAAATTTCAACATATTTTGTCTTTTTTCTTTTCTTTCAGTCTTCTGTTTATTTTTTGTCCTTTTTTAAGTTTAGATTTTTTTCCTTTTTAACAATTATACGAAGGTTTTATTAAATCGACATTAATATTTCTGATGAAATAAAAAAAAATAATATAAATTAATAAAAGTATCCGATAATGGAAAATAGCTGCTGATTTTAATTTTTAAACATGAGATTTGATTTGGCACTGTTGAATAACACTTAAGTGTTATTCAACAGTGCCATTATAATTAATTATAATGGTAATAATGCTAGAAAAGAAAAAGCTGATAATCTTCAACTGTTTTGTATAACCTTATCAAAACAGGTTATAGAGCAAAATAGTAAGTGATATTCACTCTTGAAAATTGGATTTAGCCTTCTGACAGTCTTGCAAAAGGGCAAATATGTAATGTTTTTTTTTCTCTGTATTTTGTTTTAAATGCTAAGAAAAACTAATTTTTCAACATTGAATATAAAAAACTTAATTACAAATATGAATATAATCTTTGAGAGTATTATTCATTACTCAGCGCAGTAAAAATACATTAAGTTAATGGAATTTTATTACTTTAAACAATGCTTATATTGCATTGAAACCTGCAGCGTAGTGAATGTATTAACACGGGCTTGTCAGTGAGAGGGTTTTAACATGGGAATGGTGAAGAATAATTGTAACAATAATAATTCTGGAAATCAAAAATTCTAGAATTATTAATTATTTTTCAACATTATTGTGCAATCTTACCAATAACATTTTTTTTTTTTTAACTTCAACATATTTCCCCTTTTTCCTGTTTTTCTGATCAATTTAAGTTTATTTTATATTTTTATTTATTTTAATTATTTTTTTTAAGTTTAACTTTTTCTTTTATTTCCTTTTTAAACAATAAATAGTAACACAATGATTTTATTTAATCAACATCAAGATTTCTGATGAAATAAAAACATTTAAAGATTTAAGTTTCCGATAGTGGAAAGCTTCTGTTGAAATTAATTTTTAAACATGAGATTTGAACTGGCACTGTTCAATAATACTAATTATGATAATAATGCTAGAAAACAAAAAATCTCACAATTTTCTACCATGTTGTACAACTTTATCAAAAATATTTATTGAAATCCCCAAAATATTTCATTGTTTTCTCTTTCTCTTTATTTTTTTCTTTCTTTCTTCTTTTCTTCTCCATTTTCCCCAGTTTTGTTAAAAATTGTTAGAAATAAAAAATCAGCATTTTGATTTTATTCAAGTTTTATATTGAGGTGAAAATGCCTTAAGGCATCAAAATGACTCTATATAATGTTTAAAACTTTCCAATAGCGGAAAATACCTGGTGATATTATCTATTGAAAACCGGATTTAACACGAGAATGTTCAAGAAAAATTATAACAATATTATGTCTGGAAAACAAAAATCTAGCCATTATTAATTACATTTCAACAATGTTGTGCAATGTTACTAATAAAAGTTTTTGAAAATTCCATCGTATTTTGTCTTTTTTCCTTTCTTTCAGTTTGTCTGTTTATTGTTTTCCTTTTTTTAAGGTTAGATTTTTCTTTCTTTCTTTTTTTTCTTTTTTTTTTAAACAATTAATAATATAGAAGGATTTTATTAAATCAACATCAAAATTTCTGATGAATTAAAAAATTCTAAAAATTAATAAAAAATTCCGATAGTGGAAAGCACCTGCTGATATTAATTTTTAAACATGAGATTTTAATTGGAGATGTTGAATAATTCTAATAATGGTAATAATCCTGGAAAAGAAAAAATCTGATAATGTTCAACTGTTTCGTATTACCTTTTCAAAACAGGTTATAGAGTAAAATTGATAGTGAGTGATATACACTCTTGACAATCGGATTTAACATGGGGATGTTGAAGAATAATTATAACAATGATATTGCTGGAAATAAAAAACCTGAGAATTATTAATTATTCTTCAACATTATTGCACAATTTTACCAATAAATGTTTTTGAAAATTTTAACACTTTTTGTCATTTTTCCTTTCTTTCAGTCATTCTGTTTATTTCTTGTCCTTTTATTTTTAAGCTTAGATTTTTCTCCTTTTAACAATTTATATTAACTAGAAATGTTTTATTAAATTAACATCAAAATTTTTGATGAATTAAAAAATTCTAAAAATTAATAAAAGTATCTGATAGTGGAAAATAGTTGTTTTCTTCTCTCTTTATTTTGCTTCCAAATTAAGAATAGATTTTTCTAGCAGAGATTCTTTCTAGAATAGATTTTTCTTGTTGTCTGATTGAATAAAAATATTTCAAAAGTAAAAGCATTTTAGAAAATCTTAGATATTATAAAGGTTTCTGGTAGTTCAAGAGAGCTGATCACTCCATTCTTCTATACAAGATACATTCTTCTATATAATAATAATAATAAAGATGCTGAAAAAGAGCAATTTGAGAACAATCAATTACTAGCAAACTCTATTGTGCAATATTGCTGATGATTTAGTTTTCGTAAATCATCAATATATCTTTTTTTCTCTTTCTCTTTTATTTAATTTTTATTTTTAATTCTTTATTTTAATTTTTTTTGTTACAATTAATAATAAACACCAAAATTTTACTAAATCATCATAAAAGTTTTTGATAAGAAAAATAATGTCTAAAAAAAATGTATAAAAAAAATCCTAAGATTTTTAAAAAAATATCTTTAGTAGAAAATATGATGATATTCATTCTTGAAAGAAATATTTGACTTAAGAATGTTGTATAATGAAAGAAATAATAATCCTAGAACACAAAAATTTGTTAATAATCAATTTTAGTTCATATCAGCTATACAATCTTAATTAAGGTTTTTCATAAAATCTTCAAAATATTTTTTTCCCTCTTTCTTTCCTAGGCTTTTTTCCCCCATTGTACAGGATAGCTGAGGTCGATCACTAAACGGGCTAAATTGTGTTTTTTTTTTTTTTTTTAAAGCTACAACCGGTAACGAAACTGAAAATAACATTATAAAATAAATAACAATCAAAATCAAAAATATAAAAACTAGCCCAGTTAGTGATCGACCCCAGTTATTCTATGCAAAACAATCATTTAAACATAACGAAATGTAAGCAAGAGATTTGAAAAAAATATTCCCACATAATTGACATTATCTTGCGAAATTCTTCGCGTGACTAGTGCAGTTTCTTAAGTACCCATATAATTTGTATGATTGTATGAAAATAGATGTACAATGGAAAATGATTGTGCAGAGTTTTTATTTTCTTTCCCAATGAAACTTTAAATTCTGCGCTAGGAGCAAACCAACATTGGTTATACTAAGGACCAACATTGGATTCATTGAAAATACTTCCAATACTATATCTTTAGAAATTAAATATTGGTTTGACTTTTAAAATATTTGCAGTGAAATGGTGAAATATTTCTTGCCTACAACATTGGGAGCAGTTTTTTGTACCAATATCGGCTAACATAAAGTCAATATAAATAATATTAGAACAACATTGTTTTGTTACTAGGATATCGCTCACCCGCAATAAAAGTGACAACTCCAAAACAATTATGGTATTGGACCAATAGTTTTGATTTAGGTGCATTTTGCTACAGGAAAATGTAATCAATATAATCAACTGTAAAACCGCTATATGTCCATTTGCCACCACAGAAGAGGGGACAATTGCATGGGGGGGGGGGTGAAATTATTCAGTCTTGATTGTTGAGAGTTTCATGCTTTTATACACGTTTTTACAGCTGCATACAGAGTTAAATGTTTTAATTTTGTGTTACTGTAAAAACATACGAATCATCTTTTGCTCTCCTGGTGAAATATAGTAGTTTTCAGTTACGGTCACTTTTCTTGATGGTGAGCGATATGTTGACAAAATAAATAACCAAGCAACTTTAGACTAAATGAAAACAGAAAATTTCAAATTAAAAAAAAACTTTTTTATTAAAAGTTTTACGGCAAGTATATACAATTAAAATACTGAGCAGATGTGGTTAAAAACATAGCTACAACAAATGTACAAAATTATAAAAGTAAAAAAGGATGGTGAAGATGCTATATATCAACATTTTTAGCATATTTTGTAGCATTTTTAGCATGGATTCATTGAAAATACTTCCAATACTATATCTTTAGAAATTAAATATTGGTTGGACTTTAAAAATATTTGCAGTGAAATGGTGAAATATTCTTTGCCTACAACATTAGGAGCAGTTTTTTGTGCCAATATCGGCTAACATAAAGTCAATATTAACAATATTAGAATACCAGATTCGGTTCCGAATGTATTTTATACAGCATGAGTTCCATGCACGTTTTAGCGTCTTCGATGCAATTGTGTCCCTTTGATGACGTTTGGATTTCTTTGTCTAGTATTTCGTGTGCGATGGTCTTGAGGGATTTTTTGTGAAATTTACTGTGCTTGTGAGGGAACGTGACAGACGTGTCGACAATATTGTAGTGGATGAGCCGTAGTGCTTTTAAATCGTTCTCCAATCCATGTCCCACTAGGATGCTTTCTTTATTCAACAACTTCAACATATAAGATTGTACGTCTTTCAGCGTCGTAGTGACCCCTTTTAAATCTTCCTCTGACACACCACTATAAGCCGTATTGTAATCCAGTACTTTATTTTGTGGGAGAACGAAATACTCAAATACAGTCAGTCCATCGACATCAACTAGACCAACCTTGACGACCTCCATTCCGACAGTCGTAAAAACCATCTCGCAGTCGAGAGCGTAAACAGTTCTGACAGCGATGTCATTCACATTCTTCTTTCTCTTTGTTTGCACAAACTCTGTGTCATGGAGATCGCTTTCGGCAGTTACGTGATACGGCCAAGTTGTGCAGCCTTGCGACTGGTAATTTCCATTACAACAAGGGTAATCACCATTATATGGAGTTCCTTTTATACTGCATTTCTTCTGTGCGTGGTATCGACAAAGCGATTGAGAAAGCTGTATTCCATGAGGAAGCATGTTGAAAGAAGTGCCGCAACGGCAACATCGACGGACGGTGGATCCTTTAGTTAACGTTTGTCTACTCATAATGGCCCGACCAGGTCTGCCAGGCGCCTCTTCTGGGAACCCGAACATCTTCATTTGCTCCTTCGTTAGAAGATGGTGGGTGAATTCGTCATATAAGGCGTACAAATTTAATTTCTTTGATAAAGGCGAATACGTGTTGGTATTTTCAGCCGCTGGCTCACTCTTCATCGAGAGGTCCGTTCCAGATGAAGCTGCAAGAAAAATAAATTTAATTAGATTAAATGATAATGAGTAATTTATTTAAAAATTAAATTTCATGATATTTCAGTTCATATAAAAATTTACGGAAAAAAAAAAGAAATATGAGTAGATTCTAATCTATTTCTTATCATATCTAAGCTTGCTTATCAATGAAAGGAATTAGTATCGATGAGAGTAATATTTTGAAGGCGAGACTTATCGTTACATTTCGAGATCATAAAAAAGATGTTAGTTTCCGTAGCCACAATACTTTTCTCTACTACTATCTCTGAAAGATATGGAGTTTCTTTTCTAAAAGAAGGCTGTTTTTGGCATGGTATGAACAGAAAGTTATAACACAGGCAACAGAGGCTAGCAACATGTAAAACAACCATAGTGCCATCACTATTTAGAATCAGGGCATTTCTAGAGCTCTATCGGTACTAGTGCCTTTCACGTAGACACTTGTAGATATTTATTCTAATCATGTCGTTAGAAATCGATAGATATTAAGAAAGACAAGTTTCTATGACAACAATATTTTTATTTACCCATCATACGAAGTATAGGGTAAATCTTGTAATCGTTTTGAAAAATCGAAAAAAATTTTTGACGGATTTACACGTTTCAGACACTGGAGATTCCGAAAAATATATTTTTAGAAAAAAAAAGTGCCGTCCGTCTGTTTGTGTGCGTCTGTAAACGCTCTACCTCTCGAAGAAATTGAGATAGAGACTTGAAATTTGGTATGTACTTAGTATGTAATAATGGAAAGAAGCCTATTGAATTTCAGGAACCTCGATTATACGGAACTTTTTTTTTTGGGACGCTCGAAATATTGTTCTGATAAAAGGTATATAAAAATTTTCGAAATTGTTTCTTTTATATTCACTCCTTAAAATAACAAAATATAAATTTTGCATAAATAATGAAGTCGATCAGATAATGAGTTGCCAAAATATTTGTAACTATATTTCCCACACTCTTCGATTTTTCATGACCCTGTATTTTATTCAAATTTCAATTCAAATATTTATTATAATTGGAAACGAGACGCTTAATCCGACGCAGTAAACTGTTAGTTAATATGATTATCAATTTCGGAGTCACAAAGATGTTTCTTTTAAGCAATTCAGTAATCGAGCCTTTAAAGTTTATGACGTCATCAAGCCACGATTTTATTCGAATTGCAATGTATTTTATAAATAGTTTACACATGTTTTATTTTCCTATTTTATATTCTCCATATCCATGATGGGTAAGTATTACGGTGGCTCCCCCAACGACTAGTTTCATGTTGTTATCGACTCTCATAACAATCCCCAGGAGTACACTGTATTTCTGAAGATAGTCAACGCTACTCGGAGAAATTCAGAGTCCTCTTTAAGAAATCAAACATTTTATATGTGTGTTTCTTTGGTATAAGACATGCCCGAACCGGACTCGGGCTCAAAATGAAAATTTTATTTATTCACAAATTTCAAAAAGAAAAAGAAAACTTTCTATATGAGAAACAAGACTGAAGTCTATGGAGCATGATTTTTCTAATATCTCGTTTGCATTTCAATATTTTTAAACGATTTTTTTGCATTGGATAGCAGAGATCAATCACTATGTTCGCCGTTGATTACTTTTTCGATTTTCTTTCCGGATTTTTTTTACGAAGATAATTTTATTTTCGAAACCGGTTCCGAAAGTGAAAGTATCTTCGTAAAAAAAATCCGGAAAGAAAATCGAAAAAGTAATAAACGGCGGAAATAGAGATTGATCTCTGCTATCCAATGCAAAAAAAAATCGTTTAAAAATATTGAAATGCAAACGAGATATTAAAAAAATCATGCCCCATAGGATTAGCATTAGCGAGCGGGTGTTTTCAAGTGCGTATAGAGGGCCCTTAAGTTAGAATGTCAAAATGGTACGGATTAAATGTTGACATGTATGTTTAAAGAAAGAAAAAGACAGCGTGAAGAAACCATAGCGTTTAAAAAAATAAAAATAGTAATAGTGCGAAAAAATAACATAAAATAGATAACTCCTTATGTAAAACAAGTTTTGGTTTTATTTTAAGTTATAATGTTAAATTTTTATTAATTTGTAATTTTTTTTTTTTGGGGGGGGGGGTTGTTTTATAGACAGTCGTTATATACTTCTTAATTTAACTGTTCAGTAAATAGTCCTCTTTTTTTTTAGTTTTTTTTTTTAGTTTTCCATACTTAAAAAGTAAAAACGGAACCATTATAAGATCACTCCTGCTCCTGTGCCTGTCCATGCGTCTGTCACCACGCTTTTTCTCGTAAACTATGAGACGTGGAAAGTTCAAACCTGGGAAAATTATAAAGACTTTTTAACTACATATTTTCAAATTATTAGCGATTCAAAAACTAAAAAAAATTTAGTTTAGGAAAAATTTAGGGGGCTAATTAAGTTACTTGAAAAAAATCAGTTTTCCTTTTGTATATCATGCGAGATACCGTAAGAAAGATCTCGTAATATCGAACACAAAAATATATTTGTTTCAATTTTACAAGGAGAGTGCCAAGCATGGTAATCACAGATTATGATTATTTTTATATATGTTGTATGGTAGAAACCCTCAACCTCAGGTTCAATGGATTTTATACAATGCTCCTTAGTTCTCGAGAAATGGGGGGTCTAATATTATAACGCAACTTAAATACTTACTGTGTAAAAATTGCATTGGATGTAGCTCAGTTGGTATGGCGTCTGCTCGTTGTTCCGAGCACCTGGGTTCGATGCCGGAACGTGCTACGTTTGTTTGTTTTTCTCATTTTTTTAAATAAATATATTTGTATTTATAATTTAATAATCTCAATAAAAAAATTCGTTATCATAACTAAATTTTAATTTAGCATTTTTGATTTTTAAACTATTATTAAAAATTTCTCATCATTTAAACAGCTTTAAAAATATTGGATCTATTATTAACTAGTAAAATTCAAAAATCGTTACAAAATCAGCATATTTATTATCGAATTATAGAATTCTTCTCCCATCGCAATAGAAAACAGATGCTGGATTATTTGTTAAACATCCATTGTTTTGCAATAAAATTTTACAGTACTTCAACGCATTTGTGACATAACTTTTCTGATTTTTTATCCAATTCCGGCACTTTAGATTGATCTACTTGTAAACTACAGCTTGCTTCTGCCATTTTTATACGATTATAAGCTGTTATAGAGTGATACTCACCTGTGCGATAAAGATTGAAAACAATAACCACTTAATTGCACCAAACTGGGAAAAAAAGAATTAACCAAAGTCTGTTGTGGCACTCTCTAGTTACAGTAAAATAATGCATAAATATGTTCTAATTTAATTCATATGCTAAATTGTAATATACTTATGCTTCTTACTTTAAAAACAGAGTAGTATTATCATCGCATTCACTTCCCTTGTTAAGACGATATATAAATGACGTTTCTTTACAATCACGAATTGACACAATTGTTCAATATCGTTGCATTGATAAAGCATATATGGAATACATTTTAAAAGTGATTTTAAAAAATAAAAAATGCTAAAAAAATGCTATATGTTTTTAAAAAATGCTAATTTAAAATTTAATTATGTTAATAAAATTTTTCATTGAGATTATTAAATCATAATTACAAGTATATTTATAAAAAAATTGAGAAAAACAAACGTCGCGCGTTCCTTCGTCGAACCTGGGCCCTCGAAACAACGAGCAGACGCCATACCAACTGAGCTACGACCAACGAAGTTATACAGCTACAAAGTAAGTATTTAAGTTGTGTTATAATATTAGAAACCCCCCCCCCTATTTCTCGAGAACTAAGGAGCGTTGTATAAAATCCAATGAACCTGAGAGTAAGGGGCTTCTACCCTACAACATATATAAAAATAATCAAAATCTGTCATTACCAAGCTTGGTACTCTCCTTGTTAGATATATTTTCAGAGATATCATCGAAAATGCACTGGAAAAATATGTCTCCCCCCCCCCCCCCTCTCTATTTCTTCATCTACAGAAACTAAAATTGTGAAAAAATTAGGGATAGTAAGAGTTTATTTAAAACTTGGAGGAAAGCTATAGCGGTTGTCTTAGGTAACATAGTTTTTTGAGTAAAACGCATTTTTCTGTTATACACAAACTTTATTTTTCCGGCGGTCAGCGGGGAGTTGACAGGCGCTCCAGGTATCTATCGACGCAGAATCATCCAAGGCTACTTGATAATGAGTTTCGAAAATAAAAAAATCGGTAATTAGCCGAGATATTAATTTAGTTATTAAAAAAAATTCTTTTAATATATCGTATAGGGTATCGTTCGAAAGATCTTGTAGCATCAAACTAAAAATAACTAATCGAACTTCAGCGATGTCGTCGAAAGTATACCGGAAAAATATGCCCCCCCCCCCCTCCAATTTCTGAATCTACTGAAACTAAAATTGTGAAAAAATTAGGGGTATTATAAGTTTATTAATTAATAAATAGAAATTAATAAATTCAATGTAGGGAACCCTTTAAGCGCGAGTTATACTCGCACGCGACCGATTTATTATTTATACAAATTACTACTATCTTTTTGGAGGGAAGAAAAAAAATGTATGTAGTCTTTTAAGCTTGATATTAGATAAACGGGACATGCTTAAAGAATGATTTTTATGATATTTCCACATAAAATTGAATTTCTAAATTATTTTTCTTTTGTCTTCATATTAAAACTTACGTTTATTTCAAAACTGTAATGATAAACCTTATGGGATCTATGTGTTTAGTAGAAAAAAATTTTATGTAGTCTTTTAAGCTTGATATTAAATAAACCGGACATGCTTAAAGAATGATTTTTATGATATTTCAAATGAAATTGAATTTCTAAATTATTTTTCTTTTGTCTTTATATTAAAACTTAGGGTTTATTTCAAAACTGTGATGAAAAGCCTTATGGGATCTATGTGCGTCGGTGTGTGTGTGCATGGGAGGGAGGGGGGTTACGTATTTTTAAATACTACTATTTCTAAATCAAGCGTCTAATCTAGCAAAATTTGGGAACTTTTTATGGTTCTTTCACAAAAATCCATTATTTAATAAAACTGGAGCCGTCACAAAATTCCTCTTAATAAAACAATGGCAACAACTAGCAATGGCAACATGAGGGAATTGTTTGTTTTGTATTGACATGCCGCGACGAGTAGCGTATGCGTTATTTTCATGGATTGCAAGGCCGAAATCAGTTTTATTTTCCTAACTTAGGTCAAGCGTCTAATCCAGCAAAATTTGGGGGGTTTTATGGTTCCTTCACAAAAATCCATTATTTAATAAAACTGGAGCCGTCACAAAATTCCTCTTAATAAAACAATGGAAACAACTAGCAATGGCAACATGAGGGAGTTGTTTGTTTTGTATTGACATGCCGCGACGAGTAGCGTATGCGTTATTTTCGTGGATTGCAAGGCCGAAATCAGTTTTATTTTCCTAACTTAGGTCAAGCGTCTAATCCAGCAAAATTTGGGGTTTTTTATGGTTCCTTCACAAAAATCCATTATTTAATAAAACTGGAGCCGTCACAAAATTCCTCTTAATAAAACAATGGCAACAACTAGCAATGGCAACATGAGGGAGTTGTTTGTTTTGTATTGACATTCCGCGACGAGTAGCGTATGCGTTATTTTCATAGATTGCAAGGCCGAAATCAGTTTTATTTTCCTAACTTAGGTCAAGCGTCTAATCCAGCAAAATTTGGGGGGTTTTATGGTTCCTTCACAAAAATCCATTATTTAATAAAACTGGAGCCGTCACAAAATTCCTCTTAATAATACAATGGCAACATGAGGGAATTGTTTGTTTTGTATTGACATGCCGCGACGAGTAGCGTATGCGTTATTTTCATGGATTGCAAGGCCGAAATCAGTTTTATTTTCCTAATTTAGGTAAGTTACTTTTCTGTTTTCTTTATTTCGTGTTATGTATTTTCATTCAGCTCGGTTTACATGTCAAATAGCACTGATAAACAAAGTTTATCTTTCTCATTAAGTTAGTGGTGACTTTTATATATTAAGGGGTGTTGAAAAAGAATATGACATTAAAAATATTCCATAACCCACACATTTTTAAAAAATTCAAAATCTTGAAAATCTCGATTTTTTAGTATTTATTCAATACATGTACCATATAAATTTTGTTATTTTGTATTTTAGTAATAATAAACGGTTAAATAAACACTTATAAATCTTAAAACTAAAATTTAAAACACTAAAAATATACATTGTTTATAAAGTTTTAGAAAAATGTAAGAGAATTTTTGTGAATAGAAATGATATTCCTAAGAAATTTCCCAAATTTCATATATTAAGTAGCGGTAAATGTCTTAACTATGGATGCTATCTTATAGACACAATCTAATAAGGTTCGAAAAGTAATCTCTGAGGATATTAGGTATCTACCTGCCTTGATATCGGGTTTCTATTGGAGAAATATCTTGGTGGAAGTTATCTGTATGCTCATCGCTCAGCTCCCATACTTTCAGGGAAAATATTTAAATGAGACGCTAAAAAGTGAATTTTCAATGACGTTAAAAATCGTAAATTTTTATAACTTTTTAACATGCCTTTATTATATTTTCATAGTTAGAACTTCAATTATTTTCTAAAAAATGTGTCACAACATTTTTAAAATTAATACAAGCTCCTTTTTTCTAAATCACTTAAATGTATCTTCAAAATTTTTATCTTTCATAAGGTGCCTATTTTGTGGGCCAACAAAAATACCCTTCTTAATTTTTGCTTAGCTTAGCGATGGAAATTGTTCTTCCAGATATTGAAATCCACGCCCTTCTTTATTCATCGCTTTAATAAAATTCTTCATCAATCCCAACTTTATGCGTAAAAGTGAGAGAATAACTTTATTTTTATCGATGAGAGGAACGTTTTTGATATTTTTTCACCTGCAATATATTGTTTGCGCTCAGGCCACTTCTTTTTGATATAAAGCTCATGTTTTTCTCTGCTCACCCATTCGCATAGGAAATAGCAGTATTTTGAATAAACTAAGTTGCATACCAATGAGAATGGCACTATTTTTAAAATCTGCACATATGTTCCAATTGTGATGTGAGAAATGAATTTTATGAAGTAGTATTTTCATATTTTCATAAGAGTCTTTCATTATGCAAGAATATGCTATTGGAACAGACGACAGGACATTTCCATTACGGAGTGGTACAGCCTTCAAGCTGGTTTTTGAGGCATCAATGAAGAATCGCCATTATTCTAAGTTATATTGACAATTTCAAGCGGACATTAAAGCACTTATATCATTACAGATATGTTAGTGTTCTTTTGGAGGAGATTGAAACCTTACAATCTTGATCCAAGTAATTATGAGAATTTTTTTGATAAATTTAAATCTCTCACAAGATCATTTAATTCTTCTTGAGTAATTAGATGTGGTTCTTCATTTTTGTCAGGAGAATATTTTATATCACATGGTGTAGAGGAAGTTTCACCTTCATCAATTTTTTTTTTCTGCTGCATCGTCATATGTAAAATTCTTCGGATGTTTCGGTATTGGTAATTAATAATTATGAAATACTGGTCACAAAATACAAGAAAAGACACAAGAATAATTTTTTTAAAACAATGGCAATACCAATTTTATTATACGGAAGTGAGGCATGGACACTCACAAAAAATGATGAAAGACAAATACAATCCTCAGAGATGAAATTTTTGAGGAGTGTGAAGGGATGTTCAATAATAGACAAAATAAAGAATGATTACATCAGAAAAGAGCTTGAAATTATACCAATATTAAATAAAATAGGAAATTACAGAAGGAAATGGAAGGACCACATCGAAATGATGGATAGTGATCGTATACCAGCCTTTAATTATAAGCCAAGGGGGGGGGGAGAGACAGAGGAAGGCCGCGGAAAAGACGGATTGAGGCCGGAACAGGCTTATAGCCTGAAACCATGTTTTGGGATGATGATGATGATGATACTGGTCACATTGCTGAATGTAAGTTCGGGTACATAATTTTATCTTTGCTTTTTTTTTTTTTTAACAGAATTCTTTAAATTTTTAATACAAGTCGCAGTTATTTATATGATCCTACGGCTCGCGCCATATAATGAGTATAGCAAATGGCATACTCAATTTTGTACCTTTCACCCACGTTCGGAGGTTTTTTGTACATCGTGTACAACAAGAATGAAGTGCCCATTTCTTATCTTGTTCACATACTTTACATCCAAAGTACATATGATAGGCAGTCATTATTAGCGGCATAAAAGCGCATTGATGCTTTTTCAAAGTTAGCTCCCCGCTCACATAGCAAAAAGAATCCAGTTCATCAACAGAACCTCTAGACATTTTTCACATATTTTGGAGGAAAATAGGATAATTATAAACAAAATGTATGTAAAAAGACTTACACAGCAAAGAAATATCAGTACACTTCCGCTGAAAATCAAGTTATACTGCTATACGATAGCCTACATGATTCAAAACGTATAAATGAAACTTCTTAAAATTGGAGGATGATAGAAAATGTTTACAAACATATTCTTTTTCAGCACCTTGAAATCAATAAGAAACACCCAATGTCTGTAGAGGAACAGAAAATTCATTAAGATTTGTTAATCAGTGTAATTAGCCCTGAAATCGGTATACATATTTCAAAGTCTATCGCCGTATTTACTCGTAAGAGATTTCGACAGATTTCTTTACTTCTCCTGCTTTCATAGAATATAAGATAAAGGAATAAAATATCGTAGTTTTGGATAAATTTTCACTGCATATTTCATCATACGTATTTTGATAATTTCAGCTTGTGGATTGTTCCAGAAGCTGAAATTGAGAGATTTTTCTGCGGAAAAGATTTCTGTAGTAATTACGGAGTTTATTTTTTTATTATGATATTTTTTATTTATATTTTATATTATGAGTTATTATGCAGAGCTTTACAAATTTGAAAAAATCTGGTAGCCAGCAAAAAATTCTAGTAGTTAGAAAAAGTATTACCCCCTCGTCCGCAATCTTTGATTTTTCAAAAGGGACAAAAGTTTAGTTTTTTTTTTTTTTTTTTTTAATGAATTAATTGAGAAAAAAATAACAGCCATAGTTTAGAATTATTAGTTGCATAATTTGGAATAGTATTCCAATTTTATATACCACTAAGTTTCGTATTGGAAATTATCAAAATTACATACATATCTCTGGAAAAAAAAATTGAGGAAAGAAAAAAACTGAAAAAAATTTCTTATTTTATAAATACTGTAAAGGCTGAATTAAAGGCATGTTCGGGAAATGCTTATTGCTGGATGCTTCAAATGTCAGGCAGTTGAGTGCTATAAAAAATCTATATATGATGATGTGCATTTTTTCGCATCATTATTGTACCCAATTTTAGGTCCCACAAAGGCTGAATTATCACTATTTCTTACTTAAAAATAGGAAAAAAAAAACCTTTGTGCTAGAATATTAAAAGGAAGAAAACCAAGGTTTAAAATGCACAAATAATACACAAAAAAGCAGCAAACAGCTGTTTCGAATCCACAAGCGAGATTATTTTTATTTTTCTCTATTTTCGATAATTCTAAGTTTCTAAATTTATGTAATTACAAATTTAGTATTTGTAATATTCATTACTCCATTAGATTATTTGTGTAAATAACCACGATAAAAAAAAAGCTAAGTATAGTAAAGTATTTATAATTTAACACTTACTTATATCCTTTCCGTCCTTTTCCAAGTTTTCATCAGAGAATGGTGATTTCAGAACTTGAAGACATTCTTGATAGCCATGGTCTAGAAAGAAAATAATATTGATAAACATAACTAGTTATTCATAATTAACATTTATGAAACACATATAAACTTAGAACATTATATTTTTTTTTACACAGAATGCTGAAAGTAGATAAACTTTACTACAATAATTAAATTTTTTAATGAAATAATTACAGTTGAACACTTACTTCGTTCATCCTTTTTCGGAGCGGTGACAGCAGCATCTGCATTTAAATCTAGAAAGAAAAAAATAATATAACATAACATTTATAAATTAATAATAATAATAATAATAATAATAATAATAATAATAAGATACATTTTAAAAAGTAGACAATCTTGAACTACTGAAAAATGTGACTTTATTTTTGGTACTTTTATGTTCGCCGGAAACAAATCTCGCTAGTTTTTTTTTTTTTCCACTTGACAATCGGAGCTTTTAATTTTCGCGTGTGTAAATCAGAAACTGATGCTTTGATGTTGAAATAAAAGATTTTAGTTTACGTTTTTTTATTTTTATTTTTATTTTTATTTTTATTTATTTCTTTTAGTATTTTAAGCGAAAGGAGTGAAAGACGTGTATTTAAAATGTATTGAATGGATTATTTGCTTTTTTTTTAATGTATGCATATTAAAATAAAAGTTATATATTTTAATTAAATTAGTCAAAAGTTTATAATTTAAATGCAATAAATGCAATATGTATGATAGCGGTGGGAACAATATTGAGCCCGGCGAACATAAAAAAAAAAATTGCAATGTTCCTTTTTAATTGATCATTATCAATAACAATAAATGTACTAATTTTTTATAATAAAATAAACGTTTTTGTTACAATTATATAGAAAGGAAAGAAATATCCGCTAATTTTTTTTTCCGGTAATTAAAATTTGTAAAAAAAAAAAAAAAAAAAAAAAAAACTATTTACTCCATTTAACACTTTACAGAGTCGTATCTATATGTAAAAGCACGAAATTTTAAATCATGACTGTTGGTATAATTTGTATTAGAAAAGTGTTTTCACATTTTCCCATACATATGTTACATCGTGAGTTATAATCAATTCATCCCCATGTTGACTTTTCTTTGACTTCACTGTCACGAAAAGCGTTCCAAACGTTATGTTGGAAGTAATTATAAAATTGTGACTAATCATTTATTAGATTTATTTTATTCTTTGCAAATGTAGAACAGTAAGAAACCATTCTAATCATGTGAGATGCTAGCTGACTTGAGCGGCAAAGAATGACATGTTCTGTGCATGAAATGGAAATAGCTTTTGAAACTTTGTATTTCCATTAAAAGTGTGATATTATTCTTAAATTCTATTCTATATTCTTAAATCAATATTTGTACTCCCCCCCCCCCCCCCTTCTCCAAAAAAACCAAACAAACAGAATAAACAGTTTGGTTGCCAGATGAAAAAAAAAAAAAAAAAAAAAAACACCTTGATCGCCAATAATGGCTTGCCGACGCATTAACAAAATTTGTATAGTTAAATAATGGTCGAATACATATTGTCCCAAAGCTTCCCAATGCAAATGTTTTTTTTTTCTGGGTGAAATCTGTACTAATAAAATAATGTTTCGCTCTGTGTGTGTGTTTGTCTGTCCGTATGCTTGTCTGTCTGTCTGTCTACGATGGCTATCGAAATCTAGTGCACCTAGAAGTCTGAAAATTTAGGTGTGGATAGTTCAAAACCTCTCCTGGCGCATCTGAGAATCAGAATTTTAATATTTCACGATTAGTCTAATTAAAAATCCAATAAGCATCACATAAAAACACTCATTAAAATGTGCTTTGATAATGGCTATATTTATTACTAAATCGAAAAAGAAATTACCGTTTTGAAAATTCCAGACAACGAAGTATTCTCATTTTCACTTATCCTCGAATAATGAAAAAAAAAAAAAAAACTATTGGAGGTATCGATTTGAAACTCACAGTATATACGTAGTTGATTTTTCTGATTCCAAAAATACAAATTTTGTGAAAATCTGACTGAAACTGTTCTTTATTTCGACCAAAAACTGACCAGACGCAAATCGCGAACTGACCAATGTATCGATTTGAATCGTATATAAACGGAAAATCGTATGCTGAATAAGAAATTCTAAAAATCTAAAAAATCGACCAGTAACTTTTTTATTTATCAAAAAAAAAATATTTATTTCTTTTACTTTCGAATATGAAAGATAAAAATAAATAAATAAATAAATAAAAATAAAAATAAAAATAAAATCAAATGTCGTGGATAATTAAAAGCCCTACTCACAAATGTTAGGTATATTGAAATTTTTAAGACTATATAAAGTATGGATTTGAAAATTGGTAGATATACGCAAAATTGCCTTCTATTTAAGAAATTCGAAAAATCAAAAAACATCGACCGGTAACTTTTTATTTTATCAAAATATTATGATTTTTTTTTTTTAATGGAAATTTAAATTTATTGTTCATTTAATGCTCAGCTTCTAATAGTCATATTTCTTCGAAACTGATTCCAAATTACTTTAATATCTTAATTATCACTTCTCACAGTCTTAAAGTTAGTTTATGAGTAAAGTTACCGGTATTTCCTAATAGATATTTCAGAAAATTCTTAAATTAAATTCCGGTCTCAGCTACCAGTCCAAATTTTTTATCAAAGACTCCAGTAGTCTTAATTAGTCATTTGTCAAATAGTACTTGCGTCTCCCCTTCTCGCCCCATCTTCCTTTCATCATTTTTTGCTTAACTGAGCCCCATCTTACTAACTCGGCTTCTATAAGTTATATTTATTAAAAATTGATTCCAAATTACTTCAATATCTTAATTATAACCTCTCACAGTTTTAAAGTTGGTTTTTGAGTACCGATTACCAATATTTCCGAATAGAAATTTCAGTAATTCCTTAAATTAAGTGCTAGGTTCAGCCATCAGTCCAATTTTTTCACCAAGTATTCCAGTAGTCTTAATTAGTATTTTGTTAAAATGCACTTGCGTCTCACCTACCCCATGGGCGCCATTTCAGAACTTTCTTGAGAGGGGGTGAAGATATTTAAGGTAGTGGTATAGCCAAGGGTGGAGTTCGGGGGGGGGGGGCTGTACCCCCGCAACCTCTCCGAACGAGAATCGTTTACTGAACCATAGATAGAAAGGCAGTAATGCTTCTAATACGTAATTTTCAGTTATGGTCAGGTACCGTTTTTTTCAGGTATTCTTTGTGACAGTTAAAACCTCCTTTCTATAAAGCACTTCTGAAGAGCATAGGTGTATTACAGGGAAACGTGTCTAAGCGAAACCTGTCTATAATATAATTATTACCCAAACGGAAAAAAAAAATCAAGTTTCGACGAAAAAAACACCATACAATTATATTTGCTAAGCTGGAGACCTGTCAAAAACGAAGCATTTTTCCAGTTCTTTTCAAATTCTTTGCAGGTTTTACGGCAGGGGCGCCATTTCAAGAGTTTCTTAGGGAGGGGTAGAGGGAGCAAAGTTTTTTTTAGGGACAGGGGTTGAAATAGAGTGCAGGATTGCCCAAGTCGTGCATAAAATATAATAGGCTCCCACCTTCACAATAAAACATGCAGTGTGAGATTTTGTCTTCTTATCTTAACTTGTTTCACAAACATGTGATTCTTCAGCGAATATATATTTTTTATTTTAGTGGTAGTCCGCAATTTTTTTCGTCTTTTTTTTTTTTTACGCAAAAGCAATTTGTCAACAGATCGCGGTAAACATCGGAAATTTTACGAATTGGAATTAGAAAAAATAGTTAATTTGGCAAATTGGTCGCGGAAAAAATAATTAATTTTTCCAAATGACCATGGAAAAATATTGCGAATTTCGCCAAAGATCACTGAAACAAATAGTAATTTTCATCCATCGGTTGTGGAAAAAAATCGCGAATTTAATATAACTATTGCGGAAAAATATCGCGAAATTCATCAAAAGATTGAGCAAAGTAAAAATCATGAATTTAGTCAAACAATCGCGCAATAAAGAGGGAATTTCGTCAAAGATCGCGCAAAAAAATAACAATTTTTGTCAATTAGTTTCGAAAAAAAAAGACTCCCGAATTTCAAGAAACGATCGTAGAAAAGAGTCGCGAAAACAAATAGCGAATTACGTCAATCATTTGCCAAAAAAAATGTCGTGAATTTCGACAAATGGGCGAAAAATATTCGTCAACGATCGGAATTTCGTCAAAGATAGCGCAAAAAATAGAAATTTTTGTCAGTCGGTCGCGGAAAAAGACTCCAAAATTTCAACAAATGATCGTAGAAAAGAATTGTGAATTTCGTCAAAAGATGGTGAAAATAAATAGCGAATTTCGTCAATTGGTTGGAAATTTTTTTTTCGTAAATTTAGACAAATGCGCGAAAAAATTAATTCCGTCAATGTTTCGCAGAAAAATTAATCATTTTTACTTTATTTTT
Organism: Maratus michaelseni; assembly: GCA_963931845.1. Taxonomy (NCBI): domain Eukaryota; kingdom Metazoa; phylum Arthropoda; class Arachnida; order Araneae; family Salticidae; genus Maratus; species Maratus michaelseni. The sequence goes on along the minus strand of OZ007597.1, from coordinate 174,791,693 downwards.
GGAGATAGCACTGATTCGTGATCTATATTAACACAGATAATCCAATTATTTTAATATTGTATTGAAAATAGTTAAAAAGGATCACAGTCCATAAGCCGTGTTTTTGGCCCATGAAATAAGACTAAAATTCGATTTTGTTATCCTGACTTAATTATTTCACTTTTTTATATTAGAAGGTTTATCCTGTAGATTTCAACAATATTTTTTGCATTTTGTTCGTTTTTATATGACTTACACAAGCTCAAAGTTCGTATTATTCTTACTTTTTGATGAAAAATACGCAATTTCTCCTAATTTTACTTCAATTTTTAATATATTTTTTAATATTTTACTGTGAGTATAGCTTTGCAATTTCTCCTAATTTTACTTCAATTTTTAATATATTTTTTAATATTTTACTGTGAGTATAGCTTTGCAACCCTTTTATTTTTACATATATTGTACATTTTGATGTATTTTATAATATATTTAAAGAAGAACGTGTTGCACGATTGCGCTCATATAAATAACTGAGGTAAAATTAGGAGAAATTGCGTATTTTTCATCAAAAACTACGAATAATACGAACTTTGAGCTTATGTAAGTCATATAAATCCGAACACATGCAAAAACTATTGTTAAAATCGTATAGGATAAACCTTCTAATATTAAAAAGTGAAATAATTAAGTCAGTATAACAAAATAAAATTTTAGTTTCTTTCATGGGCCAAAAACACGGCTTATGGACCCTGATCCTTTATATTGTTTAATGTAACTCAAATATATATTTTTTATTACATTATATGCAATAGACTTTATTATTTAAATAAAAACTATATTAGCCCTGTCACTGGAGTTTTCCCCAGGTTAAATGTATATAATTCTAAATACTTGTTTTGAATATAGATTATATTATTGGTAAAATAAGGAATTTGGAGAAAAAAATAATCGTAAATATCAAATACTAAATATAATTAAATAGTTATAATTAAAAACTTACTTGATTTTTCACTTTTCCATTTTTGAGAGGGAATGAACTCCAGAGCGTGGACGTTAAATTCTGAAAATAAATAAATGAACATATATCATATAAAAAATAATGAAAGAAATAGGCTTTAAAAAGCCGACATTTATTGCATAAAAAAGGTGTCGCGTAGATTTGTCGTGCACAACGCATCACGGAACAATTCATCGCGGAACAATTCATTGCGGAACAATTCATCGCGAAACAATTCATCGCGAAACAATTCATCGCAACATCAATTCGTCGTGGTGTCAATTCGCCACGGCGTCAATTCATAGTAGCGAAAATGCTTCTGAAGCCTATCTATCTATATTATAAAGGACAAACGGGTCCGTGCGTAACGCTGACGTCATTTTGCGAATGTCAACACTTGAGAATGAAACTTCGATTTTACGATTTTTGCTACCGCAATTTTAAAAATATTTACACATAGGATATTTTTAATTCATAAACCAAAAGCAAAAAAATGAGTTCAAAGAACCCCTCGGTTATAGCCCCGAGGAGTTCTTTGAACTCATTTTTATCCCTTTTTTTTTTTTTTTTTTTTTTTCGCACTGAGGAAGGGGATCGATGCATCCTTGAAACGGCCGTATGCGGTTTTATGCCAATTTTCTTATTTGTGCGTTACAACGTTGTAATTGCTTTTGGTTTATAAATTTAAATTCGCACAAAGTATTCGATCTATGCTTATTAGGATATTTTTAATTTTTACACCATTATATAAGAAAAAAAATCTACTTTCAAATACAATTTGTTTGAAAACTTTAACGCAATTTACTCATTTATTATAGCATTTAAATTAAATTTAAATCTTGATATATTTTAAAAATCTATCTCTATGTTGCTTGCAGACGATTACAAAATATTAATCCGTTTCCACATTAAACAATATAAAAAGTTCAGCATTTGTTTCCAGATAATATTGAATAACGAAAATAAAACTTCATCAAGCAATAAATAAAATAGTACAAATAAAACACAAATTCAACAGACATGTAATTGAAATCAGCGCTTAAAACCGATGAAATTATCAGAATAATAATAATAAAAAAAAACTTTTCTAGATAACAAAATTTTTAGTATTTTAACTTCCGATACATGGTCAATACGAAATTAACGCTTTTAATAAATTTCAGAATTTTATTTAAATATATAATTGACATATTTCATATAAAAATGCTCTTTGGTGTTGTTAAGGGGCGATTAAAAAAATTATTAAACGTAAAAAATCTATTAGTGATTTCATTTTAAAAAATAAATGCTTTTCACAAATATTCTCTATTCCGGGAAGCCCGGGTTGGATGCCCTAGTGATGGTAAAAGTAAAGATATTTAGTAAAATTATTTAATGATTATTTTTTTTAAATAATAGAGAATTATAATTAACATTATTCAGGTCGATTTTAGATTCAGGTATATTTTTAAATATACATATATATGTATAATATATATATATGTATAATATATATATATGTATGTGTATATATATATGTATTTCAAATTCCATTTGAATTAACTTGATATCCAAATTCCAATTATCTTACATTTTATGGCATAATATATCTATATGTATATATATATACAATATATATATATATATATATATATATATAATATATATATATATATATAATATATATATATAATATATAATATATATATATATATATATATATATTTTAAATATTCTTCACAAATTTCAGTATTTTTGGCTGATTACCATTATTGAAATTTCTTTGGTAATATTATGTTTGCACTTGTTAATTTATTAACTTTGGGGTTAACTTCTGTCTACACTTTATTACTAACTATCTCAATTGGAGATTATGTTAGAAATGTTGATAGAACTTGATTAATGTTTTTTAAATTCAAAGATATTATATATATATATTCTTTTAATGCTGTTGGCCAGAAATATCAATTACTAAAATGGAGAGGAATTTCTTTTTATATGTGATTTTTGTGAATTTCCTTACTGAGAACATGAAAGTTTAAAGAATTACAACAAGTCATTCCTTATTTAAATTAGAGACAGAATAGATATTGCTTTAGATCACTGGAAAAATGACGGAAGATATAGTATAAAACATATAGATTATAATATATTTAAAAGAATTAAGAAGTAAAAAACTGTTACAGAGTTACAAACACAAAAAACTTTTTGTGGTTGTGATTGAACTAAATATTGCATGAATAAAATTTCATTGAAGGATATTTTAGTTTTAAATGTTTTTTTGTTCATTTCATTAGAAAACTAACCGTAATTTTATAATATTGATAATTTTTGTCCACTAATGCTGCTTGTTATATTCATATTTCATTGAATTTTCCAAAAGCCAATCAGCGACTTCATCTTTGTATTGCGTCATATAATCTATGTTGAAGCATGCAAGCTCCAAACCACACTTCAAAAGGAAGTCAAAAGAGGTGTTTTGGATCGAAGGGAAGCTTTGGCAGAGTCAATGAAGTTGGCGAGTTAAGACTGTCGTTTTTTGAACTATACTGAAGACGTCGACACTGAGATGTTTTAGATTAAATAAGATGTAATGCAGATAATCCAGATGGTTCATTAATATTCATATTCTTACATGTATTTTTTAACTTTCTTTGTAGTTAGTTTTATTAATATAGAGTTTATTTTAACTTGATGTTTTCTAGTTTATTTGAAGTAAATTGAGTGAATTATTTATTGAGTTGGTGTCAGAGAAAACTAAACCCCATAAGTGGTGTCGAAGCGGGATCGAATGAATGTTAACGCTCACTATTGAATAGATAGAGTTCTGAATTTTATGAGAGGAATGTACATTTAAAGTAATATTTTCGAACCTATTTTTATCATGTCAAGGTTAGTAGATATTCGAGAATTAGTTATTTCTTTAAAAACTGAAAAGACATCCAGTATTAAGAATTTACATCGTTTGATTTTTGGCCATGAAGGTGATAGAAAAAATCGTTCCAGAATTAGAGACTTTACGGGTTTTCCGTTTGAAGTAAATAGTGATGAATATAATGGAAAAGTTCAAAAAATTATGATGAATTTTCGGTAAACGAACTAATTACCATTTGTAACGTGTTATGTATTGATAATTCTGGTACTTTCGATGATATAGTTGTCAGGGTTATTTCTTGCCTGTGTAATCTAAACGTATTGAGGTCAAAGATAATTTCCGAAGATAATGAAATTAGTGATGATGAAACTGAGCTAATAAATGAGACCAAAAATAATGCTAGCATTGGTGCTGGTAATGTATCTTGCAATAAAATTAATGATATTGCTTCTGGTTCTGAAATAAATTATTCTGCTAGCAATAAAAATGAAATGACACAACGCTTAACCCCTGACTTTATTTTAAAACCATCTATTGGTATTAGTGATATTGAAAATATGATTGTAACATATAGTGGTAGTCAGTATGAAAGTATCGAAAAATGGATTGCTGATTTTGAGGACGTAGTCTCTTTATTCAATTTAAGTGACTTGCATAAATTAATTTTAGCGAAACGCCGTATGACTGGTAAAGCTAAACTATTGATTGAGAGTGAAAGCAAATTGAATTCGTGGCACAGAGTGAAATCGTTACTCGTTTCTGAATTTGGTACAGTTTGTAATTCTGCAGAAATGCATCAGTTGTTATGTAAAAGGAAAATGAGGGATGGCGAAACTCTTGATGAATATTTTTTAAATATGAAACGACTATGCTCTCGCGGAAATGTAGAGGATTCTGCTTTAATTCAGTATGTTGTCGGTGGTATTAAAGACCCTGTTTTCAAGAAATCATTTTTATATGGTTGTAACGATATTAGCGAATTTAAGCAAAAGCTTAAAGTATATGAAAAAATAAGATCGGATGGCGAAAATGTTAAACCAGAGATTGGTGTTAAGCTAAAATCAAAACCCGAAATGGAATCTGGTAACAAGTCAAAGGTAGTAAAGGCTATTCGTTGCTTTAACTGTGGGGGGGGGGGGGGGATCACAAAAGCATTCACTGTAGAAACAAGGATAAAGGCCCTCTTTGCTTTTCATGCAATTCGTATGATCATAAATCGTTTGAATGCAGTAGGAGAAAGGATGTAAAGACATCAAATGATCGTTCTCAAATAAATATTGTAACGAGTTTCAAGGATTTAATTCTTAAAGAGGTTAAATTGGATTCATTGAAGTTAACTTCATTAATTGATACAGGCAGCCAGAAAACGCTTCTAAAAAAGAGTGTTTATGATAATTTGAGGAATGTGTTCAAATTGGAAGCTACGGATACGTGTTTGACTGGTTTGGGGAAAACATTGATTAGGCCAGCAGGTTATTTCAAGGCAGAAATTGAGGTAGATGATTCGAAATTTGAAGTTGACATTTTTGTCGTTAACGACAGTTAGATTAATTTCGATTTAATTATTGGCATTGATGTTATTCATCAAGGTACTTTAACAATTTCTGGAGATGAAGTAAAAATGTGCAAAACCGAGGATAAATCAAGTAATTTTTTGGTTAATATAGTAAATATTTTAGATGAGCCTAAACTTGATTTTAGTGATGTCACTGATAAGGGCTTGCGTTCAGAATTGTCCTCCCTAATTGAAAGCTATGTGCCTACAAAATTAAAAACGGTTGACGTTAAAATGCAAATTAACCTTACTGATGAAATTCCAATTTGCCAATCCGCCTATGGGGTTTAGTTTTCTCTGACACCAACTCAATAAATAATTCACTCAATTTACTTCAAATAAACTAGAAAACATCAAGTTAAAATAAACTCTATATTAATAAAACTAACTACAAAGAAAGTTAAAAAATACATGTAAGAATATGAATATTAATGAACCATCTGGATTATCTGCATTACATCTTATTTAATCTAAAACATCTCAGTGTCGACGTCTTCAGTATATTTCAAAAAACGACAGTCTTAACTCACCAACTTCATTGACTCTGCCAAAGCTTCCCTTCGATCCAAAACACCTCTTTTGACTTCCTTTTGAAGTGTGGTTTGGAGCTTGCATGCTTCAACATAGATTATATGACGCAATACAAAGATGAAGTCGCTGATTGGCTTTGACTCTGTCGTTTTAGTTCAAACAGGAAAACAGTTCAATTCCCACATTCGGCCATACTGACTGTCATCTGCCCTCAGGTGACTGATATGTAACACGTTTTCACCAAAAGAAATAAAAACAGCAACCAAAGTTCTTTAACAAAACGTTCACAAAAAAAACACGATTCATACTATTCCTAAATATATCAACAAGTCTGTGTCAGTCTGCTGTCACAATTAGGATAATGTCACAATCAGGATTTCTTTAACTAAACGTCACCAGTATCAGTCCATGGCTTCATGTATTCAGCGCAAGTACTAGTAATCATTGGACCTTCTGTAATTCCAATTCTTTTCACATCATAGGTATCACCACTCTTTAATTTTACAACCTTGTAAGGACCCAAATACTTTGGTCTTAACTTTAAACCCGGACCTTGTTGTGTACGCTTTATAGCAACGATATCATTAAGTTTAAATTTAATAGGGTTTTCTTCTTCTCAGGTTGTAGGTTTTGCGATTCTCATTTTGAACCCTTAAAATTTGTTTTTTCGCTTCTTTTCTCAATTCCTCACGATTATTTATAAAATCGGACTGTGTTTCAGAATTCAAAAGATTAGTAATTTCAACACACCTTTCAATCTTTTGTTTAACCTTAGGAATATAAAAATCAGTTTCTAAGTTCTTTTCTGTTCGAACAACTGCATAATGACCCCTTTCATGAACAGCTTTGATTATATTCATTTGCATTTCCTCTGGGACAACCAACAAATCACTTCCGTTAACACATTTATAAAGAACGTTATTTTTTACTAAATAATCGTCATAAGGTCTTACCTTCAAAATTTCTTTTATTTTTTTAATATAATCATCATTCTCTTGAGCCTGAGCAATTTTTAAAGTTAAACTATCCTGAACTACCATACAAACAGGATTCCTACTCAATGCATCAACATGCTTCATTTTAATGCCTGGCCTATGTTCTAGTTTATAATCGAAATCAGATAACAGTATTGCCCATCTGGCAATTTTCGTACTCATCTCCTTTTCATCCATAGTCATTTTAAATGCATTACAATCGGTAACTATTTTAAATGGAATGCCTAATACATACACTCTAAATTTCTTTAAGGCCTCTATCACCGACAAAACTTCCAGTTCGTAACTAGTGCACTTCCGCTCCGATTCAGTTGTTTTTTTACTGGAAAAATACACAGGATGAAATTTATTATCTACTGGGGACTGTTGCATTAATACTGCTCCGTAGCCATCAATACTAGCATCACAATGAATTTCAGTTATACTTTTGGGATTGTATATTGACAGAACTGGCTCGGAAGACAAAATACTTTTAAGCTCACTAAAGGCTTTCTTTTCTTCCACATCAAATCGAAATTTAGAATCTTTCCTCAACATGTCGCTCAGAGGTTTAGCGATAACTGAGTAATCCTTTATAAACTTTCGAAAATATCCAGTTAATCCCAAATAACTTTGAATATCCTTGATACTTTTTGGTTCAGGAAAATTCATCACTGCCTTTGTTTTAAGTGGAGAAGGATATAATTTTCCATTCAAAATTCTATACCCCAAAAAATCAATTTCACGCCTCAGGAACTTGCACTTTTTAATATTTAACTCTAATCCATAATCAGATGCGGTCTGCAGAACAAGTTTAAGCTTTTCTAAGCCTTCAGTTTCATTTTTAGAAGGTATTATTAGATCATCCATGTATATAACCACTACATTGTCCTTTAACAAACTTCGAAACACGTTATAAATATATTTCTGAAATACACTTGGCGAATTGGTCAATCCGAACGGGCACTTCAAAAATTCAAATTGGCCGTTATGAGTTACAAAAGAAGTGTACCTTCGAGAACCTTCCTCAACTTCTACATGAAAAAACCCATTTTCAAATCGATTGTTGTGAACACCTCAGTCGAATGTAGTTGATCTATAACATCATCTATGACAGGCAATGGAAAGTGTTCGCGTATAGTCTTTTTATTAAGACGTCTGTAGTCAATGCAAAGTCTCGTTGTACCATCGTTTTTCTTAACTAAAACCACCGGCGATGAAAAATCAGAAGAACTTCTACGAATAATTCCTTGTGCTAGCCACTCCTCAATCTGGGTTTCAACAATTTTTTTCTCACACAGAGGTAATCTTCGAGGGGATGAACAAATTGGAATTTCATCAGTAAGGTTAATTTGCATTTTAACGTCAACCGTTATTAATTTTGTAGGCACATAGCTTTCAATTAGGGAGGACAATTCTGAACGCAAGCCCTTATCAGTGACATAACTAAAATCAAATTTAGGCTCATCTAAAATATTTACTATATTAACCAAAAAATTACTTGATTTATCCTCGGTTTTACACATTTTTACTTCATCTCCAGAAATTGTTAAAGTACCTTGATGAATAACATCAATGCCAATAATTAAATCGAAATTAATCGAACTGTCGTTAACGACAAATATGTCAACTTCAAATTTCGAATCATCTACCTCAATTTCTGCCTTGAAATAACCTGCTGGCCTAATCAATGTTTTCCCCAAACCAGTCAAACACGTATCCGTAGCTTCCAATTTGAACACATTCCTCAAATTATCATAAACACTCTTTTTTAGAAGCGTTTTCTGGCTGCCTGTATCAATTAATGAAGTTAACTTCAATGAATCCAATTTAACCTCTTTAAGAATTAAATCCTTGAAACTCGTTACGATATTTATTTGAGAACGATCATTTGATGTCTTTACATCCTTTCTCCTACTGCATTCAAACGATTTATGACCATACGAATTGCACGAAAAGCAAAGAGGGCCTTTATCCTTGTTTCTACAGTGAATGCTTTTGTGATTTCCCCCCCCCCCCCGCAGTTAAAGCAACGAATAGCCTTTACTACCTTTGACCTGTTACCAGATTCCATTTCGGGTTTTGATTTTAGCTTAACACCAATCCCTGGTTTAACATTTTCGCCATCCGATCTTATTTTTTCATATACTTTAAGCTTTTGCTTAAATTCGCTAATATCGTTACAACCATATAAAAATAATTTCTTGAAAACAGGGTCTTTAATACCACCGATAACATACTGAATTAAAGCAGAATCCTCTACATTTCCGCGAGAGCATAGTCGTTTCATATTTTAAAAATATTCATCAAGAGTTTCGCCATCCCTCATCTTCCTTTTACATAACAACATGCATTTCTGCAGAATTACAAACTGTACCAAATTCAGTAACGAGTAATGATTTCACTCTGTGCCACGAATTCAATTTGCTTTCACTTTCAATCAATAGTTTAGCTTTACCAGTCATACGGCGTTTCGCTAAAATTAATTTATGCAAGTCACTTAAATTGAATAAAGAGACTACGTCCTCAAAATCAGCGATCCATTTTTCGATACTTTCATACTGACTACCACTATATGTTGCAATCATATTTTCAATATCACTAATACCAATAGATGGTTTTAAAATAAAGTCAGGGGTTAAGCGTTGTGTCATTTCATTTTTATTGCTAGCAGAATAATTTATTTCAGAACCAGAAGCAATATCATTAATTTTATTGCAAGATACATTACCAGCACCAATGCTAGCATTATTTTTGGTCTCATTTATTAGCTCAGTTTCATCATCACTAATTTCATTATCTTCGGAAATTATCTTTGACCTCAATACGTTTAGATTACACAGGCAAGAAATAACCCTGACAACTATATCATCGAAAGTACCAGAATTATCAATACATAACACGTTACAAATGGTAATTAGTTCGTTTACCGAAAATTCATCTTTAATTTTTTGAACTTTTCCATTATATTCATCACTATTTACTTCAAACGGAAAACCCGTAAAGTCTCTAATTCTATATTAATAAAACTAACCACAAAGAAAGTTAAAAAATACATGTAAGAATATGAATATTAATGAACCATCTGGATTATCTGCATTACATCTTATTTAATCTAAAACATCTCAGTGTCGACGTCTTCAGTATAGTTCAAAAAACGACAGTCTTAACTCACCAACTTCATTGACTCTGCCAAAGCTTCCCTTCGATCCAAAACACCTCTTTTGACTTCCTTTTGAAGTGTGGTTTGGAGCTTGCATGCTTCAACATAGATTATATGACGCAATACAAAGATGAAGTCGCTGATTGGCTTTGACTCTGTCGTTTTAGTTCAAACAGGAAAACAGTTCAATTCCCACATATATATGTATAATATATATATATATATGTATATGTTATTATACATATATGTATAATATATATATATGTATGTGTGTATATATATATGTATTTCAAATTCCATTTGAATTAACTTGATATCCAAATACCAATTATCTTACATTTTATGGCATAATATATATATATATATATATATATATATATATATATATATATATTAAATATTCTTCACAAATTTCAGTATTTTTGGCTGATTACCATTATTGAAATTTCTTTGGTAATATTATGTTTGCACTTGTTAATTTATTAACTTTGGGGTTAACTTCTGTCTACACTTTATTACTAACTATCTCAATTGGAGATTATGTTAGAAATGTTGATAGAACTTGATTAATGTTTTTTAAATTCAAAGATATTATATATATTCAGTGTATGTGGTCAGTTTCTTATGTTTCAATGGTTAAATTTTACTTAAAGTTTTATATATATATATATATATATATATATATATTCTTTTAATGCTGTTGGCCAGAAATATCAATTACTAAAATGGAGAGGAATTTCTTTTTATATGTGATTTTTGTGAATTTCCTTACTGAGAACATGAAAGTTTAAAGAATTAGAACAAGTCATTCCTTATTTAAATTAGAGACAGAATAGATATTGCTTTAGATCACTGGAAAAATGACGGAAGATATAGTATAAAACATATAGATTATAATATATTTAAAAGAATTAAGAAGTAAAAAACTGTTACAGAGTTACAAACACAAAAAACTTTTTGTGGTTGTGATTGAACTAAATATTGCATGAATAAAATTTCATTGAAGGATATTTTAGTTTTAAATGTTTTTTGTTCATTTCATTAGAAAACTAACCGTAATTTTATAATATTGATAATTTTTGTCCACTAATGCTGCTTGTTATATTCAGTGAAAGTTTTCAGTTTTTTAAGAAAATGATATTAACAATAAAAACATTCAAGGCCGTTTCCAAGATTTTTTTTTTTTTTACTCAGGAGGAAATGGTAACTTATATGTTTCAATTACAATGCATTTATTATCTATATATATATTTCTCTTACGTGGCGCGGAAATAAGGCTGAATTTCTAACTTAGCGTTTGGCAACAAACGTAGTTTCTAGAGCTCACATCAATGAACAGTCTAGATTGGGTAATATCAGCTCTGCTTGCAACTCCAAGATGACGGTCAGTCTGAAAGCAGTCAATCTCAAACTAGCAATTATTAAAAATAAATAACATGTGCGTAATCCAAAGCGTTTGAGATGATTCCTCATTTTAATTATGAGTAATATCGTTAATTTTAAATGAATTCTCAACTCTTATTTAGAATTTATTTACGAATTTCAAACACACGAAAATCGGAGAGAATAAAGATATCAACTGTCTAGACTGCACCTGCTGCCATCTGCTGCTATCTTGATGAAGTAAAAAATAATTTATTTTCCAAAAATCTATAATACAATGATTGATGATACATATAAACTATCTTCCTACCACGTAGTGTTTTTTTTTTTAATGAATTTAAGCCGTACTATACAATATTATAGGTGCAATGAGTTTTAAACTAATTGTGTTTCTAATATAATTTTTTCATAGTATTTAAATGATTTATGCCCACTGATAGCACCAACTATATGCATTTTCAATCGTGTTTTCAACAAAGTTTCCGTTTACTTTTTTTACATAAAAAAAATTGTCAGTTTCATATGTTAAAATGATTTGTGATAGCATTCATTCTGGCTAGAATTACTGAAAAACGTGACGAGCGAGCGAAGCGAGCTGGGACGCGTTCCCAATGTGAATTTGGAGCCCAACAATTCACGGGGGTTGGGGAGCGTTAGCAAGCAGGGGTAAACCCCCCTAGTAAACGTATATTAAGGTGGTTCTCAACAACGCGAAACTTTCTGAGACATTTTCTGACTCATTTTTAAACGCAAAGGCATAAAATTGACAGGCTATGGAAGCGATTTGGAGTTGAAATGAGTTTTCCATTTTTTGATGTATAAATTACTTATCTAGTTATAAGTGATTCGAGTCACATGACAACATGTTTTTCTCCTTTCTCGTTCGGATTCGAAAATTAGGTTCAAAACGCCGACTTTGACGGTGTTTTCGGAGAGATCTTCAGGAAAAATTGAAAAATGTGTTTTTATTAAAAAGTTTCTGTATAACAAAACCTGCCAATTTCATGCGTTTCTGAACAAAAATGAATTAAAAATAATGTCATAAAGTAGACAGTTTGAATTTGAGAACAGCTTTAATGTAAATTTTCCAACTGGTTTGTGGGAAGAATCTCCCTCCCCCCTCTTCTAGAATCGTTGTGACACGGACTTATAGTTTAGAAAAGATCATTCTGAATTTTTTTCGTGGTTGACGTATTGGATCATTTTTCAATTTTATATAAATATTGGACACTGTAAACCTATATATATATTGGGCATATTAATCGTAACCACGTTGGGGCGTAAAGAAAATCAATCAATAAAGTATAGTTTTTATTATTTATTTTTGTAATGCACAGAGTCGGTAGTGCTAACTTTTTAAAAATAGTGGGTTGTTCTCAACCATTTTAAGGTAAAATGACAGGGTCGTTTTGTTTTTTAAGGTAAGGAAACGGTTGGTAAAATTTGATAATTCTAGTTATAATAAGTAAAATTAGTATTTTTTGAAGTAGACTATTATGGCCAATATTTCAAAATAACGTTAGAAGTATTTAACACGATTCCAATAATAAGAAGAACATAACATACGAATATTATAATAAGACACAGAAAATTGCCTTATGGAATACTTTTATTTACGCGCTAGATTGGAAAAGATTAATAAATAGTTTTAATTTATATTTTAATAATTCTATTTCGTCCCTTAGTCCTTTGAATCTGTAGATATGATTTACACCAATTACATGAATGTACGCAGGATTTCGGTAAGGGGGAGGAGAGGTACTGAAAGTACTCACCTTATATAACAACAAAAAGTTTTTTTTTTTTTTTTTTTTTGAGGGGGTGGGGGATAAGGTAGTGTTTACAATTTTATCAAGTCAATGGCGCAATGAAACTGGACAGAAAAGAGGGAAGCAAAATCTTCTCAAAATTAGTTGGAAAGGATTTATTAATATATACTTTTATTTAAAAGAAATGGATTGTACCTAAAAACACATAAGTCACCACACCGGCGAAAAAAAAAGAACACTGACTAAGCGCTTGAATTTTAAAACTCTTTCAATTTTCTAATCTAACGAAATTAAACACTAACATACAGTAGGAAGTTAAAAAACATTCAATTATGTTGAGCAAAAATAGCGAAAGAAAATAATCAAATTATGATAAAATTTCGATTTACTTTTGTAATCAAATAAATGGGAAAATAATCTTGAATCCAAACTACCATATAATGACATCATGCAGTGATCAGTTCATTCACAATTACAAAGAGAATTTTGTGTTTACATTCTTGTCTGTACTTTTTTATACTTAACTAGCTGTTACCCGCGACATCGTTCACGTAAAATTTAAAGAAAATTAATGGATTAATTAAGCAACATATACAATTAACAAACTCTTTATCATATTTTATAGTAGATAATACTTCTGATAATTACAATTTGCGTATTTCTGTTTTTATATATACCATCATTTATCTTTGTTTTATGAACTTGAAATTTCCTTCTCTTTCACTAACAAGGAGACCGCCAAACATGATGCACACAGATTTTGATGATTTTAAAGTATGTTGTAGGGATCATACCCCTAACTATTCAGGTCAAAGGTTTCCTTCAAATGGGCTTTAATTTTCGAGAAATTTCGTTTTAAAGTTAAGTACGCATTTCAAATTCCATTACTTCCCGATCCTGGCAAGGTCTCAGTGGTTCCGTGGTAGCGTTCGCGATTTGAGAGCCGCAGATGGGTGTTCTGTCCTCTCCTGTGACTTCTACTTTTTTAACAAATTTTATATATTTGTCGCGTTATAAATTGTATGCAGAATTATGAATTCTGCATCTTTGAACTTTTTTATATTTTCCTAATAAATTCCATTTACATTTTCGAATATTTCGTAAAAATTTACGTTTTTTTTTTTTTTTTTTTTTTTTTTTTTTTTTTTTCCTTGTGCAGTTTTGAAATTAATATTTCTATTGACGAAATTCCAAACTAAGTAATTCCAAAAACATATCTTGAAAGGAGTAATAAAATATTAAAGCAGTAACGATTATAACCAAGTTTTAGCCAGTTATATATATATATATATATATATATATATATATATATATATATATATATATTATGTTATTTAAATACATTTAACTGTAAAGTTCAAACTCACCGTCATTTTTGATTTGCACAAATAAAAAATAATGTATTACAATTATTTTTTTTTCAGTCTAACAAGTCGATGCCATACAGAAAAATTCAACTAGAAATGAAAAATAGTTTGTAATTTACAATACATATAAAAAATATCTGAAAAAAAAATCGTCTGCAACGACTTTTACGGTAATATCAGAATAAATAAAATTTTCTTTTTATCTATTTCGTTTCGCTTCCTTTGCAGACAAATACCACGTTTGAAATAATTTCTTTTTCAAATTTAATGCATTTTTAAATATATTTATCACAATTTAAGTATTTAAAGAATATATAATATGGTAATTTATACATTCTTCCAATATTGTTAAAACAATTATTTAAAGGCGATTTTTAATGCGAAATTTGTTTAGAATATTTTTCGATAGGTATAACACAATTAGTTGCATATTTAATAAACTAAAAATGTCGATGTCGGTGATGATAAATATTTTAGTACTTCAGCAGTTAACATAATTCAATATATTTAGAACAAATCAAATATTAATAGGATATATTATTTTGTTAATTTTTTCTTAATCATTTAAATTTTTTAAAATAGAAAATGTAAATTAAAAAAAAATGTATTATTTCATAAATACAATAAATAAATAAGTAAATATACATAAATGTAAACAATAATCATTTTAAAAAGACGAGATATCAAGACATAAATTAGTTTGGATTTTCGTCAGCAAAAATATTCAAATAAAAATTGCGCAAAAACTATAAATTTTCACGCAATATTCGAAAATGTAAATGGAATTTATTAGGAAAATATCAAAAAGTTCAAAGATGCAGATTTCATAATTCTGCATACAACTTATAACGCGACAAATATATAAAATTTGTTAAAAAAAGGTAAAAGTCACAGGAGAGGACAGTACACCCATCTACGGTTCTCAAACCGCGAACGCTACCACGGCACCAAGGAGACCATGCCCAGAATTGCGAAGTAATGGCATTTGAAATGCATGCTGAACTTTAACCCGAAATTTCTCGAAAACTAAAGCCCATTTGAAGGAAACCTTTGACCTGAATAGTTAGGGGTATGATCCCTACAACATACTTTAAAATCATCAAAATATGTGCGCATCATGTTTGGCGGTCTCCTTGTAAGATTAAGTGCGAAACACATTTTTTTTTTTTAAATTCTATTTTACATTTATTCCGTTCATAGAAATTGATTTAATGTAAGTTTTTGTGTCAAAGAATATTTTTCAAAGTGATTATATTAGTAAATATTTTTGAGGAAATTTGTTAATTGACATGTAACTTTAGATATAAATTTTATTTGATTGGAATAATCTACAAACCAACATAAATTATGTTTCTTCTTCAAAACAGTTTATGATATTATATGATATTAAAAAAAAATAATTAAAACGTGGTGGAGCATAAAAGTTGAAAAATAAATAAAATAAGTAGAAAAACACCTTTAACCCTCATATATATTTAGTATTTTTATTTCACAGTGCCACACTTTTAACAGCTTTAGGTCCACTAATAAAATCAAAATTTTATGACGCTCCAAAAACTTTCAAAGCCTAAATGCTTATTTGTTAAGCAACAGAGTTGCTTATTTATTTGAATTGCGAAAACAATCTGAAAAAAGCACCCCAATTATGGAGCATTGCCATATTGATTTTTGTTTTGCAGTTTAGAATTATGGGAGTATCGAAATTTGACAGGAATGTATTCCAATAAGGTTAAAATATTATCCAGTCGCGACATTTTTAACTACAAATTTAGATATTTTAAAATTGTAAGGAATTTTATAAGTATCAGAGAAAGATAACTAAAAATACCTGGCTTTTCTCTTGCTCTTTTCCATAACTATGGTGCCTTTAAAAAACAGGAGTGGAATTTTCATGTTTAATTAGGGGCGTCGACTCTTCTTTAAATTTTACGTGAACGATGTCAATGCAAATTCCATTCTCCAGTGAAAATTGCATATCCTAACAATTTTTACATCGACTTTAATATATTTATTGAATTTAATCGAAATTTAATATTCTGGAAGATTGTATGGTAAAAGGATGTAAACTTATGCTTTGGCGACCATCACATTCTGTGGAAATTACACTACTTTTTGCAATTTCTATAAAATACTAATATTTTCTGAATGAAAACCGGCACATGATTTAAAATATGACGACACTTTCACCGGGGATAGATTTTTCTATGAACCGATACTTGTCTAGTTAAATTCTTTCGCTTCATGAATCATGTACAACTATGCACTTATATTTATAGATAACTATATGTATGTTTGTCAACTTAATGTAGGCAAAACGTTGAGCTAAATTGCTTGAAATTTCGCTAAGTTTCTCGTAATTTTCAAGTAGTTAGACTACATTATATTATGTGTAAAAAATAGTACATTATGAATTACTAACTCTGAAAGAATTGTTACTTTTCACCTACAATTAGTTGAGAAAAACTACAATTAGTTGAGAGTTCGTGCACATTATCTATTTAAAACATGAAAGCGTTTAAAGCAATACAATACTACTATACTCACAGAAAAAATTTAACATTAATATTATTAAATACTAAATTTAACTCAGAAATTACATTTAAAATGTAATTTAAACAGAATTTGCTAAAATTGCGTTTTTAAATTATGTGATTTCTAATGCAAAATATTATTTCTCAAAAATATATTGTTCTTTTAAGAATTGGATAATAATTTCGAAGCTGGTGAAATAAAAATATTGCCACATTGTCGAACGTACAAAAAATATATTAGTTTCTAAAATTAAAATGAATGTTTTACATTAAAAAAATTACGTCATTTTTTTCGATAAACCATTGTACTTTTAATCCGGTTTAAACACCCATCTTTGAATAATTAATTGATGAAAAATACTGTATTCTTTTCTTCAAATCCAATTTTTATTAATAGTGGGCAATTATTCTCCAAACTCCAAGGAGCTTAAATTAGCCTCCTTGGTTGAAGCTCAAGCTGAAAAAAAATTACGATGTAATGATTTCTAAATGTCAATATTCGACGAACGATTTTTGATTATGTAGAATGAATTGAATCATGAAGCTTGAGTATGCAAAAATGTTTTTATTTCCTGGAAAATTTACTTTAAAATTAACAAACCAGTGGAAAAATTTTACCTTTGTAAAATTAGGAGCTAAGTTATTTATTCTTATCTCCAAGCACATTTAAATAAATGTACTATGTCGTTTAAACGCACTTATTGCATTGGTTAAGTAATCTTTGTAATATGTGAAAAAAAATCACATTATTTGCCCAAAATGTTCGGATTTCAATTTATAGCGAGATAATCTGAATTTTTAGTGGTTAATAATTATTGTCCATACATAGTTTCTTTTTATGGCAACAGGGAAAAAATTGCATTATAAATTGAAAAATAAATAGATTTTTGTAATGATAAACTATGGGAAATATTTGAAAAAAATGGTAAAGAATGGTCCGATAAATTCTTAAAGTTGACAGTAATTTTATTCGTGTTCTAAAACGTATGTACAGTCGTGGAAAAAAAAACTGAACACCCCCCCCCCCCACTAACTCTGCAACAAATTATAGTAGAAGGAAGTGACTGGTACCAAACGATTGGAAATAAAGTCTACTTTTAAATGATGTATATAAAATTTGCTTAGGGGGGCATCTACATATAAAAACACATTCCTTATTCTCCTTCGAAATAGGGTTAATAATTCTATGATTAAACCTATTCTGGTAGTTCATTTGAAATTTTACAATTAACTCATTAATGCCTCTTGGCAAGAAAACTTACCGTTTGCCATTTATTATTATTATTATTATTATTATTAGATTTTTTTGCACACTGCTAGCGATTGGGAAATAATCTTGCCTATCAGAAAACCATAAAAATAACTTGTATTTTTTTTTCAATTAGCCTGTTTAATCGAATAGATCTAAATACGAAAGTTATAGAAGAAAAAGTTTAATTATTTTAAGTTCGTTATTAATGGAATAAAAACTGAACATCCATACATATTTGTAAAGATTACAATTTTTGATTGATATACAAAAGTTAATAAAAGTTTAAATTTGCATTTTTAAGTAACAAATACTTTCGCGTTAATACTTTATCTAACAACCATTTAGTGTAATATTGCAAACAATTTAACAAGATTTGAGAAAATCTTGTTTTAATCCCAGCCTATGAGTATAATATTTTCTCAAACAGGGATGAGCGCGCTCCGACCCGAATATCGATTCTTACCACTAAATTTTAATAGTATTCTCCAACGTAAAGAATTTCAGAAATTTTGTTCTTGAATAAGGTAACAAATACTATTAAAATTTAGTGGTGTCAATCGGGATTTCGAGTCGGAGCGCTCCCATCCCTGTTCAAACTATGCTTTAATGCACATCATAGACGGCCCCTTAAAGCAGCATCTTGCCGTTTTTTAAGCGTAATTTGAAAACTACTTGGTAGAAAAATTTAAAATTTTGAATACACATAAAGCAGGACATAATAAATATAAATCCATCAAAAAAATTGTAGGTTGCAATTCATAATTTTTTCGAATATTAATTTCATAATTCATAATTCATATTATAAAATTAAAAAAATTACAAATTTGACATATTTATGTTTGGGCTTTTTAGTATTATAACCAAAAAAAATTAACACATTAGAATTATAATCTCAGGAGATATTAATAAAAATATGAAAATGTAATTTAACATTAGAGGCTCTAAAATTTGAATGTTTATAACTCGAAAACTTATCATCCAAATGACTTAAACTTTTGTATCTAGGCATAGTTTGAACCGAAGATTTAAAATATCATGTCAAAAGTGGGTGTTTCTATTGAAAAAAATAAATTTTAGGCTTGTTTTAATATGTAGATGGCCCCTTAGGCAAATTTTAGATATATAATTTAAAAGTAGACTTTATTTCCAATCGTTTGGTACCAGTCACTTCCTTCTACTACAATTTGTTGCAGAGTTAGTGGGGGGTGTGCAGTTTTTTTTCCACGACTGTACATCAAGTTTCATTCAAATGGAATAAAAACTGTAGGTGTGTATAAGGAACATACATACCAAGAATGGCTGTTATATATATAGATTTTCCATTGGTCAGGGAGAACTCACTTGCCCCTTTCGCGTTAGTATACCTACGTCTATTTATATATTTTTTAATAATTTTTCCAGCACTATTCTTTGAATTTTCTTTCACGATCTTAGTACTTTTATCCAAAGTCTCACGCCATTTTTCCAATGATCAAAAGCAATATCTACTCGATCTGTAATTTAAATAAGAAATGACTTTCTCTAGTCTAGTGCATTAACCCTTTGAGGGGTAGTGGGATATCACTCCTAATTTTAATCCGATTCGAACCAGAAACTTTTAATTGAATTTTACTTTTATAACTGTGACGGGAAAAGTTGAAAAATTGCCTTTCCTTATTTTGAACTAAATTCTTTCGTAAATACCGGTGTGAATTCGACGCTACAGGAACACGCTTGCCCCTGAAAGGGTTAAACATTTATTTATTTATAGAGAATTTTACAAAAATCCCATATAAAAAAAAAATCCTCCCTATTTTAATGATAGATATTTTTAGATTAAAGCATTAAACGGTGAAATATATCTATATAAATATTTTAATCTGCATCTAAAATCGGCCTTTAAAACGTTAGTTAAAGATCAATTAAGTTAAGTTAGTTATATATCTGAAAAAAAAAAAATCTTTAGTTTTATTATCGTCGCTTTTAAAAACATTTTCGCTCCGATGAATTGACGCTGCTACGAACTGAGACCACGACAAATAACGATCGCAGCGAATTCACACCAAGACGAATTGAACCACAACGAATTGACGCCGCGACGATTTGACGCTGCGATGAATTGACGCCGCCACGAATTGACACGCGTTGAATATTGCGCGATGAATTGACGCAGAACCCTTAAGAAACGATAATATATAAACAATGTGTTACTAAACTAGCATAATTTTACATTTATCAGTTCACCCACTTAAACAAAAACACAATAAAATAAATAAATAAATAAAATTTACTTACTAAACGTAAGAGTTTCTTTTTTGGGCGTTAAAGCCGTTGCCATTGCAGAGAACTGCGTTTCGGTTGCTACAGGCATATTTGCTGGCACCTAGAAGAAAGAAATTTTTGATTAGAAATAGGGAGTTGAAATGTCGTTTATTAATCCATATCATTTGGAAAATAGTTCTTCATTATTATTATATTATTTCAAAATAAAAATACAGTAACAGTCTTGAAAATAAATTTAAAATCAACAAGTTTTCTTTCTTTCTTTTTTCTTTTTCTTTTTTCCCCCCTTAGAATCTAATTTATACATACATATTATTTAAATATAAATATTATTAAAATAGTAATATTTCAATTATCATTCGTTATTCTCATTATTTTTATTCAGATGATTTTATGAATCTTACTTTACACTTATTTACATATCTTGTTATAAAACTATAGAAACAAATACAATTTTTTAGATTTTCGAACTTTAATAGGACGTGGTACTTTTAAGAGATATTTCCACGGAATCTCTTTTAATGTAAAAAATACATAAATAAATAATTTTCAATATAATGAAAACAAAAAATAATCTTTTAATATTATGTACAGTAAATGACGTATATTAGTAGTCACAATCACACACACAAATATATAAAATTAAAATAAAATCAAGTCTAACAATAAATGGAAAAGAAAATGCTAAAAAATTAAACACAGGACAGTGAAAATTCAAGAAAGAGAAACTATGAATGCGTTATGGATTCTTCAGAGGAGCATCATAGTACAATAATATTAAAGATCTGTTATTTCGTCGAATATTGTCTGCATGTTCCTAGAAATGACATTATCCTTATAAATGCCAAACTCCTCATAACAAATCGAAAAACCCAGGGTAATTGAAATAAACTAAGATATATAATAAATGAATTAAAATTCAACTATATATGTGTGTATGAGTGTGTGCGAACGTTTTTTTAATATAAATTTAAGCCTGTCTATTTTCAAAGAAAATATTCCTAAAAAATCAATATGACAATGCTCCATAACTGGGGTGCTTTTTTCAGATTGTTTTCGCAATTCAAATAAATAAGCAACTTTATTGCTTAACAAATAAGCATTTAGGCTTTGAAAGTATCTGGAGCGTAATAAACATTTTGATTTTATTGGTAGATCTATAGCTGCTAAAGGTGTGGCACTATGAAATAAAAATACCAAAAATGTATGAGGGTTAAAGGTGAAGTTAATCAAATCATTAATACATATAAGAATACATATAAGAATATGAAGCTATGCTAACTGCTACTTATTTTATTTATTTTTAAACTTTTATGATCCACCATGTTTTAATAATTTTTTTAAAATATCATATAACTTTAAATATCATATAATAATATCATATCATAAACTGTTTTGGAAAAGAAACATAATTTATGTGGGTTTTTAAATTATTCTAATCAAATAAAAATAATATCTAAATTGACACTTTATTCAACAAATTTCCTCAAAAATAGTTACTAATATAATTACTCTGAAAAATATTTTTTGACACGAAAACTTAAATCAATTTCTATGAACGGAATAAATGTAAAATAGAATAAATAGAAATACTAAAAAATTAAACACAGGATAGTGCAAATTGGAAAGCTAGAAACTCTGAATGTGTTATGGATTCTTCAAAGGAGCATCATAGCAGAATAATACTAAAGATATGTTATTTCGTCGAATATTGTCAGCATGTTCCTGGAAATGACATTATCCTTATAAATGACAAACTTCTTACAACAAATCAAAAAATCCAGGGTAATTGAAAGAAATTAAGATATCCAATAAATGAATTAAAATCCAACTATACATATATATATGTGTGTGTGTGTGAACGTTTTTTAAATATAAATATAAGTCTGTCTATTTTTAAAGAAAATACTCCTAAGAAATCAATATGACAATGCTCCATAACTGGGGTGCTTTTTTCAGATTGTTTTCGCAATTCAAATAAATAAGCAACTTTATTGCTTAACAAATAAGCATTTAGGCTTTGAAAGTTTTTGGAGCGTGATAAACATTTTGATTTTATTGATAGATCTATAGCTGCTAAAAGTATGGCACTATGAAATAAAAATACCAAAAATACATGAGGTTTAATGGTATTTTTCTACTTATGTTATTTATTTTTAAACTTTTATGATCCATCATGTTTTGATTATTTTTTTTAATATCATATAAATTTAAATATCATATAATAATACCATATCATAAACTGTTTTGGAAAAGAAACATAATTTATGTTGGTTTTTAAATTATTCTAATCAAATAAAAATAATATCTAAAGTGACACGTTATTCAACAAATTTCCTCAGAAATATATACTAATATATACTCATATATAAACATAGTGTATATAAACATATATAAACATAGTATATATAAACAAATATATACTCATCACTTTGAAAAATATTCTTTGACAAGAAAACTTAAATCAATTTCTATGAACGGAATAAATGTAAAATAGAATAAATACAAATACTAAAATATTAAACACGTTTATGAAAATTCAAAAACGAGAAACTATGAATTCGTTATGGATTCTTCAGAGGAGCATATCATAGCACAATAATAGTAAAGATATGTTATTTCGTCAAATATTGTCAGCATGTTCCTGGAAATGACATTAACCTTATAAATGACAAACTCATTATAACAAATCGAAAAACCCAAGATAATTGAAATACATTAAGATATCCAATAAATGAATTAAAATCCATCTATACGTATATATGTGTGTGTGTGTGTGAACAGTTTTTTTAATATAAATTTAAGCCTCTCTATTTTTATGTAAAACACTCCTAAAAAATAAAATAATTATATTTTAAAGGATTATTTCTTACGTGTCTGTGAGATTTGTAACACATTTAGAGGATTATTTTGTGAATTAATTAAAAGAAAATGTCTTTAAAATAAATCTTGAAATACGTGTACTTTTCAAAAACATGCAGGCGTGTTCTCCCTCTCTGTGGATTTATAGCTTTTTTTAAAAAATCATTATATAAACATTTATCACATTAAATCATTTTTCATATAATTGCATATATATATATATATATATATATATATATATATATATATATATATATATATATATATATACACTCAAATTCAATTATAAATTCACGCTAACTACAACACGTAGACTAAAAACAAATAACAGTAATTCATCTGAACCCTATAACCAATTTAAACTATAATTCAAAATAACGAAAATTACTAAACTTAAAACAATACCAGGAAAAATAAACTAGAAGGCAGGAGAGGATGGCTAACGATACACAGACACACATATATGTCAGGTATATATATATATATATGTGTGTGTGTGTGTGTGTGTGTGTTACGGTCAATATTAATAATGACCGGAATAATCATATTGACCGTAACATATATATGATATATATATCATATATATATATGACACGGAATTACTATTCTTTCACCGAGAGATAGTTTAATAAAATATAAATTATTTCGTAAGATTTTGTGTTGAATTTTTACGCTAGAATTTAAAACTTCTGTTCGTATACATATAAAAATTATCCAACAAAAATATATAAAATATATAAGCAAAAAAAAAAAAGAAAAGAAAGAAAGCAATTTTATTAAAGAAAAAAAATTAATCAACAACTTTTTAAATTTTATTTAATTTTGAAGGGGGTACGGGTATTAAACATTAAATCAAATGGCTTATAATTTCATAAGCACATTCTAAATTAATCAATAGTTGTGTACTACTCAATAAAAGATCTTACTCCCTTTGTTTGTCGCAGTATTTTTGCATAACTGCTTAACGATTCGCAAAATAGTAGGTATGAAAATAACGTATTATGGGAGGATGTAAACGGAAGCATGAGGATTTGTATTTGAATACCCTATAGTTTCATTTATTACTGGGGGAAAAAAAAAAAACACGAATTTAAAAATTTTGATCATCGTCTTTTACATTCAGAAATTACATGACGGAGTACAAAAGTTGAAATGCATTGAAAGTTAATTGAGAAAACGCTTTAGATTTATTTCATAAAAAGTTATTTCTTTAATTATAAATCAAATAATTAAATCTATAGAAAACAATTTCGAAAATATTAAAAAATAAAAAGGGGGGAGAGATAAAAATGACGAAGACTTAAAAAAAAAACTGAATTAGATTAAAAATTGTTAGTTTTTACGATATTTTGATAAAAATATTTAAATACTAGTAATACATTTCCTACGTTATATAAACAGTTATCATATTAATTAAATCACTCATCAATCACTTTGTACTAAATCTAGCAATAACATTTTGTGATTTTTAACATAAATTGAAACAATAATAATAATTAAAATAATAATAAAACTACAGGATCTTAAAGAATGCTTACTCGACCAACATTAAATAAATTGAAAAGTATTTTAAATATACGACTAAGAATCATTATAAATTATTTTACATTAAACACTTTAATGTGAAACAGAAAATATATCAAGTATGCAGAGTAAAAAATAAAAAATAAATAAATAAGTAATAATAATAAAAAACTAAAATAATAATAATAAAAAAAAACACTTTTCTTATATATTTACCGAAAGGAAAGAAACTGAATAGTTATTTTCTAAATGTATAATAAGAAATATAGCAAATTTATCCTTCCACGATATTTGAATTTTTAATGAGTGAAAAGTGCAATTTCTGCCAACACTTTTCTTACCGAAATCACGATTATTTGTTAATTGTTTAATGGCAATAATAAAATTTTATAAAATGCATCACATTAGCATTTCACAAATCTTAATTTGCAATATATTAAGGTTGATCTTATACCGATATGCCATTTAGGTTCAACCGTAAGAACTTCCCTGACCTACGGCCAAACTCGAGTTAGGCCTTGCCTGAACTTTTCATTTTTTAAAAATAAGTGTAAGAATTTCTAGTGTAAGAGCTTCTATTTAATTTTTTGTTGTATTTTTCAATGACAGTCTGCCCGGGCAACGCCGGGCGGGTCAGCTAGTAATATTTTGTTACTCTTGCATGTATAAATTCAATTACACAGCTGAAAATGTTTAATTGATTATTGATAGGATCTTAAAAAAAAGACACTATAAAACCTACCCGGAAACGTTTCCGAAAATCAGTGTCAACAAAAGAAACTTTGCTTCCTCAAATCTCAAAAAAATGTATTTGCTT
Organism: Maratus michaelseni; assembly: GCA_963931845.1. NCBI lineage: Eukaryota > Metazoa > Arthropoda > Arachnida > Araneae > Salticidae > Maratus > Maratus michaelseni. The sequence continues at coordinate 174,765,873 of OZ007597.1, read as the reverse complement.
CTTTTTTTTCGGAAGGTAAAGAAAGCAATTTGGAATCGTGGGTAGCTCGGAAAAGGTTATTCTATATTTTTGTTCGTAGTTATATTATATTTTCCTAGAATAATAAACATCTTTTTTTTTTTTTTTAAGTGTGCAGTGTGCATTTTATTCGGGAATCGGGAAGAGGGGGGAGGGGGTAGGGTATCAAGGCAGTTCACAAGTCATAACTCGCAAAATTTTTGTTTAATAGCGAACTCAATTTTAAGCTTAGACACATGAAATGAAAAGGAGTGCTTATCAGAAAATTTTGAAATAAAATGGTGTTTTCTATTTTTCGATAAAATACGGATCAGTCCCATAAAAAGTCTGCGAAATCGGTTATTTTTCATAACTGACACACAGTGGGGCAAAATCCCGAAAAGCTGCCCAAAAGTCGAAAAATAAAGTTACTATTTCGGGAATTTTGAATATACAGTTGGCTAGAATAATGTTTGAAGGGTCAGAATCTGCACTGTAAAAAATGACCGATGTTTCTTATTTTATGAAAATATGCTATAACCACGAACGAAAATATAGTATAATCTTCTGAGTTATCCGAAATTTCAAATAGCATGTTACATTGTCTTTTGAATCCTCAGAAACGATTACATCTTCAAAATGTAAAGAATAATTTATAAAAACAAATTATTTTTAGCTGCCCGAATTTTTCAGAAACGTTTCCGAAGGGCTTTTATAGTGTATTAATTAGTGTCCTTAGCCTGGAATACCTGTTTTTCGAATGCTATCAATTCTGAAGTAAACATTTTCATGCTCAAAAAAAATGTTTAACATGCAAACATGCAAAATTAACAGCGTTAACAATAACATTAAAATTAAGATTATTTATTTATTTTTTCATGTATAAATTAACTTATGCGGCTTAAAACGTGTACTTGAGAATGGATAGCATTCGAAAAACAGGTATTCCAGCCTGAGGACTCTAATTAATACACTATAAAAACCCTTCGGAAACGTTTCTGAAAAATTCGGGCAGCTGAAAATAATTTGTTTTTATAAATTATTCTTTACATTTTGAAGATGTATTCGTTTCTGGGAATTCAGAAGACAATGTAACATGCTATTTGAAATTTCGGATAACTCAGAAGATTATATTATATTTTCGTTCGTGGTTATAGCATATTTTCATAAAATAAGAAACATCGGTCATTTTTTTACAGTGTGTAATTAGAAAAAGGTTTTTGTGTTTCCCTGACAACATGCATCATTTCAAAAGTGACCCTTAGGGGAGTATCATCTGAGGTGAACAAAAAGAGTAAAACAGCGGTTCCTTTAAACACGTGCTACATTTTTCTATATCATCCAACTTGAATCCTGTAAAATGGATTCACACGATTATGCTGTGCAAATTATTAGCATACATTAGTAAAATTGTATTAAGCGCATAAAAATTAATAACGTCATGATAATTTTTAATAAAAATATTTTTAATTTTTTTTTTCTTTCCCCAAACATTCGAAAAATTATAAGTTCCACAGTGTTCCGCGACGAAATTTAAGGAGATAATGTCCTGAACTCTTATCTAATGAATAATAATAATAATAATAATAAAAACAGCTGCCAAAAACTGCCATTTTACATTTCGTGCGGGTTTTTGCAAGAACAAGTAGAAATGTCACTTTTTTAGTCGCTTCAAAAATTCTGAAATTGGAAAAGATTAGTGCGTGTCTTAGAAAATAATTTTATTGTCTGCGTTGCTGTGGTCATCTACCAAAGCTGAATGCCAGCAGTTCTTTATACAAAGTTATTTTTCCGAAAATGGCAGCGTTTTTGTTTTATTGACGTGTATAATTATATTCCAAAAAAGAGTTTTGTAAAAAAAAAAAAAAAAAAAAAAAGTAGGGTTTAATTAAAGTGTGATACAGATATCTTTTTTGCCGGGCTCGGGCTCAAAGTAAAAATTTTATTTATTCACAAGTTGAAAAAAAATAATAAAACCTTGCTATTTGAAACACAAGGTTGTAGTCTAAGTTTCTTAAAATGTTTTACAACCCTTTGAAAATCTGTTTGAAACGGAAATGAGTTGTTATTAATAAGAATATAAAGAGAAATATTCTGTGTGATTCTTAAGCCTTTGCATTGCCGATATTATTAATAAAAAGAAGTCGTGGGCTATCTTTATCTATCCTCACTTTTTATTTGCCGTTCTTTTCCAGAATTACCGGGTAAAAGGACTCAATCTGCTACTGTTGTACAATGATATTTTAAAATAATAAGAATTGTGAGTTTTGTCAGATTTCTGCCAGTGGTTGGGTATAATGAAAAAAGTTGCCAATTTAAACCTATTTTCAGGGATATGAAAATCACGAAACTTTGTCATGATAGAATGTTTACGATTAATAATATTTCTACATAAGAAGAGATTTTTAAATGAGAAAATTATTCTTGAAACAATTTTAAAATGTTTTTAACAATTTTCTACTGCATGCTTTCGGTATCTATAATAATTCGCCATTTTTTTTTTAAATTTTATCTTTTGAATTGTAATTAGCATCCTTCAAAGCGCCTGCATACGAAATTTGATACAAATTGAATAACTTTCAAAACATTTAAATTTTTAGTCCGCCATATTAGATCTCCTTTTTTTTTTGGAATTTTAACTACGCAATCGTAATCAGCATCCTGAAAAACACCTGTGTACGAAGTTTTGTCCAATTTGAATAAGATTTTCATATTTTGGCAAGCTTTTCGAGATTTTGCCCCACTATGCGACAGCTCGAAAATGTTTATCGTGAGGCAATAATCGCTTGTCACCTAAAATGTAATACATTTATATAAAAATGAAAACTACTATTATTTACTTAATCATTTATCTAGTGATGCATTTTAATTCCTTTTTTTTAGGTTAAAAACAGACGTGAATATGTCCAAAAAAATTTCCGTGGAAAAATTATTTTTGGGATCCATTTTATCCAGGTTAGGAAAAACAAGAACGAAAAATCATGCGTTAAGCATAGATTTTGAAACACTTTCCAACACAGCCAGAAAATTGTAACGAAACTTCACCGTTAAATAAGGTGAAAGAAGATATGTAAGTAAACAGTTTAGAAAACATATAACACATTGAAAAATACAGTTTTCGAAATTACCTTCCAGTGACAAAAATGTAGTCGAATTATTTTGTGCAGCCCTGTATATGATCAATAGTTGTGGATGTATAGTATGGATAAAATTTAGTTCAATTAAAATATTCACAAACAGCAATTTTCGCCAATCGACGGAAATGCACTCGAAATCTTTTGTACAAACCTGTATATTATATGAAGACTTTTGTACACACCACCTATTAAGCTAAAAGGCAACTTAAAACTCACTTCCAGTAATTACCAACCATAAACGACAATGTATCTTTTTTTTTTTTTTTTTTTTTTTTTTTTTTGCTTACCCTGTATATGAATTTATTTATATTCCACAAACTTCTATTAGTCTACTAAACATAGTTCAGCAGGAAAATGCGTAAGCACAAATAAAAACTACTCTTAAGCAATTCACTCCCATAGTCTGTAATACTTACGACTTCCCTTGTGTAGCCCTCTATATGATCAACCGAGTTTATAAACACACACGCACTATGAAAATAAAATTGTTAAACTTAAAAACGCAAACCAAAGTGGAAAACGCACTTATCACACTTAGACTGTAAATATCGCACATGTACTGTAATCAATATATATATTTTATGTGTCCCTGTAAATAAACGCAATGCACACAAGAGAGCAATTTATAATGTACCTCAGTAATGCGTATAGTTTTCATTATGTTTAAAATAGTGAAAGTTACACTGCAGACGATTTTCCCCCATAGAACGATGCATAACAAAATTCTTTTGTTTGACCCTGTAAATGAATAATAAATGTTTTGCACTCTATATTCCACAAAAAGCATGTTTTAATGCACTTCATAATTATATATCAATTTCATTATGTTTTAAATGACGTAGCGTAATCAAAATACAGTTGAAACGATTATTCCCCATTGACTGTAATGTAACGGTGATTTTTGACTGTCCCTGTAAAAAAACTTTAAGTGTTACACACTTCAGCTGAAATAGGGAACATGCTATAGAAAACGACAATAACATATAAAAATTTCAGGGCAATCCGAGCATATTTACGGGAGTTAGAGCACGGAGAGTCGGTAGACAAACTGAAGTCATAAACAGTTTTCAAATAGGTTGGAAAGTGTTAAAAAACATTCTGAATAATTTTAAATTAAATTCCTAAGTTTAAAGCAAGTCTCAAAAGAATATTTTTCCACGCGAAACTCTCTGAGATATTCACGTTTTTTTTTTCTTTTTACGTAAAATCAGGAAATAATCTTGCATGACCAATTGCAGTGACTTAAAAATAAAATCTTTTTTCTTTTTCTTTTTACGTAAAATCAGGAAATAAGCTTGCATGACTAATTAGAGTGACTTAAAAAAATATTTTTTTTTTAAATAATGTTTTACATTTTAAGTTATGAGCGTTTGTTGTCTAATTATGATCATTTCCGGGCTGTCGCCTTCGGAAAATCTGTCTAAAACGTTAACTTTGACAGTTTTTTCTTTTTAATATATCAATATATATATATATATATATATATATATATATATTGTTTTTTATCGACAAATGTAAAACAGTTTCGGATTTCGAATTCTATTTTAAGTAAGCGCGCGCACCTTCCAATTTCATGCGCGATAAAATTGATTTCCCAAATGCATAAGACAGTTGTGAGATTGGATTTAGGAATACCTTAACAACAACAAAAAAAAAAAATCTTTTTTCGCAATATCTAAATGATATTTCTATATTTTCTTGAAAAGGAAATCCTCCTATAACTGAGTAACTTAATATTTGTGGAATTTTTATAAGTCTATAATCAATGATCATTTAATTCTTAACGTCGTAGTTCATACATAAAATATTGAGTATTAAAAGTTATGAGAACAAAATATTCTAAATTTTTTTAATTAAATTCCGAAATTTAAGACTGATCTCAAAAAAGTTTTTTTTTCTCATGCGAAACTTTCTGACACATACACAGAATTTAGAAAATTAGAGTTTTTTTTTTTTTTTTTTTTTTTTAATTCGCAAGTTTAAAGCGGTTTGCAAAAGAATACTTTTACACATTCACGACATTTTTCAAACGTAAAATCAAGAAATATAAGTGCATGACTGTTGAAATGATTTACATAATAATACTTTTTTTTTCATTTTACAATAAATATATTGCGTTTAAGGTTATAAGCAATTGTTGCTTCGTGAAAAAAACTTCAGGGCTGTCGCGTTTGAAAATTCGGTTCGAAATGTTAACTTTGATAGCATTTTTAGGAATAGATCCTTGCTTTATGGAAAAACAGAAAACACTTTCGGATTTCGAATTCTATTTTAAATAAGCGCACCTCCCAATTGCATGCGCGATAAAATTGACTTACCAAAGACGGTTGTGAGATTGGATTTGTGAATACCTTAACAAACAAAAAATATTTTCCCGCAATATCTAAGAGATATTTTTTAATTTTTTTAGAAAAAAAAAATCCACCTACTACTGAGTAACTTAATATGGAATTTTTATAACTCTGTAATCAATGATCATGTAATTCTTAACGTCGTAGTTCATACATAAAATATTGAGTATTAAACGTTATGGGGAAAAAATTATTCTAAATTTTTTAAAATTAAATTCCGAAATTTAAGACTGGTCTCAAAAAAGTTTTTTCCCCATGCGAAGCTTTCTGACACATACACGGAATTTGCTTACCAAATAAAAGAAGAAATTGACGTGTATGACTATTGAAACGATTTAGTAACGAATAAAGATTTTTCAATTTTCCTTAACTGTATTGTATTTTAAGTTACGAGCTATTGTTGAATCATATGATGATCATCATGGCTGTCGCGTTCCAAAAATTGAATAAATTTTCACTTTTTTTCAAATTCTCTAAAAACAAAAATCCACTTCCTTTTGAATAGCTTAATAATTCTGGCATTTAAAAAAAACTCTATAAAGAATCAAAAACGCAATCTTTGTGACGTAGCGCATACCTAAGAAATAGAGTCTTAAAGGTTAGGTTTTTTTTTTTAAACTCTGAATCTCCCAAGTTTAAAGCGGTTTCAAAAAAAAAAAAAAAAAAAAAAAAAAACTTTTACACATTTACGACTTTTTTTAAACGTAAAACCGTTTTTTCATTTTTAATTGCATTGCAGGTTACAATCCATTGTTGCCCAGTGATAAAAAATTCAGGGCTGTCGTTTTATGAAATTCGGTTCAAAACGTCAACTTTTATAGTATTTTTATGGGATAGTTCCTTGCTTTATGAAAAAACACTATTTGATTTTGATTTTTTTAGATAAGCATACCTTAAAAATTTAATGCGGTTAATTTTATGCGGTTCAGCTTAAAATTTGTAAGCTTAAATTGACTTCGTAATTATATAAAAAAGTTGAGAGTTTAGATTTTTGAACTTCTTTGACCAAAAAAAAAAAAAAAAAAAAAAATCCATTTCCGTAATTTTAAAAGTATAATTTATTTCGAAATTTACCAGAAAAAACAGCTCCTCACAAATAGCTTAAGATTTCTGGCATTTTAAGAACACGATAAAGAATCAAAAACGCATTTTTAGCCGCTTAACCTATACATGAGAAATACAGTCTTACAAGGGGACCACCAAACATGATGCGCACAGATTTTGATGATTTTAAAGTATGTTGTAGGGGTCATACCCCTAATTATTCATGTCAAAGGTTTCTTTCAAATGGGCTTTAGTTTTCGAGAAATTTCGGGTTAAAGTTCAGTATGCGTTTCAAATACCCATTAGTTCGCGATGCTGAACAAGGTCTCCGTGGTGCAGGGCTAGCGCTCTGGATTTGAAAGCCGGAGATGAGGGTTCTGTGCTCGCCTGTGACTGTTACCTTTTTTTTTAAATAAATTTTATATAATTGTCGCGTTGTAAGTTTTATGCAGAATAATGAATTCTGCATCTTTGAACTTTTTGATATTTTCCTAATAAATTCTATTTACATTTTTGAATTTTTTGTGAAAATTTATAGTTTTTGCGCAATTTTTATTCTAATATTTCGGTTGACAAAAATCCAAACTAATTTATGTCTTGATATCTCGTCTTTTTAAAATGATTATTGTTTACATTTATGTATATTTACTTATTTATTTACCGTATTTATGAAATAATGCATTTTTTTTATTTGCATTTTCTATTTAAATAAATTTAAATGATTAAGAAAAAATTAACAAAATAATATATCCTTTTAATATTAGATTTGTTCTAAATATATTGAAATATGTTAACTGCTGAAATACAAAAATATTTATCATCACCGACATCGACATTTTTAGTTTATTAAATATGGAACTAATTGTGTGATACATATAGCAAAAATATATTCTAAACAAATTCCGCATTAAAAGTCGCCTATAAATATATTCTTTACGTAAATTGTTTTAACAATATTGGAAGAATGTATAAATTAGCATATTATATATTCTTTAAATACTTAAATTGTGATAAATATATTAAAAAATGCATTAAATTTGAAAAAGAAATTATTTCAAACTTAGTAAATGTCTGCAAAGGAAGCTAAACGAAATTGATAAAAAGAAAATTTTATTTATTCTGATATTACCGTAAAAGTCATTGCAGACGATTTTTTTTTCGGATATTTTTTATATGTATTGTAATTAACAAACGATTTTTCTTTTCTAGTTGGATTTTTCTGTATGGCATCGACTTGTTAGAATGAAAAAAAAATTAATTGTAATACATTATTTTTTAGTTGTGCAAATCAAAAATGATGTTGAGTTTGAACTTTACTGTGAAATGTATTTAAATAACATAAAAAAAAATATATAACTGGCTAAAACTTGGATATAAGAGTTATTGCTTTAATATTTTATTACTCCTTTCAAAGTATGTTGTTGGAATTAACTAATCATATACATACCTTTAAAAGATTTGAAATAAAAATCTTTTGTATAAATTATAAAAAAAAATGTATAAAATTCATTTAAAATTTCATAAAGTTAAAAAAACTATAATTTTAGAACGGTTATTAAAATATAAAGAGTAAATAATAATAATAAAAAATAAACAAAATCTAGACATGAATTAGTTTGAAATTTCGTCAATAGAAATATTATTTTCAAAACTGCACAAAAAAAGAACTATAAATTTTCACGAAAAAATTGAAAATGTAAATAGAATTTATTGGAAAATATCAAAAAGTTCAAAGATGCAGATTTCATAATTCTGCATAAAACTTACAACGCGACAAATATGTAAAATTTATTAAAAAAAGGTAAAAGTCACAGGTGAGGACAGACCCTCATCTCCGGCTTTCAAATCCAGAGCGATAGCCCAGCACCACGGAGACCTTGCTCAAGATTGCGAACTAATGGGTATTTGAAAAGCATACTGAACTTTAACCCGAAATTTCTCGAAAACTAAAGCCCATTTGAAAGAAACCGTTGACCTGAATAGTTAGGGGTATGACCCCTACAACATACTTTAAAATCATCAAAATCTGTGCGCATCATGTTTGGCGGTCCCCTTGTTAGAGGTTGGGGGAAAAACTTATACATTATTTCTGTTGTCAACACCCCTTTTTCTATGCATTTACAAAACGCACAACAATGAATGGAGTATCATTCGAAAGGCTTTTTTAACCGGCTTCTGACATAGTACATTCACATTTCGTTGAAACATGTTTTATGATTAAAAATTGCAGTTAATTAAGAATTAAATCGGCATTGTTTTCATAAATGTACCGTATATACTGGTGTATAAGTCGACCCCTTAGTTCTTACGCAAAATTTTGCAAAAAATTGAATTTTCGTGTATAAGTCGAACCACATTTCTGGTAGTATATAGAAAAATGATTTGTAATCGAGAATAAAAAAAAATTAATAAATTTTCATTAAGTTAATAAACAACTTTTTTCTATTTTCTACTTTTTTCTGTTTCTAATGGGACATTTAGAAGTATTTTGAAACATATTCACATCAATTTAATGATACTTAAAAAGAAAAATTCTTTGAAAAATCCATTCAAGCCTTATTTACAAGGTAAACAACTTCTTAAACTGCAAAAATATAGTACTTCTTTGTATTGTAGGACTTTTAGGAGAGAAATCTAGAAGCATTCTCAAGTTGAACTCCTTTTAAAAAGCGGATTTAAATGTTGAAAGGAATGCCCCTGTATTGAAGGGAATTCTATCAAAAGAGAAAATGAGTGCAGAACAATTACAGGGACATTATTGCTGAGCTTTTTTTGTCAATCACAGGGAAATGACCATTGTCCGCTTTTATCTCTCTCTCTCCAACCTAGAATCATATGTGTGACTTGCCCATTCACCGATCATCTGCAAATAAAAACATGACTCCGGTATTTCACTTCGCTACTTCACACTTCTTACGGACTGTGACGTCACATGCAAAGCAGAACAAGCGCCACATGTATAGCAGAACAAACACTCGAACCTCTAAAGTTCTGTCTTTAAATGCATTGTTATTGTTGCATAGCACGTGTTCCATCAAGCTCAATCTTTATTAAAATTTTTGGATTTCTCGATAAAAAACATTTTTTTTAACTTACTCGTCATATAAGTCGACCCCCTATTTTCAACTCCCAAATTTTGTCTAAAATTCTTCGACTTATACACGAGTATATACGGTAGTTTTTCGGACGCTATCCATTCTCAAATAAATGTTTTCGTGTTCAACAAACATTTTACAGAAAAACATGATAAATTAATTAATTATAACATTACAGTTAAAATTAATATTATTTTGTTACTCTTGCATGTATAAATTCAATTACACAGCTGAAAATGCTTAATTGATCATGGATAGCATCTTAAGAGCCATTATTCAGGTTTTAGATAATTAATTAATACACTATAAAACCTACTCGGAAAAGTTTCCGAAAATCAGTGGCAGCAAAATAAACTTTGCTTTTATAAATGCTTCTTTAAATATTGAAAATGTATTTTTTATCGGAAGATAAAGAACGCATTTCGGAATCGTGGATAGCTCGGAAAAGGTTATTCTATATTTTCGTTGCATGATTATATTTTATATTTATTTTCCTAGATTAAAAGAAACATCGGGTTTTTTGGGGTTTTTTAAGTGTATATTATATTTTTAAAATTCTGAAAAGATTTTTTTTTCGGGGATTTTTTCGGGGAGCGAGGAGTTATCAAGGCAGTTCACAAGTCCAATCGCAACTTTTTTATTTAATCGCAAACTCAATTTTGAGGTTGCGAGTTTAGATCTGTAAACTGACTTAACAATTTAAAAAAAATCTATTTCTTGATTTTTTTTAAATTTAATATATTTCCGAATTTTCTAGGAAAATAAGTAACCGCCGACTTTGGAATGTAATTTTAAAATATTCACAAAGTTTTCCCCCCTTACCTGGAGCCGTGGATTTATCCATGCGTAAATACGGGTTAGGTTCCCTTAGAAAGACCCCCACGAAGGGCTCTCATCCCGGGCCTATATCCCAAGTGCAGATAATTGGCCGTCAATAATCAACCCAACCCCCTTACCTGGATGTGCATATGATGGATGGACTTTTTACCTAACCTTATTATTATTATTATTATACACTATTATTCATGTGCTACGTCGCTGAGACTGACATGTTGCTTCTTTATTTAGTTTTTAAAATGTCAAAAATCTTAAGCTATTCAAGGTAGATTTCATCCCCCAAAAATTTGAAAATATATTATCTTTTAAAAATTCGGGAGATAATTTTTTTTATTACTGTTAAGTCAGTTCACAAACTCGCAACTTTATTATACATTCGCGAAGTGAATTTTAATTTGAGGCGCATGAAATTGAAAGGTGTGCTAATTCGCAAAATCTTTCATATATGTTTACCGATTCATAAAATAATAGATATGAAAAACATTTTTATGAGGATTTACATTTAATAATCTCACATATTTATATTTCTTATGCGCTGGAAAATAATAAGCTTAATATAGAATTTTTGTTAATTAAGTCTTCGGATTCAAAATTTAGGTGGCGAAAAAACACGGTTAGGACGCTTAAAGGTTTAAAAAAAAATTGAAATCCAAAATAGTTTTCAATTCTTTGATGAAATAGTTTGTTTTTAGACCTTTGTTTGGATCTATAAAAGAAAAAAAGCTGTCAAAGTTGACAGAGGTTTCGATCGCGACAGACCGAAAACGATCATAATACGTATAACTTAAAATGTAAAACATTATCAAAAAATGAAAAATGCTTTCATTTTTTAAAAATCAGTCCATTAGTTGTGCAAGCTAATTTCATTCTTTTACCTAAGAAAAAAATATATCTTGAATGTGTCAGAAAGTTTCGAGCGGAAAAACATTCTTTTGAGAACCGCTTTAAACCTAGTAATTTATTAAAAAGTATTCAGAATATATTTGTTTTACAAACCTTCAAATGTGTATTTCTTATCTATATGCGTCGATAAGAATGCGAAGTTGTTTTTCTTTACAGATTTTTAAAAATTCCAGAAATCTTAAGCTAATAAAGACGAGGTGGATTTTTCCCACAGAAAAATTGGAAATATATTACATTTTAAAAATTAAAAAAATAGAAAAAAAATAGTACAATATATATATGTTTAATTGTTAAGTTACATTACAAATTCAAAGTCGCAAATTTCTTACGTCTTCGCGTCAATTTTAAGCTGAGACACATGAAATTGAAAGGTGTGCTCATTTAAAAAAGAATTTGAAATCCAAAATCGTTTTCAATTTTTTGATAATGTAATATGTTTTTAGACCTTTTTTTAATCTATTAGAAAAAAATAAAAAATAAATAAATAAATCAGCTGTCGAAGTTGACGTTTTAGACAGATTTTTCGAACGCGATAGAATGAATATGATTAAAATGAAACAAAAAGAACTTCCATTTTAAGATGTAAAACATTATCGAAAAATGAAAAATGGGTTTTTTAATTCATTTCAATAGTGATTCACGTTAAATTCTTGTATTCACGTTGAAAAACGTCCATGAATGTATCAAAAAGTTTTGCATGAAAAAATACTTTTTGAGATCTGTCTTAAAATTAGCAGTTAAATGTAAAAAAAAAAAAAAATAATAATAATAATAAATAAAATCCCCTTACTTTTAAGACTGTATTTCTTATGTATGTTCTACGTCGCTAAGAATGCGATGTTCATTCTTTATAGATTGTAAAAAATGCAAGAAATCTTAAGCTATTCAAGAGTGGGTGAATTTTTTTTCAGGAAAATTTCGAAATATATTAATTTTTTTAAATTAGAAATAGATTTTTTTTGGGACAAGGATATTCTCAAATCCAAACTCTGAACTTTCTTAAGCATTCGCGAAGTAAATTCTAAACTCAGACGCCTGGAATTGGAAGGTGCACCTTTAAAAGAAATATATATATATATATATATATATATATATATATATATATATATATATATATATATATATATATATATATATAAATAATGAGAATAATAATAAATTTTCGAAATCGAATATCGTTCTCTATTGTTCGATACAGAAAATGGATTTTAGATTTTTTTTTTATGTATAAAAAAATAATGTTGACAAATTTGATGTTTTAAACAAACTTTCGGAACGCAATAGCCCGGAAATCGTCAAAATGAGACAACAATAATTTATAACTTAAAAGGAAATATATTATAGAAAAATGAAAAATGTTAATCGTTTCTAAATCACTGCAATATTTATACAAGATAATTTAATGATTTTACTTTACAAAAATGACTGCCAATGTGTCATAAAATTTTGCGTGTAAAAATACTCTTTTGAGAAACGCTTTAACTGTCTAGTTCTTAACTAAACACTAGTTTTTAACTAAAAAATCTTAATGGTATTTTCCCATTTGACAAACTTATATAATTTCCCCTTTTCCATACAGAAACTGATATTTCTATCACATATAGGAAGAAGGGGGACAAAACAACCAAGGATTAGAATATAAAAACGATGTCTGTTAAAAATAAAATGAAGGGAAAAAGGGCACCAGAAAACGCTTTCTGTACTTATAAAAAGCATAATTGATTTCTGTAATATTCTCATGTGTAACTTAAATTTATATCATTTAATTAATAAAAAATATACCATTCAAATAATCATAGATGACATTTAAAATACAATACAATTATAAATCCATTCTACTCGAAAAAAAACCCTTCTAGGTATTGCAATTCTGTATGACACTAATTTCAAAACTTTTATCATTTAAATGGTGTAAAGAATATGTCGAAGAAATTTTTTGTCTTTTGTTGAAAAGCCACAAAAACAACCTAAAGAAGTTACAATGACAAAACACGTAGTTGTAAAACATGATGGTTGCCTGTTTTGTGGAGCTGGTCCTGTCAATCCCTGGAATATGTAGCAAACTGTAAATGAAAATCTAAACCTTTGGTTTGAACCGCGCCCGATTTCAATGAATTTCATGTGTGACAGTTGTACACAGAATTTTCAAAAGGATTTTCAAAAGGATTTTCAAAAGGATTTTCAAAAGAATTTTCAAAAGGATTTTCAAAAGGATTTCCACGGACAGTAGTTTGAGTCAAAGAATTAAGAGGATAATCTCTATACCTTATTATTCTCTAAAGCCTCTACTTTGTGTCCTTTTGGGAGTGGTAAGGTAACTTTCTATAATGAAACAAAGCGAGAAATGTCCCACGCCGCATTCTCTATCATAGCTCTTAGATTGACAGAAAAAAAAGCTTTATAAATGATTTTTTTTTTTTTTTTTTTTTTTTTTTTTTTTTTTTTAAGCTGAATTGAGACGTTTGGGGGATAGACGTCTGTTTCATTACGGTTTTGACTGAAAAAACTAATTACAAAAATAAGGGAAAGGAATTTTCGGAAATTTACTGTTGCTTCGATCAGGGTGTCAGGTCGATCACGCTAGGACGGGCAAAAAGCTTTTCAGGTCCGGTTTTGCCCGTCCTGGCCACCACCTATCTACGGGCTTGATGCACCAGCGAACTGGCCGATTCCAAAGAAAAGAATGCTTTTTCGAGGAGTTTTAAATTAATATATCGACTAACAATTTGATTACACATCAAAGATAGACATCTAATTTTACACATCAAAGAAAATAATAGTTTGCAATTTTTTAAAATTTGGCTGTTTAGGGTAATGAAAAATAATTATAAACATGTTGTAAACATTTCAATTAAACTAGAAATCTAATAGTACAAAAACAGTAGTATGAAGAGAATAGCTATGAAATAAAATAAAATTTAACAAAGGGAGAAAAATACATTTTTTTTTATGTATTAACAATCTGTGGTAACCTCACCTTGTATTAACAAAGCGAGGTCTTTTCTAAATCCTCTATAGATATACCTTAGTTCAGTTGATATTTTTTAAATATCAGATTTAATAATATTCCTGATAAAGGGAGAATTTTTAACAAAATTTTAACAAAAATTTCGAACTACATTGAAATTAAAATTTAATAAATTTCCAACTGCATAAAAAACCATTTACATGTTTTTAGAATAAAATGAAAGCTGTCTTCATTCATCACAAATTAAACAATGACCTGCCTTTGAATCTTTCTGCTTTAGGTATTTATTAATTAAATCATACTTATTTGTAAAAAGAGTTTATTACATTTGACATTAAGATTTAGCAATTTAGAAATACAATATGCCAAATATTTTAATCAGAAAACTCTCAAAGCGTTTTAAAAAGTATTGACGTCCTTTATCTTTAATGGGTAGGAGGATAAACTAATTTTAAGAAAAAATTCTGAAACACATTTTCCCCCCTATATTCTATCACATTATAAATGTTCGTATGCTATTTAAAAAAAAAAAAAAATGTATCATTATAATTATATATATAAAAAAAATCCGTATTTTTATAAAACAAAGCTGTTTTTTAATGATCTGTCCTTAGCTTTTTACTGAACCAATTATGATGTATATATATATAATTCTTAATGAAAGCAGTTTATTTGTAGATGTGTCTGCAGTATTTTTTTAAATTTTTTAAATATTCTCCTTTTTATATTTTAATTTTAATTTAAAAAAGTTTTTTTTATGAAATATCTTCACAATGGTGACTATTGGGTTACTTCCATTGTTACAGAGATAAAGTAAATAATGGGAATTACTATATCTTTACTGATGTCATTTCTTCATTACTATTTAAAATATATAAATTTGATATATAAGAATTTATAACACCCTGTAATAATATACTATTTTTAATTGCTAAATGGTGTAAAATAAAATCGTTAAAAACAGTAAAAAGGGTTTAAATTGATTGTTTTCATGTTTCGGTTCCATCGAAGCCATTATCAAAACAAATCAGAATATTCTAAAATTGCACGATATATGATGTAATGACTTGAAACGCCATAATTTTTTTCTCGTAGTTTTACAGATTATATATACATTTTTTATTTGTATGTTTTCCAATTACAGGGATGTCCTTGGAAATTTTACTTGGAGGGAAAACATTCAAGTAAATAAATAAATAAATAAAATAACGTGAGTAATTTGAAAGAGTACGTGAAAAATTAAATGATGGAGTTTCACATTATTATATTAGAGAATTCATGCAATTTTAGAATATACTTATTTGTTTTGATAATGGCTTCGACGGAGTCAAAACATGTAAAGAATCTACATGAAGTACTATTTTTCTAAATCGAATAGTTGAACAACTCAACACTTTAACAGGGGAATTCTTATTTCTTATTTAGATATTTTAAAGTTGTTTGTAGTCATTTTTATTTTTAATTTTGGTTTAAGAATTAAATTCTTGAACTCCCGTATGTAGAACGGGTTAAACAGCTAGAAACATTATTAAAATATAAGGCAAACGATTTTTCACCACAGTAGAAAAACTTTAACTTAAGATCGCACCTTTCCTAATTCCAGCCCTGCATTTACACATATAATATTTAAAGTACTGTATTTAAAATATGCAATACAATGAAACTTACCTTCAATATAGTTTTAATCATTAAAACATTTTTTTTTTACTGTTTTAAAGTTTTTATTTTTAGCCTTTTAGCAATTAAATGTAGTATACATAAATCTGCTGTAATAAAATCAAAAAATGACGTTACGTTTAAAAAAAACACACATTTCTTTCATACAGCTTTTACTTTTCAATACTTTTTCGTTTCGCTCATACTGAGTTTGAGACGTTAATCTCAGAGGGAGACGAGATACTTCAGTGAATAAGAATGACGTCATAGTAAAAAGGAAACTAGTATTTTCTTTAATAAAACAAAATATTTTACTATGAATGCGCCTAAAAGAAGAAATCTCTGGACTTCGCGTTTACTCACATTAGAACCTCAAGTGAAAAGTGCGAAAGTCCACATGCAAAATTTTAGCTAACAAACATGATATCAAGTTAAGAAATATATTTATTATAATCTACTGCATGTTAAAATATTTCTAAAATTGTCAATATGAATATGAGAAAGCACGCATGTAAATTTTGAGACGGTTAAAATGACGTCAAATTAAGATTTCGTTGAAACAAATTATAATTCTATCAAAGTGGCAAAATTTTGCTGATTTTTTCATTAATTAACACCAGTTGATAACTTCATAATTACTTATTTTGATTACATGTTAGTGATTACTTATATGAATACAATTTAATTTTTGAATAATTTTAAAAATTTTAAATTAATGGAAATTTGGTAACTTTAGTTTAAAAAAATACATTTGTTTTAAGAGTTAGGTCAACCAATGTAAAATTTATTTTTTATTGTAATTACTTTTATATATATATATATTTTAATATAAATTCAAGTTAACACTTTTAAATAGTTACAATCGTTGAATTCGCCACGTTCCGACTCGTATAAATAAATATTATATGACTGAGGCAGAAATATTTAATTAATTATAAATCCTAAATTTTATTTTTTAAACTTCAAAGAAAACAAGAAATATCCCTATATTTAAATAAGTTATTTTATTGTATTAAAAAAAAAAGAAGAAGAAGATTTTACTGAACAGAGAAATTAAGAAGTATAAGAAGTATATGATAAAACGAATGTCGCTGAAACAAAAAACCCAAGAAATAAATTTTACAAGTTAATAAAATTTAACATTTTACCAAAAGTTGTTTTACATAAGCAAATATCTATTTTTTTTTTTTCGCATTACTATTTTTTAAATGGTTTCTTTACGCCATTTCTTTATTTTTTAAACATACACGCCAACATTTATTTCGTACCATTTTGACATTCTCAGTTAGTGAAAATAATTTTGAATTTGTTTAATTATACAGTAATTTCTATTAAAATGAAACCTCTGTATTGCGGAATCTTATTTAAATATCTTAAGTAAAATGCAACTCACTATAGGCTAATTCCATGCGTGAATGTTGTGTAAGTCACATAGCCGCAAAAGTCTACCGTTCTTGGCCACCGGTATTTTCTCTTTCACTTCTTTACTGTATTTAATTGTAGATATATGGGATTGAATAAGACAAATTTTCCTTTACTATAATACTGGTAGTCAAATACCGCAGCCATTTACATATCTGTGACTGACACTATATCCACGCGTGGAATTAGCCTATAATGATGATTTCCTTCTGAATTTTGACGATATTCTGTTAAAATGTTTATATAAGTTGGTCTTGCTATTAACTTACAAAGGGAAAAGAAGCACTGTGATACACGAATACGAGTTTAAAATAATTTTCTCTAAAATCTTATATCTAATTGTTTATTCAATGCATTTCAAATTTCAGTATAATAATGCTTTTATACGCTTTCAAGTTTTCTGTAATTTTTATTGAATTTATTTGAAAATTCTTTATGTTATAATAAATAAAATATGACTTTAAAAAAGAGAGAAGCGTTGAAATTTTTAGAAAAAAGCGTGTTATTATTATGAAAATACGTTCTACAGACCTCATAGTATTTCAACTTATCTTCATCGGAAGTAATACAAAAGTTCATGATTTAGGCTTATCGAAATTATTTCTTTTTAAAATTCAAATTGGTGGTGGTACCTTTTCCCAGATTTAGTTAAATATATTCTTAAAACACTAGCATCTATTTAATCTTGGTTGTAAGTTTCAGAGTTTGTTGTATTTTTTATGCATTTCTCAAGGAGAAAGTGGGGGGGGGGGGTAAATTCTTGCAAATAAAATAAAATAAATAATAATTACTTTCCTTTTTTTCTCTTTTTTTTTCGCTGAGTGTAATTATAAGAAATCCGATTAAATAAAATCTAAATGCTATACAGAAAATCTGCCCAAAATGTGGTTAGAAATTTCGTTATAGTGTTGAACATGAATTGCATGCATGAGGTGTGTGGGAGGGTCGCATGTTCCGGAATTTAGGTGCTCTAATTGTACCATTAAAAGCACCCCCTTCAAAAAAAAGGGGGGGGGGTAGGTGTGATTTTCAGACTTTAGTATAATTTATACATTCCCCAACAGTAACTTAAAAATGGTCTATTTAAAAAAATTGCTTATAATGCTAAGGGTAATGATAATATGAATCAAGGTAAAATATTACATTATTAAGTTATCGCTTTTAAAGAGTGTCAGAGAGCGGTATCAAATATTTTAATTTTATTAAGTTGTACGATGCAGCATTATGTTTTACTGTACCCTTTACAAGAAAAAACATCGAATATCGGTACTTAAAAATACACCAGCAAAACCCGATGACACAAAACTATTTTATTTAGAATTTACTAATATAAATAACAGTGTGCCCTTCTGTGCATGAACATACTAAATACTCAAATTAGAAACAAATAATAACAAATGAAAAAAAAACTAAAACATCATAAAAGACTTATGAGATGTCTTCAAAATTTTTTTGTTGGGTAACTGAAAAAAAGATGATTCCACTTATTTAAATAAAAATCTGACAAAAAAAAAAAAAAAAAAAAAAAAAAAAAAAAAACATTTTTTTGTTTAATTTTTTTTATAATCATGTTTAGAAACTTTCAAATTTTCATAAATACCTCTCTAATACTCGTAGAGTTTCATATTTTGGTACTTAGATTCGAATTCTGGCTGCGCCACTGGCTATAGATTTGTATATTGGCAACAAAGTATGCTAAAATTTAGTTCACTTAGGAAACGCATAATACAGTTGATTTATAAACACCAAGTAATAGGCAAATAAATCAGTTCAATTTAAAAACGAGTATCACAATACTTTCAGCTTTTATTGCTCTTAAATAGTACTGTAACCGAATTATTTTGTTTTCCCCTGTAAATAAACGATAAATGCTATGCACACCATATTCTATAATAAGCATCTTGTACTGCATCTCAATGTTATAATCAATTTCAATAAGTTTGAAATAGTACGAGTATATATACCCTATTAAAAATCCATGAGCGTATCTATGTATGTAACCTCAAAAACTCGGAAACCCCAGGGCGCAGGGCTACGAAATATGGCACACGGGTTGCCGGTAGGGGGCCCATGAACGATAGGGGCAAAAAATTCGATTTTTTTAATTTTATGTTTTTGACGATTTTTTTCCTTTTTTATGATCAACCCGTAATCGCGCGAGTTCTAACCAGTTCTAAATGTTTACTGCAATGTGAGATATACATATTGCGTACACCACGCTGCAATACTAAACAGCTGTAGCGGATATTACGATAATTATTTTACCTCGCATGCAAATAATTAGAGATTATTTAATTGCGCTTAATTATTACCTTTTTTAAAAAATAAAGAAAAACATTTTATCACAAACATCAACAAAACTTTTTATTCTATTTATTCCGTTATTCCAAAGATATCGTTTTATCGTCTGATGCCAAAGCAACATGACAAATTAAATTTCATTAAAAAAAATGCACAGTAGTAGAAAAATATTTTTCAAATAATTTATAATATAATTATTTTTCTAAATCGAATAGTTCAACAACTCAACACTTTAACAGGGGAATTCTTATTTCTTATTTAGATATTTTAAAGTTGTTTGTAGTCATTTTTATTTTTAATTTTGGTTTAAGAATTAAATTCTTGAACTCCCGTATGTAGAACGGGTTAAACAGCTAGAAACATTATTAAAATATACCGCAAACGATTTTTCACCACAGTAGAAAAACTTTAACTTAAGATTAACTTACCTTTCCTAATTCCAGCCCTGCATTTACACATATAATATTTAAAGTACTGTATTTAAAACATGCAATGCAATGAAACTTACCTTCAATATAGTTTTAATCCTAAAAGGCGACGTATTTTCAGAAAATCTACACAGAATTTGCGCTTAATAACGCAGCTTTTCACCTACAGTTAGCGCTGGTTCGATCACGTGTATGAAAATACGTTTCTATTCATTAGCTATAAACAATCTTTAAGAAGAACAGCTATTTCATACACTGGTAGCAATGTGGATTAAGGATTCCCAACTACTCTATTAGAACTGAATATTAAAAAGTATTTGTATTGGCTGATAATTGAGTAGAATTCGACAGGACGATGTTTTCACATAAGTGGCATTGGCAACTCTGTGACAATAGAAATTGGAATGCGGGCATTGGAATTTGCTGCAACTGAATTTTCCCTATATTTCCTGCAAGCCCCCTTATTTTTAACTCGACAACTACTTAAAAGGCATTGTTATTTGACAAGCACTGTTCTCCCCCCCCCCCTAACCCCTTCTTAGTCTGTTAAATTGTTCCTTGGAGAACTGGACTCCATCTAGGAGTTAAAGAGAAATACTTCACGTTACCTTGTTTCTTTTTAAAACTATAACCATATTTGAGAAATTTAAATTTTCGTTTCGGCAAATAAATCTTGAATTTATGTTAAATATTAGGTTCTAGAATAGCTAAGCCACACAGTGCGAAATTTAAAGAATCGTATAGCATCAAAGATGACTTTAGGCAGGGCCTGATCAACTCTATGTAGGACCAGGGGCACAAGGGCCATGTTGAGGGCCGCTTTCTGAAGAAAACTGCATTTTAAACATGACAAACATCTTTATGTGCAAAATTAAAAATTTAAACAATAGCTTTATGAGAAAGGAATATAGTACAGAGAGATGTAAAAATGCATTACAGAATTATGGGGGGGGGGGGGGGATTTCTGCACTACATACTATTTAGAGCAAGTAAAACTCTAAACCTAAAGGATTGAATGAAAGATGTTTGGTATAATATCAGTTCTTCTCAGAATTTTGAAGATTAATATTACATTTCATTGTCGTTAGTGAAGAACAAGGAGATGATTTAGTTTAGCTGAATGAGATTTATTTTTCTATGAGCTAATATGGCATTTTGCATTAATTTGTATATTTCGAGAGTGGACAAAATGCATTTTGGGGCCCTTTGAAAATGTGGACCTGGGGCGCAAGCCCCATGTGACCCTGGTGATAATCAGGGCTCTGACTTTTAGTAAATCGGAATATGTGTTACACAAATATTTTGATCTAATGATTAGATATATAAATCAAACTGTCACACTAATGCATCATACTTGTTTATGCGTTATAAACCTCCTAAGAATGTCGAAAATGCCATAAAATCATTTAACCCATTTATGTTCGTAAACGTATCAAATTTTGTAAATGTTCTTAATGCGTCAAAAGTTTTTTTTTTACGATTTTCGTTAAAGACAGAAGATTTTTCAAAAAATTTTGTCAAATTTGGAGTTTTAAACCGAATTTCCGCACGCTACAGCGCAGGATATATACATGCAGGATATATATATATATATATATATATATAAAACAAGCCGTCTTAAACAACAAAAACTTAAAACTCAAGATGTAAATCATATATCGGAAAATGAAAAGAAAAAAAAAACAGCCGTCTTGAGACAACAAAAACTTATAACTCAAGATGTAAATCATATATCGAAAAAAAAAAACTGTTTGATTACAAATTACTTCAATAATCACACACGCTTTTATGTTTAAAAATGAGCAGAAAGTTTTCCGT
Organism: Maratus michaelseni; assembly: GCA_963931845.1. Lineage (NCBI taxonomy): Eukaryota > Metazoa > Arthropoda > Arachnida > Araneae > Salticidae > Maratus > Maratus michaelseni. The sequence continues at coordinate 174,743,916 of OZ007597.1, read as the reverse complement.
TATTGAGAAGGGAAAAATGTTTTTTTTTCTTTGAGAATTGCCTTAAATTTTATTTTTATGAGACAACCCTGAAGCTATAGAGATATTTAAGAACCATTGCTGAGTTAAAACGAAATCAAGTGATTTCGAGGGCTTTTCTTAAATACAAACTATTTGCTGACACAATTTATAAGTCACTTTTGTTCCCAAACGTATCAAATTGGTAGGTACTCTTATTCAGAAACTATGTGTCAAAAGTTTTCTCCGTTTTTCGTTCAAAGCAGATATTTCAAAAAATACTGTCAAAGTTGATGTTTTGAACCGAATTACCGGACGCGTCAGCGCAAGAAATGAAAGGAAAAAACAGCCGTCTTGAGACAGCAACAACTTATAACTCAAGTTGTTATTTATATATTGGAAAATGAACAAAAAAAAACTGTTCGATTACAAATTACTTTAATAATCATGCTTTTATGTTTAAAAACGATTAAGAAAGTTTCTATTTATTAAAAAAGGACTTTTTTTTTTTGAGAACTGTCTTAAATCTTACATTTATAAACCAACCATGAAAGATATAGAGATATTCTAACACCATTGCTGAGTTGAAACGAAATCGAGTGAGTCAAACTGGGTTGCTTTCTGACGTATTTTTTAACTCATTTTTGTTCGCAAACATATCAGATTGGCACGTGCTCTTATTCAGAAAATGTATATCGAACTATTTTTTTTTTAATTTTTCGTTAAAGGCAGAAGATCTTTCAAAAAATTATGCCAAATTTGGTGATTTAAACCGAATTTCGGCACGCGACAGCGCAGAATATGAAGAAAAAAAACAGTCTTTTTCAGACAACAAAAACTTATAACTCAAGATGTAAATCATATACCGAAAAAAAAAACTGTTTGATTACAAATTACTTCAATAATCACACACGCTTTTATGTTTAACAAGAACGAAAAATCATGCTTCAAGCATAGATTATGTAACACTTTCCAACGCTTCCAAAATAATTTTACAAATCATACCGTTTAATAAGCTAAAAGATAACATCTAAGTAATCCGAATACTTTTATTCAGCCCTGTATAGGATCTATAGATTTGTATATATACTACATAGGATAATAAATTTTAGTTCAGTTAGGAAACGCGTAGCACAGTTTAAAAGTCTCCGTCTGGAGTTAAATAATACGGAAATGTGTTCGCGAACTTTTGTGCTGCCCTGTATAGGATCTACAGAATTTATACACACCACGTAATAGACAAAAAGCGAGTTAAAATTAAAATCGCTTTCAGTAACTTAAAACGCACTTCGAGGAATTATTGTTAACAGACAGTAGAGAATTCTTTTGTGTGTCCCTGTAAATGAACGATAACTGCTATACACGCGATATTCTGTAGTAAGCCTCTTGTAATGCACCTCATATAAATTTCAATGCGTTTTAAATATGGAAACATTATTTAAATAAACCGCAGACGATTTTTCTCCATAGACGTAATGTAACGGAATTCTTTTGACTGTCCCTGTACAGTAAGTATAAGTGCTATGCCCACCCTATTCCATGTTAAGCTTCTTCTAATACACCTTAGTGATATATATAAATTTCAATGCGTTTAAAATAGTGAAACATTATTTAAATAAACCGCAAATGATTTTCCCCCATAGACCGCAATGTAATGGAATTCTTTTGAGTGCCCCTGTAAAAAAACTATAAGTGCTACACACTTCCGTTGAAATAGGGAACATGCTATAGATAACGACTATAACATATAAAAATTGCAGAGCAATCCGAGCATATTTACGGGAGTTAGAGCATGGACAGACGGCAGACGGCCAGACGGCAGACGGCCAGACAAACCGAAGTCATAAACACTTTTCAACTAGGTTGGAAAGTGTTAAAAATGAGCAGAAAGTTTTCCGTTATTGAGAAGGGAAAAATGTTTTTTTTTCTTTGAGAATTGCCTTAAATTTTATTTTTATGAGACAACCCTGAAGGTATAGAGACATTTAAGAACCATTGCTGGGTTGAAACGAAATCGAGTGATTTCGAGGGCATTTGTTAAATACAAACTATTTGCTGACACAATTTATAATTCACTTTTGTTCCCAAACGTATCAAATTGGTAGGTACTCTTATTCAGAAACTATGTGTCAAAAGCTTTCTTCGTTTTTCGTTAAAGGCAGATCTTTCAAAAAATACTGTCAAAGTTGATGTTTTGAACCGAATTACCGGACGCGAAAGCGCAAGGAATGAAAGGAAAAAACAGCCGTCTTGAGACAGCAACAACTTATAACTCAAGTTGTTATTTATATATTGGAAAATGAAAAAAAAACTGTTCGATTACAAATTACTTTAATAATCATGCTTTTATGTTTAAAAACAAGTAAGAAAGTTTCTATTTATTAAAAAAGGACTTTTTTTTTTTTTTTGAGAACTGCCTTAAATCTTACATTTATGAACCAACCATGAAAGCTTAGAGATATTCTAACACCATTGCTGAGTTGAAACGAAATCGAGTGATTCAAACTGGGTTGCTTTCTGACGTATTTTTTAACTCATTTTTGTTCGCAAACCTATCAGATTGGCACGTGCTCTTATTCAGAAAATGTATATCGAATTGTTTTTTGTTTTTGTTTTTTTTAATTTTTCGTTAAAGGCAGAAGATCTTTCAGAAAATGCTGTCAATGATGGCGTTTTAAACTGAATTTCCGATCGCGAGCGCGAAGGGGAAAAAAATACTGACTGCTCGGCCTATCGGCACACGTAGATCTAGAAGACGCAGACCGTGGGACGCCGGTTTATTGGGGACCGCCCACTTCGAAATCTACCCGGCAGGGATTTTTTTGTTTTTATTTTTTATTTTTTGCAGTTAGTTTTTAGCCCTATAAAAAACTTGTCAATATAAAAGTTGTAGATAATATTAAGATGATTTATAATAAATTGTATTAAAAGCTACCTATTGCAGCCGTTCGGAGGAAAGCAATTCAAAAAAATTTTGGTATATTTTTACCGATCATGGAATGGTGGACAAGAGTACTTGTATGCAAACTTTCCCTTTGCTTGTTCACTACATATATCATAAGATCTCTAAAAGAAATATGCATTCGATTGGTTATCATTAATGGTTTTAGTTTGCCTCGCTATACGAAGAAAACATCAATAATGAATTTTTCGTGAAAATAATGGAATCCTAAGTTGTTATAATAAAATTTTAAACATTAGTTTACTAATAATATAGTTCGTTCTTTTTTAGGGGGGTGGGAGGGAAACCGCACTCCCTTCCTAAATCTTTCAAAATGTAACAATTTTGGTCCCTTTTGGCCAATTTTAACTCTTTGGCACTCTCTTAAGGAAAATCCTGATTACTATCATGGGGACCCCCTCAAATGGCCCGGGCCAGCTTCCCGCATGGCCCTGTATTAGTCAAGCTCTGTGTGCATTTACAAGGGGAAAAAAGTTTACTTTTATTTTTTGTGAAGGTTTCACTAATTAAATGCAAATTTAAATTATGGAAACCAAAGTGGAAACCTATTAAAAATTCGAACAATCGATTAAGAAGCTTCAATTAACGCAAATTATAACTTTTAATCGATTTTGGCCTCTAATTAAAACATTTCTTTAAAGTTAACACTTGCTTGTAACCCATCAAAGCAAACTGATTAGCAACTTTAAAATTTTCACCCCAACACAAAAAATTCAGATTTGTAGAAGTTGTCGAAATTAGCTTCATTGTTCTAACAATCGGATTTCAATCCTTCAAAGATTTCATTTCTGGAATTTGGATACAATAGAAGGAGGAAATTTCTAGAACGCCACGCACTTACACAAAAGAGCAAAATTTTCTAGAAGTAGGCTTTATCTATAAAAGGATTATGAACAAACCTTTGCTAAAACCAGCACAAAAGAGAAATATGTCTATTAATACAATAATTTAGACAGTAAATTGATCTGGCAGTGTGTTTTGAAAGGTATTGAGTTGGGATGTTTCAGACAAATGATTAGCTTTTGACTGAAGTTACTTTGATTGAAATTTGTCTATAGTCCAGTGTAAGTTTATTATGGTCAATTTTCTCTATGGGGGTGCTAAAATAAATTTCTCCTATTGTGGAAGAAGCTCATACCTTGACGTCCTTTGTATGGGGATTAAACTTCTTCAGTAAATGAATGAAGGAAAGTTTTGAGTTACAGATTAAGTTGAACTGCCTATTGAAGAATAAACAGTATCTTTATGCATAAAAAGATGAAGTGTAAGCCATGGCTGTAACCAGCGAGAAATGTGAAAGGGGCTCTGAAGTATTTTTATGGGGCTAACATTCTTTTAACATTCCATAACAATCCTTTTGTATGGGGATTAAAATTTTCTCAGTAAATGTATAAACCAAAGTTTTGAGTTACAGATTAAGTTGAACTGCTTATTGAAGAATAAACAGTATCTTTATGCATAAAAAGATGAAGTGTAAGCCATGGCCGTAACCAGCAAGAAATGTGAAGGGGTGGCCTGAAATATTTTTGTGGGCTAACATCTTTTAACAATCCATATCTCTCATACAAACTAAATACAGTAAAACCTGCTTCTAAAGAGCCTACACTAGTCACGGGAAGAAACGCTCAAGCTAATGTTAAGTCTATGAGAAGGTTATTTTCAAATTTCTCGCTCGCATTTTAATTTTTTCTTTTCTCATAGGACAGCTGAGGTCGATCTCTAATGCTGTTAGATTTCACTTTTTTTAAATTTTTGTTAAAGTTTTTTATATAGGCGGACATTTGCAATTTTGGAACCGGTTCTGAAAGTGAAAGTACCCTTACACATATATATATATATATATATAAATTGGAACCAAAATCGAAGAGTAAAAACTAACACAACGTTAGAGATCGGCTTCAGCTATCCTATTCAAAAACAATCATTTAAAAATATTAAAATGCGAGCGAGAAATTTGAAAATAACCATCCCATAGGCTTAACATTAGCTTGCGCGTTTTTTTCGCATGACTAGTGTGGGCTCTTAAGAATTTCGTTGTAAAAAATCCCGTTATAGATAGGTTACATTATAAACGGTTCCTGTATAAACTCTTAAACGGCTATGTACGCTAATGGCACCTGGTGCATGTAAAATCCGTCGTGGGTGCAAAGCCCTCCAAGTTACCTGTGAATAATACCTGTGGGGGTGCCTAGTCAGGTGAGGGTCTCGTCACCTGATCAAGGTTCTAAATTACGAGACCTATTAAATCTGTCAATTCAACAAAGTTAATCAGAAACCTTGAACCGGCAAACAAAGATAACGGTAGCAAATCACAAGAGAGCAAGCACAACAGCGATGTGAACAAATCAATAGTCAGGTGGATCACAGTTATGCTGTGATCAGGCGATTTCCGCCCCGCACCCAGGTACTAACCCGTTAAGCTAAGCATTCATGCCGGGCAGGTAGGGGCCTGGTTAGCGGTATAAAAAAAAAAAAAAACTCTTAAACGGGAAAAACATTCCGAAGAAATATAAAACAAATTAGGAGCGGCGTACCTGCTATGACGAAAACCTATATGAAATAGAATTTCCCCTCATCCCGTGGGAGTTTGTTTTAGCAAATTTTTACTGTATATAATGCAATACATTTATTGCATCCGACACCTCATAAAAAAAAAAATAATAATTTTATTGACATTTTCATAATGAAAAAAATATCCATTTAACTCTGGTTAGCGTGAATTTTCCAATTCTCAAAGCCTATTTCTGTTTTCACATTTGTGAACTTATTTTGAAAAATGTAGTATGTAAAAATATTTCTGACTACATTCACAATTGATATAATAAGTAAAAAATATTAATTGGTGTTAAAACAAGCTTTAAACAACTGATTGCTTAACAAAAGTAGAACGAAGAAAAATCCAGCATTGAACACTGAATTAGGTTGTACTTTATAATTTAACTAGCTACCCGCCCGGCGTTGCCCGGGCCTGAGACAACAATCTCAATAACAATAACAATCTCAGTGCAAGGCGTTAACCCCCTCCCTCCCCATACCCGCAAATATAACACGTAATTAGTTCAAGAAAACCACCTTCATCTACATTAACGCGATCATTAAAAAAATAATTAAATTTTTCTGATAATTAGAACATAACGAATACACTACGCTAAAATAGCCGGCAGATGACAACACTTCCCATCCTCAATTTCAGATCTATATCTTAGTTATCTAAATTTTTGTTCATTAGTAAAAATTGGCAATTATTTTCTTTCATTTTCGCAAACTAAATGGAGGGATTGGCCAGAGAAACAGATCTCTTTGTAGTTCAGTTTTTAATGAAAGTAGATCCCTGTCTGAAACTTTCTTGGATTTATTTCACTGGCGCCAGCATATTTTTAGCAGTTTTTTGCATAAATTAAGAAAAATTACCGGCCGAATTTTTCAAAAATTGTTTAGATGGATGCAGATTTTTTTTTTTTTTTTTTAACATATGTTCAGAAATTTTCAAATTGATATCTTAATTAGTTTTCTTAAAATTCGCTAATTAGTAAAATAATTTCGAATTCGTTCTTTTCCGCTTGCAAGTCCAATGCGCTCGCCAGTTCGTTTCTTTCGCCATTTTGATTTAAAAGCTGTCATTTTAGAAGTGATGGTTAATGAGAATCTAATTAATATTTAGGCTAATTATCAAAATATTAAAATTCTGAGGGTCAGGTGCACCAAGAGAGTGATTGGACTACCTAAATCTAAATTTACAGACTTCTAGGTGCGCTAAATTTTCCTAGCCATCGCCAACAGACACACACAGAGCGAAACTTTATTTTATTAGTATAGATATTATCAGAAGAAGCTAGAGATGAGAGTAGGGGCTCATCCCACCTTGCCTCTATCTGGTTACGGGCTTGCTATAAGTTTGACGAACTCGAATAAAAAGGACTCTTTTTAAGTTGAACTCCAAAGTACAGTGTTAAAATTATCCAAAATTTGAATTTATACAAATGTGCATACTAAACAAAGTAAAGAAAGTATAAATGAACAATATTCAAGAATAGGAATAATTAAGTACCTTTATCTTAACCCATATTGGGCTGCTGTCTTATAAATAGGACATCTGTATAAATGTCCTAGAATGAAAATAGTAAAAGTAATTTAGATAAATCACGGTACGTAGAGGTGTTTATTTTTTAGTACCACTAATCCCGAATAATCTTCGCCTTATTTAATCGCAGATTTCTATGATTATAGAAACGAAGACTATTTGCAGCGGTCAATGCAGGTTTTCTTCTTTTCTTGGGGTCCATTTTGTGATATGTAAAGATTATTTTTGTAAAATTTATTATATTTTTGTTAAAATAACATTTTGTAACGAAAGATGATATCCAGTAACTCAAATTCAAACCATGCATTTTTTAAGAACTTGTTTTGTTTGCAAATTAGACATTTTAAAACCTAACAAAAAATAATTAATGAAGAATAAGTTTTTTATGGAATGGAATTTTGTGAAGGTTTCCTATTTAATTTAGAGAAAATTTGCGAAGGGTCTGTTTTATTAAAAGGAATTTTTTTGAGGAACCTGTTTTATTAAGAGGAATTTTGTGACGGCTCCAGTTTTATTAAATGGATTTTTGTGAAGGAACCGTAAAAAGCCCCCAAATCTTGCTTGTTTAGACGCATGATTTAGAAATAGTAGTACTTAAAAATGCGTACCTCCCCCCTCCCTCCCCCTCCACACACACACAAAGATTCCATAAGGTTTTTCATTACAGTTTTGAAATAAACCTAAGTTTTAATATAAAAACAAAAGAAAAATAATTTAGAAATTTAATTTTATTTCGAAATATCATAAAAATCATTCTTTAAGCATGTCCCGTTTATTTAATATCAAGCTTAAAAGACTACATTTTTTTTTTCTTCCCTCCAAAAATATAGTAGTAATTTGTATAAATAATAGATCGGCCAAGTGCGAGTATAACTCGCGCTCAAAGGGTTCCCTACATTGAATTTATTAATTACTATTTATTAATTAATTAACTTCTAATACGCCTAATTTTCTCATATATTTTAGTTTCACTAGATTCAGAAATCAGAGGGGGGGGGGGACATATTTTTCCGGTATACTTTCGACGATATCGCTGAAGTTCGATTAGTTATTTTTAGTTCGATGCTACAAGATCTTTCGAACGACACCCTACACGATATAATAAAAAAAATTTTTTTAATAACTAAATTAATATATCGGCTAATTACCGATTTTTTTTTTCGAAAATCATTATCAAATATCCTTGGATGATTCTACGTCGAAAGATACCTGGAGCGACTGTCAACTCCCCCGCTGATCGCCGGGAAAAAAAGTTTGTATGTAACAAAAAAAGGGCGTTTTTCTCAAAAACTATGTTACCTAGAACAATCGCTGTAGTTTTCCTGCGAGGATTAAATAAACTCCTACTATCCCTAATTTTTTCACAATTTTAGTTTCTGTAGATGCGAAAACAGAGAGGTGGGGGGGGGGGGTAAAGGACACATATTTGCAGTGCATTTTCGACGATATCTCTGAAAATATAATACCTAAAATTGAAACAAATATATTTTTGTGTTCGATATTACGAGATCTTTCTTACGATATCCCGCAAGATATACAAAAAGAAAACTGATTTTTTTTTTCAAGGAACTTAGTTAGCCCTCTACATTTTTCCTAGTTTGTGAATCGCTAATAATTTGAAATTATGCAGTTAAAAAGGCTTTATAATTTTCCCAGGTTTGAACTTTCCACGTCTCATAGTTTACGAGAAAAAGGGTGGTGACAGACGGATGGACTGGCACAGGAGAGACCTTATAATGGTTCCGTTTTTACTTTTTAAGTACGGAAAACTAAAAAAAAAAGACTATTTATTGAATAGAGAAATTAAGAAGTATATAACGAACGACTGTCTATAAAACAAAACATCCCCCCCCCCCCACAAAAAAAAAACAAATTAATAAAATTTTATCTTAAAATAAAACCAAAAGTTGTTTTACATAAGCAGATATCTATTTTATTTTATTTTTACGCACTATTACTATTTTTATTTTTTTTAACGCAATGGTTTCTTCACGCTGTCTTTTTCTTTCTTTAAACATACATGTCAACATTTAATCAGTACCATTTTGACATTCTAACTTAATGCAAATAATTTAAAATTTGTTAGTATTAATTAATATTATATGACTAAGACAGATATATTTAATTAATTATAGAGCCTTAATTTTATTTTTTGAACCTCAAAATTAAAATAACCTCAACGAATAATAGAAAAAAATATTCATATAGTTAAACAACTTGTTTTAATGTAATTAAAAAAAAATCACTGAACAGAGAAATTAATAAGTATATAATAAAATGACTGTCTATGAAACAAACAAAAAAAAAAAAAAAAAAAAAAAAAAAAAAAATGTTACAAATTAATAAAATTTGACATTTTAACTTAAAATAAAACCAAAAGTTGTTTTACATAAGCAGATATCTATTTTATTTTATTTTTACACACTATTACTATTTTTATTTTTTAAACGCTGTGGTTTCTTCACGCTGTCGTTTTCTTTGTTTAAACATACATGTCACCATTTAATCCGTACCATTTTGACATTCTAACTTAATGAAAATAATTTAGAATTTGTTAGTATCAATTAATATTATATGACTAAGACAGATATATTTAATTAATTATAGAGCCTTAATTTTATTTTTTGAACCTCAAAATTAAAATAACCTCAACGAATAATAGAAAAAAAATATTCATATAGTTAAACAAGTTGTTTTATTGTAATTAAAAAAAAATCACTGAACAGAGAAATTAATAAGTATATGATAAAAGGACTGTCTATGAAACAACAAAAAAAAAATGTTACAAATTAATAAAATTTGACATTTTAACTTAAAATAAAACCAAAAGTTGTTTTACATAAGCAGATATCTATTTTATTTTATTTTTACACACTATTACTACTTTTATTTTTTAAACGCTGTGGTTTCTTCACGCTGTCGTTTTCTTTCTTTAAACATACATGTCACCATTTAATCCGTACCATTTTGACATTCTAACTTAATGAAAATAATTTAGAATTTGTTAGTATTAATTAATATTATATGACTAAGACAGATACATTTAATTAATTATAGAGCCTTAATTTTATTATTTGAACCTCAAACTTAAAATAACCTCAATGAATAATAGAAAAAAAAATATTCCTATAGTTAAACAAGTTGTTTTATTGTAATAAAAAAAATCACTGAACAGAGAAATTCAGAAGTATATGATAAAATGACAGTCTATGAAACAAACAAATAAAAAAATAAATGTTACAAATTAATAAAATTTGACATATTAACTTAAAATAAAACCAAAAGTTGTTTTACATAAGCAGATATCCATTTTATTTTATTTTTTCGTATTATTTTATTTTATTATTTTTAATTTTTTAAACGCTACGGTTTCTTTACTTTGTTTCTTTATTTTTTTAAACCACGTCAACATTTAATTCGTGCCATTTTGTCCTTGTAAGTTAATGAAAATAATTTAAAATTTGTTTAATTATACATTAATTCCCATTAAAACGAAACCTCTGTGCTGCGGAATCTTATTTAAATACCTTAAATAAAATGCAATTCACAATAATGTTGATTTCTTTCTAAATTTTGACGATATTCAATTAAAATGTTTATATACGTTGCCTTTGCTATTTATGAACTTACGAAGGGAAAGTAACACTATGATTCATGCATGCGAGTTAAAATTATTTTCTTCTTACCATGTTTAATTGTTTATTCAATGCATTTCAAATTTCAGTATAATAATGATCATGTGCGTTTCCAAGTTTTCTGTTACTTTTATAGAATTTATTCTAAAACTGTTTATATTATAATAAATAAAATATGTCTTTAAACAAGTAATATATATATATATATATATATATATATATATATATATATATATATATATATATATATATATATATATATATATATATATATATATATATATATATATATATATTAAAGTTCATTCCTACTTACGTCAACAAAGAAAAATTTTATTTTAGTTATTTTTTATTAAAAGAATCTGAAAAGAGAAATTTTATTTCAGCTATCTACACGCTTCGCTACTGACGGTATTTATCCCTAAATTTATATCCTGCTAAATATCTTATATGAAAGATATTTTTTCTCCCATATAAAACTAAAATTAATTAACTAGTAAATCTGCAGATCAGGAGCCTCAACGTCAGCTCTAAAAGTCATTGTTTTCTAATCTCACTTTTCATATTATTTAACATCTTACAATTCGCAATTTAATTTTTTTTAATATTACATACATATTTATCGGCATATAAAATACTTCGGAGGTTTCAGAAATTAGAAGCGTTAAATTAAACACGATTTATGCAATGATATTCTGAAATTCTTCTGAACTTGTTATTCTTGTAACTTTTTCGATAAATAAATGCATTTCTTATTTTGATATTCTTTGAAATAGGGTTGCTAAGCAACTGATAAAATATAGAGGAAAGAAAAAGAAATCCATTTTAAAATTTGTAAAAATAGGAAAATAAAATGTTTTATATTTCCCGAACAATTGCGAAAAGTTTTCCAATAATTTAAACAATTAATTTCTAAATTGTAATAGATGTATCGGCGAATTCTCAAGGCTATTGCATATATTTAAGACCTCCATATCGAAAATTTAGTATCCGTAATTTACGTTTAAATCCATTATTCAAATATGTGATTTTCATTTCAGTTAAAAATGAAATTTGAAAATCGTCTGCGTTCCCATAGGAAAGCATTATGACCTAAAACGAAATGTTCTCTATTTTTCGAACGAATGAACCAAATGTAACTAAAAACTAAACAGCTAATTCCGGGTACCTCACCAACATATACCCACCAAAAATCAGCCTAATCGGGCGCTTTTTACGGCAGTTATCGCGGAACAGAGAGACAAACAGGCAGATAAACAGACAGACAAACAAACAGACCGAAACCAAAAACTTTTCGCGTCTCCACAGTGAGCCTTCACTGACGTTTCGGCAATTAAATATCATTAATGAATTAATATTTGAAACAAGCTCGCAAGAAAGGTAAACTTTAACAGGAAGACATAAGAAAAAGTAGGATTAAGTAACTTGATTTTGTTTTTCGTTATAAAATTTAATTTTTATAAAAACTATAATTAAAAACACTCTATTAACATCAAGTTTCATTCACTACAAGTTTAAAAAAATGTATTTGAACTTGAGTGGATGAATAAAAAGTATTTTATTAACGATTGAAAATTTAAACAAGATGTATAAATATATATAGGGAGAGTGTGAACTAATAGTAGGAATTGAAAAAAGGAGAGAGAGAGATGTTACAATCTTTAGAAAACATGCTATTCATAGGAAAATGCGTTCTACAGACCTCATAGTGTTTAAAACCACCTGTCAAAGTCATAGGAATCATTACACAGGTTCGTGATTTAGGCTTATCGAAATTATTTCTTTTTAAGATTCAAAATGGTGGTGGAACCTTAAAAGCTGATTTTTAACTGAAATGTGAAAAGGAAATAAAATTACTAATTTTTTTCCAGCTTTAGTTTAATATATTTTAAAATCAATAGTAACGATTTAACCTTGGTTGTGAGCTTCAGAGTTTGTTGTACAGAGTGTCCCAAACGTTTCCGTACAACTTCAAAAATTTATTTAAAAAAAAAAAAAAAAAAAAAAGAATAGGCTTACAGCAAAAATAATTACAACAGTACATAGAGTAACTTAAAAAGTTCTACTACTAAAGTTTTCTACTACCTTAGTATACTTGTACATGATATCCTTTCGTTGCACGAAGAATATCAAGTCGATATTCCAATTCCATCCACGTGCGTTTCAGTATGCTAACATCAACAGTAGTTACAACTGTTTGATGAAATCTGAACAAAATTTAATAGTCTCATGGAAGCAAAAGATCCAAACAGCAGTAGCTACTATTGATGTTAGCATGATGAAACGTTCGTGGATTGAATTGGAATATCGTCTTGATATTCTTCGTGCTACGAAAGGATCTCATGTTGAAGTTTACTAAGACAGTAGGAAAAAACTTTTTAAGTTACCCTATGTACTGTTGTAATTATTTTTGCTATAGGCCTATTATTTTTTTTTTTTTTTTTTTTTTTTTTGTAATAAATTTTTGAAGTTGTACGGAGACTTTTGGGACACCCTATATTTTTTATGCAGTTCTCAACGGGAAGAAGGAAAAATAAATTGTTGCAAATTATTTTATTTGCAAATATTTATTTTAAGAAAAATAAATTGTTGCAAATAAAATAATAATAATAAATAATAGATAAATAAAATGAAGATAATTTTCTTTTTTTTTTTTCGTTGAGAGTAATTATAAGAAGAAGTCAGATTAAATAAAAACTAAATGCTATACAGAAATTTTCTGCCCGAAATTTAGTTAGAAATTCTTATATAGGGTTAAACATGAATTTCATGCATGATCAGGGGGGGCGGGGGGGCTGTTGACATGTTCCGGAATTTAGGAGCTCCAATTGTACCATTAAAAGCATCTCTTTCAAAACAAAGAGGAGTAGTGATTATATTACTTTAGTGAATTCATACATTCCCCAAGAGTAACTTTAAAAAAGGTCAATTTAAAAAAATTGCTTTTAATACTAAGAGCTAATTATAAGATGAATCCAGGTAAAATATTACATTATTAAGTTTATCACTTTTAAAGAGTGTCAGAAAACGGTACCAATTGCCAAATATTTTTCTTTAATTAAATTGTATGATGAAGCATATCATGCATTGTACTTTACTGTAATAATATAAATAACAATTTTTTCTTCTGTGCGTGAACATAAATACTCAAATTAGAAAAAAAATATGTATATAAGTAAAATATCATAAAAGACTTATGAGGCATATTTAAAAATTTTATGTTTGATAACTGCAAAAAAAAAATATTCTACTTATTTAACTGAAAATATAAAACAAATTGAATATTTTGTTTAATTTCCATATAATCCTGTTTAGAAACTTTCAACTTTTTATGAGTATATCTCTAATACTTGTTGTTTCTTATTTTGGTACTGAGTTTATATGCAAAAAAACACTACAAAAACTATTGATAACTACAAATTATCAATTCTAGATTCTTAAATACCTCAGGTTTACTATATAAGATAAATTAATGTATAAGTTTTAAAGTTATGTAAATTTAATTATTACTCTTTTAGTAGCCACTTTTGCAACAAACATTTAAGCAATCACTGTTTACCCTGGTGTTGTAACCGAAAATACCCATTGACTACAAATATAAATTGTATGTAAATATATTTGTATTTGAAGTCAATGAAAATACCCTTATGGAAACCAAAAAACTTTTGTCTGGTAGAATGTTAATCACCCAGAACACATATGCTGTTCTCTTTATTCGTATAATAGTATCAACAAAAGCTTTTACTGCTACATCAAAAGTGACAGTTTTTTGGAAATTTTCAAAAAGATTAAATGAAGTTGATAAAGTGAATCGACCCAAACTACTAAGGGATTGGCACATTGCGCTTTATGCCACCTATTTCTGTTAAGCCTGTCAAAGAATTAAATGCCAACTTGATTGTCGATGTTAAGGTTGCAAAACTGGGACGAAATTCAATAAAGTAAGAGCGATTTCCCACAGTTATATAAATATTTTAAACCTACTGAAGAATACAATTGTGGAATACTATTACTGAATAATATTGATTTTGCGAAGGGAAAAGCACAATCCTATATAAAAAGTTATCAATATACCCAGGGCCCGATTTAAGTCATCTGGAGCCAAAGGCCCAGTAACTTTTTGGGACCCCGTCGAATTATAATAACAGCTAGAAAAATGTTCGATGATTAGTATCAGATATTATGATACAGTCGCCAAGTTGAGCAAAATATTTTGAGAAAACAATGGGCCAAAGGCCGTGGCCAGTTGGCCTGTGCGTTAATCAGGCCCTGGTTATACCCTGTTATAATCGATACCCTATCTTTCACCCTGTTATAAAAGAATTAAATGTCAACTTGATTGTTAATGTAAAAATTGTAAAACTGGGACAAAATTCAATAAAATAAAAAAATTTCCCATAGATTAAACAAATATTTTAAATCTACTGAAGAATATGATTTAGAAATACTACTGAATATTATTGGTTTTGCTAAGGAAGAAGCACAATCCTATATGAAAAGTTATCTTTATTTATAAACAATTTGATTTTTTCTTTAAATATTCAGCATATGATAGTTTTTAATTATACATGCCTTCAATTATAAGACCGACATTTAAAGTTAAAAGAAGATTAAAAAATATAAATGGAAAGAGAAATTGTTCAAAAATATTCAAAAAGAGCAAAATGGAAATAATTTACATTTTATGGCTTTATATCCATATTGTTATGTATATATTTTTTTCAATCTCCTCCTAACCTTCGTGCTAATTTATATACGGAATTAATCTGAGTATAAAGATTCAATATTTTTTAAAGAACAAAAAATTAATGTTTTAACACAGCAAAAAATTATGAGAGAGACTAATAGTTTTTTCTTACATTATTCAAAAGTTACATTACATTATTCAAACATCATTTACATTATTCAATAATTTATATTTTGTGGCTTTATATTCATATTTATTTATGTATATTTTTTTCAATCTCTTCCTACCTTCGTGCTAATTTATATACGGAATTAATCTGAGTATAAAGATTCAATATTTTTTAAAGAACAAAAAATTAATGTTTTAACACAGCAAAAAGTTATGAGAGAGACTAATATTTTTTTTTTTTTTTTTTTTTTTTTTTTTTTTTTACATTATTCAAAAGTTGCATTACATTATTCAATACATTACATTATTCAAACATCATTTACATTATTCAATAATTTATATTTTGTGGCTTTATATTCATATTTATTTATGTATATTTTTTTCAATCTCTTCCTACCTTCGTGCTAATTTATATACGGAATTAATCTGAGTATAAAGATTCAATATTTTTTAAAGAACAAAAAAATAATGTTTTAACACAGCAAAAAATTCTGAGAGAGACTAATAGTTTTTTTTTACATTATTCAAAAGTTACATTACATTATTCAAATATCATTTACATTATTCAATAATTTATATTTTGTGGCTTTATATTCATATTTATTTATGTATATTTTTTTCAATCTCTTCCTACCTTCGTGCTAATTTATATACGGAATTAATCAGAGTATAAAGATTCAATATTTTTTAAATAACAAAAAATTAATGTTTTAACACAGCAAAAAATTATGAGAGAGACTAATAGTTCTTTTACATTATTCAAAAGTGAACAAAACGAAAATTTTTTTTAAATATTGATTTTTTTTTAATTGAAATTTATTTTGCTACATATATTTCAATGTATTTTTGCAGAATTTTGTCGAAAATTGTAATTTCTTTTAAAAATAAACTTATAAAATGTAATTAGTTATTATTTTAAAATAGTCACAAAACGTTCAAACATTTTTTTTTCTTTCTTGCATGTTAAAGAAGGCTAGTTTTAGCTATTAAATTAAAATTAGATAAACAGATAAAAAAATATCTTCTATTAGTAAAAAAATATTATTCTTGTTACTTTCGCAGTTCTTTAAAATGTTTTATGAATAATATTTACTGCGCCAAAAGTTGTTGCAATTCAGATTTGATTTCCTTAATTGTAGGCACCATTACCATAACTAATTAGCGTAAGAATATTACAATTATTAATATATAAAAAGAAAAACTTTTGGAAATTTTAAGACGCTGAAATGAATCAAATATTTATCAATATAAACTGATAATGGTTAAAACCGTTATTGAACATAAGAAAAAAAAAAGTTGAAAATTGCACGTTAAACATGAGGTCCGTTCGTACTATAACTAGTTTTATAAATATTCAATGATGGTGCAATAACTGTCGCGCTCTTATGCAATAATGCATGAATACAAAATTTATTTATGTGCAGAATTTCATATTATAGATCTTAATTTTATTTTATGAAATGAAGTTTCCATATACTTTTACAAACAATTAATTACAATTATGTTACATTAAAATTATACTAATGCGCAAATATCAAATACAAGACAATGTAAAAAAAAAAAAATCATCGTTATTATATCAGTGAAAAAATGAATTATATAAGAAAACACAGGGTAACTTCATATACTTATGAATATTTTTCTGCCACCTAATTGAATAGGATCTGAAACCCCCTGTGTCACCAACGGATTAGTCTGATGTTTGATATTTGAAAGCTGAAAAAGAGGGCGGGGAACCTAAGCTCCCTACATTCTCTCTATCATTTTTCTCTTGTAAAGGAGATGTGGTCATTCCAGTATTTCACAGTTACCTGCAACATAGATGAAACACGCAGGTGTTTTTGCTGGTATTGAATAATGCGCCCCCCCCTCCCAAAAAAAACCCTTCATCTACCCCTGTAATTGTTATTACGATTGTAATTACACATAAATTTAAATTCATGTGTAACATAATAAAAAGGTAGTACGATACTTTAAGTTATAAATAAAAATGTATTATTTAATTTCAATTCATGTTTATTTACTAATTATTTATTTATTTATTTTACTTATTTAAAGTAATCTTATGTTCTATTTTATATTCAAAAACAATATATTTTTTTTAAGTAAAATTACTACTTTGAAATTAATATAGTAATAATTACTATTGTAATTATACATAAATTTAAATTTGTGTCACTAAAATAATAAAAAATAGAGTACAGCAATTAATTAACAAATTCCGATTTTGTATGAAATTATATTTTAAAATGAAAAATTCGAGAAAAAATATTGATATTTAGTGATGAAAGCTCTCATTTTCTTGATTTTTTTTTTTTTTTTTTTTTTTTTTTTTTTTTTTTTACGTAGGATCGTTTTATAGTTTTAAAATAAAAAGTTATTTTCGTCCGAACTCTTTGAAATCATTATTGATGATAAATAAAAAGGTTTTACAGCCCGCGTAAAAATTTCGCAAAACAATATTGTTACCTAGTTGCAAAAGAAATGTTTTCTTCTCGCTTTTTTGTTTGTTTGTTTGTTTTTGCATCGGTTCCTTTAACCCTTTATCTACTGACTGTACTTTTAAGTACCATCAGAGAAAACTTTATATAAAATTTCTTTAATCTGTCTAATAATGATAATAAGGTTTTGTTTTTATACAAAATACTTTTCTGGATGACATTTAGAAAGCACAGCAAAACAGTGAAAGCTAAATATTTTATAAAGTGGTATTTTTCTCAACCTTTTACATAAGTGTAGATCTTCTCTTTAAAAAAATTGTTATATGAAAATTTTGCAACTATAAAAACCTTTCTATTTAATGATAGGATCACAATATATTCATTTACATTGTTCCGATAAAGAATTGTGATATTTCCTTAACAGCATTCTCTGTTAATTAATCTAATTATTCTTGTAAATATTTCACAAAAAGAGCTATTACTACCGCATTATTAAATCAGTTTTAATGAAAAACCTTATCTAAATTTCATATTATTATAATATAAATTGTCTAATATACCTTCAGACATCAAGGAAGATAATTATTGAGATTGAACAATTTGTTGATTCATAATTCGGTAGATAAAGGGTTAACATAGCATTAAAAAAATTGTTCTCATCTTCCGAAATCTCTGACATTTCAATCTGTTATAAATATAACGAATAATAATCGATTTCGATTTAAAAGGAAAAAAAGAGAAGCAATTAAAACATTGCCCACTGTACAGTACAGAGCTCAAGAACCAAAGGCAGCAGTGCTTGAGGAAATGACCATTGTTTATAGCTTAGGACTTTTTTTTTTTAAATCTGAACACTGCCTTTTTCAAAGAGAACACCCCTTGTATATTTGTTCCTACTTACCTCCTTACTTTTACGGACAAAACTGAGTTTCCACTAAAATTAAGCACCTATCATTAATTTTTTGTTCCCATTTTTAAATTACAATAACAACCGTTTTAATGGATCATGATTTTTGAACACAATTTGATTCAACAAAGCGACGATTTTTTAACAAAATATAAAAATAATACTGAATTTAGATTTGTTTTGATTAATTTGATTCATAAAAGTAACTAATTTTGTTAACTATAGTGATTCATTTAAGATAAAAGCGCCAATTGTTGTATTTGTTTTTCAGGTCTGGTGAAAATTAACCCTGAATGCCTCTTGCCTTTTTCTCTGGGCCAAAAAGATTTTATAAATTTATTTAACACAATACTCAAAATTATCTGCTAAAAAAATACATGTCAATAAATAAATAAACAGATAATTAAACAAATAATAAATAAACAGTATAATTATTTAAGGGCGTTCTTCTACGCCCCCCCCCCTTCACACACACATACAAAACATATTAATGAACTCATTATTGAGCATGCATGCATGATATTTTTAGATTTTACAATTTAAGTATCCAAGAATCAAAAAGCGTTTTTAATTTTCTCATAAATGTGATACATTTTTAATTACAGTCGATCGCTCCCTGATGATCATTCTTCTCAGACGGTCGAGTCCCGAAAATTGGCTTAAACTGTCAAACTTGACAGTATTTTCCGAACAGATTTTAGCCATAAAAAATTGCTGATAGGGAATTTTTTGTACGTTTCAGATTCAGAATCACGTATCTAAATTATTGATTTATGTGAAATTTAAATAAGAGCTTATTTTCTAGTCAAAAAGTTACAAAAACACAGAAAAACTTTCTTCGTCAATAATTTGGAATGTTATTAAAATAGCACTGCTGTAACGTGCTGAATATATATGCATTACTTTAAATTAGAGGCTCTCAAAAATAATTTTAACTTTAGTAATTATTTTTTTATTCTTTAAACCAATAAAAATGAACATTCCAATTTAAGACGTCACATATCATGTTTATACAATAAATTCTGTGAAAACGTAATCTGTGTATAACGGAAAGCTAGCTTTAAAAGAAACTTCAAAACGACTCACAAGTTTGCAGTTCATACTGCGAATATACTCTTATCTATGCTTACTTTAAATTAGAAGCTCTCAAACTGAATTTAATGTGTATATGTGTTATTTTTGTGAAAATAAGTACAAACAATTATCATAGCGTTTAAAATTAATTGCAAAATATATAGATTGTTCTAAACATATCCTTTAAAAAATGTATAAATATAATTAAACTTACTTTTTTCAGAAGACTCCTTTGATTTATGTTGTATAACTAAAAGTCGAGAGATAAGCTTAAACTGGATAAAATCAGTACGATAATACTACAACTATACAGCAATACAGAAAACTGAGGCTGTATTAAAATTTACATTTGGTTAGTTTATAGTTGGCACTTGTTTATTGGCTGATGAAAGATCCTTCTAGATTGGCTATTACAAAAGTATTGTTAAAGGATTATGTCTAAACTTTCTTTACCACCCGGGGCTTCGGACCACATATCTAAAAAATTTCCAGATGTTTGGAATGTCAAACTCCCACATCTTTGGAACAACAGTACAGGTTTTTTTTCCCTTGTGAAGAAAAAAATATGTTTTATTTCATACAATATGAAATGATGCCCCCCTGAACACGAGTGTTTTAAATTATTGAACGTCGTTCTAGCTTTTTGTTTTTAATTTAAGTGAATATTAGTCAACTAATTATTATTATTATTGTGGACGAGGGAAAAAGAATTGAAAATAATTAATGATATCGTGAATCGTTTGTCTCTGATACATTTAGAGTTGCAAAAAGAGTAAAATCTCAGTTTTAATTTGAGAAAATAGAAAGATTTTGAATTAAAAAAAATATATTACTCAAATTAGCTATAGAGATTTTTTATTGTTTAGGTATAAACAAAGTAATTTGTAATTTAATTTTAAAAACATAAATAGATTATAGAGTATCACTGTTTCATTTTCTGATATAAAAAAAATCGAAATCAGCTCTTCAGTATATATATATATATATAAATGAAAATACATAATTCCAAATAATTAATATTAATAATTATTCATGAAAACGACTTTACATTGCTTTCGTCATCAATGCACAAAAGTGATTTAAAATTACCACACAAACTTAATACTGATAAATGTCATGAAGCCAATTATTAATTAGCATAATTGCGATATTAAGATTTTTCATGATGAATTAAATTTTAGTATATTATGCAGAGTTGCCAAGTCTCCGGCTTTTTGCGTACCAGTATTATTTTAGAGAAAATATTGTTCTTGTAAATCGCAGAATGTTCCGATTACATAAAACAACATTTTCTGTATTAAAATACTGGTGTCCAAAAAGCCGGAGACTTGGCAACTCTGATTATGAAATGAACGTACACCTCATTTCAGTTTATACAACGACACCTCTCTGTTAGAAAGCGTTTAAAAGATTAATTGTTCATATAAATAAGCCATGATATACATTTTGTAAATAATAAATTATGAGTAATAAGTTACCCATGAGTAAAATTTAATATTATATAGTGATTAAATGCGTAAAATTCCAATAACATATTCATTAACAATAAAAGTTAAATCATGATTAACCCTTTAGGCGATAACTTTAGCAATTAAACGGTTAGGTCATTAAATCCATCACTGATAGTGTCACCAGCTGTCCGGATATTCTGGGGTTCAAAGACTCGTCTAGTGGAACCTCTGTGTAGGACGCCAAAAGTAACGATTTTTTAAGATGCTCAAACTCTTTTAAATGTCTTTTAATACTATTCGTTAGTCTGCATCAAATGGAATTTAATACAAAAAACCTGCGAAAACGGAATCTGTCTATTGGAAAATTATTAATTTCTCACCGAAAGGAATAGCGTACAAATCTACCAGCTAAGACGGAAACCTGTTTAAAACGCATTCTTCTTGCAATAGAAAGCCGTTTTCTAACTGCTACGACGTTACGTTTTACAAAGCAAAAAAAAAAAAAAAAAAAATACATAGATATATATGGAATGGGAATATTGCAAAACCATTTTATACTCAAAAAAAAAAAAAAAAAAAAAAAAAAAAAAAAAAAAAGAAAGAAAGAAAAAACCGAAAATTTTGACCCAAAGAAGTAGAACCTGCCCTTAAATTTCTTATAAATCTGTTGGTCTGAAACTTTGATACAAAAAGAAAATTACTTTAAATTACGCACATTTTAAATAGTTGAAAGAAAGTATAAAATGCTTTTAACCAACACACATTTTGTACAGTTTAAATTGATCTTTGTGAGTGATCCAAACTGGTAAGAAATTAAGTAAAAGTTTCGGATGAACCATTTTAAATTGTACAATGAGCATAAATACATTTTTACGTTTCTGAATTAGAAAGCTAAATTTAAATTAGTAATGGAAGCTTAAAATTCGCTAATAATTTTTCAATTCATGAGAAATCGTAAGGGGAAGGGGTTGAAAGAGGGGGCAGTTGCCCATCTTTGGATTTTTATGTTCAATTAAACTTAAATCAGGAAATGTTTTTAATTTGTGCATGAGATTGTTTAAATGATGCATCCTAAACCCATATAAACGCCATTTTTAGGTGCGTTCCTAATTATATAAATACGTAGCACCTGTAGTAGTCGTCTGGTCCGTCCGTCTGTCTATCCATCCATTCGCATATAACAGCGCAGAAACTACCCTACCGAATGGTTTGAAATTTAATATATATAATCGTTGCAGAATTTTGTCGAGTCATTTCAAATGTTATGAAAATCGAATCAAAACTTTAGAAGATATTAATAAAAGTTGTATTTATACTATTAAGTCCTATTATACGTAATCTATATAGTAAAAGCGCAAGTCATGTGACTGAGGAAAACAAATATGGGCTAACCACATCTTTTTCTATATGCCAAGCGGCCATTTTTATTCAAAATTTATTTTTTCGAATAAAATGACATAAAAGTTACATTTTTAGAAAGATCGTTCGTAAAAATTGTTTGCTTGAGAGAAGAGTTACATTAAAAAATGCCTAGATTACGCAATAACTTCAGTGAAAATTAGGTTAACAGCCAAATATTTCAATCCATTAAAGTAAATAAACAAAATATTCATTCATAGTGAGCCATAGAAATATTAAACCATGGAGGTAATCACTCGCGAAGCAAGATCAGCATGGTGAATTTTACAGCGATGTATTGTCCCCCCCCCCCACAAAAAAAAAAAAAAAAAAAAAAAAACCTCGCATCTGTAAACATGGCATATGTAATAATAATAATTTTAAAAAATACATCCTCATTTCGCGCATAGTGGACGATGTAATTTATTTTGCTGAAATAATAACAAAGATTTTTTTACATTGCAAAACTCAGTTATAGCACGAAACGAACGGACGGATTTTTTTTTTTTAGAAAAAAAAAAAAACTCGCATCTGTAAACATGGCATATGTAATAATAATAATTAAAAAAAATACATCCTCATTTCGCTCATAGTGGACGATGTAATTTATTTTGCTGAAATAATAACAAGGATTTTTTTACATTGCAAAACTAAGTTATAGCACAAAACGAACGGACGGATTTTTTTTTTTAGAAAAAAAAAAAAACTCGCATCTGTAAACAAGGCATATGTAATAATAATAATTTAAAAAAATACATCCTCCTTTCGCTCATAGTGGACGATGTAATTTATTTTGCTGAAATAATAACAAGGATTTTTTTACATTGCAAAACTAAGTTATAGCACGAAACGAACGGACGGATTTTTTTTTTAGAAAAAAAAAACTCGCATCTGTAAACATGGCATATGTAATAATAATAATTTTAAAAAATACATCCTCATTTAGCTCATAGTGGACGATGTAATTTATTTTGCTGAAATAATAACAAGGATTTTTTTACATTGCAAAACTAAGTTATAGCACGAAACGAACGGACGGATTTTTTTTTTAGAAAAAAAAAAAACTCGCATCTGTAAACATGGCATATGTAATAATAATAATTTTAAAAAATACATCCTCATTTCGCTCATAGTGGACGATGTAATTTATTTTGCTGAAATAATAACAAGGATTTTTTTACATTGCAAAACTAAGTTATAGCACGAAACGAACGGACCTCATTTGTTACGTTTAACGTTCAATTTCCAACTTGTAACATTTTGAAATAAGTAATATATAGTGACTTCAAAGAACCTTCATTCTATAATGAATTGTTCAGAAATATAAACAAGTGTCCTTTATGTACCTAAATAATAGTGATAAAATACTTTATCACTCAAAAATATATTGCACATTATTTGTGATCTTAAAGTGCATAAAGTGTGGGCTTCTCTTTAAATAACTGCTTTAAAAGTATATTTCTCGAGGAATTTCTAAAAAATACTTATGATAAAAATGAATACATCGAGATAATTAATTTTAAATTTAACACTTAAGGCTGTTGATCAGTGAGATCTCAAATTCCCCTCGCCAATGTTAATCCTATGGGCGAGTGATGCATTCGTATACTTAAAATATATCCTTAGGAAATTAATATTTTTAACTTCTGTTTTCTGTGTAATCTTCTTAAAGGATGTCTCTTTTTTTTTAGTTGTCTAAATTTTCCTCATATATATACTTAATTTTGTGTGACGTGATAAAATCTTATTCAGTTCCGCTAAGATTTTGAAACATAAAATTATAAATTAAGCACATATTTTTAGAACTATTTTTATAACTAAGAAAAAAAGAGACATACTTTATGAAGTGTACACAGAAAACAGAAGTTAAAAATATTAATTTACTGTGCATATATTTTAAATATACGAATGAATCCTATGTCCATATAGTTAACATTAGCGAGAGGAATCGGGAAGTTCACAGCCTTAACTCTTTCAAGGGCGGTGTTTGCAAGGCGCGAACGCTTAATTTTAATTCCAAACTGCCAAGTCACACCCAGAAATTTTTAATAAAATTTTGCTTTTATAATATACGCAAAGAAAATCTTTTAGTTATTTTCAATTAGATTTGATCGTTAATTTTGGTGTCACTCAAATATTTCAACATTTTGGTAAAAGAAGTCCTTTGCCCTTGAAATGGTAAAAGGATGTATCTGTCTTTCTTAGTTGTCAAATTATTTTCTAAAATATATACTTAATTTATAATTTTATGTGTTAAAATTTTAGCGAAACTGAGAAAGATTTTAACACTACAAATAAAATTAAGCACGGATTTTATAAATATTTTGACAACCAAAATAAATAAATAAATAAATACATCATTCAAGAAGAGTACACAGAAAACAGAATTTAGAAATATTAATTTTCTAAGGATATATTTTAAATATTACGAATGCATCACACACCCATAGGATTAACATTAGCGAGGGGAATTT
Organism: Maratus michaelseni; assembly: GCA_963931845.1. Taxonomy (NCBI): domain Eukaryota; kingdom Metazoa; phylum Arthropoda; class Arachnida; order Araneae; family Salticidae; genus Maratus; species Maratus michaelseni. The sequence continues at coordinate 174,718,641 of OZ007597.1, read as the reverse complement.
GAGATTTTACTGACGAAGAGCCTGTGTGTTAAATTTAAAATTAATTATCTCGATGTATTCATTTTTAGGTGCGTTCGTAATTATATAAATACGTAGCACCTATTGTCGTCGCCTGGTCCGTCCGTCCGCATATAACAACGCAAAAACTACCCAACCGAGTGGTTGGAAATTTAAGATATATTATCTTTGCAGAATTTTGTCGAGACATTTCAAATTTTATAAAAATCGAATCAAAACTTCAGGAGATATTAATAAAAATATTTATTAAGAAATTTGAATTTTTAAAAATAAATCGGTGCTTTCTTGTTATAGGAGCTTCCGGAGTTTAATCGTCAAGCGACCGAGATACTTTTTTTATTACAGAAATTAATCTGCAGACGACATAATTCATTTCACAGAATTAAAAATCAAGATCTGAATATTTATATAACTAGCTATAGTACGAACGCACCTCATTTGTCACGTTTGACGTACAATTTCCAACTTGTTATCATAAGTATTTTTTAGAAATTCCTCGGGAAATATACTTTTAAATCAGTTATTTAGAGAAGCCCACACTTTATGCACTTTAAAATCACAAATATTGTGCAATATATTTTTCAGTGATAAAGTATTTTATCTCAGATTAATCATAGATAATTAATTTAGTACAGGATTAAAGGCCATTTTTTTAAAGATTAATTTTCTATTTTTTTCCCCCTTCCTTTCTCTCAAATTTTTTGGGTCTGCTTAACACAGAAATTGTAAAATGTTGGCGTTATTTTTCGTCTACCCAGCACCCGAAATAGCTCAGAAATAGTAAATATTCCTTCTCTTCCCTAATTCCATCTTTTCTTTTAGATTTTTGAGGTCTACTCGACCTAAAGTAATGTCGAAATTGTAAAATTTTGAACTTTTTACCCCACGTTAGCGCAGGCGTAAAATTTTCGCCTTTTTTTTTTTTTTTTCCATATACGCTGGACCTGAAAGAACGCCGAAAGAGTAAAATTTCCGCTTTATTTCTTCCTTTCCCTGAGATTTTTCTGTTTTGCCAGATCTAAAGCAGGCATGTCAAACACCTGGCCCGCCGACAGCTTATCTGTGGCCCGCGAAGCCTTTGGCATTTTACCTCTGTTTAATTGTTGATATGTTTTAGTTGTTAGTTATTTCAGAATACTACCACTGTTTTTGAATAGTAATATTTGTCTTATTTAATCTGTCATTAAATAAGGGGAATATTTCTCTTCAGAATGTGGTAGTAGTATTCTGAATTTAAAAAAAAATCTCTCATCTAATAACAGTGATGTATATAAACAGATGTAACTCAATTTTATATTTTAGCATAAAAAAAAATTCTGTATACAAAGATAATCGGGACGTAAAAAAGCGCTGGATCTTGAGTCTGAAAATTTAATTTGTACAATATTTTACATACAATTTTTATTTGTTTTATGTCGAAACTAATACTTTATTTTATTACTCTCTTCGATTTTACACTGCTTTACAGAACAATATGCTGTAATTATTAAATACAAAGAAATGGATTGTAAAATTAATAAAATTCGGACCTAATTAAGAACAGTTTAAAAAAAATCAAAATATGAAATTAAATAGCTTTAAATGAGTCGCTTTGAAAGAGACACAAATTATCACTTTTGTGCATGACACAACCTCCCCCCACCGAATATGAATATGTTATCCAGGTTCCGAACTTGGTCGTCAGTTTAACAGATGCATTTTGGATTTAGACTATTTATTTTCATTACTTAGGTTAGTAATTGTGTCACTGTTAATGAATCCTGCGTGAAGTTTTTTTTCTTTCATTTTTTATTGATATACACATTTATTGACATACTCTCATAATTTCAGTATTCATAAATATATATATATGTTAAAGCTTTTTACAATTATGAATAAATATGATGAATGGAAGATGGACATCGCAGATTTTTATCATCGCAGATGATATGTTATCCAGGTTCCGAACTTGGTCGTCAGTTTAACAGATGCATTTTGGATTTAGACTATTTATTTTCATTACTTAGGTTAGTAATTGTGTCACTGTTAATGAATCCTGCGTGAAATTTTTTTTCTTTCATTTTTTATTGATATACACATTTATTAACATACTCTCATAATTTCAGTATTCATAAATATATATATATGTTAAAGCTTTTTACCATTATGAATAAATATGATGAATGGAAGATGGACATCGCAGATTTTTTTAAAGGTGATTTACAATACAATTATATTCAAAGGAAAACTAAAATTTTATGTTTGTTGTGTAGACACTGTTGGAGTTTGAAAATAATGTAATATTAAGAGAGACCACAGCACAAAGCATAAAGAAAACTCGCAAAAATCTGGCTAAACATCGGAATGGTAAACTGTCAGAATTGAAACTTAATACTTCTTAAAAGAGAATAAAAGTGCTTTCACCAAGCCTATTTAAGAAAATACACTTGCTTTAAAAAGATAGTTATTGTCTTTATTACAATAAATATCCCGTGAGTCGAAAGCATTCACTACGAAATTGAAGAAATGATGTCTAGAGCAGTTAAAGAAATTTGGAAAAACTATAAACATAACAATTACTAGAAAGATTTAAATCATTACTCGTATATAGCAGATAGATTTATAAAAGTTGGATATGTGTTTAAAAACTTATAGTACTTATAGATTTATAAAAGTTGGATATGTGTTTAAAAACTTATAGTACTTATAAATTTATATTATATTCCTACGCGTATGCTTAATCATCGACAATATAAGAAATATCTGGAAAATATTGGTAGTGAAGAAAAGCAGATCTACCTTCTTATACAGATATTTGATGGCTTTCCGTCATAAAGTTTTAACTGTTGATTTCGAACTGTTAAACAATGTTACAATTTTCATTTTAAATCGACAAATTATGAATCTAGATTATTAAAAGACTACCAATAGACAAGGTACTTGGAGTTTTTCATTTTAAATTACAAAGTAGCAGATTAAACTTTAACTTCAAGGCAAATTTCATAATGTTATCTAGTTATTTGATTGTATTGGCGTTTTCAAATAATTTATTATTTTGATTAAACAATTAAAAAAAAAATGTGTTTCATTTTAAATGTTGGTGGGCATTATTCACACAAAATCATCACCAAAATCATTGGAAAGGAAATTTTTAGTATATACTAAAATATATCTAAAAAATGAATTCAAAAGAAGATTTTTGGATTTCAAGAAATATGAAAAACAGTTTAATCTATATACTACACCTTTAATGATTGGCGTTGAGATCAATAATTGATAATCAAGTAATCAATCTTAATTCATTACTGCAGTTAATCAAAATTTAGTACGATTCCAAATTAGAGCGAAAATAAATGGGAATGAGGTTTCCAATTTCTGTAATTATTCACCAATCGACCGAAGTTTTAAAGTGTAGGTATATTTTAGCTATGTTCGGTGGCGCAATTCCATACGATGTCCTTGCGTAGCAACCAACCTTTTGTTATTTTTAAGTCAAAAAACATAATTTGAACCAGATAATCTATTTAATAAATGCAATAAAATGAGTAGCGCATAGACACAAGACACATTTTATTAAATAAATTTTCTGACTCTAAATGTTTACATTTTTTACTACAAAAAAACACGGAAGATTGTCAGCTATTCCTTTGCTATATCAAAATTAACAGACCAGCTTGTACAATCAATTTTAAAATAAATACAATTTAGAAAATTCCGTTAAATTTTTATAGATTTGGTTAATGAAAAATAATTTAGAATACTTTTAAAAAAAATAAAATAAACTATGTATAATAAAAACTTTGGAATTTAACATGAATATGTCTTTAACATAGCTGTGTTCATACGTACAAATTTTATTCTGAGCAATGGTAATACTATTATCTACTTTTTTTATGTGGCCCGCTACTTTGTATATAATGCTCAATTTGGTCCGCGGAGGTAAATGAGTTTGACATGCCTGATCTAAAGTAACGTCGAGTAAATTTGTTGCTCGTACTTGCTTGAGACTGTAGACTGCGGGTTCTGAAATACCGCCAAAATCGTCAAAATTCATTTTTTTCGAGTTTTAACGCCGAATTTGTAAAATTCTGGTTTTTCATTTTCCTTTCTTTTCGTCTGATTTATCGGATCTGAAAGATGACCAATTAACATATTTTCTAGAAAAAATTTAAGAATTGCTTGTATATTCTGAAAAACTGGGTGCAGTATTTTTAGAGAAATTATCCCTTTTTAGTCACGTTTTTAAATATAAATGGTTTCCGTACGTCCGGGTGAAATGTGTTGGGAGCCCTGGGTAGCGAACCGGTTGTTAAATTATTTTAATCCCACCACTGCCTATACAGATGAACAGAAGTATGGGAAACCAAAACTCTTTTGTCTGGTTGAAAGTTTATCTCTGAGAATTCCTAAGCCCTTTATTTGCATGAATAGGTCCACAAAAAGCCTTTATTGCTACATCAAAAATGCCTAGATCTTTATAAAACTTTAAAAGATTAAATGGGTTTTGGAAAGTGAAAGGATAAAAATACTAAGGGGTTAAGCACATTGCATCATTTATGACATCTGTTTATGTTAAGCCTGTCAAAATATTAGTCATCTACACTGTCAGAAAAAACTGTAAATTTATGAGCGTTTGTCCTTCAATTTTCGCGGGCAACAGCCTTTTTTGAGGAAAAACGGTCGGATCCACTAAATAAGCGGCCTTATCCCTTAGATACTTAGGAAATTAAGAGCAATCCACATATTCTTACAGTTCTAGCCCATATGTTAGCAAAAATACGGTACGACCCCATACATTGATCTCCGCTAGGGTGTAACCCTTCCTTTTACTCGTGTTTCGAAAATTTTAACCCGCCAAAACAGCGATTCTGTGATGATTATTTAACGTGCTACGTGCTACGGAACAGTAAGTAAAGTGTTATTGTGTTTTAAAGTGCATTATATCACATGCATTACAATGCTGTATTACTTTGCCCCGTAAAATTACGGGCTGCACAAAATGATGGGCACGGATCTTTTTTTTTTTTTTTTTTTACGGGGTATGACTGGAATCTCTGCTGCTGGCCTCTGCTCGTAATTTTTCTGCAATTTTTTTAACAGTGTAGATTGTTAACGTGAAGGTTATTGAGGTACGAAATAAAATAAAATGAGAACGATTTCTCATAGTTATAAGAATACAATTCTGGAATACTATTGAATAATATTGTTTTTACTGAGAAAACAATCCTATATGAGAAAATTTTCTTTATACGTGCTATAAATCATTTAATTATTCTTTAAAATTTCAGCATCTGATCGTTTTGAATTATGTATTCCGTAATTATAATGGCAGCATTTAAAATGAAAAAGAAGATTTAAAAAAATAAATGGAAAGAGAAATTGTTTAAAAATATTCAAAATGAGCAAATTGAGAAGAATTTATATTAACAATTTTCTTAAAATATTCCAATTTCTGCTTACGATTTATATACGGAATACATCTGAGTATAAAGATTGTTTTTTAAATTAACTAAAAACTTAAAGTTTTAAAAAGAAAAACAAACAAACAAATGAAGACAAAGGCTCAAAATGTCAAAATTTAAATAATAGGCCTTATGCAAAAAAGAACAAAATGAGAAAATCTTTTCAAAGTAATGAATTTCTTAAATTAAAATTTCATTTTGCTACATAGAGTTTTATGTTTTTATGAAGAGTCTTGTCGAAAATCGTAATCTTTTAACTGCATATAAAATAGAATTAATTATTTTTTAAAATAGCGACAAAACATACTATTACTTTTTTTTTTACTTTCTCGCGTGTTTTAAGAGGGTTAATTTTAATTACCAACTAAAAATTAAGAAAACAGCTAAAAACACATCTTCTATTGTTGAAAAAATTCTAAAACTACTATCTTTTTCATATTTCCTACAAATGTTTTATAAGCAAATATTTAATGTGTCAACAATTGTAGTAATTCCGATTTGAATTCCTTAATTGTAGGCACCATTATTATAAGAATATTGCAGTAATTAATATTGAATCTCAATATTAAAAAAAAAACTTTTGGAAATTTAAAAAAACACAAATGAATAAATTTATTTATCTATTTAAACTGTTATTGAACACGAGGGGATTAAAAAAGGAACTGAGACTTTTTTTTTTCTTTTGTTAAGAGAAGTTCCGTTTTAACATTAAGTATTTTAAATTTTTAGTCAACAATTTAGTGAAACTGTCAAATCGTTAGGCAGATTTTGTAACTATTAAACGAATCTACAACTACTGTATGGGAGACATTTCTTAACTTTTACACTAATATTTGTAAGTCATATTACACTATAATAAAAATTTAAACAATATTATAATTTAAAGCAAACCTGTAATATAAATAAAATAACTTACTATTTAAAGACTGTACATATGAATAATTTCTTAATTATTATGGAAAACACCTTTAATCAGCAAAAAGAAAGAAATAATAATTCAATTTCGTCTAAACATAGCGAACGCTTTTAAACATTTTATTTTCACTACATTATCTAATAAATGCTTCATAAAAAATGAAATCTTTACTTAGGCATCAAATCGCTAAAATTTTTTACTGTCGTATTTCTGAGCAGGAATCGTATATATTTTCGTTTAAATTTTGATTTAAGAAAAGACAAACATTACTTAATTTTTATCGGACAACTTACCAGTACGTAAGTTTGACAATATGGTGATCGTAATTATGGTATTTTTCATGCGCCAAAAAACAATTTGCAAAACATTTCGCCAAAATAAATATTTTGTCGGATTTGGTGCGATGACGAAGATTTGGCGAGCCATGGAGTTGACATAAAATTTGTTTTAGACGATTTTTAATTGCATATATTACCTTCATGATAATTAAAGAAAAGAAAAAAAAGTAATGTGAGTATACAGTAATGAAAAACCGGATATCAAATTTTATTTGTTGATCTCACCCCCCCCCCCCCCCCCCCCCTACACACACACGCATCATCGAAAGGTATTTCCTACCTCTCCTGCAGACAGAACGTTTGTTCTCTTCTTATAATGTTAACAAATTTCGGAGTTACATTAATGATTGTTATTGCGGAGTTACAATAATAAGAAAATTTTATTGAAATTTGCCGATTCTTTATTATTATGATATCTCTATTATAAATGACAAACGTGTCCGTGAGTAACGCTGACATCATTTTGCGAATGGCAACACTTGACGATGAAATTTCGGTTTTGCGATTTTTGCTACTTCAATTTTTTTAATTTCTAATCATTGCATATTTTTTAATTTTTACACCGCTATATAGGGAAACAAAAATCTACTTTCAAATGTTTGAAAACTATATCTTAATTGATTGGTTTATTATAGCATTTAATTTAAATTTCAAACATATTTCTTAAGATTGGCAACACCTGACTATTAAACTTCGGTTTTGCAATTTCCGCTAACTGTAATTTTTTAAACTTCAAAACGTGGAATATTTTCAATTTTTACAGCGTAGTATAGGTAAGAAAAAAATGTACTTTTAAGTGCAATTTGTTTGAAAATTGTATCGCAATTTACTCATTCATTGCGTATTTTAAAATAATTTTCAAGCATGAAATTTTAAATCTATCCCCATGCGTGTATGTTTCATTACGGAAGAGCAAAAACACTGTTAAAATAATATAAGTAGTTCAGCCTTGCTCTCCGGCTAATTTTCTACAACGAAATTAAAATTTCATCAATAATAAATAAATAAAATAATATAAAACATAAATTTAGCATATATGTAATCGATGTAAATTTTTACACCGCCAAATAGGGGGGTGGGGAGAGATGTACTTTCAAATATAATTTGTTAGAAAACTCTATCTTTGTTTATTGATTGTTTATGATTTTTAAAACAGTTTTCAAGCATAAATTACTTTTAAATCTCTCTATCGCGAAAGATTAATCCATTTCCCCTGAAAACAATATAAATAATTCAGCATTTGTTTCCTGCTAATATTCTAGAACGAAATTAAAACTTAATAAATAAATAAATAAACAAAGTAATATAATATAAATTAAACACAAATTTAACAGACATGTAATTGAATTATGAGCTGAAACAGTTGAAAATATTAAATTCAGAAACGCTGCAGTACGCAGCGAAACCTTTGGCGATTTCTTCGCCTTATTATGATATTTTTAATATAAAAATGCTTTTTGGTGTTTTTAATGGGCAATCTAAAAAAATATGTTAAATTACACTAAAATATATTGTACAGTTAGAGAAAAATGGTTTTCACCTATATGCCCGGGTCCGATTGCCTAGTATAAAATAAAGACAAAGTTCCAGTATTTAAATTTTACTCTTTCCATTATTCGAAAATTTCGTCAAATATATTTTTTGACGGAAAGTGCAATTTTTCAGCATTTTGCCAATTAAAAAAAAAATTTATTTGTTGATCCCCCACCCTCTATCGCTCTCTCTCTCTCTCACACACACACACACACCTTCTCCCAGCGAAAGATGTAGAACGTTTTTCCTAGCTGTCCCGAAGAAAGAGTGTTCTCTTTTTACAATTTTGGATTGTTGAAACAAATTTTGAATTTATATTAGGGATTTATTAAAAACAATTAATTTAAATTTTCTGATTAGTTGATTAGTTATTATGATCCATAAATAAAGGCAAAAAATCTAAAGTTAAAATTTTACTGTTTCATATATTTTAAAATTTTACAAATGTATTTTTTTGGTAAAAAGTGCAATTTTTCAACAGTCTGTCAGTAAAAAAGTTGAATTTGGTTTGATCCTGAAATTCCTTTCAAATACTAAAACATTTTTTCTTTTGTTTTTTCATGTTGAATGTATAAAAATATGGATAAATTTTAGTATTTGTTAAAAAACGGGACATCTAAGAGAAGTTATTAATAAAATTCATTTAATAAAATGGCACCGAGACATTAAGTCTAAATTCCCAAACTTTTGGTCAAATTAAGAATAATTTTAAAAAGAATGAAAATGGTCTTTAGTAGCTATGAATTTTAAAAGCCAAGAATGTTTTTCAATCAAAATTTGAGGTTTTACGTTTCGAGTATTACTATGCATTCAATGTACTAAAAAATGTATAGGTTTCAATTGATTAAATTATTCTTTACATTATTTCATACGTTTTCTTACAAATTCAAATAATTACTGGAATGTAAGAGGTCTTGTAGATGTAACAGTTATAAAGTTAAATTTTCAGGTTTCTCTCATCCAAGAATTTAAATTTTTTCTCGCAATGTTTTGTTAATTTTAGAGTTTTGTTCAATATATTTAAGGATTTTATTTCTCGAAAAATTCCTTATATCAGAAGTAGGAGATAAAACATCAAGGTATAAAAAATAAATAAAGAAAGAAATAAGTAAACAAAAAAATTACTCAGTTTTTCATATTTTTTTAAAGTGAAGAATTTATTAAAATATAACCGCAAAGATTATCCCTTTCCCTGGCCACAAAACCCCATGCTAAACTATGTAAAATTTTAAATAAGTGATATCTCACTGCCTAGTCAAATTATCAGAATAGAGTTTTCACCATCAGAAAGTATGTGGGCGATATCGACGTAGTGCGTTTCTAAAAACTGTCTCCTAAAATTTTCCTCAAATTGAAATTTCGATGTTCATAAAATTTGAAAGAGAGAAATGTTTCTGAATTTAGCAAAACTTTACGTTACTGTAACATAACATATTCCGATTTTTCCACGATTTCGAAAAGCGTTCCTTTTATCTTGAGAAACCAATAGATTTCCGAGATTTAAAAAAGCATTTCTGAAACAAAATGTTCTTTTTCTGCCCGTTCCAAGAACAAAGAAAAAACGAACTTTTCGAGTAATTTTTACAGCGTATATTAGTCAATTTTCTCAACAAGAGATACCGGTTTTTCGGATGGTATCCAAAGGTCGATTCAGGCAAAATTTGGGGCCCATTTAGTGCCCTTTTACATGAATTTATTTAATAAAACAGGCCCTTCACAAAAATCAATTTAATAAAATGAGCTTCTTCACAAAAATCAATTTGATAAAATGTGCCCCTTCACGAAATTCCTTTCAATAAAATAGGCCCTTTCACAAAATCCATAACAACTTACTATTTATTAATTATATATTATTTTGTGACATTTTAAAAGGTGTAATTTGCAAACAAACAAGTTCACCAGAGAGGAAAATTTCAGCAATTGGATTTTAAAAAGTTTTTGTTAATAAGTGCTTGGTTTGAATTTGAGTAACTGGTTTTCAACTTTCTTTGCAAAATGTTATTTTTCACAAAAGTATAATAAATTTCACAAAAATAATTTTTATTTTTCACAAAATGGACCCTAAGAAAAAAAACACCTGCATCGACCCCTGGTATCAATTCTCAAATAAACATTTTCAGCTGCGTAACAGAATTTTTACATACAAGAATAACAAAATAATGTTAGTTTTAACATTCACTCAGTTAATTTAGCATGTTAGTCTGTTACATACGTTTTAAAGAAGATGAAAATGTACATTTGATACTTGATAGCAACCCAAAGAATATTATGCAGCTGGTGTTGGGGCACTGATAAAACGGTGATATAAGTTTATAAATACTGGTGGAGAAAATGTTGAGAAATAAAAATAATTTTGAAGTGAATACCATTGTAAGTTATTATTTAATTATCTTTTGTGACTTACTTAATGACTTTCCCTCGTATATTTTCGTATAGTTTTGCCAGATCCAGAAACACTTCTTATTTCTTACAGGAAAGTGTTTTTAAAAATACTTAAAGTTTAAAAAGATAATCTTAAAAAATGGACCATGTCATCTTCGGAGGTGTACTTTCCGATGGTGAAAGTCGTATTTTGATAATTGTATTATGAAATGAGTTATTACCTATTTAAATTTTATCATAGGTTAACATTGGATTTCGCGATCGACAGGAGGATCTTCATGTCATAATAATAATAAATAAATATAATCATAACAATCAATAATCAGAAAATTTAAATTAATTTTTCTTAGGAAATCACTAATGTAAATTCAAAATATATTTCAACAATCCAAAATTTTAAAAAGAGAACGCTCTTTCTTCGGGAGAGGTAGGAAAAGTGTTTACATATTTGCTTGGGGTGGGAGGGGGTATCATCATTTGAAATGTGCTTTTTTACAGGCAAACTATTAAAAAATTGCACGTTGCATCAGAAAATACATTTGACAAAATTTTCAAATAAATGAATGAGCAAAATTTAAACACTGAATCTTTGCATTTGTTTATATATAATAATAATAAATAATCAGAAAAATTTAAAAAAGTGTTCTGGGGAAATCATTGATATAATTTTAAACTTTGATTTAACAATACAAAATTGTGAAGAAAGGGATTTATTTATTTATTTATAATTAATTAATTTATTTATTTAATTTTTTTTTTTTTTTTTTTTTTTTTGGGGGGGGGGGGGGGGGATTGAATATGTGAATCGGTTATGAGTCTCCTTAATAGCAGGAAGATATTTTTTTATGTTCTGCACATCGTGATTGTTTTGTTTTTAACATCAATTATTCCATGAAAATCACAATGTGTTATACATTTCTACTTGAAAAAGAAAAAGGTTAAAAATTAATTGGATCGTTAGTCAAATTAAAGTATGAACAGATTTGACATTTGGAATTGGTATCGATTCTTTTATTTTTCATTCAGAAAGAGGGAATGTAAAATTTGGCTGAGTGTGAAATTTTGTTAAATATTTTCAGTACATCTATGTCTATAATTTTAAATATTCTCAAAATTTTATTTTTTAACAAAAAGTATTAACGGTACTTCATAGTGAAATGCACATGAGAATAACAATGACCGAGTGTATCAGGAAATATGACATCAGGCAATATGATAATAAAATCTGTCTATCACCATCCTTCGTTTGAAGTGTGAATCCAGTAGATTTCACAATAAAAAAGAAAGAAAGTTCAACTCCCTTCCTCCCTCTCCCGCCTTAAAAAAAAAAAAAATAACATTAAGAAACATATTTGTTTTTTTTCTCATTTCCAAAATAATTTTCATCCATATTTACTTATTGTAAACACGTTATCTAATTTTATTGATTAATTTATTTATATTTAATAATAAAAGTGCTTTGTTTCTGACATAATCAAAAGTTAAATAAAAAAAATTAACTTTTATTATTAAATATAAATAAATTTGTCAATAAAATTAAATAAATTGATTAAAAAATAAAATTAATTAATTAATAAATAAATTTATAAAATTATAAAATAAATAAATTGATTAATAAATTAATATTATATAATTTATATTAATAAATTAAAAAATAATTTATATTAATAAATTATATATTAATAATAAATTGATTTAAAAAATGAGATGGCTGAACGCGGGCGATAAATCAAAACATTTGTTTTGTTTCTGACATAATAAAAAGTTAAATCAAAACATTTTAACTTTTATTATTAAATATAAATTAATTAATCAATAAAATTAGATAACGTGTTTATAATAAGTCAATATGGATGAAAATTATTTTGGAAATGAGAAAGTAAACAAATATGTTTTGATTTAAAACAAGACGGCGGACCGCGGGCGAATGACAAAGCTTATCCAAATAAAATAATCCATGAGTCTGTAACTATGTATTATTTACTGCATAAATGTAAATAAAAATCAAGCATCATTGTGCACACAAGTTAAACTAATATTAGCATTAAAATTTCTCTATAGAAAAGAATTTGACAAAATCAAATATGATGTAAAATAAACAAAAATTTATACGATAATACCTTGAAAAATATCCATATGCCAAAGAAAATACAGTTGCTTAAATGTTAACAAAAATTGAACCCAATTTTGAAAATTTTAAAACATAAATAAAAAAGACAGAAATGATTTGGATTCATTGTAAAAAAATTAAAACTTCTACTATTGACAAGAAATATAAATGTATCCATTCACAGGATGGAAATCTGTATAAATATTAAATTATATGTTGCACGTTACATGACTGTTATTACATCCACAAAATTAAGTTCCCAACAATTTTATTTAACATAATTCGTGTGACGAACCAAGAAGTTTTTAATTTTTAATACTTTACAGATTTTTTACTAATAAACTCCTACTGAAGATCAATAAAATCTTGGGACCTTGAAATTCGAGGGTCGGGGTAATTATCCAACGTGCCCTGGCACTAACAAAAAAATTATTACTTTTTTCCCCCAAAATTATTTGCGAATGCCAAAGCTTAGCCAAATAAAATAATCCATGAGTCTGTAACTATGTATTATTTACTGCATACATGTAAATAAAAAGCAAGCATCATTGTGCACACAGGTTAAACTATTATTAGCATTAAAATTTCTCCATAGAAAAGAATTTGACAAAATCAAATATGATGTAAAATAAACAAAAACTTATACGATACTACCTTGAAAAACATACATTTGCCAAAAAAAAATACAGTTGCTTAAATGTTAACAAAAATTGAACCCAATTTTGAAAATTTTAAAACATAAATAAAAAAGACAGAAATGATTTGGATTCATTGTAAAAAAATTAAAACTTCTACTATTGACAAGAAATATAAATGTATCCATTCACAGGATGGAAATCTGTATAAATATTAAAATATATGTTGCACGTTGTGTGACTGTTATCACATCCACAAAATTAAGTTCCCAACAATTTTATTTAACATAATTCGTGTGACAAAACAAATATGTGTCACGTTGCGTGACTGTTATTACATCCACAAAATGAAGTTCCCAACAATTTTTTTAACATAATTCGTGTGACGAATCAAATATGTTGCACGTTGCGTGACTGTTATTACATCCACAAAATTAAGTTACCAACAATTTTATTTAACATAATTTGTGTGACGAATTAAGAATTTTTTAATTTTTAATACTTTACAGATTTTTTACTAATAAAATCCTACTGAAGATCAATAAAATTTTGGGACCTCGAAATTCGAGGGTCGGGGGTAATTATCCCACGTGCCCTGGTACTGACAAAATAATTATTACTTTTTTCCCCCAACATTATTTAATTTTTTTTAAATATGTTTATTAGCAAAAATTCTTACCTTTAATTTGAAAATTCTGGAAAAATTTTGACAGTCCACAGTACGATAAAATCCACACACTAAAATTCCTACGATGAAATTTAACACTTATTTACAAGCAACGGATCATAAACAGGTTCAACTCACTTAAAACTAAATCTTTAAAAAGCTGCTGATAAGAGAAAACGTACTGGACACCTATTGGCTGACAGAAAAAAAGGGTGCCAAAAGAAGCTGCCCATTGATCGAGATAATAAAAATTTTAAAATGGTCAACAGGAATTATACTCTTATTTTTGGTTTACAACAGTTGTATTATGCAGATGTAATATAGAAACAGCCAAAATATAATCAATCTGAAAATGTATCCTAAAATAAAAGTATTACTAAAACTTTAAATAAACTTTCACATGTAATGAAGTAGCTATCTTAGAAATATTTTCAATATTTTAATTATATTGTTTTAAATAACCCATATAAATGCAGGTTTATTTCTTTTTTTAAGCTTTATACCTGGTACATTTTAACGAGATAAAATTACCAATATTTGTTACACTGTAAAAAATGACCAATGTTTCTTATTTTGTGAAAATATACTATAACCATGAACGAAAATATAATATAATCTTCTGAGTTATCCGAAATTCCGAATAGCGTGTTCCATTGTCTTCTGAATCCCCAGAAAACAATACATTTCCAAAATTTAAAGAATTATTTATAAAAACAAAGTATTTTTCGCTGCCCGTATTTTTCAGAAATGTTTCTGAAGGGTTTTAATAGTGTATTAATTAGTGTCCTCAGCCTGGAATACCTGTTTTTTGAATGTCATCCATTCTCAAGTAAACGCTTTCAGCCGCATAAGTTAATTTATACATCAAAGAGTAAAGAAATAATCTTAATTTTAATGTTATTGTTAACGCTGTTAATTTTGCATGTTTGTCTGTTAAACATATTTTTTGAGCGTGAACATGTTTACTTGAGAATGGATAGAATTCACACACACATACACACACACACACACACACATATATATATATATGTGTGTGTGTGTGTGTGTGTAAGGTCGAACCTCATTAATATATATATATATATATATATATATATATATATATATATATATATATATATAAGAAATCCGTTATATGCCAGTAATGCTTCTGTATTTTTACAGATTTTTTTTTTTCAATGAAATTGATTTTATGGGTGTATTAGAAAGTAGTGAATAACGTTTAGAGAATATTCTTCACAGATAACAGTACTGAAAGTCAGTGAGATTTATTAATAATGTAAAATATGTTTCTTATTATTACAAAGAAACAAAATCGTAAAAATAACGAAATTGCACTGGCAAAATATTAAACTTTATATTTTAGCGTAAATAATAATTTAAAAATATATCGTACAATCTTAGTTAAAACAGCCAGAAAAATTATAATATCAATAATCTTTTTTTTTTTTTTTTTTTTTTTTTTTTTTAGAAAATTTTAAAAAATCTTTTATATCGGATAAATTTCCGTAAAAATGCGGAAATTGTACTGGAAAATAATGTACTAATATCAATTTATGTTTTTATTTGACCAAATCTGTGCCATTTTCAGTTTTATCTTATGCACTATGCACTATCGTAACAGAGTTTCTAAATTTTATATTTTGTTAACGATGTTTAATTGATTTTTTGTTATTTAAGGTTTAAAATTAATTTGGCTGCTTTCGCATTATTATTTAAGCATAATCCCAAAATAAAGTTTTCTATGCAATCCAGATTGCACGACGCGTTCTTTAAATTTTGAATCCAAAAATCTCGACATTCTGACATTTTAAAATTGACAAGTCATTTTGGAGAAATAGATTTTACTCGATATAATACATTTAAAGGAAATTTAAGAAAAAGCGTTATTCGATACCAGTACAGATGTAGAGTAATGTCTGGAAATTTCCTGCTCATGTGAATAAAAATGACTCCTTTACTGTTTAAAAATATTAGCATTGTTCTATTAAAATAGATATTTTTTTTGACGGATTTACATGTTTCAGACTCTGGAGATTCCGAAAAACATATTTTTAGAAGAAAAAAAATTGCCGTCCGTCTCTGTGTGTCTGTAAACGCTCTATCTCCCGAACAAATTGATGTAGAGACTTGAAATTTGGTATGTACTTAGTATGTAGCCTTAGAAGCCTATTGAATTTCAGTAGCCTCAATTATCTGGAACTATTTTTTTCGGACTCTCGAAATATTCGTTCTCATAAAAGGTATATAAATTTTTTCGAAATTGTTTATTTTAAGGAGTGGATATAAAAGACAATAAAAAAACATTAATCATTTTTCATAAAGAATGAAGTCGATCGGATAGTGAGTTGCCGAGATATCTGTGATCCTATTTTCCACACTCTTCGATTTTTCATGAACCTGTATGTCATTCAAATTTCAATTCAAAGATATATTTTAATTGGAAATGAGGCTAGTTAATATGATTATAATTTTGGAGTTATAAAGACTTTTTTTTTTACGCAATTCAGTAATAGAGCATTTACAGTTTATGACGTCATCAAGCCACGATTTTATTCGAATTGCAATTCATTTTATAAATAGTTTACACATTTATTTTCATATTTTATATTATGCATATCCATGATGGGTAAGTATTACGGTGGCTTCCAACGACTATTTTTTTCTTCCAACGGTCTAATAATGTGCTTATTATGATAGCTTTTTGAAGTACAAAAATCATAAGATATCGTGTAATACCCATATTAAATTTAACATTAGCTGTGATCTTCTACATTTTATAAAAACAATGATTGAATCAAGGTACATATCCAGCTTCACATTTCCTCATTATTTTTCGCTAAATTAGAAACTTTAAGTAGTATCTTTTTACGACATAAAAAAGTTAAACTATGTGTATATGTAAAAAATCACTCAGAAAAATGTATAGTGTTATTTGAGGTTACCAATTCTACATTCTCAGAAATTAATGTATACATTTGAAGTTCGATATCTACAAGTGAATTTTAGCTGTTGATTTTAGAAGACTGTACTGAAATTCAGTTATAACGATAACGAAGAGTATTTGTTCTTTATGACTGATTTCTCGCAATGAATAAGTTTAAGATTGTATATAATGAAACATAAGAAAATACGTAAAGATTCAGATGAATTATAATAAATTATACAATGGTTGTTCTGATATGTACAGTTTTACGTTTTTGAATTAGACGAGGGAAATTAAATTAGTAATGGCAATTTACAGTTCTTTAATAGTATTTCAATTCTTAATTAATAAATAAGAAATAATTCTATAAAAGTATGATAATTCTAAAAAAAAAAAAAAAAAGGAACACGCCAGTTTTTTTTTCTTATAGCATGTGTTTTTCAGTTGAATGAACTCACAAGAAGTATACAACTACAATTTAGTTGTCGAAATATTTATTTATTTATTTATTTTTGCTTATACAATGTGTTTTTCGGTTAATTACTTGAATGAACTCCCAAGGAGTTAAATCACTATATTCAACTAAAATTTATTTGTCAAAATATTTTTTTTTCTCATAGCATGTGTTTTTCGGTTAATTATTTGAATGAACTCCCAAGGAGTTAAATCACTATATTCAACTAAAATTTATTTGTCAAAATATTTTTTTTTCTCATAGCATGTGTTTTTCGGTTAATTATTTGAATGCACTCACAAGGAGTATACAACTACGATTTATTTGTCAATATATATTTTTTTTTTGCTCGTAGCATATGTTTCTCGGTTAATTATTAGGTTCCTGTCAGCGAGATAGTAAACATTTTCCGTTATAAAAAAGTTAACTGCATAAAGATCCAATTGATGAAGACTAACGAATAGCATGATCCTAAAAGTAATTTAAAATAATTTGTATATCATGAAAAATCTGGATTTTTGGCGTCCCGCATATTGGTTCAGCGGGACGGACCTTAAAATCCTCGAAAAGCTGGACATCCCGTGTAAATTGAGATACCTGGAAAAACTAATGGGAACCCATGGCCATGGACTCTAAGAGCAGCCAAATATAGAAAACATCTCTGCATATATATAAACTATCAATGAAACAAGTTGAAAGAATCTATAAACTGTACAGTAGAACCTTGATTATCCGACCCTCGTTTAACCGTAACTCTCCATAAACCGACGTCAGCTTCCTGTCTTTTTTTTTTTTTTTCACATGCCTTGTGTATGCAAGCGGTCCTTTCCGAACTACGAGTATATAGATATATATTTTGGTCCCCCTTTCTTAGAATTCCTTTGTAACTGGCTTGAGCTCTGGCAAGTAACAATAAGTGTACTCACCCCCTCCCCTAAGTGAACCCTCTAAACAAAAACACTCCCCATTTCAAAATTTGGTAGGAAGTACTGCCGAATGCCGCAACATTCGAATGTTATTGCACCCTTTGATTGTAAGCAAGCGCAAAGAACAAAACCCTTTTCTCAGCTTTTCATGAATAGAAATTTTCACAGCTGCTGAATTTCAAAAAGGGGAGGAGATATCAATGTCATATTTTTGCTACGTACTCCCTTACTGTTTGTGGCCAATTCACGCCAGATGAAGCTTCCATTTAAATCATTGTTAGATTTTTGTTTTAAAATAAATTTATTTTGATGTATAATTTGAATTTAGATTTATTTATTTAGCAGTTCAAATAGTCATAACAACAATTCGAAGACGATGTTACACATTAAACTGGATGATTATTGATAAATACTCGATTATACGATGTAGGTTCGGTCCCAATTACATCGGATAATCGAGGTTCTATTGTATTTCTTTAATACTCACCCCCCCCCCCAGTAGAAAGCACCAGCTTCTTCCTTGTAGAAATAAAGCATGTTAAACTTCCCTTAATGAAATGTTAAAATTGTATTTTTTGTACCAAATCTTAGAATTGTCTATCCCATTAACTCTATAACCTCCCCACTCTTCCCCGCCCCTTACGCTGTAAAAAACTGACAGTGGAAAAACTATACTTTTACTAATTAGCAGCTGTTCTTATATATAATTATCCATAAATGTGTGGGTCCTTTCCACCTTAATTAATGTGAGACCTTTTTTTCATGGTGATTTTTTCCTGGTGTTGCTTTTTAGCGGGGTGATTTTTTCCGGGTGTGAATTTTACTATGGTGATTTTTACCTTGGTGATTTCTTCTGAGGTAACTTTTTCCGCTTACTCTCTGAGACAGTAGAACGTGTTCCTCTCGGCTCCCAGCATTACTGGCTAAGAAAGTGCTCCTATGACAACTTTAATTAATTTTTCAATTTTTAAATATTCGAATGTTAAATTTTACTTTTGCTCTCAGACAAATCTGTTTCGGTGATAAAGCCTTATCTTCACTTTCTAAGATTTAAATTTAAGCTGTTATCTTTTTAATCTACCCTGAAAATATAGTTCTGTATTTTGTTTATCCTTGAAATATTCAAAATTAAAAACATCTTAATTAATCTTTTTTTTTTTTTTGCTCTTAATAATAATAATATGCTTTCTTTGATGTACTTGTTTTGGCCTGCTACTTGGGCATATTGGGTTACATTGACTTAATATTTTTGTCGGCATTGTCAGTTCTTTGTACTTTTCCCCCTTCTAAATTTTTTCATAATTACCCTAATTATTATCGGAGATAATAATTTTTACTTACATATCTTGGAAGAATTTACTTTCTTTTCTGAACTCATGGTCTTATTTCTGAATCATGCCGTCATTTTTTAACGAACATCATACCCACTATTTATCTAACTAATTCTCTAGTGCAGTGGTTCCCAACCTTTTTTCTCTCACGTACCCTTCCTTAGACTTTTCATTTACGCGTACCCCTTCTCACATAAACCCATTCCAAATATTTTTGCTTTCGTTCATTAGTAATGTCCTTATGTTAGTTATCAATATTAGATGTAGTTCTCTTCAGAATTCCAATTTTCAACCATCCATTTTGAACTACAACATAATATCAACATAAAGTCACTCAAAACACCAAATATTAGTTAAAAATTTTAAATTAAGCTCTCACAAAGCAGGGATGATGCTTTACATCCGTAATGAGTTTATGCAAATGCTGACCAGCCGTACACTAAAATGATGGCCTGCTTTCAAATGGGTTTTAACTTTTAAATGAAATCGCTAAAGCCAGAAGCCAGAAGCCAGAAACCTTGAAACGAATTTATATTTTTTCTGGTGTATTTCTAGAATTGCTAGAAAGAAAACAACAAAAGAAAAGGAGAGACACATGCGAAATTGCAAGATATTATTAGGAGCGTGTGGAGATAATGGTGACATATGATTGACCAATTACTATGTTTAGGCATTTTCCTTTATTTTATGAGAATACCCTATTTTAATTTTACACACAAGTCTCTCTTTATAAACGAAAAAAAAATTATGTTTTCAGTTTGTTTTAATTTTTGCGTTATCCGCCATTATCAATATAATTTTCACGTACCCCTAACTGTTTTACCAGGTACCCCTAGGGGTACGCGTACCCCAGGTTGGGAACCGCTGCTCTAGTGAAAAGTCTCTAACCTAATTATATCTTGGTTTATAAATTATTTAATAAATCATTTCATTTTGCTGTGCTTTTTTTCAATGAATGGTTGAGAAGAGGTACTTTCTCCTCATTATTATTTTTGTTTTCCTTCCAAACAGTCTGTCTCCACTAAACATACTTGCGATTTCGCAATATTTTGCAATTACACTGCATCGCCACGAAAAATTTGGTCACACATATTTTTCATTTTAATTTATTTTGCTTTTGCACTAAAATGTTGTGAAGCTGAAGGTGCCTTTTTGTTTCTGAATGCCTTTTTCTGAATATTTCTTATTATTTAGAACTATTTTTTTTTTATAATTTAAAATTTAAGTCCTTAGAGATTTTTTTTAAAATTTAAACCGTTATGGGCCTTCGAGATGCCTTTTCATTCCGCATGCTTAGAGATATTTTTCCGAAATTTAGCCCCTTATAGGCCACGCAATTATTCTGATTTAAAGAATTGTTCCCCTCTCCAGTAAATATTCTTCAAATTATGCGTAAAGATATGCCATGATTATTAATTTTAGCATTACTATTTATTAATTCAAGTTTTTCTCCCTCCTCCCCTAGGCCAATATATTTTGCGTGTGAAAGTGTGCCTTTTGAACAACTCTTTTCTCATACATTAACCATATAATTCTAAATTCTAGTTTATCCCTTAGGCAAAACTCCCGCCCCATCCTCAGAAATTGTTTTAAATGTTGCTGTGGGCATAGCGGTGCATGTTATCGTCGCCATGTTACTGGGGCTCTCCATAAGATCTCACTTAGGGTCTTTTTCATCCTCTTTTATCGTTTTAATTGTTTTCCGGTGTCTTTCCCCGCCCCCTCCCCCTAGTGTTTTTACTCTATTCGCTTTTCTGCGTTTTTTTTCAATGTCTGTAGTTAATTTTTCCATCTAACGGGGCTCTTACTCTCAATTTCGTCGTAGGAAGGTATATTTTAAATTTTTAACTTATTGAAATCTAATTTACTTCATGTGTATCATACAAAACCTTTCAATTTCAATAAACTTTATTCTGTCTTCCTTTTTTGACTGGAAGCCATAGTTTCCGAGATGGATCTGAACTTTTTATTTTCCGCCTTAGACAGTTTTGCTCCTTTTCCACCCTTTTAATCATCCTACAAATATGTTTTCAGCTTTTCCGTGTCTTGGGCCCATGCCTTATGCTTTCGTGCAATTCGACCAATAATTTAGGTTTCAATTGCGACTAGCCTCCAAAATTTTCACCCCAGGTCTCCCGTCCCTCCAAACATGCTTAGCGCTTGAGACGAATTCAAATTAAATTCAAATCTCAATCACCACCTTAAATTTTGTGTTTTTAAGACAATTTTCATATACTTGATTGCGTTTTTGCCCCAAGCAACATGGGGCACCATGGGGCGCTACACACTAATCCTATTTATCTTCGACCCTTAAAATCTTGACAACTAATGGTCTGTTCACATGAAACTTATACCAATGCATCTTTACTCACTTCAAGTTATAGTACTGTTCTCCCTTACTCTTTGTCAAATGGTCTCAAAATGTTAGATAAAGTGTGCCGTATGTAAAAAAAAAAAAAAATTCTTACAGATAAATCCAAACTTCTCACATGAAACTTACGCCAATGTACTTGTACTCATTTCCACCCATAGTATTGTTTTCCATTTCCTGGAAAATGTTCTCAAAATGTTAGATAAAGTGTGCCGTATGTAAAAAAAAATGTTTTTCTTACTTATAAATCCAAACTTCTCACATGAAACTTACGCCAATGTAATTGTACTCACTTCCACTTATAGTATTGTTTCCCATTTCCTGGAAAATGTTCTCAAAATGTGCAAGAAGGTATGGCTTTTCTTACTTTTAAACACAATCTCTTCGTGTTTTGCTTCAAGTATTGTCCCCTTCCCAGCAAATACTTTTTAAATTTGTGAGAAGGTGCGCTTTCCAAACAATTATAGTATTCACACTGATTAATCCTAAGACATGTCTATGCGTCGAGTAATTCTTCTCTCCTCCTCCCTCCTTCTTCTTGTGCTTTAAATTGTGTTTGAAGGTGTGCTTTTGCACCATTTTCAGTTTTCTCAACTCTTAATTTTTAACACGTTGACGGACACTTGCGGCTACAGCCGTCAAAGCGAAGTTCACAATGTGGCATGACGGCTACAGCCGCCCAAAACGAAACGGTCGTTTTTAGACACTACGGCTATAGCAGCACAAATGTGTATTTACCGGCGTACAAGTAGAAGCCCAGTGTCATGTTTTGTAAACAGTTTTTTAGGTTGAAGATCGTTTTCCCCGTGTTATACGAGTTGCTGCTTCAGTATGCACGTGCAGGGTAGTTAGTGGTCCGGGAAAAATACAGTAAAAAAAAAATAATTACCAGTATATTCTTTTAGAAAATTTTAAATAGATTATTTGATCGAATAATGAACATAAATTTTTCTATAAGAATATACTGGTGTATATCACTTTTTTTGACTGTATTTTTCCCTGACCATTAGCCACCCTGACGTGGTTCTGAAGGGTGTAGTGCAACCTAATTAAAGGTGCTGAATTAATCAAAATTAAGTTTATTTAAGCAGAAAGAGTAAAACTATACTTCTAATATTCTAAAAATTACAAAAACATATAGTGTCAATTTTCGAACTTCACTTGTTCCTACTGTCCGTCAACGTGTTAACTCTCAATTACGCTTTAACCCTTTCAGTGCGGAATTTTTTTGGGTGGTTAATGCCCTGGGCGGAATAATTTAACCAAAAAAGCGATTTATTAAAAAACAACAGAAAACTCCGTGAATCCCTAGGTGACTTTTGTTGACGCTTAATGTAGTCTACAGCACCCAACTCCTAGATGTCGACATTAGTCGACTCTCACACTCGGACCCTTATGTCGACTTTTGTCGACTCCCGCACTAAAAGGGTTAAATAATGCACCTCCTCCACCCAAACAAATATTTCCCTTTTTGATTGAGAGGGGATTTGTGTATGAAGGTGTTGAAGGTGTACCTTTTGCACCAAATTTATATTTCTCAATTATTATTTCTTAACTCTCATTTATGCTTTCCTCAATTTGTGTGAGAAGGTGTACTTTTTGGCAGTACACAGTTTTTTTTAATATATTAATCTAAATTTTTGTTTATGCTCATGTAATGCTTCAAAAAGTACTTCAAAATCTTAGAGAAGTTGTACTCTCGAACACAACTAAATCTTTCCACTTGTTAACTTTAATTTTGCCTACGCTGTAAGTAATACTTGTGAATGTAACGGTATTTGTAACTTATGAATGTATTAATGAATGTATTAATGAATGAACGTATGACTGTGCAAGTCAGTGAGTTTATAAATGTGCAGTTAAGTGTTTTTTTTAAATGACGGCTTGATCATTTGGATAACATAAACTGTGTCCCTTATAAATTTTTACGTAGTCCTAATTTTTTTTAGAGTTTTGTATGGATCGACTGTTTTTCGTACCATTCCCCATCCTCCCTGTCTTCTTTTTAAAATGTTTTTTTTTCTTTTCTTTTTTCCTCATTTTAGGACTAGTATTTATCTTAGTTGTTTTCGGAAATCTAGGCTTCCGGTTTTTTCATTAATTTTTCCTATAGGACACTACTCCGCCCTTTCTTTCATTGAGATAGGTTGATTGGCATCTTGCTTTCTGGATTGAAATTTACTTCTGATATCATAGAAACTAGACAGAGTTTCTCGCCAAGCAAAAAATCAACAATGCCATGAATCGTAAATGAAAGAAATTTCCGCCACTAATACCCCCCCCCCCCCCAAAAAAAAAAAAAAAAAAAAAAAAAAAGACTAGTTTTTATTTTCCGGACTGACCAAAACGGGATTTTGACACACTTATAACTTGCGTTCTATTTATCATAGAGACAAAATTCTTGTTTCTATGGAATGGATATATGAATATATTGATGAATGAGCATATCAATGTGCAAGTGAGTCCGTTTATAAGTGTGAAGTTAGGTTTTGTTTTTTTTTTTTTTAAATGAGGGCCTGATTATTCAGATAATATTTACTGTGCTCCTCATAAATTTTTACGTAGTCCGAAAATTTTTAGATTTTCGTACCATCTCCCATCCGTCCTGTCTTCTCTTATTTTTCTTTTCTTTTTTCCTCATTTTAGGCCTAGTATTTACCTTAGTTGTTTTCGGAAATCTAGGCTTCCGTTTTTTTTTTCATTATTTTTTCCTCTAGGACACTACTCTGCCCTTTCTTTCATTGAGATGTCTTGCTTTCTGGATTGCAATTTACTTCTAAAATCGTAGAAGCTGGCCAGAGTTTCTTGCCAAGCAAAATAAACAACAACGCAATGAATCGTAAATGAAAGGAACTCCCACCATTAATGCAAAACGATTTTACAAGAAAAAAACAAAATGTCTAGTTTATATTTTTTGAACTGACCAAAAAAGGATTTTGACATCTCTATAGCTTACGTTCTATTTATCACAGAAACAAAATTCTTGTTTCTGTGGCATGGGCGTACCAAGTGACTAAGGAAACAAAAAAAGCGGAATTTAACGAATAGATTTTAGTAAATGAGATTTTAAAAGTGCTGTTTTTTACCCGTTTTAGAGTTTCGTTCATCTCACGAAACCCTATTACTCCCGCTTCGTTGTCTGTCTGTCACAGAGCCGGTTCTCAGAAACTGTATAACTTACAGACATGAAAATTTGTGTACTTATAGCTGAATACCTAGTATGAAGCTCAAAATATTAAAAATTGGAAAAATCGTATTCTTTTAATATAGAGAAATAAAATCCCAAAATTATAACAGCCTTTTCCTATTAAATTTAAACATATTTCGTTATAGTAGTTGCCAACAATTACAAATCCACAATAAAATTATTTCTACAATAATTAATTTTCTATTGAAAGATTTCCACGTGAAAAATGAAATTTAAATAAAAAGTTTCACCAGTTGAAAAAAAGACTAATATGACGTCATATTGGGAATAAAACGTAAATTTTCAAACATTTTTCAATAATACAAGGAGTATGAGTATGTGTAAGTAGAGAAAGCCAGCTAATATGGCGTCATCAGAGAATTGAAAAGAAAATTAATATGACGTCATATTGAAAGTTTAACGGATTTTTTTCAAATGTTTGAAGATCATACAAAGAGAGTATGAATATGAGTAATAGAGAAATAAGTGATTATAACGTCATATGAGTTTGAGGAACGTACTGAATCATGATAAAAACCCGAATACGGAAATATTGGCATATTTTAACATTTTGAAGGTCTCTATACAACCTGTTTAATTTTGAAATTGATTTTTTAAATATCGCACTTAGTCCACATGACAGATATTATTATGACAGAGTATAATAGCGGGCGAAGCCCGCTATCCGACCGGTTCAGATATTCGAAAAAAAATGAGAAAAATAGATCGGTAAATTTTTACTTTATAAAAAACATGACTTTCTTTTTTCTTTTTTTTTTTTTTTTTTTTTTTGAAAATGAAATTTATTTGGATTTATTAAAGGATAAAGGATAAAGTGTTTTAAAGGAATATTAAACGAAACCCTTTGTGCGATCTTCGATCACACTCACCCACTTGTTGAATTCTTGTTCAGCCCAAATCAGTTGACTAGGCTAGAGGGATGTGTAATAATCTTGATTAGAGTCTTGTTTTGAAAAATAATATGTGCCATACTAGACTATTTTTGACAGAGTTATTGTGAATTGGGTACGATTGGATATAAAAAATAGTCGCCAATCCTGCCCGTAATTAAAAGGTTAATTATTTTATTCGTTTATGCCCTCTTTTACAGCTGCATGCAGAGCTAAATCCTATAGTTTTATGCTACAGTGAAGAAATGAAAGCTACCCCTTATACAGTAAAGTCTGTGTAAACAGATCTTGTCTATAAAGAAATCCGGTCGTAAAAGGAAAAATTTCATAGTCCGACGTAAAAAACGTTCTACAATTATATCCGTTAAGACGGAAACCTGTCTAAAACTGAATCTTTCTTCGGTCCTTAGTGATTTTGCTTCCATAGGTTTATTTGTTGTGGAAAGTGCGCATGCATTTGCACACTCCAGTTACCGCATGTTTTGGTGCGTAATATAAGCAAATAATTATTCAGGTTTTGTTAACCTTGCATTAGTCGTATGTGTATATCTGTGATACAAGCCGCACTTTTCCTCTTGTAAGTTTTAAATGTATCTTGTAATGTCACACACCTTGTAAGTTTAATATGTGTTAACAGGTTCGAGAGTAACTGTCGCTGGTGAAAATTGATACCGGTGGTACAGCGCCTATAGAATACATAGTGTGGAAAACAGTTTTACCGTTTTTTAATTCAAAATTTTAGAATTCAAACCGAAAATTCTGAAACAAGAATTTTTACTTTAAAAAGTCACGAAATATCTGCCATTAAGTAAGCAAAAGAACATTATAGGGATTTCTGGTATGATTGCGATATTTCGGAATTAAAAAAAAGCCAAACTGGTAATGCTTTAAAAAGTGCTAAAAAATTGTAGCCGATAAACGTGCAACGATGCGGTACAATAATAGGGCGATCGCAGCGACATCTGCTTTAAAAATAGATTTACCTCTAGTAAAAGTAACCGTTTCACTATCGATAACATGAACATAATTTCTGTTAATAAAGTCTTCTTGTAAGTGTATATTTCAGATGTAACTGATTTCGAAGTTAATTTTTTATCATATCAGGGAATTAATCTTTTCCACTCATCTAGCAGAGATTCATCTTTTGGTATGCTAAATAGGGATAGTTTCTAGTTTGCTGTCTTGTATCGAGTGCTGCAATCAGGCACAAAAGAATGCGTATCATGTTTTTTGGCCATGATCAATATCATTCATATTTTCAAAGCTAATGAAAATCACTATCCAAGTCAAAGGAAATCGGGTATAATTTAATTATTTAAATATTTACCACCAGCTGAAACGTTTTCTCAGTTCGATTCTTATACGATGTTTGCGTTGAAAAGAGCTAGCAGACAGTGCCGTAGCCAGAGAGGGGGGGGGGTGTCAAAATGCTCTGGAAACCAGTAATATTATAACGTTTACTTCGCCTTCAATATCGCAGAAAATTCTCCGATTAGATAAGGCAAAAATATTTTTATAAAATTAGTGGTACCCAAACCATCTGGACCTCTGCCCTATCTACGCCACTACTAGAAGATGTCGCTGCGATCGACCTGTAACCTTTTCAGCATCGTTCTACATTTATCGGATTCATTTTTTAGCCCTATTTTGTAGCCGTTTTCCACACTATGTATTCTAGGCGCTGTACCGGTGGCACGAAGGTAGAAGGAGCTGCAGGTTCCGAATCTTCTTGGTTCTACTTGGTTGTAGTCTGGAGATACAGCACGCTTATTTCTCAAGTGACACAACTCAAAAAAGTAGATTTTTCCAGTATAGTTAATCACAAACATATTTCCCTTTCTGTCATTAAAAATATGTCTAAATGTCTTTAAAAGCAACTGGATTAAAACACTTTTATCATTTTCCGCTTATTCAGGTTATACAACCCTACTGTCTACAAATAATCAGATAAGTGGGTGTAATGTGGTTGATATTAAACTAAATAAGCCCGTTTTTGACTCTAGGTGTAAAAATTCAGAATTATGTCCCACATTTTAAATAAGAAACAATTTATTTTAATACATAAAAAATTTTCTCCCTTTTTTGAAAAGTTTGATTTTTCGAATCGCGTCACTTTAGAAATAAACATTGCAACACATCATCATCATTAAAATGTAATTATAACAAAAACTTCTTAATTACCATTACAATAATATAATCATAATGTTAATTTTCTAATATAAAGTTGTAATCCTCTCTAACTTTAAAATTTATCATTACCATTTCACGTAATTTTAATTATAACTTCTTAATTATTATTACTATACCGTAATCATAATTATAACGTTTATGAATATGATTGTAATGTTTTTCAAATTTCACTATCATCATTACCTGTAATTGTTATTATAACAGTTTAATTACCATTACGGTAATGAAAAGATAAAACTGTAATGTTTAGGATTATGATAGCAATGTCAATGAATTTGCAAAATCATCATTACGAGTGTCCTAAATTTTGGAAAAAACCTGGCAGCTACAAAAATTCCTACTCGCCAAAAAAATATTTAATCCCCTCCCCAAACATTGTCATTTTTTCCATTCTGCAATTTAATCATGAATTTCCAAAAAGTACAAAAATTTTCCATGAATTGATTGAAAAAGAATTAACTTGAGCATTGTTATAATATATCTACAAAAACAACTTTTCAAAAGTAAAAAAAGGCCAAGCGTAAAAAAAAAGTTGTGGCTAAAAAATGGTGTGATATCAAATTTCCAAGCTATTATATTGCTTATTTAACTTTTTTCTATTAAATAAGTTATCATATATATAAGTCGAGTGCCTACGTATATGTTAATAGAAATCGTTTTCTCCTGTACTAAATACATCCTATTGAATTTCTGAAAATTCAATTTTTTTCAAATTATGCATGATGGGCTTGGCGGCCATCTTTGAATATTATTCACAAAATTCTAACCACCCAAATCCGTAGTTAAAATCCGAAGTTCAAAATTGTTATTTAAGCAAATATTTTAAGGGTTTCATTTATAGACTTGTATGCTCTGAAAATTGTGTCTTAAGATAATGATGACTTATCTTAAAGATTCATCTTATGATTTATTTTTTAGAGTAATTATTAATTTCAAACTAGTAAAAATCAATTTATCAAAATATCAGTCTTATCTAATTTATCTGTCCGTAGTTAGAATCTGAAGTTCGAAATTTTTATAAACATATTACATTGCAAACATATTACGCTTTTACTTTAGAAATTCGGGTGCTTAGAAATATGGAAAGATGGCCGCCAAGCCCATCATGCATAATTTGAAAAAAATTGAATTTTCAGAAACTCATTAGGATGTATTTAGTACAGGAGAAAACGATTTCTATTAACATATACGTAGGCACTCGACTTATATATATGATAACTTATTTAATAGAAAAAAGTTAAATAAGCAATATAATAGCTTGGAAATTTGATATCACACCATTTTTTAGCCACAACTTTTTTTTTTTTTTTTTTTTTTTTACGCTTGGCCTTTTTTTACTTTTGAAAAGTTGTTTTTGTAGATATCATTTCTTTTTTTTAAATATATTGAACATAATTTAAATAATCTAAACATGAGAAATAATTTAAAAATACACTTTACTTTCAGTCATTGTTTAAAGGGTTAACTAGAAATACCAGTAGATTTTTCAATTAAATTAATTACACTCTTAAAAACAACATACTAAATGTGGCTTGTTATAATACTTGTTATCCTCCGTTAAAAAATATCACTGACTAATCCATTAAATGAATAAAAATGGAATATGTACATAGCGTGTCAGCGCTGCATTTGAAATCAAACGTGATATCACGCTCTTTTATTATTAGCACTAGCTGGCTTCGCCCGCTAGCGGGCTCCTAATTTACACCGGGGCCTCAATCCTTTTAAAACCTTAAATAAGATAAACCACGAACCTCCGACCTGGTTCCACGCTGCCTTCGGCACCGGATAATCCCTTAATTTGCACATCGAATTGTATAAACCTGTAAACAAACGAACTTCCGACACGGGTCCGACACTTCCGACACGGACAGCAGTCGTGCTGCGCACGCTCAAGTTCTATCTTCCACCACCAGGTAGCGCAATCTGTTCTATACGAACCTCGGGCACTGAAATCGTTAAGGCTATAGATGTCGAGTCGAATGAGCTATACCCCGTCGTGATCTAGCCCATAGAACCAGAGATAAGAAAGTGTCCCCTGGTGGTGAAAAAACGTACTAAAATTGGAAAGCTCTATAGATGTCGAGTCGAATGAACCATACCCCGTCGTGATCCGACCCATAGAAACAGAGATAGGAAAGCGCCTACTGGTGGTGAAAGCTAATCGCGTTTGGGGGGCAAAGTGGGGGGATGAACACCGGAGATGCATAATCAGATTAGGCGGTCACAGACTTTTCCAACGATGTATCACATGAGGGATATGTGCAAAATTCAGAAAATTCCCCCCCCCCCACACCTGCATAATTTGATTAAGCGTTCACAGACCTTTCCAACGATATATCACATGAGAGGTGTCGGCAAAATTTAGAAAAGTGTCCCCTTTGGGGGGGGGGGGGCGGTGAAAGCGGGAGGATGGACCCCGAAGATACATAATACGAATAAGCGGCCACAGGCCTTTCGAACAATATATCACATGAGTCGGGGGGGGCGCAAAATGTGGGGGTTTCACCTGTGGTACATAACATGAATAAGTGGTCACAGCCCTTTGTAACGATATGTGACATGACGGATATCGTTAAAATTTAGAAAAGTGCCCCCCTCCCCTTGTGTTGGCAAAACGCGCTCCGCCCCTCCCTATAATTTTTGACGAAGCTTTATTTTTAAAATTTATGTTATGTGTTATAAAATATCGTAAAGTTTCAAACAGATAGCCTTATTATACTTCCTAATTTTGTTCACGCTCCTCCCCATCCTCTCCCCGAACTGTGACGCGCCATTCTTTTTTATAATTTTTTTATCATGTGTTATAAACCATCTTAAAGTTTAAAACAGATCGCATTGGAATTTAATATATTTGCTGAAATTACTATTATATGTAGAATAATATAGAAATAAACCCTCCTTTAGATTGTAATTGAGATATATGAACAATTTTTAGAATTTATGAAAGCTGATTTTTATTTATTTATTTATTTATCTATCTATTTATTTATTTTTTGTTTATTTATTTATTTTTTTTTTTTGCATTGCCCTGTGCATGTTTGGAATTTCTTAGCAATTTCTTAGATTTACATTATTTTATTCAATTAAACATTGTACTGTTACAATAAATTTAAATAGAAACTTCACTTCTAAAACAAAAATAATTTAACAACTGGATTTCATTAATTTATAGAAAAATGACGTGAAAGGTATTCCTGCGAACAAAATGCCTGTCCTTTACCGTTTTTTTTTTTTTTTTTTTTTTTTTTTTTTTTTTTTTTTTATTATAGAAATAAATGAATTACCTTTAATTCATTTCAAAAGTTTTGTTTACGTTTGGAAAGAAATTTTAAATGCCGATAACTCTTAATGTATACATTTTAGAAGGTACATCTTCCCTCAAAAACTAATTTATTTTTAAAGATCTTTCAAAAACGTATATTATATATTTAAAATATTTTTTAAAGCATAAACACTACGTCTGATTACTTTATTTCACAATATTTTAAGAACACGCATTTTATCAGACAATTAAATGCACTAAACAAACACGAGTGAAAAATTGACCTGGGCCAGGACTGGAACCTGGGACCTTACGCATACCGTGCCGCCGCTCTGCGACTGAGCCACACAGATCGATACGCTTGACGGGAATTTCTCATACTTATTCATGTTGGAAACAGTCATCTGCCACAGTTTGCAGTCATATTTAATTGTTTAATAAAATGTGTGTTCTTATAATTATGAAGTTTTATTTATTTTTTTAAATATCTTCAGAAGAAAATGGCTGACTTGCAGATGAAATTTGATGTTGTTATAACTTGTAACTGATTTGTGCTATTATAATACAGACTATCCGCCACTGGCGACCAGTTTGGTCTCCCTTAAATGTATGTTAAGCATTGTAACACGTTACTTTTATTCATAATTTAATTTTTTTCCTTAATCGTTCGCCAAACCGGATGATTCTAATAGACAAATCAAGAACTTTTGTGATCATGGTAGCATTTTGCATATTTTTTGTTGTTATGTATTTCATCTTCCATGATAAAAACCGCTTAACCCACTTAAGCATTTGTCCTTCATGTCCGTTTGCTTATCAGTTGCAATATGTTCGCTAAGGCGGAGATTCTTAAACATATTAAGTAATTTTTCGTAATTGGGTCCTTTGCCAATTGGCGTATTTTAGTTAATACGATTTGATGCAATGAAGTCTATTTTGTGAAAGTCTTTAATGATATCCACATTTACACTGAACCATATTGTTGCTAATATTTGTTTTTGTTTTTCGTTAACTTTGGCTGTAGACTCGATTGCGAAAGATTATAAAATCTATCATTATTCTCATCTAAAACGTCTTGAGTAATGTGCCATAATCGGGCTACATATTATTACACGTAATTTTCGAGTATAGTTTGGTGGAAAATTGAACTTTTGAAGGCCAGTTTTGATAATCGCATTCCCTTTAAACCATATTTTCTGTCAGGACTTTTTTCCCATGACGTACAATCTGATTAAAATTCGCGAACTTCCTTTTAGATGCCTAGTACGACTTTGTTTTTCTCTGCTCCCCTTTCTTGATATAGTTCGGGAGTTTTTATAATAGCGTAATTCTCTTATTTCGGCATGTCTGCTTAATGTCTACTGACTATTAAGATTCGTAACAGGTAAAATACGCCGCGCCAACATTGGCACCTATAATTCTAATTACAGCAACCCGTTTTTTCTCTCTATAATTTAACTCTATAATTAATATTACGTAGTAGAAATATAAAAGACTATTGAAGACGGTTCTATTGATATAGTAGATATAGATATGTATAGTATATTCATGGGTATATAATATGTGATTAGAATATATATATCTCATATTCATTCCGTTGGATATAACATACCCCAAATAAAATTTCCATCGTAAATGTCTAATCTAAAAACCATCAATATGATTTTATGTGTTTAGTAAGTGTATACAAAAATAATTTTCTGCATTATTTTACTTTAATTCTTTATTATTAACCATTTTTAATGATGGGTCCTTTTGGGTACAGTTGTCGCAGACGCATCGGGGTATCATTTTGGTGCCAAAATGGCGATTTTATGCCTGGTCAACCTGGCGTTTTAGGCTAGATTTTGCTTCGTATGGCAACCTGGTAGAGCAGATTCCGCATGCTTTATAATAAATTGAATATTGTGTGTTTTATAACAAATTAATGATTGTGTGTGTTTTTAAATAAAATTGTGTGTTTTTTTTAAATATAAAATGACTTATTTCATAATAAAATAAAAGTAACATGCTGTTTTAGCAATCTCTAACAGGTGTCTGAAAATGGGATTTTCTCGCCAAGATGGCGCAAAACAAAAATCGCGCCAACACCGGAGCGTCTGTGACAGCTTTTCCAATTTAAAATGCATGCCGTTCACATTTTTCATTCAAAATAGAAAATAGATAAATAAAAAATAGGTACTTTTCCGTTATACGGACACCATGCCAAAATGTATGCTAATGCATAATGGGTACTTTTCGGTTAGCCGGGCGCCAGTGAAATGTATATATCTATATATACATATCTATGTATACATACACACATATATGTATGTGTATATATATATGTATATATACATACATGCATATATAAATGTGTGTATGTATAGATATATGTATATATATGTATACATAGATATATAAATTTCACTGGCGCCCGGCTAACCGAAAAGTACCGCATAATGTATGTAAATGTATGTAAATGTATGTAAATGTATGCTTGGCGACAATGGTGTCCGTATAAAGCAAAAGTACCAAAAAATAATATCATAAATCAAAACATTTGATTTCAGAATCAAAGTATCGTTTCTAATTTGAACACGTGAAGAATAAAAGCTGGTATTGGCGATTTTAAAAATGATATTGGCGAGGTTTGCACCCAAATAACATAAAAGTACTTAATGATGTTATGTATTTTATAAATGTATATTAAATTACTATTTGGAACGCGATTGGTCATTAACAATGGTAAATATGATTGGCAATTAACAATCATTTTAGGTGATCTCTCTTCCTGCCACGTATAATACATAAATATCAAATTAACTGACAATTCGTTTCGAAATTTGATTCATTAAATATTATTACATGACTTGTATTTGTTTACATTCAACTTTGTCAAGAAAAGATTCCGAAGGAAGTTGAGTTGTAAAGCACTTCATCAAGCAGAATTATGGTAAACTTTGATGGTCTTACAGGTCCTGGTGCAAATTACTTTTTTGACACCAGGCAGCGCTCCAAAAAATCATTCATGAAAAACTTATTTTACGAACGATTATCTCCATGGTTTAATGGTTTAATATTTTAAAACTTCACGACGAATGAATCTTTTTTTTTTTTTTTTGTTTACTTTCATGGATAGAGAATTTGAACTGCGAAGCTAATTTGAACTGAAGTTATTGCAGAATATATACCTAATTGAACGTAAGTCATCTCTCAAATATTAATTTATTTTGAACGATCTTTCCAAAAATGTCACATTTATGAAGTTTTATTCGAAAAAATAATTTTGAATAAAAATGGCCGCCTGGCATATGAAAAAGCGATACGGGCATCCCGGAACTGTTGATGACAGTCACATGACTTACGGTTTCATTATAGAGATGGTACATGGTCGTTGGCATGTTTTATCTCTGTTTTGGCATAATTTTTTAATCGCCAAGTTAATTAACAGTTTTTTGCTAATTAAGGATAGAAAATAATATTTTTTTACACTGAATTTTATAAAAGCACATAGATTACGTAATTATTTGTCCAAAAATGCAATCCTTTTTTTATTCTGCCGAATATTAAGGTCTGTAGGTTGTTTGAAAAAAAAAGTTTGACGAAGAAAAAAGTGATCATTTTAAGTATCTCGACGTTTTTAAAAAAAATCTATATCTCTGTTTATAAATCACTTATGAAGATGAGTTTGGTCTTAAATTGAAGAAATTCTTCATTAGATTCTTCTAGTTTTCGTTTTTTTTTTCTGCGACGCTTGGTTTATTTGATATCTGATATTTTAATCTGGCATGTTTTGTCGATTTAACATTGCGAAGTTGATTCCTGTAAATAAGCAGTAGCGGTCTAGTTCAGTTCTTGGCGTTGTTTGTGTGGCGTTTTTTTTTTTTTAAGCTTGGCTTGGCAGAGCGACCGCCCTGCTTGATCTTGAATTGCCCCAACTCTTCAATTCAGTTAATAAATTAATTTGGAAAGATAATATATATCAAGTTTCTGAATAAAGCTTATCGAATTATATACATCTAAAAGAAATGTATATATAGTATAACAAAGTTTGCATGTATAAAGTGTGCAATATCAAAAGAAAAACAATTGTTCTTTACTAAAATCATTTTTATTTTCAAGGGAATTATTTTGAGGTGCTCCATTTAGGCAAAAACTCACCAGTATCCTTAAAGTATCAGCTAAAGGGCGCTTTCTGTTAGATAAAAAATTTACAAACACTTTTCTGATATAGTTCTTCAAAATCCTCATTTTTCTACTTTTGCTTCTTAGCATCTGGCATATGTTCTTGTGTATATCTGGATTTTTTAATCCAAAGTACCACCTAACTATAGCTTTCTCTCGTTTACTGTCAGTAAATAAAAAGTTTAAGTGAATCATCATTAAATCATTCAATGTTGATGCTTCCAGTCGCCAATTGAAATATTTTGGTCGCCAGTGGCGATATGGTGACGCATTTGTAGAGCCCTGATCATTGCCATTACACGTCTCAGTTATTATTACCATATTGTAATGTTAATTATGACTTTGATGATTACGATTGTAATGCTATTTCTAAGTTAATCATTACCATTACGTGTAATTGTAAGTACAATCCCTCTCAGGTGTCATTTAATTTTAATTACAATACAGATTAATCAGACTACAAATCTGCCCAACTCTGAAATCTAGTCCTTGATTTAAACGTGAAAACATGTAATAATAAATTAACTGAATGCACTGTTAAAAAATTTCTGCGAAATAATGGAGAATATATAATAGTAATAATTTATCTTAAGTGTTGTGTAAATTTACTGGGAGCTGACAACTCAGTTTCTTATAAATATATACAAGAAATAATATTTTTTTTCTTTTGATAATATCAGTGATATTTACCATGATGTTTTCGTTCAAGAAATTATATAAACTCTATATAGAGTATGTACGCAGTTTCCTGTAGAAATTTTCTATTTCTCAGTCTAATCATAGGGAGAGAGAGAAAAAATATTTCAATTATTATTGATGCCTTAAATATTTTTGACACTTTATTTTATTCTATTTATTTATTTTCAGTATGTCAGAAAACAGGATAGCGTTTTTCTACAAATTCTGTCTGCTCCTGCATGCACCTGCAATTTTAGAAGATTTTCGAGCAGGTGTTGGTCTAGCAGAGAAATCTTTATAGTTCTGGTAAGTGACAAACTTACACCTGTTTTTTGACTTCTTTCGATCACTTTAATCTCCCAGAAGAAAGCAATAATGTAGTATTCCCATGGTGTAATGTCAGGAGAATACAGTGGGTGTGCTTTTTCGCAGCTCATCTTTGGTGCATTCATCTCTGGTGCGTCATTACTAGTTCAGCATTCGTCGCCACATTATGCATAGAAGTTTAAGAACCTGCAAAAGGAAAAAAAAAATCATAATTATTTTTTAAATCACATACCGTATACACTCGTGTATAAGTCGAAGACTTTTTGACAAAATTTAGGAGTTGAAAGTGGGGGGTCGTCTTATACACGAGTTAGTAAAAACAAAAATAAATAAAGAATATTTCACACTCTCACGAAGTGTGAAATAACGGAGTGAAATACCGGAGTCATCTGGTCAATGTTGGATAGAGAGATAAAAGCGGACAATGGTCATTTCTTTGTGATTGACATTAAAAATAATAATAATAATAATAATAAAAATAATGTCCGTGTAAATGTTTTACACCCATTTTCTCTTGTGATAGAAGTCCCTTCAATACAGGGATATTCCTTTAATGTTTTAATCCCCTTTTTAAAAAGAATACAACTTAAGAATGTTTCTAGATTTCTCTCCTAAAAGTCCTACCACACAAAGAAATACTATATTTTAGCAGTCTAAGAAGTTGTTTACCCTTGTAAATAAGGCTTGAATAGATTTTTCAAACATTTTTTTTCTTTTTAAATATCATTAAATTGATGTGGATAGGCTTCAAAATAGTTTAAGCTTCTTCAGTTTCACATATTTATACAGTTTTAAAACGTTAAGTTAAAAAAAAAAAGGTCTGATTGGAAACGTTAAAAATAAAATGTTTACTAATTTAATGAAAATTTATTATTATTTTTTTAATCCTCGATTACAAATCATTTTTCAACATACTACCAGAAATGTGGTTCGACTTATACACGAAAATTCAATTTTTTCCAAAATTTTGCGTAAGAATTGGGGGGGGGGGGGTCGACCTATACACGAGTATATACGGTATATTTTAAAGTTTTTTCTGAAAAATAAAAAATATTTTTCCTAGCTGTAGAATGATTTACTGACAGATTTATTTTTACATGTAAAAACATGAAATTTGCTTGTATGACTATTAAAGGGACTTGGAATCGATCAATGTTTTTCAATTTTAGATAAGTATATTACATATTCAGCTATAATCTATTACTCTGCGCTGTGGCATTTCCTGACCTGCCATGTCTCTGAAATCAGCTCAAAACTCTATCTTCAATTCGTGATATAATTTTTAACCATCTGTAACTTCATTATGCATAGAAGTTTAATAACCTGTAAAATAAAAGCAAAATCCATAATTATTATTACATCATAAGATAAAGCCAGGAGAGATGGCGCGGTCGGAGAGATTGCGCACATAGAGGTTCGGGGGGAAGGAGTAGAGTGAGAAGGCAGCGACTCCAGGTAGTTACAACAACATTAGTGGAGTGTCTACTTGAAAGTGCACGTTGATTGCTTTGAGCGTCTAAGATAAAGTATTGCGTTTTTGTTTTGTTTTCCCAAAGTAAGTGCTTGAATTTTCATAGCTATTCATCATAATTTCTATATAATGTCAATAG
This sequence comes from Maratus michaelseni, assembly GCA_963931845.1. Classification (NCBI taxonomy): domain Eukaryota; kingdom Metazoa; phylum Arthropoda; class Arachnida; order Araneae; family Salticidae; genus Maratus; species Maratus michaelseni. Next base: position 174,680,261 of record OZ007597.1, on the reverse strand, counting down.
TACAAAATATTTTTAACTTAAACGATTTCTCATAAGCTACTAATCTAGACTAACAATGTGAACATATGAACGGTTTGTTTTAGTAGCGGCCATGTTTAAATAAAAGGCCGCGCAATCTCTCCTACCGAAATTGGAGAGTTTGCGCATCTGCTACTTAGGAGAGATGGCGCATTGTTCTCATTAGTTTAAATGCTAGGAGAGATTACGCAGCTTATTGGTAAATTTGCATAAAAAAATTAAAAATTAAAATGGACTAACTTTAAGTTAAACGTGTTATTAAGTTACATAATTTTATTTTGTAATCTTATCTGGACTTGCTTTTTCTGATTCTTTAATTTTTTTCCTTTTATTAATTTTTTTTAATCTTTTTTAAAATTATTTCCCTTTTTTGATTCTAGGTTGAAATATTCACTCCCAATACAATAAAATTTGTTTACAAAAACCTTACAGCAATGTCATTTAAGTGTAATTATTATTGTTAACAATTTAATTGCAGTTATTATTAGTAACAATCTCTCCTACCCATGTGCGCAATCACACCAACCCTGTAAGGAGAGATTGCGCAAAATAACTTTCTTGGTTATATTACAACTGTTCTATTAAATTGCAACATAACAACAAAATAGAAATGGAAATGCATAAAAAACAAATGAAGTAAAAATTATTCATGGATAGTTTAGCAAAAAATTAATATTTAGATGTTTTATTGCTATTCTTTTGAATTGTGCGCAGACTATCCTAGCTTTAACTTACATACTTTCTTACGAATGTTCTCAGAAATATATTTTCGGTTATTCAACAACGCGAAATTTTCTGACTCATTCACAGATTTATCTGTACATATTTCCAAGCAGAAATATGGAACTGATTTGAAATCGAATAGCGGTTTACATTTTTTTATAAATGTGTTACAAGTCCAAGAGTTAAAATCTCTTGGATTTCCGCTGCAAAATTTCCAGAACTGTCTTGCTCGAAAAATTGGCTTAAAATGCCAGAGTGTAACATCGGTTTCTGAAAGATTGTTTCCCTTTATGGAAACTGGGAAACGCTGATTTTTCTGTACCTGTATAAGAATACTTTCAAATTTCATACTTTCACGAATAAAAATTACTTCAAGAATGCCTGAGAAAATAGCAAGTTTGGATTTTAAAAAAATCCTCTCCCTTAAATACCGTGTATCCCAGTTTTTAGAAGGAAATGTATCGGAAAAGTAGGAAAAGAGGTGTAAACAAAAAATGAATAACTGGTAAAAACTAGTCGTTGGGGGCCACCGTAATACTTACCCATCATGCATGTGCATAATATAAAATATTAAAATAAAACATGTGTAAACTACTTATAAAATATGCATTGCAATTCGAATAAAATCGTGGCTTGATGATGTCATAAACTTTAAATGCTCTATTACTGAATTGCGTACAAGAAACATCCTCAGACCTCTAAAAATGATAAACATATTAACTAAGAGTTTACTGCGTCGGATTAAGCGTCTCATTTCCAATTGAAATATATCTTTGAACTGAAATTTAGAAGAAATACAGGGTTATGAAAAACCGAAGAGTGTGGGAAATAGGATTACAAATACCTCGGCAACTCATTATCCGATCAACTTCATTCTTTATGCAAAATTTGTTTTTTTTTTTTTGTTTTTTTTTTCACTCCTTAAAATAAACAATTTCAAAAAATTTTATATACCTTTTATCAGAGCGAATATTTTGAGAGTCCGAAAAAAATAGTTCCAGTTAATCGAGGTTACTGAAATTCAATAAGCTTCTTCCCATTATTACACACTAAGTACATACCAAATTTCAAGTCTCTGTCTCAATTTGTTTGTGACAGATAGAGCGTTTACAGACACACAGACATGCAGACACACAGACGGACGGCAATTTTTTTTTTATATAAAAATATGTTTTTCGGAATCTCCAGTGTCTAAAACGTGTAAATCCGTCAATTTTTTTTTTTCGATTTTAAAAACGATTACAAGACTACGTATGATGGGTAAGTAGCATTGTTATGCAAGTCCAATTTTTTATGTTGCGGTAATTTTTTTGTTTTGTTTTGTGAGCAAATATTTTATTAATTTATTAATTGGGTTTTGACACCAATGTAACATTTTGAAATTTTAATAATTTTCAATATGCCTTGTAAAGTGAAGATAACGTTACATCTCGCAAACTCGCTGGTACATTCCGCTTTTGTAGGCATTTGAGGATTGAGAAATGTTGGGATTATCTGCGCCTAAGTGCAACTTTCGAAATTAGAGAAGTTTTATTGAGTGAAAGACCACTTTAAAAAATCGTATTTTTGAATCAACCATCTCAAACGATACAATTTTGTTTAAAATTAGCTAAAATTTGATATTTTTCAATTAAAAATATATAAAATGAATAAAAATTGTCGTGATTATGGGAATTGTGTACCGGCTCGATAAACATTGGAAACTGTTTCACCAATGTCTGCAAAAATAAGGCATTTCTTCACAGTGTGAGACGACTAGACGACACGCACATCGAAGTCATAAACATTTTTCACCTATACTGGATTTTTTTAAAAGCCCTTTTTGACAAAAAAAGTGTATGAATAGGTATATATATTAAAGCATAAACACTACGTCTGATTTCTTATTTTGTAAAATAAAGTACACACATTTTATCAGACAATTAAATACACTAAATCAATATCAGTGAAAAATTGACCTCGGCCAGGACTCGAGCCTGGGACCTTCAGCGTACCGTGCTGGTGATCTGGGTGACTTAGTGGCAGAGCATCAGCATGCTATGCTAAAGGTCCTAGGTTCGAGTCCTGGCGGAGGTTAATTCTTCACTCATGTTGGTTTAGTGTATTTAGTTGTCTGTTAAAATGTGTGTTCTTATATTGTTATATGAATAGGTATTTGACAGCGCTGTACACTACTGGCTAAGTTAATATTTCTGGGTAACAGTGAAGTATATTCTAAGACGTGTAACTGATTGAAGTAAAATTTAAATTAAACACAATAAAGTAAAAACCTCGTTATTACGTCACTCTCGTATCTACATAAAAATGGCTTACTAAGCGGAGTGATTTCTTAAAATTGGAAAAAATGAAAAACAATGACCATTTTTAACATTTAATATCTTCAAATGTATCTGATTTAAAAACACAATTTTTATCAGGATAAAAAGATATAATCGTGTTTTTTCATTTCACATATTTAAAAAGTTACAAGATGCAGAATTAATATTTATAGGGGGCGTCAAACAGTCAGATATTTGTCGAACAGAAAATTGACATGACAGCTTACGCGCACGATTACAAAATAATTTTTGCATCTAGAATAAAAATTTTTGAGCCAAATTATACTTCATATTGTAATAATTACACTCAACCTCAATAAATTTGTATTTAAAGCATTTTTATATTTTTAATGCAAAGTTGTATTGAGCTAATACAATTTTTTAAAATTTTCAACATTATAACAACTTAAAAAAATATATTTTTTAATAATAAAAATGAAATTTTAGGTTCAATTTATGTAGACTAACATGACACATATTTTTGGAAAATTTAAAAAAAAAAAAGTTTTTGAGATATCATGCACGTTGTGCCCAAAACATCATTTTGAGAAAAATGATGTTAGTATGCTTCAGCTTTGAGTGGGTATAATTCTAAAAGCCATAACGTCTGTTCTAATGGGAATTTCAAGAAAACATTTACACTAAAATGTTCAGGAAAAATAGGAGTTTAATATATAAAAAAATTAAAAATTCGAAAATTTTGAAGGATTAAGAGTCCTGAGACCCCTTAAGCGGATTTTATATTAAATATAAAATGAAATTCCAAATGTTTATATAATAAGTATACCTAAAGTGCGCGCCAAAAGTTTATAGACAACCATATTTTTGGACTTAAGAGGTAACTAAATGAGTAAGAAAGACGAAATAAATTTTGCAAATAGATAAAATAAAAATAATAAAATACTCAAACAACTTTTAACAGTCATAGATTGAATTAAAAAAAAAGAATGCTGTCCTAAAAATATATAGACAACCATTGTTAAAAGCTCATGGAAGTACTGTTTTCCAGAATTTGCATATTCCAAGGTCAAGTACTTGTGACGCAATTGTTTTCTGATATAAAAGCAAATTTGTCTTTCCGTTTCCGACTGATTGCAAAAATTTTGCAAATCTATGGTTTAAAGGCTCGTGGATGGAAAGTTGTGGACATTGCAAGAAAAATTGGAAGCAGCAAAATTGTTATTTACAGAATTCTGTCAAAGAAAGACAATTTTGTAACAAAATTACGTTCGCAAAATTCCTCTCCGGTCCACTTAAAAATGACGTACTAAGCGGAGTGACTTCTTAAGCGGAGTTTATATTAAACGTAAAATGAAAATCTAAATGTTTATATAATAATTATACGTATAACTAAATTACATTATGAATTTCATAAATTAGTAGCATAATAACTAGAATTCGTAAAATGGATGACAAATTAAGGAAAGTATAGTAAGCTAAAATACAGGGTGATTACAAATGAATATCCCAACTTTTAAGGGCTGTATCTTCTGAACAATAAAAGGTTGTGTCCCATTTCTCCCATCGAAGTGAGTGAGAAGTTATGGAGTTTCTTAAATGTAAAGCGTCGTTTCTTTGGCGATAGATGGCGCAACGAGCGGCGGGTTGAAAGTGAACTGGCATGTTTCGTTGCTAGTTCAATTAGTCAGCACAACAAAAGGCGTTCGTTCTGTGTAATCGAATTTGCTAAAACGGAATCTGTTAGTCGCGGATAACTGTAGCTATTGCAACTGTAACACCCGACATACTGAAAACCGTGTGGGACGAATTCTCCTACAGAATGGATGTCGTTCGTGCATCAGCTGGTAGTCACATTGAACATTTATAAATTTTTGCTATTAGTAATTTCACAATCTTCTTTTATATGTCTTTTTCACAAATGCGTGTGTCTTCTATACTTTTGTTAATAAAGCCCTTCAAAGTTGGGATATTCATTTGTAATCACCCTGTATATTATTTTTTCAGATATATTTTCTGGTTAGAAACCTCTTTAACCTGGATATAATTAACTCACATTGTACGGAAGTTTAGTTAAAAGTTGGCAGGTATGATTTTACGTTAAACGGATGAGGGGGGATTCTATGGAATCCGAAACGCTCCTTTTAAATGTCTTTTAGTATTTTTAACATTCTACATAACTGTAATAAACTGTCTGTAATTTCAATGATTTTTTATTGTTATCCATATCATAAAGTTTCCCGGAAGCTAACATTGCAATAGTCACTGCAATTTTCAAGCTATTGATTTCACATATTCTTTTCATTTTAACCTCTTCGCGACGAGCGTCCTTTACAGAATTTTTAATCTTTTGCCACCGGTTTTTCAAAACAGAAATTTTCGCCTAATTGAATCGTAGAAATGCTATCATTAACCGTGATACGTATACGTGACGCATAAGATGCTCAGAATTCTCAATTATTCCCACCAGTTAATTTTTAGAAAAGTCATTTTAATTTTATTTAATGATAAAATATTTTAATAATATCTTTACTTTACCTTGGCTATGGCATTATTATTATTATTATTATTATTATTATTTTGAACTATGAACTATTTTTACTTTTATACTATAACTATATATTTTCATTATTTTATAGCTATACTTAACACTATCCTATTCATTTGTAGTCAATTGGACTACGGCTAGGCATTTCATATGGCTCTCTCAGGATTTGATATACACCTACTCAAAGCCAGGGTGTGTAAGTTGCTTCACAACTTGGAAGCCCATTGAAACTATCACAAGTTCAAGTATCATTAAATAAGGCAAAACTTACAATAAAAAGTTACTGGTGGGAATAATCGAGGATTTTGAGCATCTTATGCGTCACGCATACGTGTCGCTCGTCCCCAAGGGGTTAACAGTGCAATAACAGATATGAAAAGGCTGTTTATTATATCGTAGAGTCCGAATTTAAAGAAAGAAACAAATAAATATACCGTATACACTCGTGTATAAGTCGACTCGTGTATACGTTGACCTCCCAATTCTTACGCAAAATTTTGGAAAAAAAATGAATTTTCGTGTATAAGTCGAATCACATTTCTGGTAGTATATTGAAAAATGATTTGTAATTGAGGATTTAAAAAAAAAAAAAATTAATAAATTTTCATTAAATTAGTAAACATTTTATTTTTAACGTTTCCAATCAGACTTTTTTATTAAATTCAACGTTTTAAAACTGTATAATTATGTAAAACTGAAGAAGCTTAAACCATTTTGAAGCCTATCCACATCAATTTAATGATATTTAAAAAGAAAAAAAATGTTTGAAAAATCTATTCAAGCCTTATTTACAAGGGTAAATAACTTCTTAGACTTCTAAAACACAGTATTTCTTTGTCTTGTAGGACTTTTAGGAATGAAATCTAGAAAGATTCTCAAGTTGTACTCTTTTTAAAAAGGGGGTTAAAACATTGAAAGGAATGTCCCTGTATTGAAGGGACTTCTATCACAAGAGAAAATGGGTGCAGAACATTTACACGGGCATTATTGTTTTTTTTTATGTCAATCACAAGGAAATGACCGTTGTCCGCTTTTATCTCTCTATCCAACATTGACCAGGTGACTCCGGTATTTCTCTCCGCTATTTCACACTTCTTTAGGAGTATGAAATATTCTTTATTTATTTTTGTGTTTACTAACTCGTGTATAAGTCGACACCCAACTTTCAACTGCCAAATTTTGTCAAAAAGTCTTCGACTTATACGCTAGTATATACGGTATTTTTTTTTTTTTCTAGACTCCTTTCTTTCTATTTCTCAATTGTAAACTTTACAAAACGGGGCATTTGAAATGTCCTTATCGCTACCTTCTTTCTTTCTAGACGTGGGGACATTCCTTTGCATTTTCTTGGGTGAATGGGTGCGGGAGGGGGCTTCATTGCAGATTGAAATTTCGTCTGGTAAAATTGACAAATCACTACATTTTGACAGACGGTTGTAATGTAGAAATATTATTGCTCAAAGAGAACACTGCTTGATAAGAAAGGGATTTATTTCCTAATCCAACCGTACTTTTCGCTCAAAACCAAATTGAACAGAAACAAATGTTTTGCTCATATTAGACGTACTCCTGCTTTTGTAGCTCGTAAAACGTGTGAAAATCTCAATATACACTGTAAAAAATGACCAATGTTTCTTATTTTATGAAAATATGCTGTAACCACGAACGAAAATATAATATAATCTTCTGAGTTATCCGAAATTCCGAATAGCGTGTTCCATTGTCTTTTGAATCCTCAGAAACCAATGCATTTCCAAAATTTACAGAATTATTTATAAAAACAAAGTATTTTTCGCTGCCCGTATTTTTCAGAAACGTTTCCGAAGGCTTTTTTTAGTGTATTAATGAGTGTCCTCAGCCTGGAATACCTGTTTTTCGAATGCTATCCATTCTCAAGCTAACATTTTTACGCTCAAAAAATATGTTTAACAGACAAACATGCAAAATTAACAACGTTAACAATAACATTAAAATTAAGATTATTTCTTTACTCTTGCATGTATAAATTAACTTATGCGGCTGAAAACGGTTACTTGAGAATGGATGACATTCGAAAAACAGGTATCCAGGCTGAGGACACTAATTAATACACTATAAAAACCCTTCGGAAACGTTTCTGAAAAATACTTTGTTTTTATAAATAATTCTTTAAATTTTGGAAATGCATTGGTTTCTGGGAATTCAAAAGATAATGGAACACGCTATTTGGAATTTCGGATAACTCAGAAGATTATATTATATTTTCGTTCGTGGTTATAGTGTATTTTCATAAAATAAGAAACATCGGTCATTTTTTACAGTGTAGTTTAAATGATGAACCAGTCCTAAAGAGCAAATTGCTCGTTTTAACCATGCTCTTATTTTAGCCGTGCTCGTATTAAAGAAGTTCGACTGCATATAGAACTCAAAATTCTTAGTCGAATGGTTTCTTTTGCGGGTCTACGTGATAAATTAAATTAAAAAGTATTGGTGTGTTCTTTCTCTCTCTCTCTCTACCAGTTTTTCTTACTTTAATTCGCAGATTTTACTGTTGGACTAGAGACCTGTATCGGATCGAGTAACTCGATTTTACTCGATCCTGATGTTGACGCTATATTTTATCGTTACGGTTCGGGTTGACTTGAAATGTTTCGTGTACGGTTCGGGGTTGCGTTGACAAGATTTTTTGGTACTTTCTGGTTAACCAGTGATATATATACATGTATACACACACACACACACACACACATATATATATATACACATATATCTACATATACATATGTATACATACACATACATATATATACACATATCTGTATGTATATATACATATTTTATATATATATGTGTACATATATCACGGGCACCCGGCTAAACGAAAAGTACCTATTTTTCAATAGAAAATTTCTGAATATTTTTCTTATAAAAGAAACTTTATAGTTGAATATTAATGAGTTTATATCTGTTCATTGTTATACCAAAAAGATAAAATTGAAACTATACATATAATTGTAGGCTATTTTTCGACAATATGGATTGATTTTCTTTTACTTCTTTTCAAGTCGAGTTTGGATATTTCAGATTCGGGTTGAAGTGTATCGGGTTGACGAAAAATTTTTTATTGGGTTCGGTTCGGGTTAACTGTAAGCAAAATTCTGTATTGAACTTGCTTTCAGCAATAAAGTTAATCATTGATTTGTGATGTGCAGAACTGACAAAAGATGGCAGCACCAACACCCATGAAACTATACTTAATTATATTTGTAAACTAATTAAGGCAGTATTTAAAAAAATCCCTGACGGCTCGGCCTACAGGCACAGGTAGATTTCGAAGACGCAGACCGTGGGGCTCCTGTTTGTCGGGAATTACGGAAGAAATGACCTTTTTGCGATGATGCGGCAGTTGGAACCGCCTACTTCGAAACCTAACTTGTTTGCAGGCAAAGCCAGCAGGGATTTTTTTATTTTATTATTATTATTATTATTATTATTATTATTTGCTATAAGAGTTGGTCCTATAAAAAACTTGTCAATATAAAAGTTTTAGATAATATTAAGAGGATTTATAATAAATTGAAGCGGATTTGAAATCTTGGGAATTGACGAATTTATGACTTTTTTCTTCTAAAACACCCCCTTACCCCCCCCCCCCTTAAGGCAATTTTTAATTATATCAAAAATCTGTCATACATAAATTTTCGGCCCTTCTCCTAGAATTAATAATAACTTCAAACGGATTCGATACGTATCATAATTAAGAAATTATGGGTTTTTTTCTGTTTTCACAAAAAGCCCCCCCCCCCCTCCCTTCGTTCGATTTTGCCCATTAACGAACTTGACCGAGATTTTATGCCCCTTGATTTTATGTATCAGTTTCGAAAAGATGCGGGAGTTGGAACCGCCTACTTCGAAAAATAGCTTGTTTGCAGGCGGAGCCGGCAGGGATTGTTTTTGTTTTTAATTTTTTTTTTTTTTTTTTTTTGCTATAACTGTTGGTCCTATAAAAAACTTTTCAATATAAAAGTTTTAGATAATATTAAGAGAATTAAAAATAAATTTACGCGGATTTGATATCTTGTGAATTGACGAAGCTATGATTTTTTTTCTTCTAAAACCCCCCCCTTTTTTCTCCCCCTTGGGGCCATTTTTAATGATATCAAAAATCTGTCATACATAAGCTTTCGGCCCTTTTCCTAGAAGTAATAATAACTTTAAACGGATTCGATACGTATAATAATTAAGAAATTATGGGGGGTTTTCTGTTTTCACAAAAAGCCCCCCCCCCCATTTCCCCCTTCCCTTGGTTCGATTTTGCCCATTAACGAACTTGACCGAGATTTTATGCCCCTTGATTTTATGTATTAGTTTGGAAGAGATTTATGCAGAATTTTTCCAGTTATCGTGGTCATAAAAAAGTGACATAGATAGATAGATAGATAGATAGATAAAGTTTTGAACTGGGGGTGGTTTTGGGTTCTGGGAGTCATGATCGGCGTAGATCTGCAAAAATATTTCAAAATTTCCAACTTAGGTGAGAATGTAATAGGTAGTATTTCTTACGAAATCTACCTTCCCCGCTCAACAACTCATAATTTTCAGACTCATTTTTAAAAGTAAAAATATGAAACTTGGTGGCGTGATTTATGAAGACATTTATAAGGGCCCCATGTTTTTATTTTTCGTTCAATTAATTAGAAATTGATTTTCAAACAATTTTTTTCACAGTACAATTTTTTTTTTTTTTTTTTTTTTTTTTTTGTTTGTTTGTTTGTTTGTTTCCCGCGCTATTGCTTTGCTAAATTCGATTCAAAATATTCACTTTGACAGCATTTTTTGAAATATATTCTGCCTTTATCAAAAAATCGAGGCAATACGGACATTATAAAGTTTCTGAATAAGAGAACCTGCCAATTGGATGCATTTTAGAGCAAAAATGAATTTACAAATGTGTCTCAAAATAAGCTGTTTGCATCTGAATGCACACTTAAGTTAAAATTATCTTGATTTTTAAGATATTCGGCTAAGCTTTGGCATTCGCCGGCGGTCAGCATCTTGTTTTTTAAATCAAAACATTTTAACTTTTATTATTAAATATAAATAAACCATTCAATAAAATTAAATAACGTGTTTATAATAAGTAAATATGAATGAACATTATTTTGGAAATGAACAATAAAATAAATATGTTTTGATGAAAAAAAAAAAAAAAAAGATAGCGGACGGCGGGCGAATCCCACAGCTGTTCCAGATATTCTTAACTTTATTGTCTCCCAAACAAGGAAGCGAACGATGAAGTAATTTCTTTGAATTCACAAAAGAAAATAGGTCTAATTTGGATTCTAAGTAACACAGCAATATTCTTTTGCTGAATTCAAAAGGTAAAGCATTTTTGATTCAGCTTGATTGAAAACTAATTAGATTTTGAAGAATTTATTTTAAAAGTGGCTTTAAATCTGAGATTCTGACATTTTATATGTACAAATAAATACTTTTATTGATAAATAAAAATGTAGTAGAAATCTGAATTTGAATATGTTAGATATTTATATGTGGATTGGAGAAAAAAAAAAACCTCTCTAGATTTTGATTCAGAGTTTTTTGCAATTATTTAATTTAGATATAACCTGAAGAATAAATATATATCAATTTTAAACATTCTCTCTTTTTGTAGTTTTAAATCATCATATTATTATAGATAATAAACGGAATAATTCAAATAATGGAATTTGTTGTGTTGAAATATTCTTATAGATGGCAGCACTAAAACTAATTTTGTAAGAATGATGGAAAAAGCTTTTCCTCAGCGTGTTGCAGTTGCAATATGAAAAGCATGGGCGCGACTTAAAATTTTTTTGGGGGATGGTTGGTGGGGCCAAAAACTATTTTGATTTTGTTGTGCATAGATAATAAGGAATTGATACAACTTTAATGTAACATATATTTTAAAAGTTAGCCAAAGCACTCATTAATGATAAATGGGCCTCATCGTGGGAAAATTTCAATAGCAAGGCTTTTCGAAGTATTTTTTATTACTAATCATTTCTGTGCTTAAGTCTGTTGGTCAGTAAACTCCACAATTCCCCTCGCTAATGTTAAACCTACGGGTATAAAATGCATTCATATATTTAGAATATCTTTTTGGGAAATTAATATTTTAAACCCTTTTCCTGCGTACGCTTTTTAAATCACATCTCTTTTTTCTTAGTTGTCAAAATATTTTAAAAATATATACTTAATTTTACTTTAAGTGTTAAAATTTTACTTGTAGCTTGTCAGCTTTTAACACGTAAAATATTAAATGGTACTTCTCTATTATCCCGTCGACCACATTTAATAGGTACTTTTCTATTATCCCGTCGACCACTTTTCATAACAAAAAACTATAGCCAAAGTGTAAGATTAAACGCCAAAAATGCAGCCCCATTTACTTGATGTCAGAAGCATTATACGTGTTTGTTATGTCATCAAGTGGTTTTTAATTCGCCATTTGCGTGTATTTTTCAATATGTTTTACTGATTTATTAGTTATTTCATTAATTAAAATAACAATTGTGTCCTTAAATTCTTATATTTTATTTATTTATTTATTTTGATATTCCAAAGGAAACGTTCTCCCGTTTATTTGGCGTTACAGTTTGGCGATAGTTTTTTGTTATGAAAAGTGGTCGACGGGATAATAGAAAAGTACCTATTAAATTAAGCATAGATTTTAGAAATATTTTGATAACTAAAAAAAAAAGAGACGCGCTTTAAGAAGAATACACAGAAAAAAATAAAAGTTAAAAATATTAATTTCTTGTAGAGATATTCTAACTACACGAATATATTCTATTCCCAAAGGTTTAACATTAGCGAGGGGAATTGAAGAGTTGCCTTAATGTGCCTACGGACAATATTTTCAAAACTGTGCTTCAAAAAGACAAATTTATCCGGTTTTTCTTTTCCAAAGGTACTGTGGTTAACAAAAAAAGAAAGGAGAGTCTCAAGAAAAGAAAAGGGAAGTGATAAACATGCCAAGGAGTCTCTTGAGTAGAACGCTCCCTTGCAGTTAGTTCTACAGGAGACTCACCACATCACAAAACCCGACAAAGGAGCCACTGTGGCAGAATGCAGTCTGATCGCCCCTTGAGGTGTTTATTTAATATTAATGTTTCTATTGTAATAAAATCTGTCATTCTGTTCTAGCTTTTGAGCGATTTAAATTTTTTTTTTCTTTTGAGTTTGGTTTGACCGTTGATGAGTTGAACCATCTGAAATATCAAATTCCTTGAGATGAAAAATTGACCCCTCTAGCTTCCCCCCCCCCTTTTTGCGCCCCTGTTGTAAAGTACTGTATGCATAGGAGCAATGTTCGGAAGTGGCTCACTACAAGTAACGAAACTATAGCAGTCATTATTTTTTCTAGTAGTTTGTAGTATAACGTGCTATATTTTGAAAAAATGTAATGTGGCGAGTAGCTAGCTACAAAACAAACAAGAACGAAAAATCATGCGTTACGGCATAGGTTATGAGACACTTTCCAACACAGTATTCGGAATATTGTTAAGAAATTTCATTTTTAATTCTTCCCAACATAGTTGAAAAGTGTTTATGAATTTTTTTGTCTGTCTGTCTGTCCGTGCTCTAGCTGGCGTACATAAATTCGGATTGTCATGTAATTGATATATGTTATGGAGGTTTACGTTGGCATGCTCAGTATTGAAAATGAAGTGTGTAGCAGTTATATTTCATTTACAGAGACACTCAAAATAATTCCATTTCGGTTACATTTCGGTCTATGAAATAAAAAATCATTTGCGGTTTATTTTAATGATGTTACACAATTTCAAACACATAAAACAGAGGTGCACTACAAGAGGCTTACTATGGTATATTGTGTGCATTGCACTAATAGTTCCTTTACAGGGACACTAAAAAAAAATCCATTACATTACAGTCTATGGAGAAAAAGCGTTTGTGATTTATTTTAGTGTTTTACTGTTTCAAACATATTGAAATCGATATATATCACTAAGGTGCATTAAAAGAAGATTACTATAGAATATTGTGTGTATAGCATTCATCGTTCATTTACAGGGACACACGAAAGAATACGGTACTCTTTGTTAACAATAATGGCTGAAAGTGTGCTTTCAGTTGCTGAATGCGTTTTTAAATTTAATTCATTTTTGTCTATTACTTGGTGTGCATAAATTCTATAGATCACATACAGGGCAACACCAAAATTAAAGCGTAAATTTACGATTATTGACGGAAATTCCAGCAGGGGAATTTAAAATTGTGCTATGAACTTTCCTAACTGAACTCAAATTTAGCATTCTATGTAAGTATATGTACAAATCTATAGATCATATACAGGGCTGCACAAAAGACTTCGGTTATTTTTCCGGATACTGTTGGTAATTCCTGAAATTGGGTTTTAAAATATGTTTTGAGTTTTCTAAATTGTTTACTTATATATCATCTTTCACTTTGTTAGTCGGTAAAGATTTGTAAAAATATTTTGGAAGTGTTGGAAAGTGTTACATAATCTATGCTTGACGCATTATTTTTCGTTCTCGTTATTCCTACAATGAAATGAGACATCTAAATACACATAAAAATAATAGAACGAACTAAAAACTCATTTTCAGCAGCTAATGTGCATAGCCGGTAATGTGTGTTCGGTGCAGCCCTGTATATGATCTACCATTTCGTAATATAAAAATTAGTTAAGTTTTAAAATGCATATCACAGCTGAAAAGCATATTCAGCAGTTAAGGCTTATAGTCGGTCCTGCAGCCGAATTATTTTGAGTGTCTCTGTAAATAAACGATAAATTATATGCACTCAATAATCTATATAAAACATGCTATAGTACACCTCAGTGATGTATATCAATTTCTTTGAAATAGTGTAACATCATTAATGTACACTGCAAACGATTTTTCCCCATAGATCATAATGTAATGGAATTATTTTGTGCGTCCTGTAAAAGAACTGTAATTACTACTTACTATATACTCTACAGAAAGGATGTTGCCCTCCACCTCAGTAATACATATCTATTTCATTATGTTTGAAACATTGTAACATCATTTAAAATGCATTGAAAACGATTTTTCTTCATTGACCGTAATGTAAAGGAATACTTTTGCGTGTCCCTGTAAACTAACAATAAATGGTACCCACTTCATTTCAATACCGAACATTCCAGGGTAAACCTCAGTAACATATATCAATTATATGTCAATTTGGGTATATTTACGAGAATTAGAGCACGGACGGACAGATAGATGGCCAGACAAACCCAATTCATAACACTTTTAACTTATGTTGGAAAGTGTTAAAAACAGTAGTTTGCAGCGAACATTGACGCTATTCTTAACGCTACTTAAATCACGTGATCGGCAGCTTCCTCTTCTATGCATTTTACGAATATGGGCGGCAAACTAATGCAAAAATAGTAAAAAAAAAAAAAAAAAAAAAAAAAAAAAAGCTTAAGCATGTTATGTACAATAGTAACAACTCGCTATATTACTTGTTCAGATATGAGAAAAACTATGCTCCATGTATTCAATTGGCCTGGTATGTAAGGTTAGTCATATTAAAAGAACGTGACTTGGGACTTCGTTGCCGACAATACTGATTTATTAAGAGCCTACGCTAGTCACGCGAAGAAACGCTCCAGGTAATGTTAAGTCTATGGGAAGGTTATCGCGCTATTTCTCGCTCGCATTTTAATATTTTTAAATGATTTTTTTGCATAGGATAGCTGAAGTCGATCTCTAACGTTGTTAGTTTTTAATTTTTCGATTTTGGTAACGTTTCTTTTATAATCGGACATTTTAAATTTTGGAACCGGTTGGAACCGGTTCTGAAAGTGAAAGTACCCTTATATAAAAAAAACGGGAACTAAAATCGAAAAAATAAAAACTAACAACGTTAGAGATCGACCTCAGCTATCCTATGCAAAGAAATCATTTAAAAATATTAAAATGCTAGCGACAAATTGCGCAAGAACCTTCTCATAGACTTAACATTAGCTTGAGCGTTTCTTCGCGTGACTAGTGTAGGCTTTTAATTGAATGGTGCAGATGCAAAAGTCACATTATCCACTTTTATAAGGTATTGATTTATTCATATCACCGTGTTTGTCTTTTTAAGGCGAATCAGACTGTAATAGTGATTTGGACTATAAAAACATATTAAGGTTGAACAAAAATGCTGAAAATCTCGTTTTGATGCATAACTCACATTATCCAACTGTTTGGCTGCAAAACTCACACTCTCCCATTCAACCAATCAGGGAGGTACAGAAGTAAGAAGTAGTGTAAAATGTTGCACTAATTTAATGACAGTGAAGCAGTTTAGACATGTCTAATAGTAAAATTTTTGCACAAATTCTCTTTAATAAATATTTTCAGATTTTTGTTGTTTATTACCCTCCAAAATAACATCATGAAAACTAATGTTCAGACTTATTTTTATTTTTGGTTCTTGTTGTTTTAAATTCATAACTATTTTGGTTTATAACTAACATTACCCATAAAAGTTTGCTGCAACACTCACTTTTTCCATATTTAAATTTAAATTCTAGCTTTACCACAATTACTACAGGTTTAGGACTATGTGCTACTAGTTGTTATGGCAACAAATATATCACACACACACAAAAAAATGTGCGGATATATCATGTTTATTAATAATAATATTTTTTTTTTGCATTTTTCTAAGAACTGGGTTATGTGGAGAGTGTGAATTTTGCATCTACTCCCTTCAATTCGTATCTATGATACATTCAGTGATTGGGAGTTCGATGCAAACCACGAGAGCCATAATCTTTAGAGACTTACATTTTCCTGATGTAGGGGGGGGGGGAATTTTCCTACTCAAGGAATTTGATATTTAAGACTGTTCACGTCATCAGAGGTCAGATAAAAAAAAAAAAAAAAAAAAAAAAAAAAAAAAAAATCTGAGATCGCATAAAAACTAGAATAGCATGACAAATTTTATTAAAATAGAATATTCCGTTCATCTGAGTACCTTCCTTTATATTCCCATTTCCGTTTTTTACTCACCAGAGAACACAATAGTGAAAAGAGGCGGTTATTTAATTTAATTGAATCAGTATAGTTTGTATCAGTATAAATGCTTCCAAATATGCTGTTAAAGTTCATAATATGCACTTACATCTTTTAAAAGAAGAGCCCATTTATTGGTAAATGCAGTTCCTGATGTCTTTAAATTTTAGTATATGTGAGCTAATTAATAGTTGAATCAATATTTATTACTTGACAACAAACGTATTATTTATTATTACTTTATAATCAGTGCTGTAGTTGGAAAAAAATATTTGTGGCAACTCACCTTTTCATAGAGTAGATAAGAAGTGAATTTTTCACATTGGTCATGACATTATTCATGCAGATGAATGCTCTTTCGCATTCAGACATTGAAATGGGTATAGTTTTCACAGTCTGGAGAAAAAAAAGGCTTGTGCTTGTACGTGTTATTTTTTTTTTTTTCAGTAACAAACCAAATATTTCTGGGAATGGCGTTCCCATGCGTTCCCACTCAACTACAGCACTATGTTTATAATTAAAAAAAACACATTCATATCGCTACAAACTTTCAACTCATTGGGATTAATATTTATTGGAGTTCCATAACTACGCCTTTTTCTAATTTTTTGACAGGTAGATTTTGACCATTATCATAAAAAAAAAAAAAAAAAAAAAAAAAAAAAAATTAATGCCGAAAATCTAAAAATACTGAATTTAAATGAAGTTTTATGGCATTTATTCATTTATATGCCTTATTAATAAAAAGCATCAATATGTGCTATTGAATATGCAGATTTACAAATTCATATAAACTGCTGTCGATATCTGTATTGCAGAAAAGGGTATTTCAGCTAGACCTTCCGATGTAAATAAGAAAGATCATTCTTACGCAAATATCTGGACTAAGGATCTATGCACGATGCGCCCTCGTTCAAAGTTGTACAGGTTTTTGATATCTATATAAGATACAAATTCATTTGAAAGATTTCTTTCATTAGCTTGAGCGTTTCTTCGCGTGACTAGTGTAGGCTTTTAATTGAATGGTGCAGATGCAAAAGTCACATTATCCACTTTTATAAGGTATTGAGTTATTCATATCACCGTGTTCGTCTTTTTAAGGCGAATCCGACTGTAATAGTGATTTGGACTATAAAAACATATTAAGGTTGAACAAAAATGCTGAAAATCTCATTTTTATGCATAACTCACATTATCCAACAACTGTTTTGCTGCAAAACTCATACTCTCCAATTCAACCAATCAGGGAGGTACAGAAGTAAGAAGTAGTGTAAAATGTTGCACTACTTTAATGACAGTGAAGAAGTTTAGACATCTCTAATAGTAAAATTTTTGCACAAATTCTTTTTAATAAGTATTTTTTGATGTTTGTTGTTTATTACCCTCCAAAATAACATCATGAAAACTAATGTTCAGACTTATTTTTCTTTTTGGTTCTTGCTGTTTTAAATTCATAACTATTTTGGTTTATAACTAACATTACCCATAAAAGTTTGCTGCAAAACTCACATTTTCCATATTTAAATTTAAATTCTAGCTTTACCACAATTACTACAGGTTTAGGACTATGTGCAACTAGTTGTTATGACAACAAATATATCACACACAAAAAAAATGTGCGGATATATCATGTTTATTAATAACTAGCTAACCCGCCCGGCGTTGCCCGAGCCAACAACCTTAAATGTACCTGAAATCAGTGTTGAATGATTTTTTAATTTAAAAAAAAACTAATGTTGGGGGCTCCACTGTCTTAGACAGCATACACTGGGCATACCATGCACACTCCCATTTGCTACTATAAGCAAACTTGGAATTTCTCTGAATTTTTTTTAATGAAAATCGAAATGGCATTATTTTTTCCTTCACACTTTTATCCAGGCTTAGGACTGGCTAAAAGAAAGGCAATTGAGTTTATAAGCAAAGATTTATTTTATGTATTATCATATGTTTTAGCCATAAACCAAAAGCCTTTCTTGTAGGCGGGTTAAAAAAATTTGCCTGCGCTAACTACAGGCATTGTTCCTTTGGAGTGAAACTCAATATCATACAATACATTTCATACATTAGCCAGAGTTTCCCCCAGACAGTTTCAAAAAGGTGCTGCACCCTGCCTGCCCTTTGGTTTACAAAATAGCACCCTTCTTGCCCCTCAGTGAAAAAAGTGCCCTTTCTCCTTTTTGCATTAAAAAATTTGCTTTCACGGTAAAAATTGACGCAATGTTGTCTTAAAAAGAGTGCCTTGACTTTTAAATATCAAAAGTGGCTTTAAAAAAAAATACATTTAACAATTAAAAAAGTGCCTTCAAAAATCCAAAAAGTGCCCTTTTCTCACCAACAGCATCCTGCCCTTTTTTAAACCTGGGGGAAACTCTGCATTAGCAATACATTTCAATAAACAGAGTAATTTTCCCATTTAAGGAATTTGATATTTAAGAGTGTTCACGTCATCAGAGGTCAGACAAAAAAAATAAAATAAATCTGAGATTGCATAAAAACTAGAATAGCATGACAAATTTTATTAAAATAGAATATTCCGTTCATCTGGGTAACTTCTTTTATATTCCAATTTCCGTTTTTTACTCACCAGAGGACGAAATAGTGAAAAGAGGCGGTTCTGTAATTTAATTGAATCAGTATATTTTTTTTTTCAGTATTGCTGTGTGCGTATCATTATGATTACATCTTTAAAATATTTCTGGTGTCAGTTATTCTATAAATCAGAACCAATTGAGTTTATTTAAAACGTAGATTAATATATAAGATTTAGATGTGTAGTTCGCAATACATAGTGAAAAGAAGAAAGCACTATACCGCCATGATAACTCTGCCGCAAATCGTTGCATAAAAATGGGTTCGATACATATCTATTTGTAATAACATTTACTAATTAGCGCTATGATTAAATGTTCTTAAAATGTCTGCTTACACTTCTACCTATAGATTTTATGCCGAAATTTATGATGATCAATACTAACACGTAATTCTGACACCATATTTAGATTCTGCAGTTATTATTTCCTTAGGATACCAGAGGGCAAGTCATTTGGTCAAGTAGCTTAGGAACTATGCAAGTTTAAAGTTTGCACTTATCAATGTTAAATTAAGATTTAATCATTGCACAACAGATTGCAAGAAGGTAGTAAGTTTTGGTGTGTTTAAAAAAAAAAAGTGTTATTTTGATGTTAGCAAACACATCCCATTGCTCATTTCTAGTTAATAATAATAAGTGTATTTTGGAATTCATTTTATGAAGAAAGCATAAGATATTAAAAAGATAGTTTGTAACTAAATTCTTCTCAGAGCTCTGTAAACAGAAATTGGAATTAGCGGCCATTTTTAACCATAAGATTGGAAAAACGTTTATATCCTTGATCCTTGGTTTCGATCGAAATAGAGATGACCAAAGTGTCGTGACGTAGAGTCGACTCTGAAACTAGATTTCTTCTTAGTGAGTGAAACTGTCGGCTCACTGCTAGTAAGCTACCTCAACTCTAAAGAGTGGAACTTTCAACTCACTCACTCAGAGTGGGATTCGGACTCGAACTTAGAGAATCAGCTGTCGAAATCAGTTGTCGAAGTATCGAAAACTCATATTTGACATGGAGAGTCGGAAGAGAAGATTCTTGAGACTCTTCGACTTAATATCGGGAATATCAGGAGGATGATTGTATCAAGAGAAGGGGCGAGATGTTTCGTGAATGATTAAATGAATTTGCGGTATGCTGGCGTATGCGGATAGGCGATCAAGCAATTGTTATCTGTGATTTTTCTAAAAATGAGGAAGTAAGATTGGAATGTTTTCAAGTTCTTTCATTTCATGTAATATAGAAAATATTTAGGAGAAAAAAAATGAAATTTTACTTTAGTAACAGGCTTTTATAAATATGCTCTCTTACAAAAAATTATTTTTTAATCAATGTGTTTAATATAAAAATGGATATCCTTTATTTGATTGCGTATATATACACTGTAAAAAAAAATGCAGTAAAATTACGGGCTGTACGGCCGGCAGCAGAGATTCCAGTCATACCCGTTAAAAAAAATCCATGACCATCATTTTGTGCAGCCCGTAATTTTACGGGGCAAAGTAATACAGCATTATAATGCACAGGATATAATGCACTTTAAAACACAATAACACTTTGCTTACTGTTCTGTAGCACGTAGCACGTTAGATAATCATCACAGAATCGCTGTTTTGGCGGGTTAAAATTTTCGAAACACGAGTAAAATAAAGGGTTACACCCTAGCGGAGGACAATGTATGCAGGGGGGGAGCCATTTCCCTTTAGTTCTGGTATCAAGTTTTCGGTTTTTCTGACGTCACTGAGCGTGCTAAGAACGATTCTTTCAACGGGAAAGCACGCATTTTTTCATTTAAAATAGTATTTCTGCTTTAAAAAAAATCGTTTCTTTGGTCATATGAAAGCATACTTCTTCAAACTAAAACATTTTTCATTAGTGAAAGTATTTTTTTCTAGGAATAAAGCGATTTAAAGGGATTTTTTTTTTCCTTCAAATGAAATAGTCGTGTATCTTTTTTGCTAAGATATGGAGTTTTTATTGCTTGTTATCTTTGGTCGAACTTTGAAAGAAACGGGATTGTGAAGTAAACATTTATTGTCATTTTCTTTGACAGCCAGGGCAGTTTTCCCTCACACGAAGCTTTAATTGCTTCTCAGAAAGAGAGACTTCCGGTCAGTTTTGCTAAATACGAAATTTGAAAGCAAAATTTTTGGGTTACGCTCCTGCTAAAAGAATATTGCATGAAAGTGCTGTACCAACTTTAAAATTGCCAGAAACATGTGCTGTGAATTTTAAAAAAGAAACTTCACTCGGAATTGATTTTTCTTGTAGCAGTTCCTGTCCAAGCATAAAAGAAACACCTAGACATATTAGGTTATATAAGGTTATATTTTAATGAGATTCACAACAGCTCACTTTCGAAAGAATTTAATTTTATGGAAAATGCGGGCAAAAAAATCCAACTGTTTTTCCCAAAAAGGCACAAAAATATAATAAATGCACAAAAATATGATAAAAACATTTGTGAAAACAAGAACTTTCATTCGATTGAGACATAGTAATCATATATTCATCAGAAATAAAAAGGGATACGCTACCAGAAAATAAAAAATGTGGAGTCAATCAACTTTGATTGCACGATAAAACGAAAAATAGCAAATAATGGAGGGCACATCTAAAATTAGTCTTCAAAATGCACCCTGTGATGAAATAAAATTCTTGAAATAAAAGCCAATTCTGATGGTAAAAACCTAAAATATATTAATTATTAAAATATTTTTATATAATTTTTTCATCCTACAGCATTAAAATATAATTTTATATAACCCTTTTGGAAGTTTTTTATAAAAGTACATTATTCTGAATTTCAAATATAATTTTTCTATATCTCATAAATCTGTCAGTTTTAAAAAATAGGTAATTTAAAAATTAAAGTTTCTATTTTTATTTGTGTTTTAGATCTTCCTTATAAAAATACTGCTGTCTTCCTTTATATTCTAATATATATATATATATATATATATATATATATATATATATATATATATATATATCAATTTGATATTCAATCACATCAACTATCTGAATGGAATTTGAAGAAACAACATTAAATTTTAAAATTAAGTTTTAAAACGCTAAAAAGAGATGTAATTTTAAATTTTAAATATTATTTTGAAAAAAAAAAAAGTTGCTTAAACGCTAAACGCTCACGTATTAATTTACCTTATTATTATTTTTATTTTTTTATGTTTATTATGTGCATTTATGTTTATTATATGGCATTAAAATAGCATTTTAAATAAACTTTTCGGAATGTGTTTATAAAATATATTACTTCGAATTTCAAATTTTATTTCCACTAAATCATATAATTATCCCTCATGAATATTTTAGTTTAAAAATATTAAATATTCAGCTGTTTACTTATTAAAATTTCTATTTTATTTGTCTTTTAAATCTAATCATGCAAAACTCAATATTGTGTATCTGTGGTGTGAGGTTGAAATCTGAATGATTATTATTCTTTTTATACTTTTTTATACTTTTTTTTATGAAAGACATGTCGAAATTACAATAATATTAGAATTATTATAGATTTCAAATTGAATACCGATCAAATATTATAAATATACTATATTAAAAATTATTAACTGCATTCATACAAACATTGAATTTGATACTCTTGTAGGTCTTTAAGATTTTATTTAAAAAATTACTATTTTGCATTTTTAGGTTTATGAAAATGAACTTTTCATACTGAGGCGCAAACGAAATGCAATGATAAAGATAGCCAATTTAGCAACCAAATTTCGGCAAATTGAAAAGAGATAATACTTTAAATTTTAGATGTGATGCAAGACCTATGTATGAAGAATATATTTTAATTTTAAAATTTCTTTTCAAATGAAAATTTCGACTGATACTTTTCAATTAAAAATAGCGCGTTTCTAATTCAAATCAATTGGAAAACTGGACAGAGCACGCCGAGTGACGTCAAACAGCGAGTGGCTCCCCATTGGCTGCAGAGGGAAATGGCTCAACCTTATGATATAGTAACCTTGCAATGTATGGGGTCTTACCGTATTTTTGCTAACATATGGGCTAGAACTGTAAGAATATGTGGATTGCTCTTAATTTTCTAAGTATCTAAGGGATAAGCCGTTTATTTAGTGGATCAGACCGTTTTTCATCAAATAAGGCTGTTGCTTGTGAAAATTGAAGGGAAAACGCGCATAAATTTACAGTTTTTTCTGAGAGTAGTTATTTTAATTCATTTTCATAAATATAAATATTCGCAGATAACTTTAAAAAAGTGCATACATAATTTTTAAAAAGTTTATCCAATCGATTTTTTTTTTAATGTTTCAGTTTTGAAGCCAGATAAGGAAAGTATTTTCAGAATTCTGTTTCCCCGATCTTCTCCTCATTCATAGGGATTGGGAGACATGGACTGGGATTAAAACGTATCGCGGGATCAATGGTGTTTTTATAAATGAAATTTTAAAAGGAGGTGAACGACAAAACATAGAAATAAGATATGAATTTTTTTTTTTTTTTGAAATTAGGTTCCCTTGACCCTGAATGTGTGTGTGTGTGGGGGAGGGGGGTTGCAAAAACGCCTCTTAGCTTTCGCGATAAAATTTTCCAAAATGCTCAGTGTCAGAATATAAACAAAAGATACTGATGAATTTTTTCAAACTCTGTTCCTTTGCCTTTCCAAATGAGAATCTATCACGATGTTAGATATTAAATATTTAGAGAGGGTGAATCACGTAGTGTAAACATCTGATGTGAAGATTTTTTTTTTCTATCTTCAACTCCCTCCTCCCCAGGGGTGAAGGGAGGTGAAAAAAATAATAAATCATGACTTTCGTGAGGAAATTTTTGCTACATGCTAAGTGTCAGAATATAAACGTAACATTCGCATACTTTAAATTCTGCTCCATTGTTTGTCAGAAAAAGATGAGGGGAAGGGGCTTAACCCGCAGCACACGCGCCCCTTTCCATTACGTTACTACACGCGCGGGATAAATTTTACCCCAATGGGTTTTATTGTGTCAATTTCCCCCCCCCCCCCGGTTTGATTATAAACAAAAATTTATATTTTGAAATAAACTGTAAATCAATAAAGAACATAATTTAAGTTAAAATAAGAAGTTCTTTTATATTTAAAGAAAAAAAAACCCATAAGATCTAGCAGTAAGATTTTTTTCTGCGTATCATTACATACAAGGCTTTTACAATCCAAATTCAGCCATAAAAATACAAAAAAATGTAAAACTAATATATAGAAACTGTATGTGCAAGAGTTGTTAACGTTTAAAAGAAAAATTATATTATTATTTGCTCACTATATTTTTTACATAAACATTTGCATTAACATTTTCCTATCATTATGGGTTACGCTATAACACGCGTGGGGTAAATTTCTTCCCACGTGACATTTTTATAACAAAAGAATGGAAAATCTCACAACCGGAGGTAAATCCTTTTTGGACACTTCTTGATATCTTTCAGTTTGAAAGGTACTATAAACAGGGCTATCTCAATATACCAAGATGGTATATCAAGATGGCCTTGCTATAAAGCTCAGAATGATCACGAACGATTTTCGCACATTTTTAACTAATAGATGTGCGCTGGGGTAGATTTTATCTCACTTACGGGTTAAAAACGTATCTCCGTATATATCACGGTGTTAGAGATGAATTTGGAAAGTTTGTGAATTGCAAAATATTAACAACAGTTATGAAGGTTTTTTTTTTTTTTTTTTTCGCTCCGTTGTAAATGCAACAGGGGTGGGGAGGACAACACTTTTTTTTTTAATAAAAGAGACAAACCTTTTTCAAAATTTTTATTTTAACTATTTATAATTTTTTATCCTACATTTTTATGTATTCACTGAATTTTTTTTCATTCATTAATACAGATATTTTATTTATCAGATCAAACAGCGTTTTTCGTTTTCTTTTTAACCCTTTCAGGCGCAAGAAATTGTGTTCCTGTAACGTCGAATTTACACCGGTATTTACCAAAGTATACAGTTCAAAATAAGGAATTAAAAAAGTAAAATTTTATTAAAAGTTTCTGGTTCGAATCGGATTAAAATTAGGTGGGATATAATATATCCCACCGCCCCTCAAAGGGTATACATCATAAAATAATGTTAATCAAAATAAAATTAATATACAGCCACCAATTGATGTTTAAACCGAATTTTTAGGTCTCGGTAATGACAACAAAGTGATCAACAGAAAACAATCGACAAAAATGAAATATATATTACGTTTATTAGAATATAAAATATATTATTAGATTTTTTTATTGCTACACTGAGAATATTTGAAATTTCATCGAATGTAAGAAAGAAATTCATCTTGCAAACGTGTCAGAAAAATGCACAATGACGATCAGATGATTTTGTCTTTTTGTTTTAGAACAAATTTTAGTTCCATTTATTGGAATGTCGCAAGAGTCCTTTCTATCGAGATTTACTTGCGAATCACTGTTTTAAAAGAACATGATCTGTTTGAATTAATTTATGTTAAATGTGAGAAAAGCTTTTGTTGATTAAAAAGTATAGTTTTGCTAGTTTTTATTAGTTGCAATAAATATTGCTTCATGATAAATGTTATTTTCAATTTATTTCTAACCATTCAATCCTACTTCCTCAGGTGAGTCGATTCACTATGTCGAATCATCGAGCAAGCAAACGCCAGCGAAGTGCTGACGTCACTGTAATGGCTGCTGAAGACAAGCAGTTTCGGTTTCCTGTTGAGCGTTAATGTTAGCAAAAAATAAAGTCGTGTTAACAGTATTAAGAAATTTTTTAAAGAAATTTCTGTTACAGTTTTGCTAAATCTGAGGTAAGGCATTCATATGAATTCAACAAAGTTCTGATTAAGTGCGTCATTTTTTTTTAATTCATCAAAAAAGATAAGCCTTCATGCAGAGCATCAATGGCCGATGTTTTGAATATTTGAATGTAATTTAAAAATGTTTTTAAGGTTTTAATTTCTTTTAGTTGATATTTATATTACTCAGGCGAACTCTATGTTAAGTTTCAGCTGAGTTAAATTGTGTTTCCGCTGGGTTTTTTTCTTTTCTTTTTTTTTCTTCATTTGGTGTATTATTTACATAAATTTCTCTGCTGAATCGTAAAGCAAGGATGATATTTTAATATATTTTGCTTGATATTCCTGCATTTTAAATTTATTTTTCAGTCGTTTTTATGTTATTTGTGTTGTTTTTTCTTAATTATTTTACTTGATTACCGAAAAATGTCTATATTCAGTTGTTTACTTTCCTAGTATTTAATAAAATTTTATAAAGATAGTCAGTCTTCCTGCATTTAATTATGCGATGACCGCGCAAAAAAATATAATCCAGTAACTATGAAGAATCATTTGATAATTATCATTAGTGCTCTAGTAGCAGTTAAAAAAAAACAAAAAAAAAAAACAAAAAAAAAAAAACAGAAGAAACACATTTTAACTCAGATGAAACTTAACATAGAGTACGCCTGAGTAATAGAAATATCAACTAAAAGAAATTAAAACCTTAAAAACATTTTTAAATTATATTCAAATATTCAAAACACCCGCCATTGATGCTCTCCATGAAGATTTATCTTTTTTTTTTGATGAATTTAAAAAAAAATGACGCACTTAATCAGAAGTTTGTTGAATGCATATGAATGCCTTACCTATGATTTAGCAAAACTGTAACAGAAATTTCTTAAAAAAATGTATTAATACTGTTAACACGACTTTATTTCTTGCTTACATTAACGTTTAATGGGAAACCGAAACTTCTTGTCTCCAGCAGCCATTAGAGTGACGTCACACTTCGCTGGCGTATAGAGTTAGAGCTCCTATAATATATAGGCTGACTCGTCAGGCATTTTTATTCCCGCTGGACTGGTTCACGTAATGTGTTTCAATGGCGTTGAATTAGTTTCTGTCTATTTTTTAACTTTAAAGGTTTAATTATGGGTAGTTGTTCTGCTATTAATTCTACGAATCATTCAAGAAAGTATCCCTGCATGCTTCAATTTCCTCGTAAACATGAAAAATTGCCAAATTTAACTATTAATTGTAGATTTTATTCTTCCCGAAATTTTTTGTTCGCCAGCTTGGCGGTAACGGCGATTTCAAGGACGTACGCCATCTAGTTCATTTTCGGTAAAACGATGTTTATTTCCAACTTTTTTTTTTTTTTTCAAAACCACAAAATTAAACTGAAATTTTATGGAAAACTTAAGAATATTAATGTATAATTAAAATTTATGAGGGTTTTCGAAAGAGCCATAATATAAAATAGAATATTTTAAAGGAAATTTACTTTTAAAAAGTATAGATTTCTTTTCTTTTTCTTTTTTTACATATTCATTTTCACCAAATAAATGGGTTCTATTTTGAATTTCGAAAAAACAAACATTCCTAAATTTGCTTAAAGATAATTTTAATATTAATATTTCATCAAAATACAGTTATATTTAAGAAAATATATAAATAAATATTTTAAACAATTTTCATAATTAAATGTTATTAAGAAATGGAGTATATTTTTATTGTAACGTTAAGATATAAATTTGCTTAAGATAACGAAGGATATCTGGATACTGTGAAGGATCATTACATTTTCCTCTTGGAAAGAACAGTTTTCATATTATTAAAGTAATGAAAAATTGCTACGCATGAAAACTTTTTAAAAATTACTTTAAATAGAAGTTTTTAAATATTTATCACAAAGTAAAAGCTGAAATTATATTTTTAATATTATTTTTCTTCAATTATACTTTTACATAAGAAACTAATTATAATATTTTTTTCATTACACTGTTAAGTGAAGAACACCCAGAAATGCAACATACACTCAAAAAAAAAAAAATCATTTTTTTTTTTGGAAAGAAGTACACTTGAAGAATGAATTTTAACTGTTAAATATTTTGCTTTTTAATGTAACTCTTTTTTTAGTAACAAAATTCTTAAAAAGATTAAATGCAAACGATAGCACCAATGAAACATGCATACTTACTAAAAATAATAAAAGCTTTTTTTTTTTTCTTTCAAATTGAAAATACATAATGATAAAAACGATCAAACGACCCCCCCTCCCCTTCTAAGAAATAAGTTTGGCTAAAAGGAGGGGGGAGGTGCGCTTCTAGACCATTAAAAACAAAATCTTCGCGCCCCCTTCCCCCCCCCCCTCGGGTCACTCCCTAAATAAAAGCCTTTTTTTTTTCTTTAAGACTGAAAACACATAATGATAAAAACGATCAAACGACTCCCCTCCACTTCTAAGAAATACGTTTGGATCAAAGGGGGAGGGGGGTGCACTTCTAGACCATTAGAAAATAAAATCTTTCGTGTGTGTATCACCCCCCCCCCCCCCGGTCACTCCATGAATTCAACACTGCTTGTATAATTAATTAGTGAAATGAATGTCCATTGTAAAACCAAAGTCATAAAAGTAAATAAGTTCTTAATAAAAGTAAATAAATTTATTGCTAATTTTATTGAACAATAAATAACATGCAGGCTACAATTTGCAATGAAAATCAATTATCAAGAATACGTATTCTTTCGAAACTTTCATTCCCTATCGTACTTTTTGATAAATACTGCAAAGCAACTAAGAAGGCGATAAATGCGCCAAATGGGTCCTACAGGAAAAACTAGCGCCAACGCTTTCCCACTTGGGAATATTAATGTCGGACGATGCGCCAGCTCTCTAGTATAGAAGCCTTATATAGAGTAAAGAGAAGACACTCGCGTGTTAGCAGATAGCGCAAAGTAGCATCACCGGAGGTGCGGTGATGGTAATTAGAACTAAAGTGTTCGGTAGTGGGTGGGAGAATGGGAGCTACGTGCTCAGGTTTTGGTTTTGCTTTCATGGCCGGAAATTAACCTTTGAAATTTTCGTTTATTTCGCGGTAGTATGAATGCAACATCAATCAGAAAATTTCAATCCCGTCATTAAACAAACTCATATGAGTGATGAAATATTTTAATTTTTAATTAAACTAATCAGATTATGTATTTATTTTAATATTTAATCTTTGTTATTTTTTGTTTACTTCTTATAATTTATAATGCCATGAAGAATATGAATATTTTATTCTGAAATAGTGGATATATTTTTAAAATATAGAATGTAATGTGTTCAACAATTTTATTTAATTGAATATTTATTATATTAGATTAATATTTACAACAAATAGTTTTTACGAAAACATTCGTATTTTTAAATTATAGGAAGTGAACAGAAAATAGGATTAAACATTAAAAGAAATACATAATCTGATTAGATTTCTTTAAAAATTAAAATATTTCATCACTTAGAAAGTTTGGTTAATTACAGGATTGAAAATATCTGATTGACATTACTGTCATACTGCCGCGAAATAAAACGAAATTAAAAAAAAAAAATAATTAGTTAAAAGTGTATTCTGCACACTGTTTGTTTATGTACCCATGAAATATTTTTTGTGATTTTGGTAAATTCTTTTAGTTTTTCTTCTAGTGTCTCTTAAAATGCTGCTACGTCTGTTAAAATATGCTCATTTGTTTAAGTTGTATTAAACCCATGAAAATCCGAAGCAAGTTAAGTATTTCTGGATAATTTTATTTCGTAAAGATTAATCTCTTTTTAAGAAATATATAAACAAAATTTAGAGTTTATACAATTCCTGAACAAAATCAGAAAAATACTTTTCTATAGCATTATTAAAAAACACTTTTATATGATCTACATGTTACATATCTCTTATTTTTAGATTTTATTAAATTTTTTAAATATATTTTCATTTACACAGATGGACAATAGTTTTGAGAATCATTTGCATCTTACATTATTTTTAACTTGATGCTCCATAATTTAATTTTTATTTAAATCTAGTAACTTTACATTTTTTCTCTTAATTTTTTTCCAAATATTTCTTTTTAAAATATAAATATACATTTTCAAAATTTCTCATTTCAATTATTATGCACATTTAAAATGTCATGTATTAAGAAAGTTTAATAACAATAATAATAGTTTAAAATTATAGCAACTTACACAACAAAAATGCAATATATTAAATACTGCACATACAAAATTATATGCTGTTGAATAGTAATATTAAATGAAAAATATACAGCATAGAAATATTAGGATACATAAAAAAATAAAAATAAATAAATAATAATATTAATTCTAATAATAATAATAATTGTTTAAATAATTTGGAAAATAAATGAATTAATAACTTTGAATAAGTTAAATTTCAAATGTTATATAAAACAAATTATTATTATTAAACAATCGAAATTTTTGACGATTTTTCAAGTATATGAACTATAAACATGAGTATTTAAAAATTGCGGAGCATCGAATAGATAAGAATGTAAACAAATAATAATCAAATGTCATTCTGTAATTATTAGAATAAAAATACGTTTATAAAAATTTGCACTAATTAAAAAGAACTAAAAATATAAAAAAATGCCACTTATCATAAAAGCTTAAATAATAAAAATATTAATGAAAGCTGCAGAAACATATATTTCTAATTTCAACCAACTGTCTACAACGAAAATACCTACGCTAATTAAAATTCTTAAAGAGATTAAACATGTGCGAAATAATATATATACAAAAATAATTAACTTAATTGAGATTAAAGTGGATTTCACAAAGCAAAATTAATGAACATTCTCTGAAAACAATGTTACTGAAATTTCACCACGTGCAGCACAATTCAGTGCGAGGAAAACTTTTACATTTTCTTGGAACTTTTTGAAAAGTGTTGTGATGGAAGGATGCGCTGCAGTTTCACTGGTCGAGGTGATCGCAGCGCTCGTCGTTATTGCGTTTAGAACTACAATTCCCGAACTGTAGCCCAAAGCCATACACGGAAAAGCAAAGACACCTGTACGGAAGGACTATCGTAAACTTACTTCACATTGAAAGTTCGGGAATTGTAGTTGTAACCGCGATAACTACAAGCGCTGCGATCGCCCCAACCAGTGGAACTGAGCGCGCATCCTCCCATCTACACAACACTTTTCAGAGTTCCAAGAAAATGTAAAAGATTCCCTCGCACTGATCTGCGCTGAACATGTTGAAATTTCTGTATGAATGTTTTCAGAAAATGCTCATTAATTGGTTTCGTGCAATCCATTCTAATCTCAATTAAGTTCATTATTTTTGTATATATATTATTTCGTACATGTTGAATCTCTTTGCAAAAATTAATTTTCGTTGGTATTTTCGTTGTAGAAAATGTAGTTGGTTGAAATTAGAAATATATGTTTCTGCAGCTGTCATTAATATTTTTATTATTTAAGCTTTTATGATATGTGACATATTTTTATATTTTTAGCTTTTTTTAATTAGTGCGAATTCTTTTAAAGTATTTCTAATCTAATAATTACAGAATAACATTTGGTTATTATTTGTGTATTATTCTTAATTTGGTTATTATTCTTATCCATTCGATGCCCCGCAATTTTAAAATACTCATGTTATAGTTCACATACTTAACCCTTTCAGGGGCAAGCCCTTGTGCTCCTGTAACGTTGAATTCCCACCGGAATTTAGGAAAGAATTTAGTTCAAAATAAGAATAAACAATTTTTCAACTTTTTCTCGTCAAAGTTAAAAAGGTAAAATTTAATTAAAAGTATCTGGTTTGAATCGGATTAAAATTAGGTGGTATACAATATATACCACCGCCCCTCAAAGGGTTAAAAAAGGCGTCAAAAATGTCGATTGTTTACTAATAGTAATTTGTTTTACATAATATTTGAAATTTAACTTAATCAAAGATATTAATTCATTTATTTTCAAAATTATTTGAACATTTTTTTTACGTATCCTAATATTTTTATGCTGTATATTTTTTCATTTAACATTACTATTCAACAGAAATAATATTGTATGTGCAATATTTATTTTATTAAGTTTTTGTTGTACAAGTTGCTTGAATTTTAAAGTATTATTATTTTTAAACTTTTAAAATACATTTTATTTCTATGAACTTTAAAATAAATTAATTTTGATTAAATCATTCTATTTAAATATTTGACATTTTAAATGTGCATAATAATATATATGGAGAGATTTTGAAAATGTATAATTATATTTTAAAATGAAAGATTTGGAAAAAAATTAAGAGTAAAATGTAAAGTTACTAGATTTAAATAAAAAGTGAAATTATGGAGCATCAAGTTAAATATAATGTAAGATGACAATGATTCTCAAAACTATTGCCCTTCTGTATAAATGAAAATATATTTAAAGAATTTAATAAAAACTAAAAATAAGAAAATATGTAACATGTAGATCATATAAAAATATTTTTAATAATGCTATAGAAATATATTTTTCTGATTTTGTGCAGGAATTATATAAACTCTAAATTTTGTTTATATATTTCTTAAAAGGAGATTAATTTTTTACTAAATAAAATTATCCAGAAATATTTAACTTGCTTCAGATTTTATGGGTTTAATGAAACTTAAACAAATGAGCATATTTTAACAGACTTGCCAGCATTTTAAAAGACATTGAAAAAAAAAAAAAGAATTTACCAAAATCGCTAAAAATTATTGTATGGGTACATAAACAAACAGGGTGCAGAATACACTTTTAACTAATTAATTTAACAAAATTTTTGTTTATTTCGCGGCAGTATAAAGGTAACGTCAATCAGAAAATTTCAATACTGTCATTGAACAAACTCGCTGAGTGATGAATATTTTAATTTTAAATTTAAAGTAATCATATTATGTATTTCTTTAAATGTTTAATCCTATTTTCTGTTCACTTCTTATAATTTAAAATTGCGAATGTTTTTGTAAAAACTATTTGTTGTAAATATTTATCTTATATAATAAATATTCAATTAAATTACATTGTTGAACACATTACATTCTATATTTTTAAAAATATATTCACTGTTTCAGAAAATATTCATATTCTTCATGCCATTATAAATTATAAGAAGTAAACAGAAAATAACAAAGATTAAAAATTAAAATAAATAGATAATTTGATTAGTTTCATTAAAAACTAACATATTTCATCATTCTGAGTTTGTTTAATGACAGGATTAAAATTTTCTGAAAGTTGCCCTTCTGTGATACTGCCGCGATCGCCATGAAAGCAGAACCAATATTTGAGCGCGGAGCACCCCGCCCACTGTAGGACATTTTA
This sequence comes from Maratus michaelseni, assembly GCA_963931845.1. Classification (NCBI taxonomy): domain Eukaryota; kingdom Metazoa; phylum Arthropoda; class Arachnida; order Araneae; family Salticidae; genus Maratus; species Maratus michaelseni. Next base: position 174,646,919 of record OZ007597.1, on the reverse strand, counting down.
GTTATAATCGCCACCACTGCAACTCCGGGGACGTAACTTTGCGATATCTTCTAACACGCGAGTGTTTTTCCCTCTTTCTTGTATCTCTTCTCTTGCTTTCCATCTTTGCCGTATAGCTAAGACTCCTATAATAGGAGCTGACGCATATCCATTTTGTTTCGGATTATTCGTGCTAAGTTCAGCATCAATCTACCGCAGCCGGAGTTGGGGTTGCCTAAGATTCGGTTGTGATTGGCTGAACCGGTTCTGATTAGCTTGGTTTTCGACTGAACTTCAGTTTGAGACCCAAATCTGCGAGGATGCGTCAGCTTGTATTATAGGAGCTCTAGCCGTAGCCTACGATGATGGGCCACGCTGTACAGCGGAGCATCGTAAGCTACGCCCGAACCTTTAATGTGAAGTATTTTTCCGTACAGGTGTTCGTGCTTTCCCGTGTATTTAGCTTTGCGAGCAAGTCAGTCGCAAAAATAGATATACAATATATCCAAACAATCGATTCAGAATAGCCTCCGCAATATGGGTCGAAAACCCCAATCAAACCATACCATATATCTAGCACGGGTTCCTACTTTTTAATCTATTAGTCATGCATACAGGCCTTTTACAAGCGGGTATGCAGACTCGAATTATCTAAGGAAATTACAGCCTACCGAAACCGCTTTGTTCATATATATTATTTTTATACACCACTGTAATTTATTTCTGGTGTGAGAATAAAACTTTTAAGAAAGTAATTTTTTATGATTTATGCAAAAAAGAAATAATTAAATTTTAGACTTCGATGATGGATGGTTCCAATATGCCCTCTGCCAATGTCACACAGCTATGGGCCATAACGAATAAGGTAGTACTAACAGTAGATTAACAGTCATAGCAATGGAAGCACTGGCAGAAGCATGGCGTAATTAAATTTATTTTACTGAGATTTTATTTCTTAAAGTAAAAATTTTTTGATCAAAATTAGCATGACTTATTACATCGCGAGTAAATAGAAGTAAAATAAGCATTAGATTATAAAAAGTCCTACTTCATGTATTTCTCAACTGCCTCACAAATTGCAGACTTAACCCATTTGTAAACTATAATTTATTACAGTTACATAAATAGTTAAAAAATAGATAGATAATACCACCTAAATTACTCCAAGAGACTATTAATATACATTTCAAATTGCAGAGTGGAAAGCGGAAAGACAATCATTTACAATAAAATAATCGCAAAATGCCAAATATTTTGGCTAAAATGGAACTTGCAATGTTGACGTGCATTTTCTTTTGAAATCTAACTTTGTAAAAGTAGAAGCCACGCCTTCTCCGGAAAGTCTGGAAAGTTGGGATGTTAGATGGGTTTTTCGAATTTATGCATAATAAATACATTATAATATAGATTTTAATTTAAATTTATTATAGTCTAATAAAATATGGTTCAGTACTACGAATACGTATACTATATAATATACTACGAATACGTATTCTTCCCAATGAAAATTTCCCATATCTTACAAAAGAAAAATTGCGCGTGTGGAAGTTACTTGCCTAGATACTTTTTTCGAATTTATACATATTTTAGAATGTATGGATTTTTATTTAGATGAAAACCTGGCAGTATCTTAAACAAAAAACTAATCAGATGGAATTAAGGAATTTCGGTTATCAAATGTAACTAATATTTTTTCATTTATAAACTCGAGTATATACGTGATTTATCATCTATCAATAAAGTGTTAAGGCTGTTCTCAAATCCGAATGAGCTATTTTCTGAAACATTTTTGAATTAATTTTTTGTTCAAAAACGCATTCAATTGGCAGGTGTTCTTATTCAGAAGCTATTTATCGAATGGTGATTTCCAGTTTTTGATAAAGCAGAAGATCGTTCAAAAATACTGTCAAATTTGGCGTTTTGAACCAAATTTCCGGTCGCAATAGCACCGGAAAGGAAAAAAACCTGTTGTCACATGACATCAATCGCTTATAACTCCATATGTAATGCATTTATCAAAAAATGGAAATCACCATTAGAATCTAAATATCTTTATTAGTCATGCCTGCATATGCCATACTTTTGCGTTTAAAAATGTGTAAGGAAGTTTCGCGTTATTAAGCAGGGAATATATATATATATATATATATATATATATATTGAGAACCGCCTTAATGTAGTTCTTGAAATAACTCGACATAGGTAAGGTGCCATGTTCAACAGGAACAAAAATAAAAAATAAATAAAATAAAATAAAAAGAAATAAAATAACTTATGTCAAATACGTAAGAAATCTTTCAAATGAATTTGTATCTTATATAGATATCAAAAACCTGTACAACTTTGAACGAGGGCGCATCGTGCATAGATCCTTAGTCCAGATATTTGCGTAAGAATGATCTTTCTTATTTACATCGGAAGGTCTAGCTGAAATACCCTTTTCTGCAATACAGATATCGACAGCAGTTTATATGAATTTGTAAATCTGCATATTCAATAGCACATATTGATTCTTTTTATTAATAAGGCATATAAATGAATAAATGCCATAAAACTTCATTTAAATTCAGTATTTTTAGATTTTCGGCATTAATTTTTTTTTTTTTTTTTTTTTTTTTTTTTTTTATGATAATGGTCAAAATCTACCTGTCAAAAAATTAGAAAAAGGCGTAGTTATGGAACTCCAATAAATATTAATCCCAATGAGTTGAAAGTTTGTAGCGATATGAATGTGTTTTTTTTAATTATAAACAGTGCTGTAGTTGAGTGGGAACGCATGGGAACGCCATTCCCAGAAATATTTGGTTTGTTACTGAAAAAAAAAATAACACGTACAAGCAAAAGCCTTTTTTTTTCTCCAGACTGTGAAAACTATACCCATTTCAATGTCTGAATGCGAAAGAGCATTCATCTGCATGAATAATATCATGACCGATGTGAAAAATTCACTTCTTATCTACTCTATGAAAAGGTGAGTTCCCACAAATATTTTTTTCCAACTACAGCACTGATTATAAAGTAATAATAAATAATACGTTTGTTGTCAAGTAATAAATATTGATTCAACTATTAATTAGCTCACATATACTAAAATTTAAAGACATCAGGAACTGCATTTACCAGTAAATGGGCTCTTCTTTTAAAAGATGTAAGTGCATATTTTGAACTTTAACAGCATATTTGGAAGCATTTATACTGATTCAATTAAATTAAATAACCGCCTCTTTTCACTATTTCGTTCTCTGGTGAGTAAAAAACGGAAATGGGAATATAAAGGAAGGTACTCAGATGAACGGAATATTCTATTTTAATAAAATTTGTCATGCTATTCTAGTTTTTATGCGATCTCAGATTTTTTTTTTTTTTTTTTTTTTTTATCTGACCTCTGATGACGTGAACAGTCTTAAATATCAAATTCCTTGAGTAGGAAAATTTCCCCCCCCCCCCCCCCTACATCAGGAAAATGTAAGTCTCTAAAGATTATGGCTCTCGTGGTTTGCATCGAACTCCCAATCATTGAATGTATCATAGATACGAATTGAAGGGAGTAGATGCAAAATTCACACTCTCCACATAACCTAGTTTTTAGAAAAATGCAAAAAATTGATTATTATTAATAAACATGATATATCCGCACATTTTTTTTTTTGTGTGTGTGTGTGATATATTTGTTGCCATAACAACTAGTAGCACATAGTCCTAAACCTGTAGTAATTGTGGTAAAGCTAGAATTTAAATTTAAATATGGAAAAAGTGAGTTTTGCAGCAAACTTTTATGGGTAATGTTAGTTATAAACCAAAATAGTTATGAATTTAAAACAACAAGAACCAAAAATAAAAATAAGTCTGAACATTAGTTTTCATGATGTTATTTTAGAGGGTAATAAACAACAAAAATCTGAAAATATTTATTAAAGAGAATTTGTGCAAAAATTTTACTATTAGACATGTCTAAACTGCTTCACTGTCATTAAATTAGTGCAACATTTTACACTACTTCTTACTTCTGTACCTCCCTGATTGGTTGAATGGGAGAGTGTGAGTTTTGCAGCCAAACAGTTGGATAATGTGAGTTATGCATCAAAACGAGATTTTCAGCATTTTTGTTCAACCTTAATATGTTTTTATAGTCCAAATCACTATTACAGTCGGATTCGCCTTAAAAAGACGAACACGGTGATATGAATAACTCAATACCTTATAAAAGTGGATAATGTGACTTTTGCATCTGCGCCATTCAATTAATAAATGAGTATTGTCGACTTAAGTCACGTTCTTTTAATATGACTAACCTTACATACCAGGCCTATTGAATACATGGAGCATAGTTTTCTCATATCTGAACAAGTAATATAGCTAGTTGTCACTATTGTACATAACATAGTTAAGCTTTTTTTTTTTTTTACTATTTTTGCTTTACACCCAGAAAAAGGAATTGATTAAAACTACAAGATATGCTTTGTTGAGTACATTTTGGTTCTTTTAGCAAAATTCAAGTAAAATTGAACCATTTTACTTGAATTAACAAATCATTTTTTCCTGACGATGCAAATTTTTTTTTTTTTTTTTGGAATTGCAAAAAAATCCCAATGAGTTGAAAGTTTGTGGCGATATGAATGTGTTTTCTAATTATAAAGAAATAATAAATAATACGTTTGTTGTCAAGTAATAAATATTGATTCCACTATTAATTAGCTCAGATATACTAAAATTTAAAGACATCTGGAACTGCACTTACCAGTAAATGGGCTTTTCTTTTAAAAGATGTAAGTGCATATTTTGAACTTTAACAGCATATTTGGAAGCTTTTTAGTGCACATTGACATGCATATTTTGTCAGTTTTTATGCATATATAATCCGCTGTCTTAGATATAACACTAGAATATCTCAACTCCGCCTTTCTTCTCTATCTACAATCGGTGGCGGGCGGGGTTGTTGAAAATAAACGCTTGTTCATTTTGTTGGCTGTAGGTTAGGAAATGGCGGTTTGTACCTCCCTATTCAGAGATGAGTCTGTTTCGAAGGCAGAATGGGTTGGGGGGAAGGGTTGGTTTAGGATTAAAAATAAAAAATCGCCAATTATCTTTCCCGATATTGCTATGCGGGTTCGGCTTGCCAGATATCTGTTTTTTTCTTTGATCGATAAGCGTTTTGCGTTTCTCTCTTTATTATTATTATTTTTAAACTGTTGTTTTCACAACAAACTGTTACTTTTATATAGCAAACTAATTGTTATTTACATAACAATTTGAAATAGCCCCGAAGGGAAAAACAATTCGTTCGAAGTACAAGATAATTGTAAATAAAGCCACAAAGTTTTTTGAAAAAGAAGTAAATGCCCAAAAATTTAATCTTTATTGGCTCGAAACCTAAAATGAAAGAAAAATAATTCCAATTTTAACGCAGTTCTGATAATTAATTAATATTCAACAATATACAAAACTACAATCTACAATATACCTATATACAATATACCTACAATATGAAAAAGTATTCTGGTCTTTATTTAAAAAAAAAAATGGATACACCAAACCCAAAACCCAACCCGAACTTTCACTTTTCTGCGCAGGTCAGATTATCTGAATATTCTATTTGAAGTCACACGAAACCCACAAAAAATTTTGTCGACTCAGCCCAAAAACCAAATTAAAAGAAAGTTATTCCCTCTATTTAACGTATCTATGGAATAATTAGTCAACAATTATATTTCTAATATCAGTTTTATCATTTATTTAAAAAATGAACAAATAAATACTCATTTATATTCAAATGCTATATAGTTTTGAATTAGAAAAAAAGAAAAAACTCTGAATTGCCCTTTGAAAAATCAGGTTAACCCGAACCGGAAACAATTATATTCAACCCGATACACAAAGAAAAAAATTAGTCCCGACTTAATGAAGCTCATAATTTAAAAATATAAATCTAGATAATACTTCATATTTTTCTTAGAATGTATGTGATATTTTGTATACATTGTTATTCTATATACAGGGTGATTCAAAACTTACCGTTCAAATTTCGTGGGGTGGTAGGGAATACGTCAGGAAACCGATTTCACATAGGAAAGTATGTCCGCAAATATATGCAAGCGTATGTAGAGGGCGCTGTGTGTATCCAACCTTCCATTTCATCCCAATCATTGTTTTGACTTTTAAGCCTTTTACATCTTTAGAAACTCCAAAAATCTCGTTAATGACCTTTATTTAATGCAACAAACATCATCAAATGTAGAAACTCGCAACAATTGTTTCGGGTCAAAATAACGAACAAAACTGGTAGGCACGAGTGCAGTAAATGCTGCAAAACGTACAAAATCGTTGTTGATTGTAGCAGAAATATCAATCAAAAGTATTTTTAAAGAATTCTGATGTGAAACCAAAATTAAAAAATTCATGAACAAAGAAATTAAAAAACAAAGAATAAAATAAACTAGCAAACAATAAATTAAATGAAAATGAAAACAAAAGGTAAAAAACAAACCAATTAAAAGAAATAATAATAAAGGTTAAAAGAACCGAAAAGAACAAAATTAAACGAGAAGTTTCCTGGCGTCAGATAATGAAGGCTTTGAATAAAGGTCATTGACGAGATTTTTGGAGTTTTTAAAAATGTAAAAGGCTTCGTGGAAGTCCAAATGAGAAGTGGAAATAGGAGAAGAAATAATACTAGTTTTCGGAAAGTCAAAACAATGATTGGGACGCAATGGAAGGTTGGGTATACTACTTTACATACGCATGCGTACATTTGCGGACACACTTTCTCATGTGAAATCGGTTTCCTGACGTATTCCCTACCTTCACACGAAATTTGAACAATAAGTTTTGAATCATCCTGTATATATATGTAGGATTTCAATTTTAATACTTCAATTGCTTTATGACGTCATGATCTTCAAATTAACTGACGCTTTAGTACTATTATTATCATCCATGATTCAAACGCAAGAGGTATAAATATTTTGGATCGCGAGATTTGGCAAAGAGCCAGTCTTATAACTTTTATCATCGAGGAAGCGTCGAAGTGTGGAAGAGTCAATTAGGGAATAATTGGACCTTGTAACAATAAGAATATTGTATGTTTTATGTGAGACGTGAAAGATATTTTGAAGAAATAACCAACGAAACGTTGTGGAATTGATTTCCTAGAATGGTATTAAAGTTCTTGTTTTTATTATTTTGAAGTCTAGTAGTTCAATTAATTCAGTAAATTAACTTTTTGCGTATCACCTTTCTACATTTTTGGGGGCTCGGTCGGGATAATTAAAAGTAAAACGCCAGTATCAAAAGTTGTGTTACGATTTCACAAGGTGAAACCGTAATCGTATTACTTCAAGTACAAATTTTGAAAGATAAACATGGGAACTCTAAATAAAGCTAAGAGAATTGATCTAATAAACCTCTGCGAAGAATGCAGAATTGAAGCACCAGAAAAACCGACAATACCCGTTCTAATAAAGCTGATCAAGAGTTGGGAGAGTTACGAAGAAGAATTTATAAGAGATCGATTGGAAGTAGTGATAGCAGCTAGAAAAGAGAAAACAGAAGAAGAAAGAGAAGAGAAAGAGAAAAAATTACAAGCAGAACTGGAAGAGAAGAAATTACAAGCAGAACTGTAAGAGAAGAAATTACAAGCAGAACTGGAAGAGAAAAAATTACAAGCAGAGATTGAAGAAAATAAATAGAAAATGGAAAGTAGAATTGGAGCAAAAAGACCGCGAAAGCGAAAGAGATTTTGAAATTAAGAAAATGCAGATACAAGAAAATTCAAGAGAACACAATGAGGAAAACCCAAGGACAAATCCAGGTAAGCAATTTGAATTGCTTAGATTATTAACTAAATATGAAAGTTCAAATGATATTAGCTTATATTTAGCTATGTACGAAAGGCAAATGGCGCAAACGGGCATTGATAAAAAGAATGGGTAAATTATTTAATTAATCTAATGCCGTTAGATGCGATCAATATAATTACGAGGGAAAACGAACCTGAAATTCACGATTATGATTACATAAAAAATATTCTACTAAAACGCTACAAACTATCACCAGAAGAATTTAGGCTGAAATTTTTCTCATCTATAAAGGAGCCAACGGTTAATTGGCGCAATTGTGTATTTTCAACAATGGATTGAAGGTCTTCAAGTAAATAACTTTGAAGATTTAGCGGAATTAATTGTTGTTAATCAAATCAGGCATAATTTACCTACGGAAACAAAGACACATTTCATGGAGGACTTGTTTGTCATAAAGAAAATTGATGAATTAGTTAATAAATTAGATAATTACAAAACAGCACGAAGGGTTTCCAATAAACAATCAGTTAAGGATACAAGCGGCGATTTTGATGACAGAAGATCGAGAGTGGCTGACTACGCCAATTCGAAAAGACGCCAAGTTAATAATAGGCACAATGTGGATCACGGAAGCAAAGAGTCACATATAATCTGTTTTACGTGTTGCAACCCTGGTCACGTGAGTGCAAAATGTGCCATGGCGAATAATACAGAACAAAAATATTCAAATTTTTACCCGCAACATAATCAAAATTGGCGAGAAACAAAATACCAAGATGAGACCCAAAACACGCAGAGAAAAATAGTTAATATGGGCATGTTAAATGGTAAAAAAGGAAGAATCTTAGATATTCGCGGAGTAAGAGCAAACGTAATAATCGATACAGGAAGCGATATTTCAATCGCCAATTCAAGATATCATACTTCAATAAACGCGCCAAAACTAACCAGTGACAATATATCTATATCAGGCATAGGTGGAAAAGAAATTAAGCCAACAGGTTTTTTCTGGCATAAAGTCTACGTGGACGATACAGAAATCCAGGATAAATTTTACGTAGTACAAGAGACGGACTGCGATTTAATAATAGGTAGACAAGCAGTAGAAGGCAAGACGTTAAAAGTAACGGAAGATGGTGTTAGAATAATAAGCGGCAACTTAGTTCGAGTAGGATACATTAAAATCAACGAAGTACCGACAAAAATTGATGAAGCAAGTATAAACAACGATAATCGAGGTTGGGAAGATATAGTTAAAATCAACTGCGTAAATGACGGGGTGAATTTGACTCATGTTACAAATTTAGCAAACAGAGAGAAAATAAGAAAATTAATAAAACCATATAAGCCGAATACAAGATTATCCGATGAATGGAATGTTGACTATCCATCTCCAGAAGAAAATTATGAAAGTAGTAGTCCTGCACATGGAAGAAAAGACTATGTGAAAGATCGCAATAGGAATTTTGATCATAAGGGAAAGGACAGAAATGTTAATAGACCATTTGATAACAGAAGCAATAATAGATATGGCCAGAGATATTTTGAACAGTCATTTGAACAGTCATTAACAGATATTTTGAAGTCATGGAAATTACAATAAATATAGATATGGGAAACAAAGTTCCGAGAAGTCTTACCAAAATGAATATGAGATCCCTGAAAACGTGGAGACTAAAGATTCTTTGAAACCTCAAGACATAACAGAAAATACTTCACCGAATTCAAAAGCAAGATATAATCCAAATTTTTCCCCTAGGTACATGAATAGAGGCTACTATCATGGTCAAAATAATTATAATTATGGTGGCCGACGATCATACAAGGCTAGTTATAATGAACAAAAATATTCACAACCATCACCTAAGAATAATTCTCATCATGGATTTAAAGGAGCTTATAGTGGACGAGATGCTTATTCAAATTCTTATCATTCTAGAAGCAATAGGTATGTAGCTTCTAAAGGTAGAAAGAAATATCCCGAAAGGAATTACAGAGATATTAGATATGCAGATCCTAAAGATAGAGAGCAATATCCAGAGAGAAATAAAAATCTCAAAAAAAAAATAACTGTTAGGCATGAAAAAACATTACAAATCAAGATGCTGATGTCGAGACGCCATCACGTCAGGATGACCGATTTGTAGGATTTCAGTTTTAATACTTCAATTGCTTTATGACGTCATGATAGTCAAATTAACTGACGCTTTAGTACTATTATTATCATCCATGATTCAAACGCACGAGGTATAAATATTTTGGATCGCAAGATTTGGCAAAGTGGCTCTTATAATTTTAATTCATCGAAGAAGCGTCGAAGTGTAGAAGAGTCAATTAGAGAACTGCTAGGCCTAATTGGACTATGTAACAATAAGAATATTCTATGTTTTATGTGAGAAGTGTAAGATATTTTGAAGAAATAACCAACGAAGCGTTGTGGAATTGATTTCCTAGAATGGTATTAAAGTTCTTGTTTTTGTTATTTTGAAGTCTAGTTGTTCAATTAATTCAGTAAATTGACTTTTTGCGTATCACTTTTCTGCATATATATATATATATATATATATATATATGTATGTATATAAAGAATTGAATCTTGATACCTTAAATCTCGTTATGTATTTCCCCCCACACTTTCATTAAAATTCGGGATATAAAAATTTATTATACTACGGAGTCTGTTAGGCAAAGAACGTGCATACTTTTTTTTCATAAATATTCTGATTAATATAATATCCTTAATGATAATTTCCCATTTCCTGATACATATTTTTACAACCTTTACAAACTTTAAAGATTTACAACCTTTATGTATCTTGAATAACAAAATTTCATAGTATGCTTTTTATGCATTTCTGTTAATTTCTTTATTATTGCCTCATTATTTTGCATGTGATATTTTAACTAAAAGAAAATTTGGTACAGCTGTCGCAGACGCACCCGGTATCTTTTTGATGCCTAGTTGGCGATTTTATGTCTGAGCAAAATGGCGATTTTGCCGAGATTCTGTTTCGTATGGCAACCGAGTAAAGTACATTGCATGTGTATTATATTACATTAAACAATGTGTGTTTTATAATAAAATAAACTGTTTCATAATCCTAATAATATTATAAATCTCATTCTGCGCAAATGTTAGGCTGAAGCCAGCGTCAAAATGGAACATTTAATGATCCTGTATCTTTGCGTATAGGTTGATAATAACCCTCAAATGAACATAGGCTGTTTTTTGTTTATTTTATTCAAATATTTTTCTTAATAATTCAAAATTTCGTTATTTTCATAGAGAATAAATGGACATTTTTTCGTATAACATTATAAAATGGTTAAATTTACTTTACCGTTGCTAACACTTTATCGTTGCCAAAACTAATTCAAAACCCGGAATAATAATTTTTATTCAACAATTTAGTTTCAACTGAAAAAATTTCACGTGAAAAATGAAAATGAAGTAAAAAAATTAAAGAATTAAAAAGAAGATCAAATAATATTATTAGAAATAAAACGTACTTTTTTAAATTTTTGATAATAATACAAGGTCTCAATATGCGTAACCATAGGAAACAGGCGAATATGACGTCATTCATCTAAAATAAAGCGGATATGCTTTGATTGGTGAAATAAAATGATCTTGGGTTTTTTTCTTCACTTTTTTTCTTTTGTATGGTAACAATACTTGACGTTTTACCGTCTGCGCACGGCTAATATAACTAAACTGTATTTTTTATTTAAATTTTAAAAAAGTAAACAGAAGTTTCAAAAGAAAATGGTTAGCAAATGTCAATAATATGCTCCGCAAAATTATCCATGTCGAAAATGATGTCATGGATAGCGAGAAATAGCTATTTCATTCTTAAAACTAAAAGAAATAACTCGAATACCTAAAAAAAAAAATGACGAATATTAATAGTTCCATTTTCGTTGATAAAACCTAAAGATTTAATATTATTTCGTTAAAATAACATAATTTCCCCTATGCCAGTATTGAAATTAATTGCCTGGAAAAGAAAATTAACAAGAATTATGTCATTAAAAAGGGATTTCTCTGGGGAAAAAGGGATTTCATATTTGAAGTAAAACGGGAATTTTCCAATATGTTTTAAAATGAGTGTGAATCAATTCCTTACATTAATAATACAAGGATCAGTAAGTATAGAAAGTAGATGAGTTTCACGCCATATTTATAACGAAAAATTTAAATATTTTGTTATCTATACTGATTATTAAGCATGAGTATCCCTTATATACAGGTGAGAGTTTTCTGCTAAAAATCACATCATAATTTCAAGAAAAGGAAAATGAACACGAATCTATTACATTAAAATCTGACTGTGTGTTTGTATTTCACAACTACTCCTAGACTATCGAATGCATCGCGATTTACTTAATCGAGGTTATCATTGATCCGAGGATGTCACACAAACTCTCAGAATTTAAAAAATTAAATTAGATGCCAAGATTTTTTTTTTTTTTTTTTTTTTTTTTTTGTAAATTTAAACGAAGTTTATCTAATAACGGAAAGTAAATTACTCCCTATTTGTGTATAAAAAAGGAGAAATAAAACAGGTCAGTATATTTTTTACACCATTTTCTCATTAAAACTGAATAACAGAATTTATTTTCACTTTGAATAGATGGTGAAAACAAAATCTTGATTTCAGTAAATTATCCGAAAAAAAAAATATTTTTTCACCTATTCAAACTTCATGAATCAATTTATTCTGGAGAACAAAAATTGCCTTTCAAAATACTGTCATTTAGAAAACAAGATTTGTTTCAGCTATACATTAAACCAAGAAGGCAGAATTGAATTTAAAGAAAAAGCTTATACTATTTCCAATTAATGTTTTTTTCTTTTTTTTTGAAGGATGTTAAAACGTTTCACAAAGGCTTAAAAGTAAAATTGTTTATCAGGTAAAATTGATATTTGTTTTTACCCAATTCGTCTATTTCCACGATTTTATTTGGCCCTCCTTTTTGCATTGGTTGCAATTTCATTTTCACGAGTATTTGACACAAAATTTCACTTTTTTAAGACTGCGTTATGTCAAGGTCCCTATAACAAAAAATACCGCATTGTCTCCTATGAAATGTGATAAATAGTTAGTTAATTATTAACGTTTTTAATTATCGGGAGTGAAATATTTTGCTTAATTAATGTATTTATTCTTCTTTTAATGTTGCGTGAACGAAGTCACGGGTAACAGCTAGTAAAATATAAAACGAACATGCTGTTTTAGCAAGCTAGGCCTAACAGGTACCTGAAAACAGGGTTTTCTCGCCAAAATAGCACAAAACAAAAATCACGCCAACCCCGGTGCGTCTGCGAGAGCTGTTATGAAAATTTTTATCATTAAATTTTCCACTTCTTATTGATGTCTTCCCATAGTAAAATATGTATATACTGAATGTTTTTATGCATATATTAAATTATTAATGTCATTACAAGCACAGGTTTCATTTAAATGTGACATTTTCTCAATTGACTTGTCATTTCATCATATGAGTTCGTTTTTTAATAAGATTTAAGGCTGTCAAACATTTAAAATTTTATTATTTCTCTTTTTAATTTTGTAAACTGATGATTAATTGCAATGGAACTGTCATATGACAGATAAACAAGTTAAAATTTACTGCAAATGTATATGTTTTACAATTGCTATTTAATTCTTAATAATAACTTATAACTTATATTTAATACTTAATTTAATATTTAATACTAGCTGACATGCTCGGCGTTGCCGGGCCCGTGTTAATAAACTTAAAAATACCTAAAATCAATGCTGAATGATTTTATATTTTTTAATGAAAATCTATCCAAACGAACTGAAGGACAGTCGTAGTAGTTATTGTCGATTTAATTTCTGATGTTTTGATATATTAAATTTTCAATTCTGACCAAAAGTTCCTGAGGAAATCTAAATAATATAAAGCGCTCCCCCACCTTCCCTCTTTTCAACTCAAAATAATATACAGTATTGGCCAATTTATTAGTCCCATTCGAAAAAATGCTCCAAAACATTGTTTATAAGATGGTTATATTAAAATTAAATAAAACTCATGCACTCGTGGCATCATAATTCACTTTTATATTTTAACAGAAAAGTGAGTGTGACTCGTGCTATATAGCCAGTATACGTCAGGACACATGGCCGTTATCATTATCTTTTTACGCGTGAAGATTTCGCTATGGTACTCCATTGTGAAATTTGGTAATTTTTGAAATTCACTATTGGAAAAACGGCATAATCATTCGATTAGAAATTTATGTCAAGAAAAATACATTTTTTTAATCTTTCTAACGAAGTTTGTCTAACAATTTTCTGACAAAACGTTTTCGAGCTATTAAATTTTTCAGCAACTTCAAATGTTTCATTTTGCGAGATTAATCTGTGGCAACGATTATCGAAAATCCCAATCGTCAGCAACGCTTAGCTTTTTATTAAAGATGACTTTTTACGCGTGAAGATTTCGCTATGGTACTCCATTGTGAAATTTGATAATTTTTTAAATTCAATATTTGAAAAACGGCATAATCATTAGATTTGAAATTTATGTCAAGAAAAATACATTTTTTATCTTTCTAACGCAGTTTGTCTAACAATTTTCTGACAAATACTTTTCGAGCTATTAAATTTTTCAGCAACTTCAAATGTTTCATTTTCCGAGATTAATCTGTGGCAACGATTATCGAAAATCCCAATCGTCAGCAACGCTTAGCTTTTTATTAAAGATGACTTTTTACGCGTGAAGATTTCGCTATGGTACTCCATTGTGAAATTTGATAATTTTTTAAATTCAATATTTGAAAAACGGCATAATCATTAGATTTGAAATTTATGTCAAGAAAAATACATTTTTTTATCTTTCTAACGCAGTTTGTCTAACAATTTTCTGACAAATACTTTTCGAGCTATTAAATTTTTCAGCAACTTCAAATGTTTCATTTTCCGAGATTAATCTGTGGCAACGATTATCGAAAATCCCAATCGTCAGCAACGCTTAGCTTTTTATTAAAGATGACTTTTTACGCGTGAAGATTTCGCTATGGTACTCCATTGTGAAATTTGATAATTTTTTAAATTCAATATTTGAAAAACGGCATAATCATTAGATTTGAAATTTATGTCAAGAAAAATACATTTTTTTATCTTTCTAACGCAGTTTGTCTAACAATTTTCTGACAAATACTTTTCGAGCTATTAAATTTTTCAGCAACTTCAAATGTTTCATTTTCCGAGATTAATCTGTGGCAACGATTATCGAAAATCCCAGTCGTCAACAACGCATAGCTTTTTATTAAAGAGGATTACTGCTATTTAATACTTAATAATAAATTATAACTTAATATTGATATGAATTTTATTTATAAACACGTTTGTATAAAAAAGCTTCAAGATGCACTGAACTTAGTATTCCATTTTCATGCAAAATATTTCACATACTGTTGTGTACATAAATATGTATATGTCATATTTTGATATAAAAGTTGCTTCTTGAGTGGGAAGAATTAATATATTTATTTATTATTATTAAATTCTGCATTTTGACTTTAGAATTTTGAATTTATTAAAAGTGGAAAAAATGGACAAATTAATATTTTATCCGGGACGGTTTTTTCCGCCTTGGGTCGGGTTTTGTCGTTTTGTGTTGACTTCAAGCAGATTCTATATTGGACTTGCTTTCAACAATGAGGTTATTTATTGATTTGTGATATACAGAACTGACAACAGATGGCAGCACCAAAACACATTAAAACAGTGGTTCCCAACGGGGGGCGTACGACCCACAGGGGGGCAATTTGACTTTTTAGGGGGGCAATTTGAGAATTTGGTAAAATTTAGACGTCCGCTTTTTAAATCCTAAAACGGTTTGAAAGATTCTTTTTTAAAAACAAACAAAAATAAAATAAAAATTTAAAAAACATTTTACATAATAAATTTTCTTGTTTCCACATTTTTTTCTATTTTTTCAAATTGATACTGGGGAAAACACAAAAGTGAAATCTCTACTGACAGATCCAAGACCAAAAGTTCGATCAACCAATTAAAACGCAATTTTTTAGAGATCTTGATTTTAGTATCCTAAAGCGAATATCTGATTCTTGGTTATAGTCAGGGACAAAATATATATATGTATTAGTTCTGGGAAAGAATTACATATATCACAATTCAGAGGGAACGGCCCCTTATTCTTGGCGTCGCCTAATAGTAATATAAATACAGCAGTTATTTAAAATAAGTTTTGAAAACTGTATAATAGCATTTTATAGCTGTTAATTATTTCATGATTTTTGGTATGATGCCATGAATATTTTTGTTTTAACGTGTTTAATCACTACCTCCGCTATATTACGGAGGAAAGGACGGTTTAACTTAGCAATGACTATATTGGAAATTATAATATTTCAATAAAAATTCCAGTGCTTAAAAATATTTTCTATGATATTTCAATTAATAATTTTTTTGTTTTCTGATTTCAAAAATTTTTTTTTAATTAAATTTATTGAACTGCATGGTATTTAAAATTCTTTATTCCATATGCATTTTTGAGTTTAAAATTTTAAAATAAGCTTTAATATTTACCACTTCTCTTAATTTATTCTTTATACTGCTCATTAAAATAATTTTTTTTATTTTGAGTTATAAATGGAAATTGTGATGTTTTGAAATACTCAGGTTTCAGTTAATGCAACTATTCCCATGAATTTTGTTTGTTTGTTTTGAACAGAAGTACTATGTGGAATATATAAGGCTCCATTAACACAAAGGTGGGAAGTATCCACTTCCTACCACTATTTCTGAAAAGAAATGTTTCTGTTATTGAATCGCAAATTCTATGATTAAGTAAGGATTTTTTTTAAGTGTATAAGTTTGTATAGGCCGTAAATAAGCTCGGGAATTAAATAAATTATTTCATTATTTTCCCTTTTTTTTAATTTGTATGCATAAATAAGTGCGTAAAAAATATGTTCTGATTATGTGTGCTATTTTGAACTGTGTGCTATTTTGTAAACTATTTTGAACTGTATATTCAGCTATTGTTTTTCAAAACTGTTTGTGCTGTTTTCTTTGATATGCTTCTTGGCCAAATTATTCGATAAAGCTTCATGTTTTGTAATTTTTGTATTTTTTGTCATGCAACAAGGGAATTAATCCTATTTTTATATCTTCATTTAATCGTTGCTATGCTCTAATTAACATTTGCTTACTTCACTACATACATATCAAATTATTATTGATAATATATATGTATAAAAAAATAATTAGAAAATATAATTAGTATTTCTGTGAAAAATCTAAAAAAAAAGTATTTAGGTGAATATTTAAAATTTGGTTTCATTCCGGCTAACCATGTTAAACTAGGGTTCATACTCATCAGGGGATTATGGGATTCAGGGGAAAATCAGGGGTTTAATTTCAGTCTTAAAAATCAGGGGAATCTCAGGGGATAATTCAAAATATTCCCCAAACCTGGGAAAAACTGACAAAATGATCAGCTACTCTGGGAAATCGCTGCTATTTTGAATGCTTTGTGGTGTCATAATGAAATCAAACTAAGACACGCCTTTTAACATCATTAGGTATAGAAATTGATGATAGCCACTCTTTCTCTCAGATTACCTTGTTTTTATTTTATCTTATTTTCTGAAAAAAATTTTAGGGGAGGGGGGTCCCGTTGTCGTAATGATAAAAAATGTCGTTAATTGTTGACATGTGAAAATTATTTCAATCCGGAAAATACATCAGGAGATTCTCAGGGGATTTTATTTTGGAAAATGAGTATGAACCCTGTAAACGATCCCCTTTCTTCCTTTTATGCATACAATGCTTAAGCAACGAATGTATAAAACGATGTCATCTTGAAGCGCATATGAAGGCAAAACACAGTGAGTATATACATTCAAATTTAAGTTATTTTAAAAATTTAAAGGAAAAGTTTGAAAAAAGATCAATGCGGTTAAGTCTCTATTCACTGCACAAACTACTGAAGAAACTTCAATTAAAATTAAAGTTTTTATATGTGAAGATTTGATTTAACCATCAATATAAATACTTCTTAAATCAGTCCTGGGCAAAGATGTGAAATCTGTGCCACTTAGTAACAATACTGTTAGTAGAAAAATAGCTGAAATGAGTGAGGACATTGAAGCACAACTGTTGAAAAGCTGAAATCAAGAAATTTCTCCATACAAATGGACGAATCCACTCTAAGAGATAGTGAAGCCGTATTGTTTAATTATATAAGGTATATTGATATAGGGAATTTACTGAAGAATTGCTTTTTTGTAAATCATTAGAGAGCACCATAACTGCCTCTGATAATTTTAATACATTGAAAAATTACTTAGATATAAATAGTATACCAATGACAAATATAACAGTTTGTGCGGTAGATGGTGCTCAAATTATGATGAATAAAAGAACTACGTGTTTAAAACTAATTAAAGATGAGAATCCGGAAATACTACTTGTGCATTGCGTCATCCATAGAGAGAGTTTAGTATGAAAAAACATTTCACCTATTTTTAATGATATATTGAAATCTGTTCTAAAATTTATCAACTCCATAGTACCCAACGCCAAATGTGAGCTCTATTCAAGCAGTTTTGTGATGGCATAAACGCAGACCACGGTCGTCTTTTACTTCACACTGATTAAAGGGGAAATGCATAAAAAGATTCGTGGAGTTGTTTGATGTTTTCGGTGAATTTTTAAGTGAGAAATCTAACATGAAGCACCTACAAACCATTGATGAAAAGCATTTGTTAGTTGTTTAGCAGATATCTTTGAAAACAAAATGAATACCTTGAATAAACAATTTCAAGGAAAAGATAAAACACTTGTTGATGCAAAAGCAAAAATATTTGGCTTTATCACATTCAGTGAGATATGGCAGAAACATATTTATGAGAGGAAGTTTGACCTATTTTGCTGGTTAAAAAATGCAAGATGACCGATGCCGCTATAACTGTCATTGTGGATCATTTGAAAATATTGGTGTTTGATTGGAACAATATATTTTCTGATTTAAAGCAAATGGATTTCCCATCACGGGTCATGCAGCCAATATTAGTGGACTTTTGATGATTCAATACTATGCCCAGAAGAACTCTGAAATTCAAAACGATGAGACAGTTAAAGTTAAAACCTTATTCAGTATAAAAGAAGTGATGGCATGGCTTTGTAACTGAGACAGAATCTAAATGTACAGATACAAGAAGATTTGCAAGAAAAATATTGTTACCATTCCCATCATCATACCTAGTTGAATGCGGTTTCAGTGCAGTAAATGATTTACTGCTGAAGAAAAGAAATCGACTGGACATAACTAAACGAGGGGACTTGAGATTAAAGTTGACTAAATTAGAGCCTGTTATTAAAGTAGCACAATGATCTCATTAACTTTATTCTCTTCATCTCGATTCTATTTTGAATTTATTAGGTGCTCTTTTTACTGCCAGTAATTAAAATTATAAAAGCATCATAAAAAAAACTTCAATTAAAATTAAAGTTTTTATTTATCTATCTCAATTTTCTATTAAATATTTAAAAAAATTATTTGTTTTTTGACATCGCTGCATATTAATACTATTATTATTATTAACGATTTCTTCTTAAATATTTTCTTTTCGATTATATTTTTTCTTTCGTGAATGTACTATTCTTTATTTACATTCGATTAAAGAAGTTTAGGACTTCTTTAGTCGGAATAAGAGTTCACTTTTTATGTAATAAGAATGGGGGAGCATAAAGGTTTTAGAGATGATTTGGGGGGCCGTGGCTAAATAAAGTTTGGGAAACACTGCATTAAAACTAGTAATTACATTTCTAGATTATTTAAGTCAAAATTATCTTTTTTTATTTTTTTATGCATTCCTTCACTTTATTGTTACCCAAATTCTGAAGAGAACGACGAAACACTTTCCTCGAATTCAAAAAAGTAAAGAGAAATACAATTTGGATTCTGAGTATAACGCAGCAACATTCTTTTGCTTAATTCTAAGAGTAATGCTTTTTTGTTTCAACTTGATTGAAAACTAATTAGATTTTGAAGAATTTAATTCCTCCAAAATTTGGCTTTAAACATCAGATTCTGATATCTTTTAAATTTAAAAAATACTTTTATTAGTAAATAAAAACGTAGTAGAAATCTGAATTAGTATATGTTAGATCAGGGGTGCAAAAATCTAGTTGCCACTTTGTAGATTCCCACCACTAAATTTTATTAGCATTCTTCGTCAAATTTTATTAGTACACTTCACGTAAATTTTATCAGTATTCTTATTAGGCGAAGAATACTAAAAATTTGGTGGTAAGAACAGGCCCATTGGCGCCTAGATTTTTGTACCCCTGTGTTAGGTATTTATATGTGGATACCGGAAAAAAAATGTTAAACCTATGAGCGTAGGATGCATACGTATATTTAGATTATCTTCTCGAAAAAATCATATTTTAACTTCTTTTTTGTATAGGCTCTTCATAAAGGATGTCTCCTTTTAGGTGCGTTCGTAATTATATAAATACGTAGCACCTATATAGTCGTCGTTTGGTCCGTCCGTCTGTCTATCCATCCATTCGCATATAAGAGCGCAGAAACTACCCAACCGAATGGTTTGAAATTTAATATATATTATCGCTCTAGAATTTTGTCGAGTCATTTTAAATTTTATAAAAATCGAACCAAACCTTAAAAAAATATTAATAAAAGTTTTCTTTATTCTATTAAATCCTATCGTACGTAATCTATATAATAAAAGCGCAAGTCACGTGACTGAGGAAAACAAATACGGGCTAACCACTTCTCTTTTCATATGCCAGGTGGCCATTTTTATTCAAAATTATTTTTTCGAACAAAATTGCATAAAAGTTACATTTGTAGAAAGATCGTTGAAAAATATTACTTTTCTGAGAGATGAGTTACATTAAAAATGCATAGATTCTGCGATAACTTCAGTGGAAATTAGGCTAACCGAATATGCCTGAATATAACCGAATGCATTAAAGTAAATAAACACAAAATATTCATTAATTGTAAGTCGTAAAAATATTAAACCATGGAGGTAATCATTCGAAAAGCAAGATCTTCATGGCGAATTTTACAACGCTGTCTGGTGTAGAAAAAAAAATTCCCATTTCTAATCATGGCATACGTAATAAAAAACAAGAGGATAAGTGTTATCGAAGATAGCACAAAGGGTTTCGTTTAATATTCCTTTCAGAACACTTTATCCTTTCTTTAATAAATCTAAATAAATTTCATTTTCGAAAATAAAAAAAAAAGTCATGTTTTTTATAAAGTAAAAATTTATCGGTCTATTTTTCTCGTTTTTTCGAATATCTGAACCGGTCCAATAGCGGGCGAAGCCCGCTATTATACTCTGTCATAATAATATTTGTCATGTGGACTAAATGCGATATTTAAAAAAAAAATCCATTTCAAAATTAAACATGTTGTATAGAGACCTTCAAAATGTTAAAATATGCTAATATTTCCTTAATCGGGTTTTTATCATGATTCAATACGTTCATCAAACTCATATGACGTTATAATCACTTGCTGACGTCCTATCTATTTGCTTTCTCTATTGCCCATATTGATACTCTCTTTGTATTATTCTCAAACATTTGACCATCAAACATTTGTCCATTAAATTTCCAATATGACGTCAGATTAATTTTCTTTTTAATTCTCTAATGGCGTCATATTAAGCTGTTTTTTCTATTTACACATACTCATACTCCTTGTATTATTGAGAAATGTTTGATAATTTCCGTTTGATTATCTATATGACGGCATATTTAGCATTTTTTTCAGTTGGTGAAACTTTTTATTTCACTACAGTAGTCGTTACTTTTCTAGGGTTTCGTTCATCTCATGAAACCCTATTCGTCCCGCTACGTTGTCTGTCCGTCACAGAGCCAGTTCTCAGGGACTATATAACTTACAGACTTGAAATTTTGTATACTTATAGCTAAATACTTACTATAAAGCTGAAAATCATAAATTTTTGAAAAAAAATCGTATTATTTTAATATATAGAGATAAAAAAACCAAAAATCTAACCATCTTTTCCTATTAAATTTAAACATTTTTCGTTATAGCAGTTGCCAACAATTAAAAATCCACAATGAAATTTTTTCTACAATAATTAATTTTCTATTGAAAGATTTTCACGTAAAAATGAAAATGAAATAAAAAGTTTCATCAATTGAAAAAAAGATTAATATGACGTTATATTGGTAATAAAGCGGAAATTTTCAAACATTTCTCAATAATACAAGGAGTATGAGTTTGTGGAAGTACAAAAAGCAGGTTAATATGGTGTCATTAGAGAATTAAAAAGAAAATTAATCTGACGTGATATTGGAAGTTTAACGGACTTTTTAAAGTGTTTGAGAAAAATACAAAGAGAGTATCAATATGAGCAATAAAGAAAGCAAGTAGATATGAAGTCAGCAAGTGATTTTAACGTCATATGAGTTTGAGGAACGTATTGAATCATGATAAAAACCAGATTATGGAAATATTGGCATATTTTAACATTTTGAAGGTCTCTATACAACATGTTTAATTTTGAAATGGATTTTTTTTTTTTAATATCGCATTTAGTCCACATGAGAGATATTATGTCAGAGTATAATAGAGGGATTCGCCCGCTATCGGACTGGTTCAGATTTTCGAAAAAACAAGAAAAATAGACCAGTAAATTTTTATTTTATAAAAAAAAAACATGACTTTTTTTTTTTTTTGAAAATGAAATTTATTTGGATTTATTAAAGAAAGGATAAAGTATTTTGAAAGGAATATTAAACGAAACCCTTTCTGCGATCTTCGATAACACTTACCCACTTGTTTAGTAGTTTGCAGTACCCATTAAGCGCCATTGCTCCCATTTTGGGAACATCGCTTTAGGATGTTTTTCTTAAGTGCGTATTTTATAAATTGTTGAAAGGTTCATGTTATTTGCATTTTGAATATATTAGATGACATCTTAAAAATTTTTTTGAAGTTTCATTAGAATTTTCCATTTTTTAAAAAGTGTTAAAAAATGTATTATTTTTATTAAGTGTTATTTTTAAAAACTAATATTTTTAGAAGATTTCATATAAATTAGTCTAACTTTTACATTTATAATAAAAAACAAAACGAAATTGCCATTTCCATAAGCATTTTCATAATCCATTTCTTTATTTTTCATCATTACATCATTTTTTTCTGGCTAGTTTACATGGAAGATGATTGAAAATTTTTTTAGATTTGGATGATTTTTCGGATGTTCCGGAAATCGTTTGTTTGCCATCTGATTGCAGTATTGTAACATATGAGGAAGATATCTTCCTCATATGTATGTCGCATAAATTATTTTCGATTACATATGTAGCAGAAAATAATTTATGCGACGATTTATCCCATGTTATATTTGGTGGAGTAGAACTTTCTGTAAATTCTAAATCAACAGACAATCAAGAAATATCAGTTTTAGTGTTTAAAAAAGACAAAGTATTAAACACAGGCTTGATATTTTAGATGAAAGTTCAGACAAATCTTCAAATTGGAATATGGAAAAAAACTAAACAAAATGCAAATAGTTAAAAAAACAATTTCAGAAAACGAAAAAAATGTAATATAATAATGCATAAAAAATATTCAATCATTTTCATGTAAAATAGTAGGACAAAAATGATGTAATAAAGAAAAATAAAGAGGTGGATAATGAAAATGCTTATGGAATCGGTAATTTTATTTTTAATTTTTATTATGAATGTAGATATTGCACTAATTTATATGTATTCTTCATAAAATATCAGTTTCCGAATGACATTATCCCTTTTATAGCTAAAGAACTGAGAAATAACACACATAAATGCACGGAGGCATAAATAAAATTTTTGAAAAAAATTACCCCCATTAGGCGCCATTGCTCCCATTTTGGGAACATGCTATTTTTCCTAAATATTCGAATTTTTTAAATTTTTTTCTTCAGAAATAGCTTAAAGACTTTCTATCCATAAAGAAAAAACAACTGTTTCATTAAAAAATAGCTTAATATATATAGCGGCGCCTAATGGATTAACTCGCTGCGCTTTGAAAAATGTAATGTGACGAGTAGCTAGATCCAAATTAAGCAAGATCGAAAAATAATGCACCACGGCATAGATTATGAAACACTTGCAACACTATCGGAATAATGTTAAACAATTTAATTTTTATTCATACAATGAAATGAGACATCTAAATAAACAGAAACAAAAATACAACTCAGTAAAAATTCATTTTCAGCAGTTGCTGCCCATAGCCGGTAATGTGTGTTACGTGCAGCCCTCTGTATGATCTGATCTACCACACTGCAAAAAAGAAAAAAAAAAAAAAACATTTTTTTTTTTTTTTTTTTTTTTTTCAGTGCATCTTGTAATATAAATATGTGTTGAGTTTTATCCAGCAGTTAAGGCTTAGAGTCAGTCCTGTAACCGAATTATTTTGAATGTCTCTGTAAATAAACAATAATTTTTACGTAGGGAAAGGCTAGCGTTGCAAAGAACGGGTTTATTCCCAGGTTTATTCCCAAAAGACCTGGTTTATTCTCAAAAAACCCGGTTTATTCCCAGGTTCAAACAGGGTTTATTCTAGTTTTTGCAACTCTAGTGAAGGCCGGCCAAAGTGGTCACCTAATATAATGACGTCACCAGAACGCTGGCATTGCGTGGTTTGTGGTCAAACTATTTCGTTTGATGGCAATCAGTAACCAGACAATCGTTGAACAAGGTGGTTCCATGTTTTATAATTTTAGAGCGGGTTTTCCAGTTTTTGAAGTTTGCGATCTAAGGTAAGTGACTTATATTACATACAATTAACAATAACCTGTTGTACTTGCATTTATTTATTGAATGTGTAAGGAAAGAGCATGTTTTCAGCTTCACATTGCTGGGTGAGGGGTCACTGACTGTTTATTAGTTTCCACTGTAGAATGTATTTTCTGTCATGGCTCCCAAACGGGCAAAGTGGTCAGACACTGTTGCCAGGTTAACCTTTTTACGAATTCAAAAGTTTCGAATTCTTACCGGAAATTCTGAAAGAAAAATTTTTACTTTAAGTATTCAGGCAATGTCTGTCATTGAATAAAGAAAATAATATTGTAGAGAATTTCTGGTGTGTTCCTTTTCATCATCTGTGAACATCATCTTGCTTCCAAGATGGATTTTTAGTGGACTAAACAGATGAAAATCGCTTGGGGCTAAGTCGAAGCTGTATGGTGGATGTTGAAGAAGTTGCAAGATGATGTTCACAGATGATGAAAAGGTTCAACTTGAAAGTCCTAATGTGGCTGAGACAGCAACCCAAAGTATCTTATGCAGCTCGTGTTTGGGCACTGATAAAACGGTGATATAAGTGCATAAATATTGGTGGAGAATATGTTGAGAAATAAAAATAGTTTTGAAGTAAATATCATTGTAAGTTATTATTTAATTATCTTTTGTGACTTACTTAATGATTTTCTCTCGTATATTTGTCTTCCCATGGCCCATGTAACGTACATACCAAGTTTCAACGAAATCCGTCAACCAGAACGGGCTCCAGATTAGTCTGAGTAGTGTAACTTTAATTATAACCCCCCTATATATTTTAGTACGTGGTTATATAGGGTGTCCCAAAAGTATCCGTACAACTTCAAAAATTTATTACAAAAAAAATAATAGGCCTACAGCAAAAATAATTACAACAGTACATAGAGTAACTTAAAAAGTTTGTTCTACTACCTTAGTATATTAGTACACGAGATCCTTTCGTTGCACGAAGAATATCAAGTCGATATCCCAATTCCATCCACGTGCGTTTCAGAATGCTAACATCAACAGTAGTTACAACTGTTTGATGGAATCTGAACAAAAGTTCATAGTCTCATGGAATTGAAGCAAAAGATCCAAACACTAAGTAACCCAAAGTAGCTAATGTTGATGTTAGCATGAAAAACGTTCGTGGATTGAATTGGAATATTGTCTTGATATTCTTCGTGCTACGAAAGGATCTCATGTTGAAGCAGTAGGAAAAAACTTTTTAAGTTACTCTATGCACTGTTGTAATTATTTTTGCTGTAGGCTTATTATTTTTTTTGTAATAAATTTTTGAAGTTGTACGGAGACTTTTGGGACACCCTGCACTATATTTTTTGTAGACTAAGAAATATTTGTCTTCTTCATTAGTGTGCGGTTGTTGGTTGAATACGGAACTAGGATCTAGTGATTGTTATTTACTCTTACTATTGTCAGCGGCAGTTTTCGCCGTGACCCTTTTTTTTATATTATTTATTTATTTATGAATCCCCCTTTTCTTTTTTCACAGAAAGAGAGAAAGACTAGACTATGTCTAAGTAGTAGTGTAGACCTTTTTTGATAATAATATGTTTAAATTCTCACAGACTGTCTCATTTGTGCAGAAAAACCTGTTTTTATGAGACGATATTTTCTTTACAAGAAAAGCTTTTTTGTGCTGTTACTAATCCATGGTGGAATCATGTGGAGAAGGGTAAACACTGGACTGAGTGTATAAGTTGTATGTTAACAAATGAATAGTTAAGAGCAGGGCTTGACAAATGCAGTCACCAGGTCGCCACTGGCTACCAAGTTTTTTAATCTGGCGACCAAGTTATTTAACCTTTCGGAGGGATTTTTGTAAAAAAAAAAATTCACATAAGAAATGAGGTCAAATGGCAGTTTTTCACTCCCCCCCCCTACTCGTGCGCGACAAGCAATGATCTCCCTCTTCTTTCGTACTTTTAATGGAAGAACTAAATTTAAAAGGCATTTTTCAACTTTAAAGGCACTTTTCAGCTATAGCCAGCTAATATATGTCACGTTATTAGAATGTAGGGAGGGGAGAGGGGGGTATTGCAATAAAACAGTAAGAAATAGTGTCAATCCAGCCTCTGTGGCATTTAAAATTGGATACCATGCTAAAAAATGTCAATTTTTTAGTAAGTTTGAAATCTGATTTTTTTGTTTAGATAAGTTCTCAACATAATATAAGTTATTAAAATTGAGTATGATTTTTATAAGTTGCATTAGAAAATATAGTTTATATTCTCTTTCTAAATTATGTACTATTCTAAACTATGTAACTAATAATTCTAAACTATGCTTGTTATTATTTTTTCTCAATTATTCATAAAAAACTCCAGTGTTTTTTTTGTTTTTTTAATCAATGACGAGGATGGGGGTAAATATTTTTTCATGCGCGACTCGTAATTTTTTTTTCTGGCTACCAGATTTTATCAAATTTGTAAAGCCCTGGTTAAGAATGTTCTCAAAAAAATAATTTCCACTGCTCAACAACGCGAAACTTTCGGATTCACATTTTCTCACTAATTTTTAAGCATAAAAACATGACACTTGAAGGCATGATTACTGAAGTGATTTGTAATCGAGCTATTTTCTCATTTTTCGATAAGTGAATTCTAACTTGAGCTATATAAGCGTTAGTTGTCTTAGGACGACAGATTTTTTTTCCTTTCCAGCACTGTCGCTTCCAGAAATTCGGTTCAAAACGCAAACTTTGTTCATTTACATAGTTTTTAACTCTCATGTCTTTGAGAACAAAAAGAAATTTTAAAATGTGTCAGAAAGTAAAGAATTTGGATTTGAGAAAGCCTTAACAGAATGATTAATCGGCACTAGAGCCGCGCATCGGATCGGATCGGGTAATCCGAATGTATCCGAACTCAACCCGACAAGGGGTTTGGATCGACACGAGTTGAGGCTATTGTATTTCGCTGCGGGTTTGGTCGACTTTAATTGTTTAGGATTCGGGTTTATTTCGGGTTCAATTTTGATTCCTGCGGGTCAGGTTCGGGTTGACCCGATTTTTCGAAAGAAAATCCTGAATATTTTTTTTTTCAGGTGAAAAACTATACATTTAAACAGTAATGAGTGTATATATGTTCATTTTTCTACATAAGAGATAAAAATGATGATAGAGACATAATTCATAGGATAGTTTTCCATAATTTAACTAAAATATGGATTAATTTTCTTTTATTTCGTGTCCGGCTTAAAGTGTGCCGGATTTCGGATTAACGAAAGTTTTTTTTTTTTTTTTTTTTTTTTTTGCTGGGTTTGATTTGGGTTTCGGATTGACTTGAAATAGAATTTGCGGTTCAGGTCTGTTATAAGCCGAACTGTGAAAGATTCTAATGGACACCTGCGAGATGTTGGCTGAGAAGTTCCCTTGCTCAGCATGGATTTTGAAATTTAATCGAAACATTGCCCGAGATAATTACAATCACAGAGAAAGTTGTTAACCCCCTCCCTCCTCATACCCTCAAATATATTGAATAATTTGTTCAAGAAAACCACCGTGACCTACATTAACGCGTTCATTAAAAAAAGAATTACATTTTTCTGATAATTAGAACATAACGAAGACGCTACGCTAAAATAGCCGGCAGATGACGCCCCTTCCCAACCTCAATTTCAAATCTATATCTTAATTAGTTACCTAAATTTTTGTTCATTAGTTAAAATTGGCAGTTATTTCCTTTCATTTTCGCAAACTAAATGGAGAGATCGGCCAGAGAAACAGATCTCTTTGTAGTTCAGTTTTTAATGAAAGCCCTGTCTGAAACTTTCTCGGATTTTTTTCACTGGCGCCGGTAGATTTTTGGCAGTTTTTTGCATAAATTAAGAAAAATTACCGACCGAATTTTTCAAAAATCACATAGTCAGATGCAGAATTTTTTTTTTTTACATATGCTCAGAAATTTTCAAATTGATATCTCAATTAGTTTTCTTAAAATTAGCTAATTAGTAAAATAATTTCGAATTCGTTTATTTCCGCTTTCAAATCCAACACGCCTGTTCGTTTCTTTAGCCATTTTGATTTACAAGATGTCATTTTAGAAGCGATGGTTAATGAGAATCTAATTAATATATTGGGTAATTATCAAAATATTAAAATTCTAAGACTCAGGTGTACATGGCCAGACCTTGGACTATCCACGCCTAAATTTTCAGACTTCTAGGTGGGCTAGATTTTGCTAGCCATCGCAGACAAACACACACACAGCGAAACTTTCTTTTATTAATATAGATGATTTAAAGAAAAAAAGATAGAAAGAAAGAAAGAAAGATAAAGTACACTGTAGGGAAAAAAAAAAAGACAAATACTTCTTAATCTACGAAAATATAATATATATAAAAAAAAAGTATACAATAACCTCTTCCGAGTTACCCATGATACCAAAATGCGTTTTTTAACTATTAGAAATCTCAGAAACCAATATAATTTCGAGATTTATAGAAACATTTATAAAAACAAAAAGTTTCTTTTGATGCCACTGATTTTCGAAAACGTTTCCGAGTAGTTTTTATAGAGTATTAATCAGTTTTCTCATAACGGAATATCTGTTTTCGATGCTACCAATTCTCAATGAAACATTTTCAACTTCGTAACTGAATTTATAGATGCGAGAATAACAAAATTATATTAATTTTCATGTTAATTTTAATGCTGTTAATGTATCATGATTGTCTGTAAAACATGGTTGTTGGACATGAAAATTTTTATTTGAGAATTAAAAAACATTATGAGTACAAAGTATTTCAAAAAACAAAAATCTGAGTAATTTAAGCTACACTTTTTTATCAAATTGCATTTAAAAACTGCATTTTTGTTTAATTTGATGGTTTAAAAGTTAAAATTGTGCGATGTTTAAACGTTTAAAAAAATTACAAAAAGTGGATTGTTTAGATCAGCCATACTCAACCTGCGGCCCGGCTACCTTTATGTGTGGCCCGAG
Source organism: Maratus michaelseni (assembly GCA_963931845.1). Lineage (NCBI taxonomy): Eukaryota > Metazoa > Arthropoda > Arachnida > Araneae > Salticidae > Maratus > Maratus michaelseni. The sequence continues at coordinate 174,617,351 of OZ007597.1, read as the reverse complement.
ACAAATAATCATTAATCCATATTTATAAAATCTTTGAGATGTGCATAAAAATATTTCCTTCATTTTTTTTTTCATAGGAAGATAAACTATGTCTTGTTATTTATTCTAAATTCTTATTAACTATCCCTAAAATTCATTGAAAATTATGTTAAAAGTTATTACATGCCGTTTTCTCAGTCCTATTTGTGCTACAGGGTGTATACATTTCTGAATCTTCAACACTAATAAAACATTATTCCAAATTAATTAAATTTGCACTATATATTTCTACAACTAATAATAATAATAATAAAAGTTTTTGTATTGAACAAAAAACTAACTTATTATTTATTAACTTAAAACACCTGGATTTTTTTATACTTCAGAACTTGTAAATCCTGCATTGTTATACTATTAAGTTTTATACTTATTATAAAGCTAATGCTGTTGTTTAAGGTTAAATGTTTGTCGCGGAAAAAAATAGCACTAACATTTCTTTTACACCGTTATTTCCAAACAAAAACTTCGAGGCCTATTTCTACAGCATTTGCTATAGAAATGTAGCGTGAAGTTTCGAAATACTGGTGTTAGAATTTTTTGGTCACATTTCTTCCGTAACAAACATTCAGCCCTACTAATAATATTAGCTTTGTCATACTAATTATGTTATCTTACTAGTTTATTATTTTTTTTACTCTTTTGTAAGTGTGTTTCGGCCCGCCTAACGTCGCAAATATATGTTTGCGACCCGCGAAAGTAAAAGGTTGAGTATGGCTGGTTTAGATCGTTGCCACCGTCGATATGACTTCAGCGTTATTTACGATTAGGTTTTTGCTTTATAATAATAGATAGATATGAAACTCTTATCCGCAATTTCCTTTCTTTTATACTTAGAATGACTGCAAAAAATATTTCGAGTAATTTCAAAGGATTTAAGTGTTATAAATTGCAATCAGAAATACTATTACATGCACTCATACTCTAAGACAGTTTATTTTATGTGAAAACTTTTTTTACATGCGGGAGGAGGGGTACGTACAGAAAATTATAGAAAAATTCAATGGCCATTTAATTCAGCATCCTGTCCCTAGCAATAATAAACCAAACTATCGGAAATTCCAATATATACCTATTATATTTGAAAGGATTAAAAAAGCCCTCCGTAAATACAATATCCATCTTATTGCTGTCCCTCCCAGAAAATTGGTTGACTTAGTTTCATATAAATTAGATCCTATCCCCCCTGATCAATTCGCAGGTGTTTATGAAATCCCCATTAGTTTAAATAATAATAGTATAATTTTTTACATTGGTATGACTAAAAGAAAGTTTTTGGAAAGGTTAAAAGAGCATAAAAACGACATAAAATTTGGAAAGTTATCCACTGCACTCTCCCGGTTTTACGCTAAAAATAATGATATTGTAATTAATTTCGATAAAGCAAGAATTATCCATAGGTTCAATAACCCATTTAAAGCCGCCATTAGGGAATCATTGGAAATTAAAATTAGAAAAGATTGTATTTGTAATGATAACTTTTCTTTCAGCATACCTGGTTTATGGGATACATTTTTAACCCCTGGTTAATTCATTGTTTTGTTTTTCGCTCTTTGGCAACAGAGAGCGCCCGCTTATTTTATTTAAATTTTTCCATACTGTTGATTTTAATTTTCTCGTGTCGAAAATTAAAAGATCAGTAGTCGTTTGTGTTGTTCCTCTTCCCCGATGATGGCTTTAAGTTTAAAGCCGAAACATGTAGGATTTTAGCTCTTTTATGAGTTTAAAACAATTTTTACACTGATTTTAGCAACTAATAAGCACAATTTGTGCAATTTGTGTTTTTTAAAATACTAGTTAACAGTGTAGTGTCCAAATAGATTCAATTGCAAAATATTTAAATTGTTGATTTCATTATAATGACATTTATAAGTAGTTTGAGAAATTAATTATTCTCATAAAATTTTTTATTAATTGAATGTGGATGCCTGGAAGAAAAGTCTAAAATTTCAAGTCTAAAAAAGGTCTTAATTAAGGTTTAAAAAACAAATTTTGAAAGTACCCTTATATTAAAAAAAACTGGAACCAAAATCGAAAAAGTAAAAACTAACAACGTTAGAGATCCACCTAAGCTATCCAATGCAAAAAAAATCATTTAAAAATAATAAATTGCGAGCGAGGAATCTGCCAAGAACCTTCCCATAGACTTAACATTAGCTTGCACGTCTTTTCGCATGACTGATGATTTTTTTCCATAGGATAGCTGATGTCGATCTCTAACGTTGTTAGTTTTTACTTTTTTGATTTTGGTTACAGTTTTTTTTATAAGCGGACATTTTCAATTTTGGAACCGGTTGGAACCGATTCTGAAAGTGAAAATACACTTATATAAAAAAACTGAAACCAAAAGCGAAAAAATTAAAAACTAGCAACGTTAGAGATCGACATCAGCTATCCTATGCAAAAAACATCATTTAAAAATATCAAAATGCGAGCGAAAAATCTGTCAAGAACATTCCCATAGATTTAACATTAGCTTGCGCGTTTTTTCGCATGACTGATGTAGGCTCTTAACTGTGTATTGGTGTTTAATCTCTTTGTGAATCGAAATGTTGGTGGGTTTGTAATTTGATAATTTTTCGTGTAGTGTGAAAAATTTTATATACTGGAGTCACAAAATGTGACTCAAGAAATTATGATATATGTTTAAAAGACTATACAGAATATAAGTATAAAAAAGTCAATAGTTTCAATTTATTTAACAGTGTATTGGTGTGCAACGACTTTGTAAATCCCAATGTTTGTGAGTTTGTAGTTTGATAGTTTTCCGTGAGATGTGACAACTTTTATACAGTAGTCATAAAATGTGGCCAAGAAATTATATTTAGTGTTTAAAGACTATACATATACATATTGTAAGCATAAGAAAGTTTAATGTTTCAGTTCATTTAACTGTGTATTGGTATGTACAGGGTGATTATAAAAAAACTATCCCGATATATGAGCCCCTAACTATCATACCGTTCACAGAAACTGAATGGAATTTTGGTTTAAAGTATTTTGAGGTATGCGCTCAAGAATTATATGAAAAACAAAAGTTAAATTCTAATAGTTACGGTTACAGTGACAAAATTTCGAAAATTTCAAATGGCAACACCTATTTTTTTTATTGGAATGTGATCTTAAAAGTGAAAAACCATAAAAAGCGTTGGAACGGTACCTGTAGTACGAAAATCGCCGGCGCTAAACAGACTAAGAAGAATAGTGAAAACAACCAATAAGGACAGAGAAGCAACAGAAAACAAAACATTTTATTGTGTTTCATACATTTTCCATTTCACACACGACGACACTTTACATGCGGCAGATGGTGGGTAGCACTGAACAATAAAATGTTTTACTTTCTGTTGCTTCTCTGTCCTTTATTGGTTGTTTTCACTTTTCTTCTTAGTCTGTCTAGCGCCGGCGATTTTCGTGCTACATGTACCGTTCCAACGCTTTTTATGGTTTTTCACTGTGAAGATCACATTCCAATAAAAAAAAGTAGGTGTTGCCATTTGAAATTTTCAAAATTTTGTCACTGTAGCCGTAACTGTTAGAATTTAATTGTTGTTTTTCACATGATTCTTGAGCGCATACCTCAAAATACTTTAGGCCAGAATTTCATTCAGTTTCTGTGAACGGTATGACAGTTAGGGCTCATATATCGGGATAGTTTTTTTATAATCACCCTTTATGTGCAAGGACTTTGTAAATCAGAATGTTGGTGGGTTTGTAGTTTGATAATTTTCCGCGTATTGTGACTATTTTTATAGAGACAGTACTGTAGTCACAAAATGTGGCTCAAGAAATTATATTTAGTGTTTAAAAGACTAAACATAATGTAAGTAAGTATAAGAAAGCCGAGTGTTTCATCTCATTTAACTGTGTATTTGATGTTCAATAGATTTGTAAATAGAAATGTTGGTGAGTTTGTAGTTTGATAATTTTCCGCAAAGCGTGAAAACATTTATATATATTGCAGTCAGAAAATGAGACTCGTGAAATTAGGATATGTATTTAAAAGACTGTACATAATGTCAGTATAAGAAAGTCGAGTGTTTCAGTTCATTTAACTGTATATTGGTGTGCAACGGCTTTGTAGAGCCCAATGTTGAGAGAAGGGTGGGGGGGAGGTTGTATGTTTAATAGATTTCCACGTAGTGCGACTACTTTTATAATGTAGGAATGAAATGGGGCTCAAGAAATTATATTTAGTTTTTAAAAGACTATACATAATGTAAGTATAAGAAAGTCTGGTATGCAACGGCTTTGTAGATCTCAATGTTGATGTGTTTGTAGTTTAATAAATTTCCACATAGTGCGACAACTTTTATACAGTAGTCAGAAAATGTGGCTCAAAAAATTATGATATTAAGTATTTAAAAGACTTTATTACATGATGTAGTATAAGAAAGTCGAGTGTTTCAGTTCATTCAACTTTTGTAATCCAGATATTGGAGATTAAGGATAAACGTTTACGAAACAACAGTAATCCAGTAACTTGAATGTAACTAAATATAACACGTTCATTCTTGAAATAGTATTAGGGTAAATTCTCTTCTTTCAAACATTATATTCATGTCTCAATTTACGAATTCTAATAACCTCCTTTAAAGTTTACGCAACTCTGATTCACCGCACGAAACAAAAGCTTACTTCAGATTAAAATCTGTTATACTGATATTTATTTCCTTGATGCATTTAAGATAATGAGAGGATTTTTTTTCTAAGCTCATGGACTCGCTGAAAACTTTTTCTTTCTACGTCGACAAATTATGTTTTAATCAATTAATATCAACAGTAGTTGTGAAATTATGCTTAGTGAAAATACAGGCGTTGTTGCAGATTTGATAAAGTTTCCAATATTTTTAAAATTAAGGCTATTCTCAAAACATATCTTCTTTGCTCAACATCGCGGAACTTTTCTAAGCTCATGGACTCACTGAAAACTTTTTCTTTCTAAATCGACAAATTAAGTTCTAATCAATTAATATCAACGGTAGTTGATAATAATTTCTCTATGCTTAGTCCTCTATGCTTAGTGAAAACACAGGCGTTGTTGCAGATTTGATGAAATTTCCAATATTTTTAAAATTAAGGCGATTCTCAAAAAATATTTTGTTTCCGATCAACGACGCGAAACTTTCTAACATTTTTCAGACTCATTTTTAAACTCAAAAGCATGACACTTCCAGGTATGATTATTGAAGTGATTTGGAATTGAACAGTTTTTATTTTTTTCGATAAATGAATCACAACTTATGTTATAAGCGATTATTGTCTCACGGCATCAGTTCTGTTTCTTTCCGGTTCTGTCGCGTCCGAAAATTTGGTTCAAAATGCCAACTTTGGCAGCTTTTTCTGAAAGATTTTCTGCTTTTACCGAAAAATGGAAAACATTTCGATTATTAAGTATCGGTATAAGAACACCTGCCAATTTCATGCGTTTTTGCGAATAAAAACGAATTAAAAAATGTGTCAAAAAGTAGGCAGTGCGGATTTGAGAACAGCCTTAAGTTCTGAATTTTCGACTTGAAATTCAAGTGCCAGAAACGCCACAAACTAGCAAAAGTCTTTGAGCAAATTTTTTCTTTTGTTGATAGGAGAAGGGGGATGCTGAACATCATAAACAATTATTGTCTCACGACATTATTTTTTTTCCTTTCCTGCGCTGTCGAGTCCGAAATTTCGGTTCAAAATGCCAATTTTGACAGTATTTTCTGAAAGATTTTCTGCCTTTGCCAAAAAATGGAAAAGACAGTTCGATTATTAAGTATCGGTATAAGAACACATGCCATTTTCATGCGTTTGTGCGAATAAAAAGGAATTAAGAAATATGTCAGAAAGTAGCCAGTTTGGATTTGAGAACAGCTTTAAGTTTTCTAATTTCAGCTTGAAATGCAACTGTCAGAAAAGTTTCCAACTAGCAAAAGGTTTTGTGCAAATTTTGTCTTTTGTAGATAGGGGTGGGGTACTGCTGAGATTCAAGCTTACAACAGTGGTTGTGAGATTACGAAAGAATACTATGCATAGGGTCTGTGGATATAATTATAAGTGATTATTTTCTCACAACATCAGTTTTTGTATATTCCCGCGCAGTCACGTCTGGGAGTGTAGTTTAAAAGACAAACTTTGAAAGTATTTTCTGAAAAATCTTCCTTTACCAAAAAATTTGAAAAACCATTTCGCTTACAAAGTTTCTGAATAAGTAATCTGCCAATTTCATGCGTTTGCGAACAAAAATGAATTAGAAAAATTAAGTCGGAAAGTAGCTAGTTTGCATTCGTGAATAGCCTTAAACGAAGATTTGACAGTAAAAGTATACATGAGAGTATTATGTGTATGTTTTTCAATGAATTTTCACATATAACTTTCGAACAGATACTTTGAACCTTAAAAGAAGATTTGACAGTAAAAGTATACATGAGAGTATTATGTGTATGTTTTTCAATGAATTTTCACATATAACTTTCGAACAGATACTTTGAACCTTAAAAGAAGATTTGACAGTAAAAGTATACATGAGAGTATTATGTGTATGTTTTTTAATGAATTTTCACATATAACTTTCGAACAGATACTTTGAACCTTAAAAGAAGATTTGATAAGAAAAGTATACATGAGAGTATTAGGTGTATGTTTTTCAATGAATTTTCACATATAACTTTCGAAAAGATACTTTGAGCCTTAAGAGCCTACGCTAGTCACGCGAAAAAACGCTCCAGCTAATGTTAAGTCTATGGGAAGGTTATCGCGCGATTTCTCGCTCGCATTTTAATATTTTTAAATGATTTTTTTTGCATAGGATAGATGAGGTCGATCTCTAACGTTGTTAGTTTTAACTTTTTCGATTTTGGTTACGGTTTTTTTATAAGTGGACATTTTCAATTTTGGAACCGGTTCTGAAAGAGAAAGTACCCTTATATAAAAATACTGGAACCAAAATTGAAAAAGTAAAAACTAACAACGTTAGAGATCGACCTCAGTTATTCTATGCAAAAAAAATCATTTAAAAATATTAAAATGCGAGCGAAAAAACGCGCGATAACCTTCCCATAGACTTAACATTAGCTGGAGCGTTTTTTCGCGTGACTGATGTAGGCTCTTAAAAGAAGATTTGACAGTAAAAGTATACATGAGAGCATTATGTGTATGTTTTTCAATGAATTTTCACATATAATTTTCGAACAAATACTTTGAGCTTTAAAAGAAGATTTGACAGTAAAAGTATACATGACAGTAATTATGTGTATGTTTTTCAATGGATTTTTACATATAACTGACGAACAGCTGCTTCGACTTTGACTTAAAAAAAATAGTTTCTATTAGAAAGGGCTTGTTCTCGCGGTTATCCCAGTATGCATTTTATTACGATAGAAAAATATGTTGACGATTAACAAACTGATGAAGGTGACTTTTCAATTGTGTTATGTATTTTCTATCTAAACTAAATTTTAGCATACTATGTCGAATATATACAACAAATTTATAGTTCATATAAAGAGCTACACGAAAGAATTCGAGTACCTTCCCGGATCTGAGCGGTAATTGTTGAAATCTGGTTTTCAAATGTGTTATATGCATTTTCAAAATGTCTATTTAGGTATTTTCTTTACATTTTTCAACAGCGAAATTTTGTTACAGTATTCCGGAAGAGTTAGAAATTGTTTCGTAATCTATGCTTGATGTATGATTTTTCTTTTTTGTTATTTTACTTATTTATTTATTGTATTTTACTGGACGCATACAACGTTCAAAAACTCAAGTGGAGTCACTTTTGATATTTTCACTTCAAATTTTCAGTGTTGAGTACCCAAATGGGTACCTCGATTCATTTCCTTTATAAATATTAAATTGATTTTTTTTTTTTTTTTTTTTTTTTTTTTTTACATTTTGATTTTAAACAAAACCAATAAATTACACTACGGATGCTTATTTTCTCATAAAATAAATGTTATTTTCATCTGAGTTTCCAAAATGCCTTCACGACAGCGCAATCAAGAAAGTAGGTAATTCTCATAATTATATTTAATTTAAACACCTTTACAATAAAATATGTTGAGGATTGCTAGATAATTAACTTATTTAAAGCTCTTAATTTTTTTATTGTGGGAATTTAGTTATTGCTAATTAAATTTATGTTTCGGGGGCTAGTAATTTTAGATTCATAATTGTGAACCTAAAGTATCAATCAGCCCCTTAGAAATCAGCTAGTAATCAGCCCCTTAAAGTATCAATTTCAGAAAAATGCTTTTTAGGTGCGTTCGTAATTATATAAATACGTAGCACCTATAGTCGTCGCCAGACCCGTCCGTCTGTCCGCATATAACAGCGCAAAAACTACCCAGCGAATGGTTGGAAATTTAATATATATAATCGTTGTAGAATTTTGTCGAGTCATTTCAAATTTTATAAAAATCGAATCAAAACTTAAAATATTAATAAAAATATTTATTAAGTAATTTGAATTATATAAAAAAAAATCGGTACTTTCTTGTTATAGCAGATCCCGAGGATTTATCTCTAAGCGATCGAGATGTATCGCCAAGTTAACTGCCATGTGTGGCGTTATAGTCATATATGATGTACATGACATTTTATAACCTCTATGATCATGTTAGTCACATCCTCCATTCTATTAAATCCTATGATACATAATTAATACAATGATATCCCCTGATAGTTAATGTTTCTAGGTTGCCATGGTGATTACATCCTATTTAAGATGGAGTCCTATTATTTCCGTATTACTGAATTTAAAAACCGAATTTGTATACTAAAATTGTTTAATTATAGCAATCGTATAATCTACCGACAGTTTTTCGGATGGATGTTTCCGGAGAAATAGATATTAAATGGAAAAAGAGTCTAAATATGGATTTCGAGTTCTGAGATTTTCAAAGCTTGTTGCCAACCTAAAATGTACTTATTTTATTACGGAAATTAATCATATAATAACAGACGATATAATTCATTTCACTGAGACTAGTTATAGAACGAATGCACCTCATTTGTCACGTTTGATGTACAACCTTTTTTTTTCGTCATCTATTGGTATCATATTTTAAAAACAATGTATGAGTATTTGTAGTATTATTTTAAGTTCGGGTCTGAAGAAGTTATTTTATTTATTTATTTATTTTTGTGACAGAATTAGTATAGGATGATCAAATTTTCTGCCTTATTACTGTGCAAGAAGTCGCAGAATACTCGGAAATAATAGATTTTTGTTTCGATTTGATTTGATTTGTTTTTCGAAATGAGTTTTTGTAACAAAGATCACGAGTTGGTAGTCATAATTAAGTGAAATAGGTTAGTAGATTATTACGAGGAAAAATAAGAATAATACAAAATGGAACAAAAAAAAAAATGCAGTAACTTCCAACAGGAAGAATAATAAATTGAAACAAACGAAAAATTAAGGAAAAAAATTTTGAACTAAAAACCTGCTATACTGTATTCCTATTAACACAGACTGGTTTAATTTAAAAACCTGCGATAAAAATTTTATTATTTTGCAGAATCTTTAATTACAGTTTAAATTTCTGGAAAATGAAAGTAGAATTGGTAATGAAACGCAAGTCATCAACATCCATCTGTAGATTAATATTCAGGCTAAAGCTCCATAAAAAACTTAACACTATAAAATAAGGAATGTGCAAGGCCTTTCGAAATAACTTTGTTTTTCTTCGTCAGGCGCAAAGAAGACGTGCAACCACTTTGAAAGCAGGAGCAAGACTCGTCTTCCACCTGCCTTCAAAGTGGTTGCACATCACACCAGTTTGTTCAATACTTTAATGTAAAGCTCCATAAGTAGGCTCTGTCTACACTGTAAAAAAAAAAAAAGACAAATCCTTCTTAATCTAGGAAAACTTAATATAACGAAGAACGAAAATATGCAATAATCTCTTCCGAGTTACACACGATTCCGAAAAGCGTTCCTTATCTTTAGAAAACTCAGGAAACAATATATTTTAGAGATTTAAATACATTTTTTTAAACTGTTTCTTTCGCTGCCATGGATATTCGTAAACATTTCCGAGTAGTTTTTATAATGTATTAATCAATTTTCTCAATCCAGGAAATACATTTTCTGGATGCTATCAATTCTGAAATAAACATTTACATGTTCAACAAACATGTTTGTGAACATGTAATGAATGAATATGTTGGAATGAACATGTAATGAATGAACATGTTGGAATGAACATGTAATGAATGAACATGTTGGAATGAACATGTAATGAATGAACATGTTGGAATAGCCTATTTTCACCTGGGACATGGCGTCCATGATAAAAAATAAAAATAACAACTTGACTCTTTATAGATAAATTAAGAGCATTAACATCAACATTGTAATTAACAAACAACACACAACAAACAACCTGCACGGATCGAGTATATGCCAACCCGTGCAGGACAGTGTCGAAACTAGCTTTTTTTTCACAGGGGGGAGGGGGGGGACATGAATTTTAAAATATTCAGTCTTCGTTTTGTAAGGACCATTTTCTTTAGACGTGTCTTTTATTTAGACAAAATCACAATGCTGCAGTCAAAACCTATAAAAAACTAGTCGGATGTGCCAATCCCAAAACTTTCTTCTATCTCACACAGGTTTCGCATACACTAAAAACGAATCAGCAAACAATTTATATCAAAGTCTATCTGAATCTAAGGTTTTATTAAATTCCGTGCGTTAGTTCTTGAGATATGACTATTGCTAAAATCGTGTAAATCCTGAAAAATGCTCCATAGCAGCACCACCTGTTGGGAGATTTACACCAAAACGTAATCAGCGTCTATTTATGTCAAGGTCTAACTGAATCTGAAGTTTGATGAAAATCCGTGCATTAGTTATTGAGATATGGTTATCGTGAAAATCAAGAAAAAAGTAGCATAGCAGTACCACCTGTTGGGCTATTTACACCAAAACGTATTCAGCATCTATTTATATAAAGGTATAACAAAATCTGAAGTTTGTTGAATTTCTGTGCATCAGTTGTTGAGATATAGATATCGTGAAAATCATGTAAAAAGTAGCATAGCAGCGCCACCTGTTGGTATATGTACATCAAAACGTAATCAGCGTCTGTTTATGTCAAGGTCTAACTGAATCTGAAGTTTGATAAAAATAAATGCATTAGTTCTTGAGATAGAGCTATTGCGGTAATTGCGAAAAATGCAGAATAGCAGCGGCTGTTGGGCGATTTACACCAAAAACTAATAAGTACCAATTTATATCGGGGACTAACTGAATATAAAGTTTTATCAAATTCCGTGCATTAGTTCTTGAGATAGAGCGCCCACAAAGTTTTTGTCACATACAGACAGACAGACTCACTGACAGACATTATCTAAAAACAGTCCAATCGTGTTCCGGACCTTCTAAAAATGTATAAATCTGTTAAAAACCGGACGTCGAAAATTTTCATGAATCCAATATTTTCTTCTTGTAAAGATAGGAGAAAGTAACTAGTAATTCTAAAGGACATGAACGACGTACAGTAATGCAACTCTACAATTTTTTTCCATGAAATAGTCGGCTAACGTTGCAATAGTCACTGCATTTTTCAAGCTATTGATTGCACATACACTGGTGTGCAAAAATTAAGGACGAGAGGGTTTTTAGAATGTAACGTCTCGCAGAAAATTTTCACATCGACCAAAATCATACCGTAAGATCTTCAATATGTGAAAATATGGGACAAGTGATAAAAACAGTCTAAACAAAGAATCAAAAGGATATGAAAGCATTTTATTGAAAAGGTCACTTGGAGCACAAATGCAAAGATGACAGAAACGTTTATCTTACAAGCACCTGGCAGGAAAAATTCAGTCTCTAATAAGGGATATGGTCATCACTGACTGCGATGCAGGATTTGCAACGTCTGTCCATGCTGAGGACAAGGTTGTCTAGTAGCTTTTGAGGAATAGAGTCCCATTCCTCTTGTAACGCCAATTTCAGGTCCGAAATCGCCGCTGGCGCCTGATCACGTGATGCCAAGCGTCTCCCGAGAAGGTCCCACACGTGTTCCATGCGATTAAGGTCCTTTGACTTTACAGGCCAATCCATGCGTTGAATATCGTCACTCTCCAGGAGCTCTTCGACAGCCGCTGTACGATGAGGGGAGCGTTATCGTCCATGAAGAGGAAGTCCGGACCCACAGCACCTCTAAAAAGACGCACGTGAGGCAAGAGAATCTCGGCGCAGTAGCGGGCACCAGAGACTGAACCTCCTTGGAAGACGTGGAGGTCCGTACGGCTAACAAGCATGATACCACCCCAAACAAGAACTCCGGCACCTCCAAAACGCTCCCTTTCGATGATGTTGGAGGAGTGATTACGTGTTCCCTGCTCTCTCCAGATGTGTATACGTCCAGTATCCCTCGTCATACTAAATCAGCTCTCATCCATAAAGAGTACTCGACCCCACTCCTGTTGTGTCCAATTCTTATGTTCCTGACACCACAGAAACCTGCGTCTCCGATGAGCAGGCAGTAGTGGTACACACCGTACTGGTCGTCGTGCATACAGGCCACCTTTGTGCAGCCTCCTAGCCACGGTAAAACGTGATATCCGACGGCCAGTAGTCTGCTCCATTTGCTTTGCGATTTCTCCAGTTGTCTGATGCCTGTTTCTTTTCGCCTGTAAGACAATATAACGGTCCTCCTATGTTGTTGTTGCGCATGGGCGACCACTGCTGAATGCTCGGACAGTTGTTCCCTTCGTTTGAAATGCACTCCAGACTCGTAAAACGATGCTATGAGCGATACCGAACTCTTGTGTCACACTTGTCACACTTCGACCTTCTCCAACTTCCCAATTATTCGACCTCGTGTAAGGTCATCCAGATGACATCTTCTGGATTGACTCTTGGCCATATCACACAATAATAGCAAAAAAAACGTCGCTGAAATCACTTTACACAGTGCAATAGATTTCCTCAAATTTCTGAACGGTCACCGCCTCTATGCTTTTATACCCTTAGCACCTCCTCTTTTTACGCCATATGCCATATATGGGTATGGCCTGCTGCATTTTTTTCAGGTCTATCCCCTGATTAGTCTTTCATTTAGTTCTGTTGCCTTTTTTGGCTTTTATGCTAATTTATCAGCTCAGTCCTTAATTTTTGCACACCAGTGTATGATTTTCATTTTAACAGTTCAATAAGAGATATGAACTAGTCCGATATGCACATCCTAAAACTTCCTTCTATCTCATGTTTTTTTTATTATTATTATTACACTCCAAATGTTTGTCAATAAATGTTTCAAAACCATAGGGGGAGAGAAAAAAAAAGTATAACCATCGGGTCTGAATGTATCAAAATACGTGAAAAAATTTGCTTATTACAAATATGCAAATTAAACAGATTGGAAAGGGTGATTCAGCATGATTTTTTTTCAACAGCTACCGCACCCGTTCCGAAAATCTAATAAAATTCACTACTACAGCGCCACCTACAGGCCGATTTTCTCCAAAATTTTATAGAAATCCCGGTCTTTGACATTACAGTTAAATATAAAATTTCGTCGAAAAATATTTATGAATTATTCCTTAAAAATCGCACAAAAATCTCCCTCAAAGCGCCCCTTTGTGAGAGAATATTCTAATTTCAACTAGGACCCGATGTCCATAGTCAAAAACATTTATATGAAGTTTAGTTCAATTTTATCCATAACGTCTTTTCACACTTTCCGATGATACAAAAGAAATATCACACCTAAATTCACTACCAATGCCTACAGGCCGATTTTCTTCAAAATTTTATACAAACCCTGGTCTATGACATTAGTTAAATATAAAATTTCGTCGAAAAATATTCGTAAATTATTCACTTAAAACTGACAAAAATCGAGAAAATCGCACAAAAATCGCTATCACGCCGCCTCTTTCTGAGAAAATATTCCAATTTCAACTAGGACCCGATGTCCATATAGTCAAAAACATTTATATGAAGTTTGGTTTAATTATATCCATAACGTCATACACTTTCCGATGATACAAAAGAAATATTACACCTAAATGCGCTATTACAGAATCATCATCAGGCCGATTTTTTCCAAAATTTTATACAAACCCCGGTCTATGACATTACAGTTAAGTATAAAATTTCGCCGAAAATAATCGTAAATTATTCACTTAAAACTGCCAAAAATCAAGAAAATCGCACAACAATCGCTATCACGCAGCCCCTTTCTGAGAAAATATTCCAATTTCAACTAGGACCAGATGTCCATATAGTCAAAAACATTTATATGAAGTTTGGTTTAATTATATCCATAACGTCATACACTTTCCGATGATACAAAAGAAATATTACACCTAAATGCGCTATTACAGAATCATCATCAGGCCGATTTTTTCCAAAATTTTATACAAACCCCGGTCTATGACATTACAGTTAAGTATAAAATTTCGTCGAAAATAATCGTAAATTATTCTCTTAAAACTGCCAAAAATCAAGAAAATCGCACAACAATCGCTATCACGCAGCCCCTTTCTGAGAAAATATTCCAATTTCAACTAGGACCAGATGTCCATGGTCAAAAACATTTATATGAAGTTTAGTTCAATTCTTTCCATAACGTCATATACTTTCCGATGATACAAAAGAAATATCACACCTAAATTCGCTATTACAGAACCACCATCAAGCCGATTTTCTTCAAAATTTTATACAAACCTCGGAAATTACATCTAGATATAAAATATTTATACAAACCTTGTTTTATGCCATTGCACTTTAATATAAAATTTCTATACAAACCTCGGACTATGACATTACATCTAAATATAAAGTTTCGAAAATATTCATAAATTTATTTAAACTGCAAAATATCGGAAAAATCGCAATCGCAGCGCCCTCTTTTGAGTGAATATCCCATTTTCAACTGGGACATGACGTCCATGGTAAATATATATACAGGGTGGGCCAAAAGTCACGCATCTAGGCTATGATCACCTACAAATAAAAAAAATAAAAAACCAAATAAAAAAATAAATGATGGGGACTTTTGGCCCACCCTGTATATAGGGTAGTCCAACCAGTAAGTGAACAGCCCCCAGTGAATGAACAATTAGTAAATATTTTAATAAAATACGGTTTGAAAAACTCCACTAGTTAATTATCATGCTGGGTTTATAAAACCCTTAATTTGAGTAAAAACGTGTTACAAGTTATTTGTACAAGTTGTAAAATAAATAACATAGTATGCAGTTTAAGTGTTTTTAAATTGCTGTTTGTTCATTCACTGGTAAAAACTGTTCATTTACTTGGTTTTTGAATAGCTTTTTACTAAGACACCCCTAACATTCCAAACAAATGAAATATAAAGTTCCTATTATTATTTTTTTATCATTTGTATACCAACACATGTATTTATATTGTCAGACGCCAAAAGGTACTTTTTATTAAAATATTAATATTTAAAAAAAATGTGCTTAAGTGTTCATTTACTGGTAAGACTACCCTATATATGAAGTTAGTTCAATTCTATGCATTCTTCGTACATTTTGCAATGATACAATAAAGAGAATGACAGAAAAATCGCAATCACAGCGCCCCCTTCTGGAGGCATATCTTCAAATTCATAGTTTCATTCAGTGGTAAAGAATGTTCATTTACCTGGTTTTTGTATAGCTTTCTATTAAGACACCCGTAACATTCCAAACAAATGAAATATAAAGTTCCTTTTATTATTTTTGAATCATTTGTATACCAACACATATATCTGCACTGTCAGACACCAAAAGGTACTGGTTTATTAAAACATTACCAATCTTTAAAAAAAAAAAATATGCTTAAGTGTTCATTTACTGGTTGGACTACCTTATTATGAAGTGTAGTTCAATTCTATGCATAACTTCGTACACTTTCCGATGATACAATAAAGAGAATGTCACAAAAATCGCAATCACAGCGCCCTCTTTTGGAGAAATATCTTAAAATTCATAGCTTCATACACTTTTCGATGATACAAAGTGGACACACACACACGGACAGGCAGACAATTTGTAAAAGCATGTTTTTCGAGATAACGCCAAAAAAGTGTAAATCCGTCGAAAACCGGAAGTCGAAAAAATTTCCATTACAATCCTCTAGATAGAAACAAGTTAAAAAATTTGTTAATTTGGTCTAGACTTACTATTTAAAAAAATAAACTAAAGGTTTTCTTCCGTGCTCCTTTCTTTCCATGGATCAGTTGTAAATCTTACAAAACTGCGGTATTTGAAACGTCCTTATTGGTATTCCATATTATCAGAATATTCCGTAACACCCGAAATTCCTCTAATATATTTTAGAAATAGTTTGACAACTAAGAAAAAAAAAAAAGAGACATCCTTTACAGTGTACACAAGAAAAAGGAAGTTAAAAATATTAATTTCCTAGGGAGATATTTTAAATATACGAATGCGTCCCACGCACATATGTTTAACATTAGCGAGGGGAATTAGGGAGCTGACTGATCAGCAGCCTTGAGAGTACTCGGCATTCTTTGAACAATATTCTTTTTTAATTTAAGTATTTTCTATTGGCTCCATTGGTCTATTTTTACACACAATTTTATCAAGAAAATGGACGAGTCTGTTGATACAATTTGAAAAACAAACTAGTCAGATCTGTCAATCCCAAAACTTTCTTCTATCTCACACAGATTTCGCATACACTAAAAAGAATCAGCACCCATTTATATCAAGGTCTAACTGAAACTGAAGTTTTATTAAACTCCGTGCAATATTTCTTGAGATAGGACTATCGCTAAAATCGTGTAAATCCTGCAAAATGCTGCATAGTAGCGCCACCTGCTGGGCGATTTTTACCAAAAATTAATCAGCACCCATTTATATCAGATACTAACAGAATATAAAATTTTATTAAATTCCGAGCATTAGTTCTTGAGATAGAGCTATTGCGGAAATCGCGAAAAAGGCTACATAGCAGCGCCACCTGCTAGGCGATTTTTACCAAAAACTAATCAGCACCCATTTATATCAGGGACTAACTGAATCTAGAGTTTTATTAAATTCCGAGCATTAGTTCTTGAGATAAAGCGCCCACAAAATTTTTGTCACATACAGACAGAGTCACAGTCAGACATTCTTTAAAAATAGTCAACTCATATTTCAGGACCTTCTAAAACGTATAAATCCATCGAAAACCGGAAGTCGAAAATTTTCATGAATCCAATACTTTCTCCTTGTAAAGACAGAAGAAAGTAAAAAATAAATGAAATTATATAACATTCTAAAACCTTTTTACTAACAGGTATTAATATTTTAAATTTTACATTTACTATAAATATGCTTAAAATTAAAAAGTTAATTTCTTTCGTTGTCCTTCTATCATTCCATCATTTTAAACAAAGTTTCTGTTTTAATTTCTTTGCTATTTTTGCTTTCTGTAACTTATTGTTCTGAGTTTTAAGGGAGCACCGGACCTTTAAACTTTCCGAAAAAAAAAAAAAAAAAACCAATTTTCGGTTTTTGATTTATTCCGAATCTTTAACTATTTCTGAACTATGGGCCAAAAACCGCATTAAAAATTCTGTATTATTTCTTGAATTATAATCATTTATAGACGGTGAGTGTAATGAAATCTATGTGGATATCGAAAGTTTAAGATGCGTTTCATCAGATTAGTAAATTTTGAGTTTGCGCGCACTGTTTACTTTCAAACTACATAAACTACAGTTTTAAAAATCTAATCTCATGTACCTTTCTCTTCATAGTTTACATGCTGAAACAAAATATATATATATTTTTTTTATCACTTGAAAAATAGAAATGTTTGATGTTTTTAAATTTTGTGTTAAAATTAAATTTTAAGGTATCTGCAAACCTTCGGAGACTATTTTTCTCTTTATACCAGTTTTTTTGTTATGACGTTTGAGTTAAAAATTTAAAAAATATATACAAATTTTAACAATTACTCAGAAATATTTTTTTTAAGTGAAAAATAATCAAAATTATGTGAAAAATCAACATTTCCGCAAAACATGGTAACTCAAACCAATGTATTCATATTTTGTCAATTTCGAAATAAAGATAACTTTCTCTAGGACATATACATTATATTATATTATATTAGCATTATATTAGCATCTCTATTGCAGAAGCTGTGACACTTGAAGTACTAAGAATGTAATGAAAAAATCGTTAAAATTGTTGCAATATTGTCATTTATGCCAGAGTAAATATAAAACTAATTAATATATTATCATGAGAGTAGTTTATTCCCTCAATATACATTTGTAAAAGAAGCAAAATAAAAATCAAGGCATTTCACGCTAAAATGTTTTGCTATAGAATGTTTTGCGTATAATAAAAGTTTGAAAATTTTCATTTTCAGAAAAAGCTAAAAATAACTTTTAAACACAATTCTTACTATAAAAATAGTTATTATTCTTTTAAGATTTAATTATTAACGCCATGTATTTTTTTGGACATATAATCCAATTTAAATGCTAAATCTCGGAAAAAGAAAAATGTAAAACGTTTCAGCTTTTACTCCGGGTTTGCAGAACAATATTTCCGGTTGTACAATTCTTCGGCAAGCTGTAACAGCTGTAACTTTAAACGGCTATAACGCTCGTTCTAATTATCATAAACTCAAATTAAGCATAATTCGATTCCATAAGAGATTAAATTTTAATATTAATGGAAAAATAAAACATGTTTTTATCGAAAATTACATTTTAAAGGTGTGCGGATATCTTAAACTATATATTTTGTACATATTTCTGTTTTAAGTTAGAGGCAAGTGTGTTGTTATTCTATTTTGGTCCAAAATTGTTTTCTATATGCATAATTTCTAGTTTTATTATATGCGCAGTACTTAATGATTTTTATTCACGTATTCGAGATACGAATTTTTTTAAATTAAAATATTATAAAAATAGTGAATTATAAAATTAAATGCTCAAATTCCTCTGATGCAAAAAAAATAATTTTTCAATTACGACATTTCTTTGTAGAGATACAAGCTTTTATATTTGTAAACAAACTATATATTTAAACAATTGTTTTTACTTAAAATGCTGTTTTCTCAAAGTTGAAAATTTCGTACATTTTTAACTTTTGTAACATTACATGCGCATTCCTAATAATCAGATTCTATCGAAATCTATACTGTATATTCTCTATACAATAAATAAATGTTTATACTTAAAATGCTGTTTTTTAAAAATTGAAAATTTCGTACTTTTCTAACGTTTGTAACATTACATGCATATTCGTAATAATCAGATTCTTTTAAAATCTGTACTGTATATTCTCTATACAATAAATAAATGTTTATACTTAAAATGCTGTTTTTTTTTTTTTTCAAATTTGAAAACATCGTACATTTCTAACTTTTGTAACATTACATGCGTATTCGTAATAATCAGATTCTTTTGAAATCTGTACTGTATATTCTCTATACAATAAATAAATGTTTATACTTAAAATGCTGTTTTTTACAAAATTGAAAATTTCGTACATTTTTAACTTTTGTAACATTACATGCGCATTCCTAATAATCAGATTCTTTTGAAATCTATATAATTCTCCATATAATAAATAAATGTTTATACTTAAAATGCTGTTTTTTTTTTTTCAAAATTAAAAATTTCGTAGGGGAAGGTGTTCTAAAATGTTCCTAACGGGCAAAACGATCCACATATGTTTTCTTCCAGATAGGTCGCATTATCTACAGGGTAACACAAACTAGTTGTGGTAAGTAAAGAAGAAGCAATGGTGGTATTCAAGCGATCGCAGTATTGCGTGCCTGAATAGAATTCTTTGAAAAATTGGTTTTTATAACATCTTTCATAAGGTAGGCATTAACTTTCATATTTGTTTAGATATACAGTCTTTCATGTACAGAAATATGATTTGGTTTACTTAATGGAGTATGTTTTTAGATGTGAATTACACTTATGTATAGTCATAATTACTTTTATATCCTTTATTTTGTCGATAAAAAAACAATTTGCAATTAATTTTAAATGAAGGATCATTTTGCCTTCGGGTGAGAGTAAAATGATCCTTCGGATACTTTAAAAAAAAATCTATTTTTTTCATTACTCAATTTGGGTTGGGTTGGGTTGATTATTGACGGCCAATTATCTGCACTAGGGATATAGGCCCGGGGGGAGTGCCCTTCGTGGGGGTCTTTCTAAGGGAACCTAATCCGTATTTACGCATGGATAAATCCACGGCTCGAAGAAAACCACGAAAACTCCGAACGATTAGGCCGACGGGCGCGATTGGGATCGAACCCAGCACCTCCCGTCTACCAGCTTCGAGAGCACAACCTCTCAGCCACTACTCAATTTGGATTTAAAATATTATTAAAATATGTTATAATGCAAAATATAGTGCAAAACATACTAGCAAAGGCCCAAAGTTTTATTTAAAAAGTTATGTTACTTTACACAAGTTTTTCCCTTAAAGGGATCATTTTAGGCCACCTTCCCCTACATTTCTAACTTTTGTAACATTACATGCGCATTCCTAATAATCATATTCTTTTGAAATTTATACTGTATATTCCCTAAACAATAATAAATAAATATTAACACAAAAAATTGCATTACAGGGATATTTTAGTGTTGAAATTTATGTGCATATAGAAATATATAGCTACTTTAAGAAAAAAAAAGCATAATTATAGTTTTCTTTCTTCTTAGATATACAGGGAACTTTTACAATTCATGCCAAATTCCATTGCAATCTATGAAAACTATCTCAAACAGATATTGTCATATTTTATGCAGAAGAAATGCACATGGAATATTTTGAAATGTGCCAATTTTTTGTCGTATTAAAATATTTAAAATGCAATAACTAAAAATATTTTTAATTTAAATTTTTGTGTGTAGGTATTTCCGCCTGGTCTTAACAACTCTGCCATATTTCAAGTGAATCCATTAAAAATTAAAAATTTTAGTTTTCAAAGTTCATTATGGCCATAAAAGTTGAAATTTTTAGAAAGAGATAAATAACCCCCTCCCCCTACCACCAAGAGAATTCTGCTATAACAAACGAATAAAAATCATGCACAAACAACAATGTTTCAGAAACTTTAACACAGATTTAAAAAAAAAAATGCAAAACCAAAGATGAAATTATGGGCACCCACAGCACAAAATACAGGGATGGATAAGATTTTGGAACAGATGAGCTTGTTTTCTGCTGCTTACGGAGCATAAAAAATGGAGAATAAAAACATGAAATAAGCTAAACAAAGATTTTCTTTTCAAAACTAATTGTGCAAAACATTTTTTAAACATTTCAACATAAAAAGATACAAGTAAGAAGTATCAAAAACCCAAAATAAAGCTTCTACTGGCTTTTTCTTTTTTCAAATAAAAATTGAAACAGTTTATAATCTTTTTTGTCAGGGGCCTCTGCCCTCCCTCCTCCTAAACCTCTCGTTTAAGATGATTTTTAAATACATATGTATATATATATAAACTAAAAATTGACTTCAACTTGGGCTACAATGGAGGGGGAAGGGAGACGCCCTCTGATGAAAAATCTGCAGTTCATATTTTCTGTTTAATTATCTTAAGTCATTTCAGAAAAAAACATATTTTCAAGAATCTGAGAAAAAGAAAATGTATCTAATTAAAAATTGAAAATCCAGGAAGGGGCAATTGCCCTCTCTTGCCCCCTCCCATTGACTAAATTAATATCATTTTAGGTATTATAAATGATAAATTCTAAACTTTTTTGATGGAAACTAAAATACTGCAGAATGGTTTCTGCTTATAAATAAACACCGAGACTAAATTTTCAATGAAAAAATACAGATATCTATAATAAAGAAATAGGTATCTATTTGAAATAATTGCAACTTGTTGAAATTATTTTTGGCATGCAAAGATACATAAATAATACTATATAAAACATGGGTAAGTTTTCGTAGAACTCTACAAAGAACACTAGACCTATGTTAAAATAAAACATCAGTAGTTTCAACTTCAGATAAACTTCGGTAGCTTTATATATATATTTTTAAGGAAAACAAAATGTTGTTGATAGTAGTTTTGATTAAATATCATTAAATAAGTATATATTCATGAAAACATTTTCTTCAGTTTAAAAAGTTATATTTTTATGAAACAAATTTCACCTTATTAGATGATGATTTTGATTATTTGTGTTATTTTTAGTTTGTAATTGATGATAATTATACAAAAAACATTTATAATGAGTGGCGCAGTCAAGATTTTTATCTGGGAATGTATTTGAATCCTTATTACTGATAAAGTGAACAATTCCATAAGATTTACACGTTCATAGAGTAGTTTTTAGTAAATACATGACGCATAAAAATCAACGTAATGAAAAGCACAAATATTAAAAATTAATTTAGCATTAAGCAATTTCATAAAAATGAACCCATTCTTCATTCTTTATAGAAAATGAAAGAGAAATAACAGTAGCAGTAACACACGTATTTCATTGCTGCTATTTTTCATTATTCTTTGATCCATTTTGCGATGAATATAAGGGACTCCAATTATGAAGCCTTCAAATATTTGTAAAATATTTTTATTAGCTGTTGATACTTTTTTTTACGTTGGTTTTTACACGTCTTATACTGACCTTAGAACAAGGAGTTTGTATGCATCTTATCACATTTTAAGTTTTCTAGAGAGGGTTTAAACTCCTAAACCTCCCACTTTTGTTGGGCAGCTAAATATAAAAACATTCATTTTAAGCTATTGTTTTGATTTTGGTTTAGGTGTAATATAATTAGGGTCGCTAGTGGACAGGAAAAAATACAGTAAAAAAAAAAAAAAAAAGTGATAAACACCAGTATATTCTTATAGAAAAATTTATGTTGATTATTCGATCAAAATCAATTTGAATTTTTCTATAAGAATATACTGGTAATTGTCATTTTTTTTTACTGTATTTTTCCCTGACCACTAGCCACCCTGTAATTATCATTAAAATTATACTGAAATATATCAGACTGATCACGCAGGAAATGTAATATTTGAACAGTCTAGATTTTTAGTTGTGTCATCTAGTAAACAGTTTGTATTCATCATTGTGAGGATCTTTTCCCTGGGATGCAATCGCAATTTTGTATATCATATTAGCAAAATCGACATCTATCGTAGCATACTGAAATTTTGAAAAACAGCCACTGAATGACATTTGATAGCATACTGATTTGAGAATTGATATTGCTGACAATGATGATGATATTTTGTCGACAAACATACTAGCTGATGAAATCAAAATACAAATGCTGTAGACAAGCATTAAGACATTTAGCACTATAATTGTAAGCATATCCGGCTTTAAGGAATAAACATCATACATTTTGAGCTATTACTTCGGTTTAGTTTTTGGTGTAATATAATTGTTATTGAAATATATCAGAGACTGATCACACCGGAGATATCATATTTGAACTATCTACATCTTTAGTTGTGTCATCTAGTACAGTAAACCGTTTGTATTCATCACTTTGGGGATCTTTTCCCTGCGATACAATCGCAATTTTGTCTATCATATGAGCAAAATCGACGTCAGTCATAGCATACTGCAACCTCGACAAGAAAAACCAGTCACTGTATGACATTTGATGACATAATGATTTGAGAATTGATATTGCTGACAATGGTGATGATATTTTGGAGACATATATTCTCGCTGATGGAATCAAAAGGCAAATTCTGTAGACAAGCATTAGGACAGTTAGCATTATAATTGCAGTATACCAGGCTTTAAGGAATAAATACATGTGCATGTACAAATCATTTAAATGTAGTTCACACCGTGCATCGTAACGCATAATATCACCCGAAGCCCCTGGTTTCCTGTATTCACAAAAGCCTTCTCTAGGGAAATAGAAATTTTCGAAATCCGACCACGTGTTGAAATTATAAGGTATGGAGTCAGGTACAGCTGTTATATTGAAGAAAGAACCTAACCAGAGAACGTGGGACAGAGAAATGACGAAATTGAGAATTTCAGACGAAATATATAGCAATGTGTACAAATTGTGTTTGCCTTGCGTGGTAAAAACATATTTTGCCAGGCGGCACAATTCCAGCTCCCGTTTTTCTTCTTTATCTACATGTTTCTGAATTCCAGCCGTTAGCTTATAGATATATCCACGCTCGTATGACTTCCAGAGAAGGTGCGGGAGGTAAAAGTTGAAGGCATGCACAAGGAACAGCAAGTTGACCCAAGAATAATAGTTTAGATAATGTCGTTTATTCTCCGATTTATCATTATAAAATCTATCATTCTGAAATGCTGCAGGTAAACCGTAAACTGCACTGCCATAACATTTCACTGTTGTATAAGTATCAGTAGCACCAGAGGATGCACAATAGAAGGAATAACCAAAGCGTAACCTGCAAGTTATAATAAAACTAAACACAATTAGAATAAGAACTGTCCATCTATAGTACAATTTAAATATGAAATTATCAAGCGATGGTACACCGTATAGGTACACCAGCCGTCTGAACGCCGCAAACACCATATTGAGTCTAGTTCTTTTACTTCACAACAATAATTTTTCGGAAGTGGAAATAAATGATTACGAATCCCGGCTTTAAATGCTGTAGATCCAAAGTGCTACTACGTTCAGGCGGAACTAAAGCAACAGAGAGTATGAGCTGAAAAATACGATGGTGCGTTTTTGTAAAACATAGAAGAAACAGGTTCGAAAGCGAAACTTATTGCATTGTTTCTTCGAAGAGAAATCACGCGATCAGCATTAACATCCTGCTGCAAGTAACAATTTACCAGTAAAAAAAAAAAGAAGAAAGAAGAATCTTACGTCAAGCATCATAGATTATGAAACACTTTCCAACACTTAAATAGAATAATGTAATGGAACTTCACCGTTTACTAAGGTGAAAGAAGATATCTTAAGTAAACTATTTAGAAAACGCATTTCTGAAAATGTCCTTTATGAAATAATCATAGACAGTAATGTATCCAGTTTCTCGAGCTAATAGTAGAGTAAATATTCATATCAAATGTTTGTATATTTAAAGCTTCTAAAAATAGATTTCTGTTTAAAAGAATTCTTGTTACAATTCATATTTTCATATATAGTTTCGAAATAAATTTTCGTAGAAAATTTTTTTCGAAACTATATATTTCATTTTACTATCTTTTTATATCTAAATTTCATTTTGTTCTGGCATCTTTTATCATCATTTTAAATATTTATTTTCCATTTTTTCTTTAAAACTAATATGTATGTTTGGCTGCGGGTCTATGAATCGGAGCTACGGTAATTTGATGTTTGAATTGGTTAATTATTTATCAAATTTATAGTATTCTGCATACAGTTTATACTTGCCCATCTTTAAAAAATTAGAGATTTGGTCAGTTTTGTTGCTAGAACTTCAACCTATATAGAACTTGTTTTTGTTTTGTATTTTGAATTCAAAAGGTCACTCTTATTTAATTAACACTAAACATACCATCAACTGATCATTTGACCGGTACCAAAGAGAAAATATTTCTATTAGAACCAGAAACTTCCACCAAAAATAAAATAACACATAATTTTTTAATAAAAATATTTCTTACCAGAAATTTTAAATAGTTTTAAACTATTAAAATTTTTTTATTTGGTTGTTCGAAACCAAATGAAAAAGTTATGGTTTTAAATAAAATTTCTCGTAAGAAATTTTTTAATGAAACGTGAGTAAAACTCGTGGTATGTTTAGTGTTAAATATGTGTGCCATAGCAATCTTAATTGAATTTAACACATCTTTGTTGCATATTTTCTTCAATCACAATTTATTTTTTTATCTTCTTATTAGGTGCGTTCGTTTAGGTGCGTTAGGTTATATAATACGTAGCACCTACAGTAGTCGTATGTCCGCATATAACAGTGCAAAAACTACCCAACCGAATGGTTTGAAATTTAATATATATTATCTTTGCAGAATTTTGTTGAGTCATTTCAAATTTCATGAAAATCGAATCAAACCTTTAAAAGATTAAAAGTTTTCCTTATTCTATTAAATCCTATCATACGTAATCTGTACAGTAAAAGCGCAAGTCATGTGACTGAGGAAAACAAATACGGGCTAGCCACATCGTTTTCCATATGCCAAGCGGCCATTTCTATTCAAAATTAATTTTTCGAATAAAATTGCATAAAAGTTACATTTTTAGAAAGATCATTGAAAAAAATTGTTTCTAGAGAGATGAGTCTCATTCAGAAATTTATAGATTCCGAGATAACTTCTCTGAAAATTAGGTTAACAGCCGAATATCTCAATCCATTAAAGTAAATAAACAAAATATTCATTCATCGTGAGTCATAGAAATATTAAACCATAGAGGTAATCATTCGCAAAGCAAGATCTCCATGGTGAATTTTACAGCGCCGTCTGACATCGAAAAAAAAAATCGCATCTGTAAACATGGCATACGTAATAAGAAAAAAAAAATCCCTGACGGCTCGGCCTACAGGCACAGGTAGATTTCGAAGACGCAGACCGTGGGGCGCCTGTTTGTCAGGAATTGCGGAAGAAATGACCTTTTAGCGATGATCCGGCAGTTGGAACCACCTACTTCGAAACCTAACTTGTTTGCAGGCGGAGTCAGCAGGGATTTTTTTTTTTTTTTTTTAGCTATAAGAGTTGGTCCTATAAAAAACTTAATATAAAAGTTTAATATAAAAGTCAATATAAAAGTTTTAGATAATATTAAGAGGATTTATAATAAATCTAAGCGGATTTGAAATCTTGGGAATTGACGAAGTTATGAATTTTTTTTTTTCTAAAACCCCCCTCCCCCCGCCCCCTTAAGGCAATTTTTTATTATATCAAAAATCTGTCATACATAAATTTTTGGCCCTTCTCCTAGAAGTAATAACTTCAAACGGATTAGATATGTATCATAATTAAGAAATTATGGTTTTTTTTTCTGTTTTCACAAAAAGCCCCACCAAGCCCCCCCTTCCACCCCCGGTTCGATTTTGCCCATTAACGAACTTGACCGAGATTTTATGCCCCTTGATTTTATGTATCAGTTTCGAAAAAATGCGGGCGTTGGAACCGCCTACTTCGAAAAATAACTTGTTTGCAGGCGGAGCCGGCAGGGATTTTTTTGTTTTTAATTTTTTTTGCTATAACGGTTGGTCCTATAAAAAACTTGTCAATATAAAAGTTTTAGATAATATTAAGAGGATTAATAATAAATTTACGCGGATTTGATATCTTGTGAATTGACGAAGCTATGATTTTTTTTTCTACTAAAACCCCCCTCCCCCCCCCCCCTTGGGGTCATTTTTAATTATATCAAAAATCTGTCATACATAAATTTTCGGCCCTTTTCCTAGAAGTAATAATAACTTTAAACGGATTCGATACATACAATAATTAAGAAATTATGGGGGTTTCTCTGTTTTCACAAAAAGCCCCCCCATTTCCCCCCCCCTCCCCCTCGGTTCGATTTTGCCCATTAACGAACTTGACCGAGATTTTATGCCCCTTGATTTTATGGATCAGTTTGGAAGAGATTTATGCAGAATTGTTCCAGTTATAGTGTCCATAAAAAAGTGACATAGACAGATAGATAGATAGATAGATATATAAAGTTTTGAACTGGGGGTGTTTTTGGGTTCTGGGAGTCATGATCGGCGTAAATCTGCAAAAATTTTTCAAAATTTCCAACTTAGGTGAGAATGTAATAGGTAGTATTTCTTACGAAATCTACCTAAAACTAGTCGGATGTGCCAATCCCAAAACTTTCTTCTATCTCAGTCATGTTAATACTTCAAAATTCGCTATCACATCGCCAATAAAATCAATATTTTTCGTCATTCTGTTGTACGTCAGCTGCTTGCGAATCGTCGGGTTACAGGGATGTGAACAATCGATGTATACTAAACTACGAAAAGTCCTTCTGGCTTGAACGACAGGAATAGATAGCCTCCCTATTCCTTTGTTTTACGATTTTAGCTAATTTTACTGGAAAACACGAAGGTAAAATGCGTGGAACCTAAATAAAGAAGACTCAATCCCAGTTCTCGTCAACATTGAATTTGAATGAGAATATCGTCAAATTAGTCCTCTACAGCCAAGTTGGCTTCATTTATGGCAATTTACTTTGGTCGCCAAATTTGTCGATATTCCACAAACTGTCGCCAAGTTTGGCGATAATTTGACGTTGGCGACTATAAATATATAGTGATAAGCGTATAATAGGATTAATGGTTACAACAATGAAAGAAAATTTGCCGAAACCATGTTAACTAAAACTCATAAATTAAACCCGTTTATGGATGAATTCTGCTGTCTTGTTTGAAAATGTCAGCCACCGTAAAATTTCAAACCGCTCTATCTCAGCCATTTTTTTAAGATAGAAGCAAAACAAAAACTGCTCCGGATTCTCCGGATCAAGGCCGAACATTTAACGAAAAAAAGTTTTAGGATTTCTAATTTTTTTTAATTTGCACATCTTTTTTAAATTTAAATCTTTAAATTGCTATCACAGCGCCCCTTTCGTCGAAATACCCCAAATTGTAATAGAACCTGCTTACCATAGCCAAAAACAGAGAAAAAAAATGTGGTTCAATTTGAAGCATAAGTTCATACACTTTTCGATGATACAATAGTTAAAATGGAACAAAAATATCGATCACAGCGCCCCCTTTCGTCGAAATATCCCCAAATTATGATAGAACCTGCTTGCCATAGCCAGAAACATAGAAAAAAAATTTGGTTCAATTTAAAGCATAACATCATACACTTTTAGATAGTACAATAGTGAAAATGGAACAAAAATATCGATCACAGCGCCCCCTTTCGTCGAAATATCCCCAAATTCTGATAGAACCTGCTTGCCATAGCCAAAAACATAGAAAAAAAATTGGTTCAATTTAAAGCATAACATCATACACTTTTAGATGGTACAATAGTGAAAATGGAACAAAAATATCGATCACAGCGACCCCTTTCGTTGAAATATCCCCAAATTCTGACAGAACCTGCTTGCTATAGCCAAAAACATAGAAAAAAAATGTGGTTCAATTGGAAGCATAACATCATACACTTTTAGATGGTACAATAGTGAAAATGGAACAAAAATATTGATCACAGCGCCCCCTTTCGTCGAAATATCCCCAAATTCTGATAGAACCTGCTTGCCATAGCCAAAAACATAGAAAAAAAATTTGGTTCAATTTGAAGCATAACATCATACACTTTTAGATGGTACAATGAAGACACACAGACGGACAGACGGACGGACGGACAGATGGACAGACGGACAGACATTTTGTAAAAACATGTTTTTCGGAATCTCTGACCTCTAAAACGTGTAAATCCGTTGAAAACCGGAAGTCGAAAAAAATTTCGATTACAATACTTTCTTCTATTATAGATAGAAGAAAGTAAAAAAGAAGGCATCCTCATTTCGCTCATAGCAGACGATATAACTTTCTCCACTGAAATAATAACGATGATTTTTTTTATATTGTAAAACTAGTTATAGCACGAAACGAACGCACCTCATTTGTCACGTTTAACGTAAAATTTCCAACTTGTTTAACACTGTAATTGTACTGTAACTTCAGAACTCAAATTAGTTAAAAACTTATTTCGGTGAGCATACTAAAATAATATTTAATCCTCAAATTTGTTTCAATAAAAAAACTTAAGGGTCTCGGAACTTTCTAAACAATATTTCTAAATTTCAATATTTGACAATGGCTCTTCCATACATTATTAAATAATTTTGCAGGAAAAAGGTTAATTCTGTTAGTTTTGAAAAATCACGTTTTATAAATTAAAGAAAAAATTTAAACACTTGAAAATACACACGTTTACTACAAACATATCTGATTGCTTGACTAGACAGTAATATTTTTCATTTGTAATTATTTCAAATATGTTTCAAATTAAAACTAATTTCCTTCATTGTAATTCTGCAAAATTTTAGAAACGAAACAGTATATTGGGGTTACTTGACAAACATTAATAACGTCCCCATGTAAATTAACATTCTTATACTATGGAATTCAGCTACCACATCCGGAAATTCTCTTATATAATTAAATACGTGTATCTTAGCAACTTTAATTGAATTTCACTTCGTTTTGTTGCATATTTTCTTCAATTACAATAAGCTTTTGGTCTTTATTTTTCAGTAAAGATCATAAGACTTTTAAAAAACTCGCAGATTAATTTAAAACTTATTTAGCAATAACAATACTATTTAACCATTTAATTTAATCATCATATTTAAACAATAATATTTAATAATCAAACTTTTTTCGATACCAAACTGAAGGGAACTCGACATTATTTGAACTTTCCTGTTAATAAAACTAGTCGTTGGGGGCCACCGTAATACTTACCCATCAGGGATATGCATAATGTAAAATACGAAAATAAAACATGTGTAAACTATTTATAAAATGCATTGTAATTCGAATAAAATCGTGGCTTGATGACGTCAAAATCTATAAGTGCACTATTACTGAATTGCGTAAGAGAAACATCCTTATAACTCCGAAAATGATAATCATATTAACTAACGGTTTATGTGTCGGATTAAGCGTCTCATTTCCAATTAAAATATATCTTTGAATTGGAATGAAATACAGGGTCATGAAAAATCGAAGAGTGTGGTAAATAGGATTCCAAATATCTCGGCAACTCATTATCCGATCGACTTCATTATTTATGCAAAGTTTGTTTTTTTATTGTCTTTTATATTTACTCCTTAAACAATTTCGAAAATTTTTATATACCTTTTATCAAAACGAATATTTCGAGAGTCCGAAAAATATAGTTTCGGATAATCTAGGTTACGGAAATTCTATAAGATTCTTTTCATTATTACATACTAAGTTCATACCAAATTTCAAGTCTCTATCTCAATTTGTTCGGGAGATAGAGCGTTTACAGACACACACACACAAACGGACGGCAAATTTTTTTTTTCTAAAAATGTTTTGCAGAATCTCTAGTGTCTGAAACGTGTAAATTAGACATTTTTTTTTCGATTTTCAAAACGATTACAAGACTTACCCTATACTACGTATGCTGTGTAAGTAATAATATCCATTCATGACAATGTATCCAGTTTCTCCAGATAAGGTTCATATCAAATGTTTGTATAATTGAATCTTCTAGAAATCTATTTATGTAATCTAATTCTTTCGCGTGTCACTGTAAATGAACAGTTAAATTTTATCGTATCATATCAAAGTATGTATCGTGTAGTGCAAGTAAGTGATGTATATCAATTTCAGAATGATTGAAATAGTATAACAAAATTTAAAAGCACTGCAAGAGATATTTATCTACAGACCATAATGTAACGAAAGTAATATGTGTGTCCCTGTAAACGAACAATGAACGCTACACCCTTCATTTACAATACCGAACATGCCATGGAAAAACTCAATCACACAAAACAATTATATAGAAATCCGAATATATTTAAGCAAGTTCGAATGCAGACAGACGGACAAACAAACCGAATTCATAAACTTTTATCAACTATGTTTGATAGTGTTAAACATGGATAATTATATTGGTACAGTTTGAAGAGTTTTTTTTTTTCTTTTTTTTTTTTTAATATTTCGATGCATGTTTTACATCTTGAGTTATAATCGATTGCTCTCCCATGACAAAATTTTTTGGACTTTCGTGTTTTATAAATCGGCTCAAATCGCCAAATTTGACAGCGTTTTTTTGAAAATCCTTTGCTTTTATCGAAAAACATTCGATTTAATTGTTTCTGAATAAAAACATCTGCCAATTCGGGCGTGTAAAATGAAACAGACTTCGTGAATGTGCCAGAAAGTAACCAGTCGGAAACTGTTGCCAGTTTTGGATTACCCAAGTAGCGCAACTTGTTGGTCCATACTCGGCAGTTTAGAAACAGTTGGGAAAAGTTTGATACAGAGACGTCTCTAATTTGTAACGTATCTCAGTAGAATTCTGGACAGCTAACTGTTGGACCACTGTGGGACAACAATTAGTCCACATTGGTCAAAACATTTTGTACTACTTTAGTAGAAGCTTGACCCTTTAATGTACATTACTTTCATATGAGGTTGTATTGTATAACAACACTCCAGAGAACTGTGGATATTTTATTTTTACTTTTTAAATTGCGCATAAAATTAAATAATGCTTGTGATGTACAGAATTAGACAGCAAAACCATTTAAGTTTCGAATATTCAATTGAATTTTCCTTCCACATTTTGTATTCCGAAAATATTGAAGTAATTTTGATATCGTAAAAATCGAATCTTTGTGCTCTTTAGGTGCGTAGGTGCGTTCGTAATTATATAAATACTTAGCACCTATAGTTGTCTGGTCCGTCCGCATATAATATCGAAAAAACAACCCAACCGAATGGTTTGAAATTTAATATATATATAATCGTTGCAGAATTTCGTCGCGTCCTTCCAAATTTTATGAAAACTGAATGAAAACTCAAAAAGATATTAATAAAAGTTTTCTTCATTCTATTAAATCCTATCATAAGTAATTATTTCAATCCTATCATATGTAATTAATTCAATGATATCCCATGATAGGTAATGATTCTAGGTTGCCATTGTGATTACGTCCTATTTAAGATGGAGTCATTATTTCCGTATTACTGAATTTAAAAACCGAATTTGTGTAGTAAAATTCTTTAATTATAGCAATCCTATAATCTACTGAGAATTTTTCTGGATAGAAGTTTCCGGAGAAATAAATATTAAATGGAAAAATAGACTAAATATGGATTTCAAGTTCTGAAATTTTGAAAGCTAGGCTTAAGTTTCCCCATTGGAATTTTCAGTAAATGTCAACAAAAGATAAAATGTTGACAACTTAAAATGTACTAGCTTTATTAGGGAAACTAATCATATAATAACACACGATATAATTCATTTTTTTTCACCGAAACAATAGCGATGATTTTTTTTACATTGTCTTGTATTGAATATTTGCTCATAGTATAATTTTATTGTAACAGAATTGTAATTGTTCATAAAAGTGTATTTAAACTTAATTTTATAAAATAAAATTATTTATAATATGAAAATCTGCATATAAAATACATTTTGTATTCATGTATTTTCGCATAAGAGTGCAACAGCTATTGCACAAAGATATGAATATCTATAAAACTAGTTATAGTACGAACGCACTTCATTTGCGGCATTTGACGTACATTTTCCAACTTGTCTTATTTGTTTTTGTTGAGTTACTTTGTTGAGTTTACTTTATGTAATGTCATGTGTCATTTTTCGCAGTTTTTTTTATTGGTAATACATTATTACTTGTTTATACCCCATTTTTTAATAAAAGTATTTTGCCATGCGTATTGAAATAATGCTACTTTTTACATTGTATTATAACAAAGTAACAAGAAATAAACAACTGAATTTGAAAAATTCAATAATTACCTACAAAAATATAAAGATTAAAAAAAGTGACATTTATATCTAGTAACTCTTAAATTTAATATAATGCATTTTTAAAAACAGTGCGAATTTTCGTCAAGCAGTATGTAAATTTCTTCAAAATAAAACACAAAATCCATGTTACTTTCAAGGGAATTTTTATTATAAAAATCTACCTTTTATCTTTACTCCACTAACTTAAATAACGATTCTTTAATTAGAAAAAAAGCCACATTACACTGATCAATTAAAATAGTTATCTGCATTTTTAAATTCATTTGATAATGCAGATTCGGTACTTTGTTATAAGGGCCTTGGCGTAATCCAGTACAATTTCGAGCCAATTATAAACAGTCACAAAAGTGAAACGGTGATCAATGAAAATTTTTCTAATGTCATATGGCTTATTTATGTATAAATGAAATTAATTGTTTCCCAATGCTTGTATTAAATGGCCTAAATATAAAACAAGTTATTTGTGCATTTGATACATCAATAGTTATTTTATAAAGATATAACCATCTGAAAACGTTTTTAAAATGTAAATAAAGGTTGCTAGGAGCTTTTGAAAAAAAATCTATTTTCTCTTGCGCCAAGGCCCCTATAACAAAGAAATACCACAAATACAATTAAAAACAGATTTATAAGAGTTAAAATACTATTCCAACATATTATAATCTAGCTTAAACCCTTGACGATGAGCGTCTCGTATACAATTTTTAAATTTCTAAGCATGTATATAATTTTGATAAGTATAACTGCCAAACTTTGAAATTTTTACTACTTTTTTTAAATCACAAATTTGTCATTAAATAAAGCGAATACTTCTCTTCTGAAATATTGCTACTGAAAAATTGGAAAGTTTGACAACTACGGAATAGTAATATCTTTGTCTTCTCATTGGCTTATTTAATTGTAGAAATTCTGAGATTAAATCAGGTGAAAATTACTATTAAGAAATAGTGGTCAAAATTAAGGATTATACGCATTCTGCACGGCACATGTACGAGACGGTCGTCGCGAAGGGGTTTAAAGCTTTTAATAACGAAGGGGGGAGGGACAATTCTGTTAGAAATACATTCTTTAATAAAACAACCACTAGTTTGCTAATTTTTTTGTTTGTAAACTTAAATATAGCAACACCACATTTTCTATATATTTTTTCTTTATTTTTTGTTTTCAGCACAAAATAGATTAAAAAAGGAAAAATTACTAAACAATTTCGTCAAAAATGACTATGTAATATTTCTTTGAAATGCATTTTTATGGATCTTTAAATAACTGATGAAACACCAGAACAACTAATGATAAAACAAGGGTGAATCATTTGATGATATAATGATGACAATTACTCAATACTCAATGATAAAATAATGATTTCAACAAGGTAGAAATAAATACACTTTAAATGGTTGGATGATTCAATGTTAATAAATCTTAAAAGTATAAATTAGAGTATCTTTCAGCCCAGAGATGGCGAACCTTTTTGCGGAAATCTCACCAATATTCTAATGTGCGAGGAACATTCTAACAAAAACAATTTTTATGAATAATTACATTTTAAAGAAATTTTAATAAATTTCCTTATTTTAAATTCGACTTACATTAATCATACTGTATTAACCGAATAATATAGCGAAGTTTCATTGAAATTAGTATTAATAATACTGAGTTGTCCATAAATTATTATCAGGATTTTCTTATCTCGTAACTTTTCAATTAAAAACATGACGAAACATATTACATATTCGTAAAGTAAAACTCAAAAAAGTTTTTTTTAATAACACAAATGAAGTTACATATGATAAAGTTGTAACTAAAAACATTATTAATCAAATAACAACTATAATCAAACATTAAAATTTTATCAAAAAGTTATTAATTATGTATATTTAACTTTGTGCTCTTAATTATTAACTTTTTGATAAAATGGATACAATTTTAATATTATTTAATTATAATCGTTATTTGATTAATAACATTTTAAGTTGCAACTTTACGCATATGTAACTTTGTTTATTAAAAAAAAACCCTTTTTATTTGTACTTTACGAATTTATAATAATATTTTTTCGAATTTGTAATAATATTTTTTCGCCATGTTCTTAAATCGAAAGTTATGAGGTAAGAAAATCCCGCCAATAACTTATGAACACCGCCCTGTATATAAAATAGATTTTTCCTTATTGTATAAGTCTGATTCCGAATCTAGTTCATATTTTGCAATTTTTAGTTATATGACTGCAGAAACAATTCCATTAGGCTTTACAGAAGCTATCTTTTGAAATTCAAGCAACAGATAAAATTTTAAATTTTATAGATAAGCAAAGATTTGCCAAGCATACATGTTGAATATTTGGTGAGAAAATTGAATGCTTACACTGGGATTTATAATGAGATATTCATAAGTAACTGATTATTTTTTTAAGAGTCTATGCATGTAAAACAAAATTTTAGTAGCAAACGAAATTAAAATTGCCTCAAACCGTTTATCTAGAAGTTTTTCGCATGCCAGAGGAACGTCCTTACGTGTACCTGCCAAATTGGGCACGCTTGCTCTAGGTTCGCCAACAGTGTTCTAGTCGATAACAGGAATTCTATTTTACTGTATTTACCCATTCTTTTATTCAGATAGTAGTAAGATTTCCCTTATTACTTTTAGACCGGGAGGCGACAGCACAGACAATCACCTCATCGAGTTCACGGCTGAAATTCCCGAATTAGTTAAAACTCGATTCGCATATTAAAACGCAATCGGTCTGCCAAGTCATATCTTGGTCGAAAACACCTTAAAACCCGATTTTAGTGGTTGACTCGTAGGTTTACCATTGTGTTTTCCTGCACAAAAAGTTATGAAAACATGGATGACTGAGAGCAGGAACACACAACAGTAAACCTACGAGCCAACCGCTAAAGTCGGGTTTTCGGGTGTTTTCCACCAAGATATGACTTGGCAGACCGATTGCGTTTTAATATGCGAATCAAGTTTTAACTAATTCTGGAATTTCAGCCGTGAACTCGATGAGGTGATTGTCTGTGCTGCCACCTCCCGGTCAATTTGTTATTGTCAAAATATACTTCGAAAACGATAATTGCAAACACATTAATCTAAAAGAAAACTTAGTTATCCTACGGAAGACGAGAGAATATAACTAAGCTTACCTAGATTTTCACATTTTATAAGGGAATTTCTAACATTTCAACTAGCTAGTGGTTGCTTTATACATGCATTCATACGAATTTAAGTGAGAATATGAATTGTGACAGAAGATCACAAATGTTTTTACTCTATCAATGGTTGTGCTAAAGATGGTATATAGTGTAAAAACATTTTATAAAATACCTTTGTAGCTAACATAAAATATCAAAATGATGAAAATTAAAATATAAAATAGCAAAAATGACAAACAATTAAACATAACAGCTTGCTGATATGTATGCAATAATCACATCTTAAAAACTTTATAACAATTTTAAAAAGCTAATAGGCCAAGTTTAACACTTGCATGCCAGTCTCGTAAAACAAATAAAATACAACCAAACAAATGACTAACACCCACCATTTATCCATAAACTCAGTTCAGTAAAGAATTCCACCAACGTCCATGCAACATGCTGTGAGCAAAGCTTATGGTGATAACTCAACAAAGTGTAAACTTGACTTTTTCCATCAAAACCAAGATACAGGGCGGACTAAAATAGACTTAATGGTGGCATCTATTGAAGTTATTACTGCAGCCAACTACTGTGTGAAGTCGAAAATATCTTTAATAAGATTCTTTGTTTTAGTTCCATATATCATCGAAAGATAGCGCTGCGCCTTCTTAAACTGTTAGAGCGTTTAAATTAACGGAAAAATAGATCTAAATTCACTCTGATTAAACATTCCTTTTGGTTAGTTGTTGAAACGCCGAAGAAAAAGCAAACTATTTACTTTTTGAAACTATAAGGTTTTTTGGAGCAGTATAACGCTGCGTAAAGACCACATCCCGCGGCAAGAATTCTAAATTATTGCTTTAGACTTTGTTTTTCAGAAGACTCTGGTCAATTGTGACCTTTTTATTTCTCTTCAAAAAGGTTTCGCAGCAGCATAAAATCAACAAATGAAATTCTTCCCAGGAGATGTGATAAACATTTTAAGGAGGCATCTCCTTGGACACCGTTGACCTGTCGCCGATCAACTACATGAAAGAAATCAGATTCATCGTAGTTGATTTGTTGTCACCTTTACCTTTGAGACAGTACAGTGCCATCGGCGGTTACATTCGAAACTAAAACAAGTAAAGATAGTAAAGAGATTTCCTACTTCACTGCAACAATCACACTTCTGCAAGAATAACTTCAACAGATGTCACAGTTTACATATTATTGAATTCTAAAAACGTGCAATTCATTTTAGAACATCCTGTATCTTTCATATCCATATATATTAACACAAACGTAAGAGAGAATTTATTGCAACATGTATGGTTTTTTGTCTTGTTCTTTGGCAACAAATTTGAATTTATTTTGATGCATTGGATGAAGCAACAAAGGATTTTGAAAATAATTTGAATGTTGATAGGGAGGAGGGGCGTATCCAAAGTGCGGCAAATTCCAATTCATAGGAGGAGGAAGGGGATGACGAAAACCATTATTTTTATTCTGAAAGTTCGGTACAGGAACACCAGTTCTTGGAGAATGCAACATAACCTCTTTTCTCGAACTGACAAATATTTTACGAGCAATAAGCTCGATACAGGTTTTAGCATCCTCTTGGCTATCATGACCTTTCTTGCTGCAGTGAATTTGCTTGTTCAAGTATGTCTCGGCCAGCGTTTTCAAGGAATGCCTCCAAGGGTAACCTTTTGAATGTGCGAAAAGAATGGAAGTATCAATGACTTTGGAATGATATAAATTTAGACAAAGGAGATCATTTTCTAACCCATGTCCGATAAGAATAGTCTCTGTGTCAAAGAGATTCAAGAGATCAGCCTGGACTTGATTTAAGTCTACTGTAACATTATGAAGATGGGTTTCATCGATGCCGCTGAATTCTGTATTGTAATCGATGACCGGATTCATTGGTTTAACGAATGTGTCGTAAACTACATCGCAAAACACAGTCAAAACTGTAACCTTAACCACTTCCATTCCTTTAGTAGTATACACCATCTCACAATCCAAAGCGAATATATTCGGTAAACATGGTAGGCAGCAATGTTTTTTCTGAAAAGTCTTCACAAAATTATCCTCATGGCACAATCTGATGGCACTCACGTGATGATTTTTGCGAACACAGCCAGATGAAGATATCGTCTTGTTGCAACACGTAAATATATCTGTGTTTTTATTTTCAGAATACGCAATTTTTCCCGGATGATATTCACAACCGTTTTCGTCAACAAACCAGTTTTTATTTTTGAGTGCGATTTCTTTCCCACATCGGCATTTCACAATGTTTGATTTTTGGCGCTTGGAAAACTGATTTGAGCAATATTTTACCTTGCCATCAGAGTCAATATAAGGGAATCCCCACATTTTTGAGAATTTAGGACGTAGAATGTATCGGTGGAATATTCTGTAGATTTCCTTATTGAATGCATCGCCAAAGTTGAATTGTTTGAAGCTAAAAATAAACCGCGATGAAGGTTTCTTGCTGCGTTGATCATTAGCCATCAGAATATTAGAAATAGTTGCAATCTTCTAATAGAATCTGAGATACAATCTGAAAGAGAAAAAAAAAAGAAATTTTAAATTTCATGCTAATTAAAGAATAGGTTTTGTCACGTAATATATATAAAAATTTAAGTATAAGAAAGCAAGCAATATTTCAACTTTACCAATTCACTCTCAGCAACCAAATAGTTATGAAACTGAAATACAAATTTCTTGCAGAATGATTCTTTAACGCTTTTTCAGGAGCAAAATAATTCTGTTGCTTTAATGTTGAAAACTCACCAGAATTTTAGAACAAGTTCATTCGAAAATATATAAATGCTTTTTTCAAGGAAATTGTAAGAGCAAAATTTTTT
The DNA here is from genome assembly GCA_963931845.1 of Maratus michaelseni. Lineage (NCBI taxonomy): Eukaryota > Metazoa > Arthropoda > Arachnida > Araneae > Salticidae > Maratus > Maratus michaelseni. The sequence goes on along the minus strand of OZ007597.1, from coordinate 174,577,906 downwards.
ACAAATATTTCTGGGACAAATTTTGGAAGTTAACAGATTAAAATTAACCAATAAAAATATTATATATTAACGTAAAATCATGCATCCCACAATAGATTATAAAAAAACATTCTTACACCATCAGAATATAGTCAAGAAATTTTATTATTTTTTTTAATACAATAGAAGGAGATAGCTAAATAAACAATTTAGAAAATACATTACATAATACAATTAAAAACCCATTTTCAATAGTTACTCTCATTTGGTGATAATGTATACAATTTATTTTGTACAGTCCTGCATATGATCTACAATTCCACTAAACATTTTTAGTTAGGCTATAAAATGCATAAAAATAATTAAAATATTTTTTCTAGCAATTATCCATAGACAGGAATGTATTAATATTTTGTGCAGCTCTCTATAAAAGAATTTAGATGTATTTATGCTCACACCTTATTGTATAGTAAAATTTAGTTCAACCAAAAGAGTAACACCTTTTTTCAGCAAATCCTATCCATGTAAGTTAATCCGACACTTAGTGTAGCCCTGTGTAATATGTTTTGTAGATGTTTTACACGCCATGCAACATTAAAATTTATTTATGCTTGTAAACCCATAACATAACTGCAAACGTACATCTAGCAATTATTGCCCATAGTCAATAATAACGCATTTGAGTTTTGTCTGTGGCCCTGTAAAAGAAAATTGTTACATGGCCTACTTTTTGTGTCGAAGATGTTGCGCACCTCAATAACGTATATCAATTTCACAAATCGTACATCTAACCATTTTATTGTCTACTGAGAATAATGCAATCGAATACTTTGAGTGTCCCTGTAAATGAACAATAAATTTTAGGTGCACTATTTTCTACACACAGAAAACATGATTTAGTTAATATCTACATTTTATATGAATTTCTTAATGTTTACGGCAGTGTAACAATAATAAAATGTATTTCGGAAAATTTTCGTCCATAATTTACCCGAATTCTTTTGAGTATCTCTAACTATAAATGCTACACACTTCATCTTCAATAGGGGCCATGCCACGGTAAACCTTAATGTAATATGAATCCCGTGGAAATTGAAGCATATTTACGACAGTTAGAGCACACAGAGACAGACGGACCGATATCAAACACTTTTCAACTACGTTGGAAAGTGTTAATAAAGGTGCTCTTTAAAGGATTAACGAGAAATCAAATCCCGTACACACTGTAAAAATTAATTTTGACAGACAAATATTGTATTTTTTACAGGAAAAAACTGTTTTAAAGAAAAACAGTTTTTTCCTGTACAAAAAAGTATTTTTAAATTTTTATATATATATATATTTAAAAATGTTCTAATGAAAATACAGCTATTTTCTGTAAATTAAACGGTTTTCCACTGGCGCAAAAATTGACAGTTTTTTTCTGTCAGTTTGAGAATTTTTTTTAGAGTGCTAAAATAACATTAAATCAAAACAAAAACAATCTTGGCTTATAACCGGATTTTACTTATGAACCAGAGTTACGCCTTGTGGTAAAATGACTAACATTTCCCAGTAGTTTTACAGTTTACTAAAACCGTTATTTCCACCCAGAATATCGTTTTTTCAAATATCAATTTTTAAATAAACATTTTCTGAATCTTGACATAATTTATACACGCAAAACTAAAAATATGTTAATTTTAATGCTGTTAATTTTTCATGCATGTCTGTTGAAAATGTTTATTGAACCTTAAAATGTCAGAATTGGTAGCATTCGAAAAAAAAATTATTTTTCGGGTTCAAAAAACTGATTAATTTTACTGTAAAACCCTTCGTAAATGTTTACGAAAATTCATCAAATTAATGCTACTTAAAATGTTTTTACTACCGTTCAAATTGTAGAGTTATCAATTGAAAATAAAATACAATTATATTCAAATCAACGATATAACTTTGTATAAACAAAATGTTTTAAACATGAAATCAAACACATTGTTTTTATTAATAAAATAAACTTACTTCTTTCATGCACAGTTTTTTTTAATTAAATCTTATTGCAAAAAGATAATTAAGTACTTGAAAATGTGCAGAAAATCCTCATTTTGAGATTTCAATCTCATTTTCGTATACTATTATATTTTTTTACATAGTGAATATGTCAAACTATTTAAAATAATAATTGAATCACAATCATTTTATAATAAAAAATTTAAACTTACTACTACAATAATTTTCAAGATAGAACTTCCTCGATTGCATCGTAATTTTAAAAAAAATCTTCAGCGAATTCGTAACATTTTACACAAATTACAGTGCAGTGAGATAAATGAATTAAACAAAGTAATTATAATATTAAAAAGTAATTGCAACTGTGCCCAGAAAACATTACTGAAAATGAAAATGTTTCGGGGATATCATGTTTCATTTTACCAATAAAATTGAAAACTAATCCAAAACTTTAAAAAATGCAGCAGTGCCATAAAGTGAGTCGCATTATTAAAAGAAGGTAAGATATATAAATATTGATAAGAAATGCCCTTGTTGTAATTATATAATCGCGTTGTCAATAGGGCAAATAAATTGTAAAAAATAAAAATAATTCAGTCCCGCTCCCATACTTCTAATATCATTAAAAAATTAACATACGAAATAGGAGAGAGTTTAAAATACACCCAGATCTGTATTCAACCTCAAAATCGTTAATATGCTAGTTCGAAAAAATGACCTTATTAACACGTTTCTGTAGAAAGGATGCATACGTAGCGTCGCTTGGTCACTCATTTGACATTCCATTTTTAATCCAAAATTACGAATTCATATCCAAAATTTCGAAAGAAGAAACTTTATTTTTATATAATCACCAAATGTATGTCATTAAATAATGACAATAATAAGAAACCAGAAAACAAAGTTGATTTGCAAAAATAAAAACTTTACACACTTCAATATTATAGAAGCTTATTTGAAAAATTAAAATACAGCCTTAAACGTTTCAATATCTGCTTAATAGCCAAACCACCTAAGAAATTAAAGAATATCATTTGCAGTAAAATTGACCCAATTTAAATTTGAAAATTATTCAGGAGTATATGAAATACCTTTTATTAAAGAAGACGGATCCAAGAATTACTATATTGGCATGACCAGCAGAAAATTCAGTTGCAGAAAAAAGGAGCATATTAAGTATAATAGAAAAACAACAGACCTGGCAAGGTTATATGAAGAAGAAACCATCCAAATAAATTTCAATGAAAGTAAAATAATATTTACTCCAGTCTATACCAGGCCCTGACTATCGCACGGGCACCCGGGGCCCATGCCCTGGGCACGAAATTTCTGAGGGGCACGAAATTTTTCATAATTTCATCTAACTTTCCATTTATAGAAATCATAATTGTGCCAACATTTTTATTTCTTTTAGTACTTTTGTTTGCACTCAGTATCAGTTTGGTTTTCTCATTTAATATCAATATCATCATTAATAAGTAGCCTTCTTATTATTTTCTAGTAATTGGTGTACTGTATTTATCAAGTCATTCAATTTTATCATATTGCACATTTATTCGAAAAGTGAAACAACTGAAAAAATGTGATATTTGAGATATTAATACGATAAAATGACAAAAATATATCTCAATCTGTAGTTAAAAGCACATTTCAATAAATAGAAAAAAATATTTTATTTTTATTCCTGGAACCGTTTTTTTAATTTTCCGGAAAACATAATTTTTTGAGTTGACACTTTTCGAATAAGCATGCAATATGTAAAAAAAAAAACTAGTATCAGTAAATCAACCTATCTAAGGGGGCACGAAAAATTGAAAGTGCCCTGGGCACAAAAACTTGCTAGTCGGGCCCTGGTCTATACTATCCATCCATAATAAGAGAAACCATAGAGACAGTAACATGCAAAAATACAATATGTAACGATGCGGCATCTTTTAACTTACCGAAGGCTCGAGTGTTACAAATATGAAAATAAACAACCAAGTAAAAATAAAAGATAACGTGCGTAATTTTTAAAAAGTACATGAAAATTAAATAATAGCATTTCAAATAATTACTTCAAAGACCGCGCAATTAAGGAATATTCTCATTTGTTTTTGAAAATGGCTCGGAGTGAGGCGAAACATATCAACAATCTAATAAGTTATTTTACTGTATATTATGTTGTTAATTTACACTTTCAGCATTTAGAAGAAATATTACAAGGTGTTATTATTTATTATATTTTATACAAATATGCTATTAGTATTTTCTGGCGTGAATTCGGAATTTCTGAATAAGATAAAATTCCTTTCATTTTAAGGGGGTAGGGTACCTTTGAACACGTTGAAAAATCAAAAAATATTACTACGTTCCAAGCGTCAAAACTTGTGTAATAAGTCAAAAATAAAAATCAAACTTCATTTAAATATAAAGCTCATATTTAAATTTATATTAAAATATATATGTATACTTGTAAATTCATAAATAAATATCAAAATGATAAGTTTAAAAATATATATGATAAGAGAAAAAAAACGTAACACGTCTTGCGCGCAGTGTTACTAAAAAACTATGCATGGCAATCAAAAGAAATTTTCACCACATATTCATTTCTGTATTATCTACAACTTAAAACCAGAAAAAGGTAAAATTTCATTTTTTTTTTTTTTTTTTTTTTTTGTACTTTGAAAATATTTTTTAAAAATCGAAAAATTTCATTTTTTTAAATCATTAATTTTTTAATTTAGTCAATATTTTTTACAAATATTCTGGTTTTAGTATAAAGGTAACATTATTATGTATGTATTCTCACCAAAATTTCCTCTTTATATGCATATTTTCAGATTTTATCATGCGCGCAAGACGTGTTAGGTTTTTTTTTATTATTATTATCATATATATTTTTAAACTTATTATTTCAATATTTTTTTATGAATTTACAAGTATATATATATTTTTAAATATAAATTTAAATATGAGCTTTATATTTAAATAAAGTTTGATTTTTAGTTTTAACTTATTATACAAGTTTTGAAGCTTGGAACATAGTGATATTTTTTTTACTTTTTCGACGTGTTCAAAGGTATCCTACCCCCTTAACCCGGCAGTGAACGTGTTAATCATACAGGCATAAAAGTGGCTCATAGGAAAAAAAAAAAAAAAAGATTTTCACGCTATACAGTGGAAAATTCTTGTAATTTAATCCTATTTTAAGGAATATTTACACAAGTGAAGTATCCTCACTAATGGGCAAATAATATCGATACTTTAATTTCATTTTGAGACCATAGATTTCCCTCTTCTCTTATAGAAAAAAAAATCTCCATACTAAAACTTCTTCGTCGATGATACCTTTGTCCCAGTATTGAAAATATCTAAAAGTGTTTATATCGCTCACCTTGCACGCAATTAAAAAAAAAAAAATTCCAAAAAATTAATTTTTTCCATTATTGCGCTAATGGGTCTGTCTTAGGTGTGCCTTCAAGAAAACTGTCACAAGTGTAGTTATCCGGTAAACCGCTAGATTACGCTATATGTCATATTACCACCCAAGACGGGGGCGAATTGTGTGTGGAGATAAATTTACTCAATCCTTTCTATCTCCTTCATATATGTCTTTATTATTATGACATAAATTAGTTTGTTATGAACATATAAAAATCCCGAGATGATAAAGCCGAGATAAAAAAAAAAAAAATCCGTTACGGCTCGACCTACAGACACAGGTAGATTTCGAAGACGCAGACCGTGGGGCACCTGTTTATTGGGAATTGCAGAAGGACCTTTTTGCCATGATGTGGCAATTGGGACCACCCACTTCGAAATCTACATATGCCTGTAGGCGGAGCCAGCAGGGATTTTTCTGTTTTTAATTTGTTTTTTGCAGTAAGGGTTAGTCCTATACAAAACTTGTCAGTATAAAAGTTGTAGATAATATTAAGAAGATTTATAATAAATTTAAGCGGATTTGATATCTTGTGAATTGACGAAGTTTTTTTCTTCTTATTTTTGATGAAGTTCTTATAATTGACGAAGTTTTTTTCTACTATTTACCGCCCCCGCCTCCCTTGAGGCCATTTTTAATGATATCAAAAATCTGTCATACATAAATTTTTGGCCATTTTCCTAGAAGTAATAATAACTTTAAACAGATTCGATCTATAGCAAAATTAAGAAGTTATGGGTATTTCTTTTCTGATTTTACAAAAAAATTTGACTGAGATTTTATGCCCCTTGATTTTATGTATCAGTTTGGAAGATATTTGTTCAGAATTATGGAAGTTATCGTGTTCATAAAAAAGTTATATAGATAGATAAAGTTTTAAACTGGGGGTGGTTTTGGGTTTTAGGAGTCATGATCGGCGTAGATAGATCTGCAGAAATTTGTCAGAAATGCAAACATAGAGGAGAATGTAATAGGTAGTATTTCGTACGAAATCTACCTAAAAGAAAGGACAATTTACATAGTTCTTTTTTGGGATAGAATATTACGGCCCATTCATAGGCAAAAGAAGATTTGTATTTTCTTTTGCTGTAACATAAAACTATAGCATTTAGTTTTGCATGCAACTGTAAAAGCTTACATAAAAGCGGTAATCTCAATATTTAGGCCAAAAATCTCAGAGGAAAATTCGAATATTCATATGTCAAAATCTCGAAAAGAAATTTCATTCTGAATATTTGGATCGGACTCAGCAGGAAAATTTGAATACCAGAATTTATGCAACTATTGTATCACATTTGGGAAATTCTGCTTTAGACAAAGTTTTAAGATTCTTAGATTTAGATGTTTCTCTTGGATGTTCCTTACTAAAAATAAAATTTCTTGCATAAAAATTTTCAAAATGGATTGTTGTATTCGTTGTAGGACATCCCAAACACAGACATGCTGCTTAAATCAATTTTTTTATAATCCTATTAACTAACGGTTTACTGCGTCGGAATAAGCGTGTCATTTCCAATAAAAATGTATCTTTGAATTGAAATTTGAATGAAATACAGGGTCATGAAAAATCGAAGAGTGTGGGAAATAGGATTACAAATATCTCGGCAGCTCATTATTCGATCGACTTCATTCTTTATGCAAAATATGTTTTTTGTCATTTATATTCACTCCTTGAAACAAACAAATTCGAAAATTTTTGTAGACCTTTTATCAGAACGAATATTTCAGAAGTCCGAATTAAATAGTTCCGGATAATCGAGGTGACTGAAATTCAATGAGCTTCTTCCCATTATTACATACTAAGTACATACCAAATTTCAAGTGTCAATCTCAATTTGTTCGGGAGATAGTGTGTTTACAGACACACACAGACGATTTCTATAAATATATGTTTTTCGGAATCGCCAGTGTCTGAAACGTGTAAATCAGTCAAAAAAAAAATTTTTTTTTTCGATTTTCAAAACGATTACAAAACTTATCCTATACACGTCTCTGATGGGTAAGTAAAAAGAGATGAAAAAAAAAAATCCATCAATAACTCCGGCGTTTAGAATTATTGTGGATTAACCCCTTGAGAGGCACCGGTATATAATATATACCACTTTTAAATATATAACTTTGCCACCAGTATTATTAAATAAAAATATTTAGTATTGTTTTTAGCAGATTGAGAAGGTAAAAATTTATTATTTAAATTTACTGGTGACAAAACATCGCAAAATTTAGCATTTTTAGACTGCGTGCTTGCCCTCCAAGGGGTTAAAAAGTCCAGTGTTGCCAGGTGTCCCAATTTTTACGCAAGATATCCCGATTTTCAAGGCTTTCACAACACTTACCTCGAAATCGTATTGATGAGATTATGGCTTAAATATTGATATTAAAAGTTTCTCTCTGAATCATGTCTAAAATTGTGGGATTCAAATTTCCTCCCGAGATTTCTGCTCAAATATTGAAATTTCAAATTCCCAAAGAGATTTTAGCCTAAATATCTTGAAATTTGAATTTTCCTCGGAAATTTTAAATGAAAACAGATTCATTCGAATTCCCCACCACTCCCACACCAAAGATTTTGAACTAAACATTCAGTTCTTACCAAGATTTTGGCTTAAATTTTGATTTTGTTAAGATATCTTTTTATTAGTGAACTTCCTATAATATTTTATTTTAACAGCATAAATCTCCAATAAATCTACAGGATAAATAAAAAAAAAAATTTGCATGGAAATGTTCAGAAATAATTGAAATTTTTTTTTTATGAAACCATTTTTTTCGAGATTGCAATGGTATCTTCTTGTATTAGAAATATTAATTTTTTTAAGTTATGAATCTTGTTAAAACAAGTTATTTAAAACTAATAAGATTTTTAATAGAATCTTAACTTTCTATGGCAGTCGTTTTCAGATAATTTCCTTGAATTCATTTTAGTTGCAAAAATCTACAGCAAATTTTGTAAAATTTTTATAAAAAAAAATTACAGGAGAGATGGATACGATAAATTAACCAAAATAATTGCTATACTAAAAAATAACATAATTTACATTAGATTTGTTTTGAGAATTAAAGATTTTTGGAAATTTTAATCTCATTACGCTGTATTAAATACTTTAAAATAATGAATTTTATTAAAACAGTTGTTTAAAACTAATATTTGAATAACATTTTAAATAAAATCTTGAGAAGATGCAACTCATTTTCAGACAACTTCCTAGAATTCATTTTAATTTGAAAACTAACATTTTTATTAAATAATAAAAAAAAAAAATCAGGAAAGACACATAAGTAAATTGACTAAAATAATTACTATATTAAATAAGTATAATTTACCGCAATTTATTTTTGATAACTGGAAGCTCTGCGGATTTATCAATCCTGTTTCCCTCATACTAGATATATTTTTTAAGTTGTGAATCTTGTTAAAATATGTTGAAATTAATATTTGAATAAGATTTTAATGTAATCTAAACTACCTGCAATTTTTATTTTAAATAGCGAGCTTCCTCGAATTAATTTTAATTGCAAAATTATTTGGCCAATGCGAAATGATTTAAAAAACAGAATTTTTTAAAAGATAATTACAGGATGAAAATATAGTTCAGGTATTTCTAAATTATACGTGTTCGCGGCTCGCAAATGATCATCCAAATTAAATGGCAGGCCACACCATCCAGGGTGCAGCAAAAAATTCTATAAATACAGGTTTCTCATAATTAGGAACGTACAATAAAACTTCTATAATCCGTCAATCATGGGGCCATCCCGCTGGCGAATAATAGAAATCCCCATAACAAACGTCGGCGACCAACTAAGATTAAAATTTAGCACACGTCTTTACATTGTATAGATACAAATCAAGATTAACAAGCACGAAAAATCATGCATCATAACATAGATTATGAAAAATTTTCCAACACTAACGAAATACTGTTAAGATATTTCATTTTTGTTCGTTATGGCATTAAATAAATGGCATTTAATTTTCAGCAATTGGTATCCATTGCTGGTAATGTGTGTGAATCATTTCGTGCAGGCCTGTATATGATTTAAACACTTCCACATACACTAAAAATTAATACATATAAATTAGACGTATAAACATGTAAAAAATACAACGCAGTGAAAAATATTTTCAGCAATTGTTGTATACAGCCGGTAACCTGTGCGAATTATTTCGTGGAGGTCTGTATACATTGGAAGAAAAAACGGCAAAATATACAACAAAATGTTCTGTAAATTTATGAACCCAAATTGCCAGCATTATTTACTGTAAATTAACAGCAAAGTGTGTCTTAAAAACTTTTGTTTTTGGAATTTTACAGTAAAATCTTTGAAATTATTCTAATTTTATTGTACAAATGACTGTAATCATGCTAAATTTTACAGGAAAAAATGCTGGCAATTTGGGTGTATAAAATGACAGCAAATTTTGCCGTAATTTTTGAAGTTTTTTTACAGTGTATGATCTAGACACTTTGTATTACACTAGAAATTGGTTAAGTTTTAACATACATATCCAACAGTTTTGGCTCATAGTCTGCCCTGTAACGGAATACTTTTGAGTATCTCTGTAAATAAACTATAAATTCTAAGTATTTAATAATCTATAGAAAACGTAGTAGCGCACCTCAGTAATGTATACAAATTTCATTATGTTTGAAATGGTGTATCATTAAAATACACTGCAAATGATTCCCACCCCCCATAGATAATGTAATGGAATTATTTTGTGCCCCCCCCCCCCTGTAAATGAACAAAAATTGCTACTCATTGTACACTCTATAGAAAACATGTCATCCACCTCCGTGATCTATATCAATTTCAATGTGTTTGAGAAACTTTTACATAATTAAATTAAAATGACCTGTAAACGATTTTTCCCCATTGAGCGTAATGTAACGGAATACTTTTGAGTGTCCCTGTAAAATAACCATAGACGCTAAACATTTCATTTTCAATACCGAGCATGCTATACTAAACCTCAATAACATATCAAATACATGACAATCCGAGTATATTTCAGGGTTGTAGTGGGTAGCTGCCCGGGTGCCCGCCCGGGCTGGGTTTTTTACTACCCTAGCATTGTAGTGGCAAAAAGCAGCTAATTTTGTAAAAGCAGCTAATTAAAAATTCAAGCATTTTTCTAATGAAACTTTCAAGTTGTTTACCGTCAAATCTTGACGGGTATTATCTAGTAACTCTAATAAATCTAAACTTACTACAATAGTGATTTTCTACAGCGATGTCGATTTCATTTTAACTGAAAAAAATTCGGCGACTATTTCATAGCTAGTCTGATGTGTCAATTCCAGAAATCTTTTCTATCTCATACATGTTAATACTTCAAAATTCCCTATCACAGTATCTAAATTAAATAACAATTTATGCCCATCATCAGGATTCTAAAGTTATAGGCTCGTTGAATTGCGTGCATTTAAAAAGGAGGAATTTTGGCACCCACCCTCTTAGATGTCTGCAACAAAAATTCCCAACCCAAAGAGCATAAAAGCGACACCTGTTGGGCTGTATACACTCAAGCCTAATAAGGATCTATTTGAAAATGTAACAAAATATGAAGTTTGATTAAACCCAGTGCATTAGTTTTTAAGATATAGCTACAACGAAAATAGTGAAAAATGCAGCATAGCAGCGCCACCTGTTATATGATTTACACGAAAACCTAATCAGCACAAACTTATGTCAAGATCTAACAGAATATGAAGTTTGATGAAAATCCGTGCATTAGTTCTTGAGATAGAGAAATTACGGTAAACGTGAAAAATGTAGCACAGCAGCGCCATCTGTGGACGATTTCCACTAAAAACTAATCTTAACAATTTATAACAAGTCCTTTATAACAATACCTGAATCTAAAGTTTTATTAAATTCCGTGCAACCACAAATTTTTTTTTTCACATACTGACTCACATCAGACATTTTCTAAAAGCGGTCAAATCCGGTTCACGACCTTTTAAAACGTATAAATCCGTCGAAAGCCGGAATTAGAATCTTTTCACGAATCGAATTCTTTCTTCTTGTAAAGATAAAAGAAAATAAAAACTACTGGGAAGGCGGATAGATGAACTGAACGAAATAAATACTCTTTTACGACATTAAAAAAATAATTTGAAATCATTAAAAAAATATTAAAACGAAACCTTTCTGACGCATTTTATTTTTCTAAGAACGTGATCTCTTCAAATACATTTTTCTTTTAATCATCATCTACAATCCTATGACAAAAAAAAAAAGTTTTAAAAATTAAAAGAACATTTATTTAGAAATAAGTATAAAAGTGAAAAATAGTTTAAAAAAAAATACTCTTTTATCTAGGTCAGTGTTTATATCTAGGAAATTAAGCTTAAATCCATGATTGCTATTCAGGATTTTTCCAGAAATTTTCCTTTAGAATACATTAATTAGGCGTGGGCACCGAAATCTATTATTGAAAATTCACCTTTATTTTTTTGTTACACTTCGTAGAAAGCTTAAGAAAGTGAATTTATTAAAAAAATAATTTTTTCTCTTTAAGATATGGCAACAGGGAAAAAGGCATAATTCAAATTATCTATTCAGGATTTGTAAATTTTTTTCTCAGCGTGTAACCATCATTTAATATTAAGATAATTGATAAAATTGTGGGTATTTTTAAATATTCCATTTTTTATTGAAATATTTTAATTCATTACAAATCATTTTTGAAAATTTAAACGTTTCAAATATTTCGATTATATTTCATTCTGCTAAGAAAATATTTTTCTTTAATATACAATTAGATGGAAATTTTAAAAATTGAAAAATATTTTTCTTAAAAAATGTGTACTAATATAATAGAACTTGCTGGAGCAGTTTTAGGCCAGGTTTGCGGGTATTTGTGCTCGCGAAAAAGCTAGCTAGAAAGACGGCATATTCGTTCTTCAATTAGACGTAGGAATGCAATTATTATGCTAAAATAAAATTTTAAGTCAGCGTTAATTATTTTTGAAAACAAAAACATTTCAAAAATTTCAATTGCATTTCATTCTGCTGAGAAAATATTACTATCTTTCGTTTTAAAATATACAATTAGATGACAAAAGTTTTGAAAATAGAAAATATTTTTCTAAAAAATGTGAACTAATATAAAACTTGCTGGAGCAGTTTGAGGCCAGGTTTGTGGGTACTTGTGCTCGCGAAAAAGCTAGCTAGGAAGACGGCATATTCGTTCTTCAATTAGACGTAGGAATGCAATTATTATACTAAAAGAAAATTTTAAGTCACCGTTAATTATTTTTGAAAACTAAAACATGTCAAAAATTTCATTCTGCCAAGAAAATGTAACTATCTTTCTTTTTAAAATATACAATTAGATGACAAAAGTTTTGAAAATAGAAAATATTTTTCTAAAAAATGTGAACTAATATAAAACTTGCTGGAGCAGTTTGAGGCCAGGTTTGTGGGTATTTGAGCTCGAGAAAAACTAGCTAGAGAGACGCCATATTCGTTATTCAGAAAAGAAACAAGGAAAGTTCTTTAATTAGATGTGGGAATGTAATTAATGTACTAAACAAAAATTTAAATCACCGAAAATTATTTTGGAAAATTAAAACATTTCAAAAAATGTAATTACATTTTTCCTTCTGCTAAGAAAATGTTACTTTTTACTTTCTTCTATCTTTTCAAGAAGAAAGTATTGGATTCATGAAAATTTTCGACATCCGGTTTTCAACGGATTTACACGTTTTAGAAGGTCCTAAACACGATTTGACTGTTTTTAGAAAATGTCTGTCTGTGACAAAAATTTTGTGGGCGCTCTATCTCAAGAACTAATGTACGAAATTTAATAAAACTTCATATTCAGTTAGTCCCTGATATAAATGGGTGCTGATTAGTTTTTGGTGAAAATCGCCCGACACGTGGCGCTGCTATGCTGCATTTTTCGCGATTTCCGAAATAGCTCTAATCTCAAGAACTAAGGTACTCATTTTCATCAAACTTCAGATTAAGTTAGACCTTGACATAAATAGACACTGATTACGTTTTGGTGTAGATATCTCAAGAGGTGGCGCTGCTATACCCCTTTTTTCTTGATTTTTACGATAGCTATATCTCAAGAACGAATGCACTAAATTACATCAAACTTCAGATCAAGTTAGACGTTGACATAAATTGTTGCTGATTAGGTTTTGGTCTAAATCTCCCAACAGGTGGCACTGGTATGCTGCATTTTGCAGGATTTACATGATTTTAGCAATAGTCATATTTCTAGAACTAGTGCACAGAATTTAATAAAACTTTAGATTCAGTTAGACCTTTATATAAATTGGTGCTGATCCTTTTCAGTGTATGTGCAACCTGTGTAAGTTAGAAGAAAGTTTTGGGATTGACACATCCGACTAGTTTTATCTATAATAGAAGAAAGTATTGAAATTTAATTTTTTTTTACTTTCGGTTTTCGACGGATTTAAACGTTTTAGGAGTCAGAAATTCCGAAAAACGTGTTTCTACAAAATGTGTGTGTGTGTCGTATCATCGAAAAGTGTATGAAGTTACGCATAGAATTGAACCAAATTTTGCAGATGTATTTTTTTGACTGTGACCTGCAGGTCTCAGTTGAATTTGATGGCCATTCCGTAGGAAGGGAGCGCTGTGACAGCAATTTCTGTTCCATTTTCATTATTGTATCATCGAAAAGTGTATGAAGTTATGCATAGAATTGAACCAAATTTCATATGTTTTTTGGTTATGGCCAGCCGGTAACGGTTGAATTTGGGGCTATTCCGTCGGTAAAGGGCGCCCTGTTAGCGATTATTTTGCGACTTAATATTTTTCGTAGCGGTGCTGTACATTGGCTGCTCGTGTAGCGAAGGGTGCTTCTCATCCAAGTAACCCGGTGATTCGCAAGTAGCGGACGTAGTATGACGAAAATTATTGGATTTTATTGGCGCTGTTATAGCGAATTTTGAAGTGTACGAGATACACACGTAAGAGTCAAATTCATGAGATAGAAGAAAGTTTTTGGATTGGCATATCCAACTAGTTTTTATTTTATTGAATATGCAATTGGATGACAAAAATTTCGAAAATTGAAAAATATTTTTCTTTAAAAATGTGGGACCAATATAATAAAACTTGCTGGAAAAGTTTGAGGCCATCTTTGTGGATATTACAGCTCGCGAAAATCCTAGACGTCATACTAGTTATTCAGAAAAGAAACAAAAAAAGTACTTCAATTAGGTGTAGGAATCTAATTACTTAGATTATACTAAAAGAAAATTGTAATTGATCAAATTATTTTTTAAAACACTTCAGAAATTACATTTCATTCTGCTAAGAAAATGATTGTTTATTTTTTATTTTATTTAGGTTCCTACAGTTCCATTCAGAAGTTCTGAAAATTATATATTTTTCAAAAAGTGGTATGAATCATGGGCATCGGCAAAAATACACAAAAGGGAAAAATTTTGGAACAGTGTCAGAGACCAACAGGCAAAAACCCCCATCCCTCAATTTAGAACAATTTCTAGTAATCCGAATTCAAAATAAAGGTAATTACAACTTTTTTTGCAAGTGTGGTTTCAGGACGACTTATCTTGACCAAAAATTCTCAAAAATTCTCTCAGTGTATAATTATATTAAATCATTTGGAAAGAATAAATTTTCCTATATTTTTTCCAAAATCAAAGATAAAGAAAATTTACTTGATCTAATTTTAAAATGTAGACAGGGGAAATGCACCACCTGTTACATAGGCCCATGATTTGGACGTAAAAATAAAACTTGATGGAGCAGTTTGAGGCCCGGTAAGTGGATATAAGAGCTCACAAAAAAGCTAGACTAGAGAAACGCCATATTAATTATTCAGAAAAGGAACGAGGAAAGTTTTTCAATCAGATGTAAGGATGTTTTATTATACTAAAATGAAAATTTTAAATTCACCACAGGTTAAATCTATTTTAATACTTGGAAATTTTTCCATAGAAAATTTCTCACGCCTTGCATTCGTAATATTTCAAATTTTAATTGCTTAAAAGGCGTATTAGCCAACAGAGTGAAAAATTATCCAAGCCAGGATTCAAACCCGGGTCATCAGTATAGCGCACTGACGTTCTACCAACTGAACCACTTTGAACGATACACAATCCCAAGTTGGCAAGGCTACAAACGCAGCACAAGATGGATTATTTTTCCGTGAGCCACCAACACTGGGGCAAACACTTAAGTAAAGAGAATCCAGCATCGATAATTGAATAAATCTATTTTAATACTTGGAAAATTTTCCATAGAAATTTCTCTCGCCTTGCATTCATAATATTTCAAATTTTAATTGCTTAAAAGGCGTATAGCCAACATTGTGCTGCGTTTGTAGCCTTGCCAACATGTGATAGTGAGAAGTGCCAGGCTGGATATCGTTGCAAGTGGTTCAGTTGGTAGAACGTCAGTGCTCTATACTGATGACCTGGGTTCGAGTCCGGCTTGGATACTTTTCCACTATGTTGGCTATATGCCTTTTAAGCAATTAAAATTTGAAATATCACCACAAATTATTTTTAAAAATTAATACATTTAAAAAATTTCAATCGCATTTCATTCTGCCAAGAGAATGGTTATTTGATTATTTTCTTTTATTAGGTGTCTATAGTTCTATGCAAAATTTTTGAAAATTTAAAAATCTATCTTTAAAAAGTGGTAAGAATCATGAGCGCAGCAGAAAGAAATACAGGAAAGAAAAAGTGCCAGAGAACAAGAGGCAAACATTTCTCCCCCTCCTCCCACTTAGAAAAATTTCTAAGCATCTAAAAGCAAAATAAATATAAAACTACTCAGGCAACGGGGTCAGGGTAAAGTCCTGCACGGGTGTGGTTGTACCCGACCCGAACCCGCAAACTCCATTTGAAGTTAACCCGCAACCCGTCTCGAGCCCGGCAAAAAATAATTCATCGCCCGCAATCCGACCCGAACCTGAAATATTTCAGCCCGCAACGCGACCCGAACCCGCAATGAATAAATCATGTTTTAATGCTATTGTGCAAAGTAATATACAATTATATCTCCAATGCAAATTTTATATAGCAAAATGAACAAATCTATATTCTTTAAGTTTATTACATATTTTCAGAAATTAAAAAAAAAAAATTACTTGATTAAATTTCAAAATCTAGGGAGGGGCGATGGCCCACCTTTTACCGGCGCCTGTGGTATGAATATAGAAACAAAACTTGATGTAGCAGTTTGGGGCCCGGTTTGTGAATATTGGAGCTCACGAAAAAGCTGGACTAGAAAAACGCCACATTAGTTATTCAGAAAAGGAATGAGGAAATTTCTTTAATTACATGTAAAAATGTAATTTCTATGCTAAAAGAAAATTTTAATTCACCACAAAATATTTTTGAATATATGCATTTCAATTACATTTCATTCTACTAAGATAATGATTGTTTAAACATTCATTTCACATAGACAACTTTTGAAAATTTAAAAATATATTTTTCAAAAAGTGGTATGAATCATGGGCACTGGCAGAAAGAAATACAGGAAAGGGCAAGATTTCGAAACAATGTGTCATAGATCAAGAGGTAAACCTCGCCATCCTCCAATTTAGAACAATTTCTAAGTATCTGAAGACAAAACAACAAAATTAAAACTTTGCTTGCAAGGGGGGTTTCAGGGGGACACATCTTGACCGAAAACTCCTAGTTCACTTTTCTCTCAGTACTTAATTATATTAAGCCGCTTGAGAAGAATATATTAATATATTTTTTCCAAAATAAAAGCAAGAAAATTTACTTGAATAAATTTCAAAATATAGGGGAGTTAATGGACCACCTGTTACCGGAACCATAGCATGAAGGTAGAAAAAAATTAAACACTGTGGGGCTTGATTTGTGAATATTAAAGGTCACAAAAAAGCTAGATTAAAGAGATGTCACATGCCTAATTCAGAAAAAGAACGATGGAAATTCATTAATAAGTTGTAGGGATGTTTTATTTTATTATAATATAAAAGAAAAAAAAATAATTCACCACAAAATATTTTTAAAAATTAAAACATTTTAAAAATTTTAATCGCATTTAATTCTGCCAAAAGAATGACTTCATTTTTTCCCTTTTTATTAGGTTCCTATAATTCTATACAAAATTATTATTATTTTTTTTTTAAAGAAAGCGGTAGAAACTAGTGGTTGGGGGCCACCGTAACACTTACCCATCATGAATATGCATAATATAAAATATGAAAATAAAACATGTGTAAACTATTTGTAAAATGCGTTGCAATTCGAATAAAATCGTGGCTTGATGACGTCATAAACTTTGAATGCTCTATTACTGAATTGCGTAAGAGAAACATCCTTATAACCCCAAAATTGATAATCCTATTAACTAGCGGTTTACTGCGTCGGATTAAGAATCTCATTTCCAATTAAAACATATCTTTGAATTGAAATTTGATTGAAATACAGGGTCATGAAAAATCGAAGAGTGTGGTAAATAGGATTACAAATATCTCGGCAACTCATTATCCAATCGACTTCCTTTTTATGCAAAATTTATGTTTTTTTTTGTATTTTATAATCATTCCTTAAAAAACAATTTCGAATTTTTTTTACATACCTTTTATCAGAACGAATGTTTCGAGAGTCCGAAAAAAATAGTTCCGGATAATCGAGGTTGCTGAAATTCAATAAGCTTCTTCCTATTATTACATACTAAGTACACACCAAATTTCAAGTCTATCTCAATTTGTTCGGGATATAGAGCGTTTACAGACACACAGACACACACACACACACACAGAGAGATGGACGGCAATTTTTTTTTTCTAAAAATGTTTTTCGGAATCTCTAGTGTCTGAAACGTGTAAATCCGTCAATTTTTTTTCGATTTTCAAAACGATTACAAGAGTTGCCCTATACTACGTATGATGGGTAAGTAATAATTACAGGAAAGGAAAAGATTTTGAAACAGAGTGGCAGAGATCAAAAGGCTAACATCCTTCTCCTTTTTCTCCAAATTTAGAACAATTTCTAAGCATCTGAAAGCAAAATAAAACAGAATTAAAACTATTCTTGCAACAGGAGTTCAGGGCGACACATCCTGATTTAAAATTCTTAGTTCCGCTGTCTCTCACTGTTTAATTATATTAAGTCATTTTGGAAGAATAGATTTTTTTCCCCCAAAATCAAGGATGAAGAAAATTATTAAATTTCAAAATCTAGAGAGGAGCAATAAACCACCTATTACCAGCACCCATGATATGAACATACAAATAAAACTTGATGAAGCAGTTTGGGACCAAAGTTTGTGGATTATAAGATGTCATAAAAAAGGTTAGAGAGACGCCACATTCGTTAGTCAGAAAAAAGAACAAGGAAAGTTTTTTAATTAGATGTAGGTATATAATTACTATACTAAAAGAAATTTTTAATTCACCACAAATTATTTTAAAAACTAAAACATTTCAAAAGTTTCAATTTCATCTCATTCTGCCAAGAAAATGATTGTTTATTTTTTTCCTTTTATTATGTTCCTATACTTCTATACAATTTTTTTTAAATTTAAAAAATATATATTTTTTAAAGTGGTATGAACCATGAGAGTGGGAGAAAGAAATACAGGAAAAGATTTTGAAACAGAGGGTCAGGGATCAAAAAGCAACCCCCCCCTACCCCCCCCAATTTAGAACAATTTCTTAACATTTGGAAGTTAAACAACAGACAAAATTAAAAATTTTTTGCACGGGTTGTTCAGGAGGAATACATCCTGACCAGAAATTCCTAGTTCCTTTTCTCTCACTGTTTAATTATATTAAATCATTCGATAGGAATATTTTATTATATATTTTTATAAAATCAAAAGAAAGAAAATTTAAATAATTAAATATCAGGGAAAATATTCTCTCCCTTTCTGGATTAAATCTAGAGAGGGGCAATGGCCCACCTTTAACCGGCACCTACGATTTGAACATAAAATAAAAACTTCATAAAGCAGTTTGTGTCAGATTTGTGGATATTAGAGCTCACACAAAAGCTAGATTAGAGAAATGCCACATTCGTTATTCAGAATAGGAACAAGGAAAGTTTTTCAATTAGATGTAGGGCAGCACTACACCGATAATCAAGATGTTATAGTTAAGAAAAAAAAAACGAGCTAACAGACATCATGACGCGAGCGAATGGCTAAATTCTAGGTTACGGCCATTGACAGAGGGAGAAGCTACCTGGCGAGCAAGATGTTCTGCGAAGAACTTGGGGCAGCCAAGGGTGATAAAAAAAAAAATGGATCACTGCATATTCGCACATTACTACAGTGACGAAATATGTGTTTGTGAAAGTGATGGTCTGATTTTTAAATAATGAATAGTGTTTTAAGGAACACAAACCGTGACTAATTTTTTAAAATGATTATAAAATTTTGGGTAAATATCGTATATTAAAATAATTTACACCTCGTTTTTCTCACGCCTTACTTTTGAAATACATTTTCATAGAAAAAAAATATTAATTTCACATGAATTATACAGGCAATTTAAAACAGTGAAATAAAGTCCATGTTAAACGTTTGTGGTGTAGCCTTAGAGGTGCCAAGCTCCTACTAATATTCTGTAATATGTGGATTAATTTGATCCAGTTAACAACGTTTTGAACCAGAAAATTTATTGGATGAATATTTATTTCATTTCAGGTTTCTACATGGAATTTATTTAATTTCATTCCCTAAAAAAAAATTCTGGTGCAAAATGTATTAAACCTGGGTCAAATTAACGCACATATTACGGAAGATTAGTGGGAGCTCGGAAATTCTGTAGTCTAAATAAATAAGAAATTGTGATGAAATATTTGCATCTGGATAAATATAACCAGAAGTTTAAATACGCCATTCTAATAAGACTCAATGAATAGTGTTTAAAAAAAAAATTAAACAGAGCTTTTTGAGCGATTATCAAATTTTGTGAAAGTACCCGTTTTTTGGAATAAATTTTCGAAAGACACGTCAATTGTAACCTATGATTATTATTATTTTTTTAAACAGAAATCGATTTCTAGAAAATCTTAAATAAGCAAATCTAAAATTATAACTCATTCCGTTAAAATTTTTTTAGTTAACACTTAAAAAACTGACTACAGTGCAACTTGTTTTTGGAACTATCACAAATGACAACATTAAAGATGTGAGTATAAAACAACACGAAATTTTACTGGATGGTGTATACAAATTAAAAATTTTATACATACAATAAAATTAAAAATATCGACGTTTCGACCACCATCCATGGTCATCCTCAGGAAAATTTCATAAAATCATAAAAAAAATTTCCTGAGGAGGACCATAGATGGTGGTCGAAACGTCGATATTTTTAATTTATGTATAAAATTTTAAATTTGTATACACCATTCAGTAAAATTTGTGATGTTTTATACTCACATCTTTAATGTTGTAATATTTCATGGTGAAATTGTCCAGCATTTATATTTATATTATCACAAATGAGTAACATTAGGAGTTCTAAAATTTATACTTTCATAATTCCTAAACTACTTGACCGAATGACTTCTCCTTTGGTATTCTAAGGTGAAATTTACCGATTAAGCCAAATATGATGTCAAAATTAAGAGTTCGTATTGAAATTTTCAGTTTAATAATTTCAGTATGAAGACAACACCCTATGCCTATTTTTTTTTTGTAATCATAAAAAAATACAATTTTCAGTGGAATGGGTGTTTTTTTCTTTTTTCTGCGGCAATTTAGAGATTATAACGTCTGGGATGCTCTCTTTTAGGTAGATTTCGTAAGAAATACTACCTATTGCATTCTCCCCTAAGTTGGAATTTTTGAAAATTTTTGCAGATCTTCGCCGATCATGACTCCCAGAACCCAAAAACACACCCCCAGTTCAAAACTTTATATATATCTATGTCACTTTTTTATGGACACGATAACTCCAATAATTCTGCACAAATCTTTTCCAAACTAATACATAAAATCAAGGGGCATAAAATCTCGGTCAAGTTCGTTAATGGGCAAAATCGAACCAAGGTGAGGGGAAATGGGGGGTCTTTTTATGAAGACAGAAAAAACGCCATAATTTCTGAATTAAGATATGTATCGAATCCGTTTAAAGTTATTATTACTTCTGGGAAAAGGGCCGAAAATCTATGCATGGCAAATTTTTGATATCATTAAAAATGGCCCCAAGGGGGGGGGGAAGGGGGTTTTCGAAGAAAAAAATTCATAACTTCGTCAGTTCACAAGATATCAAATCCGCTTAAATTTATTATAAATCCTCTTAATACTATCTAAAACTTTTGTATTGACAAGTTTTTTATAGGACCAACCATTATAGCAAAAAAAAAAATTAAAAACAAATCCCTGCTGGCTCCGCCTGCAAACAAGTTAGGTTTTGAAGTGGGCGGTTCATCGGTTCCGCATCATGGCGAAAAGGTAATTTCTTCCTAATTCCCAACAAACAGGTGCCCCACGGTCTGCGTCTTCGAAATCTGCATGTGCCTGTAGGCCGAGCCGTCAGGGATTTTTTTTTTTTAACACTTTCCAACATAGCTGAAAAGTATTTATGAATTCGGTTTGTCTGTCTAATTGCCATGCAGTTGATATGTTATTGAGGTTTACTATGAAATGTTTGGTATTGAAAATGAAATGTAGTTCATTTGCAGGCACACTCAAAAGAATTCAGTTACATTACGGTCTATGGGGAAATAATCGTTTGCGGTGTATTTAATGATGTTACAAAATTTCAAACATATTGAAATTGATATACATCACTGAGGTGCACTACAAGAGACTTACTATAGAATACGATGGGCATAGCATTCATCGTTCATTTACAAAGACGCACAAAAGAATACGGTTACAGCTAGAAGTGCGTTTTTAGTTGTGGTGGGAATCTTAAATTTAATTATTTTTTACATATTACTTGATGTGTATAAATGCTATAGATCATATACAGGGCAGCATAAAAGATATCGGTTTACTGACGGAAATTGCCGATTTGGATTTTTAACACTTTCTAACCTAGTTGAAAAGTGTTTATGACTTCGGTTTGTCTGGCCGTCTGGCCGTGATCCAACTCCCGTAAATATTCTCGGATTGCCTTGCAATTTTTATATGTTATTGTCGGTTATCTATAGCATGTTCCCTATTTCAACTGAAGTGTGTAGCACTTATAGTTTGTTTACAGGGACACTCAAAATAATTCCGTTACATTACGGTCTATGGGGAAAAATCATTTGCGGTTTATTTTAATGATGTTACACAATTTCAAACACATTGTAATTGATATATCAGGAAGGTGCATTACAAGAAGCTTAATATGGAATAGGGTGTGCATAGCACTTATAGTTACTTTACAGGGACACTCAAAAGAATTCAGTTATATTACGTCTATGGAGAAAAATCGTTTGCGGTTTAATTAAATAATGTTTCACTATTTTAAACGCATTGAAATTTATATGTATCACTAAGATGCATTACAAGAGGCTTAATACAGAATATTGTGTGTATAACAGTCATCGTCCATTTACAGGGACACACAAAAGAATTCTCTACTGTCTGTTAACAATAATTCCTGGAAGTGCGTTTTAAGTTGCTGAACGCGATTTTAAATTTAACTCACTTTTTGTCTATTACTTGGTGTGTATAAATACTGTAGATCCTATACAGGGCAGCACAAAAGTTCGCGAACACATTTCCGTTTATTGACAGAAACTCCAGAAGCAGAATTTTAAACTGTATGCTACGCGTTTCCTAACTGAACTAAAAATTAGCATCCTATGTAGTATATATACAAATCTATAGATCATATATAGGGCTGAATATATATATCACTGAGGTGCACTACAAAAGGCTTACTATAGAATAGGTTGGGCATAACATTCATCGTTCATTTGCAAAGACGCACAAAATAATACGGTTACAGCTGCGGTTACGATACGGTTACGATATGGAAGAATAATAGCTGAAAGTGCGTTTGTAGTTGTGGGAGTTTTTAAATTTAACCATTTTTTACATATTACTATGTATGTGTATAAATGCTATAGATCCTATACAGGGCAGCACAAAAGATATCGAATACATTTCAGTTTATTGACAGAAATTGCCGATTTGGATTTTTTTTAGCTGTACTAGGCGTTTCCTAACTGAACTAAATATCTAACTGTATACTATGTAGTGCATATTCAAACCGATAGATCATATACAGGGATGCAGAAAAGAATTCGGATATTTTACCTGCTGTTGACGACAATTACTGAAATTGGGTTTTCAAATTTGTTATGCGCTTTCCAGACGTTTAGCCCTTGGGTAAGGTCTCCCCACCTAGTTGAACTTGTCTTCTTACACGTCAACTTTCACCTTATTAATCAGTAAAGTTGTGTGAGAGTATTCTGGAAGTGTTAGAAAGTGTTTCATAATCTATGCTTGACGCATGATTTTTCGTTTTTAACACTTTCCAACCTAGTTGAAAAGTGTTTAGGACTTCGGTTCGTCTGGCCGTATGGCCGTCTTCCCATGCTCTTACTCCCGTAAATATGCTCGGATTGCCCTGCAATTTTTATATGTTATTGTCGTTATCTATAGCATGTTCCCTATTTCAACTGAAGTGTGTAGCACTTATAGTTTGTTTACAGGGACACTCAAAAGAATTCCGTTGCATTACGGTCTATGGGGAAAAATCATTTGCGGTTTATTTTAATGATGTTACACAATTTTAAACACATTGTAATTGATATGCGTCACTAAGGCGCATTACAAGAAGCTTAATATGAAATAGGGTGTGCATAGCACTTATAGTTACTTTACAGGGACAGTCAAAAGAATTCCGTTACATTAAGTCTATGGAGAAAAATAGTTTGCGGTTTAATTAAATAATGTTTCACTATTTTAAACGCATTGAAATTTATATATATCACTAAGGTACATTACAATGCATTACAAGAGACTTACTACAGAATAGTGTGTATAGCAGTCATCGTTCATTGACAGGGACACACAAAAGAATTATCTACTGTCTGTTAACAATAATTCCTGGAAGTGCGTTTTAAGTTGCTGAACGCGATTTTAAATTTAACTCGCTTTTTGTCTATCACTTGGTGTATATAAATTCTGTAGATCCTATTCAGGGCAGCACAAAAGTTTGCGAACACATTTCCGTTTATTGACAGAAACTCCAGAAGGAGAATTTTAAACTGTGAAGCGTTTCCTAACTAAACTAAAATTTTGCATCCTATGTAGTATATATACAAATATATCTATCATATACAGGGCTGAATAAATTCGGATATTTTTCCGAATATTGCATATGTTGGAAATTCCTGAAATTACGTTTTAGGTAGATTTCGTAAGAAATACTACCTATTACATTCTCACCTAAGTTGGAAATTTTGAAAAATTTTTGCAGATCTACGCCGATCATGACTCCCAGAACCCAAAACCACCCCCAGTTCAAAAGTTTATCTATCTATCTATGTCACTTTTTTCTGACCACGATAACTGGAAAAATTCTGCATAAATCTCTTCCAAACGGATACATAAAATCAAGGGTCATAAAATCTCGGTCAAGTTCGTTAATGGGCAAAATCGAACCAAGGGGGGGAAATGGGGGGGGGGCTTCTTGTGAAAACAGAAAAACCCTCATAATTTCTTTATTATTATACGTATCGAATCCGTTTAAAGTTATTACTTCTAGGAAAAGGGCCGAAAATTTATGTATGACAGATTTTTGATATCATTAAAAATGGCCCCAAGGGGGGGGGGGGGGAAGGGGGGTTTTAGAAGAAAAAAAAATCATAGCTTCGTCAATTCACAAGATATCAAATCCGCGTAAATTTATTATTAATCCTCTTAGTATTATCTAAAACTTTTATATTGACAAGTTTTTTATAGGACCAACCGTTATAGCAAAAAAAAAAAAAAAAAATTAAAAAAAAAAAAATCCCTGCCGGCTCCGCCTGCAAACAAGTTATTTTTCGAAGTAGGCGGTTCCAACTCCCGCATCTTTTCGAAACTAATACATAAAATCAAGGGGCATAAAATCTCGGTCAAGTTCGTTAATGGGCAAAATCGAACCAAGGGGGGGGGGGGGTGCTTTTTGTGAAAATAGAAAAAAAAACCATAATTTCTTAATTATGATACGTATCGATTCCGTTTAAACTTATTATTTTTTCTAGGAACAGGACCAAAAACTTATGTATGACAGATTTTTTATATAATTAAAAATTGGCTTAAGGGGGGGGAAGGGGGGTTTTAGAAGAAAAAAATTCATAAGATTTCAAATCCGCTTAAATTTATTATAAATCCTCTTAATATTATCTAAAACTTTTATATTGACATGTTTTTTATAGGACCAACTCTTATAGGGGAAAAAAAAATCCTTGCTGGCTCCGCCTGCAAACAAGTTTGGTTTCGAAGTAGGCGGTTCCAACTGCAGCATCATCGCAAAAAGGTCATTTCTTCCGCAATTCCCGACAAACA
The DNA here is from genome assembly GCA_963931845.1 of Maratus michaelseni. Taxonomy (NCBI): domain Eukaryota; kingdom Metazoa; phylum Arthropoda; class Arachnida; order Araneae; family Salticidae; genus Maratus; species Maratus michaelseni. The sequence continues at coordinate 174,552,054 of OZ007597.1, read as the reverse complement.
GGCGCCCCACGGTCTGCGTCTTCGAAATCTACCTGTGCCTGTAGGCCGAGCCGTCAGGGATTTTTTTAAATATGTTATGCATTTTCCAAATTGTTTACTTAGATGTTATCTCTCAGATTATTAAACGGTAATGATTTGTAAAATTATTTTGGAAGGTGTTACATAATCTATGCTTGACGCATGATTTTTCGTTCTTGTTTCTTTTGTTGGGGGGGGGGGGGGGAGGAGGAGAAAAACTGTACATAATTGTGTGTTTGAAAGGGAAAATGATTCGCCTATGAAGATAGTTAAATTCAAAAGAGTACATGGTTATAAAAAGATCGACGACCCCTGTATTGAGCGGCAGTTATTGGTCTTGGAGAGAGTTTGTAAAACACTTTCGGTTGAGGATGAATTTATATTACTCAGTTGATTTTTATTTTTCTACATCGTTGATTCTATTACGTAATAAAATTTTGTATTGAGGATAGATTTAGACTGACTTGCTTATGTTTTTTTTTTTCTGCATTACTGATCATGTGATTTAGTAATACTTCCTCTTCAAGAATGATCTACATTTACCAGTGTTCGATTATTTTAGTAAAAACACACACTGTGGCTATATCCTAAACTTTCTTCCATATTATTATATTGTAATATGTCAATTTAAATGGGGAAATTATACGCCAAATATTTTGAATAACAACTGTCATGATGTAATTAGTTATCACATATTAATTATCCCAATTAAAATCTCCCCTTTTACAGATATATTTAAACTTAGTTTCCTTTTTAAAAATGTTATTTTCTTCATATTTTTACGGTATAATTCCTTTTAAATTTCACCAGTTCTTTTCATCCATAAAAGTAAAACAAAAAACAACTTTTTTATCAACAGTGCAATTGCACACTTTTCTGTCCGTTAACGAATAAATAAGAAAATCCTGTACCATATGCTTTTCCTTCCCGCATTAATCTATACTTTCATTTTGCTCACAACTGTAGCCTATACAAGTAATTATTTCAACCATAATTATGTATTTTGTTTACGTTAAAAAGGGGTCTGCACCATACTTGGTCTCGTAAGATACACATATTCCCAGCGTCCAGCACTTGGCATTGTAATATGTACGTTAAAATTTCAGCTGTGCCAATTAATAAATTGCTTGGCCTGATTGGAATTCAAAAATTTACATTAAATGCGTTATCTATTAAATTATAATGTAGTGTAGAGGTTCCATTTTTAACCTGGTACATCGCATTTGAAATACAAATAACCATATCAACGGCAATTGCATGATTCAATAGATGAAACGCAGATCAACATTCCGTTATTTTTGACGGGCGTTATATACTAGTATTTTTTATAAAAAGCAAAGTAGTACGAACATTTTTGAGGGATTTATTCTAATTAACTATTGTGATTTGGGACTGTTCAGATTACAGTAATCATTTTCAACAGAACTCAATACTTTTGGTCCCGAATATTTATTTAATTTTAGGAAGAAATTATTTTTAGGGTTAGAAAAATTAAAATTAGATAATTAAAAGACAAAAATTAAATTAATGTCGTTACTACATGGAGATTAGAGATGAGACATGCTCGGATAGAGACCGGGCCCGTAACGGGTTCGGGCTCAAAGTGAAAATGTTATTTGCAAATTTAAAAAAAGGATAAAAAACTTGCTATTTAAGAAAAAAGAATGCAGTCTAAGTTTCTTAAAGTGTTCTACAATCCTTTAAAAATCCATTAAAGCCGTGGATATATCCTTTGCCCATCACCGTTTACTGTTGAAAGTCTTTTTCCAGAATTACTGGAAAACAGAATTTGTCTGTCTTAGTTATACAATGATATTTTAAAAGAATAAGCATTGTGACTTTTGCCGATTTCTGCTAGTAGTTGAGTATAAATAAAAAAAAATTGCTATTATAAAAAAAAATTAGGTTATATGAAAAGCAAGAAAGTTTCCATGGAGGCGTATTTATTAGTATTAATAGTTATTACTATGTATAAAAAAAATTCTTAAATGAGAAAATTAATCATAAAATAACTTTTTAAATGTTATTTAAAAATTTTCAACTGCGTATTTTCGGGTATCGGACGGGCTGTGAATTTGCATCGTCGTCTCGGACTTCGAAAAAAAGAGGCCGAACTCGTCTCTAATACAGATAAAATTAGTTGAAAAGACCAAGTAATAATAAATGGGAAAACATGCCCATTTTATTAGGACGCCAGACACGGAAGGGTTAGAGATGTCTAAACAATAAAATCCATTTAAATATGGGAGAAAAGCATAAAATAAGATAGTCTGTCAAAAATAGAAATCATATATCACATATATTTTAATCTTCAAACTGTCACCGAAAAAAAACAACAACAATAGAAATAGCCATTCCTCTGAGAATTGACTCTTTTTCAATTTATACACCTAAAAATTAAACTTAGAGAGTTGTCTTCATACTTTCATATTGAAATTTCACTTAACTGACATTTTTCAATACAAAAATCTAATTTTGACATCCTATGTCTTTTTCGGTAAATTTTACTGTTGAATTCCTAACGGGAAGTCGTTCAATTATGTAGTTTAGGAATTAAAGGTTTAAAATTTGGATCTCCTTATGTTAAATCCACTTACACACATTGCAATCTGTTATGCAATGATTGCATTTTTTTTTTTAAATGTAACTCAATACTTCTTTAGGTGGAATTTTGTATGTGGAATTATTAGCTGTAATTTTGGATTCGAATATTTGAAGCTTCTAGAAATCCTTATATTTCTGTTAAAAAACTCATAGGTTTGTATACACAATTCGTAATTTTTTTTAAAGTTTAATTTCGATAAACTGTATATTTAATTAATTTTCGAAAAAAACATGAATTATAACTTATGAAACTTTTAACAGAAATTGATTTCTAAAAGCTTCAACTATACACAAATCCAAAATTACAGCTTATTCCGCTAAGTAGTTTTATAATTAAAAAAAAAAAAAAAAAAAAGCTGCACATTTTAATCTGTTTTGCAACGATTACAAATTAATTTAACATTAGGAGTTCCAAGCTTTAAAACCTTCACCATTTCTAAACTACTTAACCGAATGACTTTCCGTATCGTATCCCATGCTATGTTGTAAAAAAAATACCGAAAAAGTGAAATATGATGTCAAATTTAGATGTTTGTATTGAAAATTGCAGAGTTTGGTACAATTTCAGTATAAAGACGACCCTCTGAGCTTATTGCTTTAACATAAATTGAAAAAGACAATTCCCAGTCGAATGAGTATTTCAGTTTTCATCTGTAAGAATTTAGAGATTAAAATGTGTGGAGTGTTCTCTTTTTTTCTTTTTTCTTGGCAAACTTGACTGCAACACCAGCGGGTAGATTGAGCATGTTGATTTTAAAGATTAATTAAAAAAAAAAAAGAGTTACACGTTGTTTTCAATAACGGACATTTTAAAAATTTAACGTAAAATTACTTTAATTAAATGTGATGTAATTAAAGGAGCCATCCTATTATTATGTCACACAATTTTAATGGCCTTTGTGTCCCACCCCTCCCTTATGTGACAGGTTATCACATTCGAATGATAGATACCCCGCGAGTTGTATTAACATTTAAACAGTCCCAGTGCCACAATATACACCTTAAATAGTCCCAGTGCCACAATATACACCTTAAATAGTCCCAGTGCCACAATATACACCTTAAATAGTCCCAGTGCCACAATATACACCTTAAATAGTTCCAGTGCCACAATATACACCTTAAATAGTTCCAGTATCACAATACACACATTAAATAGTCCCAGTACCACAATATACACAGCATGGCACAGGTCGAATGCTGAACATATATTGCGTCAAAATGCAATTTATTATTTTTATCGCTAAAAGGCATATATTTTCAGGTTTCCCTGTTCTTATATTTAACGTAAGCTTCTTAGAATTTTTCCTTATTTATTATTCCCCCTTCTCTTCAATAAATAAATGAAACCTTCAATAAACATTCTGCGAAACAAATAATTTTTCTTTGCTCTATATGTACGTCATATTTTGGCAAGCCACCGTCCACTGAATTCTAGGCCTAGGCGCTGACGCAAAAATGGTGGCTGTTGTAGGTGGACTTTTTTTTTTTAGCGTTTGTACGGTCCCTTGAATTTGAATACCTATACTTTCTAAAAGTTTTCTCGGCTTTACTTTTTCCTAAGATTAAGTATGCCAAAGAAAACTTTTGAAAAATATTGTTGTTAATTCAGGAGACCGTACAAACGCTTAAAAAAATCCGCCTACGATAGCCGCCATTTGTGTCAGCGCGCAGGCTAATATTCAGGGGGCGGTGGGCAAGATTCCAATATTTTAAAAAAGCATTGGAACTACAGTACTGCATGACTCGGGTTATACCTGATCCCAACCCGAAATTTCTGTATAAATTCAGCTGGAAATCCGACCCAAACCCAACAAAAAAATTTTGTCAATCACATATGTCAACGAATAACCGACCCAAACCTGAAATATTCAAACACGAATCATCCGAATCCAAAGAGACAGAAAATTAATGCTTATTTTTTATTACAATATTGGTAAAATAGCCTGCTATTATATATCTAACAATTTTATCTTTTTTGTATAAAAATGAATAAATAGTATACACTTATTAATATTCAAATAGTTTTTTTAATGAAAAATATTCAGGACTTTTCCCCCGAAAAAGTGAAAACCCAATCCAAAACCGACCCTCAACGAAACTAATTAACGTCAACCCAACCTAAACAGACCTGAACAGGCAGTGACGTCAACAAATAATTACCCGAACGAGAAATATTCAAACCCGAATCCAAAGAGACAGAAAAATTAATGCTCATTTTATTACAATATTGGAAAAATAGCCTGCAATTATATATTTATCAATTTTATCTTTTTTGTAAAAAAAAAAAAAAAAAAAATAGTATACACTTATTAATATTCAAATAATTGAAAAATATTCAGGATTTTTTACCCGAAAAAGTGAAAACCCAAACCGATCCTCAACGAAACTAATTAGCATCAACCCAACCTAACCCGACCCGAACAGTTCGTGTAAAATCGGGTGACCCGATATAGCTCTAATTCGAACAAAATACTCTAAATTTAACTAACATAATAACCCCCCTTTAAAAGATATTTGCTTATTTACTTGCTTCCTTATAAATAATTCGAATGAGTGAAATTCCAAATAAATACTATTTATTTATTTTAAACAGCTTTTAACAACATGCACAAAATAACTTTCTGCACAAAGCTTCACTTTTAACCGAAACATAAAGCAACAACAACCAAAACCACTACCAGATATTTCCTTCCTTTTAAATAAAGAACAGTATTGGAAATGATAAAATGGAACATCATATTTTCATACAGGAAGTAACAACATGCACAGAAAATGAAAACTGCATTATTTTAGGAACTCGTTCAAGCATGTAATTTAGGTTGTGATGCATGTATTGAGGGTTGAACACAGAGAAAGCAGTATGTGATTTAGAGGAAATGCATGTTATACGAGGATAAACGACTTGATACCGCGATTTACTGCGTTGTAATGACCAACAGATGAAAATATTTATGTATAATGGAATCGTATATTCTCTTTGTAAAGTTGACTCTCAACTTAACTCTTACTGTTCATAAGAGCAGTGCGAGCCCTGTATACAGTCTTGCTCTTAAAAAATGATATATCCACAGTTAATTACTTATAATGAAACATGGTATTAGATTTGAAATTGTGCCTTCTTTTAGAGTAAAAATTTTATAAAGGATCAGTTACATGTTTATTTTGATATAAATTTTCCAATATTAACACCCTACACTGTTAAAAATTTGCAGCAAACTGTCCAGTCATTTAACCGTTTTTGTCGAAAACTGTTACATAACAGTAATTTAACTATATTCTGATCATAAAATGAGTAATAATACGGTCAGAATATAGTTAAATTACGGTTATGTAACCGTTTTCTATGCAAAAACGGTCAAATAGCTAGACAGTTTACTGCAAATTTTTAACAGTGTAATATGTTATAAAACTATGTCATTTTTATGTTACCTAATAAACAAAATTTGATGGATCTACAATCAAATAGAAAAAAAAGAAATATATATATATATATAAAATTAAGATCGCATACGGGAAAAATTACTTTTTCGTTTAAACAATATACAATTATGTATCATAAGTTGTGATGTATGGTATTGAGGGATAAACAGAGAAAACTGCATGCGATTTAGAGGAAATGCATGTTACACGAGGATAAACGACTTAATACCGCGATTTACTGCGTTGTAATGACCAACAGATGAAAATATTTATGCATTATGGAATCGTATATTCTCTTTGTAAAGGTGACTCTCAACTTAACTCGCACTGTTCATAAGAACAGTGCGAGCCCTGTATACAGTCCTGATTTTAAAAAATGATGTGTGTGACTTTTAGAGAGTAACAAATTTGAAAGTGAAATTATTTAGATAACGTTTTACTTTTTTTTTTATTGCTATTAAAGGACACATACATAATCATTTTGTAGTGACACCTTTAGTCTAAAGTAATATATATATATATTTAAATAGTAAAGTCGTTACGTATGTGACTCAGAAAAATCACACACGTAACAACGACTTTACTATTTCAAAAATGTTAATACTTTAGACGTGCCACTACAAAAAATTTCTATATGTATCCTGTAATAGCAATAAAAAATTAAAACGTTATCTAAATAATTTCACTTCCAAATGTGTCTCAATTTGCAAAAAAACAAACACTAAAAATCGCACACGTAACGGTGGAATCGCCCAAACACGTTATTAAATTTGAAATTGCGCCTTCTTTTAGAGTAAATATTTTATTATCATAAAGGATCAGTTACATATATTTCATTTAAATGCTAAAAGGTGTAAATTAACAACATATTATACAGTAAAATAACTTATTAGGTTGCTGACATGTTTCGGCTCACTCCAAGCCATTTTCAAAAACAAATGAAAATATTCTATAACTGCACGATCTTTGAAGTTATTTTTTGAAATGCTATCATTTAATTTTCATGTTTTTTTTTGAAAAATTACGCACGTTATCTTTTATTTTTACTTGGTTGTTTATTTTCATATTTGTAATCATGGAGTATCTCGAGACACAATATCGGTAAGTTAAAAGGTACTGCATCGTTACATATTGTATTTTTGCGTGTTACTTGAAGACTTGTTAACTTGCTGAGCCGAAACATGTCAACAACCTAATAAAATTTATTTTAATGCATAATATGTTGTTAATTTACACCTTTTAGCATTTACAAAAAATATATTATTACAAGGTGTTATAATTTATTATATTGTGGTATAAGGATCAGTTACACCTTTATTTTGATATCAATTTTCCAATAATAACACCCTAATATGTTATAAAACTATTTGCCATTTTTTCAATTACCTAATAAACAAAATTTGATGATTCTACAAATAGAAAACAAGAACGAAAACTCATGCGTCAAGCATAGATTATGAAACACTTTCCAACACAGCCAGAAAACTGTAACGAAACTTCACCGTTAAATAAGGGGAAAGAAGATAAGTAAGTAAACAGTTTAGAAAACACATAACGCCACAGTTTTCGAAATTACCTTCCAGTGTCAAAAAAGTAGTCGAATTATTTTGTGCAACCCTGTATATGATCAATAGATGTGGATATATAGTATGATAAAATTTAGTTCAGTTAGAATAATCACATTTAGCAATTTTCGCCAATCGATGCAAATGCACTCGAAATCTTTTGTACAGCCCTGTATATTATCTGAAGACTTTTGTGCACACCACCTATTAAGATAAAAGGCAACTTAAAACTCATTTGCAGCAATTACCAAACGTAAACGACAATGAATTTTGTTTTTCGTAACCCTGTATATGAATTTATTTATATTCTACAAACTTCTATTAGTCTACTAAGTATAGTTCAGCAGGAAAATGCGTAAACAATTAAAAACTACCCTTAAGCAATTCACTCCATAGTCTGTAGTACTTACGAATTTCCTTGTGTAGCCCTGTATATGGTCAACCGAGTTTATAAACACACACATACTATGAAAAAAAAAAGTTAAAAATGCAAACCAAAGGTGAAAACGCACTTATCACACATACTAAATATCGCACATGTACTGTAACCAATATATTTTGTGTGCCTCTGTAAATAAACGCAATGCATACAAGAGAGCAATTAATAGTGCACCTCAGTAATGCATATAACTTTCATTATGTTTGAAATAGTGAAATATCACTAAATTACACTGCAGACGATTTTTCCACATATAACGATGTGTAAAAGAATTCTTTTGTTTGACTCTGTAAATGAATAATAAAGGCTTTGCACCCCATATTCTACAAAAAGCATGTTTTAATGCGCATCATAGTTATACATCAATTTCATTGTTTTAAATAACGTAGCGTCATCAAAATGCGCTTGAACCGATTATTCCCCATTGACTGTAATGTAACGGAATACTTTTGACTGTCCCACTGTTCTCTATTGAAAATTAATTGAAAAATTTAAAAGATGTGTTCACCTATTCTGGGTTTTGTTTTCGTCTCATGTTTGCCGCAGGATAGTGTTCTCATGAAGATCAATCTTGTGCTACGTTTGCAGCCTTGCCGAAATATGTAAGTAAGAGATGCCAAGCAGGGTGCCGTCCTCGTAGCTCAATGGTAGCGCATAGGAGCGTTATTCTAAGGGTCCGGGCTTGATTCCCGGCTTGGACATTTTTCACTCATTCTGTCAGCTATCCGCGTTAGCAATGTGTAAATTAATGTATTCAATGCTCAATAATTTAATGCCATAATTTCACTATTGAAAATTAATTGAAAAATTAATTTGAAAGATGTGTTCACCTATTCTGGGCTTTGTTTTCGTCTCATGTTTGCCACAGGATTGTGTTCTCATGAAGACATTTCTATCTTGTGCTGCGTTTGCAATCTTGCTGACATATGCAAGAGGTATGCCAAGCTGGTTGTCGTCCTCGCAGCTCAATGATAGCATATTTAAGCGTTATTCTAAGGGTCCGGGCTCGATTCCCGGCTTGGACATTTTTCACTCATTCTGTCAGCTATCCGCGTTAGCAATGTGTAAATTCATGTATTCAATGCTCAATAATTTAATGGCGTAATTTCACTGTTGAAAATTGAAAAATTAAAAAATATATATACATATAAAGTTTTTTAAGGAGTTTTGTTCCTTTTAAACTCACTGAAAATCAACCAAAAACATTCAGAGTTTGAATTAGTGTATCTTCAAAATGTATAAACATAAAATTTTGACAATTGATTAAACAGATTGGGCTTTTTAATATACTACCATTAGAAACTGACTAGTGTTTTATAAAATTTATATATTGTTGAAATTTATTTTGTTATTTACTCCGTAAGGCATCGCGAGCATGATATGTTGAGAATATATGAATGGATTGTTATTAAATTTGATATAGATAATAAGCATATGCTAATTTTTAAATGGTCAACTTCTAGGTCAAAATTATTTCATGGCCATATAAAAAAATAAAAATCTTCCATTTTTTAATGAATAAAAATTGTCATAACTAAAAATCTTATCACTGTAAAAAAGTAGTTACTTAAAAGTAGATCATTTTAAACACACCCATGTGCTTATTATCTATATCAAATTTCATAACGATCCATTCATACGTTCTCCAGATATCATGCGTGCAATGACTTACGGAGTAAAAAAAGAGCTATTTTAATTTTAACTATACACAAATTTTGTAAAAGACTAGTCAGTTTATAATGGTAGTACATTAAAAAGCCCAATATGATTAATCAGTAGTCAAAATTTCATGTTTATACATGAAAAGGTTTTTATGATACACTAATTCAAACATTGAATATTTTTCTTGATTTTCGTCGTGTTAAAAAGGTACAAGACCCCTTAAAAAATAAAGTTTATTAAAAGCAAGTGTAAATGTAGTATGGAGTGAAAGTGCACAAGTGTAATTTTCACATAAGAAATATTGCAACAAACTGGTGACACTCTTTCATTTGATCTCCAAGGGATTACACACATAAAATGTACGAAATATCCAAAATTCGAATCCACCAAAACTCGCATATTGAACCAAATCAAGGAACTTTAATACAATGGACAATACCAAAAGAACAATACAGTTATCTTCAATAGTAGCGTGTTTTATGCTAAAAAATAATTATTTCATAGAACAAAGTTACATACCACTTTCAGAATTTCACCTACTAGGGTTTAGATTGTTTTTACGCAGTTAAGAAAATATAATTTGTTTCACTGCTTTAAACACGTCATTGTTATTTGCTAATTGCTAGTAACCAAGTAACAAACAAATCTTCCAAATTACAATTTCTTCTGGATAATTTAAAATCAATAGCTTGTAACTGCATTTTTCTGATGATTGTCCTATCACAGCACAAAAGCGTTGGCGTTACGTACTTACATAGTAAACGCATGGGATAGTCGCAAATAAAGATCTTCGAATCATCTAAAAATTAGTTTTTTGTTATATAATAATATATATAATATAACAATGCTTTGAATAGGATTTTCAAGGGGAATGAATAAGATTGAATTAAACAATATTTTCGATTATCCAAGTTCGAATTAACTAATTCCCTGCCACAATAACTTTATATTTATTATATATATATATATATATATATATATATATATATATATATATATATATATATATATATAAAATACTTAAAAGCACTTAGCAAGTAAAGTCATGTAACATTTTTCTAAACATTCAAAAACTATATCAGTTTTTTTATATAAAAAATTGTGACCGGAAACTAAAATTTAATTAGTTAAATCATATATTCTAGGTTTCAATAAAAATGCCATTGTTTATTCAAATATTTATATTCATAAAAAATAAATAAAATGGGATACTTTAGGTAAATGATGCGCTTTTGCACCATCAGCAGAGAATGGGTCAAAAAGTGCAGACTATATTAATAATAGACTTATTTAAAATAGATTATAAATTTAGATTTTAATCTTTGTAACTAAAACTGATTTTCATCAATACATTGTGAAAGAACTGATGTAAACTTTAAGTTTTCATTCTAATAAATAATTATAAAAACCTATAATTTCAGATTTTTTTCTAAATTATTTGAAAATTGCGACTGAAAACCAAACAAATTTAATAAGTTAAATCGAACTTTCTATCTTTAAATAAAAATGTTTTTGATCCAAATATTTTCATAAAAAAAAATAAATAAAATAGCTAAACGATGCGCCTTCGCAGTATCAGCAGAGAATGGGTCAAAAAGAGTCAACTGTACAATCATATATATTATTTCTGTTGTCAGCATCCCTTTTTCTAAGCAAATACGAAACACAGAACGATGAATGAGATACCATATGAAAGGATTTTGAACACAGTCTTCTCATATAGTACAACTCACACTTCGTTAAAACATGTTTTTGCATAATCGCAAAATAAGATCACTAAATATAATTAAAATCTAGAGAAATGTTTAAGTGATACAAAAAGAAACAATAAAAGGCTTATAAAAAAAACCTTTTAATGATCAACATACGTTTCAACGTTCATACGGCGCGAATATTTTGTTTATCGTTATATTTCTTGAAAATGGCGCCGTATGAGCGTTGAAACGTATGTTGATCATTAAAAGGTTTTTTTTTTTATAAGCCTTTTGTTGTTTCTTTTTGTATCACTTAAGCATTTGTCTAGATTTTAAGCTGTTTTTGATTAAAAATTGCAATTAATTAAAAATCAAATTGGCATTGTTTTCATAAATGAAATGAATGAAAGATTTTCCTCAAATTGGTGTTGCCACAAAAATAAAATACCGCATTATAGGATGCTCAACAATGATTATAAAAAAAATTAAATAGTACAAAAAAGATAAAGTGGGATTTCTCAGCACGTGTTTATTTTATATTTATGGTTAAAAAGTGAATTTGAAATGTCTAGAAGAAAAATACACCATCCATCGATCGATCGAAGCAGCGTATTTCACGTGTTGAATAAACTGCATCCTTTGTTATAATGCATTAAATTATATTTTAAATGCATTCAATTTATTTTTCTTTGTTTCATGTTTTTCAAAAAGCAGATGACGTCATATTCTAATGCAGTTAAATTACGATTGTTAATATTTTTTCTCGCGCGTGCCTTTTGTTATCTTCAATCGTTTTTTACTGTAAGTTTGATGGAATAAATGAGACGCTATTCTGACTTGACTAATGTTGTTTGCAGATATTTTAGTCCTTAATTTTCCTTTAGAAGTTTAAATCTGCCGCTAAAAAATATTAGATATTGCAAAAAATTATTAGACTACAGTGCGAAATTCCCGCACGAGTCAACCGGTAGCTTATAAATTTTGATTTTAACTTTTGCAAAACTTAGTTTTTATAAGTATATTGTGAACTAAATCAGAAATTTTCCTTGTGTGTGATAAATGATAAACAAAACCTATACTTTCACAGCTTTTTTTTTTTTTTTTTTTTGGGCAATAGGAAATTGCGACTGGAAATCAAACAAATTTAATTAGTTAAAACAAACATTCTAATGTTTTCAATAAAAATATTCTAGATCGAAACATTTATTTTCATAAAAAAGAAATAAAATACTTAAGTAAATTATGCGTTTTCGCACCATCACCAGAGAATGGATCAAAAATAATCGACTGTATAATAATTTAATAAATTTTGATTTTGATCTTGGGAACTAAAATTAGTTTTCAAAAGCACATTGTGAAAAAACGGAACAAACTCATAAAATTTTCTTGCGTGATAAATGATAAACAAAACCTATGATATAACAGTTTTTTTTTTTTATATATATATAAATTTTACTGGAAACAAAACAAATTTAAATAGTTAAAACAAATTCTGATTTTTAATAAAAATACCGGGTGGTTATAATATAAGTATCTCTATTTCGAGCTGTCTCTAGCTTGAAGGAATAAGCCGAATAAAACCAAAATCAGTACACTTACTATTCGAGAAAGGGGAAGAATGGAACAATAAATAAATTAAAAAAAATTCATAATCGCCGACAGATGGTGCTTTTGAGGGTGAAATGTAATGTGTAATATTGTGTACCGTGGAGGTGTCGCAAACCTCAATGACTTAAAAGATCGCATATTATGAGATATACAAAAGATGCATAACATGTGCAAAACATCATTCTTGATGCGTTACTTCCCGCAGTTGTGCACCGCCTGGATTGTGTCCTCCAGCACAATGGCCATGTGGAACCTGAACTTGATCGGCAGCCCCATGCGAAATTCACTGACATTTTTCAATAAATTACGTATGCCATCCGGTTTTACGCCTTAATTCTTTGTTCTTGAAATACACATCACATTTCACACTCAAAAGCGCCATCTGTCGGCGATTATTGCAATTATTTTTTTTATTGTTCCATTCTTCTCTCCCCTTCTCGAATAGAAAGTGTACCGATTTTGGTTCATTCGGGTTATTCCTTCAAGCTACAGACAGTTCCAAATAGAGATACTTAAATTATAAGCACCCGTACTGTTGATGCAAACATTTTCGTAAAATAAATAAAAATACTTGGTAAAATGATGCGCTTTCATACCATCAGCAGAGAATAAGTCAAAAAGTATTGACTGTATAATAGTTTATAAATTTCCATTTTAATATTTGCAAGTAAAAATAATTTTTATAAGCGAATTGTAGAAGAAGTAGTGTAAATCTAAAAATTTCCCGCTGTTAAATGTTAATCCAAAAAAATAAATCTCGCAGGTTTTTTTTTTTTTTTTTTTTTTTTTTTTTTTTTTTTTTTTTAATAAAAAATTGTGACTGGACACCAAACAAATTTAATTAAATCAGACATTTTAGTTTTCAATAAAAGTGTTGTTGATCCAAACATTTACTTTCATAAAAAAATAAATAAAATACTTTGGTAAATGATGCGCTTTCGCACCATCAACGAAGAATGGGTCAAAAAGTATTGACTGTATAATAGTTTATAAATTTCAATTTTAATTTTAGCAAGTAAAAATAATTTTGACAAGCAAATTGTAGAAGAACTAATGTAAATCTAAAATTTTCCTGCTGATAAATGCTAATCAAAAACATAATCTAGCCAGTTTTTTTAAAATAAAAAATTGTGACTAGACACCAAACAAATTTAATTAAATCAGTTCTAGTTTTCAATAAAAAGTTGTTTATCCAAACATTTATTCTCATAAAAAAAAAAAAAAAAAAAATAAAAAAAATCTTAGGTAAAATAGCGCTTTCGCATCATCAACAAAGAATGGGTCAAAAAGTGTTGATTGTATAATAATTTATCAATTTAAATCTTTGCAATTAAAATTAATTTTCATCAACGCATTATGAGAAAACTGATGTAAAACTTCAAGTTTTCCCTCTTATAAATGGATTATCAAAATCTATAATTTCAGTTTTTTAAATTAAAAATTGACTGGAAATAAAACATATTTAATTAGTTAAAACGAATATTCCAGTTTTCAGTAAAAATACAGGGTGGTCCAAGATTATTGAGCGCATTTCATGTTGTTAAAAAAAAAAAAAAAAAAAAAAAAAATGAGGTACGTACATGTTTAATGTTTTCTTGGAAAGACAATTTAAATCAGTTTTACACAACATTTTAAACATTAAATAAGTTTCACATAAGCCGGTAGATGGCGATTAGTATTACTATGGCAAAGTTATTAAAGCAGTATATACAAACTATTCGAAAAGATTTCTAAAAATCAGTGGCAGCAAAATAAATTATGATTTTATAATTTTTTCATTAAATCTGGAAAATATATTGATTTCTCAGTTTTAAAAAGATAAAGAATGCTTTCATGAATAATGGGCAACTCGAAAGAAGTTGTTGTACCTTTTTGTTCATGGTTGTGTTGTCCTTTAAAACTGTTTTAAATTGTCTTTCCAAGAAAACTATAAACATGTTTGTATCTTATTTTGTTGTTTTTTTCATTTCAAATATGAAATGCTACACCACTTTGTATTGTTTATCCAAATAATTGTCAAGAAAAAAAATCTCAGGAATATGATGCGCATTTGTACTATCAGCAGAGAAAAGTATGAACAGAGTATGGGTCAAAAAGTGTACACGGTATCGTTCATGAAATTTCAATTTAATCTTTGTAACTAAAAATAATTTTCATAAGCGTATTGTGGAAGAACTAATGTAAATCTTAAATTTTCGTTCTGATAAATGATTATCAAAAACCAAAATTTCAGTTTATTAAAAATTTAGACCGGATACTAAACAAATTTAATTAGTTACAACAATCATTCTAGTTTTCAATAAAAATATTATTCATCCAAAGATTTATTTTCATAAAAAATAAATAGTATATAAAAATAACTAGGGAAATTGTGTGTTTCGCCCGATCAACAGAATATGGGTCAAAAAGAGTAGATTGTATAATAGTTTAAGAATTTCAATTTTCTTCTTTGCAACTAAAAATTCATTTCATAAGCTGATTGTGGAAGAACTGAAGACATTTTCCTTCTGATAAATGCTAATAAAAAATATAATTTCACATTTTTTAAATAAAATAATTGACTGGAAATCAAACAAATTGAATTACATAAAGCAAACATTCTAGTTTTTGATAAAAATATTGTTGATTCTTACATTAATTTTCATTACAGAAAAAAAAAATCTTAGGAAAATTTTGCGCTTTTGTACCATCAGCAAAGAATGAGCCAAAATGAGTTGATTGGAATTTATAAACTGTTATACAACTTTAATCTTTGCAACTAAAAATTTTCAAAAACGTATTGAAGAACTAATCTGAAAATAATAATTCTTTGCACTACTCATTTTCAGAGACCTATATTTAAAAACACATAAACAAGCAGTTGTACATGTCTAAAAGTCTTAAAAATACTTTTAAAACTACACATAACTAGTCAATCTGTTAATTTATCTGTTGATTTAAACAATCTAGTCATTTTGCTTTTTTTCTAATAACATATGGCGAAACATAACATATGAAAAAACAAAACAAAATGGGGTTGACTGACGAAGCAGAAAACATAACAACAGTGACTGAAGATGCCTGGAGAACGACAGGTGAAAATATTTTTATTGTTTTACAATTTTTAACGCAGATTGACTAGTTTTGTGTAGTTTTAAAAGTATTTTTAAGACTTTTAGGAATGTACAACTGCTTCTTTATGAGTTTGAAAATAAAATAATGCCCGTGAGAATAAATAGTGCAAAGTATTATGTTAAAAATGACATTATGAACAACCATAGATAAAAAACTAATCTGAAAAATTTCCTTATGATAAATGTTTGCACCCAAAGATCTCATAAACACATCTGACTAAGTGTTGCCAAGGCTGTAGACGAATGTTAAGTTGAAAGAAATTTTAGGAGTATCTGCTTAAAATGTAAATATTAAACAGTTAAAAGACCTCATGCCAACTCTATAATTGGAAATTACACAGAGATTTAATAAAGAGAAATAAATGAAGGTTATTAAACGCGAGACAAAATTAACAGCCTTGAAGTGAAAGTGCATAAGTGCTGTTTGATAGAAAGTTTCTATCGTGGTATAAATAGAAAAAGTTATTTTAAACCTTGAGAATATTAATTACATTGATTGTTGAGGTGATAAAAAGGTTCTTAAAATCATTGTTATTCCACGGACGTCAGATGAAAGTTCGCAGCTATATGCTTTTAATAGATAAATACAATTTTGATGTCTGTAAACTTGAAAGGAAAGGCATATCGAATATTAGATTATAAGATACTTTCATTATTTGTATATTTCATTATTTGTATAAATGAAAGACAATAACAGAAATATTACAATGACAGTACAATAACATCTGCAAGAATAAACTTAGACAATCGGGGTCACCACATTTCTTTGTAGCTATATGAATTTGATAAATTATCAAGTTCCTACTGAAATAGATTAGAATCTAATAAGTTGCATCTCAATTCTTTAATTTCATAAAAATTAAAAAAGAAGGAAAGGCTCAGCTTGCTTAAATTTGTGTATTTTGTTTTAGAATATCAATCAACACCATGCAACCTAGTTACACATTAACGGAAAGATATTGCAAAAAACCTCCGAAATCTATTTTGAAGAAATTAGCTTATAAACAAATGAATCAAAGATTCGCATTCTCAAATTAGGAAGACTTCAGAACCTTAATTTTTTAAAAGATCAAAACCAGACCTAAGCATAAAATACTGTTTTTCATTCTTTCAAAAACTGCAAAACTCGATGTTCAACCTTATAGTCACACATTAACGGGAAAATATTAAACAACTTTTGAAATCTATTCTTAAAAAATTAAAGTTTATAAATAAATGAATCAAAGATTCGCGGTATCATACGAGGAAAATAGACTTTAAAATCTCAATTTTTGAAAGCATGAATACATAATTAAGCATAAAATACTATTTTTCTGTTTTTCATTATTTCAAAAATTGTAAGTCTCAAATTTCAAGCAATAGTCACATATTAATGGGACGATATTGTAAAGAAAAAACTTTTGAAATCCATTTTGAAGAAATTAGTTTATAAATATATAATCAAAGATTAATGTTGTCGGATAACGAAAGACTTTAGAACCTTAATTTTTGAAACTGTCAAAATAGATTAATTATAAAATACTGTCGTCCTGTTTATTTTTTCAAAAATTGCAAAACTCAATTTTCAACGTATAGTCGCACATTAACGGGAAAATATTAAACAACTTTTGAAATTAATTCTTAATAAATTAAAGTTTATAAATAAATGAATCAAAGATTCGCGGTGTCATATAGATGAAAATAGATTTTAGAATCTCAATTTTTGAAAGCATGATTACATAATTAAGCATAAAATAATGTCTTTCTGTTTTCCATTATTTCAAAAATTGCAAAGCTCAATTTTCAACCAATAGTCACACATTAATGAGAAGATATTATAAAGAAAAAATGTTTGAAATCCATTTTGAAGAAATTAGTTTATAAATAAATCAGAGCTGCCAAAGTCTCCGGCTTTTTGGATACCAGTATTTTAATACAGAAAATGCTGTTTTATGTAATCGCAGCATTCTGCGATTTAAAATAACATTTTTTCTAAGATTATACTGGTATGGAAAAAGCCGGAGACTTGGCAACTCTGAATAAATGAATCAAAGATTCGCGTTGTCAGATGACGAAAGACTTTAGAATCTTAATTTTTGAAACCATCAAAACAGAATCATAAAATACTGTCGTCCTGTTTATTCTTTCAAAAATTGCAAAACTCAAATTTTAACCTATAGTCACACATTAACGGGGAAATATTAAAAAACTTTTGAAATGCATTTTGAAGAAATTAAGTATAAATAGATAAAGCAAAGATTCCCATTGTCAGACGAGGAAAATAGACTTTGGAATCTCAGTTTTTGAAAGCATGAATACATAATTAAGCATAAAATACTGTGTTTCTGTTTTTCATTATTTCAAAAATTGCAAAGCTCAAATTTCAACCAATAGTCTCACATTAACGGGAAGATATTAAAAAAAAAAAAGACTTTTGAAATCCATTTTGAAGAAATTATAGTTTATAAATAAATGAATCAAAGATTCGCGTTGTCAGATGGGGAAGACTTTAGAACCTTAATTTCTGAAAGCATCAAAACAGAAAATACTGTTGTTTTTTTTCTTTTTCATTCTTTCAAAATGTGCAAAAATCTCAATTTTTAACCTATAGTCACACATTAACGAGAAAATATTAAGTTTTTGAAATCCATTTTGAAAAAAAATTATAGTTTATAAATAAATGAAAGATTCGCGGTGTCAGACAAGGAAAATAGACGAATCTCAATTTTAGAATCTCAATTTAACAACAATTGAAAACAGAATTAATCATAAAATACTGTTCTTCTGTTTTTCATTCTTTCAAAAATTGCGATTTTTTTTTTTTAACCACTAGTCACACATCTCAGGCAAGATATTGAAAAAATAAATCGCTTCTTGGAATCCATTTTGAAGAAATTACAATTAATAGCATTATACAATATCTAGAACTAAGAATAATTGCCGACCATTAATCAGGCAGATGAAAGAGGAAAATACAGCAGTTTTTCTTCTTTTATTTAACAAGGAAAAATAACATTGACAAACAACACTGAAATGCAAGTTTGCAACAAGGTTTGAATGAGTTACCATCCATGCGTTCTAAGAATAGAGCCGAAAAGAAAGAAGGGAAAATAACAGTTACAAAAAGACAACTTTGCGGACAATGCTTCAATAGCATTTGGAATTCTTTTTATTAAAAATTACATTCAAGAAAGAATGCGTAGGTGTGACGAATTTCAAATGAGACATTGACTCGGAAATGCGATACAAAAGCTATGGTATTGATAGGAAAAAATTTATTTATCCAAAAATGTAATATGCATGTACAGTCGCGGCCAAGAAACAAAAACAAAAAGAAATCACTTTAGGTAGATTTCCTAAGAAATACTACCTATTACATTCTCCCCTACGTTGGAATTTTTGAAAAATTTTTGCAGATCTACGCCGATTATGACTCCCAGAACCCAAAACCACACCCAGTTCAATACATTATCTATGTCCATTTTTTAATGGACACTATAACTTCAATAACTCTGCACAAATCTCTCCCAAACTGATGCATAAAATCAAGGAGCATAAAAAGTCGGTCAAGTTCGTTAATGAGCAAAAACGAACCAAGTGTGTGTGTGTGTGGGGGGGGGGGGCTTTTTGTGAAAACAGAAAAAAATCCATAATTTCTTAATTATGATACGTATCGAATCCGTTTAAAGTTATTATTACTTCTAGAAAAAGGGCCGAAAATTTATGTATGACAGACTTTTGATACCATTAAAAATTGGCCCACAACAAATCCGCTTAAATTTATTATCAATCCTCTTAATAATATCTAAAACTTTTATATTGACAAGCTTTTTATAGGACCAAACCTTATAACAGCAAAAAAAAAAAAAAAAAATTAAAAAAAAAAAATCCCTGCCGGCTCCACCTGTAAACAAATTAGATTTCGAAGTGGGTGGTCCCAACAGTGGCTTCAGACAAGGTAATTTCTTCCGCAATTCCCAACAAATAGGCGCCCCACGGTCTGCGCCTTCGAAATCTACATGTGCCTGTAGGCCGAGCCGTCACGGATTTATTTTAAATTGGATCTGTATTTCTAAAACTAACGGTTTATCAAATAGCTATAAGGTCAATGATAAGAAGAGATACCATTATAAACATGCAATATAAATAAAAATAAACCTTTTATAAAAAATTCAATGTTTATCTTAAAAATCACACCGTACTTCTACGACTGCAATTCATGCAACTCCGAAAAACATCCAAAAATTTTTGGATTCGCATATTTGAAACTTCTAGTAATCTATTTCTATTAAATAAATTGTGTTTGTGTTTCCTCAGTATCTATTTATAAATAAATCAGTTTTCAGTTGTCAACTGAAGCGAGTATTGTAGAAAAGTAAAATAATTAACAACAACAGCTGAACAACATTCATTGCAATTGTAATATTAGAAGTGGTAAAGCAAAGGCATTTTAAATCTACACTGTTGTCTAGAAATTAAGGGGCAATGACCGGACGCTTTCGCTTTTTACATGGTTTGTGGAATATCTAACCGAAATTCTTGATGAATTGTCCCTGAAATTCGAGGATTTCAACCACATATTTGACTTTAAGAACAGTAGAAACAGTACACTTCAATAAAACTAGTAAATCTGCAGATCAGGAGCCTCAACGTCAACTCTGCAAGTCTTTTTTTTTTTAATCTCATTTTTGATATCATTTAACATCGTACAATCCGCAATTATTATTTTGTCAATTGCATGCATATTTATTAGCACATAAAATTCTTCGAATGTTCCAGAAATAAGAATCATTAAATTAAACACGGTTTTATACAATGATACTATGAAATTCTGATGAATTTCTTATTCTTTTAATTTTTTAAAATAAATAGTTATTCATCCCCCCCCCCCCGTAGTTTCATTAAATTTACATTCGTTTTGATTAAAAAAAAGATATTTCACTAAATAGTGCGAGTTCCTTGAATTTTATTATTTTACACTCTTTGAAATATTGTTGCTAAGCAACGCATAAATTAAAGTGGTAAGTAAAAAAAAAAAAAAAAAAAAAAAAAAAAAAAAAAAAAAATTAAAAATTGTAAAAAACATGAAAGTAAAATGTTTATATTTCCCGAACACATGCAAAAACATTTTCAACTATTTTAAGCAATTAATTTCTAAATTCTATTAAATTTATCGGCAAAATTTTAAAACTATTGGAAATCCATATAGAAAATTTAGCATTCATAATTTTACGTCTAAATCCATTATGCAAATATTCCATTTTCATTTCAGGTAAAAATAAAAATTGAAAAATCGTCTGCATCCCCATAGGAAAGCATTATGACCTAAAAAGAAATGTTCTATATTTTCCGAACGAATGAACCAAATGTAACTAAGAACTATACAGCTAATTTCGGGTACCTCACCAACATACTCACCAAAAAACAACCTACTCGAACGTATTTTACGACAGTTATCACGGAACAGACTGACAGACAGAAGCCAAAAACTTTTCACGTCTCTACAGTGAGCCTTCATTGACGTTTCGGCAAAAATATTGAATATTTGATGAGAAATTATTTCATACAAATGCCCATAACTGCGCATGCGCGAACTATATCAAAGAATTCTTTTTCCATGATTTGGTAGTCAGTTCCATAGAGAAAGACAAGACACAAGTTCTATCTCATATAACAAAACCAGTCAAATATAGTGAAAACACAGCAAGATACCAGCAATACATTGAGCTAATTGACAAACTAGGGAAGAAATATCTTAAATAGTACAATGGGATTTCCTCCTCGAATTTGTCAATTAGCTAGCTCACTGAATTGCTGGTATCTTTCTGAGTTTTCACGATATTTGACTTTTTTTTTTTTTTTTTTTTTTTTTTTTTTTTTTTTTTTAAATATGAGTTACTCTATATCTATAGAATTGAAAGCCAAATCGTGAAAAATAATCTTTGGTACAGTTCGCGCATGTGTTAGTTATAAATTATTTCATACAAATGCCCATATCTCAAACATTAAAAATCTTTTAATTGCAGTATACTGTTTCTACTGTTCTTGAAGTCAAACATGTGCTTTACATCCTCGAATTTCAAGGACAATGTCAAGAATTTCAGTAGATATTCGACAAACCGTGTAGAAAAGCGACAGTGTCCGGCCACTGCCCCTTAATATTTGGACAGCAGTGTATTAATTTAACATGTTTAGGTTCTCGTAGAGATAGAGCTGAAACTGCTCTTAGATGGACAATAAATGAAAGCATTTCTGAAACAACTAGCTGTATTTAAATATAGACTTCAATATTGTATCGCATACTGACCACCAATACATTAACACCTCTTTGCGAATAGAGAGAGAGTCTAAATTACTTTATACAAAAACACATGATTTATTAGCTGTAATTATTTATCAAGTCAATTTGAATTATCATAAATACCTTTCATATTTATGAATATGTGCGTACATTTAACTTCTACATACATGTTTGGCATAACGTATTATTAATACATATATTCTTTTGTTTTACTTACCCATCATACGTAGTATAGGTTAAGTCATGTGATCGTTTTAAAAACCGAAAAAGAAATGTTGTCGATTTACACGTTTCAGACACTGGAGATTCCGAAAAACATTTTTAGAAAAAAAAAAAATGCCGTCCGCCTGTCTGTATGCCTGTAAATGCTCTATCTCCCGAACAAATTGAGATGGAGACTTGAAATTTGGTATGTACTTAGTATGTAATAATGAGAAGAAGCTTACTGAATTTCAGTAACCTCGATTATCCGAAACTATTTTTTTCGGACTCTCGAAATATTCGTTCTGATAAAAGATGAAAATTTTCGAAATTGTTCATTTTAAGGAGTGAATATAAAATACAATAAAAAACAAATTATAAAGAACGAAGTCAATCGGGTAATTAGTTAATCCTATTTTCCACACTCTTCGACTTTTCATGACCCTGCATTTCATTCAAATTTCAATTCAAAGATATATTTTAATTGGAAATGAGACGCTTCATCCGACGCAGTAAATCGTTAGTTAATATGATTATCAATTTTGTAGTTATAAGGATGTTTCTTTTACGCAATTCAGTAATAAAGCATTTAAAGTTTATCACGTCATCAAGCCAGGATTTTATTCGAATTGTAATGCATTTTATAAACAGTTTACATACGTTTTATTTTCATATTTTATATTATGCATATCCATGATGGGTAAGTATAACGGTGGCCCCCAACGACTAGTCGTGGCAATTAGGTGTGTGTGTTTTTTTTTAAATGCTGTGCCACTCTAATTAAAATTTCATAGAACGTAATTCCTTTTTAGTAATTCCGTCAACATTTGCGGATTTGACATTCGCAAGATTTTCTTGGAAAGTAACTCTCGAAACTGTACTTTAATATGTGTATGTATAAGTATATACGTGTTCATTTATGTGTGTTCATTTTATTTTCAAAAATCCACAGAAGTGGTTACAAAAAGGCCATGACTGCAATAAAAAGAGGGAGGTTCATAGATTTAAACTTCCTCATTGAAATAGACAAATCCAGAATGTAATATTTAAAATGTTTATTTTTTAATCTCTTTTAAGAGTATTTTAATTAAAAACTACTTGTATACATTTTGTAGTAGTTATGGCGCTTGAATGAAATGACGCAATTCCTTAAATTTCATATTAATTTGACGAATTCGTCAATGTCACTTTTGCTTAAGAAACAAGATACATTATAATTTTTATATTTGTTTAAATTAAAAAAAAGTTAATATATCCGAAAAGAGGGTTGGAAAAGGAAAAACAGTAAAAATTGTCCCTACAAAAATAGGTTTTTTTCTGCTTTTTGCCAAAGTAGCAAAAATAAGTATGTTTTATTTACGGGAATGAAAGTTATTTTAATCTTTACTAATTTCAACTGTAACAATATGTAACTTTCAAACTTTTTAAACTTAGAATATTGAATGCAACGTTCAAACAATAACATATAATACGCTATTCAGTTTGCATTGTATTTAGTAAAATACTTTTTACTTACCCATCATACGTAGTAGAAGGTTAATCTTTTAATAGTTTTGAAAATCGAAAAAAAATTGACGGATTTACACGTTTCAGACAATGGAGATTCCGAAAAATATTTTTAGAAAAAGAAATTGGCCGTCCGTCTGTCTGTGTGTCTGTAAACGCTCTATCTCCCGAACAAATTGAGGTAGAGACTTGAAATTTGGTATGTACTTAGTTATGTAATAGTGGGAAGAAGCTTATTGAATTTCAGTAATCTCGATTATCCGGAACTATTTTTTTCGGACTCTTGAAATATTCGTTCTGATATAAAAGGTACATAAAGTTTTTCGAAATGGCTTATTTTAAGGAGTGAATATAAAAGACAATAAAAAAAAAATCATAAATTTTGCATAAAGAATGAAGTTGATTGGATTGATTGTCACGATATTTGTAATCCTATTGTCCACACTCTTCGATTTTTTATGACCCTGTATTTCTTTCTTCAATTTAAAGATATATTTTTAATTGGAAATGAGACGCTTAATCCGACGCAGTAAACCTTTAGTTAATATTATCCATTTTGGAGTTATAAGGATGTTTCTTTTACGCAATTTAGTAATACAGCATTTAAAGTTTATGACGTCATCAAGCCACGATTTTATTCGAATTTCAATGCATTTTTATAAATAGTTTGCGCATGTTTTATTTTCATATTTTATATTATGCATATCCATGATGGGCAAGTATTACTGTGGCCCCTAACGACTAGTTTATGCTATAGAAGCAGAAGTTGGGAAAGAGGAGAGTAAACTACAAATGAACTCTTTGATTTTAGTTTAAACAGTAACAACCAATTTGTGTGCTTCAGTTAATCCTTAAATTCCAAGAAGTAATATCCGCTTTGCTGTGCCAACAGAAAAATAGTAATTTGAAGATAAAAAATAATTAGTACAGAATAAGTATATTAAAAAATGGAAGAATTTTAATAAAAGAATTACAAGTAAAATAGTTAAATTTCATCAAATTAAATTTAATTTTCTACATCAGTGTACATTTTTGTTTCGATATTGCAGGTTTTTTACAGTTATAGTACCTGTCCTGATAAAAACATTTTGCTGGCAAAATAACCACAGCCCTGCTGATAAAGTATGTATATTCACAACGATATTTTATCAAAAATAATTATTTTCTGTGAACTGATCACTTGTAACGCTTACTTTTAAAATAAAAGATACAAAATAGCTGCTAAAAATTTTGAATCTAATTCCCAATTGCCAGATTTCTCGATTTTTACGTTGTCTTCAATAAATAACTGTTACGCTTTCATAAATCCAACTGGTGCGATAAACATCTCTAACTGTTAATTATTGGAAAATAAAAAAACATACAGTTAATATAAGAACAAATGTTATAAGGTCAGCGGGAAAATGAAGATTTGTCGGTTTAAAATTTCCCAGAAATTGTAAAACCTGTTACGTAACATTAAAACCTTTTAATTTTAAAAACGTTTTGATGGGTATTTTAATTGAAAACTACATGTATGCTAGTTGAGTCAGTGGTAATCACATTTGAATTAAATGACACAATTCCTTAAATTTCATGTTTATTTAATGAATTTATCAATGTAATTTCTGTTTTAAAGGCAGATTAAGGCAATGATTCTGCATGACTCATCAGGGATTGATGAAATTATTTTTTCTTTCTTATTGGGTCCCTATTTTGTGGATGGGGGGGGGAAGGAGGGGGGGTAATTTTTAAGAAATTTATTATATTTTTGTGGAAAATAAAATCCCTATTGTTATAAAGGATATTCCTGTGAATATAAGAAGAAAATATTATGTACCAATATTAAAAATGTAAAATGTTTAAACGTTTCTAAAATTTTGAAGCAAAAATGTGTCAGGGTTGATTGATTTTTATGACGGCCGATTATCAACACGGTGGATATAGGCCCTGGGGGGGGGGGCGCCCTCCGTGGGAGACTTTCTAAGGGATCCTAACCCGTATTTACGGCAAGGTTCGACGAAAACCACGGAAAACTCCGAACGGTTAGGTCGACGTGCGCGACAGGGGTTAAATGTGACAGGGAGTAGCCAGTTTGGATTTGAGAACAGCTTTAATACCACACATTAAATGTTTTATAGAAATAAATAAAAAAATTAAGCAGTATTTTATTCAGACTAGAGGCCTGCACGGGTTGGGTTGTACCCGACCCGAACCCGCAAATTCCCTTTATTTCAACCTGCAACCCGACCCGAACCCACAAACATAATTTTCGGTACCCGAAACCCGACCTATTTCAACCCGCACCCGACCTGAACCCGAAATACTTCAACCTGCAACCCGACCCGAGCCCGCAATGAAAGGACAACAAATCATGTTTTAATGTTATTATGAAATGTGATGTACAATTATGTCTCTAATACCAATTTTTTTTTATATAGAAAAATGGACAAATCTGCATTATTAATATTCTAATATAGTGAAACCTCTGAATAGCGGACATCTCGAGATTGTTCAATAAAGTCCTGCATCGGGTCGGGTTGTTTCTTTTTTTTTTCGGGTTGGGTTGATTAATTTTTCTTTTTGCGTGTTGGGTTCACCCTAGAATAATTCATCCGGATCATATTTAGGTTATAGTCTGATTGTTGGAACTTTTCACAAAATGTTTGAACAGTCTTTCAGATGCAAATAAATACATATTTGAATATGAATTACTATATATTCAATTTACTGCATGAGAAAAAATAAAATGTATATAAGAAATGTAATCATAGATTATTTTTTCTTTACGTTGCTGTTAGAACTATTTTTTCTTTTCTCACAATATGAAAAAAATGACCAAATTTTCGTTTATGATACACAGAAAAACACATGTATTGTATTTGTGATAGTTTATGCACGCATACACATGCTACATGTGAGTAGATTTAGAGGTGTCCACTATTCTAAGGTATAAGCGTAGAAATATAAGTGTCAGGAATTGAAAAAATGTTCGCTAAATACAGGTGTTCGCTTTTCGGGAGTCTATTATGGAGGTCTTATTGTATATATATGTTACAGTCAATATGATTAATCCGGTCATTATTAATAATAACTGGCCATTATGACCGGTCAATTAATAATAACCGGTTATTAATAATGACCGGATTAATCATATTGACCGTAACATATACGTATATATATTTTACCTGAAAAATATTGTGGACGTCCTTTGAAAAAGAGGGTCAACCCGAACTCGACCCTCACGAGTCAAAACCCAGCCCGAAATAATGAATGTCAACCCGACCCGAACCAAAACAAAAAAAAATATAGCACCAACCCGACCCGACCTCCGGGTCGGGTGCGGATAAAAGCGGGTAACCAGACATGATGCAGGAATCTAATTCCGACTAATGCTTACTCAAAAGTCCCCTCTGAAGGGGCGTTACAAAAATATCATGTGGAAACAACTACAAAAGTAGGTTTTTCCCAGATTTAAAAAACATTTTTCATAATATCACAATATTTTTTGCATTTCTTATATGTATTTTAATTTAAAACAATTTGCACTCTGGTTGCGCTATTACTTATCTCATTACAAAGAAATGATTCTTAGATATTACGTTTATTAAATGAATTTACCAACGTCACTTGTTTTAAATGGTAGGTAGGGAAGATGCTTCTAAAAGATTTATGATGAAATAAAGTCCATAATTTGGATCTTTTAACTTATTAAAATTTAATTTAATTATCTGGAGCATAAATTAATTCCGCATAATCCCCATTTTTCGTATGAATAATTTAATTAAAATCTATCATTTAAGAATACATTTTCAATTAGACTAAAAATTTCTCAACGGTGCAAATTTAATTAGAGATCTGTATTGGCCGGAGGCCCGTACCCGGATCACCGGGCCGGCAAATTAAAGACAATCTTTCAAACGGACCGAACCGGTAATAAAGAGAATGTTTTTAATGAGCCTGGCCGATAAAAATAAACGGGCCGGACCGATATAAAAATTAAACGAGCCGGGGCGATAAAAAAATTATTGGGCCAGTAAAAAACTTAAGCGGGCTGACCCAGCCCGATAAAATACATTTTAAAGGATCGGGACTGAGCCAACAAAATGTGAATAATTTTTAATGGACCTGGCTGGGCCGAGGATAAGTTATAAATATGCTGCACAAGCCGATGCTAGTTTGACAACATTTCAGAAATTTAACATGTCCAGTGTACTATCCAGAAAATTACATATGTGTTTAAGCTCGGTGTTATTTTTTTCAGCCAACTTTGTCTTAGCAATGCACAAATTTACATTTTTTTTTTTTTTTTTTACATATTCGGGTTTTACCAGCCTGGATTTAATTGCTCCCAGGATGTTTCGGGTAGGAAATGTTTCTTCTAAAAATCATAGTGATAATGAAATTTTGTAAAAGGAATCGTTAGAAATACACTTTAATAAATTAAAGAAATATTTTTAAAAATTACCTTTTTTTTATTATACAGCTTTAAAAGTTATGTCTATAATCATCTTTTTTAACTACATTAATTTGAGGGTTTTTTTAATGTAATAGTCTGATCATTAATGTTGCTATTCTGTATTCTCTGGCTTGCGAACATATAGTCTGAAATATACTGCAAAATCTTTGCATAAATATGTATGCATTATTATTATTTTTAAATACTAATTATATGTTAATAAAAATAATTTTTTCGTAGAAATTGGCGGTCTTATCCTGATTTTATTGATTTTTGCACTGGCCGAGCCGTGAATTGCGAAAACATAAAATGGGTCGGGCCAAGAGAGCTTTCCTTCTCGTTGGACCGGGCCCGGACCTAGAAATTTTTGCCCATGCAGACTTCTACTCTGAACACAATACAATACAAAAAAAAGTCAAATACAGATTAGAAACATGCTTCTTAGACTTATGCTGAAAATAAATCCATAATTTTATCTTATTTTAATGAAATTCAATTTCATTATCTACAGCGCAAGTTATTCCCACATATTCCACAATTTTCATATAATTTAATTAAAATCACATGTAAGAAAACATTATCATTTCAACTAAGAATTGAAGATGTACTATGAACATAAGACACCATTATAGAAATATCACGCCTGCAAGCATAGATGGAAGTTTAACTGGTTTAAACTTTCCCATAAAATTTGAAAACTTGCTACGCAACATTAAAATAGCTTAATTTTTGAAAAAAAATTATGAGTACTTTAATTAAAAACAACTTGCATGCTGATTGTGACAGTGTCTACACTGAAAATTCCCAGCACACATTGGGCACATTTTTGTAACACCGATTTAAAAAAAAGTGTACCAGTTACCTTAATGTGTGCTGCTTGTGGTCCTTTAATGTGTTCCAAATATGCTCCGCTGTAAAGAAAGTGTTCTGAAAGTGTACCGAAAGTGTTCTGCTCAGGATATCTGTTAAATCTAAACTTCGGAACACATTTGAGAACGGATTGGGAGCACATTTGAGCACACTTGTGAAATCATAGCTTTCAAAAAGTGAGCTTGAAAGTGTGCTTAGCTGAAGAAGTGTTCAAAGAATTATTCTAAAAACTGTTCCAAAAAGTGCGCTTCAAAGTGTTCTAAAAAAGTGCCAAAATAAGTGTTCTGAAAAGTGTCTAAAGATTTGCAGTATATCGCATTACAAAAAGACATTTCTTTGAATTTATCAATGACAATTATGATTTAAAAGGCAGATATAGAAAAGGCTTTTAAAACAGCTTATGCTAAAAACTAAAACCATAATTTGGATTTTCTATTTTACTGAGGTGTTCTTTTAGTAATATATTGAGATATATTGCAATATTTTGTATTAAATACATTTTTAAAATGTTTCTTAAAAATACTGAACATTGCAAATAAATCTTTTTGACACATACATAGTCCTTTTTATACGTGCATGAAATTTGCAGACATTAATGAATATTCAAGTATTTTAGAATCCGTGTTTTTTTTTCATTTTTCTATAAGTGTTTACATCTTGAATTGTAATTTATCATTCCCTATCAAAGACATTTCTCTGACAGTTATGCCTCTAAAGTCAGTTTAAATCTCCAATTTGGACACCATTTTCTAAAAAGATCCTTAACCTTTATAGGAAATAGAGAAATGTTACACATGGTATTTTATTATCCCAATAACTGTACATTTTGAGCAATTAAGGATGAAAATAACTTCCCGTATGTGTCAAAAAGTAACCAGCTTTGGATTAGAGAAAAAAAAAATGTCATATCCTGAATTTATTTGGCGCGATATCTAGCAATATTCGGCAAGATCTCACAATATTCAGCCGCAAGTATTCGACCTAAGCATTTGGCAAACCAGCTTTCAGTAACCGGCCAAACGAATATTCGGCAAAAGGGCCGAATACTGAATAGTGGCTGAATATTCGTTTAATCTTGTTGTATCTTATATCTGTTTAATCTTGTTGTGATGAGATATTTTCTAAAAGTCTTCAAAAGTTCTTCCTTAGCTTATTATCATATAAATAGTGCGCAAAATAACTATATTAGTTAAATGTCAGTAAAATGACACACTCGTTAAATGTCAGTAAAATGACACTATTAGTCACATCCCTATTTTGTACATAGAGTCACTTTTTAAAAAAAAAATAGCGCAATAGGTCGAAATCAAATATTTTTATAATCATCTTAACTAAATAATGTGGTCTTGTTTTAGTTAAATCAGTTTTCCTACGATGTTGAGTAATATACGAAAAATTCCCATGCTACGTCGAAACAGAATAACTAGAGCACAGTTTAATCGAATGCGTAATTGAGGAAAAAAACCAACCATTTTCCCTTGTCCGAGGAGGAAAATTGACTTCGATACAGAACAAAATAACTACTCGTGTTGATACAACTTTATACCTGAACAGGTTTATTTATGCTAATATTTATTTTTTTTCTACTCAAGAAAAAAAGAAAACTGTTTTTTTTTTCGTTTTTAATAAGAGTTGAGTAAATTTTACGGTAATTTATAGAATTCAGAGTTTAGGTCTTAAGAAAGATGTCATCAGTAAAGGAACAGCAGGGATAAAAAAGACATTGGAGATTTTATAATGCTGTTGTAATCCAACTTGCATAAACGTAATGCGTTCCTGGAAATTGAAATTAATCGGAAGAGTAATATACTCCAACAATGCCAGTAAGAGACACGTAGTGTTGTATTAAATATCAACAGTATATTAATACTTTGTTAACCAGCAAATTTAATATGAAATAACTTTGTTTTAAAGTTATTATACCTAACAAATTTTCAAAAAATTAATTTTTTACTGCATTTTCTGAAAGCATAATTAGTAAAGAATATTCAGTTACATTTCCTAGTCGATCTGACGAATTTAAGGGTCAGAACATACCTTTGAAACGTCATTTTCGATAAAATTATCGGTTTTCCATTTTTGCAATATTAAAATCCGATCTTTTATCTATCGAATTCTGCTTTAATTGTGTCTGTATCTGAATTAGAACCCGAATTACAGCCGTTTAAAGTTACATCTATTACAGCTTGCCGAAAAATTTTACTACCGGAATATCGTTCTGCAAACCGGAAGTAAGCTGAAATGTATGTTTACATTCTTCTTTTTCGAGATTTAACATTTACATTTAATATATAATTAAATCTTTAAATAATAATTATTATTTTTATAGTAAAAACCGCGTTTAAAAGTTATTTTTAGCTTTTTCTAAAAATGAAGTTTTTCAGATTTTTACTGTACGCAAAATATCCTATAGCAAAATATTATTTATGAAATGCCTTGCATTTTTTTTTTTTTTACTTATTTTACAAATGTTTATTGAGGGAATAGACTAAAATCATGTTGATATATTAATTAGTTTTATATTTACACAGGTATAAATTAAAAAGTTGCAAGAAATTTTACGAATTTTTCGTTACATTAATACTTTAAGTGCCATAGAATCTGTGATAGAGATGCTATTATGATGTGTCAAGTCTATGTCCTAGAGAAAGTTATTCTCTTTATTATGCAATTTACAAAATATGAATGCATTGATATTATTTTGAGTTATGTTTTGCGCAGATATCAATTTTTCACATAATTTTGACTATTTGTCACTTTAAAAAAATCATTTTGGTTTAATTTTTAAAATGTTTATATATTTTTCAAAGTTTTAACTTAAATGTCATTAGAAAAATTTAGCATAAAGAGAAATTTTCACAAATTAAAAAAAAAAATCACCTCCGAAGGTGTGTGGATACCTTAATAAAGTTACACAGCTTTACTTTACTTTGTTCTATCATACATAGAGTTGCAAAAAACCCGCAGTTTTGAGGGACGAGAATAAACCCGGGAATTTTTGGGAATAAACTCGGAATTTTGAGGAATATTGGAAATTTTGAAGGAGTTTTGAAAGTAAGCAAAACTAGTCTTTTTCAGTTAATTATTTCTATTTTTAAGAAATTTCAAGCACTGTTCTGAAAAGTACAAAATAGGTTTTTCATTATGAATTCACAAAACTTGGGATTTTGTGTTCTAAGTTTTTATGATTTATTATAGCTCATTTGATTTAAAACAATGGCGGTGTGAATTTGTAAAGATTTGAATGTTTCTTTAAAAATTTAAATTGTTTAATTTCTGTTAGCTGGCATATTTACTATTCAGGCATACTCTATATTAATTTGCTTGTGAGATAGTGCATTTTTGCATTAATTTCTATTAGTTTTGTTCGTTTTTGTTTCTGTTTACATTGTCTGAATCAGAGAACAGGGGTGATATTTATATTCATGTCAGGCAAGATGAATCTGTCATCTGCCTTTCGTACTTTTTACTTATCCACGATTGAAATATCAAATTACTTATGATATTTTAATTATCTTACTTAATATTTCTGCAGCTTAACCATGTATGCCGTAAGTTTTCATGTAAACTGTGGTATTTTTCAGCATTTGTGTTATTGGTTTTGTATACATTTGTAAAAAAAACTTTTTTTTTTATATAAATTAAAAATTCCACATCTAAAACTTTCTGAAAACTCCCGGGAATCTTCAATATTTCCTTCCCAAAAAACCCAGTTTATTCCCGAGAATAAACCCGGTTTTTTCCACCCTTTGCAACTCTAATCATACATAAATCGTAACTCTAATATTTAAACGTAATTATCTCAAAACAATGTTTTGAATGTCGCCCACGATAACTCAAGCAAATCTTAACCAATCTTCTTAAATATGGAATATTATTTGCTCTTAATAATCTAGTTTAAATCAATTTTAGGTGCAAAACATGTTTTTTGCTCCTTTAAAAATAACCGGGGGATCCAAACGGGGCTTCCCGTGTTACAGAAGATAGGTGCAGGCATTTTTTTAACTCCAATTTTAGTGTTTGTTTTTATTTTAACTGCCCACTAATAACACGAAAAAGCATTTTCATATGAAAAATATCAATTAAGTATTCAAATAAAGTTTTGAAATTTATTAAAAAAGATACTTTCGTATTAGCCACATGCCAATAGTTCACAGCCGAAGAAATCGACAAAGATTTCGCTACTTACAGTAGCCGTTTTGAATCTTGATTATTACAGCGTTAAAGCGTGTAATTCTACTACATATCTGTTAAAATTTTATTTTATTTATATTGTGTTATTTATTTATTGATTGATAAAGTTTTAATCTCGTTATGGAATATTAGCCAGAAACAAATGCTGAACTGTTTATTTCAAGTGCAAACGGGTTAACTTTTAATAATCATATGATAAATGCGCGTGATGTAAATACACTGCAAAAAAATTATTGATTTTACAGTATAATACTGGCAGCTGGAATACTAGTATTATACTGTAAAATCAAATCCTCCCCCCCCCCCCCAGTGTAGATTTGAAAAAAAAATGCTCTAATACTAATTTAAAAACACACACACACACAAAAAAAAAAAAAGTCAATTCCTATTTAGGTCAAAAAGAATTTTTTTTTCCCAGCAATCTACACGCTTCGCCACTGACAGTATTTATTCCTAAACTTATATCCTGCTAAATATCTTATATAAAAGAAAATATTTTTCGAGTACGGGAGAATTTCCTTCCGTGCCAGGCGAGGCTCGATCCTGGGACCTTGTGGTTACGAGCTCAGAGTTTAACCGACTGAGCTATCAAGACTTCTGACTGAGTGCTTTTAAATGGAACTAATGTCTGAAATAAGTCGGCTGCGTGTTGATATTTTTCTCCCATATGAAACTAAAATTAATTTAATTTAATTAATGAATTAGTATTTAATATGAAATTTGCAAAAGGGCAAAAACTGTATTAACATCAAGTGCCATCCACTACAAGTTTAAAAAATGTATTTGAATTTGAGTGGATGAATAAAAAGTATTTTATTAACGATTGAAAATTTGAACACGATATATAAATATATATAGGGAGAGTGTGAACTAATAGTAGGAATTTAAAAAAAATCAGTAAATTGAGTAAAGTTTTCAAACAAATTGCATCTGAAAGAATCCCTAATCGACGGTGCAAAAATTTAAATTGAACATGCTTAGAAGTTAAAAAAAAAAAAAAAAAAGAGGCAAAGGCGAATCTTAGCAAAGGCGAAATTTATTGGTTAAGTCGTTGCCATCATCAATATGACGTCAGCGTCATTTATGGACATGTTTTGTTTTAATATAAATTCATCAATGAGAAAGAAATGGCAAGTCAAGCTTCCAAAATTATTTTGATATTTCATCTAGCCAAACTTAAGAACAGATGTTTGGAAAACAGAGACCAGTTTGTTCTTATTTCAATAACTGCACTCTTCTCACATTTTGAAATAATCTGGGAAATTCTTGATGCAATACAGCTCTCTCTACAACATGATCTTTATTTCTTTATCTTTGAAACCAGCCTTCTCGTGTAAAATAACTTATCAGAAAGTTTTGCAATGAGCTTTACTTATTCTCATGTAACAAAAAACAAATAGCGAAATTCTTTACGCAATGAAATAGTTTTTATTGATTTATTTTGTAGTATCGTTTTTACCAAGAACTCTGAGAAGCTTCTAGAAATTAATGTTTCACTGGTTTATTTAGAACAAAGAACCAATTTTACAATACAAGAACACAGATTTTATCAGACAATTAAATACACTAAATCAACATGAGTGAAAAATTGACCTGGGACAGGACTCTAACCTGGGACCTTCAGCGTACCGTGCTGATGCTCTGCCACTAAGTCACTCAGATCGATATCCTAGCCCGGTAATTTCCCCATATTTATCCATGTTGGTAACAGTCATCGGCCAGCACTTTTGCAGCTTCAGATGAACTGCAAAACTGCTGGTTGATGACTATTACTATGGTCCCTCAATATTTTTTTGAATAAAATTGGATAAAAGTTACATTTTTAGAAAGATCGTTCAAAAAAATTGTTTGCTTGAGAGATGATGTTACATTGAAAAATGTATAGATCCGAATATCTCAATACATTAAAGTAAATAAACAAAACATTACTTTATCGTGAGTCATAGAAATATTAAACCATGGAAATGAGCATTCGCAAAGCAAGATCTCCATGGTGAATTTTACATGGTGAATTTGGTGAATAAGGGGCATCCTCATTTCGCTTATAGCAGGCAATATAATGTATTTCACTGAAATAATAACGATGATTTTTTTACATTGCAAAACTAGTTATAGCACGAAACGAATGCACCTCATTCGTCACGTTTAACGTACAATTTCCAACTTGTTTTTTCTTTTAAGAATTGAGAGAATATTTACATGTGTCTATAAGTCTTTTTCATTAAAATGGTGTTTAAATTTTTAACTTGCCCATAAAGTAATTTTTGTGTCATATTTATGATACATGAATTTTTCAACATAAATCTGTTTTCAGAAAGAAGCCCCGAGATGGTCTATGAACCCCGGCCTCACATAAAATTGATCAAGTTATGCGTTTATTAGTTATTAATAGCAACAATACAAAATTAACGGTTTATAAATTGCTTGCATGTCAGTTAACTTTCCATCGTCTTTTTTTTTTTCATTATGAGTCATTCACCTTGAATATTCAATGAATCGCTTGGAATAACATTGAATTATAGCGTGTATAAGGAAAATTTCAATGTAGATCAAGGGCAAAACAATATTTTTTGAATGGCGCTCGTGCGTACCATGAAAACAATATAACTCCTATCTTATGTAACGTAATGTATAAAAAAACCGTATTGTTTGTTACGGGAAAAAAATTATCTTTCAAACTAGTGGATGACTACATTCTTTTCCTTGTAATTCAACAAAATATTTGCTCATCTTTCATAAAAAAACGAAAAGAAATTTGTCATTTAAGCATGTTGTTGTAAGGATTACTTAGAGATTTAGATGCTCATCTTTGTGATTGCAATAGCTTCTCAACACATTTTTACTCAAGTGTGAACAGTCGACGTTTTGTCGTGATTTTCTTTTTACATACATATAAAAAAAAACTACATTTCATAAAGGCTGATTTCAGATCTCAACTCGCTACTTTCTGATTAATTTAAGGCAGTTCTCATTTTTAAAAAAAAATCTAGCGAATTCAACAAAGCGAAACTTTCTGGCATATTTTTGGACTCATTTTTAAATGCAGAAGCATGACATTTGCAGGCATGATTAATGGAGAAATTTATAATCGAAGGATTCGATTGATTCAAGGATGTTAAGCATATGTTTGACTTTTCCAAAATAAGAAACGCTGTATTAAAACGTGCAAATCTTTTATGAGTAAGTAGACTATTGTTTCCTGCAAGAAAAATAATTTGTTTGATTTAGATTTTGGCACTTAGTTTTACTAGCAAGTATGAATGGAAATATCTATGACGCCATACGATGCATTGCTAAACGCTGCAGCTGAATTGCTGACATTTGTAAATTATTGCGCAGAGCACATTTTGCACAAAAGAAGGAAGTTACTATCTGGGCTGTGGAGTCGGTGGGGAAAATGTCCAACTCAGACTCCTGAAATTTTAAAGAAACAGACTGACTCCGGGATGGCTAATGTATGTATTGCCTGTTGGGTGGTTTCCTATTATTCAGATTGTTTCATTTCTATCACTTGTTTTCAAAAAGTAATAGTCGCTTTATTAAATTTGTCATTAAAAAAAGCAAATATATTACTATTTAAAAAAGTGGCAGCAATGAAGCAAACTGAATAATAAAAAGTCCTTCCGGCCTGTACCGGGAGGAAAAGGTAGCTTTCTTATATCTTCGTTTTAAAATTTTAGCTAATGTTACACGAAAACAGCAAGCTAAAATGCAAAGAAACGTTCACAAAAGATTCGTTAATACTGAATTTGAATAAGAAATTCGCCAAATTATTGAGCAATAGCCAAATTGGCTTCATTTATGAAGACTTATTTTGGTCGCCAAATTTGGCATTTTTCGCCAAATGTCGCCAATTTTGACGAGAATTTGGCGCTAACGGATATGAATATATAGTTTTATGCGTATGATTGGGAAAATTATTGCATCAATGAAAGAAAATAATTTGCGAGTAATCGCGTTAATGTGCTGTTTTGTTTCAAAATGTCAGCCACCCTAGAATTTCAAACTGCTCTATCTCAGCCATTTTTTAAGATAGAGGTAAACCAAAAAATGCTCTGGAATCCTTGTATCAAGGCCTAACACGTAATTAAAAAATAAATTTGAATTATTATTTTTTTGTATATTTATTTTAGTTTTAAATTTTTAAATGGCCGCCATCTTGAAACAAAATGGCGGACCAAGCTGGCCAACGAACTCGGTCGAGACATTAGTGACCTTAATACACACAATTAGTTTCATCAAAATCGATTCATAAATACGGGCGTTATCGTCTGACATAGGTCAGATATATGTATATATATATATATATATATATATATATATAAATCAACATTTGAACGGAGGGTGGTTTTGGGGGTCTGGGGGTCATGATCGGTGAAAATATATCGAAATTTTCCGGAACTGCTTTCTTCCGAACGGCTACAATAAGTAGCTTTATACTTTTTTTTGTATTGAAAGCTACCTAAAAATAAAATACTTAACTGGCAACACTGCAACCTATTATTACTGCAGGATCAAAGTTCTAACTTTATTTTAGTACGAAAAATTTCACGTTTAAGCAAGGAATTTGTTTTAAATAGGGAAAAAATACTCTTATAAAATGCTGTAGAGACTTTCTACAGACTCAAAAATCGAAAAGAGAAAGACAACTGAAATTTCACGATATCATCATATTTCGGGTACCACAGACTCCGGGAAAAAAATTAGAAATTAACTTTTTTTTGTGTCCCTTGCACACAAAAAAGGAGGGAGGAGAAATTTACAATTTTGGCATTGCACCTGGTCCCACAGATCGGAAAAATCTCAGGGAAAACAAGAAAAAAAGGGGGGGGGGAGGTTTATATGACTAATGATATTTCGGGTGTTGTGGTATATATAATCCAAAAATATTAATATTAATTCAGTTTATAAATTTATAAATTTAAAATTGCATACAATTGGTTTCACTTCCAAATCTTCAAAAGTAAGCTGTAGTCAGTCTGCCTGTTTTTTAACAACTTCGACTCTTTTGCCCAAAAATAGGTCTGACTCCGCAGCCCTGGTTACTGTCGCAAAAGTTTAAGCACTCTGCAAATCTCGTTTAAAATAATTGAAGAAAATATTTTATGCTAATTTACAATAAATATTCGACATTTAATCAAAATAAAATAAAATAAGCCATTTTGGGTGGTTAAAATAAAAAAAATATATTTTTATTTAATTTTTCTTTTTTCTTGAAGAAACGCTGTCTCAAAAGTTTAAGCACTTTATGCATTTTTTTTTTTTTTTTTAGAAACACGGGATTGGCCATGTGTAAGGACGTTGTATGACATCATATTGCACTTTTATAAAAGTATAAAAAGGTGGAGAAATTATTTCCTCTCGTTTTAAAAATGTCGAAGGGTAAAGAATTCACAAAATGTGAGATTTTGAATGTTTTTTAATTGAAATCGCAAAATAAAACTCTTTCTAAAATTGCAAAAGTTCTAAATCGATAAAAGCGAGGTATATATCAATGTGGACGACCACGTATGACGACTGTTCAGGCTGATAGGCGAATACGGAGATTGGTATCTAGACAAAATATGTCCATATGACAAATTTAAAATAATCTCAGTGTACAGGTGTCCAAAGACACTGTACATAGACGTATTAAAGAGTGTGATTACATCATACTAAAGAAAAAGGCTCGCAAACCGTCTCTCAAATTACATCACAAACAGGCAAGAATGAACTGGGCTAAGAAACACATGTCCTACGGGGACAAATGGCTTACTGTTTTATTCAGAGATGGGAAAAAGTGGAATTTAGATGGCCCTGTTGGTTGGAATGCGTATTAGCATGATTTCGAAATGAACCAAGGGCATTTTTCAGCAGACAGCAAGGCAGTAAATCTGTTATGGTTCGGGGAGGCATTTGGATTCAATGCTCAGACCTCCTGGCTTTTCTAAAAACAAGACAAGATTCAAAATAGTATCAAGAGACGCTAAACCAATATTTGGTTCCATTCGGTGGCATTTTGGGGGTTCCTGAATGGACTTTTCAACAAGACAATACCTCAATCCACGTATCACATTCTACAAAACTTTGGCTTTCTCAGAAAAATGTTAGTTTTTGACTGGCCAGCTTTAAGTCCAGACTTAAACCCGATTGAGAATGTCTGGGGTATTTTAACCCGCCAGGTTTACGGCAATGGAAAGCAGTATGACTATTGAAGACCTCCAAGAGGCTACTAAGAAAGCATGGTATTCTTTCCCACCAGAAACCCTACAAAAACTAATAATTTCGTTGGACGCATGTTTACTGGAACTAATCCGAAATCACGGAAAAATAATTTGTAAGTAAAAGTTCTGTAAAAATTATAAATCTGGTTGTTTTTGACATTGTGCATAAACTTTGAGAGAATTTGTTTTTTGAATTTATTATATTTTTTACAATTATGTAATTTATTTTTTTCTACTTTTGATATCATTTATTTAAATAATGTTGCGAAATCTGCAAATAAAATGTTATTCATTCTTACTTTTTATAAATTCTTTGAAAATCGACATTTTATGCTTGTGCTTAAACTTTTGAGACAGACCTTATCACGCGACTAGCACATTTTATCCCCTGAAGTAGCGTCAATGTTGGCTACAAACTACCGATTTTGTTATATCGCGCTACTTACTACATTACATTTTTAGGGCGCTACACTCACATAACCACGATTTCTATAATGTGCTAGAATTCTAAATACTAGATTCAAACTTTTATTGACACTAAAAACTGAAAGATTCATTTTAAGTGTTCGAAAACAAGTTCAAAATTTTTTCTTTTTATTAGCGCAATTATGAGTTTTTTGAAAATGAAAGAGCATATCTTGGAAGTTTCAAACACAATTTATTTGGATATTCGTTGAAAATGGCCTTTGATACACTGGTGTGCAAAAATTGAAATGTTCCGCTGTATGAGATGAATCGCGGAATCTGCTTATCTGCAACCAAAAAAAAAAAACCCTTTTTATATTTTGTAATCCTTTTCGAATGGGTTTATCAATTTTTCGATCCTGAAGAAATTGACGGCCGTTCAAATTTCAAGTTGTCGATTTTAGACACAAATTTTCGGATTTAAATCACGGGAAAAAGTATTTACGATTCGAATTTTGAAAAACGCGTCCGTGAGGGACTACAAAATAGTATATAATAGAAAAGTATGAAAATTTCAGCTAAATCGGCCGATCCAATCTCGAGTTCTACCTGGTACCGGTTTGTAAAACAGTTTTAAGAAAAACAGGTTTAAACTTTTACTACGTTTTTAACAAACATAGATAACAGTTACAATTTTCAACTTGCATAACATCATCCATACCAGGTAGGTAATGAACCCTCCTGAACTTCCTTTTTCTCAATTCTTTTGTTTCTACTCGCACGCGCACACAATACGCTAAAAATGAGCCTATTCACTGCAACACCAAAAGGCTGATAGTTTTTGAACCAATAGGAATTTCGGAAAAACTGCTTTATCACAAAGTTTTTGAGGGTTTAAGGCTGCTCGTCAGTAAACTTCCCGATTCCTACAGGTGTTATTCCTACAGGTGTGGGATGCTTTCATATTTTTAAAATATCTCCTCAGGAAATTAATATTTTTAACTTCTGTTTCCTTTGTACTCTTCTTACAGGATGTTTCTTTTTTTCTTAGTTGTCAATTGTTTTCTAAAATATATACTTAAATTTACGTGAAGTGTTAAAATCTTATTCAGTTTTGCTAAGATATTAACACATAAAATTATAAATTAAGCACATATTTTAGAAATATTTTGATAACTAAGAAAAAAAGACATCTTTTAAGAACAGTACAATGAAAACAGAAGTTAAAAATGTTAATTTCCCGAGGAGATATTTTAAAAATACGAATGCATCCTACGCCCATAAAATTAACATTAGCGAGGGGAATCGGGAAGTCTACTGACAAAGCAGCCTTTATCCCCTTGGGGACGAGCGACACGTATACGTGACGCATAAGATGCTCAGAATCCTCGATTATTCCCACCAGTTACTTTTAATTATAAGTTTTGCCTTATTTAATGTTAGCATTTTTGCGATTCAATTAGGCGAAATTTTTTGTTTTGAAAGGAGTGAAAATATGTAAAAAAGCCCTAAGGAAAATTTTGTAATCATGACACGCGTCTGAGTGAACTCGATAAAGTCCTAAACGGTACATCCAATTGAGATCCCGTTTGTTGAATACAGGGTTATTCCAAATGATGGACCCATTTTCAAAATATTTAATTTATTAAAGTACAAATTCAAAATGAACAATCTTTATACCAATGAAAAGAGGAAGTTTCAAAGTTATTTTTAAGACTTTATAAATGTTCAATGTGCCCACGGTTTGCTGCAAGGCAAACATCTACGCGATAGCTAAACTCGTTCCACACACGAAAAAGCGTATCTGCTGTTACTGAGTGCACGGCTTTCAAAGTGGTGATGGTTCCATAGGCGGCTGGTAGAGGTCGCGGTTTCGTTTCACTGTCAGTTGTGAATGAGATGGCTACTGTGGAGCACAATGTTTTCTGCGTTCTTCCTCTATCGCGTAGATGTTTGCCGTGCAGCAAACGGTGGA
This sequence comes from Maratus michaelseni, assembly GCA_963931845.1. Classification (NCBI taxonomy): domain Eukaryota; kingdom Metazoa; phylum Arthropoda; class Arachnida; order Araneae; family Salticidae; genus Maratus; species Maratus michaelseni. The sequence continues at coordinate 174,509,856 of OZ007597.1, read as the reverse complement.
CACATTGAACATTTATAATGTCTTAAAAAAACTTTGAAACTTCCTCTTTTCATTGGTATAAAGATTGTATTTATTAAAGTACAAATTCAAAATGAACAATTTTTTGAAAATAGGTCCATCATTTAGAATAACCTTGTATGTTATAGACTACTATCGCAAGAACTGTATAGACTTTTCGTAGAAATCGGCAGACGGATTAAGTATTTAATCATTTTTTTAGCCATTTCCAAAGCATTTTGGAACAAATTCTACAGGGAAAATCAAAGAAATGTGCGAGAGTATAAGTGATAAATATTGTAGTGATGTAGTCAAGCATTAGTGGCTCAGAGATAGTATCACCAGTCAGGGCCCGCTTAAGACTTAGAAGTAGGGGAAGCCGGACGTCAGACAGGGGGCCCCCTTTTTACTCGGCCAATTATGTTTCAACAATTTGAAATTTTACCATCAAAATGTCGAGTAAACAACACTTTTAATATTAAACTAAAACTAACTACCTATATAAAATATTTTTACATAATTATACATAACAAATTAATTTTGTAAATGAATTTACAAATATGGAACAGGTGCGAATATTTGAACTACAAAATATATTTTATGCTTTACAAATTGCAGGATTTGCCAGTGCTAAGAACAATGCAGGGATAACAAATATTTGACGTAAATTTATGCTTGGCTGCAACACAATTTTGCTTCTATTTTATAAACAGAAATTTGGTTATCACCTGAATGCTAACTACTTTCTCCTTTATTTAAATAATCTATTCTCCATATTTTATATCATTTCTCCACTCTTTATGAATATAAACAAAATATAATTATATACAGATTAAATTTTCTGTTATTTTTAACACATTTGAAATTAAAATGTAAAACATAAGAAAAATGAAAATAAGTTGCATTTAATCACTGTTTTTACACCATTTATTATATCAACAGTAAAAAAATAGATTATAAATGTGTCAGTAACAGTCTGAGGGAAAATTTAGTAGCTATAATTAAGAAAAAAAAAAACATTTTTTACCCCGATTGAATTTTTTTTTCCTTAAAAATTAGTTTTGAAAAGTAAATTTTGGGGCCCCCTTTGTATTTCAGTGGGTAAGCTCGGGCTTCACGGGCCTATTCGGTAAAGCCAATAGATAATGCTTTCAGTCTATGCAGACCATCGCAGAGGTTTTTTCCTGACGAAACGGTCGAAACGATAGATCGTCCCACCAAGCACGACGCGCCAGCATGGCGCGTCGAGGCACTATCCAGGTTTCGGTCCCGGGGACGTGGTCCGTCGCATCCTCGTTACGGGCGTTTCTGGAGCCCACAAGAGCAACCAGAGACCCATAACTAGCCAGAGATCTATCCCACGGAATTGCTTTTTCCCCTATCAGGACACCTACAAAGGTGCCCCGGTTCGTGCCCGGGGGGCGCCTATTCGGTAAACAGGCCCTGTCTCCAGTTTCGAAACGGGAGGTCCAGTGTTAGAATCTAGTTCATTTCATCATCTTAGAAACTAGTTTTCAGCCGGGAATATCCCTAAAACCCAGGAGGAAGGATTTCGTTATTCCCAGCAAACACAGTGAGCCAACAGCCAGGAAAAAAAAAACTCCACTTATTGAAGCTTTTAAAAAGAAATGTTACATTGTTTTACAGTGACATTACAATTTGGGAGTTCAGATATAGAATTTTGAATGTTATGATTTCAAAGATATAAATACTATTCTTTCCTGGTCGGTAGACTTCACTAAAATGGATAGGGTTGGCTAAAAATAGATAGATCCTTTCTCCTGGGTTTTAGGGATATTCCCAGCTTTTAAACCCGATGTTTCGGACGCCCAGGAAGGTATCACCTATGTCAGACACTAACTAAATCCGCGGTATTTATTCTGATATGTTTGAAAAGTAGAGTTGAGTCAGTTTAGATTTTTTAATTTATGTCCACGGATAACTTAAAAGCGGAAGCTCCGATTTTCATAATAATTTTTGTTTGAAAAAAAAAGGGGGATAGGAGGAGGGTGACCTATTTTCGTGGTGGTTCCATTATAAATTTCGTCGATTTCCAAAAATGGTATTGTCTGATTTCCGTTTTTTTTATCTTTCTAGGCTGTAACTTTCGTAAAAATTAACCTTTCGAAATGAAATTTTGATGTTATTTTTTGTACACAATATACAACTTCGTTTTTAAAATAGTCATCCAATCGTTAATAGTTTTGTTTAAAGTTTTTTTTTTTTTAGTTTTTATATGTATATACTGAACTAAAATTAATGTACATTGTAGAATAAAGAAAAAAGGGTTAAAATATCATAACTTTTGTTGCTGTATAATATATAAAAAGGTAAATTTTTGAAAATATTTCTCAATAATTTATTAAAATAAATTTTCAAAGATTCCGTTAAAAAAAGTTCTTTATCGCTATTACTATTTTTACGAAACTAATTGCTTGCTTGACCCGTCATGGGAACAATTAAGTCCCGTTTCGGCCCGAACCGAATATGTGGAATAAAATGCAAGCCTGAACTTGGCCTGCCCGAGTCTGCTGAAAACATTAAGCCCGGCCTCAAACACGATGTAACTTGTCCGATGCCGATTTCTATGCTGGACATATTACATTTGATATTGTCTAGCTTGCATCGGTTCGTTCAGCACCCCCATTTATACATATTCTCATCCCAGTCACGTCTATTGAGAATTGTTCATATTTTATCAGTTTAGTTTGATCTTTTTAAATTTGTTATATTGGGCCGGTTGGCCCGCTTAATTTTTTTTATCGGCCTGGCAGGCCCGTTTTTTATCGGGCGGCACGCCACATTTGAAAATTTGCCTTAATTTTACCAGCCCGTGCAAACCATCGAGATGAAATGTGAAGACCTAATATATAGAGAGAAGTAATGAAGATAGCGCTCACGACTTTAACCTTATGTTGATCTTAGAATTTAACGCTAATAAGCGAGTTTATTTTTAAAGGATGTCTTATCCCTGGATGTTCCCTCAAACAAACCCTGATAAAATTGGAAAAAATATTTCAGCAAAACCAGCTGAAAGAAATGTGAAATAACTGCCTTTCTACCTAAGAATTTTCTCTTTGCCAGTTTGATAGTTGACCCTGGGTTTATCATAAAGTCTGAATTTAACCTTTTTAACCTTCAGTACCTTTCTGCACTAAGAACAGGAGTTGTTATACGAATAGAAAAAAGTTTATCAAACTTAGTTTTTTTTTACTTTTTTTCAATTATATTGCATGAAATATCCTCCAGGTAGAAAGTGCATTGATACTCGCTAAAGAGAAAGAAAAAAAATAACTGGTTAGGCACACGTCGGCAGTTTGAACTGGTCTTAGCAAGGGTCAAGTTTTCTTTTCTCTCTAAGTGTAACGTCAATTAGTATCAAAATTGGCGGTTTTTAACAAAGGATCTTGATTGATTTTATGTGTAAATTTCTAAAGTTATGTTTTCTAACAATTTGAATTTAAATATCCATTGGATTTTAAATATTCGTTTAAAGAGTTTTATTTTCACTAATATGTTTTTGTTTTCGGGTAGCAAGGGTCAATTTATCTGTGCTCTCAAAATGTAATGTCAACAAAGGATCTTGATTGATTTTATGTGTAGATTTCTAAAGTAATTTTTTATAACAAATTTGAATTTAAATATTTGTTTTGAGATTTTATTTTCACTAATGTTTTTGTTATATTGCATGAAATATCCTCGAGGTAGAAAGTACATAGATTGTGTTTGTCATTAATGTTTTCTGTAGATTTCTAAAGTTATGTTTTCTAACAATTTGAATTTAAATATTCATTTTAAGATTTTATTTTCACTAATGTTTTTGTTTTCGGGTAGCAAGGGTCAAGTTTTATTTTATCTCAATGTGTTATGTTAATTAGTGTCAAACCCGGTGGTTTTTAACAAAGGATCTTCATCGATTTTATGTGTAGATTTCTAAAGTAATGTTTTCTAACAATTTGAATTTAAATATTCCTTTTTAAATTTAATTTAAAATTTAATTTAATTTATTTTTAATCTCAAATATTTATTTTAAAATTTTATTTCCACTAATATGTTTTTGTTTTCGGGTAGTAAGGGTCAAAATTTCTTTTCTCTCAAAGTGCAATGTCAAATAATAGAAAAACCCGGTGGTTTTTAACACAGGATCTTGATTGATTTTATGTGTAGATTTCTAAAGTAATGTTTTCTAACAATTTGAATTTAAATAATCATTAGATTGTAAATATTCGTTTTAAAATTTTTATTTAAGTTTTTGTTTTTCGGGTAGCATAGGTCAAGTTTTATATTCTCTCAATGTGTTATATCAGTTAGTATCATCTTCAATAATTTAATGTGTAGATTTCTAAAGTAATGATTTCTAACAATTTGAATTTATATATTCATTGGATTTTAAATATTCGTTTTAAGATTTTATTTTCACTAATGGTTTTGTTTTCAAGTAGCAAGGTTCAAGTTTTCTTTTCTCTCAAAGTGTAATATCAGTATCAAACACGGAGGTTTTTAAGCAGGGTTATTTGATTATAACTGAAAATAACTGAATATAATATTTAATAATTGCTATAACTGAAAATAATTTAATATCACTGTGTCTGATCCCTTTCCTCTTTCCTTTCCTAGAAGTTACTGCTTACTGCAATGGAAAATATGTTATTGTACCTTATTTTTAAGCTAAGCAGTCATTTTTATGGTCAAGTAATCTGGCAACCATTTATTTAATTTTAATGTGAAAGGTGGGAGGAGACAAAATTTTCTTCAAAATCACGTTTATCTCTCACCCACACCAAAAAAATAATACGAAGACAAATTTAATGATTCACTAAAGACGCACATGTACTAATTTTCCCACAATCCCCACTAGTTCAAAAAAAACCATTTTGAGAAAAACTTTTTAACTTTTAGGAGAAGGAAATGACGCAAACAAAAGCCTGTAGGAACTTTATTTTTCTTTTGAGCCCTAACGCTAAAAGAAAGCTGCGTGTTGTTTGAAACTAAATTTTTTGGCTTAAAAGAAATTGACCCTTTTGTAGGTTTTACACCAGCATCCCTCCCCGAATTTTGACTAAAAATGTCCGCTTGGAAAAGTAGTTAGCCCGTAGTTGTTTCCTCAGTCACATGACTTGCGCTTTTATTATATAGATTTACGTACGGTAGGATTTAACAGAATAAAGAAAACTTTCATTAATATATTTTACAGTTTTGATTAGATTTTTATAAAAATTGAAATGTCTCGACAAAATTCTGCAAAGATAATAATCTTAAATTTCAAAACCATTCGGTTAAGTAGTTTTTGTCCTGTTCTATACGGACGGACAGACCAGACGACGACTATAGGTGGTACGTATTTGTATAATTACGAACGTAGCTAAAATTAGTCGTTGGGGGCCATCGTAATACTTACCCATCATGTATATGTATAATGTAAAATATTAAAATAAAAATGTGTAAACTACTTATAAAATGCATTGATATTCAAATAAAATCGTGGCTTGATGACGTCATAAAAAGGCTCGATTACTGAATTGCTTGAAAGAGGTTTTTCCTTATAACTCCAAAAATAATACTCCTATTAACTAGCGGTTTATTGCATCTGATTAAGCGTCACATTTCCAATTAAAATATATATTTGAAGTGAAATTTGGATGAAATACAGGGTCATGAAAAATCGAAGAGTGTGGAAAATAGGATTACAAATATCTCGGCAACTCATTATCCGATCGACTTCATGTTTTATGCAAAATTTGTTTTTTTTTTTTTAATTGTCTTTTATATTTACTCCTTAAAATAAACAATTTCGAAAATTTTTATATACCTTTCATCAGAACGAATATTTCGAGAGTCCGAAAAAAAAATGTTCCGGTTAATCGAGGTTATTGAAATGAAATAGGCTTCTTCCCATTATTACATACTAAGTACATACCAAATTGCAAGTCTCTATCTCAATTTGTTCGGGAGATAGAGCGTTTACAGACACACAGACGGACGGCAAATTTTTTTTTCTAAAAATATGTTTTTCGGAAGCTCCAGTGTCTGAAACGTGTAAATCAGTCAAAAATTTTTTTTCGATTTTCAAAACGATTACAAGACTTACCCTATACTACGTATGATGGGTAAGTAAAAGAAAGGTTACTAACGCTGCCGTTATTGAATCGATTGTCTTTTTCCCTTTCTTGGTTTCTCCTGCAAAAACTGTGGCAGATTTAAAATATGAAAACTTTTTTTTTATATGGAAATGTTGATAAACAGGCTGAAGCAGAAGTTTTAAATCGAAGAATCATTTTAAGCGCTATTTAATGTTGAGATCTGTCAAGAAAGTTCAGTTCGATAAGTTTAAAAGGATTAAAAACCATCTTGCAAACATACACTTGACAGATTGTGGTGTGCAGTATTCAATCACTTTAAATTTGTCCAATTTTTATGACTTTTGCACATTTTACTTACCCATCATACGTAGTATAGGGTAAGTCTTGTAATCGTTTTGAAAATCGAAAAAAAAATTTTGACGGATTTACACGTTTCAGACACTGGAGATTCCGAAAAACATTTTTAGAAAAAATTTTTTGCCGTCTGTCTGTGTGTCTGTGTGTGTGTCTGTAAACGCTCTATCTCCGGAACAAATTGAGATAGAGACTTGCAATTTGGTATGTACTTAGTATGTAATAATGGGAAGAAGCCTATTTCATTTCAATAACCTCGATTAACCGGAACTATTTTTTTCGGACTCTCGAAATATTCGTTCTGATAAAAGGTATATAAAAATTTTCGAAATTGTTTAGTTTAAGAAATGAATATAAAAGACAATAAAAAACATAAATTTTACATAAAGCATGAAGTCGATCGGATAATTAGTTGCCGAGATATTTGGTATCCTATTTTCCACACTCTGATTTTTCATGACCCTGTATTTCATCCAAATTTCACTTTAAAGATATATTTTAATTGGAAATTTGACGCTTAATCAGATGCAATAAACCGCTAGTTAATAGGATTATTATTTTTGGAGTTATAAGGGAAAAACCTCTTTCAAGCAATTCAGTAACCGAGCCTTTAAAGTTTATGACGTCATCAAGCCACGATTTTATTTGAATTGCAATGCATTTTATAAGTAGTTTACACATTTTTATTTTAATATTTTACATTATGCATATCCATGATGGGTAAGTATTACGGTGGCCCCCAACGACTAGTTTTATTAAAGATTTCATTATCTGCATAGAGATTTAATTCATATTTTGCCAGATTTTATAAAGCCAGAATTAACTATCTAAAAACAGTATTTTAAATTTAAATATATAGTTGCACATGAATATTGAAAAAGATGAAAACTTCAAACTAATTAAATTATTATGTGCGAAAAGCATCATCTGCTGGAGAAAATTACGTCATATTTAAAACGACAGGCGCATTTTCAAGCACTGGAGTATTTTTAAAAGATACTTGGGGCATGTGGATATACATAAAAGAAAATTTAAATGGCTATTGAGTTTCTACATTTGCAGACTTTTTTTTTTTTAATCTTTTAGAAACAGAACAAATTTGCATGTTTTTGGAGAACGCGGCGTCAGGACGGAGGTTGGTGCACTGTTATACAAAATCTGTAATTTTGACAGAAAAATATTTTATTTTTTACAGAAAAAAACTTTTAAAAGAATTTTTTTTAGTGTAAAAAGGTGGATATTGTAATTTTTACTCTAAAAAACTGTTTTAATGAAAAATATACAAATATTTTCTGTAAATTAAACTGTTCTCCACTGGCTCGAAAATACAGTTTTTTTCTGTCAATTTGAGAGATTTTTTTTTTTTTACAGCTCAGGGGCAGCGCCCTCTAGTCATTAAACATGAAATGGAAGAATCCCTCTTATCCCCTACACAGGAAGTAATTAGGAGTCCTTTTGATTCCAACTTGAAAATTTCATTTCTCTACATATTTGACGCTTCTATGTACGCCACATACCGATGTCCCAAATGTCTGGAAACTGACAAATAACTCGAGAAATATACATTGAACGAAAAAGTACTCGTTAAATATTTTTTTAAAAGCTATTCATAGTATACCCACCAAAGTTTACTCGCCACACCTGGGGGGGGGGGGGGGTGAGAGAGGGATTCAACTTTGAAATTTTGAAAGAGAACCCTCCCCCTCATTGTTTATTGTAGATTCGGATTCTACGGTAAAAATATATAGGTTTTGTATTTAACATTTTTTTCGGATGATCGTTGATGACGTTGTAATCGAGCAAAATGTGTTAGGATTCGTTTTGAAAGCAGGAAATCCTATTTTTCGATGAAGTTCTGATTTTAAAGTTTTAAAAAACAAACTAAACAGAAAAATGCTACTTTCCTGCCTCCATCGAGGGTAGGAAAGGGGCCACTGATTAAAATTCTAAATGAATGCACTACTTTAAGAATGAAAAGAGACTTCGACGTAGTAGCTTCCTGTTTCCCTTCGCAGTGCTTCAGTAACGCGGGTCCCGTTGCATCTCACGATTCGGGGAGCTTGTTTAACACCGCATTTTACTCTATTACAGCACTGTTTACAATGATCCGAATTTTTTTTTTATACAAAACTTACGTATCTTTTCCCCGTAGAATCCGAATCTGCAATAAAAAGTGGGCGTTCTCTTTTCAGATTTCAAAATTGCGCTGACTCTCACCCGCAGGGGGTGGGGTGGGTCAACTTTGATATCACTGAATAGATTTTTAAAAAAAATATTGAACACATTTTTCTGTTTTTCGATCGATGTCTATCTCGAGTTATTTGACCGTTTCCAGATTTTTCGGACACTCTGTATATACGCTTGTTTACAGATTGATTCAACAAATTCCAGGTAGTATTTTAACCTTTTCACCACGAATGGGCGAATATATGTCTTAACAACATTTTGCCACTTGCGATTATTTTTTATTCTAATCTATACCAATTTCTATAAATAAAAAGTTCACATTTTTTGACAACATATGCAAAAGAAATCTACCACAAGCTTTACCTTTTGAAAATAGTGGAATATAATAATTTATAATCTGCATTTATAATCCGGGGCAAAAGGGTTAAAGATAGTATGCACCGCTGCAGGGTAATTTTCTTTCTTAATTTAGGCCAACAAGGATTAAAAATGACCCATTCTTCCATTCCCAGGTTTAAAAAAAACTAATGTTATTTACTTTGATTACAGTAAAAATTTACAATTCACAGATGATTATTTTCCAATTATTCAAGAATATAAAGAGGATTTTATTTAGTTTATTGTTGAAATCGTATACTAAAATACTTTTAACTCTCTAATAAGTGGTCAAACCATACTTTCTTTATCTATAGATTCAATTTCTGTATACCAATTGTAAAAGAAAATAGTCATTTTTATAAAAAGGTGGTTCAACTTATTTAGTCTCCCCTATATTTATTTTGAAATGTAAAAAATAAAACAAATATAAAACCGGACAAAATTTTATATCTCATGCTGACTTCTTTCCTTTCAGAAATATTTTTTTAGGTATATTTTCACATTTGAACCATTTTCAAACTTTTCAAAAAACAAAAGCAACACTTGTTTATTAATATAGAAAAGGATGTGTTTTATATTTTGTAGCGAAGTAACTTTTTTTTTTTTACATATTAGTTCAATTTCATTATATGGATTAAAAGAGAAAATATAATCATTTTTATTAGAAGTGGTTCTAACTGTCCCGGTCTCTCCCTATATTTTGAAATGTAAAAAATAAATAAAACAAATATAAAACAGAACAGCATTTTAGATCTCATAGTAACACTACTGCTGACCTTTTTTCCCCCCCATTCAGGAATATTTCAACATGAAGGACATTAGAACCATTTTCAAACTTTTCAAAAGACAAACGTAGCACTTGTTTATATAGAAAAAGCATGTATTTTATATTTTCTAGCGAAGTAACTATATTTTCTTTATTTGTCTCTTCCATTTCTATATATTGATTAAAAGAAAAAATAGTCATTTTTATAAAAGGTGGTTCGAACTCCCCTAGTCTCCCCTTATATTTATTTTCAAATTAAAAAAAATATAAAAAGACAATTTTAGACCCCCACAGCAACACTACTGCTGACTTTTTCCCATTCAGGAATATTTTTAGGTATATTTCACATAGACATTTGAACCATTTTCAAAAACGAAACGCAGCTCTTATGTTTATTAATCTAGAAAAAAATATGTTTTATATAAAACAGGATATCCCATATTTATATCCCAAAATTTTATATCCCCACAATACTGCTGACTTTTTCCCTTCAGGAATATTTTTAGGTATATTTCACATGGACATTTGAACCATTTTCAAAAACTAAACGCAGCTCTTATGTTTATTAATCTAGAAAAAAATATGTTTTATATAAAACAGGACAAAATTTTATATCCCACAGTAACACTACTGCTGACATTTTCCGTTCAGGAATAGTTTTTAAGGTATATTTCACGTGAAGTAAATTACCGTAGGAGGAGTCTATGCTACTAACGCGAAGACACCGACAAACTAATGTTAAACCAATGGCAGTTTCGTTTAAAATTTCTCGTCTATATTTAAATTCCATAGAACATCTATGGTCGACTTTTCAAATTTGGTTGCATTTTATTTATTTGGAGGGGAGGGGAGGGGGCAATACTTTAGAATATTTTACTTTATTATAAACAATATAAATAACCAAAAGTGCATTTTTTTGTTACCCATACACTGTAAAAAATTTCCAACCCTTTTCCGTTTCGTAGAAGATAAATTTCCTTTACGATACGGAAAACAACCGATAAAATAATTATTCCGAATCACAACAGAAAGGTTTTCTACAGTCATAAAAATAATCTATTTATATCGGATTAGTTTCCGAACGGATGGAAAACAGCTTTCTCCGGACTTACTGCGCAGTCTCGTTCTCTGCTGACGTATGAAAGGCGTTGCGTCACGTGATTGATAACAGAACAGAATCGAGTTTTTGGATGAAGATGGGCGCCATGTTTTTAAATATTGGACAACTGCTCTACGTACTTCTAACTTCGCAATAGTTTTACCTCTGGTAGGAGTCTGGTTTTTGCGGAGTAAGACAGCTGTATAGGAATAAAAAGCTGCTCACCGGGCCCATGGGCCAAACCAACAACAACAACAACTTCGCAATGGTAAGTACTAAAATTTATGTGATTTTTAATATTTTGGATTTGATATGTACATATATTTATAGTGCATGATTATCAAATCGAATAACATGTTTAAGGAGCTGCGTAGCCTGAAATAAAATGCATGTTATCTTATTTCTCGCTCAGTTTATTTTTTATGAGAAAAATATCCCCGAAGTAAAAAATATTTTGATGTGCCAGAAATTTCTAACTTAGATATTATCTTAATGAAACTTAGTTTTTGTAGGCTGTTTTTTTAAATAGTTTTTAACTTATTCTAAATTAAATTCCGTGTTTATTTCTTTAATTCTGTAAGACATCCAGTGTTGAATTCAGGGGGTGGGGGGACAGTCCCCCCCGGAGCATTGAAATGTCCCACCGGAAGATTTCACATTTTATGCTTTTAATAATCAAAAAGTGCAATCCACCCCCGGAACTCTATAATATCCCCCCCCCGGAACCACAGAAATCCCTCCCGGAGAAAAATGTCTGAATTCAACACTGTAGACATCAATAACATACCTATGATCTTAAAATAAATTGATGATATTTTTCTATGTTCGATGCTATATCAGAATCATATTGTCTTTTTTCAGGTACTGCATTATTATAGAATCAATTTTACATTTTATTATTTGTAGGGATGTAACGAATAGTGATTTGGCCGAATAGCCGAATACCGAATATTCGGCCAAGTTTTAGCCGAATACCGAATGTTCGGCGGCCGAATACTGACTTTAAAAAAAATTATTTTATTTGTTTATTTATTTTTTTTTTTTTTCAATTTTAAAATCAAAAATTAAATTAAGGACTAATTGAAATAAATTTTTTGTTTGAGTGTTCAAAAATCATGACAGCTGAATGTATGTAAGCACGGTATGTAGTGAACGTTTGTTTTCTGAAGCTGGTAATATATATGAAACCAAACGAAACAGACTTCTTCCTGAAAATGCTGAAAAGTTATTTTTGAATCACAATTTCAGGCTTTACAGTGATAAATAATTTTGTTACCCCTGTATGTTATTTTGAAGTAACTCATTAAATGTTTTTTCAGTATAGGTAATAGTTTTTTTCTTTTCAATGTATCAAACTCATTAGTTCGTTTAATCAACATCTAATGTTTAATTTTTAATTAGTAAAGTAATTATATAGTCATATATTTATTATTTAAAAGTAAAACTAAAAGCTAGAAAAATGATTTAATTTGTGAAAGATTAAGCATTTTTACAAGACAGTAAAATATTTGTTTTTAATATTTATGAATTTTATTGTTTAAGAAACTTATCATCATTATAAATCAGATTAAAAAAAAAGATATAAAGTGAATTTTTTTTAATTCACTGATGAGAGAGAGAGAGAGAGAGAGAGAGAGAGATTTAAACTTTAAATGCAGTATATATTTTGCATTTTAATGTAAAATAAATTAATTTTGCAATACTTACTTAAATTCATATGATGCCTAAATATGCAGCAAGAAAAATATTTTTTAATTTCATTATATACAGTTATTTATAAGTTGTCATGAAGCTTTAAAATTGAGTAAGTATTAGGATTTATTTTTCTTATAATAATTAATGTATTTAGATATCATTCTTTAATATTGTTTGTTAAAAATATTTAAAATCACATTTTTTTTTCTGGAACTTATTTAACCAAATATCTTAGAATATTCGGCCAAATAAGCAAGTATTCGACAATATATCTAAATATATTCGGCTACAGGTATTCGGCAGAATATCTATTCAATATTCGGCAAAAGGGCCCATTAAGCCGAATACCGAATAGTGGTCGAATATTCTTTACATTCCTAATTATTTGTAGTGTATTAAAATTCAATTGAAAAGGGGAATCCTTTAAATTCTATAATGTTAATTAATAAATTGAGAACTTTATGTTAGGACGATATAATGAAATTTGTATTGGTATATGGTAAAATAAATTTCAGTATTCTTTGCATATCAGACAAAATTTTAGTTGTAACAAACGTAAAGTTGAATATGCTGAATATCTTGAGGTTGATATTATCTATATTCATGCTGTAAAAGCTTGCATGCAGAAGCTTACATCTTGGGCAGCAGAGATCAACTGCCTCGCCCTGGATATTCAAGTTTAATTGGCTAAATTTTATTTTTCTTACATTATTTTGAAAATAAAAAATGACATTTAATCTTTTCTAATAATTTAAAATAAACAGAAAAAGAAAAAAAGCAAACAGGGAATTTTTGTCAGTAGAGATGGATGGGGGAGATCTCCACTGCTGAACATCATGTCACATGTGGAAAGGAAGACAATTTTTTGTTCTGATTTTTATTTCGTGCTCATGTCTTGAAAAATTATATTGAATGGGCTTCAGGGAGAATAAACCCTCAAAAGGCTTGAATTTTTTTTACTTCAAAAATATAAAGCTTCAATTCTTCATTCATTCATTTAAAAAAAAAAAAAAAAAAATGTGGTGTTTTAGCAAAAAAAAAAAATTCTTACTTTATTTTATTTCATATTTCTGCTTTCATTTAACTAAATCTTGTCATGTATTTAAATGCACGTGTTAATACTGTTCAAATTTCAAGAAAAAAAATGTTCAAAAGAGTCATGATGTCAACATATAAATCATAAATGTCACTAGAACCCAACTTTAAACTTCAGAGTCCTAGGCACAGCATTTTTGTGTGCCCTTCCAAGCACTACTCTTAAGTAATCTCAAAGCTTAGAATTTTTGTGATACGTCCTCATCCAATCATTTCTTCCAGGGCTGTGGAGTCTGAGTATAAGTCAGGCACGTTTTTTTTTTTTTTTTTTTTTTTTTTTTTTTTTTTTTTGGGGGGGGGGGGGAGATTTGGTGTCGCTAAAAAACTGGCCGACTTGACTCAGTCTCTAGCTTGTTTTTTGGACAATTCAAAGTGAAATTAAATTAATTATATGTGATTTTAAATTTATAAACTGAATTATTATTTTTATTTTGGGACTATATACCGCATAGATGAAAACTGTTTTTAATTAAAAACTCTCGTTGATATTTTCCATTTAGTATACAGTCTTTTCACTCAGCTTTTTGGGGTTTGCAGAACCCGAGGTAAGGCAAAAATTGAAAATTCTGCTACTTTTGGAGTCTACAGAACCCGAAATATCATTGTAATAGAAACCTTTTTTAGCTCCCAGTCTGTCAAAGGAAGAAAGGGGGGCTAATTTGCCACCCCCTTAATTTAGATAAATAGGTTTTTCATACAGAGTTATCCGATTTCAATTTTTGAAATTTTGTATATAGGTTGATTCTGATAAGGCGGTTCCTTGATTAGTTATGGAGGTTCATTGGTTAAATATAAAGGAGGAGGGAACGGGGGCTGATAGCCCCCTTAATTTAGATAAACGGTTTTTTATGCAGAATTATCCGATTTGTTTGAAATTTTGTATATAAGTTCATTCTGATAAGGCGCTTCCCTGATCAGTTTTGAGGGTTTATTGGTTAAGTATAAAGGGGAACGGGGGCTAATTCCCCCTAATTTAGATAAAGGGGTTTTTCATGCAAAATTACCCAATTTGCTTCAAAAATTGCATAAAGCTTCATTGTGAAAAGGCGCTTCCCTCATTAGTTTTGGAGGTTCATTAGTTAAGTTTAAAGAGGGAAACGGTGGTTAATACCCTCCTCTTTAATTTAAATAATTGGGTTTTTTATGCAGAATTATCCGATTTGCTTCAAATTTTGTATATAGGTTAATTGTGATAAGGCGCTTCCCCTTATTAATTTTGGTTGTTCATTGATTAAGTATAAAGGGGGGAACGGTGTCCAATCCCCCCTTAATTTAGATAAATAGGTTTTTAATGCAGAATTATCCAATTTGCTTCAAATTTTGTATATAGGTTCATTGTTAAAAGCCGCTTCCCTGATTAGTTTTGGGGGTTCATTGGTAAGTACAAAGGGGGGAATGGGGAGCTGATATCCCCTTAATTTAGATAAATGGGTTTTCCATGCGGAAATATCTGATTTGTTTCAAATTTTGCATATAGGTTCATTCTGATAAGGCGGTACCCTGTTCAGTTTTAGGGGTTCATTGGTTAAGCATAAAGGAGGGAACAGGGACTAATCCCCTCTAATTTAGGTAAATTGGTTTTTCATGCAGAATTACACAATTTTCTTCAAATTTTGTATATAGCTTCATTGTGATAAGGTGCGTCCCTCATTAATTTTGGGAGTTATTTCGTTCAGCATAAAGAGGGGAACGGGGGCTAATCCCCCCCCCATAATTTAGATAAATGGGGTTTTTATGCAGAATTATTGTATTTGCTAAAAATTTTGTATATAGGTTCCTTCTAATAAGTCGCTTCCCTGATTAGTTTGGGGGGTTCTTTGGTTAAAGATACAGGGGGAACTGGGGGCTAATGGGTTTTTCATGCAGAATTATCCGATTTGTTTCAAATTTTGTATATATGTTTATTCTGATAAGGCGCTTCCCTGATCAGTTTTGGGGTTCATTAGTTAAGTATAAACAGGAGAACGGTGGCTAATCCCCCCCCCTTAATTTAGAAAAATGTGTTTTTATGCACAATTATCTGATTTGTTTCAAATTTTGTATATAGGTTAATTGTGATAAGACGTTTCCCCATATCAATTTCGGAGGTTGATTGATTAAGTATAAAGGAGGAAACGGTGTCCAATCACCCCTTTAATTTAGATAAATGGGTTTTTTTATGCAGAATTATCCGATTTGTTTCAAATTTTGTATATAGGTTCATTCTGATAAGGCGCTTCCCTGATCAGTTTTGGGGGTTCATTGGTTAAGTATAAAGGGGGAACAGGGGCTAATCACCCCTAATTTAGATAAATGGGTTTTTAATGCAAAATTACCCAATTTGCTTTAAGTTTTGTATAAAGCTTCATTTTGATAAGGCGCTTCCCTCATTAGTTTTGGGGATTCATTTGCTAAGTGTAAAGAGGGGAACGGTGGCTAATTTCCCCCCCCCCTTAATTTAGATAAATGGGTTTTTATGCAGAATTATCCGATTTGCTTCAAATTTTGTATATAGGTTAATTGTGATAAGACGCTTCCTTATATCAGTTTTGGGGGTCCTTGATTAAGTATAAATAACAGAACGGTGTCCAATCGCCCCCTTAATTTAGATAAATGGGTTTTTAATGCAGAATTATCCAATTTGCTTCATATTTTGTACATAGGCACATTGTGATAAGTCGCTTCCCTGATTAGTTTTGGGGTTCATTGGTTAAGTATAAAGGGGAAACCAGGGGGCCAATCCCCCCTCTTAATTTAAATAAATGGTTTTTTTTTATTCAGAATTATCCGATTTGCTTCAATTTTTTTATATTGGTTAATCGTGATACGACGCTTCTCCTTATCAGTTTTGGGGGTTCATTGATTAAGCATAAAGGGGGAACTGTGTCCAATCCCCCCTTAATTTAGATAAATGGATTTTGAATGCAGAATTATCCGATTTGTGTCAAATTTTGTATATAGGTTCATTCTGATAAGGCGCTTCCCTGATCAGTTTTGGGGGTTCATTGGTTAAGTATAAAGGGTAGGGAAGGGAGGCAAATCCCCCTCCTTAAATTAGATAAATGGGTATTTCATGCAGAATTATCCGATTTGCTTCAAATTTTGTAAATAGGTTCAATGTGACAAGTTGCTTCTCTGTTTAGTTTTGGGGGTTCATTGGTTAAGTATAGAAAGGGGGAACAAGGTCCAATCCCTCCCTTAATTTAGATAAATATGTTTTTCATGCAGAATTATCCAATTTGCTTCACATTTTGTATATAGGTTCATTGTTATAAGGCGCTTCCTTGATTAGTTTTGGGGGTTCAATGGTAAAGTATAAAGAGGGGATCGGGAGGCTAATCTCCCCTCCTTAATTTAGATAAATGGGTTTTTCATACAGAATTATCCGATTTGCTTCAAATTTTGTATATAGGTTCAGTTTGATAAGGTGCTTCCCTGATCAGTTTTGAAGTTTAATTGGTGAAGTATAAAGAGAGGGAACGGGGCTATTCTCCACCCCCTAATTTAAAGAAATGGGTTTTCATGCAGAACCGGTAAATTTTTACTTTATAAAAAACATGAGTTTTTTTTGTTGTTGATGCTAAATGAAATTTATTTGGATTTATTAAAGAAAGGACAAAGTGTTTTGAAAGGAATATTAAACGAAACCCTTTGAGTGATGTTCGATCACACTTACCCACTAGTTCTATTATATTACTGTGGCACGCTTTTTTTTTTCATTTAATGCTGATCGTGAAATCCCATGGTAACCTATGTAAATTTTAAAGAGGTAGTAAATTCCCTTATACAATTATCAAAATATAGCTTTCACCAGCAGGAAGCAGATGTCCAATGTGCATCTTTAAATTAACATTTTTAAATTGTACATTTTAATAATTTTCCTTAATTTTTAAGTATTTTAAAAACTTATGAAATTTGAAATTTTTACTGAAAGGAAAATTTTCAAATTTTATGCTCTTAAAAATACTTATCGCTGAAGACGAAGAGTCCTCTTAATCATTCATTGCTGTTGTGCTGTTTTTGTCCCATTAAATATACATGATCACTAGAAATTAGTAAAATAAAAATATATTAATATTATTATTGTTATTATTGCAGGATAATACTGCAGTGATCAGTGTCGCATTCCAGCTAGAGCATATCATCCTTGCTTAATAGCGAATGATGATGTAAGAAAGGAAATCATGCTGTTCTCGAATAATATTGATGGTTTGACAGTTTTTTCGGAGAAATGTCCTAGGACAATTTTGTTTTGGTAGCATCATATTGTGTAATCAATTAAGACCTGGAAGAAATTAAAGAATCTAGGCCTACTTTTTTACTAAGTGCAGCTATTCGAAGGCAAGAACTGTCAATGGAAGTAATATCAGTATTGCTGTAATTTTTATTCATTATAACATTTTGATTTATAGTTTTGTTGCAAATAAATGTTATTTTTCAGTATAAATGTTTGTTTTATTTTTTCTGTCTTTTGTAGTTAGCCAGAAAAAAAAATCGAGTAACTTATATATATTTTTTTAAATAGTATTTTGTTAGTATGTGCAATTTAATGTTTGTGCAGATTAAATGCGATTGATTTATTTTACTAAGTTTAAGTTAAAAAAAAAACAGCACATATCACATTTGCGAAGTCAGATTTTTTATTAAATATACACTTATTTTTTATATATTTTTCCTGAATTATTTGTAATTTTTAATATTCTTCTATTAAGTGATCTGCCATTGAAGAATAAAAGACTCACAAACATTTCTTTCTTTGTCATTAATGATGATAAAATTTTGACTTTAAATATACATAAATTTTTATAGGCAACTAGACTTCATAAATATAGTAAAATGAATATAGGTCAGTCAACAGTATATTTATTGATATTTATGTAGATATCTCATGACTTCATTGTGCACATGTAAATAACAAATGGTTCAATATTCCAACGTAATTTATTTATGGAAAGATTCGGAAAATAAAGATTGCATGGTAAGTAATATACTTTGAAATGTTATATATTTTGTTTTACATACAATTTCAATTACTTGCAAATGTAAACTCATAAACAACTAAAGTTTTAAAATCTTAAAAAAAGGCCTGATTTAATTATTTTTATTTTAAATCCAAATAAATCAAACTTTAATTCACTGTAAACTCTGTAATCGCTTAGGAACTCATAAAGCTGGAAAATTGGTGTTTCTTTTCAAACATTTTAATAACAAAGAATATTTTTTTTCATATCCATTGAAATTTATAAAATATAATCATAACCATCTTAAGTGTGTTTAATATATGCTCTAAATTCATTAAATGAATAAAGAAATTTGGTCAGAACAAAAAGCTTTAGCTTTTAGTAATGCAGAGTGCATATGCTTTTTATTTTATCAAAGGGGTAATTCAAGGTGGTATATGTATTTTATACAGAATAGGATATCTGTTAAATTGCAGTTTTTGTAAATAAGTGATGACACAAGACAATTTGTTTTATTTATTTCATGTTTTCAAAAGTAAAAGAGAATTCACATTTCTAAATTAAATCTTTTTCTGTAGCTCCATTTTTTTAAACTGTGTATTTTTAACTATTTATATGATTAAAATATTTTAATTTAACCAAGTGAATGAGTTTCTATATATTTTTTTAATTTCAAATATATTTAAATGGACACTTCTAATTGTTAATTTTAATTATTTAGTAAAGTTTATTTTACTGTAAAATGTATAATTTTAAAATTGTATTTTGAATTAAAAAAAATAGCTGATTTAAATAATTAAAAACATATGATTTTTTGATTAAATAAATAAGTAAACTCACGAACCCTGTTTTTAAAAAGGATTTTCATTTAGCAAGGCTTTTTGTTATATAATTTTCAGTTGAGCTTCAAGTTCAAAGTCTTGTACATTTTCAAATTGCATGGCTTCTAAAATTTGTTTATCATCAAGCTATTTATTAGGATTAGCTGAATTCTGTATATATATTCTTATAAGTTACATGGCTTCAAAAGTTTTTAGATTTACTTTATTAATATTACACTGGTGTCCAGAAATTAAGGGGCAGTGACCGATTTCAGACGTTTCGTCAATTATCTTACTGAAACTCGTGAGTAAATGCCCGGAATGCCCTTAAGCTTTGAGGATGTAAAGAACATGTTTGACTTTATGTTTTTCAGTGAATATTTTATCGCGAGGACAACTATGGGGGGGGGGATAATAACTTTAATCATAAAATAATATTTTCGATCACCCAAGTAACGAAAAATGCTAAAAATGGTCTGTCACTGTAGTAAATGACTATGTAGGTTCTGTTCAACATTTGTGTGCATTTTTTGTAAGTATAGCATGTATATTCGTGAATATATTAACGTTTCTGTGAAAAATTCAAAAGTTTTTTTTTATAACATGCAGAGTTTTCAGCCAAATTTAACACCACTTTCCAAAAACTTGACAAAGAATTGTAGAAATAGTATACTGTGATTAAAATATTAATATATTGAATATTTGATGATATATAGGTATTTTTATGAAATTAATTTTAACTGCGCATGCGCAAACTACAGCAAACATTTTTGTTATGATTTGATAGCAATACTATAGGGCAACTCATATAAATAGACCAGTGAACTATCGTGAAAACTCAAATAGTTACAGCATTGATAAATACATTGATAAATTGAGAAATAAGTCTCATATAATTCTATGTTTTAAGCATAACTCAAAAACTACTTACCAACTATCTGTGATTTTGGATTTGCATATTTGAAGCCTCCAGAAATCCACCTCTATTAAAAATTCATAGGTTATTTTTTTTCTTTTTTGAAATGAATTTAAAAATACATTTTTTTTTTTTTTTTTTTTTTTTTTTAAGAGAGAACTAAACATCATCTATACAATTTTAACAAATAGATTTTGAAAATCTTCAAATAAGCGAATCCAAAATTATTATGTCAAGTAGTTTTTGAATTACGCTTAAAAAGCTACCCGCATTGCAATTTGTTTTTCATCAATTGCAAATTAATTTCACATTAAGACTTCCAAATTTTAAACCTTCATATTTCTTAAACCACTTGACCAAGTGATTTCTTGTTTCGTATCCTTGGGAGAAATTTACAGAAAAAAAAATGTATAACGTCAAAATTAGGTGTATGTATTGAAAAGTTGGAGTTTGGTACAATTTAAGAATGATGACGACCCCCTAAGCTTATTTTTTTAAAACCTATTATTGGAAGAAGATAATTTTCAGTCAAATATGGCTATTTCTGTTTTTTAAGGAGGGGTGGGGCAATATTATGATTTAAAAAGATAGGTTTTGTATGTCCTTTGTTTTAGAAATATAGCTATAGAAATTCTTTCCAGCAACAATAAACTTCAAAGTAGTTGCATACACCTCATATGCATAGAACATGTTTCATACTTGTGCTACACCCAGTGGAATAAATTTGAGCTTTTTGAGGATACAGGCTTGTCCCTTTTTTTTAGTAATATTGAACAGTTGTTTGGCACAGTATTGAATTCAGGGGGTGGCCCGCTGGGACCCCCCTGGAACATTGAAATCCCCCCCCCCCCCAGAAGATTTGAGATATTATGCTTTTAATGGTTAAAAAGTGCAATTTCCAAAAAGGAAATATATAATTCCTCCTCCCTCCCCGCCGGAGCCGCAGAAAAGGCTCTGAATTCAACACTGGTTTAGCATCATCTGAATATTTAGTTATATTATACCCATGAGCGCATCAGTATACTTGTAACAAATAAATAACATTTCAAGCTGATTCTGTATTGTAAAGAAACTTTTGTTATAAAGAGTAGGACCAATAACAGATGAAAATATTGCTTTTGGACACTGTTTTGATTTCATCTCAATTAAATATTACTAAGAACTTTTTTGAATACATACACACATTTCGTATCATAAAATGCATTTTGTTATCATAAAATGCATTACATGTAATGCATTTTATGATAACAAATACTTAAAATGTGTGTATGTATTCAAAAAAGTTCTTAATAATATTTAATTGAGATAAAAGGAAATCAAAACAGTGTCCAAAAGCAATATTTTCATCCGTTAATGTTCCTACTCTTCAAAACAAAAGTTTCTTTACAATACAGCAAATTTTCCGATCATAATGAAAAAATATTCCGTAAAGCAAAGAAAAAGTTTCTATTCTACACAGGAATTTTTAATTTTTTCAAGATTAGTTTACTGACTGATTCGAAAAAGTTTCCTTTTTAAAACTGAATACTTTCTATCTATTCTCCTATTCTTCCAAAACGTTTCTTTATGTGAATGGAAAGTTTTCCTTTTTAAAACGGAATACTTTCTATCTATTCTTCCATTCTTCCAAAACGTTTCTTTATGTGAATGGAAAGATTTCCGTAAGACCCAGGAATTTATTCTGTGTCTAAAGATTAGTTTCTGAATCAAACGGGAAAAGTTTCCTGACGGAAAGAAAAAACTTTCGTTTTTTTCCGTTTTTTTTTCCGTGTTGTTTCGGAAAAGTTTCCTGTACTATACGGGCAACTGGAAATCCTATTCCTACCGGAAACTTTTCCGAATTTTTTTTTACAGTGTATAGGTCGAAATACTCTGTTTATTTTAAGCTGTTTTAGAAGTAAGCGTTTTACGAAATAAGGATTTAAGATAATAGAAAATTTAATAGAACAGCAGCTAATAAATTTAATTTATTAAATAGTTTAATAATTCTATTTAACTACTACGGTATTTTTATTTAAGTAAAATCAAGAAGTAAATATTTAAGCAACATCTAATAACAATCCTGTTTTGTTTGATTAATTTCCTGATTGTCCTGATTAATTTTTTAAAGTATCTTTCGTTATTTTATAGTAAGGACTGAAAAATTTTATTACATTACAACAAGCTTAAAGCTAACAAGAACCCATGTTATTGCATCTGTTTGAAAGGCCTACACTAGTCACGAGAAGACACTCGCAAGCTAATGTTAAACGTATGGGAGCGTTCTTTTCAAATTCCTCGTTTGCATTTCAATATCCTTAAATTATTTTTTTTCCATAAGATCTGTTGACAATGTCTAATTAGGTACTTTCAAACTTTCCAATTAAAAAAAAAATTGAGGAGGGAGGGAGGGGGGGGGCATTTTTAATTTCAAAACCGGTTCCAAAACTGTCCTCAAAAAACTGTACCCTACAAAATCGGAACAGTTTGAAAATAATGCTGCCATTGGATTGACATTAGCTTGCAAGTATGGGTTACTAGCGTAGCTTATCCGTAGCGTCGTTCAGCATTACTTGTGTCTTATTGCACTAATAGGACAAGGGTGCATCTGGCTACAGGAAAATTGTCATAAGTATAGTTATTCGGAAAACCGCTACATTACGCTATATGTCCATTTGCCACCACAGAAGGGGGGGGGGTGGGCAAATTATGTGTGGATAAATTAACTCAATCCTCCCTATCTCTTCTACGTCTTGATTATTGAGTTTTACGCTTTCATGCATGCTTTTACGGATGCATGCAGAGTTAAATGCTTTAGCATAGGGGCAAGGCAAATTGTGTGGGAGGGATATTACTAAATCCTCCAAACCTCTTTCTGCAGGTTGATTAAGGGATACTTACCTTATTTGATAACAGAAATTTGCAGTTAAATAACAAGGTAGCGACAGATCAGGGAAAAACGCAGTCAAAAAAAGAGGTATACTCCAGTATCTTATGGAAAAATTCTGATTGTTTATTTTGAACGATAAATAAGTCGAATTTTTCTATAAGAAAATATTGTATGTACCCTTTTTTTCAACTGTATTTTTCCCTGATCTGTAGCCACCCTGAATAAGGCAAAAAATTTTATTTGAAAATAGTAGTACACAAAAGGCAAAACTATATGGTTTGCACCTATCTTTAATACCTGTCAGACGCGAATTTTCCTGCCAATCAAAAACAATAAATTCAACAAAAGCCAAATGTGTCCACAGACACTAATAGATAACAAAGGAAAGAGTTGTTTAAAATGCAAAGATATTCAAGAAACAGTTATTACTTCAAAAATAATTTTAAAACATAACATTTATAAACGAAAACTACACAAAATTTCGAACATCTTAAAACCAACTTAACACGGAAAACATATGGTCTACGAGAAAGCCAACTGCAGTCCAGAACGGGTCGGTTTGTAGCAGGGCCTAACATGAAATTCCTGCTTAAAATCAACCCGAAACTAGACCGAACTCGATACACTTCAACCTGAACCCGAAATATTCAAACCCAAACCCCAAGTGAAAGAAAATTAATCTTGTTTTCATACAATTGTGATTTTTAATATAAATTTTATCTTTTTGTATAAAAATAAACACAAACACTCGTTAATAAGATCATTCTTTGAAATTAGACAACATTATGACTGAATACAATATTAAAAGGTAACTATATTTAAATTTCCGACATTTTAATACATAAGACATTAAAAGCAAAGTATACGTTTCGGACGAAAATTCATCCCTCATCAGTACTATACAATGTAAAATCATAAAAGATCACAAACAACTTACAAGTTGTTTATGTCATCCTTGTCAAACTTTGTAATTTATTTTGTCATCTTTAGTGATTTTACATTGTATAGTACTGATGAGAGATAAATTTTCTTCCGAAACATACTTTGTTGTTTTCAATATGTATGTGTACTTTTTAATTTAAAATGTCTGAAATATAAATAGTTATATTTTAATATAGTTTTAATATTTTGAAAATATCCAGGACTTTATTTTGAAAAATCGGGTTAAACCGAAACCGATCCTAAAGACTCAAAATTTAACCTGAAATAGACTCAAATCCGAAACATTTAAATTGACGCCGACCCCGAACCCGGCGCCGCAATGAAAAAAAGTTGCGTTACTCGACCCGATGGTGAACTCTAAGCTAACCACCGCTGGAAAGAACAGTCACCAGTATGTAAACAAGTATTCGAAAATTCTTAACTCACTATTCGTTGGAAAATAGACAAAATTAATATAATACAGCGGAAATATTTTATAGGTTATCTTCATGATGAATAAAGCATACTCGATACATCATCTACAGATTTACAAAGATCCATTTATTATTATATGCTTAGATACATTCATCTTATATACATATCTTAACTACATACAACTTTCAATACTTACAAACTTTCTCAACAAATGAGAATATTGCAGTGGCGTAGGGTAAGAAGATGCAGCACTCCTTTACTACTGCTGTTATTAAATATGGTCTTATTTAATCGTATAACGTTCAAGATTAAATAAGACCAAATTTAATATATAATTATTCAGTGTTGAATTCAGGGGGTGGCCCGGGGGGGTCATTCCCTCCGGAGCTTTGAAATGTCCCTCCCCCCCTGGAAGATTTGAGATTTTATGCTTCAATGGTCAAAAAGTAGAATTCCCCCCCTCCCCCGGAGACCCAGAAATCCCTCCCGGAGAAAAGTTTCTGAATTCAACACTAATAATTAGGGCCTGACTAATGCATAGGCATGAGAGGCAGCTGACCTGGGGGCCCCCCATATGCGTACCTAAGATTTTCGTTAAAGGGGAGCCAAATGTTAAAAATTGTCCAAAAGTAACCAAAATTCTTTATGTTCAAAGATTTAGGACGGTCCTCTACCCCTGCTTCCGTACTCCAATCTCGCCGCCGGCCGCGTCCTTCATAAATAACCAACTACATCAGAAAGATAATGATTAACATTTTATTGCAATAACTTAATAGTCCATTGTTTTAAGAGAAATTCATTATTAATGTTATCCCCGTAACAAGGCAAATTAATACCATTAATGATGACCAATTGGGGGCAATTTTTTTTTTTAGATATATTATGACATACATATGATATTATGACAAATAGCCAAGAATGACTGAAATACCTGTATTTACATTTCAACAGCTCACATGAGATCCTATAATCCTGTGCAAAAAAGGTATATTCTATCAGTGGCGTAGCCAGAGAGGGGTGTTCCAAATGCTCTGGACGCCAGTAATATCGTGAAGTTTTCTTCGCCTTGATTATCGCAGAAAGTTCTCCGATTAGATAAGACAAAGAAAACTTTACAAAATTAATGGTATCCAGAGCATCTGGACATCCACCCTGCCTACGCCACTGTATTCTATCTCTTAATGTTGTAATTATCTTTCTTATAACACCCTGTATATAGATTTGATTAGTACCTAGTACAAAATTTAAGTATTGAGTTTAGTCACTACAGCGTAATTCAAGAAATTTTCTATGGATACACAGAATGTGGGGCCCCAGAATAATGCTTCCCCCATGGTCCTAGATAGTCGAAGTCAGACGCTGACAATAATACGCGTAGTAAAGTGATAGAACATTGCCAGACTCTACGCCATTGAGTAATACTGACTAATCTTCGATAATTTTAATCTTCAACACAGAAATCGCTACTAAATTTTTGCACAAAAAAGAATCCTCAATAGATTATACTCAACCAGGGCCGTGCGAAGAGGGGGGCGAATTGGGCCTTCTCCTCGGGTGCGGAAATTGTGTGGCGCCAAATTTATACTCCCAACCACGGTTTAATTTATTCATTTTCTGAGGAATTTATTTTGCTCTTCATCATTCTTTTTTTTTTCTGTCGCAAAACATGATCTCTCCAACAAATAAGTGAATTTTTTCTTTTGCTATTTAGTTGTTTGCAATTTCTGAATTAAAGTTTAACCTTTTAAAGTTCCAAAACAAACGCGAAATGTTTCTTCAATAAAATTTATTTTCTGTTTCTCTACTTTATCAGTTTTGTGACACCTGTCACAAAAGTAGGGGTGGGGGGAGGGGCGCCAAATTAAAACTTTTCCCCGGGTGCAATTTTCTCTTCGCATGGCCCTGTCCTCCACAACGTAGCAATAGCTGTAACAATGACGTTTTCTCATGATTGGAGTATTTTTTGAAAAATGACACTATGTTTTTTCGACTAATGAAAGTAATAAACTCTGTTGTTTGAAAACAAATATTGTAATAAATTTTTTGACTTTCTTCAAGTGAAAATATTTTATTATATACAAGGACTTTTAGACTTTCCCTATTCCCAATTTAGTAATACTTGCTTAGTAGATAGATACACAAAGTATTTAAGGGGGGTCCATGTCCATACCTTCCACCACTATTGAAATGATATGTGGTTTCATGTTAATTATACAAACCTCTAATATTAAGCCACATTTTAGGATTTATAAAATGTAAAACTAAACGCTTATTATATAATATAATAAAAAATACAGATCAGAAATTTTTTCAACGATTTACATAAAACTATTCTAGGAATCAGCCTAAAATTTTATATGTGGCTATATCAATGTGTATTGTCTATAGAATGAATTAATATTATTGAGATAGTTAAACATTTTCTTTTTTTTTTTAATGACAATTACTTTTACAATTTTTTCCTATTATTCAAATTAAATTGAATTTTTCAAATGGCTTCTGTCAACGAATTTACGTATCATTAATTCACTGTTAAATATAATTTAAAGGTCATTTTCACATACGTTTTATGTTCATAGATGATGTATTTTAAGTTATCTTACGGATCGTAACATACCATAAGAAATACTTTTCTGAAAATTTTACAATATTAACTGACCTGTATTTTTATTGTACTTTAATTGTTTATTTTTACATTTTATAAAGCCTGAAATATGGCTAAAATATATTGCAGAAGTTTGAGTATTTCAATAAGTATTTAAAAAATTATGAAACTCGAAAACACACGCTTAACTGGCAGTTTAAAGGTTTCAGAAGATAAGAGCCCTTTTAAATTTCAAAATGAAATGTTGAACATTTAATAATTAAACGTTTACACAACATACCAGTCTTGCTGTTACTTCAAAAGTATTTTTAAAACATAACACTTTCGAACGAAAAGCAAAAAGTCTACCAAAAATTTTTGAAAATGATTTCAAAAACAGCAGATTTTAGAAGATATGAGCTCTCTTAAATTGCAAAATTAAATGTTGAACATTTAATAATTAAACGTTTACACAACATACCAGTCTTGCTGTTACTTCAAAAGTATTTTTAAAACATAACACTTTCGAACGAAAAGCGAAAAGTCTACACAATTTTTTGAAAAAGATCACAAAAACAGCAGATTTCAGAAGATACATAAATTGCAAAATTAAATGTTGAACATTTTATAATTAAACGTTAACATAACATTCCCATATACCAGTCTTGCTGTTACTTCAAAAGTATTTTTAAAACATAACACTTACGAACGAAAAGCGAGAAGTCTACACAAATTTTTGAAAAAAAAATCCCAAAAATAGCAAAACACGGAAACCATATGGCAAGTGACAAAGCCAACCACGTGTTACCGTGGGAAAAACAATCCAATACATAAACAAATATTCGAAAATTCGTAACTCACCATTCGTCAGCAAATAGACGAAAATAATATCACACACTGTGTATTACAACTTGAAGTATGCACACTGCGGAGACGTTGAAAGAACAAACAAAACGAATTCTACAACAATAATAAAACAAAACTAAATTCAGAAAACTAAAATAATCCGGTGTGGCAGGTACTAAGGCGGCATTACGAATGTCATGCTACTTCACGCAGTAATGATCACTTTCAGTTTTGATGGGGAAAAAATAACGCCAAGATCTGGAAAATAGTCGCCAAAAACAAGTCGTACATCATCTCTCAGCTGAGGGAAATTTAATCGCTTATTGAGCAAGAAATGGAAAATTGTGTCAATCGCGTTTCAGATGCGATATGTCGCAGGAAAAGTGGATAAGGAAAACAATGAAAAGTTGTTTAAAGAAAAACTATTTTTAACATATCTGTTGTGTTCATGAGATCTGGATTTGGAAATAAGGTTAACCCTCTGATGTCCAACTTAATTTCATAGCAGTGTTGAATTGAGATATTTTTTCTCTGGGGGGGGGGGGAGGGGGATTTCTGCAGCTCCGGCAGTGTTGAATTCAGATATTTTTCTCCGGGAGAGATTTCTGTGGCTCCGGGGGGGGGGGGGCATTGTAGAGTTCCGGGTGGGAAATTGCACTTTTTAACCATTAAAAGCATAACATATCAAATCTTCCGGGGAGGGACATTTCAATCTCCTGGCCATCCCCTGAATTCAACACTGCCGGGGGAGACACTGTGGAGTTCTGTGGAGAGAAATTGCACTTCTGGTACAGTGTTGGACTCAGACATTTTCCTTTCAGAGAATTTTGCAGCTCCGAGGGGGGGGGGACATTAAAGAGTTAGAAAATTGTACTTTTAAGCCATTGCCAAATACAAATTCCTAAATTTTTGGGGGAAAGGGGGCATTTTTATGCTTTGGGGAGAATTCCATCCCCAGGCCACCCCCTGAATTCACATAAGCATAAAATCCCACATTTTCCTCTGGGGCATTTCGATGCTCCAAGACCGGGGAGAATTCCCCCTGCTTCCGGGCCACAATTTCCGGGATTTGTAGTAGTTCCAAGTTCCAAAACTTATGCCTCGCGTACAGACCCTTATTATCGCATGAGGAAATCGGGACTTTGCCCAGAGGCCCCGGACCTCAATGGGCCCCCAAATCCATATATTAAATTATAAAATGTTTACTTTTTTTTTTCCAATTCCAACTCTTCCGTAAGTTGAAGTTATTAAATTCATCTTAACCCTTTCCGGCGCAGACAAATTCTGTTCGTAAAATGTGAAATTACTGACTGACACCGGAATTTACAAACGACTTTTTTAGAAAATAAGAAATCCTTCTTTTAAGCTTTCACTACAGAAGTGAAATTTTATTAAAATATTCTTGGTGCCGAATGCAAGTTTAGAATTAAAATTAGATGTTCCCTGAGTAGGACCACTGTGCCGGAAAGGGTTAAAGTAATATAACAAGTTGCTAAAGTTATATAATAGAGTTTTGTTCTGTTCTAAGAAAAAAGAGTATTTTTATTAATGAAGGTACTTAATTTAGAATTGACGGAGCTAAGAATTTTCTTCTTTTTAAAATCCAAGGTGCAAAAATATTGTTTAAGCATTACATATACGCATATGACTGACCATCAGTTCTATTTGAATAATGTTGCAACGATTAGAATGGGCCCCCATGATTTACTTTGCCCAAGGCCCCAATTAGTCATGATCAGGGCCCTGCTCGCGTACCCATTGAAGAATTACATGTGTCGGGCGTATCTCCGCCTTTTTAACACTTTCCAACATGTTAGAAAGTGTTTATGAATTCAGTTTGTATGTCTGTATGTCATCTGCCCACGCTCTAACTCGCGAAAATGCACTCAGATTGCCTTGAAATTGATACGTTATTGGGGTTTATTATGGCATGTTTGGTATTGAAAATGAAATGTGTAGTATTTAAAGTTCTTTTACAGGTGCACTCAAAATAATTTCGTTAAGGTACGGTCTTTGGGGGGAAATCGTTTACACTGTATTTTAATGATGTTATACTAATTTTAAAATATTCAAATTGATACATATAACTGGAGTCACCACAAGTCGCTTACTGTAGAATATGGTATGCATAGAATGTATCGTTCATTTACAGGGACACTCAAAAGGGACACTACAACTTTTCTTTTAAATTAACATCATTTAGCAGTAAAATAAGGGAAGGACTCTTGCATCTTATTTTTTTAATGAAACTTCAATTTCAAATAAGTATTTTTAACACTTTCCAACATAGTTGAAAAATGTTTTTGAGTTCGGTTTGTCTGTCTGTCTGTGCTCTAACTCGCGTAAATATACTCGGATTGTCTTGAAATTGATATATGTTATTGAGATTTACTATGACATATTTGATATTGAAAATGAGGTGTGCAGCATTTATGGTTCTCATTCAAAAGAATTCCATTGAATTACGGTCTATGGGGCAAAATAGTTTGCGGCGTATTTTAATGATGTTGGACTATTTTAAAAATATTCAAATTGATACATATCACTGGGGTGCACTAAAAAGCGCTTACTGTAGAACAACCATACTCAACCTGCGGCCCGGCAACCTTTTATGTGCGGCCCGAGATACATAAGCATTTCTCCCTATTTAAAAAATTAATTGAGATATGTATAAAAAGTTTTTAATATTTTCATGGGAAGACAATTTCCTGTTATTTATAATTACAAATTTAAAATTACCTTGAAATATCTTAAATGACGTTTCCTTAGTCAAAGTCCTTTTTACATGTAGTTTTACTTGTGCTATAGTAGTGTATACATTTCTTAATCCTGAACACTAAACAAACATTATTCCAAATTAATTTAATTTGCACTCTATATTGCTACATTTAAAAAAAAGTTTGCATTGAGAAAAAAAACTTTATTAGAAAAAATCCTTTGATTTTTTTTTAGAACTTGGAATTGCTGCATTGTTGTTACGTGTTGAACTTATAATATAGCTAATTAGGGTTAAATATTTGTCACAGAAAATGTTTTATACCACTATTTCAAAAAAAAATATCTTCGCGGCATTTGCAATAGAAATTTGTATAATTTTATATTATTATAAAAGTGTGTTGCGGCCCGCCAAACGTTGCAAATATATGTTTGCCGCCCGCGAGAAAAAAAAAGGTTGAGTACGGCTTCTGTAGAATATGATGCATAGAATGTATCGTTCATTTACAGGTATACTCAAAAGAATAGAATTTGGTTACAGTACTGTCTATGAACAATAATTGCTTGTAGCTCGTTTTCAGTTGTGGTATGCGTTTTTAAATGTAACCAATTTTTTGCACATTAATTCGTGTATATAAATTCTATGGGGCTGCTCAAACGATCTCATGTTACATGTTCGTTCATTGACGGAAATTGCTGTACTTTCAATTGTGCTGTGTATTTCTTAACTGAAGTAAATTTTAGCTTACTGTGTAGTCAGTAGCGTATCTAGGGGGTGGGCTGGTGGGGCTTCAGCCCGCTCCGAAATTTGTAGAAAATATCAAGTTTAATACGAAAGTTTAGCAAAATGTAATGAAAATTGCCAAGATAAAATTCAAAATTAATCAGAAAAAATATTTTGTTTTAGACAGGTTTTTTTTTCTTAGAAAGTGTGTTATTTCACAAATGTCGTGTGTGCATGTGCTCCAAAATGAGCCCGAGAATGTGTTGAGGGAGGTGGGGTAGATTGAGAATGTTCTTATGTAATTTTAAATTTGTTGTTTATTTCGTTTTATTTACTATTTATTAAATACCTTTTAGTAGATAATTTTCAGTTTTCCGTTTTAAAAAAAAAGTATAACGATGTAATTATACTTGTCAAGACAAAAACCTGCTTAAAACGACATTTTCCCCTGACCCATGCGATTTCATCTTAGCAGATTTGACTGTATAATAGATGCGTTACCTGCTAATAAGATAAAAACCTGTTTAAGGCGGAATGTTTCCCGTTTATTTGCAATTCCTTCTTAGAAACTTTTACTGTATCTTAGCCCCCTCCGAAATGATAAGTCTAGATACGCCACTGCTGTGTATTATACATACAAATTTATAGATCATATACAGGGCTGCACAAAAGAAATCGAAGATTTTGTTTGACTATTGGTAGTAATTGCTGAAATTGGGTTTTCAAATGTGTTATGCGTTTTCTAAATTGTTTACTTAGTAAACTGTGAAGTGTTGTTACAGTGTTCTGAATGTGTTGGGAAGTGTTTCATAATCTATGCTTGACGCTTGATTTTTCGTTCTTGTATACATTTTTAACACTTTTCAACATAGTTGAAAAATGTTTAAGAATTTGGTTTGTTTGTACGCCGCCTGTCTGCTTGCCGTCTGTCCGTGCTCTAACTCACGTAAATATACTCGGATTTTTATATTTTAATGGTTGTATAATGTTTAATGGCACAAGGCCCCATTGGATACAAGCTGCGCCAAATATTTTAATGAAGTTAACTATAGCATGTTCACTGTCGAAAATGAAATGTGTAGCATTTACAGTTCGTTTACAGTTGCACACAAAAGAATTCTGTTACATTATGGTCTATGGGGAGAAATCGTTTGCAGCGCATTTTATCTAAACTTCTTATTTAGATATCACATTTAATTATACGAAAAAAAAAATTAACTTTTTTATAATATTTTGTTAGTGTTGGAAAGTGTTTCATAATCTATGCCTGATGCATTATTCTTTATTTTTGTTTTTTACTAGTGCGAGTCATGAATAGAGAATAGAAATAAAAACAGTAAAGAATGAATACCCATAAACATACAGGGTGTCCACTAAAGGAGTCCTTGATTTCAAAATTAAATAACTCGGTAGAGGAGATCGATCGAAAAATGAAACAAGTGGTATGCTCGAGCCCCAGCATTAATTCTAAAAAGGACATTTTTTTTCCTTTTAATATAAAATTAAAAAAAAGTTTAGGTTTTTTTTTTCTAGTATTTTATAAAATTTTTAAATCTTCCATTTTTTCTTTTTTTTCTTTTGTTCTATTTTTTTTAATAAAATGCTCAACGTTTGAACTTTAAAAAAAAAAAAAAAAAAAAAAAAAAATCCATATTCCGTAAAAAACAAGACGTTATTCAAAGTCAACTTTCGTTGTATTTATATTATAAATGATTCGCGAATATCAGCGAGTATCATTTTATAAACAGGTCTATACATTGGAATTTTTATATTGTCTTAATGTTTTATTTAACTTGTGATTTTTTGATAGTATACGATTATGTTTAATGTTTTTTTAAAGGAAGTTAAAAGAGCAACAGTAAATTGGTAATCTATCTTTTTTTACATTCACATGCACATATTTGTGTAAAAAAAATTTGACCCCCATCACAAATTTTCACAACTGTACGCCTATGCTACTAGTTATATGAACTGTAAATATATTTACAATATGTTTACAGTTCAACTATTCAGAAGTCTGTAGCGATAGTACTAGGGCTCCAAACGAACCAAAATTTCACCAGTATCTAGAAAAACTGAAAATTACAAGTTAACTGTGAAAATTGAAAAAAAAAAGCTGTCTGTGAGACTACTATCTTTTTTATACTCACATGCACATAATTGTGTAAAAAAAGAGTTGAGCTCCATCACAAATTTTCAAAACTGTACGCCTATGCTACTAGTTATATTAACAGTAAATATATTTACAATATATTTACAGTTCAACTATTCAGAAGTCTGTAGCGATAGTACTAGGGCTCCAAACGAACCAAAATTTCACCAGTATCTAGATAAACTGAAAATTACAAGTTAACTGTGAAAATTGAAAAAAAAAAAGCTGTCTGTGAGACTACTATCTTTTTTATACTCACATGCACATAATTGTGTAAAAAAAGAGTTGAGCTCCATCACAAATTTTCAAAACTGTACGCCTATGCTACTAGTTATATTAACTGTAAATATATTTACAATATATTTACAGTTCAACTATTCAAAAGTCTGTAGCGATAGTACTAGGGCTCCAAACGAACCAAAATTTCACCAGTATCTAGATAAACTGAAAATTACAAGTTAACTGTGAAAATTGAAAAAAAAAAGCTGTCTGTGAGACTACTATCTTTTTTATACTCACATGCACATAATTGTGTAAAAAAAGAGTTGAGCTCCATCACAAATTTTCAAAACTGTACGCCTATGCTACTAGTTATATTAACTGTAAATATATTTACAATATATTTACAGTTCAACTATTCAGAAATCTGTAGCGATAGTACTAGGGCTCCAAACGAACCAAAATTTCACCAGTATCTAAATAAACTGAAAATTACAAGTTAACTGTGAAAATTGAAAAAAAAAAGCGCTGTGTGAGACTACTATCTTTTTTATACTCACATTCACATAATTGTGTAAAAAAAGAGTTGAGCTCCATCACAAATTTTCAAAACTGTACGCCTATGCTACTAGTTATATTAACTGTAAATATATTTAAAATATATTTACAGTTCAACTATTCAGAAGTCTATAGCGATAGTACTAGGGCTCCAAACGAACCAAAATTTCACCAGTATCTAGATAAACTGAAAATTACAAGTTAACTGCGAAAATTGAAAAAAAACGGTCTGTGAGACTACTAATGGCAGTTAAGGGTTAATTTTCTGAAGTACAATTGTAAGTCATCTTTATTATCTAATCCTAATGCCGTGCTGAATTCAGACATTTTACTTTAGGAAGGATTTCTGAAGCTATGGGGAGGGCACTGTGGAGTTCCAGGAGGGGGAGGGGGGGATTGTATTTCTAGACCATTAATAAGCATAAAATCCTAAATCTTCCGGGGAATATTTCGATGTTCCGGTAATCTCCCCCCCCCCGCCAATCCCTGAAATTAACATTGTCCTAATGTTATATTTTGATCAGCCAATGAGATGAAAAAACTTTTCACTGACTCATTTAACTGCATCGTGTCGTATGTTGGCTGTTGATCACAGACCCGCCGTGTACCCCCTGGAACCTCTTCACGCACCCCTAAGGTGTAAGCATGCCAAACTGTGTTCTAGACAATTAAACATTATAAATCTTTAAATCTTCCGCGAGGGGGGCAGTTTGATGCTCCGGGAAATGTCTACTCCCACTTAGGGCCCGTAACCTTTTGAATAAAAAGGTAGCACGGTATTATTTTGGGTCCCCCCCCCCTTTTCATTTGGCAAGAATTTTCTTAATTCTTCATTCATGAAAACTCACCAGTGATAGTAATATTTTTCCCGTTAATAGCTTTACCGAGGTCACATATATTTCATTAAACATTTTTTTTAATGTTACCTGTATATATTTGAGATATATTTAGTACATATAGCTGTATGATCAGTTTCCCTGGTAGTTTCTAATAGGCACACCAGGATGTTATATGATTAATTAACATCTTTTTGATGATATTCATATTTCCCTGTTAAATAAATTTAGTGAAGTAGTGCTTGGATTTCCTCTTGGATTAAGCAAACTTTATTCCCCCCCCCCCCGCCCCCCCCCCCCAAAAATAAAATACAGTGCAAAAAAAATGAAAATGGGAATTAAAGGGCCCTCCTCACTGTCATTTTTGGGGGCCCTTTTAAAGTTTAGAGGGAAAGCATGTGCTTCACGTGCCTTTTGGATAATCAGGCCCTGCTCCCACTGACTGACCCCTGAATTCATAAGTGCTCAATTCAGACATTTTCCACCGGAAGAGTTTTCGAAAAAACAGAGGGGTATAAATTTCATGAAGAATTACACGTGCCTGGAGTTTTCCATAAGTTTTATTTATAATTTCAGCAGTTTCAGATCGTTATTGCTAAATTGAACTTCGTAAATTTTGTCAAATTAAAAAGGCTGGAGATGTCCAAAAATAGATTTTTTAGAAAAGTAAGTTCATATACTTTGCAATTTTATATTAGAAAATTGACAATTATGAGAATTTATTTTTTTGTTTTTTGCAGATGTGAAAAAAGTACCTTTTAATCAATATATTTTTATTTTTATGTTCTAAATTTTTGAATTATTTTTTACATGCTTAAAATAATGTATTCCAACACGATGATTTACTCAGATGAGTAAATATTTTTCAAATCGGAATTCTTGAGCCACAAATGGTTATTATACAGTCAGAGCCGTAGCTAGGGGGGTGCCAGGGGGAGACTCAGCACCCCCTGAACATTTTTTAGCCCCCATGGGAAAGTTGCCAAGGCCACCAAATGAAATTCTGTTTCAAAAATCCAAATGAAACTCTGTTCAAAAATTTAACTTAGTTTAGGGGGCATTTTACAGTTTTGCATTAATACTAAATTGTAGTATTTGTTTAAAAACTGCAAATAAGTACTTCAATAGGAACGCATCCTATCGGCACATTCTCAGAATTAGCAACCTTTTGCAAACATTCACTTTTGCTTTAGTTATATATTGAAATTTTTCATTTTTCAGCGTTTTCCATTATTAGCATAAAACAAAGTTATTCTAATGCGTTATAGCCAATTTAAATACAAGTGATTTTAGCTTTTGACTAGACACAAAAATAATTTTAAAATGCAAAATACACCCTTGATTTTTATAATGCTTTTTTATCATATAAAACATAACTTTAGAATCCTTAAGGGCAGGGTATATTCAGAAAAAAATCAAAGGTTGCAACTCTTTTGAAACAGGTCAGCTGTCAGTTTTTTATTTACTTATTGACATTATCACTTATTATTTCACTAGTATAATTACACACTGACAATTTTCATTCTGCAACTAGTGATGTAGTAGTAAAAAAACAAGAGGGCATACGCTTTAGGTAGAGGGTATACCCTAAAAAGTATATGCTATAGTGTTTTTGAGAAGAGGGTATACGGTATTCCTTAAAATAATCCAGAAGGTATACGGCGTATCCACCGTATATCCTCCATTACATCCCTGTCTGCAGCCTTTACTTTTCTTAGCATCAAATAAACTTATTATAAACAATTTAATAAGAAACATAGTGCCTACAGTATGAATATGCACTAATTTACCTTTCTATATAATACTTAGATCATATATATCTGTGTTTGTGTGTGCATCTGTCAGATAGTATGAGACCCCACCCCCCTACATTTTCTTGCGCACCCCCTATTGTTTACTTCTAGGTACAGCCCTGTATACAGTTGTAGCGCAACACCATTTGTAGCGCTTCAACTCCGATTTGAAAAATACTTACTCAGGTGTTAGAGTAAAAAATAAAAATTTGAACAAAAAAATAAGAATTTAGTAACAAAAAGTTGCTTGTTACTTACCCATCATACGTAGTATAGGGTAAATCTTGTAATCGTTTTGAAAATCGAAAAAAAAAAATTGACGGATTTACACGTTTCAAACACTGGAGATTCCGAAAAACATATTTTTAGAAAAAAAAATTTAGCCGTCCGTCGTCTGTGTGTCGGTGTGTGTGTCTGTAACGCTCTATCTCCCGAACAAATTGAGATAGAGATTTGAAATTTGGTATGTACTTAGTATGTAATAATGGGAAGAAGCTTATTGAATTTCAGTAACCTTGATTATCCGGAACTATTTTTTTCGGACTCGAAATATTCGTTCTGATAAAAGGTATATAAAAATTTTCGAAATTGTTTATTTTAAGAAGTGAATATAAAAGACAATAAAAAAACAAATTTTGCATAAAGAATAAAGTCGATCGGATAATGAGTTGCCGAGATAGTTGTAATCCAATTTCCCCACTCTTCAATTTTTCATGACCCTGAATTTCATTCAAATTTCAATTCAAAGATATATTTTAATTGGAAATGAGACGCTTAATCCAACGCAGTAAACCGTTAGTTAATATGATTATCAATTTTGGAGTTATAAGGATGTTCTTTTTACGCAAATCAGTAATAGAGCATTTAAAGCGAGGCTAACGAAAAAGACAGGCTACCGCAGTGCATTCCACTTATCTTTTTTTACAGACCGCTAGAGTGACGTGATGCTCTTTTCGTACACCTGCATTGGTGCATTCGAGCATCATGTGACTCTGGCGGTCTGTAAAAAAAGATACGCGTAAAGAACCGCGGTAGCCTTTCTTTTTCGTTAGCCTCGATTTAAAGCGAGGCTAACGAAAAAAACAGGCTACCGCGGTACATTCCACTTATCTTTTTTTACAGACCGCTAGAGTGACGTGATGCTCTTTTCGTGCACCTTCATTGGTGCATTTGAGCATCACGTGACTCCCGCGGTCTGTAAAAAAATATATGAATAAAGCACCGTGGCAGCCTTTCTTTTTCGTTAGCCTCGATTTAAAGTTTATGACGTCATCAAGCCAGGATTCACCGCCCCCTGAATACTAGGCCTGAGCGCTGACAACAATGGCGGCTGTCGCAGGCCGATTTTTTTTTCAGCGTTTGAACGGTCCCTCGAAATTCCACACCAATAATTTCTAAAAGTTTTCTTTGACTTGTTTTTCGGAGATCAAATAAGTCAAAGATAACTTTTAGATATTATTGGTGTTGAAGTTCGAGGGACTGTACAAACGATTCCGCCTGCGACAGCCGCCATTTTTTTCAGCGCGCAGGCCTAATATTCAGGGGGCGGTGCAGGATTTTATTCGAATTGCAATGCATTTTATAAATAGTTTATACACATGTTTTATTTTCATATTTTATATTATGCATATCCATGAGGATTAAGTATTACGGTGGCCCCCAACGACTAGTTTCATTTCTGCAGTAAGAATAAAATTACATGTTTCTCATAAATATTGTAAATTTTCTAATTCAAAATTGTAAAGTATATGATACCTTTATGAAAAATTTTCTATCGTCTCCAACCTTTTAATTTCTCTAAATTCATAAAACTTATTTTAGAAATAACCACGTGAAACAGCTCAGGTAATAAATTAAACGTTGGTATAAAATCTTAACTCAGTATCTCGATTTGCTGAAGATTCTACGAATAATTTATACTGACTCAGGAGTTGATGCACGTTTTTTTTTTTTTTTTTTTTTTTTCTTGGGGTACATTTTGTGAAAAGTAAAAGTTATTTTTGTGAAATTTATCATATTTTTGTAAAGTTTATCATAATTCTGTGAAATTTGTCATATTTTTGTTAAATGTATTAGGGAAGACCGGTACACAGTGGACCACTTTTTCAGTTAACATTTTTTTTCTCTTTAACAGACTGACCGATCTGTATGAAAATATTTTTGAATATTCCTTAAACCTTCTTACATCCATCATAATTTCCTCCCAACATAGTTTTCCATACATTTTTCAAAAAAAAAAAATTATATACACTTGTAAAGTGGACCAGTATACCCCGGAAGCGGGGTACACTGGTCCACCCACCGGGATACAGTGGACCACTATTAGGTATTACCTAAAATACAATATAAATCTATTTTTCATTAATCTCATTCTTTTTTGTTGCCCCTTCACCCACAAAATAACATAGTAATATAAATTTTGAAACAAAAACAAAAAATTAATTGTATTTTGAAAATAATAACAGATTAATACAGGAACAATTGCAATTTAGTTGAAGTTATTACTTAAGTACAAAAAAAATCAGCGCACATTAAAATTTGCAAATGAAATTCCAAAGTTCTTATGAGTAAGATTGAGCCTGGAATTTTCAAGAAATAATTTTGGGTCTGAGAGCAACATTATGAAATCATTGACATCAACAGCAGATTCATCTACAGTTTCGGGAGAAATAAACTGATTTCCATTCAATTTGCGTCTCATGAATCTTACTTGAATAGAATCATCAACAATTAGACTACAGTTATATTTATCAAATACAAAACTAAATATTTCTTACTATGTTAAATAAATTGTTATTTTTATTTGTTTATTTTATTTTACAGTTAAATCTACTTTTAAAAAATCTTTCTTTATAGAAAATAAGCAATTATTAAATATTTTGACTTTCTTTTAAACATATTAACTTTAAAGTAAAATAAAAACAAGTATCTTAGCTTTGCAAAAAAGCTGTTTTATTTTATTTATCTACAACCTTTAATTACTAAAAAAATAAAAATATGATGATAAAAAAATTTACTTTTACAAGCTCAAAACAACCAATCAGGATAAAACAGTTCAATCTGAGCTAAACATATTTTCTGAAGGCTATAAATAATCATTGCAGTGCAGTTGTCTATTAGGATAGAAGAGAAGGCTACAAAAAAATTAAATAAATAAAATATTAGGGGGGGGGTCCACTGCGCCCATAGGTCGAGTGTGTACCGGTCTCCCCTATATGTTTGTGAAAAATAACATTTTGTAATGAAAGATAAAATCCAACTACTCAAACTTAATATTAATAACTTCTACGTTTAACTTCTTAAGTCCTTCTGTTAAAGTTTCCCTTCCTTCTGAATTTGTTTTGTTTTCAAATTACGCATTTTAAAACCTAATAAAATAATGAAGAGTGTGTTTTTATAGAATGGAGTTTTGTGAAGCGGGACCTATTTTATTAAGATGAGTTTTGTGAAGGGACTGTTGTATTAAGAGGAGTTTTGTGAAGAGACTGTTGTATTAAGAGGAGTTTTGTGAAGGGAGTGTTGTATTAAGAGGAGTTTTGTGAAGGGACTGTTGTATTAAGAGGAGTTTTGTGAAGAACTTATTTTATTAAATGAATTTTATTTGAAGGGACTCTAAATAGGTCACAAATTTTTCCTGTATCGACCCCTGTAACTGTGGTTTTGGAAGTTAGCAGCAATCAATAAAATAGACTTTTAAAGCTCACTTCGGAAATAACATTGATTTTAGGGCATATGA
The DNA here is from genome assembly GCA_963931845.1 of Maratus michaelseni. Taxonomy (NCBI): domain Eukaryota; kingdom Metazoa; phylum Arthropoda; class Arachnida; order Araneae; family Salticidae; genus Maratus; species Maratus michaelseni. The sequence continues at coordinate 174,469,140 of OZ007597.1, read as the reverse complement.
CAGATATGCAAAACGGTGATACAAAGGGTTAATTTTATAAATAATTGAGTCCATATTTAAATAGATAGAAAATTAATAAATTGAGTTTCAATTTCTCAAATTTCAGTAATTTTCTTTTGCTTGTTTAAATTCCTGTATTTTGTTTAATTTTGTTCTATTTTGTTTTAGTACCTCAATCAAAACTGCCTCGAAAATATTTTGTTGCGTCCCATAGGTTCGGCCATCTCTGCACTAGAACCTATTCGCGTACCCCTAAAGGGTAAACTTAGCTGTGTTCTAGAATCTAGACCATTAAAAATGTTAAAACCGCAAATTTTCCGGGAAACACAGTCTGATGCTCCGGGAAATCCCCCCCCCCTCCCCCCAACATTGAACCCTGAATTCACAACAGTTTTTTATACATTAATGTTGCATTTCGACCATTTTCCAACCGCGGTAAGGGGGTAGAGCTCCCAAAGAATAGGTCTTGAATTCCTCATAGATATTAATCATTTAGTTCTGAACCATTTTTATGAAAAAGATTCTTGGATTCAAGCCTAATGCGCTAAACCGTAAAAAGTGAAAAATGAAAGCTGATTTTTTTTTCTTAGCAATTAAAAATTAATTATTCAATTAAATATCAAAACGAGTCATACATTATTTCTATGCTGGTTCAAATTTGATCATATATTGTGCAAGAATAGAAATTTGTTTCAATCGCATTTCAAATACAGTGGTTCGCCAAGAAAAGTGGATGAGAAAAACAATTACAGTTGTTAAACCCTTCTGCCAATGACCAAAATTTGCCCATGTCAAAAATGACCGGGATATCCGGGAATCTGCTCTGATTTTAACATACGTGCGACATAAGCCAGTATGTGATGTACATTCGTACACTTTTTGCTATTGTAAAGCTTGTCACAATATGTAAAATTTCAGTTAAAGAAAATAACCTTCAAAAAAATGTAATACTCTTATTTTCAAGTTATTTTCATGTTTTATCGAACTATAGCTAGATAATCTATCAATTTATGTTTTTTTTCTACAGAAAATTCACATATCCTGGTCATTGATGAAAGGCATAAAAATGTTTAATGTCCCAAACTAATAATAAAAAAAATTAGAAATTTTAAAGTTATTGTACTAAAGGACAGTGAATATTACAAATAATGGGGATCTGAATTCCTTTAAATTTCTTTTGATATTAACACCCTGGAATCGGGATGAAAAGCAAAAATATACCCCGGTACCCGGTCATTGATATAAGAGTTAAATAACAACTGTTTTAACACATATGTTGTCTTCATGAGATCTGGATTTAGAAATAGGGAATTTTGAAAAACCCTCTGATGTCCAAGTTAATTTCATAGGTAGAATTTTTTTATGCAAGTTGACTAGTATTTCAGACGGAGCGGGGTCGCCCCCTCCCCCCCACCCCCCGAGGAAAACCCAAAGCAATATGTTATGTGCCTTTGTAAACGAAATATAAATGCTACACAATTCATTTTCCATACCAAGTATTGTATAGTAAAATTCATTAACATATAAAAATTACGTCCAATCCGAGTATTTTTAGGAGTGTTAGAGCCCGAACAGACTGAGAGGTTTACACGTTTCAGACACTGGAGATTCCGTAAAACATATTTAAAAAAAATTGCCGTCCGTGTATCTCTGTGTGTGTGTCTGTAATTGCTCTTTCTCCCGAACAAATTGAGGTAGAGACTTAAAATTTGCTATGTTAGTATATAATAATGGGAAGAAGCTTATTGAATTTCAGTCACCTTGATTATCCGGAACTATTTTTTTTTCGGACTCTCGAAATATTCGTTCTGATAAAAGGTATATAAAATTTTCGAAATTGTTTATTTTAAGGAATGAATATAAAAGACAATAAAAAAACATAAATTTAGCATAAAGCATGAAGTCGATCGGATAATGAGTTGTCGAGATATGTATAATCCTATTTTTCACATTCTTCGATTTTTCGTGACCCAGTATTTCATTCAAATTTGAATTCAAAGATATATTTTAATAGGAAATGAGACGCTTCATCCGACGCAGTAAACCGTTAGTTAATAGGATTATCAATTTAGGAGTTATAAGGATGTTTCTTTTACGCCATTCAGTAATAGAACATTTAAAGTTTATGACGTCGTCAAGCCACGATTTTATTCGAATTGCAAAGCATTTTATAAATAGTTTACACGTGTTTTATGTTCATATTTTATATTATGCATATCCATGATGGGTAAGTATAACGGTGGCCTTCTACTACTAGTTTCCAATGCTATAAGGATGAGCTAAACATATTCTAAAGACTGCTCTAAATCTGCAACTATAAAAAGTCATGCTTAAAAAGAATGCAATTTTAGTTTAAATTTTTTTTCCTTTTTTGGCCAGCATTTTGGGATATTTCGCTAATGTGTGAGGGTTAAATCTCATTGCAGACCCTATATAAACATAGATACGTTCTGGGAGGGAAAAACATTCTGAAGAAATATTTTCTCCAAACGAAAAAGAAAACAAGAACGAAAAATCACGCATCAAGCATAGATTATGAAACACTTTCCAACACTAACAGAACATTATTAAGGAATTTCACTTCTTTATACAATGAAATGTAATATCTGAATAAGCAATTTTAAACAAAACATAACTCAGTAAAAACATATTTTCAGTAATTCCTGTCCATATTCGGTGATGTGTGCGAAATCTTTTGTGCAGCTCTGTATATGATCTATATAGAATTTATGCACACAAAGTAATTTTCTAAAAATTAGATAAGTTACCAGAGAGGAAAACGCATTTCCAATTATTATTTGGTCATAGTCAGTCCTTTAACTGAATTTTTTTTGTGAGTCTCTGTAAATGAATTTAAAATGCTAAGCACTCCATAATCTATAGAAAATATGCAGTAGTGCACTTCAGTGATTCTTTTAAGTTTGATTATGTTTGAAGTATCATAACATCATTAAAATGCACCACAAAATATCCCCCCCCCCCACAGATCATAATGTAATGGAATTCTTTTGTGCTGCCCTGTACAAAATCTGTAATTGCTGCTAATTCTATTCGCCTTAAAAAGAATGTTGTTATGATACTTCTCTGTTTATGGCTGGCCCTGTTTATATGAATCAGTATATGCATATCAATCTCATTATCTTAAAATTATCTTAAAATCAATAAAGTGCACCACAAACGATTTTTCTTCTTACACCCTAATGTAACAGAAATCTTTTGTGCGCACCTGTAAACGAACTATAAATACTACACACTTTATTTGTAATGCCGAATATTTGATAGGAAGTCTCAATAACATATAAAAATTACATAGCAGTCAGAGTATATTTAGAAGTTGTAGAAAATGGCCAGACGGAAAAACCGAACTCATAAATACTTTTCAACCATGTTGGAAAAGGCTTAAAAAAAAGCATTGCTTTTAGTCTCGTTTGGAGCTCGTACGGGACTCGCTTGAATTGCACCCGCCGCAACCTGTTTATCGCTGTTTCTGTTTATATAAATTAGTATATAATTGAGATTTTTTTTCAGGGAGGGTTCTCTGCAGCACTGGCAGGGGGGGTGGGGGGCTAGTTTTTAGTTCATTATGTCCCAAATGTGAATCAAGATATTGCTCAATAATTATCTTTTTTTAATCTTTGAAGATATATTACAAAATTTAGATAATAATGATATGAAATTTAGTCTGAATTTAATACTGATGGGATGATATGTAAGAGCGCCCTTAAAATCACTTAGCTCTTGTAACCCACAGTATTTTATCTTTGAAAGTTAACATATATATATTTTTTTTCCCAGAAGGGTTCTCTGCAGCACTAGGAAAGGGGAGCAGTTTTTAGCCCTTTATGTCCTAAATGTGAATAAAGATATTGCTCAATAATTATCTTCCTTAATGTTTGAAGATATATTAGAATATTTATATAATAATGATATGAAATTTAGTCTGAATTCAATACTGGGATGATAAGAGCGCCCTTTAAATCACTTGGCTTTTGTAACCTAGAGTATTTTATCTTTGACAGTTGATATATTTTTTTCCCCGGGAGGGTTTTCTGCAGCACTGGGAGAGAGGGCAGTTTTTAGCCCTTTATGTTCCAACTGTAAATCAATATATTGCTCAATAATTATCTTTCTTACACTGAGAAATATGACACTTTCAAATCTGAGTAAATCGATGTTTTCATTTTGTTATGAAACTTTTTGTTTCAAATAGAACGAACCAATGCTTTCAAATTCTGAAATACCAGAAATACTCAAAATATTGAAACATGCGCATACTCAAATCTGGGCACATAGAGGTAATATCATACTCATTTTAAAAACATGGACATCCGCAAAAAGGATTAGAATGAGTTCAAACTCATTTTTGAAACATGGAAATACTCAAAAATGAGGACATAGAAGTCAGTTCATACTCAGTTTTGAAACATGGACATACTCAAATATGAGCACGTGTTTTTTTTTTTGTTTTTTTTTTTGAGTGTGTGTATGTTTTCAGAAATGAGTATGTATACATGTTTCAAACTTGAGTCATTTTGATTCGGAAATTTATATAATAATGATATGAAATTTAGTCTGATTCAATACTGGGATGATATGTAAGAACGCTCTTAAAATCACTTTTCTTTTGTAACCCAGAGTATTTTATCTTTGACAGATATTTTTTTTTCGGGAGGGTTCTCTGCAGCACTGGGAGAGGGGGGCAGTTTTTAGCCCTTTATGTCCCAAATGTGACTCAAGGTATTGCTCAATAATTAAATGCCTTAATGTTTGAAGATATATTAGAAAATTTATATAACAATGATATGAAATTTAGTCTGAATTCAGTACTGGGATGATATGTAAGAGCGTCCTTAAAATTTCTTGACTCTGGTAACCCAGAGTATTTTATCTTTGACAGTTTAAAATTTAAAGGGCTATTTGTAAATGGATGAGACCAACATAGAAATTACAGTTCTCGTTAGATGACCGAAAAAACTAGAATGTAATGCTAATTAGTACTTGGAAAAATATCCACCGGCGAACACCGCGGATTGCTGACGTGGTCAGGTCCATAATGTCATAGAGTCGAGATTTCTCTCGGAGTGCTTCAGTTTGACATTCAGTTATTGGTACACTACCATCTACGTGCATGCCATGCATGCACGCAACATTTGTGGAAAGGAAAATCCTCTTTCTTTGAAATTTCTGGGTGATAAAGAGTTATTATGAATAAGTTTTTAAATTCTTATGGTGACTACGAAGCTGTATGTTGGTGTGAAATACGTTGTGGTAGGTAGCTAAAATCTGGCACAACATAGATTCAACAATAAAAACCGAATTTGTTTCCAGTCTTTTCGCTTATTAGCCACTCACAGGGTGGCTTATTCTTTCAGGCAACAGTAAAATTCATGTTTATGAAAAGTCACAGCCATCCATCGTTGCCACAGGTTAATCTCGGAAAATGAAACATTTGAAGTGACTGAAAAAGTTAATAGCTCAAAAAGTATTTGTCACAAAATTGCTAGAAAAACTGCGTTAGAAAGGTAAAAAATTGTATTTTTCTTGATATAAATTTCGAATCTAATGATTATGCCGTTTTTCAAATATTGAATTTCAAAAATTACCAAATTTCACAATGAAGTACCATAGCGAAACTTTCACGCGTAAAAAGATAATGATAACGGCAAGGTGTCCTGACGTGTAATATACTGACTATAGCATGAGTAACAAATTATATTAGACTTATTATTCTGTTTAAATATAAAAGTAAATTATGTATACCTTTTTAAAAAAAAATAAAGAAAAACGTTTTATCACAAACATCAACAAAACTTTTTCTTCTATTTATTCCCTTATTCCAAAGATATCGTTTTATCGTCTGCTGCCATAACAACATGATAAATTAATTTTCATTTTAAAAAAAATGCACAGTAGTTGAAAAATATTTTTCTAAATCGAATAGTTATATTGAACAACTCAACACTTTAACAGGGGGAATTCTTATTTGTTGTTTAGATATTTTAAAATTGTTTGTTGTCATTGCGTTTTTACGCTAAGTTAAGAATGGGTTAAACAGTTACTTTGTTTCTGTTTTCATTAATATATTGTAAATTTGGTACATTCGTGTTATAGCGGCCCCCAAGGATGAATCGCCAAGCGACCAAGATTTATCGCCAAATTATACAGCATGTATGACATTATAATAATATATGATATATATATAACATTTCTTGACGTAATGTGGCCAAGTTATAGTCATATATGATGCATATATGATGTATATACATGACATGCGTATAGGATGTGTATACGACATATAAGACGTAAATAATATGTGTATAATGACGTATATGGCACATACAGGAGTGTTTGGAATATATATATGCATATATAAGATGCATATATAAGCTTTGCGATGATGATGGCGAAACCATAACTGCAACCTTGGCATAATCATAATTGTGGGGGCCGCTATAACACAAAAGTACGGTAATTTTTTTTTTTTTTTTTTTAGCCACACACAGGGCTAATTCCTTCAGTTCACAGTAAAATTTATGTTTATCAAAAGTCACAACCACTCCATAAATAAAGGAGGACACCCTTTATGCAAAGGTATACAAATGGTTGTTACTGACGATATTAAAAATCAAATTGTCTCTCTTTATTATACCGATACTTCCGCTTGTATTTCCTTCCTCAGTCCCTAATTGCCCTACAGCGGCCGCAGACCCCATTTAAAGGATCCAACGAAGTTAAACTCGTCGTGGCGGACATTTCTAAGTGGGTCCCGTGGCCCTATCTCCCATAGGAACGAAGTTATTCCCCCCCCCCGGGGGAGACCTTTTCGGTGCTCAAAGCCCTTCATGTAACATATCAATAGATAGATCTTGTAAAGCACTATGGTCTGTCCCTACTCTCCCCCCTCCCGTCAGGAGCACTTTTCTTATTTAATTTTTTCAATTTCTCATAATTATTTTAGTTTTTTCCCATTTTTCTCTGTTCCTATGAGCCGGACAGCTCCAAAATTTCCCGAAAATTAGCTGCAAACCGCCTAAAGGTATTTTCCCCTCACCCCCGCTTCTTTTGGCGCCCTCGGTTTTCACGTATCGCTCGAGAGAGGCCCGTCAGAGGGGCGCAAAAAGTGCATCCCTTTAAAAGTCCCATCTCTCAATTGCAAGTGAGGATTCATTTTAAAGGTCTCGTAGAGCACTTGTGTTTTGTACAGCTCCCCCTCCCCACTGCTCTCCAAGAACCCGTCATTTAATGCTAACTGATCATTTGTTAAACAACTTCTCTTATCTGTATCCCTCATAAAAGTTGCTGTCATAGAACTTTTCATTACTTTTTTTAAGTTATCTATTAAGTGTTAAAGTGTCTTGAACCATTCAAAATAGTTTAAAGAGAGTCATTAAGCCAGTACATTTGTAAACAACATCTACCTCGCCACGTCTCAGCCCAATGGAGACACATCTTTTCAAAACTTGGTGTGTTCCTTAATATATTCCGCCAGCCTCACAAAAAATCTTAGAGTGCTAACTAAATTCTAAAGTGGAGAAGGTGGCTTATGCTAACAAACACGATTATTTTTTTCACGAATTAGACTTGGTTGAAAAAATCTCAACGATAAAATCCGTGGCTGGCCAATCTATATTCCGCCGTTAGGTAGAATTTTTCCCGCTTGTTGTTATATTTGATCTTGTCTCTTGCTTGACGACAACTACGTAAGAACAACGAAACTCTTACAATGTTTTCATCATATTTGATCAAACAAAACAAATCTTATCTGTGTGATAAATACTACCAAATGCAAGTATATAACAACTGACGAGAATGTTATGTACAATAAGATTGGATTGTAGATCATGAACGGTTTTCTTGGAAAGGGTTATCTATTGTTTCCGAAAAATTATTTTGTCACTATGTTCTAAAAGAATGATAAGAATTCCATAAAAATATTGATACGTAAGTCTTTATCTTTGATTTCACTAAAAGGTGATACCGGGATGACATAGATTACATCAGGTTATTAAAAAATGTAAAGGTAAATTATGTTCTGCTTATTAATCACTTTTTTATTTAATTTATATTGGAATGAAATGCGAAATTTATAAGTATGAAAGTTTACTAGCAAAAATGAGTGCATAAAATATACATAAAATAAAGAAAGTTTGCCTTCTCATGTTCGGTCTGGTCATGTTGCGTTTTCTAACCAACTAACGAAAAAATAATTAAAGAAAGAATCTATATAAGAAAAGGTGCATATGATCGAAGAACAGAGAAAAAAAAGCAGAAAAAGATACTAATACAAGTAACACATCACAATAAGTTTTCACAGATTACGTAAATGGGATGATGCATAAATTGGGGTAGTTCGAATATTAGTACTTTTTTATGTTTGCATACATATCACTATTTCTATTTAAAAAGCTAAGTAATCAGAAATTTATAATGAATAACTTTTCAAAATACTTATGAGTGGAGTTACCAAAGTTGTCCATAAAACAAGAACGGAAAATCATGAGGCAAGCATAGATTATGAAACATTTACCAATACATCCAGAAAACTGTTATGAAACTTCGTTAAATAAGGTGAAAGAAAATATGTAATAAACATATTAACACATTTAAAAATTCAGTTTTAGCAATTACTTCCCATAGTCAAAAAAGTAGTCGAATTATTTTGTGCAGCCTTGTATATGATCTATAGATTTCATTATATACTAAATTGCATGATAAAGTTTAGTTCAGTTCGAAAATTCACGTTTAACAATTTTTGCGATTTGGTTGAAATGCACTCGAAATCTTAATTCAAGTAAAAATTCGTAAGACGACTTAAAACTCACTTCCAGCAAATTCCAATCATAAACGACAATGTATCTTGTTCTTTGTGTAGCCCTGTATATGAATTTATTTATATTCCACAAACTTCTATTAGTTTACTAAATACATTTCAGTAGGAAAATGCGTAACACAATTAAAAATAAATTTAAGCTATTCACTTCCATAATCAATAATACTAGCGAATTCCTTTGTTTAACCCTGTATATGATCAACGGAATTTATGCACACCACGTACTATGCAAAAATTTAGTTAAACTTAAAACAAACCAAAGTGGAAAACGCACTTATCACACATATGAAGAGGAAACGGTGACTGACTGAGTGACTGAGTGACTGACTGACTGACTCATCAACGCCCAGCCGAAACAACTAAAGTCAGGGTCATGAAATTTGGACAGTAGATTGCTGTTAGGGCCTAGGCAAGCAATAAGAAGGGATTTTTGAAAATTCCCCCCCAAAGGGGGTTAAAGGGGGGTTCGAATGTTTTAGGTCATTTCGCCATATTTCAGCAGCAGTTATAGGTAGGAGCGCGAAAATCAGGAAAACAAATCTACTAAAAAAAATGATTAAACATCTATTTCAGCGATTTTAGAAATTCCCCCCAGAAGGTGGTAAAGGGGTATTCAAAAATTTTGGGTCATTTCGCCATATTTCAGCAGCAGATTTAGGTAGGAGCGTGAAATTCAGGAAAACACATTCTACATGAACACATATAGTTGCTATGTTCTTCCATGGGCCGTGTATTATTTATTAGCTTCAATATGTGCATAAACAGAAAAAATTATTTATCACATTTTTACAAGCTTTTAATTTTCAAAATTTCTAAGTACTGCAGTTTTGTCTTACTCCCACTTTTATCCAATATAGAAAAACTTTTTAAAAGTACCTACACTTTTCTACCCTACCCGTGCAAAGCCGGGATGGGCCACTAGTAGACTATAATTATCGAACTAAGTCCGTAACCGAATTTTTCTGTATGCCCCTGTAAATGCACAATAAAGGCAATGCACACCGGTCGGTGAGTTATTTATGGTGCACCTGGGTAATGCATATAACTTTCATTATGTTTGAAATAGTGAAAAAGTCATTAAATTACACTGCAAACGATTTTTTCCGTAGATTATTGGGTAACAGAATTATTTTGTGTGACCCTGTAAATGAATAATAAATGTTTCTTACCCCATATTTTAGAAAAGCATGTTTTAGTGAGCTCCATAATTGTAGATCAGTTTTTTTTTATTGACATTATAAATTGTTTTGGATTTATCTCACTACCCTCATTTTTCCTATCCCACTGAAGTATGTTGAATTAGCCAGTGGTGTGCTTCTATAAGAAATATTCCTTAAAAGAGTTTTTTATTAATATTTATTATTATTATTTTGTAACAATGTTTGTATTATCTTATTCTATCACGGTTTAACGAATTTTTCAGCCATACTTCCCATAATTAATCAGTAAGTAATTATAGTAAAAAAATCAAATCAAAATATCCTAAAAATCATTCATGATCATGAACATTTTAGTAATTCAATCTCTATAAAAATAAATGTTTGTATTTCAATTTAAAGCTAGATAATAAAATAAATAAAACATCAAAACTTTAGAAAAAGTACCTAAGACCAATTACAAATTTTTAGAATGGAGATACTTTTAGCTTAAAATAATATTAAGTTTAAGTAACAGCAAGACAATAAAATGAAAGTATGGCTTAGTTCATGTCATCATCTGAGAGAAGTACTGTACAAATATGTTACAAAAAGTCTTCAAAATGAGGTTTTTGAATTGTTTAAGATAAGTACAATAATCTTTCAACACTCGCGAGTTTTGATTATTCGCGAACATGAAAAATGCGGAAGAACTTATCATTCACGAGAATCTGATTTGATCATTCGTGATTTTTTTTTTTTTATTATCTCTTTCTTTTTCAGAATTTACAGTGGTTAAAGATTATTTCCCCTGTGTTTTCTCAGTATGTATTTACAAATCAATTTTCAGTTGTCAACTGAAAAAGGGGCGACTTTTGAAGAAAACTAAAATAATAGCATCAGCAGAATATTCATTGCAATGGTGATATTAAAAGTGGTAAGGTAACGGCATCTTTAATCCATTATTATAACATGTTCAGGTTCTTGTAGAGATGGAGCTGAAGCTGCACTTAGATAAAAAATGAAAGCATTTAACTGCAGAGGGTGCGTCATAAGTTAGTCAAACTTTAAAAATTCAGAACAAAAGAAGTAAAGATCGGGAAAATTGTCAGTTTGCTCGAATATGATCAGAGCGACATTGGATTTTTTTTTTCATGTTTAAAAAAATGATTCCAAAAGTAACCAAAAGAGGACGCTCACACGTCATACTGAGGCATTTTATGCAAATCAGGCTAGCAGTAAAATACCTGGCTGGAAGTGAATTCGTTATTTTATCTCGACAGCATGCTACCCTTACCAGATCGAGCGTTGGCGGTTAAGCTTTTCTTCAAGAATGGTGAATCCACAACTATTTCATTGCGAAAGTTTTGTACGGAGAAAGAACTGAAGGCGCCAAAAAGTCCTATTTTATTGAATGGGATACTGAATTTAGTGCGACGTTTTGAGGAAACGGGAAGTTAGGAGGATCGTCCAGATTTGCATAAAACGTCTCAGTATGACGTGTGAGCGCCCTCTTTCGGCTACTTTTGGAATATATGCATTTTTATAGATACATGGAAAGAAAATCCAATGTCCATCTGATCATATTTTCGCAAACCGAATTTTTTTCCGATAATTACTTCTTTTATTAAGAATTTTTTTTAATTAGCATGAAATTCTGACGTGTATTCTGTATTTAAATATCATATTTTAATATTGTATCGCATACTGCCCTACATTATCATCTCTGTGCGAATAGAGAGAGAGTCTAAATTATATATATATATATATATATATAGAAGCTAATCAAAGTGATTTATGAGTCAAATAGGCGAAATTATGGTATCATATGAAAATCAATGATTTCAACTAGATAATTATTGAAAAGAATATGTAAAAACCATTCCATACCAATTTGCGCAATGCAGCAGAATTTTATAGAATGTTAAATAATTATAATATCTTTGAATTTCAAAAAACATATCAAGTTCTTGTAACAATCTAATTAAATCTCCAAAGAGATAATTAATAATAATGTGTATACAGAATACCACATAGTTAATAAATAAACAAGTGCAATCATAATTTTACCATAGCTTGTGTTTCAATGGTAATTGGCCAAAAATACTGAAAATATGAAGAATATTTAAAAGGAGAGAGAGAGAAAATTATATAAAAATATATAATAAACCATAAAATGTTAATAATTTGGAGTTGATATCAAGTGAATACAAATGGATTAAGAAATGAAATATGAACAAAATATAATGGAACAATATGAACAAAATTGGATAACAAGAGATTTAAATTAGAATTGACTATGAAAAAACACGTGTAGATATAATTTTCAACCACGATGTACCCACACGTGTTTTAAAAAATAATTCAGTATTTCATAATTATACTGGCATATATGCTAAGATCAGTACAATCATCCAAGTATACTGAATTTATACCAGAAGACAATTGGAAATAATTAAAATGGAAAGAAAATCTTGTAAAGAATAGATAAAATATTTTTCTCACAATAATTATCCAAAATCCCTAAACAACACAAGACCACATGGCGCACATCATAAAATATCAAATACTTGATGATACAGACAAGTTGAGAGAAATTATTTGAAGGTGAAGTTGAGAGAACATATTTTGAAATATCACCTTAATTATTACACCTTAACACAAATTGATTTAAAACACACAAATTTATTTATGTGATAAATACACACAAAAACAAATTTATGTTTGTGAATATACAAATCTTCCATTTAATTTAATCTTTAAAAGTAAAATTTAAATATACAAGCGATAAGCGCTCTCTATAGGTAAATTAAAAATAATATTAACATTTATTTTACAAGCAAAGTGCTGCCCTCTATTGGAACAATAATTATTCAAAATTAAGATTGATTTACAAATTTATTATATTAGATTTAATAATATATATATACTAGGGGGCCTACCCCCTGCAAGCTACGCTCGCCAACCCCCGCTCAGACTTCGAGGCCTCTAAAAACATGACAGCGTTCTTTATTTTAAAAATATTGGTAAATCTGTAATTGGGTTGCCATGCTTTTAACGTTTTAATGGGGCCTTTTTTGATTATCATGGTCTCATACACAGCTGTTGCGACAACTGACGACTGTTTTCGGGATTCATAAATAAAATTAATTACAACTTGAAAATCAGCTTGTATAAAATGTTTAGGTTTAAATTGTGGCTACCTCTCGGACTTTTATAACAACGATCTGTATTCTATTCTTCCTTTGCGTTTAAGGATGAGAAAAATTTCATCTGCTTGTGAATAACATTAAGAACCACAGTATTGAAAAGTACTATGTTATAGACATTTTCAGTAACAGGTTTTAATTTTCTCTCTATTTTAGTGCACCATCATGCATATTTCCATGTTATTTTAAATATGTAAATTAATTTATTTTAATTAATATGTATATACGAATTTTCTAATAATTATTTATCATACAAAATCAATTAAATATTTTGTGCTCGGCATCAATTGATGAGATATTTAAACAAATTTGCTATCCGCGATAATTTTGCACCATGTTACGTCACTTGAATAGTGTCCATAAGAAAATCGGGTAACTTTTCCAGTATAGGATCCTTTGCTTTTAGGTTTGGCGTAATTCGAGCTTCAAAAAGGGATAGATTCGTTAATATACATAGATTTGTTGTCAAAAGTTATGAAAACAAATCCAATGAACTTTTGGTGCTTTTCTATTGTAGGAGACTTGACGCTTTTTTAAAAAGCTTAGCGGAAAAAACCAAGCAGGATAGAAAACCAAGCAGGATATTCTATTCTCCTTCCGTTCAGTTGGGCAATTATTATTTTATATATTCGTTTGAAATATTCGAATTAGTGATTTTATAAATTCGTTTAATTAAATTTTACAAAAAAAATATGATATCAATAAATAATAATTATTATTAATTCCTTTTCCCCCTTTCTTTTGCGTTTGCATAAATGACGTCATTTGGACGAATTTATTCAAAATATTTTCAGTTTATAAATTAAATTAAATGCTGACAGACGATTGAATCCTAACGATAGAAATGGGATTTTTTTTTTCAAATTTTCCTGAAAAACATAATTTAATTACAATCTTGTCTTCATTATCGATTGAAATAAAAGATAAATTCATTTTCAATTTGAAAATGGCGAATAAAAAGAAATCAATAATCCCTATCGGGATCCTTTTCAATTTTTTTCCCTTTGTTTGTCACAAAAAAACTGAGTAATTAGTTGCCATCATTACAGAAATGTCATTAAAATTAGAAAAAAATTAATATCTCGAAAACTAAATCAAATTTCATAATTCTATTACCAGTTTTGACATCCGCGGATTTTTATGGACAATTGGTATTAATTTCACCATCAAGCGTTTAATATTTTATTAAAAATAGCCCTGAAACATAATCAGTCGTTTAATCAGTCGTTTCATAAAATCGTTTCATAAATTCGCTTCATAAAATCGTTTCACAAATTCGTTTCATAAATTCGTTTCATAAAATCGTTTCACAAATTCGTTTCATTAGGATTTTATATATATAGGGTAGATAAATAGTAAAAAATAATAATATCACTGTAGTGTTATATTAACATCGTATAAAATCCTATGATATGAATTAAATTTAACCAGAATTAAATTTATCCTACATAGTATTTCATAGATTCTTACATTGAGTAATATATATATATATGTATACAGGGCTTTACAAATTTGATTAGACAGAAGAAAATTCTAGTCGCCAGTAAAAAATATTTACCCCCTCCCCAGTTATTGATTTTTAAACAGCACAAAAGTTTTTTATGAATTAATTGAGAAAAATTAATAACAAACATAGTTTAGAATTATTAGTTACATAGTTTAGCTACATAATTTAGAAAGATAATATAAACTAAGTTTTATAATCAAACTTATCAAAATTATATAGGTATCTGAAAAAAAAGATATACTATAAAGGCTGAATTAAATGGCATGTTCTGGAAATGCTGAGTGCCAAATGTTTCAAATATCCGGATAGTTAAGTGCTACAAAATCGTATTTGATGAAGGGACATTGATGAAATAGCGAAGCAGGAAAACAATTTTTTGCCTATTTCCTTGTCGAAGTCACTCAAATAATTCTGATTTTTTTATTGTAAGATTTACATTTGGTGAATTTTTTTTCTGCCAAATAAAACACAAAAGTTAAAAAGATTTTTTTGCTTGAGTACAATTTCCGATTATACTATATTTATTTCGTAACATTCCAACATCTAAAATCAGACGTCTTATGAGAAATGAGAGGAAAAATGACCTTTATACTCATTTCTTAAATCAAATTTTATACAAAAGAAAAAAAAAAGTCAGAATAAAAACTTGGTCGCCAACTAACAACACTTGGTGGCCAGTGGCGACCTGGCCACCGCATTTGTCAAGCCCTGATATATATGTAGCATTTTGACGAGGTTGAGATATTACGATGAATACTATTCGATGAAAAGATGGCAGTCCTTCAACGATATAGCAAGTTGCAGTCGAATTTAGCGAGTATGGCGAAGTAGTAAGGCAATGAAATGAGATCACAGAATTTCTCCAGTAAATCCAGCCAATCTCCAGACAAATAATTTTATTAGAAGACGAACAACACAGAAACGATTCCCAAAGGTCTAAAACTTATAGCCCTCGGGCTAACGTTGCTTCACTTCATTGAATTAAGATGTTACTGGGCCAGTTGAATATTCTACGGTCATACAAATACCAGACACATACTTGTTTAGCTTCCGAAAACGTCAAAAAATCTCTCGTTCCGACCGGTGCGTTCGAGTTTTGATCTCTCCGCGGAAACATACACAGAATTACGTCACGAGCGCTCAACCCAATGAGTGAGAAGCTAGCTCCAGCCCAACGAATGAGGCTAGAGGGCGAGGCTAAAACAATAAAGAGTCCCTTACTTGGGTGCGGATCAATTTAGAAGTTAAATTCCCAAGCGCGCGAAAAATTCAGAGCAATAATAATAATAATAATAATAAAAAGAAAATGGCTTTAAAAACATTCGAAATGAGAACGCGTCTCAGAATTTTATAGATTGGGGAACTGATAAAAGTTACGAATGATCTTAAATTTTAGATTAAGATTTAGAATAAGATAA
The DNA here is from genome assembly GCA_963931845.1 of Maratus michaelseni. Taxonomy (NCBI): domain Eukaryota; kingdom Metazoa; phylum Arthropoda; class Arachnida; order Araneae; family Salticidae; genus Maratus; species Maratus michaelseni. The sequence goes on along the minus strand of OZ007597.1, from coordinate 174,453,040 downwards.
TTATTAATATACGGATATTTACTTTTAAAAGGACTTTAAATAGGAATAAATATTATTAAGAATTAAAGAAATACTGACTATGACAGAAGTTAGATTAATTTTAAAAGATTAATGCGAATAAAATTGAAGGCTACGAAGGAAATAAATTTTTATATAACATATATATATATATATATATATATATATATATATATACACACAAAAACCTATGCTTTTTAGCTGTAATTATTTCTCTAGTCAGTGAATTTGAATTATATTCCATAAATAAATTTCATATTTATGAATTGAATGTGTGCGTACATTTAACTTCTGCATTAGGAATATGTTAGGAATAATGTATTATTAATAAAATTTATTATTATTTTTATTTTTTTTTATGCTGCGCCACTCTAATTTAAATTCCATAGAACGTAACTCCTGTTTTGTGCAGTAAGATAGACTCCGCATTCGCGAATTTGACATTCGCGAGGTTTTCCTGGAAGGTAACCCTCGCAGATATTAAGGAATTACTGTATATACAATGGATTATTTAGGTTAAATGATGCGATAATTAAACAAGTTGGAAATTGTGCGTCAAACGTGACAAATGAGGTGCGTTCGTACTATAGCTAGTTATATAAATATTCAGATCTTGATGATTTTTAATTCTGTGAAACGATTTATATCGTCCTGCAGATTAATTTCTGTAATAAAATAAGTATCTCGGTCGCTTGATCATTAAACCTCGGAAGCTCCTATAACAAGAAAGCACCGATTTTCTTAAAAAAATCAAATTTCTTAATATTTTTATTAATATCACCTAAAGTTTTGATTCGTTTTTAATAAAATTTGAAATGACTCGACAAAATTCTGCAAAGATAATATATCTTAAATTTCAAACCATTCGGTTGGGTAGTTTTTGCGTTGTTTTATGCGGACGGACGGACAGACAGACGTACGGACCAGACGACGACAATAGGTGCTACGTATTTATATAATTACGAACGCACCTAATAAAAAATGGAAGAAATCGTTTTACGGAAATTAAGCATACAATGTAGAAATTACGAGAAAATATACAATCTGGCAACCCTATTTATGGCTGTCGACAGTATGATAGTAGGCCGAGAAATAATAGCGTAATTATAGACTGGCTTATGTGGCGAATGTCCCAGAACCTAAAGATCGAACCTTATCGAATAAAATGTTAAATAAAAAGAAAACTGCCCAGTTAAACTGAGGGCATTGAGCTCACAGGCTATTCACACTAATTGTATATTATACTCTTATTTCAAAGAATTTTAAATAAGCCCCTCGAAAAATAAAGAAATCGACACTATATTAAGGGGGGGGGATCATCTCCCCGTCACCCCCTCATAGTTAACTAATGAACCTCTTAAACTAATCAGGGAAGCCTCTAACTACAGTAAATATATATACAAAATTTGAAGAAAATCGGATAATTCTGCATGAAACACCCATTTATCTAAATTAAGGGGGGATTAGCCCCCCCCCCCCTTTCACCCTTTATACTTAACCAATGAACCTCCAAAACTATTCAGAGAAGCGCATTATCAAAATGGACCTATATACAAAATTTGAAGAAAATGTGATAATTCTGCATGAAAAACCCATTTATCTAAATTAAAGGGGATTAGCCCTCCGTTCCCCCCCCTTTTATACTTAACTAATCAACCCCCAAAACTAATCAGGGAAGCGCCTTATCACAATGAACCTATAAACAAAGTTTGAAACAAAACGGTTATTTCTATCAAGAGTTATCGCGTTACGTACATACGTACATACAGAACGGGCGGGCACATTAGCTCGGCTTTGATAGCCTGTCAGCTAAAAAAGTATGCACATTAGTGTGGTCTTTATTTTTATGTAAAAAACAATTTTAGAAATTAATTGAAGCACCCCCTAAATTTGTTTCAATACATTAAATAACTACGTTTGCAAACTTAAAAGTTATTTGAACATGAAAAACACATGTCTCGTCGACGTTGAAAGCTAAGATTTGTTAAAAGTTAAATTTATTGTTGAAAGTTAAGTTGGACAATGAACAACTGGCAACCCTATTTATGACTGGCAACAGTATGATAGTAGGCTGAGAAAACAGTGGCGTAATTATAGAGTGGCTTAGGTGACGAATGTCCCGGAACCTAAAGATGAGGGCTCATGAACCGTATCGAATAAAATGTTTTAAAAAAGTATGCACATTAGAGTAGTCTTTATTTATACGTAAAAAATAATTTTGGAAATGAATTGAAGTACCTCCTAGATTTGTTACAATACATTAAAGAACTACGTTCGCAAAATTAAAACTCATTTGAACATCAGGAACACATGCCTCATCGACGTTGAAAGTTAAGATTTGTTTTTTTTCAAATCATTGAATATTCACATACGAACAATATTATTTCATCCACGGATTATTAAATTAATTTCACTATCAAATAAAAATAAAATGTGTAGATTTAACGTTTCATCTAACTCAATTTTTTTACGTTTTAAATAATAGCAGAGTGAAAACAATAAAACGATATCTAAATTGTATGGCTTCTTTAACTTCTCCCTATTGTGTGTTTGGCAATATTTTTGCGATAGTCATGCAGTGTATTTAAAATAAATTGTTTTGAGTTCCATCTTTGGTAAATTGATAATTAATATTGTCAATTTTCTTAATTCCCTTTCGTCTGTATCATTAATAATTCTTGTTGAATTTGCCAGTTCTTATGAATTGAAGGGAAAGTTGAAGGGTGACTTTGAAATTCGAAAAAATCTTTAAAATGTCTATGACTGTGTAATTAACAAATCGTCATATATCATTAATTATCTCCCAATTGAAAATAAAATTCTCCTTTTACAAATATATTTTATCAAAACTTCTTTCCTTTTTCAAAATATATCATTCTCTTCATCTCTTTTGGAGCTAATAAATATCATTCTTTAATGATTTCCAGATGTTCACCCGTTAATAAAATAAATAAATAAATAACAAATCAACTGTTCTCTCAACAGTGCACAAACATTTATCTCACCGTTAAAATGAAAATATAAAAAAAATGTATTATTTAATAATTACTGAAATCATTATATATCATTAATTATCTCCCAATTGAAAGTAAAATTCTCCTTTTAAAAATATATTTAATCAAAACTTCCTTCCTTTTTAAAAATATATTATTCTCTTCATCTCTTTTGGAGCTAATAAATCACATTCTTTAATAATTTCCAGATGTTCGGCCGTTAATAAAATAAATAAATAAACAGCAAATCAACTTTTCTATCAATAGTGCAATTACATTTATCGGACCGTTAAAATGAAAATATACAAAAATATATTATTTAATAAATGCTGAAATCATCGTATATCATTAATTATCTCCCAATTAAAAGTAAAATTCTCCTTTTACAAATATATTTAATCAAAACTTCCTTCCTTTTTAAAAATATATTATTATTTTCATCTCTTTTGGAGCTAATAAATCACATTCTTTAATGATTTCCAGATGTTCAACCGTTAATAAAATAAATAAATAAACAGAAAATCAACTTTTCTATCAACAGCGCAATTACATTTATCTGACCGTTAAAATGAAAATATAAAAAATTATATTATTTGATAATTGCTTTTCAGGGCAATAATCTAAAAACTTATTATCAATTCTCACATTAGAGAACACATATTACTTATTTCAATTGCAATCCAGCCAAGCAATTTATTATATGACTAGCTGTTACCCGTGACTTCGTTCACGTAACATTAAAAAAAGAATAAATGCATTAATTTAGCAAAACATTTCACTTGATAATTAACAACATATATAATTAACCAAAGCTTTATCACATTTTATAGGAGACCATACGGTATTTGTTTGCTATAGGGGCCTTGACATAACCCAGTCTTAAAAAAGTGAAATTTCATGCCAAATAATATATACAATCGCGAAAATGAAATTGCAACTAATGAAAAAAGGAGGACCCAGTAAAATCGTGAAAATCGAGGAATTCCTTTTCGTAAAACGAAAAACAACACTGGCAGAATTCTTCTATACAACAGTGCATTTTAGGTGGTATTTGGTGTACAATTTGTATATGTGTGCATTGCTAAATGGGCATTACTATATTGTTTATTTGCATAGACATATGTTATATATTTCTTACTACATTATCTTGTTTATGTATATATTAAATTAAGTGTTTCATGCTAAGTGGTGTAAATAGTGAACAAACTGTTTGTGGATTTTATACATTGATAGATATTTCACAAAGATATAACAATCTGATGTGATTCTAAAATGTAAATAAAGGTTGCTAGAAAGTACTTTAAATTCTGCCCAATTTAACCCGATATTTTCTCTATCGCGTCAAGAACACTATTAGCAAATAAATACCGACGACACAAATCTTATTATCTAAATTTACATATTTTTGTTAGTATATATAGGATTATTTTAATTTATTTCATGCGCTTGAAATTTTTTACGCTTTCTGTAGGGTTAGGTGTCGAATAAATGTACTTTCTTGTTATTTTATTTTGCCATTTCTATTTATTCTATTTTCCATTCATTCCATTTATGGATATTGATTTAATTTACATATTCGTGTCAAAAATATTCTTTAAAGTTATTATCAGGATTAGGATAGGATACGATTAGGGTTAGGATTAGGAATAAAAATTGAACGACAATGGCATGGCCGATTCAGATTTAAAGTATGAACCATCATGAAGAAATAAGAAAATTAGAAAACTATCGGCTAATAGTTTTTAATATGTTTTACAGTCATAGTTGGCATCAAAGGTGAGCGGGTAAATGATCATCTAAAATACTATTAAGTGTTTACCACGCAAAAAACAAATCTGGTTACAACAATGTATTTAATTTTGCGCCAAATTTCACTTGATAAAAAAAAAGCAAATTGACTATGGACTTAATTACAGACCCCTAACCTTGTTATTCTCGGAAATTTTCTACCTATATGTAAAAAAATTCTACAATATAGAACGCGCTTTCACGTTTATAATGTTATGAATTGGCACGATCGGCTTGTTCAAGTTTACACAATTCGGCTGGAAGAAAAGATTCATTAATTTTTTATTTCTTCTTTGCTTTTGCATTACGCGAATTTGTTGGTAAAATCGATTTTCTTTTCGATAACATTGTTGTTTTTTAAGTTTAAAAAATATTGTAATTTTACTTAAACATTGCTTTAAAATCTATGCCATTTTTCTTATCCTACAAGACTTTAGAAAAATCTATTATGAAACAACTTTAAAAAAAGCTATATTTAAAAACGACAACAAAGTTTTTCCTATTTTAAAACTAAAAGAAATGTAAAATTAAATTCCGGTTCGAAACGACGATTTACAAATGTGTTTCGATTGTGGGAAAATGATAGATGAAAAATGCTGTTACTTCGACACAATCATATTAAATCTTTAGCTTTTATGAGAAAAGCAACTTTCTTTTAAAAAAATATAGTTATTTTTATTAAGATTTTCTGAATTTCGATACGGATAATTTTGCGATGCATATCATTGACATTTGCCATCCAATATACCGGGTGATTATAATTAAAGTTACGATTTCAAAAATCGATAATTTTAAAACTACTGGTCAGAATGACTTGATATTTTAGCAAAACAATCGTGAGGCAATGGAATTTTGTTTGGCGAAAGAAAAAAAATAGTTCCAAATTGTGCCGATAGATGGCGTTGTCAGGGTAATGTCAGGGGAAAGACCAAAAATGTATTCTTGAACCCTTTCCGGCGCGGAATAAATTTGTTTGCAAAATGATGAAATAATAGACTGACACCGGAATTTACAAACGAATCCATTAGTAAAAAGAAACTTGCTTATTTTTCTGGTTCTTAATGAAAGGAAAATTTTAATTAAATACCGGGTGATTATAATTAAAGTTACGATTTCAAAAATCGATAATTTTAATTAAAACTACTGGTCAGATTGACTTGATATTTTAGCAGAACAATCGTGAGGCAATGGAATTTTGTTTGGCGAAGGAAAAAAAAAGTTTCAAAATGTGCCCATAGATGGCGCTGTCTGGGTTCACATTGTCTGAAGATATGCAAATTACTAATACGTGACATGCGCACCGCAGACATAGCAACCATAAAAATGCAGAGCAGCAGCTCTTTGCCTGAATGCTTCATCATGACTCTGACTATGAAGGATCGCGCTCTGCTCTTGAAGCTTTTTTATAAGAACGATGACTGTGCACTTACAGCTATTAGGAAGTTTCGGACATTAAAATCCATAAAAAAAGGTCCAATAACAACAAATGGTCTGCAAAAAATGATTGCTAAATTCGAAGAGACCGGTTCATTTGACGTTAAACGGGGTAGAGGAAGGAAACCAGTTTCAGCTGCGGCAGTGGAAGATGTGGCTACAGCATTACAGGAACATACTGACAGTGATGCTGGAATCAGCAGTGCAAGGGGGATTGGCCGAATGCTGGATATGCCGAACAGCACGGTGCGTAAAGTCCTACGGAACGTCTTACGCTGTTATCCGTACAAGATAACTCATGTGCAGGAGTTGCTACCTGCTGACCTGGAAGCACGTCAATCTTTTGCACTACAATTTCTTGCCCGGATGGAAGTGGACAACGGATGGCCATGGAACATTCTGTGGTCTGACGAAGCCCACTTTCATTTGCAAGGTTCTGTAAATACGCAAAATTGCAGGATATGGGCGACCGAGAATCCGTCCCAGCTACAGCCATTTCCTCTTCAGTCTGAAAAGGTCACTGTGTGGTGCAGAATAACGGCAGCGTTTATCGTCGGTCCATTTTTTTTCGAGGAGATCACACCTTCGGGTCCCGTTACCTGCACAGTTACTGGCAAGCGGTATGAAGCACTTTTGCGTAACCATGTTCTTCCGACACTTCAACAGCGTCAGTGTGTGGATCGCATAATATTCATGCAAGATGGCGCTCCTCCGCACATTGCTACTACTGTGAAGCAGCTACTGAGTGATAATTTCGGAGATGATAGGATCATAAGCCGCCATTTTCCAACAACGTGGCCGCCACGTTCCCCCGACTTAAACCCGTGATTTCTGGCTTTGGGGGTACCTGAAGAATGTTGTTTATAGCGGGCGGATTCAGAATCTAGCCGACTTGAAGGCAAGCATCACACAACACACCCATTGCACTAGTACAGATACCCTCCGATCTGTTGTGGAGCATGCCGTTTTGCGCTTCCAATTAGTAGCGGAACAAGGCGGAGGGCATATTGAGCAACTTATGCCTTAATAATCAGTAAGGTGTTTGTTCCATGAAGCTCTTTTTTTTTTCATTTTTTGTCATTATCGCTGTCGTCGCTGTAAACACGTAGTCTTGTCTTTTCGCTAATAAATTTTTAGTAAATCTCTGAACTCTATTTTTTTCCTTTTGGCAACATCATTCCTATGTTTAACCCTTTAACGGGCGGTGGTCACAAAAAAGGACACCCAATTTTAATTCTAAAACTGACAAACGGCACCAAGAATATTTAATTAAAATTTTCCTTTCATTAAGAACCAGAAAATAAGCAAGTTTCTTTTTACTAATGGATTCGTTTGTAAATTCCGGTGTCAGTCTATTATTTCATCATTTTGCAAACAAATTTACACCGCGTCGGAAAGGGTTCAAGAATACATTTTTGGTCTTTCCCCTGACATTACCCTGACAACGCCATCTATCGGCACAATTTGGAACTATTTTTTTTCCTTCGCCAAACAAAATTCCATTGCCTCACGATTGTTCTGCTAAAATATCAAGTCATTCTGACCAGTAGTTTTAAAATTATCGATTTTTGAAATCGTAACTTTAATTATAATCACCCGGTACAGTGTGATTCATAAATATCGAAAAAATAGGCTATCTCCTTAAATATTGCCCCTAGGCACATACTTCCAATTGCAAATTTTCATAAAAAAAGGTGCAAAATTTGATGAGATAAGTTGCAACTCCATGGGGGGTCTATTTGAGAAAATACTAAAATTAAATTTTTATACGGCCCCCGTAGGATAAAATTTCCAATTAGGAAATTATTTCTTATCCAGTCCTGAATTAAACAAAAAAAAATTCCATCTTGATATCTGCAAAATTCACAGAGATATTAAAATCCAAAATTCGTGACTTACACCACTTACGCATACCTCTGAGAGACGCGATATCAGTTCATTTGCAATGCATGTTAGGGATCGACCATAAATTTACACATTATTAAAAGTCGATCTAAGGCAATGCTTTAACTTTTAGATATAAAATAACAGCGTATAGATTTTTACGTTAAACTTGCTTGAGAAATATGCTAGAGGTCTGCATGAGGCCGAGATTGGCCCCAGGGTCGTAATCGGCACGGCCCGCTGGCCGGCCCGTGTCTTTATTGTTCTTTGGACGTGTTGTTAAGGCAATAAGTTTTATAAAAATAGTAATAGCGATAATGAAACTTCTGTTAACGGAATCATTGGAAATATATTTTTAAATTACACAGAAATATTTTCAAAAATCTACTTTTTGTTATTCAGCTTCAAAAGTTATGATGTTTTTAAACCTATTTTTCATTTATTCCAAACGACATTGTTTTTTAAAATAAATCTTTATTCGAATGTAACAGTTTAATAGTATAAATAATCATATACGTTGCTATTGCGTATTTTTTTAATAGATGCCAAGTTCCCACTAATATTCCGTTATAAATGTGTTTATTTGACCCAGGTTCAATACATTCGAACCAGAAACTCTTTTAAGAAATTCAATTGAATGAAGTAATGATTCGACTTAAAACATTTAAATTAAGTAAGTCAAATATTCATTAAACAAATTTTCTAGTTTAAAAGTGGTTAACTGGTTCAAATTAAGCTACATATTACGGAGAATTAGTGGGAGGTTTGGTAGCTATGTTTTTGTCATGCGAAAACATAGCAATCTATACTAATAAAAAAAAGTTTCGCTCTGTGTGTCTGTGTGTGTGTGTGTCTGTTGGCGATGGCTAGGAAAATTTAGCGCACCTAGAAGTCTGTAAATTTAGATTTAGGTAGTCCAAACACTCTCCTGGTATACCTGAGCCTCAGAATTTTAAAATTTTAAAAATTAAAGTAGTTATCAATTAAAAACTGATCAAAGATCACAAATAAAAAAATCATTATTCTGGCGCATGCGCAGAAACCAATTTCCGTACCTTCCGGAACAGAAGAAAGAAACCAGAAGACATTCCGTTTTTGTTTAAAGTATTTCTAAATTCGCCATGGACAAACGGCTAAAAATACGGAAAAACCGTCTACATATTCTAAAAGAACATACTTTTACGTCTCGAACGATCTGGTGGGTTTGAAAAAATTTTACATTTAACCCTTTCAAAAAAAATAATCAAAAAGCATAGAATTCGTGTTTTTTATTTTCTCCCGTTTTCCGAGCCTTGCATCTACCGGAATACAAAAGATACGGAAAAACGAAGGTCACGAAATTAAAGAACTATTTTTGTCCTTTTCAAAGCCACCTTTGGTTTTAAAAAATACAAAAATTAACTCTTCTAAAAAGTATATTCTCTGTATGCCGTTTTGCGATTTTTGCGATTTTGGCAATTTTTAAAATTTCGCATCGGCGATTCAGAGACAGGTACGGAAAACTAAAAATACCATACAATATCTACATTTATTAATTTTTCGACATCTGTATTTGTTTTTGAAAAATACGAATATTAACCCTTCAAAAAAAATTCGTGCACAGGACTCTCTTTTGCGAATTCCGATTTTCTGCTATATATTAAATCTAGCATAGGCTTTCTAAAATAACCAAACAAAAAGCAAACACACCTAAAGACATCTGCGTTCTATCGGGTTTAGGCAGAAACCTTTAGTTTAAGAAATAAATCACGTTAACCCTTTCGAAAACGTTTTTAACCGTAAGTCAATTTCGCTTTTTTAACTATTTCTCCTATCTTTAAAAATCCGAATTGACGTTTATAAACAAGATACGAAAAACTAAAAATACCGTGCCTAATCTATATCCCTTTGTTTTTTAAAATCTGGTATCCGTTTTGAAAAAAATTAATTTTAACCCTCCGAAAAAAAAAATCATTTCCAAAACTCACTCACGCGAATTTCCCTTTTTTGGTCCAGATTTAAAAATCGACATCGACTCGGGAAATGCAAGTTCGGACAAACAGTAGACTCCAGATCATAGACACGTTCATTTTCTTCAAAATGCACGGTTGGGTTTTAAAAAATATCTACATTAACCCTTTAAAAACCCACCGCTCCCTGAATACTAGGCCTGAGCGCTGACAACAATGGCGGCTGTCGCAGGCCGATTTTTTTTTCAACGTTTGAACGGTCCCTCGAAATTCCACACCAATAATTTCTAAAAGTTTTCTTCGCCTATCCCTGTTTTTCGGAGATCAAATAAGTCAAAGATAACTTTTAGATATTATTGGTGTTGATGTTCGAGGGTCTGTACAAACGATTCCGCCTGCGGCAGCCGCCATTTTTTTCTGCGCGCAGGCCTAGTATTCAGGGGGCAGTGAAAAATCGATCGATTACGTAACCCAGTTTCGCGATTTCCGCTAATTTGGCAATGTTTACCCGTGGTTAAATTTCAATTCTACTAGGAAATTTGGTTGGGTCAAGTGTTCTGAAAAGGCCTCTTCCAGAACAGACTGCGCCCCCTGGCGGTAGAAAGTGGAACTATAGGAGTATATCTGGTTCTATGGACCCAATTACGACGGGGTTAGGCTCATTCGACTTGATATCTATAGCCTTAAATATTTTAGCTGCACTTTCGACCGCCAGGATGCGCTTTCCGATCTTGGATTTTATGAGCCCGATTACGACGGGGTTTGCCTCATTCGACTTGATTTCGATAGCCTTACAGATTTCAGTCATATTCGTATAGAACAGATTATTAATATTTCGGCCCGGGGAACGCCAGGCGGATTAGCTAGTCTAAAATACACTGCTCAAAACAATTAAAGGATATTTGAAGTTTTATATAAAATAAAGATATAAACGAAATTTTTTTTGCCGAAAATAGAAGAAGAGAATCACAAACGCAAATTTTTCTGTTTTTCAAACTGTGGAGTATGCAAATTTTGAGTTCGACGTCAAAAACGTCGCTTCAGCGGCAGCGAATGAAATTTGACTTTCAACTGGATAAAAGAGAATGAAGACAAGGATGATCGGCATTCAGTGATTGCTTTGTTTCGATGAGTACGATGTCTCAGCGAAGTCATTTGACAGATTCAGAAGCTTGGAGAATTGTTGGTAGGTTAGAAGGGGGCCAAACTCAAGCCGAAGTAGCGCAAGCCATTGGAGTGTCACAAAGTGTCATTTCCAGGATCTGGAACCGTTTTTTGGAGAGTGGATGTGCAGGCCGAAGACCAGGGCAAGGTCGTAGACGGGCAACAACGCCCAATGAAGATCGGTATTTAGCGTTAACAGCTCGGAGACACCGAAACATGAACGCTACTCTTCTCCAACAACACCTTCGCTCGGCTACAGGCACCACGATTTCAACTCAGACTGTCCGAAACCGGCTCCATGCTGTAGGTCTGTATGCTCGCCGACCGATGGTATGTGTTAGATTAGCATCAAGGCATCGTCGCGACCACAGGGAGTGGGCAACCGAGCATGTCAACTGGAGGAGAAATGAATGGAGCAATATTCTGTTTTCTGACGAGTCCCGTTTTTCTGTGTATCCGGATAATAGGCGTATTTTCATCTGGAGGGACCGTGGCAGTAGGAATAATCCTGCGTTCGTGCACGAAAGTGTCAGATTTGGCGGTGGAGGAGTGTTGGTGTATGGGGGCATCTCCATTGACGGGCACACTGACCTCTACATCATTCGAGATGGAGCTCTGACTGGTCACCGATATAGGGATGAGATCCTCAGACCTATTGTAGTCCCTTACGCTGCAGCAATCGGAGATAACTTCATTTTAATGGACGATAACTGCAGGCCACATCGTGCAAACCTGGTGGAGGATTTCCTTTTCGAGGAAGTAATCGTTCGAATGGAATGGCCAGCATGTTCTCCAGACATGAATCCAATCGAGCACGTTTGGGACGCTCTAGGAAGACGAGTTTCTGGCCGCCAACAACCCCCACAAACTCTCCAAGAACTGGAAAGAGCTCTTCTGGAAGAGTGGGGCAGAATACCCCAACTCGTCATTAATAGCCTCATTGAGTCCATGCCTCAAAGGTGTTCAACGTTGCTGGCCGCCCGTGGAAACCATACCCCTACTGAAAATGATTTTCTTTGAAGAAAACACCTTTTCTTATTCTTTTTTTCTCATATGCACAAATTGTGTTTTTTCCTTTTGTACACAAATGCGCAATAAAATGCATTTTTTTTCTGCCAAACATGTGTAATTTATTCTCATATAACCTACTATGTCTGTCGACCATGTATCAATCAGCTAAAAAGTTTCCCAGATACAAAATTCACCTAAAACTGCAATATCCTTTAATTGTTTTGAGCAGTGTATACTGTAAAATTTTCTTATAAATATGTGTGTAGTATTCTTTGAGATAATCTTATTTGTATCTTAAGATAAATGGGAATTTTTTGTACAAATTTCGGCTTGTGCAGAAATCTAAAATATGCACAGACGCCTGTCTAGATAATGAATTAAATAAAATTAAGTGCATCACCCATGATAATGTGTTTCTTTTGCATCATATCAATAAACCCGACCTGAAACATCAAGTGCATAAAAGAAATTTATATCTCTAATAAACTTAAATTTTGTAAATTTCGCTGTATACCAGATTTGTATGAGAGACTAGGGTATGTGTTAAACAAATTTATTATCTGTACCCGAGAGCCAAACTATCGTAATCAGAAATTGAAGCTACAGGAAGGAGTTAATTATTCACCTGGAAGCTTTTAAAAACATTTAAACGTTCTATTAGGATCCAATGCATTTCTAATCTTTAAATTTATATAAGTCAATAATCTCTATAAATGGTTCAAACTTGTAATATATCTTTTTCAAATATTTTACTTAAATTTTAATTCGGCAAATTTGAAAAAAAATAATCACTTTTGAAAATACGATTTGTTTAAAACAAGTTGCGTCTTTTTTTTTTAATTGCCACTTTAAATATTTTTTTTTAATTAATTTTTTCAAAATGCTGAATGAAAATTAAAACTTATATATTTCTGTTTAATTAAAGGAAAAAAAATTCAATTCGACAAATAATATTTCGAGTTATAACAATTTTAAATTACTCTGCATTTTTTAAAAAATTATTATTTTTTATGTTGTAAGAAGTCTTATGATGTGATTCTGTTTGCAAATTATATGGCTAATTATCACAATAAATTCAAAATTCTAACTCCATAAATAAATAAATACAATGTTTCCCGGACACTTTACAGTAACATTGTTTCTTGAATTACACGCATTTCAATTTGTGTCTGATCCCTTGAAACTTCACGAATTATTAAAACGGACATATCTCCCTGAGTTTTGCAGATATCAAGATGGAATTTTTTTTTTATTTTATTCAGAAATGGATAAGGAAAAATTTCCTGATTGGAAATTTTATCCTACGGGGGCCGTATAAAAAATTAATTTTTGCATTTTCTCAAATAGACCCCCCATGGAGTTGCAACATATCTCATCAAATTTTGCACCTTTTTTTATGAAACTTTGCAATTGGAAGTATGCGTTTAGGAGAGATATTTAAAAAGATAGCCTATTGTTTCGATATTTATGAATCACACTGTATATATATATTTGTTATTTTTTTTAAACTTTTTTAAATTAAAAATATGGTATCTTTATGTTAGCCGTGTGCAGACGATAAATCGCCAACCTATCCCATCATTCGTATTGAATTCATTAAAAATATAAATCTTTCACTCATTTCATTTAAAACACAGAACTTCAATTTACAACACATACATTTAAAATACATATATTACGTACATTTAAAATAATTCCTTTCATGTCAAAAAGAAAAAGAAACAAAAAGAGAAATTAATCACAAATGATTTGATAACCCAAGATCATTTTATTTCAACATCAAAACAAATCTGTTTTATTTTTCTATATATGACATCATATTCGCTTGCTTTCCATACTTACTCGTATTTATGCACTATAATATATTAAGTACTTAAATTAAAGTAATTGCAGCAACTTCATAATGGATAACTTGAGGTGGACGTTTGAACACATTTAATTTACAATTTAAATCACAATACGTACATCTACACAAACACGTACATCTAACAACACGGAACAGAACATTCTACACATGACAATAAACAAAACTTAATATCCTTAGTTGCCGTAGATTGCTGTGGTGCTGCCATCTATTACTTACATTTTGAACTAGACACCACAGACTCTCCCCTCCTTACTCTGGATATTTCGTGGGAGATTTTCTTTTCCTGGTGGATCTTCTAGGTACCTGTTGGGAAAAAGAAGAGTTAGTATTTACAGTATCTGTAGCATGATCACTAGAAGTATTGGGCACCATTGATTTCACTTTAGAGTCGACTGGAGCAGGACTTGGAGTATTTGGGAGGACACAGTCATCTGGTTTAGGATTTGGAGGAGCTGGGACAACAGAGTCAGCTGGTTCAGGATTTGGAGTAGATGGAACAACAGAGTCAGCTGGTCGAAGATCTGAGACACTAGGAGGCATTAGCTGAGAATCACTTTTGTGACTTTCTGTACCACTTTCTTCAGAATTTGAATCATTATTTAGATGTATCTTCGAACCGACATTAGTTATCTGATCAACATGCCTTTTCCAAATATTCGAACCAACTTGAATTCTATAATGCAACTTGCCCTCTCTTGCAATAATGCGACCAATTTTCCACTTCGCTTCTGGAGTGTAATTTCTTACAGCCACTTTCTGGTTGATTTGAAATTCTTTTACTTTAGAATTGGCCTTTCTCGCATTTTGTTTATCATGCACAAAATTTGTAACGCTTGGAAGTATCAAATCTATTTTCGTTCTTATATTTCTATTGAGAAATAGAGATGCAGGACTTTCCCCCGTAGTAACATGAGGCATCTTCCTATACTGTAAAAGAAAGTTATTCATTTTCATCTGCAATGTACCAGATTCTGAAGATAAGGCTTTTAACCCTTTTTTAAGAATCTGCACATATCTCTCTGCCTGCCCATTTGTAGCTGGATGGTATGGAGCACTAAACCTATGTTTAACCCCATGATTCTTCAAAAATGTCTCAAATTCTTCAGAAGTAAATTGTTTTGCGTTATCTGATACCAGAGATATAGGATACCCGTATCTTGCAAAAAGAGAAGAAAGACAAGTAATTGTATGTTCTGAAGTTGTATTAGGGACAATAAAAACTTCAGGCCATTTGCTATGAGCATCAACCACCAGCAAAAGCATTTTACCCATCACAGGACCAAAATAATCTATATGAATTCTTTGCCATGGAGCTGTAGGCCATTCCCAATGATGAGTATCTACCTTAGGAGGATTATTTTTTAAATTGACACAAGTAGTGCAATTTCGTGCAAGATCTTCAATATCTTGGTCAATTTCTGACCACCAAACAAAACTGCGAGCTAAGGACTTCATTTTCACTATACCAAAATGTCCATAGTGCAAATCATGTAAAATTTGTTTACGGTGAACTTCTGGGATAATTACTCTACATCCTTTTAAAATGCAACTATGTTGAAGAGTAAATTCTTCTTGTTTGCCACCAAAAAGTAAATTTTTAGGAATTGGAGAACAAGAAATTAGATGATGAAAAAGTTGACGTAATAAAGGATCAGATTTTGTAGCTACAGCAATTGATTTGGCGTTTAGAGGCAATGTAGAAATTTGGTTAATTTGAAAAAATTCAGATTCATCAATTACATTACTTGAATTTAATTGTGGGGGTAAATCTTCACTACGTAATGGAAGTCGTGAAAGAG
Source organism: Maratus michaelseni (assembly GCA_963931845.1). Lineage (NCBI taxonomy): Eukaryota > Metazoa > Arthropoda > Arachnida > Araneae > Salticidae > Maratus > Maratus michaelseni. Next base: position 174,437,133 of record OZ007597.1, on the reverse strand, counting down.
CATCGACATTTCCATGTTCGGATGTTTTCTTATACCGAATATCATATTTAAACGCTTGTAAGTATAATGCATATCTTTGCATCCGAGCAGCTGAAAGAACAGGGATACTTTTATTTGGAGAAAATATGGACACGAGTGGTTTGCTATCTGTAAATAAAGTAAACCTATTACCATATAAATATTGAAAAAATTTCTTTACACCAAAGATAATAGCTAGAGCTTCCTTATCCACCTGGCTATACTTTTTTTCTGCATTCGTAAGCGTTCTGGACACAAAACCAATTGGTTTTTCCACGTTATCTGGCATCACATGCGAAAGAACTGCAGAGATACCATATGGAGAAGCATCTGTTGCTAACACTAAAGGCAATTTAGGGTTGAAATGAGTAAGAACTCTTTCTGAAATAATTTCCTTTTTTATATCTTTAAATGCTTGTTCACAAACAGGAGACCAAATAAATTTTACATTCTTTTTGAGCAAGTGATTTAAAGGATGGGCAATTGTAGATAAATTTGGTACAAATTTAGAATAATATGTGACTAAGCCTAAAAAAGCTTTAACTTGTGACACATTAATTGGTCTAGGACCATTGACAATAGCTTCAATTTTATCTTGCGTTTTATGAATACCTTGCTTATCAATTTTATAACCACAATATGTAATATGGTCAGCCAGAAAAATTGATTTATCTTTATTTATCCTAATATTATATTCACGTAATCTTTCTAAGACTTGTTTTAGTCTTTTTAAATGAATTTCATCCGTTTCCCCTGTAACACCAATATCATCAATGAACACAGTGACACCATCAATACCACTTAATATTTGTTCGATAGATCGTTGCCAAATTGCTGGAGAGCTAGTAAGACCCATTGGTAACTTTAAAAATTGAAATAAGCCCTTCGGAGTATTTATAGTTAATAGTTCTTGTGATTTTTCGTCTACAGGTAACTGAAGATAAGCTTGATTTAAATCAATTTTCGTAAAATGTAAACCACCACCTAAAGTAGCTAACATGTCCTCTACCCTAGGTAAAGGATATTTTTCCACCTTCAAAAATTTATTTACTGTAACTTTAAAATCTCCGCATAAACGAATTTTCCCATTTGGTTTTACCACTGGAACTATAGGAGTTGCCCACTTACTACTGGTGACAGGTTTAATAATACCCTCATCCTGTAACCTTTGAATTTCATCATTTACTGCATTACGTAGAGCATACGTGACTGTTCTAGCCTTACAAAATATGGGCGTAGAACCTTTTTCTAGATAAAGTTCTGCTTTCAAACCTTTTATTTCACCAACTTTATCCGAAAATAAATCAGAAAAATCATTTAATAATGTTTTCAATTGATCCGTAGAATTTGCAATTTCATTGACATACACAGATTTAAAGTTAGTAGGGAACAAATTAAATGCAGCTACCCAGTCTCTGCCAAATAAAAGTGGGAAATTATCTTCTTTAATTAAATACAATTTAAGATTTTTAGTAATATTTGCATAAGAAACATCTACTGTTACATACCCCACAGGTGTAAACACCTCACCCGTTGCCGTTCTCAACTGAACATCTGGTGGAAAAATTTTATTATTCGGAAAAATTCTCCGAAAACGATTTACAGGTGCCGCAGAAATTCCTGAGCCCGTGTCGACCTCCATTTCAGCTTTAGCTTTATTTTCAATTAAAACCCATACTTTTATAGGTGTAGAACTTTTATCATGACTGACAGATAAAATGTCGACAGTTTGCAATACATTTGTTTGTTTCTGAGAACTGCTTTTACATACTTTACCAAGATGGCCTCGTTTTTTACAAATTTTACATATAGTATTGATATGCTTACACTTATTAGCAAGATGCGATGGATTTCCACACCGATAGCATTGTAATTTATTTTTATTTACATCAAAATTCCCTTTATTTACATTATTTAATTTCGGTTTCTGGAAATTATTTGAAATTTTATTCGGTTGAATATTTTTAGAATATGCCAATTTATTGACATTTACATTTTTATTTTTCAATTCAGATATATCCTGCTCATTATTTTGCAAAATAATTGCTTTTTCAATAGCTTTCTCAAAAGTTAAATCATCTATTTGTGAAAGTAATTTACTTTGGATATTTTCATTTTTTAAACCTCGTAAAAATTGTTCTAACAAATTTTCATTAAGTGTTTCACCAGCAAACGCACAAAATGTGGTTAACTTCTTTAATTTTGAAACAAAATCTTGTATAGATTCGTTCTCATTTTGATAAGAGTTACGGAATTTTATTCTTGAACAAAATTTATTAGGGGCGGGGCTTAGGTGCTTTAACAGAATTTCAACTATTTCGTCGTATTTTAATGCTTCAGGATTTTTCGGAAATGTTAGATCTGACAGCAAATTATACAATTTTGGCCCCATACAGGAAATAATTGCGGGTACCTTTTTTTTTTCTTCAACATCATGTAATAGAAAACTCTGTTCCAATCTCTTTACGTATGATTGGAACGTTTCAATGGAATCATTGTATTCCTTGAAATTTGCAAACATTATGAACTTTTATTTATTTCAGAGAAGAAAAAAAAATGTCAGCACTTACCACCCTCGATGTACGCCTTCAAAATATTACTGCAGCATATACAATTGTAGATGTAAAAAACGAAACTTCGCCATTTTGCGAATCAGGTGGAATTTCTTCTTATATTAATTCCGGTAAAAACCTTGACCTGCGTCGCCATAATATAATATATTAAGTACTTAAATTAAAGTAATTGCAGCAACTTCATAATGGATAACTTGAGGTGGACGTTTGAACACATTTAATTTACAATTTAAATCACAATACGTACATCTACACAAACACGTACATCTAACAACACGGAACAGAACATTCTACACATGACAATAAACAAAACTTAATATCCTTAGTTGCCGTAGATTGCTGTGGTGCTGCCATCTATTACTTACATTTTGAACTAGACACCACATGCACTTTGTATTATTATCAAATATTTGAAAATGCACGTTTTTTTTCTAATATGACATCATTTCATATTCTGTTTAATTCTTAAATAATTCTTTTCATTTTCATTTTTCACGTGGAAATTTTTCACTTGAAAATAAATTGTTGATTAAAAATTATTACTCAGGGGTTTTATTTTATATTGGCAACGATAAAGTATTAGCAACGGGAAAATAAATTTAACTATTTTAAAAAAAGCTGCAAAACCAAGCCCTTTGGGCCAAACCAACCAAACCAACCAACCATTTTAAAATATACGAAAAAATGTCCATTTATTGTCTATGAAAATAATGAAATTTTGAATTATTAAGAAAAATATTGAAATAAAATAAACAAAAACCATTCTATGTTCATTTGAGGGTTATAATCAACTGATATGCAAAGATACAGGATAATTAAATGCTTCATTTTGACGCTGGCTTCAGCCTAACATTTGCACACAATCAGATTTATAATATTATATTGGGATTTAACGGAAATTTTAATGCGCCAAGCGACCATTGGGAAAGTCCATAATTAAAATAGCATACAGAAAGTCATAAATAATAGAAAATGAATAGAAGGCGTCTGTTGTTATAAACAAACTAGATCATAATTAAGGGTGGATTGCAAGTTTACTTTTATTAATTAATATTAAACTATTAATTGATGAAAGCATATATTTTAGGTAGACTTCGTAAGAAATACTACCTTTTACATTCTCCCCTAAGTTGGAATTTCTGAAATATTTTTGCAGATATACACCGCTCATGACTCCTAGAACCCAAAACCACCCCTAGTTCAAAACTTTATCTATCTATCTATCTATCTATGTATCTATTTATGTCACTTTTTTATAAACACGATTATTTCCATAATGCTGCACAAATGTCTTCCAAACTGATTTATAAAAACAAGGAGCATAAAATCTCGATCAAGTTCGTTAATGGACAAAATCGAGGGGGGGGAGGTGGAATAGAGCGACTTTTTGTGAAAACAGACAAAAACACATAACTTCTTAATTATGATACATATCGAATCTGTTTAAAGTTATTATTACTTCTAGAAAAAGGGCCAAAAATTTATGTATGACAGATTTTTCATTTCATTAAAAATGCCCGAAGGGGGGGGGATAGGGGTTTAAGAAGAAAATAATTCACAACTTCGTCAATTCACAAGATATCAAATTCGCTTAAATTTATTATAAATCTTCTTAATATTATCTACAACTTTTATATTGACAAGTTTTTTATAAGACCAAATCTTACAGCAAAAAAAAAATAATAAATAAAAGAAAACAAAAAAATCCCTGCTGGCTCTGCCTTCAGGCACAGGTATATTTCGAAGTGGGAAAGTGGGAGCTCCCAACTGCCGCATTATGGAAAATAGGTCTTTCTTCTGCAATTCCCAATAAACAGATGCCCCACGGTCTGTGTCTTCGAAATCTACCTGTGCCTGTAGGCCGAGCCATCAAGGATTTTTTTTTAAATATTCTACTCTTTATTTTTTTATTTATAATTTATTTTCTACTTTTTAGCCTTTAAAATGTTTCATTGTTGCTGCTTCACAGCCATTTGGCCTATTTTGGCGAGCGTTTATTGACACTTAGTTAAATCCATGGTTTTGTCAACTCGTATACGATTGTACGACTTACAGAGAATATTTGCCGATTTATCATCTGTGGTAACTGGAAAATGTCTTAAAATTAATGCTATTACAATGAAACAATACAATACTCTATTACAATATTACAATAAGATGTAAAAATCATTTGAAGACATTCAAACCCTCTTAAGGCGCTAATAAGAGAATCAATCGAGATTAGTTTAAGGAAAGTTGAAGTTTGCAATGATAATGTTAAATTTCAGATTTCTAGCGGTTTTATTAACGGGTTAAAAGGAAATGCACTTGTAAAATTGAATTCAGTTTTATTTTTCAGACCTAACTATTGATGTTGTGTTATGCTAGTAGATGGCACCACCCTCTCTGATGCAAACGTTTGTACTTTTCCGTGGAAATGTAAATGCATTCAAACAACGGACTTCTTTGTGTATATCCACACTGAGCTCTGAAAAGAAAGTAGAGAAAATAAGGTAGAAAAAACCCCCCTGAAAATGACTTTGCAGATAAAGATCGAAACGTTGGGTATATTTTAAATGTGTTTTTACATTTAATTTTTTATTTTATACATTTGTACGCTGATGAGTATCTATGTGTGTTTTAACTCTTTAAATCCCAAACTTTAAAAAACTGAATGACCTTAGAATCCCTGCAAAATAGCCCAAAATGCTGGTTTTTTTCGTTCCCCACTTTTTCACTATATGAGTTGTGGAAATGACCTTACGGCCTTCTCCCTTTATTCAAATTTCGGATGGTGTTACACCTCTCTGTTTATCATTGCTCCAGATACTGGAAAAAAATCTAGTTTTTCTTTCTGTACTGTCCAGAAATGCCAACACATTACTCCATCCATCACTGAGAGATACCATCCACTTGACAGCATCCCGACCCATTTAAGGGGAAGGAAAATCCTTTCAGCTATTCCGGGCTATTGTGGGTTTCACAGCATTGGGATGATTTCGGCTATTGCGGGATTCAAAAGGTTGAATATGAATGCTATTAATACATAATTAAGTTCTAAAAATATTAAAATGTATTATTGTCATCGAAAACACACCTGTGATAATATTTTTTTATAGTTCCATCGCATCAGGAAGCGGTTTAAAAATCGATTACAAAATGCCATCTTTACATACAAAAAACAGATTGAGTTAAGTAAAAGAGTTTAAAAATACAACGCAACTCTTGCAGTGTTTTCACCAGATTTGATCAAACAAAACAAGCCTTATCTGTCTGATAAACACTTTCAAGCGAGCATACAACAATAGGCGAGAAACTTATGTACATTAAGATAGTATCACGGATCATCAGCTGTTTTCTTTAAAAGCGTTTTGTAGAGAAAGATAACGTATTAGTACTTTCCTCAAAATAGCAGTGGAGAAACATTAGATTAAGCAGAAAATCAATTGCTCCCATTATCAGTTGGAGACACAAAGCAGACACGTTATGAAAATCAAATATTGATTTTTAAAAGTTTTCGTTAACACCATCTGATACTAGAGCATAGATACAAGGATTGCGAACTTTTTTACCAGCACGTGCCAAAAATTCAAAAACAGTGACTATCTAGGGTTGCCAGTTTGAACGTTTTTCTCGTACTTTGAACGTTTTTGAGTCTTATTGTACGTTTTCCGTTTAAACCTTTCCCGTGCGGTTATTTCTTCCGTTTTTAGGTGCGTTCGTAATTATATAAACACGTAGCACTTATAGTCGTTGTCTGGTCCGTCCGTCTGTCCGTCAATCCTCATATAACAGCACAAAAACTACTCAACCGAATGGTTTGAAATATAATATATATAATTGTTGCAGAAATTTGCCGAGTCATCTCAAATTTTATAAAAATCGAGTCAAAACTTAAAAAGGTATTAATAGAAGTTTTCTTCATTCTGTTAAATACTATCACATGTAATTAATTCAATGATATCCCATGATAGGTAATGATTCTAGGTTGCCATGATGATTACGTCCTATTTAAGATGGAGTCCTATTATTTCCGTATTATTAAATTTGAAAACCGCATTTGTATACTAAAATTGTTCAAATATTGCAATCCTATAATCTACCGACAGTTTTTTGATAGATGTTTCCGGAGAAATAGATATTAAATGGAAAAGAGTCTAAATATGGATTTCAAGTTCTGAAATTTTCAAAGCTAGACTTAAGTTTTCCATTGGAATTTTCAACAAAAGATAAAATGTTGCCAACTTAAAATGTACTTATTTTATAACGGAAAGTAATCATATCATAATAACAGCCGATATAATTAATTTTTTCAGTGAGGTAATAACGAGGATTTTTTTTTTTTACATTGTCTAGTATAGGATATTTGTAAATAGTATAATTTTAATGCAACAGAATTGTAATTAATTGTTTGTAACAGTGTATTGAAACTTAACTTCATAAAATAAAATTAATATCTATAATATGAAAATCTGCACATAAAATAAATTTTGTATTCATGAATTTTTGCATAAGAGTGCAACAGCTATTGCTCCAAGATGTGAATATTTATAAAACTAGTTATAGTACGAACGCACCTCATTTACCACGTTTGACGTACAATTTCCAACTTGTTCATTATCGCATCGTTTGACTTAAATAATTTATTGTACAGACTTATTTTGAACAATCCAGAAACCTCATTCTGAATACTTTTTGTACAATAAATGAATTAGCCATTCTAGAACAAGCACTTGTACTAAAAATGAACTTTTCAGAAGAAACAAAAACATTTTTCTGAGAAATATAAAGGTACTTTTTTCCGAAGTGTCCTAAGTTACAATAAAAACATATTAGTTGGCATCATTGACTTTTCTTCGCAATCTGTAACTAATATAATAAGAATACGAGGGGTTTTCGAAAACTACAGATACACTGCCGCATATTCATTTTAAAAACTTTTAATTGATAAAATGTCCATTACAAATACTTACTGGTATATGCCTTATTTTTCGACATGTTGCCGTCATTGTCCAAGCATTTCCAAGTCTGGATTCAAGCTTTTTTATCCCACAGTCATAGAAGTTTACCGCCGTTGTCGAAACTATATTTCAACTTCGAATTTGATCTCATCATCATCGTGGAAGTTTTGCCCTGCAAGATGTTTCTTCAGGTAAAGGAATAAATGGTAGTTTCTGGGCGTAAAGTCCGGGCAGTAAGGGGGTGGATTCTTCATGAACATTTGTCCTACCTCCATAGAAAGCACAAAACCATTTAGTTACATTTTGTCGATTCATGATGTTCCCATAGACGGAAACAATTTCTTTCTGAATATCTGCTGGACGTCCACCTTTTGCATGAAAAAAACGTATGACGGAATGTACTTCACATCTGGTAATTTCCCGAATTGGCGCAGCCATTATAAACGGTCAAATGTTCAAGATTGCAATATGTGTTGCCAACGCTTTCATTAAAACTTTTCTTTCCTGCTGTCTGAGGTGTATCTTTACTTTTTGGAAACACTCCGTAAAATAAAATTTGGGACAAGTGCCCTTTCTATAATGAAATGAGGATAAATTATATAAAAAAAGATAGATTGTCTTAAAATAGATGGAATATGTAAAAGAAAACATACAAAAATAAGATATATTGAACTAATATTAAGATATATTGAACTAATATTAAGATACATTGAATGACACATGATGAGAAATATGGAAAAACTATTATATTGTAATTCCTTTCTTTATTCATCAACAGATTGTTCACCTTCATTGGCTGACCACAATGAAATTTCTTCATAAAACTTTTAAATTCGTCAGGAATATAAGCCGTAAGGCGATTTAAATCCTCAGTATTTTGGACATGAATGGGGACTGGTCCTTTATATGCTTTTTCAGTTATCAGCTAAACTGTATCTTTAAGCTTAAGTGAGAACGATTTGCTCTTTAACCCATCAATTCTCAAAGTGCATAAAAGTTGATTGCTAAAATCGTAGTTTAGCATTTTTTGAGACATTTCTCTCTCTTGATTCTTATAAAAATGTCTCCACATTGGTACAGAGATGGCCAGCAATTATCAAAATTTAATAGATCGTCCGTCTAAACAAAAGTATAGATATATAACATTGTATAGTATCTGTCAAGGACATTTTTTAATCCATACATGAAACTTTCTGAAACATTCACGAAATCATTTCATTGGAAAAAAAAATATATTCCATAAAAATACGGAAATTGTACAGTCAAAATCCGGAAATTTTTTAGAGTGTAAAAAAAATCCCCAAACACAGAAACGACAAATTAAATTGACTTTTAGTACTATTATCTGTCAACAATATTTTTAAATCCATGCATGCTATTTTCTGAAACATTCACGAAATCATTTCCTGGAAGAAAAAAAATTGTAAAAATACAGAAATTATACTGGCAAAATACGGAAATTTTTTTAGAGTGTAAAAATATAAAAAATCCAAATATGGCAAATTAACTTGACTTTCAGTACTAGTATCTGTCAAGGATATTTTTAAATCCAAACATGCTGAACATTCACGACTGAAACATTCACGAAATCATTTGGTCGAAGAAAAAAATTCCGTAAAAATATGGAAATTGTACTGGCAAAATACGGAACTTCTATTTAGAGTTTAAAAATATAAAAAATCCTAAGCCCAAATATAGCAAATTATCTTGATTTTTAGCATTAGTATCTGTCAAGGATATTCTTAAATCCATACATGCTACTTTCTGAAACATTCACGAAATCATTTCATGGAAGAAAAAAAATCTGTAAAAATATGGAAATTGTACTGGCAAAATACGGAAATTCTTTTTAGAATGTAAAAATATAAAAAATCCCAAACCCAAAAATGGCAAATTAAATTGACTTTTAGCACTTGTATTTATCAAGGATATTTTTAAATCCATACTTGCTACATTCTGAAACATTCAAGAAACCATTTCATCAGAGGAAACAAATTCCGTAAGAATACGGAACTTGTACTGGCAAAATGCGGAAACTCATTTTAGAGTGTAAAAAAAAAAAAAAAAAAAAAAAAAAAAAAAAAAAAAAAAATCCCCAAACCCAGAAACGACAAATTAAATTTACTTTTAGTACTATAATCTGTCAACGATATTCTTAAATCCATACATGCTATTTTCTGAAACATTCACGAAATCATTTCATGGAAGAAAAAAAAAATGTAAAAATACGGAAATTACGCTGGCAAAATAGAATGTAAAAATATAAAAAATCCCAAACCCAAAAACGGCAAATTAAATTGACTTTTAGCACTTGTATTTATCAAGGATATTTTTAAATCCATACTTGCTACATTCCGAAACATTCACGAAATCATTTCATCCAAGAAAAAAATTCCGTAAAAATACGGAAATTGTACTGGCAAAATACGAAAATTCTTTTTGGACTGTAAAAATATAAAGAATCTCAAACTCATAAACGGCAAATTAAATTTACTTTCAGCAATTGTATTTGTCAAGGATAGTTTTAAATCCATACATGCTTCTTTCTGAAACATTCAAGAAATCACTAAGAAATATTCTGTAAAAATACGGATATTGTGCTGTCAAAATCCGAAATTTATTTAGAGTGTAAAAATCTAAAAAAAAAAAAAAATAATAATAAAATCCCAAACCCAAAAACGACAAATTAAATTGACTTTTATACCATTATTTGTCAATGATATTGTTAAATCCATACATGCTGTTTTCTGAAACATTCACGAAATATCATTTCATGGAAGAAAAAAAAATCCGTAAAAATATGCTAATTATACTGAAAAAATACGGAAATTGCTTTTAGAGTGTAAAAATATAAAAAATCCCAAACCCAAAAATGGCAAATTAAATTGCCTTTTAGCACTAATATCTGTCAAGGATATTCTTAAATCACACTATTTTCCTCAGCCCAATGAACAGACTAGACTGGGCAACATCTGCTCTGGCTATGTGAACGATTGAAGTGACTGTCAGATTGTTAGCGTGTCAATTTTCTGGTACATTCAGGAAATAATTTCATGAAAAAAATATCCGTAACATACCGAAAATTGTACTGGCAATTAACAGATTTTTTTCCCTTTACAGTGTGCATTTTAATATTAAATTTCTCAAGTTCCAAGATTAACAATAATTTCGCCGTATGAATGAAACTAAATTTTAAAATGCAATTAATTCCGGATTTCAATGTCCAAATTGCAAAATTCGTTGTCGTCTCTCAATGGTGAACAGGGCTTCTGGTAAATTTTCCTTCATTGTTGTAACCATCTTTCCAACTCTTACATGCTTAATGCTATATATTCATATCCCCAGCAGCGTGAAATTCTCGCCAAGAGTGGCGACATTTTGTTAAATATCGCCAACTTTGACCAAAAAAGGTTACTATACATGAAGCCAACTTGGTTATAGCTGATTAATTTGGCGAAATTTTCATTCAAATTCGATATTGACGAGAACTTGGAATGAATCTTTTGTAATCCGGTTTCACACAGATTCGTGTTTTCCAGTAAAATTAGCTAAAATCTTGAAACCAAGGAATAGGGAAGCTACATTATCCTACCAGTGCACGCCGGTCTTTTTTTTTTTTACAGTTAAAGATTTTGTAATTGCCATGAAACATTTGGCATTATTTATTAAACTTCCGCATACAATAATGCACAATCCGGTTCCGTTTTCTTTCGATTCCTTCCACAAAGAGCGATCATTGATTCCAAGCAGTCAGAATGGCAAACAAAGAAGTCTCTTGTGTTAAATTAAACCTTAAACCCATTGAATAGGCCTTTGTGCACATTCAGTAAGAGAGAAGCTTTAGACAGGTTTCTCATACAAACTCATTACGTATGCTTATGTAATTCAAATAAATTGATGTAAAACTATGAGAGAGTATTTAGCATTTGGGAAGCATTAATACTGCAGCAATTGAACAATATAAAATAAAATGAATGATAATGAAATATATTTAGACGAAAAAAAACGAGATCAAAACGATTTTCAATGTTTCATACAAAACCAACAGGGAATTGTTTTTATTATAATTAGAATGTTACTGTTTACAATACTGAAAAAAAAAGAAGGAAGAAAGAAGTATGGGAAGATTGGGTGGCCCCGGACACTTGGATAAATTGCAATAAAAAAACAAATGAATGAAATTTCTGTTTTTATTTTATACTTAAAATAAAATTACGAACTTCTTTAATGATTTTAATTAAACATTGCTAATAATATCAAATTATTTAACGAAATATACTGAAAATAGTTTGGCCTTATTTTTTGGCGTCACAAGAAACGGCGGGTAGCCCCAGACATATTAATTAATGGTGTCCCAACCGTGTTTTGGCCTTAAAAACATTACAATTATAATAAAAATACGATGCACCTATATAAACACAATCTTCATGGGACCAGTCTTTGCATTCCTGGCACTGAATCCAGTCTTCTTCAAATGTTTCTCCGCATATGGTGCATTATGTCTCGTTTTTTCGAAAATTTATTGACGAAAACAAAGTACTCACTCACGACTAACTTACTCGGCGCCCACGTCGCAATTAAACTGTATTTGTTTCGACTCTAGAGGGCGTTCATTTACAATAACTCTTTATTTATGCAACACTTTGAATTTCTTAGAAATTGAAAAGTCCGAGGTTACCCGACGTCCGCGGTTACCCGACTTTCCCCTATCAAAATTTAACTTTTCATTCAAAAATTCCAAAATATATATCATTTAAAATTTTATATGCTGAATTTACGTATAGTTTTTTCATAATTACTTACAGTGCAGGAAATGTAACGGCATCAGACCTTTTCTCATGATATTTTTACATTCTCTATTGTTAAAACATTTTTATTTTTATTTTTATTTATTTTATTTTTTTTGTGAAATAATGGTAAATCTACTGGTAATAATTTATCAGACTAAGTAAATTTACATTTGTAAAAATACCGAAGGCTCTCTAAATTTACATGCATAAGAATATCGAGATTCTGAATTTATGTACGGTTTTTTAGGGTTTCGTTCATCCCTATTAGTCCCGCTACGTTGTCTGTCCGTCACAGAGCCGGTTCTCAGAAACTATAACTTACAGGTATGGAATTTTGTATACTTATAGCTGAATACCTACTATGAAGCTCAAAATCATAAAATTTGAAAAACTCGTATTATTTTATTATAGAGAGATAAAAAAAAAAAAAAAACTAACAGCCTTTTCCTATTAAATTTAAACATTTTTCGTTATAGCAGTTGCCAACAAATAAAAATCCACAGTAAAATTCTTTCTACAATAATTAATTTTCTCGTGAAAGCTTTCCACGTGAAAAATGAAAATGAAATAAAAATTTTCACCAATTGAAAAAAAAGTTTAATATGACGTCATATTGGTAATAAAATGGAAATTTTCAAACATTTCTCAATAATACAAGGAGTATGAGTATGTGTAAATACAGAAAACAGCTTAATATGACGTCATTAGATAATTAAAAAGAAAATTAATCTGAAATCATAGTGGAAGTTTAACGGACTTTTTCAAATGTTTGAGAATAATACAAAGAGAGCATCAATATGAGTAATAGAGAAAGCAAGTAGATATGACGTCAGCAAGTGATTATAACGTCATATGAGTTTGAGGAACGTATTGAATCATGATAAAAACCCGATTATGGAAATATTGGCATATTTTAACATTTTGAAGGTCTATATGCAACATGTTTAATTTTGAAATTGATTTTTTTAATATCGCATTTAGTCCACATGACAGATATTATTATGACAGAGTATAATAGCGGGCTTTACCCGCTATCGGGCCAGTTCAGGTATTCGAAAAAACGAGAAAAATAGACCGGTTAACTTTTACTTTATAAAAAAACATGCCTTTTTTTTTTTTTTTTTTTTTTTTTTTTTTTTTTTTAATGACATTTATTTGGATTTATTAAAGAAAGGATAAAGTGTTTTGAAAAGAATATTAAACGAAATCCTTTGTGCGATATTCGATCACACTATCCCACTTGTTCATAATTACTTACTGCACAGGAAATTTAAAGCTATCTATCAGACCTGTGCACATGGTATTTTTTTTATTCCCTGCAGTGATTAAACATTTCTATTTTATTGGTTTTTTTTTTTTTTTTTTTTTTTTTTTTTTTGTAAAATAACGGAGAATGTACTTTGAACAATTTATCTTTTATCTTATACAAATGTACGGGGAACTGAAAAACGACATTCTGTTAAAAATCAGCGAAATTATTCTGTAAATTTACCGTAGACTCAGTAAATTAACATACTCATTTCCCTGTAAATTTGCATGGATAAGAATACTGAGATGCTGAATTTACATACAATTTTTTCATAATTACTTACTCAGCAGGAAATGAAAAAGTATCAGACCTATTCCCAGGATATTTTTTTTTATATTCTATGTACTGTTAAAACATTTTTATTTTTACTTATTTTTTGTTTGTTAAATAACGGAATCTATAGGTAATGATTTATTTTATGTTTTATTTTATTTTACAAGGAACTAAAATCCGACATTCTGTTAAAACCCATAGACACTATTCTGTAAATTTACATTTATCAAAATACTCAAAGCCCTACAAATTTACATGCATAACAATACTGACGACTTTGCAATCCTAATCCTAATAATATTATAAATCTCATTGTGTGCAAATGTTAGGCTGAAGCCAGCGTCAAAATGGAGCATTTAATGATCCTGTATTTTTGCATATAGGTTGATTATAATCCTCAAATTAACATAGGCTGTTTTTTTTTTTTATTCAAATATTTTCTTTAATAATTAAAAATTTCATTATTTTCATAGAGAATAAATGGACATTTTCCCATACAATTTAACCATTTTACTTTATCGTTGCTAGGGCTTTGATCGTTGCCACAAAAATAAAAACACGGAAAAATAATTTTTACCCAACAACTAATTTTCAATTGAACGATTTTCACGTGAAAACTGAAAATTAAAAAAATTCAAAAGAAGGTGAATTTCCGGGATATTTGAAACAAAAATATGGAGTAGTTGTTATTATACATGAAGTATGAATATCGGTTAAAATAAAAAGATATTTTTCTGTCAAAAACTGCGTTATAATTAGAAGGAAAAGCGCAGCAATAATTATATTATTAAAAAATAGATTTCGCTTGGACCATGGAACTATGAAAAGGATCCTCCTCGGCTTGGACAAATATGACGTCATAAATAAAACATGTATTTTCAAATATTCGTAATAATACAAGGAGCCTGAATATCAATGTATAAGGAAAGTAAATAGATAATGGACGTAATATTTAAGATGAAAAACTGAAATATTTTTTATCGATACTGATTAATAATTAGCTTGAATACCAGTTACACACAAATGTGAGTTTTCCGCTAAAATTTACGTCCTGATTGTCAGAAAAAGAAAATTAACAAGAATTGTTCCATTTAAAAGAGATTTCTCTGAGGAAATAGTGACGTCATATTTGAAATAAAATTTGAATTTTCAGATGTGTTTTAGAAGGAGCGTGAATCAATTCATTACATTAATAATACAAGAATCGGTAAGTTTAGAAAGTAGATGAGTTTCACGTCATATTTAAAACGAAAAATTTTTTTTTTTAGCTAGCGATTATAATGCATGAATATCAGTTACATACAGATGAGAGTTTTTTGCCAAAAACCACACCATGATTATTAGGAAAATAAAAATATATACGAATATATTATATTAAAATCTGACCGCCTGTTTGTATTCCGCAGAGGATGTCATAAACTCTCAGAATTTAAAAAAATGATTTAAATTCCGAGATATGATTATTATTATTATTTTTTATAAATTTAACGAAGTTGCTCTAAAAATGGCAACTAAATTATTCCAATTTTGTGGATAAAAAAGAAGAAATGAAACGGAATAATATATTTTTTCTCATTAAAACTGAAAAAAAGAATTTATTTTCAATTTGAATAGATGGTGAAAGAAAAAAAAATATTGATTACAGTAAAATTTTTTAAAAATAAAAACGTATTTTCACATATTCAAACTTCATGAGTCAATTTATTCTGGAGAACAAATATCGTCTGTCAACATATTTTCATTTAGAAATAAAGATTTTTTTTCAGTTGTAGTACAGCGCCTAGAATGAAGGCGCTGTAGTTATAGATTAAATCAAGGAGGCAAATTTAAGCTCCATGCATTTAGGTCTACAATTATTGCTCCCTATTCACAAGAATTGAATTTAATGAAAAAGAATATACTATTTCCATTATCTTTGAAGGATGGCTATTAAAGCGTTTCACAAAGGCGTTAAAAGTAACATGGTTTACCAGGTAAACTTGACATATGTTCTTACACAGTTCGCCGATTTCCACGATTTTATTTGGCCCGCCTTTTTTATTGGTTGCAGTTTCCTTTTCGTGATTATTTGTCACAAAATTTCACTTTTTTAAAACTTAGTTATGTCAAGGCCTCTATAACATAGAAATACTGTATTGTCTCCTATGGAATGTGATCAAGAGTTAGTTAATTATTTACGTTTCTAATTATCGGGAATGAAATATTTTGCTTAATTAATGCATTTATTCTTATTTTAATGATACGTGAACGAAGTCACGGGTAACAGCTAGTAATATTATAAATCTGATTGTGTGCAAATGTTAGGCTGAAGCCAGCGTCAAAATGGAGCATTTAATTATCCTGTATCTTTGCATATAAGTTGATTATCACCCTCAAATGAACATAGAATGGTTTTTGTTTATTTTATTTCAATATTTTTCTTAATAATTCAAAATTTCATTATTTTCATAGAGAATAAATAGACATTTTTTCGTATATTTTAAAATGGTTGGTTGGTTTGGTTGGTTTGGCCCAAAGGGCCCGGTTTTGCAGAATTTTTTTTTAAATGGTTAAATTTATTTTACCGTTGCTAATATTTTATCGTTTCCAATATAAAATAAATCTCCTAAGTAATAATTTTTAATCAACAATTTTCAAGTGAAAAATTTCCACGTGAAAAATGAAAAGGAAATGAATTATTTAGGAATTAAACAGAATATGAAATGATGTCGTATTAGAAACAAAACGTGCGTTTTCAAATATTTGATAATAATACAAAGTGTATAAATACGAGTAAGTATGGAAAGCAAGCGAATATGATGTCATATATAGAAAAATAAAACAGATTTGTTTTGATGTTGAAATAAAATGATCTTGGGTTATCAAATTATTTGTGATTAATTTCTCTTTTTTTTTTCTTTTTCTTTTTGACATGAAAGGAATTATTTTAAATGTACGTAATATAATGTATTTTAAATGTATGTGTTGTAAATTAAAGTTCTGTGTTTTAAATGAAATGAGTGAAAGATTTATATTTTTAATGAATTCAATCCGAATGATGGGATAGGTTGGCGATTTATCGTCTGCACACGGCTAAGATAAAGATGCCATATTTTTAATTTAAATTTTAAAAAGTAAAAAAATAAAATAAAAAAAAATATATATTGGATGGCAAATGTCAATGATATGCATCGCAAAATTATCCGTATCGAAAATCAGAAAATCTTAATTAAAATAACTATATTTTTTAAAAGAAAGTTGCTTTTCTCATAAAAGCTAAAGATTTAATATGATTGTGTTGAAGTAACAGCATTTTTCCTCTATCATTTTCCCACAATCAAAACACATTTGTAAATCGTCGTTTCGAACCAGAATTTAATTTTACATTCCTTTTAGTTTTAAAATAGGAAAACCTTTGTTGTCGTTTTTAAATATAGCTTTTTTTTTAAAGTTGTTTCATAATAGATTTTTGTAAAGTCTTGTAGGATAAGAAAAATTGCATAGATTTTAAAGCAATGTTTAAGTAAAATTACAATATTTTTTAAACTTAAAAAACAACAATGCTATCGAAAAGAAAATCGATTTTACCAACAAATTCGCGTAATGCAAAAGCAAAGAAGAAATCAAAAAGTAATGAATCTTTTCTTCCAGCCGAATTGTGTAAACTTGAACAAGCCGATCGTGCCAATTCATAACATTATAAACGTGAAAGCGCGTTCTATATAGTAGAATTTTTTTTACATATAGGTAGAAAATTTCCGAGAATGACAAGGTTAGGGATCTGTAATTAAGTCCGTAGTCAATTTGCTTTTTTTTTTTTTTTTTTTTTTTTTTAATCAAGTGAAATTTGGCGCAAAATTAAATACATTGTTGTAACCAGATTTGTTTTTTGCGTGGTAAACACTTAATGGTACTTTAGATGATCATTTCCCCGCTCACCTTTGATGCCAACTATGACTGTAAAACATATTAAAAACTATTAGCCGATAATTTTCTAATTTTCTTATTGCTTCATGATGGTTCATACTTTAAAATCGGTCATGCCATTGTCGTTCAATTTTTATTCCTAATCCTAACCCTAATCGTATCCTATCCTAATCCTGATAATAACTTTAAAGAATATTCTTTGACACGAATATGTAAATTAAATCAATATCCATTAATGGAATGAATGGAAAATAGAATAAATAGAAATGGCAAAATAAAATAACAAGAAAGTACATTTATTCGACAACTAACCCTAGAGAAAGCGTAAAAAATTTCAAGCGCATGAAATAAATTAAAATAATCCTATATATACTAACAAAAATATGTAAATTTAGATAATCAGATTTGTGTCGTCGGTATTTATTTGCTAATAGTGTTCTTGACGTGATAGAGAAAATATCGAGGTTTAATTGGGCAGAATTTAAAGTACTTTCTAGCAACCTTTATTTACATTTTAGAATCGCATCAGATTGTTATATCTTTGTGAAATATCTATCAATGTATAAAATCCACAAGCAGTTTGTTCACTATTTACACCACTTAGCGTGAAACAATTTAATATATACATAAACAAGATAATGTAGTAAGAAATATATAACATATGTCTATGCAAATAAACAATATAATAATGCCCATTTAGCAATGCACACACATACAAATTGTACACCAAATACCACCTAAAATGCACTGTTGTATAGAAGAATTCTGCCAGTGTTATTTTTCGTTTTGCGAAAAGGAATTCCTCGATTTTCACGATTTTACTGGGTCCTCCTTTTTTCATTAGTTGCAGTTTCATTTTCCCGATTGTATATATTATTTGGCATGAAATTTCACTTTTTTAAGACTGGGTTATGTCAAGGCCCCTATAGCAAAGAAATACCGTATGGTCTCCTATAAAATGTGATAAAGCTTTGGTTAATTATATATGTTGTTAATTATCAAGTGAAATGTTTTGCTAAATTAATGCATTTATTCTTTTTTTAATGTTACGTGAACGAAGTCACGGGTAACAGCTAGTACTATATAAGTAGAAAAAAAAAAGAAAAAAAAAGAGGAGATTGTATTTTAAATTTCCAATTAAATTTTCAGTATGACTGAAACTGCGCCTTAAATCTTTAAACAGCACAATAAAGGATGTGAATTTTCTTTTCACTTTGCTTAGCAGTGTAAAACCAACTTGTGTGAAAAATGTGTCCAGACCGGGGATCGAACCCAGATACCTTGGTAGAGCGCACCAAGTGCTTTACCAATTAAGCCATTAGGACGACATCGAGTCTGACAGCTCTTTCACTAATATATATTGGCAAGGCTGCAACTCCGCAGCGTGAGATGGAATGTCAACATGAGCACATTATCAGTGGCGTACATGAGATGAATAAATTCCCAGCATCGGATAACCTATGTTTTAAATTTCCAATTAAATTTTCAGTAGGACTGAAACTACGCATTAAATCTTTAAACAGCGGTACAAAGGATGTGAATTTTTTTCACTTAGCTTAACAGCGTACAACTAACTTGTGTGAAAAATGTGTCCAGACCGGGAATCGAACCCAGATACCTTGGTATAGCACACCAAGTGCTTTACCAACTAAGCCATCCGGACGACATCTAGTCTGGCACCTCTTTCACTAATATAGGTTAGCAAGGCTGCAACTCCGCAGCGCAAGATGGAATGTCAACATGAGCACATTATCAGTAGCGTAAATGAAATGAATAAATTTCCAGCATCGTTGGTATTATTGTTGTTGCGGATTGTATTATTATCGCAGGTTGTATTATTGTTGTTGTTGAAACTTCAAACCAGTATTGCCAGATTGACCTCCTTTTTATTCATAAATTCCGAATAATAAGTTTTGTTTTATTTGGTAAAAAATCTTCTTTCCTAATTTCTGAATAAAAAAAATGAGTCCAAACGTGTAACCTGGTTCAAACAGCGAGTAAATTATAATACATTATAAACAGTTATTTCGCACAGGAGAGTTATAGCAGAAGTCCAATTTTCAAAAAATATGCGATAATTTTTTTGTTTAAAAAACTCGCGATTAATTGAAAACTGCTATTATTACAGATGTAAATTGATTTCAGTTGCATTACACCACTTGCCTTCCCCTGCACATAATTTTAGGCGCAAGCGCTAATTTCTGCCAATCTAAAAAGTCCGTGTGAACTAACGATCAAGAATCTATATATATATTTGTATTACGTGGCGCGAAAATAGGGCTGAATTTGTAACTTATGGTTTGGCAACAACCGTAGTTTCCAGAGCTCAGACCAATGAACAGACTAGATTGTGTTAGATCAGCTTCGCCTCCAATATAGCGGTCAGTGTAAGAGCAGTGAAACCATAGAATGAAACTCAAACTAGCAATTATTAAAAATAAAATAACGTGTTACGTAATCCAAAGCGTCTGAGATGATTCCTCATTTTAATTATGAGCAATATCGTTAATTTCAAATGAATTTTCACCTCTTTTTTAGAATTCATTTACGAATTTCACTCACTCAAAAGTCGGAGAAAAAAAAATCAACTGTCTAGATTGCACCTGCCGCCATCTGTTGCTGTATTGATGAAGTATAAAATAATTTCTTTTGTAAAAATCTATAATCAATTAGAACAATAAAATGTCGAACGAAATTTAAACAATGATTGATGATATATATAAACTATATTCCTATCACGTAGGTTTTGTTTAATGAACTTAAGTCGTGCTGTACAAAAGATCCTTTTTTCATAGTATTTAAAGGATTTATATGCCCATTGTTAGCGCCAACTAAATGCATTTTCAGTTGTGTTTTCAACGGAGAATTACCTTTTTACATTAAAAAAAATTGTCAATTTCATATGTTCAAATGTTTTATGGTAAAACTTATTCCGGCTAGAATTGCTGAATAAAAGGGGAAAGCGAGCGAAGCGAGCTGTGACCGCGTAGCGTTCTCAATGTGAATTACTTAGCTATTCACGGGGGGTTGGCGAGCGTTAGCGAGTAGGGGGCTGAGCCCCCTAGTACACATAGAATGCTTTTAACCGAGGACTAGTGTAAATTTGGTGAGGGTTTATGAAAGATATTGTTGCACAAACTGTAAAAAAAAATGTTTTTTCATCTGCAAAGATACAATATAATAACGAACGAAAATATACAATAATCTCTTCCGTGTTGCCCATGATTCCGAAAAGCGTCCTTTATCTGTAGAAACCCCAGTAACCAATGTATTTTCGAGATTTAAAGAAGCACGAGCAGGGAAGACCGAACTATGCTCGGTCAAAATTAGTTTTAAGTTCAACTCGATATATTTTTCTCTCTGTATTATTGCTATAATGCCTTTTATTTTATAAAAATAGCTTGACCCATAATGACCGATAGTCAAAATTACCCACTAATAAAATTTTCTCGAACATGTGACCAAGCCTAATTGACTTCTCGTGACAGAAACCCGTAGGATATAGAATTTAGTCAAAATTGTTTGAGTCGATTTTTAGATAAAATTAGCTTGACCCCCAGTGACTCAAAAATGGCCCACTAATCGGATTTTCTCAAGCATGTGACCTAGCACAATGATTTTCTCGTGCCCCAAGAACCGTAGGATACAAAATTTAGTTCAAATCGTCTGAGCCGTTTTTAAGATAAAAATAGCTTGACCCATAATGACTGATGACCAAAATGACCCACTAATCCAAATTTCTCGAACATTTAACCTAGCTCAAACGTGTCTTCTCGTTCCCTAAAACTGTAGGATACTAAATTTAGTTCAAATCCTCTTATCGGTATTTAAGATAAAAATAGCTTGATCCATAATGACCCATGACCAAAATGACCCACTTCGAATTTTCTCGAACATGTGACCAGCCCAACAGTCTTCTCGTACCCGAAAACCATAGGATGCAAAATTTAGTCTAAATAGTCTGAGCCGTTTCTTAGATAAAATTAGCTTGACCCACAGTGACCCAAAAATGACCCACTAATCAAATTTTCTCGGGCATGTGACCTAGCCCAATGATTTTCTCGTGCCCGAAAATGGTAGGATACAAAATTTAATCAAAATCGTTAGAGCCGTTTTTTAGATAAAATTAACTTGACCCGCGTTGACCCAAAAATGACCCACTAATCGAAAGTTCTCGAACATGTGACCCAGCCCAATAGTCTTCTTGTGCCCGACAATGGTAGGATACAAAAATTATTCAAAATCGTTTGAACCGTTTTTTAGATACAATTACCTTGACCCTGACCCATGGTGACCCAAAATACCCACTAATCGAATTTCCTCGAACATGTGACCTAGCCCAATGGTTTCCTCGGGACCCAAAATGGTAGATACAAAATTTCGTCAAAATCGTTAGAGCCATTTTTAAAACAAAATTTGCATATATATATATATATATATATAATAGACACACACACACACACAAGATTTGCTCGTATTATAATATATGATTTATAAAAACAAAGTTTTTGTTCCTGCCACTGTTTTCTCAAATCGGAAGATTGGTTTTCAGGATGGTATCAATCGTAAATTAAACATTTTCTTTCTCAATTAAACATTGTTTTCGAATTTACCATGTGATGCAAAATGATATTTCGTTTTATTTTTAATCTCAGCGCAAGACAACGTTCTAATTAGGGTTTCTACGGTTCAGGGAAATTTTCAGATATAATACCAGTATTTTCTTATAGTAAAACTCGCATTATTTAATCGCACGATTAAATTATGCATCTTTTTCTATACGAAAATACTAGTATTTTCCCTGAAAATTTCTCTGACTCGTAGCAACCCTGTTTAATATTCTCGTCTTGTTTACTAAAGAGTACTTGCTTGCCCCTCCATGCATGTCAACGTTCGGACGCCGTGAAAAAGCAAGAGCCGTCGTGGTAGCTCAGCATACGACCTAGAAACCGATTCTCTCTATGAGGTTTCGGCGACGAAGTCACCGGGTGTCTCTCGGCGGTTCATCAGGGGTCTGTCCCATGCGGAGGTTTCCCCAGAGTGTGGTTGCTGTCGTAACGACCTATGTCGTCGACTCTTGGTAAAGTGGCTTGGGGGGTCCGCAGTGGGGAGCGGCCCTAGGCCGGTCGCAGCGCCGTAAACAAAGCTGCTGGCGCAATAAAAGTCTTTCAAGACTTGGGAGCGACGGTTGGAACGCGCACAGGGCGCCCCCGTGTGCGCCTAACGGCGCAGCCTAGTTTTTACTAAAGAGTGCTGAAAAGTAATGTCATATAAAGGAATCATCACTAGGAGATTTTTGAATTATTGCAAGTCAATTATTTTTTTAAAAAGCAACATGACTGATATTAAGAAAAAGTTTTACTTGCAAGTATAAAAATATAAAGTGTACTTGAATAATCGGTAACTGCATTGTCACATGAAAAACCGTTTTTATTTATATTAATAAATAAAAACAAATAAGCATCACATAGAAACAATCACATCACATTTTATTAAGTAAAGCTCTAAACTTGTTTATCCGCCTTGTATAAAAGCGAAAAGGTTTGTAGCTATATCTAAGTAAAGCATGTTTTTTAGGGTTTCGTTCATCTCACGAAAACCTATTACTCCCGCTACGTTGTCTGTCCGTCACAGAGCCATTCTCAGAAACTATGTAAATTACAGAGTTGAAACTTTGTGTATATCTAGCTGAATACCAGTTATGAAGCTCAAAATATTAAAATTTGAAAAAGTCGTATTATTTTAATAAATAGAGATAAAAAAAATTCTAACAGCCTTTTCCCATTAAATTTAAACATTTTTCGTTAAAGCAGTTGCCCAAAATTAAAAATCCACACTGAAATTCTTTCTACAATAATTAATTTTCTATTGAACGATTTCTACGTGAAAAATAAAAATGAAATAAAAAGTTTCACCAATTGAAAAAAATATTAATATGAAATAAAAATGATTGACGTCATAGAGGTAATAAAACGGAAATTTTCAATGATTAGTCAATAATACAAGGAGTATGAGTATGTGTGTGTACACAAAAGCAGATTAATATCATGCCATTAGAGAATTAAAAAAAAAATCTGACGTCATATTGGAAGTTTAACGAATTTTTCAAATGTTTCAGAATAATACAAAGCGAGTATCAATATGATTAATAGAGAATAGTAAATATATGAGTTTGAGAAACGTATTGAATCATGATAAAAATCCGATTATGGAAATATTGGCATATTTTAAAATTTTGAAGGTGTACTACATGTTTAATTTTGATTTTTTTTTTTTAAATATCGCATTTAGTCCGCATGATAATATAATGACAGAATATAACAGCGGGCTGGTTTATATATTTAAAAAAAAAAAAAAAAAAAAAAAAATAGACCGGTAAATTTTTACATTATGAAAAACATGACTTTATTTTTTTTTTAATTATTATTATTATTATTTTTTTTTTTGGCTAAATGAAATTTATTTGGATTTATTAAAGAAAGGATAAAGTGTTTTGAAAGGAATATTAAACGAAACCCTTTGAGTGATCTTCGATCACATTTACCCACTTGTTTTTCTTTCCGTCTCTGTGTTTTCCTTGGAAGTTAATATAATTCATTACAAAAAAAAAAAAAAATCTCAATGCGTAGAAAATATCAACATACGTGTGAAACTCTATCACATATCAGCTTTGATCATATAAAGAATTGTTATTTTTTCAAATAAGCTATTTCGAATCAATACAAGAACTAATTAATTCATAAATTGTGGTTAACTAGTAAGTATTCATGGATAAAATTCATTATCTTCAATCTCAGGTGATCTGGCAAACAACACCAAAACACTTGAATGCAAATGCGAAAGTTCAATAGCCTTTGTTTGGGACATTGATAGGCCCATATCTAATTTTTATTAATAGAATCATATAAACAGATAAAAGCTACGATACTATCAGAATAAGAATTTTTTTCTAAACATTTATTGACACTTTTTTTTTCTATATGTCAGGTATCATGTATGTTTTATTCTGTATGTTGTATCCTGTGACAAGGTTTATATTTAGACCTTGAACTAAAACCTGTTGACTTTTGAGAAATATTTCAGATTTTTTAATGCAATTAAACTTATTTTAAGTTACTGTAAAATGTTGATGATGAGTAGAATATACAATTACATATGCACACCCACACACTTATTAATTACATGAATATTGCGGGTAGTATTTGCTATACAAATCAATAGCAAAGTATAACTTTTAAAACTCTTTTTTTCGCTTGACACGTTTACAAAAACTGATGGAAAAACAAAAACTGCTGTAATCATACAAATAGTTTTACAGCAAAAAATGCTGGCAACGAAACTGACCGCATATTTTGCCGTTATTATCTCTGTTTTTTACCTTCCCGTAAAGTCAATGTCTCTAAATGCGATGACTCATAAATGTGACAATGTTTTTGTACATAAAATCTTAACATACTATATATGGCAATTCATGTCAGCCATGCTGTGATCAGGCGGATGTCGCCACGCATCCAGGTACTAACTCGTCAAGCTAGGCACTCATGCCTAGCAGGTAGGGGCCTGGTTAGCGGTAAGAAAAAACATACTGTATATAAATTCCGCATAATGAAGCATCCACATTAGGGTGGAGTGAAAATGACCTTAAATTTTTTTTTTTGGAATTTTTTCTTTGGATAGGTTTCAAAATTTGCCTTTTGGCACACTGAATATTAGGTTAAATTTTCATTTCATTTGGAATTCATCTTTAGGGCTCTACCAGCTCTTAAAGATTATGCCTTTTATATGTAAAAAACCAAAAAAGTGTAAATAATCATGAAATTTTCTTTTTGGAATTTTTTCTTCGGATAGGTCTCAAAATTTGTCCATTTGCACACTGAATATTAGGTTAAATTTTCATTTCATTTGGAATTCATCTTTAGGGCTCTACCAGCTCTCAAAGATTATGCCTTTTATATGTAAAAAACCAAAAAAGTGTAAATAATCATGAAATTTTCTTTTTGGAATTTTTTCTTCGGATAGGTCTCAAAATTTGTCCATTGGCACACTGAATATTAGGTTAAATTTTCATTTAATTTGGAATTCATCTTTAGGACTCTACCAACTCTTAAAAATTATGCCCTTTATATGTGAAAATCCAAGATATGCACTATGTAGTGTAAAGTATTCAATTTTTTTTTTTTTTTTTGCAGAATTTCTCTGATTTTAGTAAAATAACCCATAAAATATGACTGATTAAAGTATTACATGTGATCAATCTAATGTCGTCATGTTTTGAGACCTTGAAGGTAAAGGTCACACTAAAATGTAAATTTTAAAGAAAAAGATAAAGAAAAAGTAAAATAATTATTTATACAGTTCACCTTTATGTTTTGAATATACATGAAAGATAGTTCTCTGAATGTATAGGAAAGACAATTTTCTAAATATATAGGAATACAATAAAATGGATATATACGATGGACTCTAAAACTATCTGAGTATTCACTCTAATTTATATTGGCCTTTGGTATCAAAACTAGGCATTATGTTTCGCGATTTGATTTTTGCTCGTATATATCCGTCCCTTGCTTCTACTCCTACAACTTCCAATGTTGCATGTTTAACTAATTTCACGAATCTTTCAAAATCAAACTTTCAATCTTTTGCCAATCTTTGCTTCAAAATATCTAATAGCACTATTATTTCTTACTGTGTTTACAGCTGTTCCGTCACAACTTACAGCCATAGTTTGTCAAAGTTTAAGTTGTTTTCAGTGCAGTATTTTAAAGTGCTTTCTGCAATATGCTTTCCAGATCCAGAAGACGGTGTAATGTGTCCCTTATACAGTGAATTATGCTCTTCAACCAGACATGCATGTTCTTCACTTATAGTTATTCGATGTAATTTATCTCCAATTTTCTCTTGATGTAGTGTTTTATATTTTCTTCTATCAAAATATATACTTTCGATTCCCGCTTTTAAAGCTTTCAGATCATCTTTTTTTTGCACATTCTCTAGTTTTCTTTCGTTCTCTGCGTACTTTGCTTTGTGAATTATATGTGATGAATAGTTTTCTATTATAATGCCAATATCTTGTAGAGTTGCAGAAGCTATTGCTGCCACGCATCTATCAGAAACCCCATACTGATCTGAGATCCTTGAAACCGTAGGAGATGTGTTCTCATTTGTCTTTGTGACTCTTCTTTAGCAGTAGATGCTTGTGATACGGATATTAAATCTTCACACCCTGATTAAGAGTTACTAATTCTTTCTTCATCACCACTGTCAAAATACATAACAACTGTACTGCCCTGATTAACTGCAGAATTTAAACTTGGCTTTTCAGCCCACATCGACTTCCTTGTTTTCCTGTCTTCTCTTTGTCTCAATTTACTTGTCTAGGCTTTATCGAGCATACCAATAACCCTCTTTCTTGCTGACCTTTGATCAAGAAGAAATTCCTGTACTTTTGGAGGCACCTTCCTTGATTTTTCACAAGTACATTTAGGAATTGGCTTGTATTTGCGCTCCGAAATGTCTAGAAGTTTATTTACAGCTTCAGATTTGAAAAACGGAACCTTATTCATGTAATTATCATTTCTTTTGGATTTGGCGAATCGAATAAGACTCTGGTATTTAGAAAAATCGCTGTCTATCATTTGATCAATACCCCTCTGGGAAACTATAAGAATTGATGCTTTCTTCCAAATTTCTTCGATCTTCTCTCTTAGGATTTCAATTACCTATGACTTTGGTGGATTTTTACCATTCCAACTTTGTTTTAATTCTTGTCTTATGTATAAGTAACATTTTATAACGTCTGCTATTGTTCGCAAAACAACTTCATTTAGTTTTGAAGGCACACCAAATAAGAGAGATTCCACTGCACGTTTAGTAATGGTAAATTTCGGTTTGCCTCCACTCGCACTCATTTTTGCGCTAAAAATGAAAAAAATAATTTGTAAAGCTCATTAAAACGTTTAAAAAATTTTAAAATAAAGATTTAAGGTTTAGAAATGATAAAGGAAGTTACACTAAACATTTTAAATATAAAAATGTCAAAAGAGAACCAACGAACACTGTAAATGTACAATTTATGGAAAAAAACCTATTGCGTGAAACAATGAAAATATAAAGGTCGTGGTAGAGCCCTGAAGGAGTTTTTCAAAATTCATAAAATTTTGCACGTATATTATAGGTACTAAAAGGCAACTTTTGGCTGCTATCCGAAATCAAAATTCCAACTTTCGTTTTTTCACTCCACCCTAATCCACATTTCATTAAGAAATCTGATATATTGTACATGTATTTAAAGTGGGCACACATTCAAAGCGCATATATACATTTAAAGCGATTTATCTAGTAGAATTATACATCGTGCATAATAAAGTTCCCCCAACACTCCGTAAATGTGAGAATAATCCAGAAATAGAGATCGGATGAACTGACACGTTTAAAATGCATTATCAGATTTAAGGTACTTAGAACATCTCATTCAGGTTTTAACTACTGTAAATGGGGGTAAATATGGCCCAAATATGACGATGATGTATTTTTACTTAGGTTACAGTTAATGATTCAATTCCTTCAAAACAATTTAATTTGGAATAGAAGCATAATAGGAAGCATAAAATTCAGTACTTTTCCGTTTATCTATATTAATATTATAAAGTAGTAAAGATTGTTTGTTTGTTTGGTTGTAGGGGGTAATCTCTGGAACTACTGAAGCGATTTCAAAAGAGATGGTGGCAAATTGATGATGCATTTTGCATCCCTGCTCCAACATAGGCTATATTTTATTTCTGTGCCACTACTCCCAGGGGGGTGCAGGATCGAAAAACGTTCTAAAATTTCGAATTTTTTTTTATACTGAAGGTTTTAGAAACATGATATTTAGAATAGTAGTTACTTATAAGACATAAATGCTCTCTAAGAACAAATTTTAAAAAAAATCGAAATTTAAAAGTGTGAGAAGAGCGAAAAGCATTCTAAAAACATTCTAAATTACAATTTCTATGGAATCTCTGGAACTACCGAACCGTTTTCAAAAGTGACGGTGGCAAATTGATGGTGACAGTCCCTGCTATATCTTATGGCTATATCTTATGTCGGTTCCACTACCCCCAGGGGAGTGCAGGAGCGAAAAACATTCTAAAATTTCGATTTTTTTTATACTGAAGGAGCTAGAAACGTGAAATTTGGCATGGTAGTTACTTATAAGATGTAAATGCTCTGTAAGAACAAATTCTAAAAAATTTCGAAATTTAAAATGATGAAATAAGCGAAAAGTGTTCTAAAACATTCTAAATTACAATTTCTATGGAATCTCAGGAACTACAGAACCGATTTCAAAAGTGATAACTAGAATAAAAGCGATCTCGTTTCATACGTGCACCAGCTAAATCAAGGGCACGGTTAGTACGAGCAATTTGTACGTTAAGAATGATTCACCATTTAAACTATATTAATATCCCCACGCTCTTCACGAGCTATAAAAGCAGGATCACGGATAACACGAGCAATTTGCACGTTAAGAATGGTTCATCATTTAAACTATATTAATATCTTCACGCTCTTTACGAGCTATAAAAGCAGGATCGCGGATAATACGCGCAATTTGCACGTTAAGAATGGTTCACCATTTAAACCGTATTAATATCTCCACGCTTGTTACGAGCTATAACAGCAGGATCACGGATAATACGAGCAAAACATTTGTTCATTTCATTGTGATTCTCGGCAAAAAGCATCGTAGAATTCAGCAAGAAATTATTTTCTTATCGAACACTGTTCTTTCTCAAGGCTAACATTTCTACATTACAACAGCATGTCAAAATTTAGTAATTTGCCAGTTTTACTTGACAGAATTTCAACCTTCAAGGAGAACCTCCACCCCAAAATAAATGCAAAGGAATGTCCTGAGGTCTTGAAAAAGTGAAAAAAAAGAGGGGAGATATAAGGACATTTCAAATACCGCGCTTTTGTAAGATTTACAACTGAGTCATGAGAAGGAGACGGCCTTTAATTATTTTCTTCTTCGAATTTGGACTCTGGGCCATATTAACCAGCCTTTTTATGTCTCTTACTGTTAAAATAAAAAGGATATGTGAAATCAATAGCTAGAAAATTGCAGTGACTATTGACATGTTAGTCGAGTTTTTCCGGAAAACGTTATGATATTCAGTTACTGTTAGCTTTCAGATAATAAGTAGTAGTAATTAGTTTAATCATGTGTGTGTTTTTAAGATTTGTATTGTTTTCACGGCTATTACAAGTAAGGGTTAATACGATGACTTTTATAATTTACCTGCTTACCGTTTTTACCGAGTTTGACTGTGTATACAGGGTGTCCCAAATGTCCTTGACACATTTTAAAATTTAATAAAAGATCAAGCAATTACGTAAGAAAGTGTGGTTTGGACGAAAATGCTTCTTATGGTCTAAAATTTTGTTTAAGCAAATAAAAAAATTAGGTCCAAAATTTTCTCATAGATAGCGCTGCTTCTGGAAAGTTATCGAATAGGTAGAATGCCTTTATACATAACAATGGCGAAAGACGCAGAATGCATATGCGCAATTTTCGTCCAAACTATGGCAACCCACATTCTAAAACTTAACAATACTTGCCCTCCTGAGTTCAATTAGACAAATGAGCATGAATAGACGAGTATTGTTAACTCTAGAAAGTGGGTTGCCATAGTTTGGACAAAAAGCGTGTATATACATTGTGCGTCTTTCGCCATTGATATGAATAAAGACATTCTGCCTATTCGATAACTTCTCAGAAGCAGCGCCATCTATGAAAAAATTTTGGAACTATTTTTTTATTTGCTTAAACAAAATTTCAGATCATAAGAAGCATTTTCGTCCAAACCGCACTCTCAGGCGCCAATTGCTTGATCTTTTATTGAATTTTAAAATGTGTCAAGGACTTTTGGGACACCCTGTATATACATATTCACACATGTTCCAAAACGGATAAAAACTAGTCGTTGGGGGACACCGTAATACTTACCCATCATGGATATGCATAATATAAAATATGAAAATAAAACATGTGTAAAATACTTATAAAATGCATTGCAATTCGAATAAAATCGTGGCTTGATAAACTTTAAAGGTTCTATTACTGAATTGCGTAAAAGAAACCTTTTTATAACTCCTAAAATTATAATCATATTAATTAACGGTTTATTGCGTCGGATTAAGCGTCTCATTTCCAATTAAAATATATCTTTGAATTGAAATTTGAATGAAATACAGGGTCATGAAAAATCGAAGAGTGTGGAAAATAGGATTACAAATATATCGGCAACTCATTATCCGACCAACTTCATTCTTTATGCAAAATTTATGTTTTTTTTTATTGTCTTTTATATTCACTCCTTAAAATAAACAATTTCGGAAATTTTTATATACCTTTTATCAGAACGGAGATTTCGAGAGTCTGAAAAAAATAGTTCCGGATAATCGAGATACTGAAAATTAAGAAGCTTCTTCCCATTATTACATACTAAATACATACCAAATTTTAAGTCTCTATCTCAATTTGTTCGGGAGATAGAGCGTTTACAGACACACACACACACAGACAAACGGACGGCATTTTTTTTTTTCTAAAAATATATTTTTCGGAATCTCCAATGTCAAAAACGTGTAAATCCGTCAATTTTTTTTTTTTTTCAAAACGACTACAAGACTTACCCTATACTACGTATGATGGGTAAGTAACATACCTTTGAATTGCAATTTGAATGAAATACAGGGTCACGAAAAATCGAAGAGTGGAGAAAATCAGATTCTAAATGTCTCGGCAACTCATTATCCGATCGACTTCATTCTTTATGCAAAATTTATTTTTTTTTATTGTCTTTTATATTTATTCCTTAAAATAAATAATTTCGAAAATTTTTATATACCTTCATAAAACAAATATTTCGAGAGTCCGAAAAAAATAGTTCCGGATAAGTGAGGTTACTGAAATTCAATAAGCTTCTTCCCATTGTTACATACTAAGTACATACCAAATTTCCAGTCTCTATCTCAATTTGTTCGGGTAGTTTACAGACACACAGACAGACGGATGGCAATTTTTTTTTCTATAAATATGTTTTTCGGAATTTCCAGTGTCTGAAACGTGTAACTCCGTCCAAAATTTTTTTTTCGATTTTCCGAACGATTGCAAGAATTACCCTATACTACGTATGATGGGTAAGTAAAAGTAATAAAAGGAAGTAAAAATGAATGAGTGGAAATAAATAATGAAACAAATGAGCAAGAAACGGAAAAAATAATAAATGTACGCTTTAAGTAGAAAAGAAGTGCTGCATCGTATCAATCGTCTAGAGCAGGTCTGGCCAACGCGGCGCCCTTTCAAGATTTTCTTAGCTTTCTTTTCGAAAAAATGTTTCCTGTTACTAACTTTTAAAAATATAAAAATCCATTTTAAAGTAAACCTTCTGTAAAATTAATCACATCTCCGTGAGTTTCTTTCCCTTCTAGACGCGATTAACTTTCCTGGCTCCTTCCCCTACAAAACTTTTTGTTATAGTCATACAGAAAAATGTAATGCTAACTTTACGATGATTTATGTTTTTTCTGTAAATTATTTCTTTCTTCTATATACAATAAGAAAGTGTTGGATTCGTGAAAAATTTTTACTTCCGGTTTTTGAAGGTTTTATACGTTTGAAAAGGTCCTGAAAACGATCTGACTGTTTTTAGTCTGTGTGTCTGTCTGTCTGTCTGTATGTGAGTTCCGATCACAAAATTCTCCATTTGGCGAGTAAACAAACGGTTAAACTCGGCAAATTCCGAGAGCTCAATTTTTGCTCTTCTTTTTGTGTTTGTGTCAGTACAGGACACTCTTATTCGCATTATTTGAGTTCTGGTTGCAGTATCATGAATTTAGTAAACACCATAGATTTCATTCGAAGAAACGACCTGCAGCAGCTTTAACCTATAACATACAACATATTACACTTTGTTGCAATATAGCCATTACATTAGTGACTTCGGCGTGATGAACGCAATAAAAACTAAATTGAGAAATCGAATGTATATAAGAAATGTCAATAATGTCATTTCAGTATATGTATACAGGCCCAATAGACAACATTACAATTTTGAAATTGCTTTTGAAGTATGGGCTTCAATGAAAAACCGAAGAAATGTAGAAAAATAAAGTTATTTTGAATGTGACATATATTTTGAATTTTTCAGAATTCTTTGAATGTAAAATCTTAAAATCCTGAATTAACTTGTGAGGAGAAGTTTTATTTCATAACATTTTAATAGGTTAAATCGGGTTTGGAATTTTTTTTCTTGACTGCGCAAGACATTTAGAATGTTTTTAATTTTAACAGTTTCTGTCGCGGATAGTTGAATTTAGATAAATAACTGATCTATAAGCAGTTGCAAAAATTAGGTTATTTTAGAACAATTGAAAAAAAGGGTACATTAAGGGGTTAAAGATCGACTTTTCAGTGTTCCATGATGAATTTATTTTGCTAACACTTTTTTCATTTGGTTACAGTTTTATATTTCTGATTAGCCGAATTGCTAAGATTGGTCAAATGTCAGTGAGAATCCTGGTTGAGATTCATTTTATCCTTGATACAAATTGTATCTTATTAGGTTTGGGTGTACATCGGCCAATAATTGGCGGTGCTATTCTGCAGTTTTCACGATATCCAAAATAGGTACATCATGAAAGCTAATGCACGGGATATCATAAAACTTCATATTCTGATAGACCTTAACATAAATAGATGCTGATTCAATTTTTATTTTGATCAATCAACAGGGGGCGCTTGTATCCTGCGTGCATGGGGAGCGATTCCTAAAAGCTTGTCCACAATCAATTGATTCAATTTGGCGAGCGTGATTTTTTCTATTTTTATTCACTGATCACTTTAATTCAATGCCAAATTCAAAGAAAGGCATTATACTTCATATCCATAATTTTTGCTGTGTGGGTATGCTATTTAAATTAATGTATTAGAATGATATAGAAGAAAGTTTTGTGGTGGCTATAGCATAATAGTTTGTACATGGAGATCTTAAACCTTTCGCTACTAAACCGTCCAAGACGCCCGGCCAAGCAAACTACTGGCAGACCTTCCGAACACCTATTACATTTTCTCTCCCTCGTAAATATCTATCTATTGCAGCAGAGCAGGAGATTATTGGAATCAAAGAGTGGGGAGCCTTTTGTTCTAGTTATCTTAGGGAGGTTCCACATTTACCTCTGATTGTCCTGCTGACGAGTTGGCAGATAGAAGACTTGGGAGAAATAATCTCCAGCATATTTCACTTTCTGGCGTTCGCCGTATTTTGAATGCTATTGAGTTTTCAGGCTTCAGTGTTTAAAGGGTTAATTCGTATGGAACTTATATCTGTCATTGTGAGATGCGGGTATTGCTATCATGTTTATAGTGATATAAAGTTACATGTTTTGAGACATGTGAATGATGGCGCATTGCACTGTTTGCCATCAGCTGCGGTGCGCCAAGGTTGGACAGGTCCGACACCATTCGATTTCTAGATGCCTTCCACTTGCATCAATTACAAATCAATAAAAGCATAAATAATTAAAAAAACCGCCCTTTTTTAGCATTCGATGTTTATCTTAAAACTCCCACCTAATTTCACGACCGCAATTCATCTGGTTCCAAAAAAGTCTTTCCCAATACTTTAATTTGCCATCGATCCGAATTATAGAAAATTCGCCGATTGATTTACGCTTGATAAAAAGCGCGAAATAGAATTAATTAAAAAAATTTATAATTTTTGCTCTGTTTCTTTTTTTAGCTATGGCAACAGGAAATGAAAAAAAAGCATTATTTAAACTATTTATTCAGGATTTCTAAATATAGTTTTCTCATAATCATTTCGTATAATCATAATTTAATTAATATTAAACTATTAAATGATAAAAAAGGTATATTGTTTTAAATGTTGCACTGTTTATTTTTCAGTTATATTTTCTACATTTTAGTGTTTACATTATTTCGTTGTTGTAGTTTCACAGCCTGATGACATATTTTGATGATTTGGCGCATAAAACGCCATTGTTGTTGTAACTCGCATAAATTGCAACATTTGGCGATTTATCAACTTCGCTTGTCTAAAGGAAAAATGCCTTAGAATCAATTTAATAATTAATAATTAAGTTAAAAAAATATTATACTGTTATAACTTCCTCGGAAACACATATGTGTACATAATTTTTAGGTGTGTTCCTAATTATATAAATACGTAGCACCTATAGTTGTCGTCTGGTCCGTCCGTCCGCATATAATAGCTCAAAAAATACACAACTGAATGGTTTGAAATTTAATATATATAATCGTTGCAGAATTTTGTCGAGTCATTTAAAATTTTATGAAAATGATATTTTAGTTTTCTCCAATCTATTAAATCCTATAATACGTAATCTATATATTTAAAGTGCAAGTCATGCGACTGAGGAAAACAAATACGGGCTAACCACTTCTTTTTCCACATGCCAGGCGGGCATTTTTATTCAAAATTATTTTTTCGAACAAAATTGCATAAAAGTTACATTTTTAGAAATATCGTTTAAAAAAGTGTTTGTTTGAAAAATGAGTTACATTAAAAAATGTATAGATTCTGAGATAACTTCAGTTGAAATTATGTTAACAGCCCTATAGTTATTCTAATAATATCCATTAAAGTAAATAAACACAAGAGAATCATTCATTGCGAATCACAGAAATATTAAACCATGAAGGTAATCATTAGCAAAGCAAGATCTCCACGGTGAATTTTGCAGCACTGTCTGGTGCCTAAAAAAAATCGTATCTGTAAACGTGGCATACGTAACAAGAGAACAGAAAGACGTGCCCATTTCGTTCACAACAGACGATATAACTTCACTGAATTAATGGTTAATTCTTTCCCACCTTGAGTAAAATTAAATTTTAATGTTTAAGTAAATGAAGTGAAATTGTATTGTGTAAAAAGAAATGTAATTATACATATAAACACTACAATACAAGTTGAATACACGTTATCATTTCACTGAAATAATAACGATAATTTTTTTAACACTTTCCAACTTAGTTGAAAAGTGTTTATGACTTCGGTTTGTCTGGCCATCTGGAAGTCTGCCGTCTCACGTCTGGCCGTCTGGCCGTCTGCCGTCTGTCCGTGCTCTAACTCCCGTAAACATGCTCTAACTCCCGTAAACATGCTCGGATTGCCCTGCAATTTTTACATGTTATTGTCGTTATCTATACCATGTTCCCTATTTCAACTGAAGTGTGTAGCACTTGTAGTTTTTTTTACAGGAACACTCAAAAGAATTCCGTTACATTACGGTCTATGGGGAAAAATCATTTGCGGTTTATTTTAATGATGTTTCACTAATTTAAACGCATTGAAATTTATATATATCACTAAGGTGCATTTCAAGAGGCTTACTACAGAATATTGTGTGTATAGCAGTCATCGTTCATTTACAGGGACACACAAAAGAATTATCTACTGTATGTTAACAATAATTCCTGGAAGTGCGTTTTAAGTTGCTGAACGCGATTTTAAATTTAACTCACTTTTTGTCTATTACTTGGTGTGCATAAATTCTGTAGATCCTATACAGGGCAGCACAAAAGTTCGCAAACACATTTCCGTTTATTGACAGAAACTCCAGAAGGAGAATTTATAACTGTGCTTACGCGTTTCCTAACTAAACTAAAATTTAGCATCCTAAGTAGTATGTATACAAATCTATAGATGATATACAGGGCGGAATAAAAGTATTCGGATATTTTTCCGAATATTGTATATGTTGGAAATATATGTAGGAAATTCCTGAAATTACGTTTTAAATATGTTATGCGTTTTTCAAATTGTTTACTTAGATGTTATCTTTCAGCTTATTAAACGGTAATGATTTGTAAAATTATTTTGGAAGCGTTGGAAAGTGTTACATAAGCTATGCTTGACGCATGATTTTTTGTTCTTGTTTCACATTGCAAAACTAGTTATAGTAAGAACGCACCTCATTTGTCACGTTCAACGTACAATTTCCAACTTGCTATTATTCTAGCATATCAGGAAGTGAATGAAAAATCTATTAAATAAACCAAGTTAAGTTAAATAAAAGAATGTCCAAAGTAATAAAATAAAGTAAATTTCAATGAATGAAAATAAATAATTAAATAAAAGAACTAGAAACGAAAAAAAGAAGAAAAAGAAAAAATACGCTTTTGAACTAGAAGTACTGCATCGTATCAATCGTGGAGATTATTCTGTTTTCTAGTGCCTACCACTTGCATCGAATCATAAATCAAAAATAGTGATTCAAGAGTAGTAATTCAAAACTTATATGACTCTAAGATTTACCACATTTGCCATCAGGTCAAGAACACGTAAAAAAGTGAGTTATTGATGTAAACATCCTGACTGTAAAGAAATGGGGGAGGGGAGTAGAAGATGGATTTAGAAGGAAATATCTTTTTCAGATTTATCTGTTTATGAATTTGTAAAATTGGGTAGGTTGAAAGAACGGAAGTGATTTATATATGAAGGCTTTCTTTTCAAAGACATAGCGATGTTCACTTTCAGATTTAAAGAAATCACTATTAAATATTGGGAACAAATCATTCGTCCCTGATTTTTATGAATCGCCACAATTCAAAAGTGTTTATAAAGGTTAGTGGAGTACATTTTTTTTTTTTTGAAAGTGAGA
Organism: Maratus michaelseni; assembly: GCA_963931845.1. Lineage (NCBI taxonomy): Eukaryota > Metazoa > Arthropoda > Arachnida > Araneae > Salticidae > Maratus > Maratus michaelseni. The sequence continues at coordinate 174,399,629 of OZ007597.1, read as the reverse complement.
GAAGAAAAGTTAAAACACACCGCTCACAAAAATAAATATCATATACAGGGCTTGACAAATGCGGTCGCCAGGTCTCCACTGGCGACCAAGTTTTTCTATCTGGTAACTAAGTTATTTAATCCGGTTATTTACTTATTTATTTATTTATTTATTTTTTGTACAAAAATTGGCCTTATAAATGAGCACAAACGGCCTTTTTTTTTTGTCTCATTTCTCATAAGACGTCTCATTATAGATGTTGGAATGTTACGTAATAAACTTAGAAATTATATTCAAGCAAAACATATTTTTAACATTTGTTTTTAGTTAGCAAAAATAAGTTCTTCAAATGCAAATTTTAAACGAAAAGAAAATCAGAATTATGTGACTGATTTCGACAGGAAAATAGGCAAAAAATTATCTTCTTGCTAAAATTTTTTTTCCACTATTTCATCGACGTTCCTCTCGTCAAATGTAGGTTTTGTAGCACATTCGCAACATTCAGCACTCAGTATTTGCCGAACAGTCCGGTTAATCAGCTTTTACAGTACTTTATTTTATTTTATTTTTATTTTTATTTTTTGTTTTATTTTATTTTATTTTATTTTATTCATTCATTTATTTATTTAATTTTATTTTTTTTGTCGCAGAAATATATATATTTGATAAGTTTTATTAGAAAACTTAGTTTATATTATCTTTTAAAAATATATAGTATTTTAAACTATGTCACTAACAATTCTGAACTCTACTTGTTATTATTTTTTCTCAATTCTCAATTAAGTCATAAATTTTTCTTATATTAAAAAAAAAAAATGGATGACACAGCAGGGAGGGGTGGGGGGAGGTGTAAATATATTTTACTGGCGACTAGAATTTTCTGTTGGCTACCAGATTTTATCAAATTTGTAAAGCTCTGATCATATATATTATTTCTGTTCTAGCATCTCTTTTTCTATGCGCAGAATGATGAATTTGGGGTATCATTCGAAATCGAAAGGTTTCTAAATCGGCTTCTGACATAGTACACTCACACTTCGTTAAAACATGTTTTTTGATTAAAAATTAACTCAGCATTGTTTTCAAAAATTAAGTGAAAGGTTTTTCTCAAATCAGTGTTGCCACAAAAATAAAATACCGCATTATATCGTGCTCAACAATGGTTACAAAAAAAATAGTACAAAAAAGACAAAGTGGAATATATCGACACGAATTTATTTTATATTCATAATTAAAACACAAAACTGAAATTCAAATGTTTAGAAGAAAAAGACACCATCAATCAATCGAAAAAGTGGTATTCCACGTGTAGCCTAAAACTTATGATTTTTTTATACTTAAAAATAATTTATTTTATATGTGTTCGATTTTTTTTTCTTTTTTTGTCCCATTTTTTTCCCGAAGTGGATGATGTCTCCTCTAAAGCTAATGTAGTTAAAACCCGATTGTTATTATTATTAATTTTTTTTTTTTTTTTGCGCGTGACTTTTGCTATCTTTGAACCGTTTTTATTGTAACTCTGATGCCGATGTAATAAATGAGATGATATTCCGGATTGACTAATGTTGTTTGCAGATATTTTTATTCTTAATTTTTTGTTAGAAGTTTAAACCAGTGTCTAAAAAATGTTAGATATTACTAAAAAAAGAAGATTGCAGGTTGTTGAGGCAACCTCATTCTTGTACGGCATTAGTTATATTTAATTCTACTTACTACATTTAAGCATACTTAATTAATACTATTTAAATCTTCCATAGCAGTGTAATTTTCCCTAATTTAATAGGCCGGGCGGTGGCGTCAATGATAACTACGTCTTCGAGTTACGAGACGAGATGAAATTATGGCGAGGACAAGATTATTAGGGGTGGATGAAGGCATTTCTTGGTACGATATGAATAGCAGGGGTCGCCAACTCGTAATTTTGGCTGTAATATCACATCATCGAGTTACGAGATGAAATTAATTCCAAATTAGGGGTTAAATATAGTATTTAAAAAATATTGTTGTCTGCCTGGGCTTAACCTGGTAAGAAACCCCGACAGACTTAAACTTATGACCGAAAATGAAGTCATAATAATGAGACCCAATAAACATGATATTTTACATTCCATTTCCCTATATATTAGTACGTCATATTTTGTCATCGACTTTCCATATGAAATAATGATGTAGGAAAAGTTTATTAACAGTAAGTGTAAGAATGACATATGACTCGGTATATCTTGATACAATGCGGGTAGAACGGGGTGCCAATTCTTTATTTTGGTTATATTATCACGCCACCGAGTTCTGGTATGAAATTTTAACACATTAAAAATGCCGATTAGTACATAACAAATGTTTCAGTCTGCTTGTTCTACTACTGTTGTTCAGTCGTGATATCTTGGTAAAATATAAGCAGAATGAAGCTCCAATTCTGCATTTTAGCGGTACAATCACGTTATCGAGTTTCGGCAGGAAATTTGAATACATTAAAGATACCTATTAGTATAATAAAAATATTTCAGTCTGCCTCGTCGTGATATCTTAGTACGATATATACAGAACGAGGCGCCAATTCTCCATTATGGCGGTACTATCACGTCATCAAGTTTTCGGCATGAAATTTTAACACATTAACCTATTAGTACAATCAGGGATTAATTTCTAAGAAGAAAAGTACCGGAGCTCTAATATTCTGCAATACTAACACCCGTAGCGTACCTCCCCCCCCCCCCCTTCCGCCGTCACTCCAATTTGCATATTTCTATTTCATACATTATTTTCAAAATTTAAAGCATTGTTTTTATATTTAGCAAAATAAAACTTTTAAATACATCTATCTGCGTATACTGAGTTATCAACTATTCCACTTTTTAGTTATTACTACTTCCAAATAAAAAATTCCCCTAATCGCGGAATTCTGAGATTAAATAAGCTCAGGATTATGATTCGGAAAGAGTGTTAACACAAAAAATGAATAGTTCTCAGCTATGCAGAATAGAAAAAGACTATTTCTGCGTGTACTCTTTATTCTGATCAAAATAGCAATAAATAATTTGAAATGAAAATAAATAAAATTTTGAATTTAAGACAGATTGAGCTCGAGTCTGCCCAAACCCTAAGACTGATACAAAAATCGAGCCCGTTTCATCTCCATCTCTTACGTGTGCGACACATTACGTTACTTATAAGTGTTTTGATACAAAAAAAAGGCAAAGATGGGAGATGGGAAGGAAAGGAAAGGATAACTTAGGATTCGTTTTTCAGAAGCATTATTGCACTGGGATTCGGAGCGCAGTGTTTATGAACTCCGGTGAATTCTGGCCAATATTTATATATTTACTAAAAACTGAGAAGATCCGGAGCTGAGCTCTGGTGGGCTCTGGAGCAAATTAAGTACAATTTAAATATTTCAGTCTGTCTTCTGATATCTTGGTACGATATGCGCAGGGCTAGGCGCCAATTCTTTATTTTGACTGTACTATAACGTCATCGAGGTTTGGAATGAAATTTTAGCACATTAAAGATACCAATTAGTACAGTACAAATATTTCAGTCTTCTTCGTGATAGCTTGGTACAAGATGCGCAGAACGAGGCTCCAATTCCCCATTATGGTGGTACTATCACATCATCAAGTTTCGGCATGAAATTTTAACATATTAAAGACTCCGATTGGTGCAATACAAATACTTCAGTCTGCCTCGTATATCTTCGTACGATGTGACCAGAACGAAGCGCCATTTCTTTTTTTTCCCCTGTGACAACCGACCGCAGAAGAGGAAAGTGACGTTGGTGTGCACTAACAAATTTAACAGGCACTGTGCATGCTCTAAAGCATAATCGCTCTGTCTGTTTAAGAACTCGTTAAAAGCTCCCAAGTTCCAAATTCCAACTCCACAACAAAAGTTTTTTTTTAATGTGAAAGAATTTGAATTGTTATTTTTAAAGAAGATATCGTGTGCATCTCGAAGGCTCTGCTTTTATTCCACTCCCTCATTTCAGAAGCTCTAAGTACCAGTATGGGAGGCCAGAACTGGTACACTGATACGCTTACTATAGTTTAGGAAACCCTGCTTTAAGGAAAATCGGTTGCAAGGAAAATCACATGTAACGAATAATTTTACGTTTCCTCATCTTCGTTATAATTGGTTTCCTCCACAGTTATTTCTTGACTGAGAATTAAAGGAGTTTCGAATTTGAAAAATAATCTTAATGAAAATTTTATAAACAACTTCTTAACCTTCCATGACCTTGTATTTTGACGTTCAACCCTAATATGAGGTCATCTACTCTTTTGGAAAAGCACGTAGCACAATCCACTATGATGACATTATCTGAAAATAACAAAATAAGAGAAAATGTAACTTAGCTCATTTTGAGTAATACAAATATTAATACAGTAAAATACCAGCATAACGAAATTCTGGAGACACCCAAAATTAATTTGTCATAACGAATTTTGTTATGCTGAAATAAGTCAATTCTAATGAACTTACTTCTTGTTATACATCTACTGCAGGATCTACCTTATCACATGATTTATAGACATCAGAAAAGTTTAATATTTATTAATTGAAAGGAACATTAGTTTGTATTCATCAATTAAATCCATACGTATTGTTTGTAATAATAATAATAATAAATAAATAAATAAATACCGTATAAACTCGTGTATAAGTCGACCCCCTAATTCTTAAGCAAAATTTTGAAAAAAAAAATAAATTTTCTTGTATAAGTCGAACCACATTTCTGGTAGTATGTTGAAAAATGGTTTGTAATCAAGGATAATAAAAAAATTGTTAAATTTTCGTTAAATTAATAAACTTTTTTTTTTTTTTTTTTTTTTTTTTTTTTTGGTAATTCAACGTTTTAAAACTTTATAATTATGTAAAACTGAAGAAGCTTAAACTATTTTGAAACCTATTCACGTCGATTTAATGATACATAAAAAGAAAAAATTCTTTGAAAAATCTATTCAAGCCTTATTTACAAGTGTAAACAACTTCTTAGACTGCTAAAATATAGTACTTCTTTGTGATGTAGCACTTTTAGGAGAGAAATCTAGAAGCATTTTTAAGTTGAACTCTTTTTTTAAAAAGGGAATTAAAATGTTGAAAGGAATGCCCCTGTATTAAAGGGAATTCTATCCCAAGAGAAAAAGGGTGCAGAACAATTACAGGGACATTATTGTTGAGCTTTTTTTTTTTTGTCAATCACAGGAAAATGACCATTGTCCGCTTTTATCTCTCTCTCCAACCTAGACCCAGTGATTCCGGTATTTCACTCCACTATTTCAAACTTCTTCCGTAGTGTGAAATATTCTTTCAGTTTTTTTTTTTTTTTTTCGTTTTTTTTTTTACTAACTCGTATATAAGAGTCGACCCTTCCTTCTCTCCTTTTCAACTACCAAATTTTGTCTAAATTTCTTCGACTTATACACGAGTACATAAGGTGATTAAAAATTCTGGAACATTGAGTACAATATAATAAATTAAAATTTTGATATAGTAATTTTTGTTCTATTAAATTACGGAATGTCTCTCATTAAATAAAAAAATAAAAAAAATACTATACAAAACTTCTGGTAGTAAGGTTTTTTTTTTTTTTTTTTTTTTTTTTTATGAAAAGGGGTTTAAGTTGGTAGCACTGTAGATAAGTCTATCACATTTCAGAATACCAAATTTATACATTGGTCTCAATGTTCTGGAATTTTTACTTATTTATTTATTTATTTATTTATTTATTTATACCAGGCTACTCTAGTCGGTTTTTCCATACGAATCTCCAATCAAACGAAATATATTGGTGAATTTTACATTTTAAAGTAATATCGACCCTTAAATGGAATGTCTATCCACTTTGCTGAAAACGATTCAAACTTAATTACAGTATTATATTTTCTAATGTGTTGGACAAAATTTAGGATGTTAAGGATCAACTGTTTCAATTAATCATTTACTAATTTAGTTAATCATTTACGGATTTAGTCGGGAAATTAGCCCGTTATGTTAGAAAATGTGCAATTTCTGTCGAAATATTAGACCAGGAAAAATATAGTTGGTACCATTCAATTCAGCATACAAAAATACATTAAAGTATGTTATCATTTAACATATAACTATATTATCCGATTATTATGAGTTTTTTTAAAAGTTTGTTTCTCTTTGTACCCCTTGGAGTTTTAGAAAATCCTTCCTAAGTACTCGCCTATGTCCTAAGACGTATTTTCCGTCTAATTTTCATGTTTATATATTCAGTAGTTTGGGCTATGCATTGATGATCCGTAATAAGAGAAAAGGCATGCTCATTTCGCTCATAACAGACGATATAAGTCATTTCACTGAAATAATATCCGATTTTCAAGGTTTTTTTAAAAAAGTTTTTTTTACCCCTTTTTTACACCCTTGGAATTTTATAAAATCCTTTCTAAGTGCTCGCCTATGTCCTAAGAAGTATTTTCCGTCCAATTTTCAAGTTTATAGATTCAGTAGTTTGGGTTCTGCGTTGATGATCCGTTATAAGAGAAAAGACATGCTCATTTTGCTCATAACAGACGATATAAGTTATTTCACTGTAATAATATTCGATTTTTAATGGTTTTCTTTTTTATTTTTTTTTTTCCTTTTTACACCCTTGGAATTTTAGAAAATCCTTTCTAAGTACTCGCCTATGTCCTATAAGAAATATTTTCCATCCAACTCTCATGTTCATAGATTCAGTAGTTTGGGTTGTGCGTTGATGATCCGTAATAAGAGAAAACGCATGCTCATTTCGCTCATAACAGACGATATAAGTCATTTCACTGAGATAATTTCCGATTTTTAAGGGGGGGGGGGTATGTTTGTTTTCCTTTTTCCAGCTTTTTTACACTCTTGGAATTTTAGAAAATCCTTTCTAAGTACTCGCCTATGTCCTAAGAAATATTTTCCATCCAATTTTCATGTTCATAGATTCAGTAGTTTGGGTTGTGCGTTGATGATCCGTAATAAGAGAAAACGCATGCTCATTTCTCTCATAATAGACGATATAAGTCATTTCACTGATATAATTTCCGATTTTTAAGGGGGGGGGGAGGTATGTTTGTTTTCCTTTTTCCAGCTTTTTTACACTCTTGGAATTTTAGAAAATCCTTTCTAAGTACTCGCCTATGTCCTAAGAAATATTTTCCATCCAATTTTCATGTTCATAGATTCAGTAGTTTGGGTTGTGCGTTGATGATCCGTAATATGAGAAAAGGCATGCTCATTTCGCTCATAACAGACGATATAAGTCATTTCACTGAAATAATTTCCGATTTTTAAGGGGGGGGGGGGGAGGTATGTTTGTTTTCCTTTTTCCAGCTTTTTTACACTCTTGGAATTTTAGAAAATCCTTTCTAAGTACTCGCCTATGTCCTATAAGAAATATTTTCCATCCAATTCTCATGTTCATAGATTCAGTAGTTTGGGTTGTGCGTTGATGATCAGTAATAAGAGAAAACGCATGCTCATTTCGCTCATAACAGACGATATAAGTCATTTCACTGAGATAATTTCCGATTTTTAAGGGGGGGGGGTATGTTTGTTTTCCTTTTTCCAGCTTTTTTACACTCTTGGAATTTTAGAAAATCCTTTCTAAGTACTCGCCTATGTCCTAAGAAATATTTTCCATCCAATTTTCATGTTCATAGATTCAGTAGTTTGGGTTGTGCGTTGATGATCCGTAATATGAGAAAAGGCATGCTCATTTCGCCCGTAACAGACGATATAAGTCATTTCACTGAAATAATATCCGATTTTAAGTTTTTTTTTTTTTTTTTAAGTGTGTTTTCCTTTTTACCCCTTTTTTACAGCCTTGGAGTTTTAGAAAATCCTTTCTAAGTGCTCGCCTATGCCGTAAGAAGTATTTTCCATCCAATTTTCATGTTTATAGATTCAGTAGTTTGGGTTGTTCGTTGATGATCCGTAACAAGAGAAAAAGCACGCTCATTTCGCTCATAACAAACGATATAATTCATTTCACTGAAATAATAACGATGTTTTTTTTTTTACATTGTAAAACTAGTCATAGTACGAATATTGTCACGTTTAACGTACAACTTTTAACTTGTTCATCTGTTGGATTAGTGCCGAAAAGCTCTGAAATTTCATAAACTTTAAATTAGCATAACTTGGTGAGTTTTGGTCTGGTCGTAGAATCGACAGTTCCGAAAAATCATCCGAATCTAATTGTTCGAAATAACCCAAAGCTTGAACTACAGTTAAAATTTTTACAGGCATTGTTTCCTTACAATCGAAATACAAACTATTATAAATATAGCGTTTTGCAAAAAGAAAAATATTTGATAAAGTATGACTCAGATTTTATGAGTCACACTTACAAGAAAAAAATTGCCAAGAACGAAAAAGTAACATTTCCAAGAACTTTTGTAAACTAGTATATGTTGAAACATGCCGAAAAAATAAAAAATAAAAAATAAAAAATAAAAAAATAAAAAGTAGTGCGAGGTCCGAATTTGGGGCATTCCGAATCGCTATGAAAACTAACGAAGGCGCTACTGCTCCCATTTTGTAAACAGCTTGTTCTTTCGGTAATTCTGATTGATCTATTTATAATTAGTAAGTTCGAATTGGTGTTGTTTTATATAATATACAGTTATTAACATATTTTAACGACAATATATAATTTTCATTATAAAGTTATATTTAAAAAATATTTCTTTGAAATGCCGCCTAAAAGCTAAATTTCACCTTTTTTTTTTTTTTTTTACTTTGCAAAGAATAGAAAATTCAAATGAAACTTTTAAAACAAAATTACAGACGTCATCTCATGTAACAATATAATAAATTATAACACCTTGTGATAATATATTTCTTTTAAAAATTAACAACATAACAAATACACAGCAAAAATTTAAAAACAGTAAAAAGTAAAAAAACAGCATACAAAATTTCAGCCTACAGATTTTTCATAAGACAGTCCTTCATAATATGTACTAAATATAAATTGAATAATGAATTAGCTAATATTCGTAAAATTGCTTGTAATTCTTGTAATAATGGTTTTAAGGTATACCATATTAATAAATTAATCGTCGATATCGCCAATAATAAGAAACCAGAAAACAAAGTTGATTCGAAAAAATACAAACTGTATACTCTTCAATATTAGCCAAGTTTTTTTGAAAAATTAAAATACAGCCTTAAACGTTTCAATATCTGCTTAATAACCAAACTCCCTCAGAAATTAAAGAATATCATTTGTAGTAAAATTGTCCCAATTAATTTTGAGAATTATTCAGGAGTATATGAAATACCTTTTATTAAAGAAGACGGAGATCTAAGAATTATTATATTGGCATGACCAGCAGGAAATTTAGTTACAAAAAAAAAAAAAAAAGAGCGTATAGTTGTTATTAAGTATAATAGAAAAACCACAGCACTTCCAAGATTATATCAAGAAGAAACCATCCAAATCAATTTCAATAAAAGTAAAATAATTTTTCCCTCCAGTCTATACTATCCATCCATAGTAAGAGAAACCATAGAGATACTAACACGCAAAAATACAATATATAACGATGCAGCATCTTTTAACTTACCGAAATTTTCGCTCGAGTTACTCCATTGTTACAGGTATGAAAATAAACAACCAAGTAAAAATAAAAGATAACGTGCGTATTTTTTAAAAAAGTACATGAAAATTAAATGATAGCATTTTAAATAGCTTCAAAGCCCGTGCAATTATGGAATATTCTCATTTGTTTTTGAAAATGGCTCGGAGTGAGCCGAAACATGTCAAACAACCTAATAAAAGTTTTTATAATGTGTATTTATTATGTTGTTAATTTACACCTTTTAGCATTTAAAAGAAATATAAAATACATACTTTAGAAGACAATTATTAATTTAGAAAATGTTGACCTGTTGTTAATTTACACCTTTTAGCATTTAAAAAATATATAAAATACATACTTTAGAAGACAATTATTAATTTAGAAAATGTTGACCTGTTGTTAATTTACACCTTTTAGCATTTAAAAGAAATATAAAATACATACTTTAGAAGACAATTATTAATTTAGAAAATGTTGACCTGTTGTTAATTTACACCTTTTAGCATTTAAAAGAAATATAAAATACATACTTTAGAAGACAATTATTAATTTAGAAAATGTTGACCTGTTGTTAATTTACACCTTTTAGCATTTAAAAGAAATATAAAATACATACTTTAGAAAACAATTATTAATTTAGAAAATGTTGACCTGTTGTTAATTTACACCTTTTAGCATTTAAAAGAAATATAAAATACATACTTTAGAAGACAATTATTAATTTAGAAAATGTTGACCTGTTGTTAATTTACACCTTTTAGCATTTAAAAGAAATATAAAATACATACTTTAGAAAACAATTATTAATTTAGAAAACAAAGTAATTTTTCCCAAAATGTAAGCAATGGCGCCCAATTGGTTAAGTGACTCCACATTTTACCAGGAATTTAAAACATTTAGAAAGTTTGTTGCTTAAATGCTGAATTATTTTAACTAATTAGTGAAAAATCAGAACAACTTAACTTTAAGATACGGGGATCTTTAACAAAATATTCTTTTACAAATATTTTGACAATTTTTATTTACAATTTACCTGGGATTTCTGAGAAGCAATGCATGTTACTGCATAAATTCATATGAAGTTTCCACTTAAATGTAATTAAAAAACAATAAATTTTAGGCTATAACATAGAATTTGGAAATTTACAAACTGATTATTCTCTATCTTTCGAAACTTTCTTTTTAATGGTAATTTTAAATTTGTTTTAAAATTATCAGCCCGGACACGCTGATATTTACTTAAAATAAAATAAATTATAGTTCTCGCTGATAAATTATGCACAACAGCAAAAGTTAAATACTTTTTAAGGGGTACATAATTATTAAAATGTTCGAGAAACGATGACTTTCCACTAAATTTTGATTTACCATCGAGGAATTTTTAAAATAACGATACGAACTTGTTGGGTTGTTCATGTATGCACCACTGTAATTTTTCTTTGTATAATTACAAAACAAGTTTCAAATTTTCCGAAGGTTTTTTTTTTTTTTTTTTTTTTTTTTTTTTTTTTTTTTTTAACGTTTAACTGTTGTGAACAGCAAATTTGAAATGTAATTCTTCTATGTAATTCTTATTATAATATAATAATTAAGCTTATGTCGCACTTTTCAGTTTGTTAAAAAAATCCTATATCGAATGTTTACTACACCTTTCTATTATATGTTTAACATAGTAACATGTTTTCTATGGATGTACAAGGTTCAGAATAATTTTCAGAAATTTGTGAAGGCTTACTGTTACCCATTCGGTGCCAGCTCAAATTTTGTAAGTTTATTTGTATTGCCAAATCTAATATAGGTGTTTGCGTTGAAAAATATTTTGCGTATAAATATAAATATTTTGATTATTATATTATAATATATTATATTATATTATATTATATTATATTTATTATAATTATTATAATAATTATAACTATTAAAATTATACATAATTATGTATAATTAAGATAATATAATTATACTAGGGGGCCTACCCCCTGCGAGCTACGCTCGCCAACCCCCACTCAGACTTCGAGGCCTCTAAAAACATGACAGCGTGCTTTATTTTAAAAATATTGGTAAATCTGTAATTTGGTTGCCATGCTTTTAACGTTTTAATGGGGCATTTTTTGATTATCATGCCCTCATACACAGCTGTTGCGACAACTGACGACTGTTTTCAGGATTGATAAGTAAAATCAATTACAACTTGAAAATCAGCTTGCATAAAATGGTTAGGTTTAAATTGCGGCTACCTCTCTGACTTTTATAACAACGATCTGTATTCTATTCTTCCTTTGCGTTTAAGGATGAGAAAAATTCCATCTACTTGTGAATAACATTAAGAACCACGTTATTGAAAAGTACCATATTATAGAAATTTTCAGTAACAGGTTTTAATTTTCTCTCTATTTTAGTGCACCATCATGCATATTTTCATGTTATTTTAAATATGTAAATTATTTATTTTAATTAATTTGTATATACAAATTTTCTAATAATTATTTATCATACAAAATTAATTAAATATTTTGTACATGCGTGCCTGCATTTATTCGGCATCAATTGGTGAGATATTTAAACAAATTTGCTATCCGCGATAATTTTACACCATGTTATGTCACTTGAATATTGTCCATAAGAAATTCGGGTACTTTTCCAGTATAGGATCCTTTGCTTTTAGGTTTGGCGTAATTCGAGCTTCAAAAAGGGATAGATTCGTTAATATACATAGATTTGTTGCCAAAAGTTATGAAAACAAACCCAATGAACTTTTGGTGCTTTTCTATTATAGGGGTTTTGACGCTTTTTTAAAAAGCTTGGCGGAAAAAACCAAGCAGGATATTTTATTCTCCTTCCGTTCAGTTGGGCAATTATTATTTTATATATTCGTTTCAAATATCCGAATTAGTGATTTTATAAATTCGTTTAATTAAATTTTACAAAAAAATAACAAAATGATATCAATAAATAATAATTACTATTAATTCCTTCCCCCCCCCTTTCTTTTGCGTTTACATAAATGACGTCATTTGGACGAATTTATTCAAAATATTTTCAGTTTATAAATTAAATTAAATGCTGACAGACGATTGAATCCTGACGATAGAAATGTGATTTTTTTTTCAAATTTTTATGAAAAACATTATTTAATCACAATCTTGTCTTCATTATCGATTGAAATAAAAGATAAATTCAATGTCAATTTGAAAATGACGAATAAAAAGAAACTAATAATCCCTATCGGGATCCTTTTCAATGTTTTTCCCTTTTTCGTCACAAAAAAAACTGAGTAATTAGTTGCCATCATTACAGAAATGTCATTAAAATTAGAAAAAAATTAATATCTCGAAAACTAATTCCAATTTCAAAATTCTGTTACCAGTTTTGACATCCGCGGATTTTTATGGACAATTGGTATTAATTTCACCATCAAGCGTTTAATATTTTATTAAAAATAGCCCTGAAACATAATCAGTCGTTTAATCAGTCGTTTCATAAAATCGTTTCATAAATTCGTTTCATAAAATCGTTTCACAAATTCGTTTCATTAGGATTTTATATATATAGGGTAGATATAATTGTTATAATATAAGTATTACAATTATTGTAATAATAATAATTATTATTATTATATTATAATATATATATATATATAATATACATTATATATATAATTACATATATAATATAGTTATATATAATTATTATAAGTATTACAATTATTATAATAATAATTATTATTATATTATAATATATACCGGGTGGTTATAAAATAAGTATCTCTATTTGGAGCTGTCTGTAGCTTGAAGGAATAACCGGAATGAAACCAAAATCGGTACACTTACTATTCGAGAAGGGGGAAGAAGAATGGATCAATAAAAAAACTTGATTGCAATAATCGCCGACAGATGGCGCATGAGTATGAGATTGAGTATGAAATATAATGTGCAATTTTGTGTACTGTGGAGGTGTCGCAAACTTCAATGATTTTACCGCATTTCACAACATGTGCGAAATGTCACTCCTGATGTGTTACATTCTGTAGTTGAGCCGGAAATTGTGTCCTCTAGCAAAATGGCCATGTGGAACCTGAAGATGATCGGCACCGCCATCTAGAAGCATAACTACGTTCACTGTGACATTTTCCAATAAATTAGGTGTGTCATCTGGTTTAACGCCTTAATTTTTTTTTCTTGTATTACACATTACGTTTCACACTTAGTAGTGCCATCTGTCGGTGATTATGGCAAATGTGTTTTTATTGTTCCAATCTTCTCCCCCCGTCTCTAATAGCAAGTGAACCGATTTTGGTTTCATTCGGATCATTCCTTCGAGCTGCAGACAGCTCCAAATAGAGATACTTATAATATAACCACCCTGTATATACCGGGTGATCCAAAAGTCAGGACGAACTTTAAAAAAGAATAATTCGAAAACGAATCAAGATACAAAGATACGGTTTGCACCAAACGGATGAAAAATAAACCGGGTTTTGTGTGGCAACGAAAAAAAAAGTTCTGTTGGCGACCAACAGATGGCGCTATAGTGTTTTATTGCACCAAAAGATGATTTTACAAATGAAAAAACTTTGACTACTTACAAGTCAGCTTAATTACAGTTAATTAGTACTGCAGTAAATGTTCAATGTGCTGTCCATCATTCAGAAGTACAGCTGTGAGACGAGGCACCACACCGTTCACAGCATTTAGTAGCATTTCGTAGCTGCGTTATGGCAGACACGTTTTGGCGGATGGCATCTTTCAGTGCTCAACTATGGACAGCATTTCGATGCATACAAGCTTCGACTACCATTACCTGCTGCAGTTGCTCATTTTTATATCGTTTGTTGCTTTGCATAATCCTACATCAGAAATCCGACAGCGCCATCTGTTGGTCGCCAACAGAAATATTTTTTATTTCGTTGCCGCACAAAACCCGGTTTCTTTTCCATCCGTTTGGTGCAAACCGTATCTTTGTATCTTGATTCGTTTTCGAATTATTCTTTTTTAAGTTCGTCCTGACTTTTGGATCACCCGGTATATATATATATATATATAAATATATATATATGAAAATATGAATATAAATACTTTTATAAGTATAAATAAATATAAATATAAATATAAATATAAATATAAATATAAATATGAATATAAATATAAATAAATATAAATATAAATATTTTTTTATAAATATAAATATTTTGCGTTTGACAACCACGAGTACTCGTGGTTTTGGCAGCGAATGGGGTAGAGACGAAATGTTTTTGGTGTCTGTGTGTATGTCCTGCGATAACTTTCACGAAAACTATCCGATTAGTTTGATTTTAGTATATATGTTTATTAGGCCTTCGGGAGTAGCTGTATATTTCGTTTAATTTAGTTCATTCGTTCGAAAAATATAGATTTTCTTTCCAGCTATAACGCTTTTCTATGGAAATTCAGACGAAGAATTTTAGAAAAATTTATTTCAGAATTTTAATAATTATTCATTTACTGAAATCAAAAAGACACATTTAAATAATTGGTTTAAATATTATATTATGAATGCTAAATTTAGTTTTAAATTAATGAAATCGGTTTGAACTTTTGTCGATACGTTTTTTAGGTAATTCGTAATTGTCTGTATAATTGTTTATGGACTTTTATGCAATGGTAGAGGAAAAAAAAAGAAAAAAAGAAGAAGAAGAAGAAGAAAAATATTATTTTTACATTTTTAGAAATGATACGTATTTCTTTTTTCTTCTTCTTCTTCTTCTTTTTTAAATTTAAGAGTTGCTAAGCAATTTCATTTCATAACACACCAGAAAATGGAAATGAATTAAAATTGGCGTATTTAATTGGCCTTGAAATTTTTTGTACTTATTTTAGAAATGTTTATTCAGAGAATAGACTACAATCATGATAATATATTAATTAGTTTTATATTTACACTGGTATAAGTTAAAAAGTTGCAAGAAATTTTATGAATTTTTCATTACAGTAGTACTTGCGATAGAGATGCTATTATAATGCGGCTAGTCTTAGAGAAAGTTATTCTCTTTATTATGCAATTTACAAAATGTGAATGTACTGATTTGATTTTCAGTTATCATGTTTTGCGCAAATGTCAATTCTTCACATAATTTTGACTTTTTTTTCACTCTTAAAGAATTATTTCTGAAATGTTTATACATTTTTCAAAGCTTTAACTTAAATGCCATTAGAAAAAATTGGTATAAAGAGAAAATTGAAAAAAATTGAAAAAAATCACCTCCGAAGGTATGTGGATACCTTAAGATCCAAAAAAAAAAAAAAAAAAAAAATTATCCATGGTCAATTCCAAATATATATATACTACATTTGCACAATCATTAATGGATAGTGTTATTTTTAATTTTTATTTTCATAAGAATACTTGTGTTATAGGACCTATCGTTTAGATATACATCTATTAAAAGCTCAAATTTTGGCATAATTTATAATTTTATAATTATTAAATACATTATTTTACTGCTGCATATGTGCATAATATGATATGTATTTCTTTTATTTCATTAACATTTTTATACTATGCATTTCAATAACTTTTTGTATTTTTACTATTGTAATAACATTTGATTCTGCAATTTTGGCCATTTAAATTGTTTTTTCTGTCAATCAAATAGTGTCATCTTACATATTAAATCATTTGGATTGCTAAGTGTAAAAGGGCTTCTATTGCAAGGTATTTAAATGTGTGAAATTCTTTGAATATAGAGGTTTGTATTTTAATTTAAATTTTGTCTCTGCTATTTCTTATAGTGATTTCATAATATTTCGTCAATATCTTATGTTTTAATAGTTTATTTGTACAGAAAGTTTATATATTAATTTAAAAAGGTGTAAAATATACGAATTATGTGCTTATATGTGTTATATCTATATATCTATATCTATATATATAATAAATGTCATGTAAATAACAATCATTAAGTCTAATTATATATATATTTATATATCAGAAATAAGAAAAGAAAGAAATTCCAAATGCTTTTCCTCTTACAACAATCTTGATTTGCACGTTTTCGTTGTTTTGACGCTATCACAGGTTGAACTACAAGGGCAGTAGCGACGAAAATCTCTCAATTAATCAATTAATTTTGTTTGATAATCACGATTTTCATGTCACCATTTATTGAGATTGAAGAATTAAAGATAAATTCATCATTGCCGTCTAATATGACAGTTTTTTGTTCTCCGGGTGTTGTTAATCTAGCTGAAATTACAAGGTCGAATCTTGAACTGCAGGGGAAAAAGAGAAACGCGAGGCCAAAACCACTTACTTCATCAAACCTTTTGCGTGATCCCAATGTCGATCGGGATCACGCGTTTTTTTTACTACGTATTTTTATTTTATTTTTTAATTGATTGGAATGTATTCGTGGCAGATGTTAAAAGATATGTCGTACACTACCTGAACCTTCAGGCTGGACATTCCATAAGAGGGTGCGACGGGAGTAGAGGGGCTAAATGGGGTAGTGGGGGACGGGGGTAGTGTCCCCCAAAGTGAGATAGGAAGACAACAAAAACAGGACAGCGGCTTCCAAATCGGGACATAAAATTGCAGCAAAGCCTTTAAAAACGGAAACTGTCAATAACGAAATCCTCTCTTAAACGTAAACATTTCAATGTCTCTTTGTTAGGAATGCCATACAATTGTACCTGCTAAGACGAAAGCCTGTTTAAAACGGAATATTTGTCCTGTACTTTGCGAGGGGCTAAACGTGGTAGTCCGACGGGGGAAGTGGGGCCGGGGGTAGTGTCCCCCAAAGCGAGACAGGGAGACAACAAAAACAGGACAGCAGCTACCAAATCGGTACATGAAAATACAGCAAACTCTATTAAAACGGAACCTTTCTATACCGAAATCCTGTCTTAAACGAAAAATTTCAATGTCCCTATGTTAGGAATACCATACAATTGTACCTGCTAAGACGAAAGCCTGTTTAAAAAAGAAATTTTCTCCTGTCACTTGGGATTCCGTCTAAGCAGGTTCCATTTTCAAATAAACAAAACAAACTTGTATATTAAAACCAGTGAAAGCGAAATCGCTAGGGACGAAAACGAAATTCCAATTTAGTAGGTATAGTATTCCTATCGTAGGGACAATGAAATTTTTACTTTTAAAGCATAATTCCATTATAAAGAGATTCCGTTTACACAGGGTTTACAGAACAAAGTACAGTAAAACTTGTAAAACCCAAATCGCTAGAAATTGCAAAAAATTCAGTTTTAGGCAGGTTTTTGTCTGGACAGGTAGATTTGTAAGATATTCCTTTCGAAGGGACAATGAAATTTTTACTTTTAAAGCATAATTCCGTTATAAAAAGAGATTCCGTTTACACAGGGTTTACGGAACAAAGTACAGAAAAACTTGTAAAACCAAAATCGCTAGAAATCGCGAAAAATTCAGTTTTAGGCAGGTTTCTGTCTGGGCAAGTAGATTTGTAAGATATTCCTTTCGAAGGGACAATGAAATTTTTACTTTTAAAGCATAATTCCGTTATAAACAGATTCAGTTTACACAGGATTTACGGAACAAAGTACAGTAAAACTTGTAAAACCAAAATCGCTAGAAATCGTGAAAAATTCAGTTGTAGACAGGTTTTTGTCTGGGCAGGTAGATTCGTAAGATATTCTTTTCGAAGGGACAATGAAATTTTTACTTTTAAAGCATAATTCCGTTATAGACAAATTTCGTTTACACAGGGTTTACGGAACAAAGTACAGTAAAACTTGTAAAAACAAATCTCTAGGAACCTTAAAAATTCCGTTTTAAGCAGTTTCTCCTCTGGGCAGGTAGAATTGTAAGATATCCCTTTCGAAAGGACTATGAATTTTTTACTTTTAAAGCATAATTCCGTTGTAAACAGATTCCGTTTACACAGGGTTTACGGAACAAAGTACAGTAAAACTTGTAAAAACAAAATTGCTGGGAACCGCGAAAAATTTAGTTTTCGACAGGTTTTTGTCTGGAAAGGTGGATTTGTAAGGTATTCCTTTCGAAGGGACAATGAAATGTTTACTTTTAAAGCATAATTCCGTTATAAACAGATTCCGTTTACACAGGGTTTACGGAACAAAGTATAGTAAAACTTGTAAAACCAAAGTTTTAGGCAGGTTTTTGTCTGGGCAGGTAGATTCGTAAGATATTCCTTTCGAAGGGACAATGAAATTTTTACTTTTAAAGCATAATTCCGTTTAGACAAATTTCGTTTACACAGGGTTTACGGAACAAAGTACAGTAAAACTTGTAAAAACAAAATCACCAGAAACCGCGAAAAATTCAGATTTAGGCAAGTTTTTGTCTGGGCAGGTAGATTCGTAAGATATTCCTTTCGAAGGGACAATGAAATTTTTACTTTTAAAGCATAATTCCGTTATAGACAAATTTCGTTTACACAGGGTTTACGGAACAAAGTACAGTAAAACTTGTAAAAACAAAATCACCAGAAACCGCGAAAAATTCAGATTTAGGCAAGTTTTTGTCTGGGCAGGTAGATTCGTAAGATATTCCTTTCGAAGGGAATATAGGAATTTTTCGTTATAGAGAGGTTCTGTCTTTGCCCCTTTTACTTTATTTAGTTCCACTCGGTGCAGATTAAGGAATGGCAAGGTACGAAAAGAAATTTAACCCCTTAAGCACCACGATGTACATGCGTATGTCATGAACTCGTCTATTTGCAATACCAGGATGTATGTGCTTACGTCCTCCTCTTAAGCCCATACTGCAATGTTCTAAGCATCTGTTTTTTGCGTCGCTAATTGCTATTGTGATTGGTTTTGTACGGGCTTTATAGTAATGATTGTTTTCATATCCAACAGATGGCGTTATGTATAGAAAAAACTCATTAATTTTCCCGCTGCTTTGTTTCTTTCTTCGTTGTTAATTTGTTTATGCATTGGTCCTTCTGTTGAGTTGTGTTTCATAAATTGTTGTATTTCGCATTCGGTTTTGTTTTTGTTTTTTTATATCTCTGATAGATAAAAATAATGTTATAAAATAATTTTGACAAAATTTAATATATCTGGCAGTCAGTATACTACCATTAAATTGAATATGGTATTTAAGGGGTTAAAGGAATTTGTGCATCCTGAAAAATCAGTACTTTTGGCGTCCCGCAATGATACCGCGGGTCAGTTCTTGGGGCCCTGAAAATCGGGACACCTGGTAACACTAGACGGGTGCCAGGTTCCCGGGAACCGAGTCAGGGGCGCAATTTCAAAACTTTCTTAGGGAAGGAAGGGGTAGGGGATTCTTTAATGAAGGTAAAACTTTTTTTGGATCTTGTTATGCGCAGTTGAGAAGCAATAGATGTAATTTTATTTACATACTATTGTTGATATCAACATCCCTTTTTCTATGAATTTACGAAACGCACAACATCGAATGAGGTATCATTCGAAATGTTTTTGAAACGGCTTCTGACATAGTACACTCACATTTCCTTAAAACTTGTTTTTTGATTAAAAAAATGCTACTAATTAAAAATTAAATCGACATTGCTTTCATAAATGAAAGTTTTTCCCCAAATGAGTGTTGGCACAAAAATAAAATACCGCATTGTAGGATGCTCAACAATGATTATAAAATAATAAATAGTACAAAAAAGATGAAGTATTATTTCTCCGCACGGGTTGATTTTATATTTATAGTTAAAAAGCAAAATTGAAATTGAAATGTTTAGAAGAAATATACAGCATCGATCGATTCAAGCAGTGGTATTTCACGTGTAGAATAAAAGGTATGCTTTGTTATATTAGATTAAATTGTATTTTAAATGCATTCAATTTATTTCTCTTTGTTTCATGTTGTTCAAAAAGCGGATGATGAGATCTTCTGATGCAGTTAAAATACGATTGTTAATTTCTTTTCTCGAGCGTGCCTTTGGCTATCTTTGATCAGTTTTTAGTGTAACTTTGATGGAATAAATGAGACGATATTCTAGCTAAACTCACTAATGATAAATGTGTCTCACTTTGACAATGTTTGAATCAGTGGCGCAGAAAGAGGATTTTGAACCATTATTACGCATAAAATGATCAATTTCGTTGTGTTGCATGCAGTGTTGCCAGTTCGCTACTTTTTTTTTAATAAAAATTTCTTGATTGCCACCACTTTTTTGAAATAGAAATATTCGCCTTATTTAATGATCGATCATATTATGCGAAAATAAGGCGATTTATACTGTTTTAAAAAAGTGGTGTCATTCAAGCAACCTAATTTTTTTTTTTTAAAGTAGCGAAATGGTAACACTGGTTGCATGCCCGTAAGGTAGTGTTTAGGCAATACGTGACGCATAAAAACTGCCGTAATTAAAATCACATAAACAACCATAATAAATTTAGCATTTATCTGTGTTACGGCTTGCCTTGACATTGATTGAAGCGTGCCTTTTTGCGTTTTCTATCATACTTTTGTTTTGCCGTTTGGCAACAGTCAGTATGATTCGCATCGTTGTTGTGATCGCACGTAATGGAATAATTCATGGAATAATTCGCATTTACTTAGCTTTTTCGCTAGATAAAATGACCATGAGGTCAATATTGTTATTAATATAACTAGGGCATCCAACCCGGGCTTCCCGGTATCGAGAATGTAGATGAAAACATTTATTTTATTTTTATTGAAAACTCTAACAGATTTTTTTCATTTACTGTTTTTTTTAGACTGCCCACTAACAACACCAAAGAGCAATTTCACATGAAATTTGTCAATTATATATTCAAATACAATTTTGAAATTTAATAAAAGCAGTAATTTCGTATTGGCCGCCTCGTGCCAGAAGTTAATAACCGAAGAAATAGCTAAAAATTTCATTATTTACAGCAGTTTATTATTATTATTATTATTATTATGATCATTTCAGCGGTTTTAAGCTCTTATTTCGATTACATGTCAGTTAACACGTTGACGGACACTTGCGTCTATAGCCGTCAAAGCGAAGTTCACTATGTGGCATGACGGCAATAGCCGTCCAAAACAAAACGGTCGTTTTTAGACACTACGGCTATAGCAGCACAAATGTGCATTTACCGGCGTACAAGTAGAAGCCCAGTGTCATGTTTTGGAAAACAATTTTTTAGGTTGATGTTCGTTTTCCACCTGTTACACGAGTTGCAGCTTCAGTATGCACGTCCAGGGTGGCTAGTGGTCAGGGAAAAATACAGTAAAAAAGAAAAAAAAAAAAAAAAAAAAAGGTAATTACCAGTGTATTCTTATAGAAAAATTCAAATTGATTATTTGATCGAATAATCAAAATAAATTTTTCTATAAGAATATACTGGTATTTATCACTTTTTTTTTACTGTATTTTTCCTTGACCACTAGCCACCTTGACGTGGTTGTGAAGGGAGTACTGCAACCTAATTAAAGGAGCTGAATTAATCAAAATTAAGTTTATTTAAGCAAGAAAGAGTAAAACTATACTTCTAATATTCTAAAAATTACAAAAACATATAGTGTCAATTTTCCAACTTTACTTGTTCCTACTGTCCGTCAATGTGTTAAATTTGCGTTTTATTTATACTATTTTATTTATTGATTAATGAAGTTTTAAATCCGTTATGGAATATTAGCTGGAAAGAAATGCTGAACTTTATATAGTGTTTAAAGTTCAAACAGATTAATATTTTGTAATCGTCTGCAAGTGATAGAGGTGATTTTAAAAAAATCATTCTGGAAATTTAATTAAAAAGCCATAATAAATTAGTCAATTGCGATACAGTCTTCAAACAAATTGCATTTGAAAGTAGATTTTCCCCCTATATAAAGGTGTAAACAATTTAAAATGTGCGATGTTTACAAATTAAAAAAATTGCAGTAGCAAAATTCGCAAAACCGAAATTTCATCGTCAATTGTTACCATTCGCAAAATGACGTCAGCGTTACGCACGGAGACGTTTATCCTTTATAATATAGATAGATAGACTAGTAGTTTACTGATGTCAAACATAATGTAGATTATGTCTTTTCTTCAAATGGTATTGTCTAGTGATGTGACGAATATTCAACATAATCGGCACTTTTTACCGAATATTCGGTTGGCCGAATACTTGCGGCCGAATAGTGCAAGATAGACCGAGTATTATACATATCTCGCCAGATATTACTAGATGTCTCGCCAAATTCAGGTTAATATTTTTTTTTTCGCTTTTTGTAATTTTTTTCCTCTAATCCAAACTGAGTACTTTCTGACACTTTCATGAAGTCATTTTCATTCTTAATTGCACAAAATGGGCAGTTATTCGGATACTATCATTATTATATACATTTACATCTTCCTTCTTTAATATTTGAATGCCTAAGGGGGGCCACTCGGCCCAGCAAAGCCAGGCCGTAGAGCGTTAGCACCTGCCCCGGGATGTTCCCCGGCACGCGGGGATTCGTTTTGGGTGATTCCAGCCACCGGCGGAAGGGAAGGCACGACGCCGAGACCGCCAGCGCACGCGCAAACGGCCCAAACAACAACAAAAAGAAAAGAAAGAAAATACAAACTAGGCCAAAGGCCGGCACTGCCAGGACAAGCCTAAGCGCGACAAGGGGCAGGCAAGAAAGCTAAAAACAAAAAAAAAGAAAAAGAAACTGAAAAAAGCCTGAACCGCTGGAGCCTGCACCCCCTCGCGACAGACAGCGGCAGGTGCAGTGATGAAGAACTTGTAGGTGAACAGTCCTTAACGCTCCTGCGTCATGACACACAGTTCGCGGCCAAGGCGGTCCTTGGATAATAATGATGCGCCGGAATCTGAGAAGCTCAGTTCCCACGCGACAGATGGCGCCACAAGTTGTTGCGTTGGAGAGATGAGGCCGCTTCTAAAGACTGCGAAGGGAGCACAGCAAGGTGCTCAAACACTGACAAGGTACAGCCAAAATAAGGAAAAGTCAGGAGAAGGAGGGTAGGAAGATCAATTACAGTACTGATTGGTGGTGAAGAATTTAATATGTTTAGTTAAAAATTTGATAAAAGCTAGAGTTGGTTACTTAATTTGTTAAGTTCGATAAATCCATTAAGAAATTAAAAATATTTTTAATTTTTTCAGTAAGATTGGTCTTGTTAGAATATTGGTTAGCCAAGAGGGTGGGGGAATTTCGGGAGATCTGAGATGCCAGGCAACGGTCAGTGGGCAGTCAAAATAGTAATGAGAAGGCAAGCCCCGCTGGCCACATGGACACACATTGGAGGCTGCACGTTTATAATATTTGAGGTAAGTAGAGAATGGACCATGTCCTGTGAGGAACGCTGAGGTGTGGGGGGCGAGGTTAAGCAGGTTTAGGGAGACAAAAGGGAGCAATTTGTGGGTATGTCGACCTTTATCCGAGTAATCCCAGTGGTCCTGCCACTGAGGAATGATTTTAGACTTTAAAAACCCTCTAATGTAGGATGGGGGAACAGGGAGGGAAAGATCAATATTTGTGCTTCCCGTAGCTTCTTTTGCCAATTTATCAGCTAATTCATTGCCAGCAATGCCAATGTGTGCCTTCACATGGCCCAGGGCTACTGGCCGTGCAAGGTCTTTTAAAAATAGTTTTATTTGGAGTACAATGGGATGTTTTGTGCGGTGAGTAAAGATTGCTTGTAGGCTGGAGAGGCTGTCTGAATATAGCCTGTAAAATTGTACTGTTGGGTTAGAGACAATCCATTCCAATGCCCGCAGAATCGCGAACAGCTCAGCCTGGAAGACAGTGTTGTTATCACCGATTCTGCAGGCCCACTTATGGGTCACGACCTCGCCTTTCATGGCACAGAGTGCTGCTGCCACGCCAGTCTCCGTGCGTGACCCGTCAGTGAAAATGGTCGGACAGCGGGGAGAGTAGCTGTGTTCAAAACCGTGCCTGGTTGTGTTTATCTGTAAGTGAGATGTCTCTTCTGCGGGATGTATTCTCCAACTGGGAACCTTCCTCTGTAGTTGTATTTGTGGAAAAAGTGCTGCACACGTTGGTTCATGTTCTAGGTGTGTGATCCTGTTTTTCTGGTATTCATATTGGAGTGTTATTGTTATGGGAGGAATACCTGTTATTACTGTGAGTGCGTCCGTTGAGATTGTCCTGTATCCTCGAGCAATTTGCAGCAAAAAGAGCCGTTGCATCGAGGTCAATTTGTCCTTCACAGCTTGCGTGAGGTTACCTCCCCAGACGCCCACACAGTAGAAAATTATCCGCTCCACTATTGTGTGGTACCAGATTTTTAACATTGTTGGCTTTATTCCCCAGGATTTTGACGTTAGTTTACGTGCGTTTAAGTGTAATTTTCCTACTTTAATCCTGAGGGTGTTGATATGTTCCATCCAGCTTTGGTGTTCATCTATGGTGAGGCCAAGAAGTTTGAGGTGTGAGACATGCTCGACACTAACCCCGTTCACTCTTATGATTGGTTTACGTTCAAGTTTGCGTGGTTTGGAAAATGTGACTGCTTGTGATTTTTGGCTTGATAGCTGGAGGTTGAGGTTTGTTAGCAGTTGGCAGAATACGGGGAGGGCTTGAGCCGCCATTGCCTCCAAGTCCATGCGCCGCCTGCCCGAGAAAATAAAGCTGAAGTCATCAGCGAATGCAAAGAGAATGAAGCCTCTAGATTCTAGCTCTTTTAGAATTATGTTAGCTATGAGTAACCAAAGTATTGGGCCAAGGCAGGAGCCTTGGGAGCAGCCCTTTTCGAGCTGATGTACCGAAGTGCCTGAACCCCCATTGATCATTACTACATTTGCTACGAAGGCTTAAGTAGGATGCGATGGTTCCAGCTATATTAGCCGGGCAGCGAATTTCAATTAGTTGCTGGATAATGTCCCTCCATTCTACATTATCGAAAGCACCTTTAATATCTAGTGAAACAAGTGAGGTGTAGTCTCCTTTGCTGATGGTTTCATTGCAAGTGGTAAGAATGTCATAAAGGGCCTTGTCACATGACCGACCCTCTCTGAACCCATATTGCCTATGATGCAAGATGCCATTCGTCTCCATGAAGTGCACCAGTCGTGTGACTAGTAGTTTTTCTAGCAGCTTCCCCAGAGTTGGTAGGAGACAAATAGGTCTATAGGATGTGGGTTCTGAGGCATTCTTTCCTTTCTTCAGGAAGTAGATGGCATCACCTTGCTTCAGTGTTTGAGGGAAGTAATTGTGATTGAGACACAGATTGGCCCATCTGGTGAACAACTTTGGGATGATTTTGAAGGTTAATTTTAAAATTTTGAAGTCCACGCAGTCAGGGCCAGGGGCTTTTTTATCATTAAATGTATGTAGAGCAGATGCTACTTCAGCTTTAGAAAAGGGTTTATCATTAGGTGTCGAAAAATTGAGGTCTGAATTGTCCCTGTTGGGATACGAGGATGGTCCGAAAAGTGCTGCAGTTAGGTGCTCCATATTTGCTTGCCTGGATGAAATGGAGGATGGAAGCTCAAGTTTAATTTCGTCTGGTGTGAAGAAATTTCCTGTAAAAAATTTTTGTGCCGTGCCAAAAGGTTCTGATTGATTGCTGCAGAAATTCCGCCAGGCTTTGACTCTGGCATCCTGAACACTTTTCTTGAATTTTGATGAGAGTATTTTGTACTGAGCGCCAAGGTTTTCAAAATAAGGTGTGTTTCCGTGTGTTTCTCGTAGATGTTTAATCTTTCTCCTTAGCGCTGTGAGTTTGTTTCGTTGTGTATTTAGTTCGGTGGTCCAGAACGAGAAGACTGGAGTCCTCCGAGTATTTTTTAGTCTAAAGGATGCTCGTGCCGCCTCTTGCATGGAAGCAATAAGTTTTTTTGTGAAGGAGTTAATGTCGGTGATGTTTGTTGCATCCCTTAGGTGTTGTGCAAGGAGTGGTCTGTGTGTTTTAATGATTTGTGTAAACTTTTTAAAAATTTCCTCGGGTTGTGTTGAAACGTCGTTTAGTTGTAGTCAGTGGTGTAATGTCAAAGCCGAAACGTATGTATTTATGGTCCGAGGCATTGTGGATGTCCATTACTCGCCAGTCCCTGATTTTTTGTGCCGCCTTCGGATTCGCCAGCGTATGATCTGGGAATCCTTTGTGTGTTATAATACCTGTGTTGTTCATTCTGACAAATGTGTGTGTTCTGTTATCAATGTTAACAATGGTTAAATTATGGACTGCGAGATGCTCGATGAGACTGTCTCCGCGGATGGTTTCCTGTGGGCAACCCCAAACAGTGGAGTTTGCGTTGAAGTCACCTCCGCAAATGAAGTACTGCTTATGAGTTATTAAGTGTTGCCACTCCATAAGGGTTTCATCAAAATTGAAACGCGGTGCTGCGTAGGTAGAGCCTATAATTAGTTTTCCTTCCTTCGCCATTATAGTGATGAAAACACAGTTGTCTCCTGTGAATAGGTGTGAGTATGCCAGATCCGTATTCTGGACGACCAGATGAGCGCTGTTATCTTTGGACGCGAACTTCGCCCAATTTTTCGGAAAAATTGACAGCAGCGCTCCATCATTGCCACAGTAGGCATCCTGCAGCAATGCAATGTCTATATTTTCTGATATCATGTAATTTTTTAGGCTGACATTAGCTGCCTTGCAGTGATTTAAATTAACCTGAATGATTTTGATGTGGCCAAATGGTGGGGGGTCCGAAGGTGCTAGAAGAGACATATTGGTTTTCTGAAAAGGTACTTAATTAAAAGGTACTTAAATAAAGGGTTCTTGGTTAAGTTAGTAACAAAAATTATGTTAGATTCAATAGAAGGGCCTACCTTGCCAGTCATGGTGATGCCCGTTGTGGCCTCCTTGATAGAGTGGGTGGTATTCATTTCTATATGAGCGATTACCATACCATTCATCGTGATGATAGGGGCTATTTGCCGGTGTTGCCTCTTGTATGGTTGGGAGCTGTGTGTTGAATTGTTGATGTCTGTTTGGTTCTTCTGGTGTTAGGTGAACTTGCGAACTGTTACCAATTTGGAAAAGCAGGTTAAGTCTTTCCCGTTCTGAACTATATTTTGAGCGGTAGGCACTGCAACCAGAATCTGATGCTTTGTGGCTTGTTGGAAAATGTGTGTTGTGTTGTGTGTTATGTTTGGTGCAGTTGATGCATCGTGGAGCTGCTGCACATGATTCTTCATGGTGTGCTTCGCCACAGCATGCACACACAGACGTGGCTGCCTTGCAGTTCCGTTCGTGGTGGGTAAGGCCTTGACAGCGCAGGATGGTAGTATGTGGTCGGAGGCGACAGGTCTTTAGGCCGATGACGATGCCTCCATCATTTATGAGCTCTATGCCAAGTGACTTAGGCAGCAGAAGAATCAAATCTTTTGTCGCCTCGTTATGTCTATTAGGTAACTCTTTGAGGACGATGATGTCTTCTTCAGTCATATGGTATGTTTTGCCAAGAATATTAGTGAGGGCCTCCTTCGTCAGCACCTCTGGGACACCCAGGAGAATCATTTTATGCTTTGGAACTGCCTTCTGCAGAAAATTAAGTTTTTTGTTGAGAACTTGATTGTGCTGCAGCTCTGCTTGTAGGCGCTTTAGGTCCTCTTCTGTTTTGCAGGTAACTTCTACGTGATTTCTCCTGGGGGCCACCTTATCCACGTGTATTGGCGTTGCAATTGCCTCTTTAGATAGCATTATTTCGATTTCTTTTCCCGGTGTTATTGATGTACCTTTAATGATGAGGGTTTTGCGGTTAGAGCTTTCCAGAACAAACTTTTTGGCTGGTTGTGCGGCTGTTTGACTGTATGTTTGTGGGACTTGAGGTGTTGCTGTTTCTGTTGGTGAAATGGTGGTGCTTTCTATTGCCTCTGCTTGGTCTGCTTGATTTTGTTTTAGTGTTGATCTGACTGCTTCTATAAGTGTGACGGTGTCTGGGATCCTTTCAATTATCTTCTCATTCGTTTGGCGTGCGTGATCTAGGCTTTCTTGGAGGTGCTGGCAGCTTGTCTGGAGGCTTGCTTCATTTATTTCTAGTTGGCGTATCCTGGACTGCAGTGCCTCTTCTGTATTTTGAAGGAACTCAAATACATATCTCAGATTTTTTAGTGTTTTTTCTGTGGGGAGTTTTTTTGTAGCAATGCTGTTTTCAGCTCTTGTTACGTAGCACTTTCCCATCGTAATAAGTTCTGCCATCGTATATGTTTCTGTTTCTGCATCAGTGTTTTCATGTATTGTGGATGCTGCTGAGCTGTGGCTGACGCTTTTAGACAGCTTTGCTCTGGTATTTCTAGTTGATGACCTGCTCTTTCGAGCTGCTGACTGAGAGCTAGAGTTTTTGTCAGAAGGAAAACTTCCGTTGCCTGGCGACATGTTAGCAAGGGAAGGAACAGGATGAGAAGCTTCTACTACGAAACGATAAACAAAAGAAAATTATACTAAGTCAAAAACTAGGTCATTGGGCACTTACGCCACTTGACTGAATAAACCCATGAATGGCTCTACAGGTCTCGCAGCATGTTTCAAAATGGAAAAGTGTAGGAACAAAAGCTTGCCGTTTGTCAAAAACTCGTGACTGCGCTGAAAATTAGACTGGAATTATTAGGTTCGACTTTAGGGTAAAGAATAATGATTGACCAGTATCAAAAAGCTTAGACTTAAGGAATTGTTGGGTGAGAAAGGGAAGAGAAAATGAAACGAATGGGGCTCACTAAGGTGATGAAAGACAAATTGCTATTCCTTGCTATGTAACTTATTAATAGTACATGTTTAAATATGGGTAGAGCAGAACTTGTTGCGATAGATGAGGAGGATTGTTATTGATGATGATTGCTATTGGAGGGAGAGACGGGAGACTCAGGCGCCAGCCAAGGCCAGCCGCAGCGCGCCACCCCGACCGACGAGTGGTAAAGGGGAAATGCTGTGCAAAAAGCAAGAGAGAAAAGTCTTGTGGCATTTTGCGAACACAGGGGAGTCTGAGAAAGTCTAAGAACGTACTTTGATGCAAGAGTAAATTAAAAAGTAAATAAAAACATTATTATTCTACTCAGGAGTGTAAGAAAAATGAAGAAAAATAAATAAAAATAAAACAAAAAAAAAAGACTTTAATACAACAAAGGAAAAAAAAACACACTAAAGCTTATAAATATGTGGGCAAAAAAAACTGTAAATGGGAAATAATTGTAAAAATAAGTTTGGTTACAGTTAGATGTTAGAATTGGTTATATGATCCGAAAATGTTAAAGTCCGCAGATAGGTATTCTAATTTGAAGAAGATAGTGAAAGAGGGAAATGGAATCTGATGAAAAACGCCCCCCCCCCCCAAAAAAAAAAGAGAATTTCAGGATTGTGTAAAAAATGAAAAAATTTATTAGAAGCGCTAGAGAACATAAATTCACTTAAGTTTATATGAGAGGACAAAAAAACGGTATATAACAGTATGAAAAAGGAATAAATTGCGAGACCTAGCCATATTTTCGTGAGAAAAAAGAGTGTAAACAAATGATGAAAAATGCATATATTTAGGAAAACTAGACAAAGAAATTTAATAAAAAGTGGGGGGTATGAAGAGCAAAATGTGTTAATTTACGAAAAGAATTTTTATAGTTATTGAATGTGAGGAAGAATAGTTATATAGAAAAAAGTGTGTTTTGCGACAAACACACACACACAAAAGGAAAAAAAAAAGAAAAGAAAAAAAAAATGAATCCGCTAAAACTAAAATTGCTGCAGGTGTGTTGAATTTTGGGGGGGGGGGCTAAAAACATGGGGGTTACTAAAGCTAATTATGATGAAATATGTATGAATTATTTACAAGTTAGAAGCAACTAGTGAAGAGAAATGGGGTTCAGCCTTACCCCAGCACCTTGGTCCGGCGCCAGCAAATGATCCCAGTGGTCCGGTGGAAGGCAATACGCCGTACTCGGGAGAAGAAAAAAGAAAGTATGAAAGAAATATTTATTGGAGTGTGAATAATATGTGTTGGGAAGTAAATTGATAAATTTTTATGAGTTTTACTGAGTATTTTTTGTAAGGTGAAAAAAACAACAAACTTAACACTAAGTGCAACTAAAAAGTCCCAAAAAATGCTGAAAATAAACTGTTATATAATGTGAGAATTTGCACGTAGAGATAGATGGGAAATTATTGAAAAAATAACAGTTTGGTAACAGTTAGGTGTTTGAATTGGTTACATGGTCCAAAAATGTGAAAGTCCGCAGCTAGGTATTCTAATTTGAAGAAGAAAGTGAAATAGCGGCCTGGACTTGATGAAAAACGGGCCCAAAAAAAACTAAGAAAATTTCAGGATTGTGTGAAAAATGAAAAAAAATATTAAACGCACTAGAAAACATAGATGCTCTTAAGTTTATATAAGAGGGCAATAAAACAGTATATTACAGCATGAAAAAAAAAAAAAATAGCGATATTGACGTGAGAAAAAAGAAAATAAACAAATGGTGAAAAAAACATATTTTTAGGAAAGCTTGACAAAGAAAATAGTAGAAAGTAGGGGGGGAGGGGGGGGGGGTAGAGAGAAACATTTCTTTAATTAAGAGAACAGTTTTTGTAAATATTATATGCGTAGAAGTACAGTTATGTGGAAATGAGTGTGTTTTGCGTCAAACACAAAAAAACGCTAAAAAAATTAAAATGTGGCGGGTGTGATGCTTTGTGGTGGGGAGGAGAGTATTATGTTTGGAGGCTTCGAAAATCAATTTTAGTGAAAATGTATGAATATACTAAAAGTTAGAAGCGTTTAAGAGTGATAAGTTGGAAAACCGCCTTGCACCGGCACCTTATGAGTCCGACGGTGGCAGCGGCAAATGGCAAATGAAAAAAAAAAAAAAAAAAAAAAAAAAAATCCTGTAAGAATTTAAGCAGCACAAAGTAAATGGCCAACAACAAGAACACCCCCCCCCCCCCAAAAAAAAAAAAAAAAAAAATTAATTAATTAATTAATTAATTTAAAAAAAAATGTGAATTTGTGAAAAAAAAGTTGACAGCTGTGAATGTTGGCCAATAAATACCAACATCACTGTTGACATTAAGTGAAAGAAAATTTCTGCCATAGAATGCTGAAAATTAACATTTGATAATGAGCAAAATAATTACTAACAATCCTGAAAAACATCCTGAGTTTAAAATACAATAATATACAAAAAATGCGTTAAAATATAGTATAATGTACTGGAGAAAGTTTATAATGTTAATAGAAAATAGTAAGTAGAAAGAGTGTAAAAGAAATGCGAGTCATGTCGATGATCTCGAAAAAGGATTTAAAGTAACGCGAGTAACCTACGAGAGATGGCGCCAAACGTTTAAAAAGTGTCTAGCTGATTTTAGGCTATGGGCTAGAATAGCCATAGGGAAAGAACAGGGCTTGGGGAAGGCGATAGATGGCGCTTCATGTCCAGTTGATGATATTGGAGAGAGGTGGGGCTAAGGAAAGTTAGAAATTAAGAATTACGAGAGATAGAAGTATAATTAAATTGAAAATGAAAAATAAAATTGTTAGCTGTTCGAAAAAACGTTTGCAAATGTATACTGGATGGCATAGTGATAAAGTGAGATTCTCTAAAAAAAAAGGGCGTCTTTTCATGGCCATACATTTATAATATAATGAATAAAATTATGTATAAGTGTATTAAAAAAAAACATAAGTTTTTTTTTTTTTTTTTTTTTTTTTTTTTTTTAATGTATTAACCCTTTCAGGGGCAAAGTACTTATGTTTCTAAAATGTTGAAAACAGTGAATCACACCGGCATTTAAAAACAAAATTTATTTCAAAATAAGTAGAAGCGTTTCTTCACGTATATTATAAAAGTAAAATTTGATTCCAAAATTCCGGTGTCAATGTGGCGTTTGGGAATTAAAATTAAGTGGTATATATTATATACCACCGCCCCTCAAGGGTTTAATAATACATTAGATATTAGATGTTTTTTAAAGACATGTTATAAAAAGCTATTAACAAAAGCTGGTGTGAGTAGATTTCTCTGTTACTGGAGTAAAAGATGTGTGACAAAGACAAAACTATCAATAAATTATCTAGTAATATTCAAAAACAAACGACATAATATTTATTTATTTTAAATATTAATTTTACGTATTTTGAAAAGATATATTTAAAATAACACTTTTATTACTGAGTAAGTTGGAAATTTTGTAAGAAAAAAAAATTAAAATAGGTAAGAAATTTAAAACTTAGGAATTTAAAGGAAATAAGACATATTAGAGCTTGCTGTGTTAATAAAAATGTGTCCCCCCCCCCTTGCACAAAACTAAAAAGAAAGTTTTAACAACCCCAATAATTTGAAATTTACTTTATAACTATAGCTATAATACACGTACGACATTCAGCGACTAACAAAATATCAGCCGATAATTCCGCACTACCCGGGATGTTAAAGAAAATGTTAAATTAAAAATAAAACAGTAAAGAAAAAAAAAACATAAAAAGAACAAGGTTTAAAAAAAGATAATAAAAGGAATTAAAAAAAAAACCGTTATTGCGTTGAAAACTGCTAAGTATTACAATTAAAATTATTAAAGTTGGAAAAAAGTTTGGATCATAGGATGAATAAGTTTTCTGATGTAAAGTACTAGAGAAAAAAAAAGAGCTGAAAAAGTTAAAGTATGTAACCATTTCTTTCCTTAACCTACCCTCCCTATCCCCTTTACTTTTTATAAATGGTACAGTTGAAAGATATTCTATCTCATTTAAATAAATGTTAAAAAGCATATTAAGGCGCAGGAAAAAACGTCAAATTTAAGCACAACCTACATGATAAAAACTAAAAATTGAAAAAAAAAAAAGAAACAGAAATAATCAAAGAATTCTAACTCCCCTCGTTAGCAAAATAGCACAAAGAAAGTCCGAGCGTCTGAAGAGGCCACACCCCGGCCAGCAAACAGCTGTCACCCTTGCTCCCCAAAAGCAAATGAGAGCGAGGTCCCATAACCAAGCCACATTGTAACAATGCCCGTGATGCCAAACAGCCAGCCCCCAGAAATGAACCCCGTGTCCTCCAAGAATATATATCCTAATACATACTCTCAGAGGCCAAAATTTAGAACAAGACATGCTGAACTATGTGGCTTGGTTAGCAACAGAAGTCTAATAAAAAGCTTAATAACAATTAAAATTTTTAAGTTAACGCAACAAGGCTTTTTCTATGAGCTTGCTAATATTAAGAGGTAACTTTTTATTACATTGTTTAAGCAAATTACAATTAAAACACAATAAGACAAAAAAAATTAAGATGGAAGCAGTCACTGGTTGACAAACAGCAGGCTAGGCTAGAGCAAATTAAGTAATATGTACATAAAACAATTAATAATTAACGAAGAAACATGCTGTTTACCTATTTTTGTAGCTGAGACATTCATGTATCCATTTCCATCAAGGGCACCCGGCCCGCTGACCTTTGGAGGGGCTTTAGCCAGACATTTGTAGGAGCACAACACAATAACGTCCTTTCCCTCCGCGTACACTCAAAGGGCCACACTAGAGCTACTCCCTTCTTTAATATTGTTGTTATCAGTACCTGATACGCTTTTAATGCATGTTGAGTAAGTTGTAGAACTTTGTGTTGTTTTATATTGAACTAGCTGACCCGCCTGGTGTTGCCCGAGCCAGTGATAATATATATATATATATATATTTTTTTTTTATCAAGTTTTTATTATTTTATATATTTAACCCGTGTTTGTATGAAATTATATGAAAATTTATATGATTATTATATGAAAATTATATGAAATTATATGAATATTTAAAATGAAAAATTCGCAAAAAGTATTGATATTTAGTGATAAAAGCGCTTATTTTCTTTTTGCCCGAACTCTTTGGAATCTATATAACCCCTTCGCGACGAGCGTCCTTTACAGAATTTTTAATTTTTTACCACCGGTTTTTCAAAACAGAAATTTTCGCCTAATTGAATCGCAGAAATGCTATCATTAAATAAGGCAAAGTTTACAATAAAAAATAACGGGTGGGAATAATCGAGGATTCTGAGCATCTTATACATCACGTACGTGTCGCTCGTCTGCAAGGGGTTAATGGTTATAAATAAAACAATTTTACAGCCGGTGTAAAAATTTCGTGAAAAAATATTTTTATCTAGCTGTAAAAGAAATGTTTTCTTCTCGCTTTTTTTGTTTGTTTGTTTGTTTTCGCGTCGGCTCCTTTAACATAGCAATAAAAAAATTGTTCTCATCTTCCGAACTCTTTGAAAATTCAATCGGTCATAAATATACATTTTTTTTTTTTTTTTTTTTTTTTTTTTTTTAAGAAGCTTTCAACGCAATGACCATATTGCGACATCCGTTTTCAAACAACCCTTTTCAACCCCCCTAGGCTAAACAGGTGAGAGCTAAACACGTTTCCCGTTTCTGAGGGTAGAAGCCTTCAAATAAAGTTGAAGCATGCGCCAAGAGACGACTTTCATGTGGAAAAGAGAGTGTGAATTTGACAGAATGCGCTTTTCGCTTTAAATATATAGATATACTGGTTCAACTGTCAAAGATTTTGTTAAAAATATACATTCTACTTTAACCCTACTACTTGCTTTAATTTAATTTGCAATTTAAGACTGGAGACTGATTTCAGAACAAAGACTCATTCTTAGAAATGTGTTGATCACTAGGGACACCAACTTCTTACAATGGAAGGATCAGGGTCCATAAGCCGGGTTTTTGGCCCATGAAATAAGCCTAAACTCGATTTTGTTATACTGACTTAATTATTTCAGTTTTTAATATTAGAAGGTTTATCCTGTACTATTTCAACAATAGTTTTTGCATTTTGTTCCGATTTATGACTAGCTCAAAGTTCGTATTATTCGTAGTTTTTGATGAAAAATACGCAATTTCTCCTAATTTTACCTCAATTATTTACATGAGCGCCATCTTGCAACACTTTCTTCTTTACATATATTTTAAAATACATCAAAATGTACAATATATGTAAACATAAAAGTGGTGTAAAGCTGCGCTCATTGTAAAATATTAAAAATTGAGTTAAAATTAGGCGAAATTGCGTAATTTTTCATCAAAATCTACGAAAAATATGAACTTTGAGCTTGTGTAAGTTATATAAATCCGAACAAAAATGCAAAAACTATTGTTGAAATCGTACAGGATAAACCTTCTAATATTAAAAAGTGAAATAATTAAGTCATTATAACAAAATCGAATTTTAGTCTTATTTCATGCGCCAGAAACACGGCTTATGGACCCCTGATTCACTAAAAGTTATTTCAGGAAATATCTCGCTATGAATTATGAGAGAACTAGTTATCATTGATTTTGAATGTAAGAAGGATAAAAGTGTCATTGGATCAGGGCCGTGCAGAGAGACCGCGGGTCCCGGTAATAATTCCACTGCGGGACCCACACCATTGGTATGATAAAATAAAACCTGCTAAGACAGAAACGACCAGTTTTAGACAGGTTGTTTTCGTTTTAGAAAATATAATTGTATATACCGGGTGGTTATAAAATAAGTATCTCTATTTGGAGCTGTCTGTAGCTTGAAGAAATAACCCGAATGAAGCCAAAATCGGTACACTTACTATTCAAGAAGAAGAATGAAACACTAAAAAAAAATATATTGCAATAATCACCGACAGATGGCGCTATTGAGTGTGAAATGTAATGTGTAATACAAGAACAAAAAATTAAGGCGTAAAACTGGATGGCATACCTAATTTGTTGGAAAATGTCACAGTGAATGTGACTACGCTTTCGCATGACAGTGCCGATCATGTTCAGGTTCCACATGGCCATTTTGCTGAAGGACACAATCCAGGCGGTGCAATAAGTGCTCAACTGTGGAATGTAACGCATCAGGAGTGATGTTTCGCACATGTTGTGATATGCGGTAAAGTCACGGACGTTTGTGACACTTCCACGGTACACAATATTGCACTTTACATGTCATACTCAAAAGCGCCATCTGTCGGAGATCTTTGCAATTATTTTTTTAATTGTTCCATTCTTCTTCCCCCTTCTCGAATAGTAAGTGTACCGATTTTGGTTTCATTCCGGTTATTCGTTGAAGCTACAGACAGCTCCAAATAGGAATACTTATATTATAACCACCCTGTATATATATATATATATATTTTTTTTTTGGAAGAAATATGATTTTTTTCCGTTTATAGCAGGATTTCATTATAAACAGGCTTTACTGTATTAGAAAATAAATTTGGTGAATAGTACATTTTAAGAAAATCTAAATGTTTACGAATTTTATTATTTTATTTTGCTATATTACAGTTTAAGAGGCATTTGTAACACATTTTCATCTAAATATATTAAACAGAAATTTAAAATAGTGAAAATATAATTAAATTTTAATTGAAATCATCAATTAATTTTGATGAAAATTTAAAAGTGCGAGAGAAATAAAATGGAAATCTTAACGTGTTACTTTACCAAACTTTTCACCTATTTCTTGTTTGCACGTCTCAAATCATCCACTTTATTAAAAAAGTCCTTCCGGCCTGTACCGGGAGGAAAAGGTAGCTTTCCTATATCTTCGTTTTAAAATTTTAGCTAATGTTACACGAAAACAGCAAGTTAAAATGCAAAGAAACGTTTACAAAAGATTCGTTAATACTGAATTTGAATAAGAAATTCGCCAAATTATTGAGCAATAGCCAAATTGGCTTCATTTATGAAGATTTATTTTGGTCGCCAAATTTGGCGATATTTCGCCAAATGTCGCCAATTTTGGCGAGAATTTGGCGCTAACCGATATGAATATATAGTTTTATGCGTATGATTGGGAAAATTATTACAACAATGAAAGAAAATAATTTGCGAGTAAGCGCGTTAATGTGCTGTTTTGTTTCAAAATGTCAGCCACCCTAGAATTTCAAACTGCTCTATCTCAGCCATTTTTTAAGATAGAGGTAAACCAAAAAATGCTCTGGAATCCTTGTATCAAGGCCTAAAACGTAATTAAAAAATAAATTTGAATTTTTAACTCTTTTGTATATTTATTTTAGTTTTAAATTTTTAAGTGGCCGCCATCTTGAAACAAAATGGCGGACCAAGCTGGCCAACGAACTCGGTCGAGACATTGGTGAGCTTAATACACACAATTAGTTTCATCAAAATTGATTTATAAATACGAGCGTTATCGTATGACATAGCTCAGATATATATATATGGATATATCTATATATATAAATCAACATTTGAACGGAGGGTGGTTTTGGGGTCATGATCGGTGAAAATATATCGAAATTTTCCGGAACTGCTTTCCTCCGAACGGCTGCAATAGGTAGCTTTATACTTTTTTGTATTGAAAGCTACCTAATAAGGGTGCAATTTCAAAACCTTTTTGAACGGCGGGAGATAATTTTGTTTTATTTTTTTTGCGCACAGTTGAGAAGCAACTGATACAGTTTTATTCTTACATTTGTTTATAAAATTAGTCAAAGTACTCATTGATAAAAGTGCTTAACTTTGGGAAAGTCGCAATAACAAGGCAACATTATTGATATTTATTAATTTCTTGCATTTATTAATTCTGTTTATTTAACACTAATGCTTTTATTTTAATCAATTATGTCGAATTATTTTACCTTTTGTCAGGTCATGATTTTAATCAACTGATTTTTTAATCATTGATTTAAATCAGCTTTATATTTAAAAAAAATTTCAAATTTAGGTCAAAATATTTTGTAATAAATATTATGTTTTGCCAAAAATACATTATAAATTTAAGGAGTGAAAGAGACTGAAAACTCAAAATCCATGTTTTTTTTTTTAATTTTATTTAAATAAAATATCACACAAAATGAAATAATACTCATTAAAATAAAAATTGTAAATTAAAAATAGATAATCTCAGCTGAAAAATATTTA
This sequence comes from Maratus michaelseni, assembly GCA_963931845.1. Taxonomy (NCBI): domain Eukaryota; kingdom Metazoa; phylum Arthropoda; class Arachnida; order Araneae; family Salticidae; genus Maratus; species Maratus michaelseni. Next base: position 174,361,322 of record OZ007597.1, on the reverse strand, counting down.
AAAAAATAATGCATATAAAAAACCTAATAAAAAATATCTAAATCATATGTGAATTTTTTTAATACAAAAACATGGAGACTTTCTGCAAGAATATGGAAAACCTTAACATAAATAAATATAAATCATTCAAAAATATTTTTATTGATATTTATGTAGCTATCTCATTACGTTTTCGTGCACATGTAAATAACAAATTGTTCAATTTCCAATGTAATTTATTTATGGAAAGATTTAGAAAATAAAAATAAGGGTTTCATGGTTAGTAATAGTTTGGAACGTATTTTTATATGCTTTTTTAAATATTATTCCAATTTTAATTACTTAGAAATGCAAGTTAATTACTAAAGTTTTTAAAGTCTTATAAAATGATTTTAAAAAAAAAGTTAAATAAAGTAAATCCAATTTTAATTCACTCTAAATTCCGTAACGGCATACCAACTCATAAAGCTAGAAAATTGGTGTTCCTTTTCAAACATTTTAATAAAGAATTTTTTCAGACCTATTGAAATGTAAAACATGTAATCATGATCATTTTTATGTATGTGTGTAATACTTGCTCGAAATTTATTAAATGGTTATTGTATGTATTCCAGAATATTGTATATAATCCAGAATATATATATGTTTAAAAGAATACTGAACATAATCCAGATCCAGAATAGAATGTTTAAAAATTCATCCATAACTTTTGTTTTATTAGTTTTTTTTTTTTTTTTTTTTTTTTTCTGAATAAAATGCTTAGATTATCTTTTTATATTTTAAGACTTTTAATAAAAATTTGGTTAAAAGTTTTAGATTTTAGTAATGATTTTTATTTTATCAAATGGATAAGTTAAGATAATAAATACCAAGTATATTTTTTATTGTATAGGATATTTGTTAAATTTCTGTTAGTGTAAGTGGGTGCTCATATAACACAAGACAATTTCATATAAAACAAGACAATTTGTTTTACTTATTTTATGCTTTGAAAGGTAAAAGAGAACTGACATTTTCAAATTGAATCTATATAATATATATATGTATAGCACTAAAATATTTTAAATTAATTAAGTGAATGAGGATTTTTTTAATTATTTTTTCAAATAAAATTAAGAAAGATTTTCTGATTATTAATTTAATGATCAATTGAAGATTATTTTACTTTAAAATGTGTTGTTTTAAAATTACATTTTAAATTAACAAAAAGTTTAAATTAAAAAAAAATCCGATTTTTTAATTTTTTTTAACAAATTTTTTTTCAAGATTTAAAAAAAAAAGCTGATTTGTGACAAATGGATAGATTTCAAAGTATCAAATTCCTTGATGGGGCAATTGCTTCCCCTAGCTTCTCCTAGCTTCTCCTAAATGGCGCCCCTGTATTAAAAGTCCTATTAATATTAATCGTAGATTACTTAAGCGATATAATATAAATGTACCAGAAAGTACTAACATAAAAAAAATATATTAATTATCCAGGCACTAAAATTTAGTATCTAAAAATGTATTGAAACATGTCCAGAAAACTGCCCAAGTTATTATCACTAATACATAAGAGACAAACTCAAAATGAATCCACTCATTAGAATTTCCAAGGATTATAGCACCATTAATTTAAATAAGTCGCCGAACAGTTGATGTCGGTTAAGGGGCTTCCGAGTTGCGATCAACTTTACGCCCAGTTTATTTGTGAGTAAAGTGCCTTGTAAATATTGAGCCGTTGGGAAGAGTTAAATGTAGTATTAACTACATAAGAAAGAACAATTAAAAATAGAAGAAAAATTAAACAATGGGAATAAAAAAGTAAAGCAAAAGAGATTAAGGATAGAGTCTAATAAATGGAAAAATGGAAAATGGTATAGCTGTAGTTAAAATTAACACCTGAAAAAAGTTGAAAAAGTGTAAAATAGGGTTTGGAACAAGTTAAAAAACAGCACATAAATGCCAGGTGGAAAAGGCAGGCAAAGCTAAGCTTTAATAAAAAAAAAAAGCACTTAAAAAAGGCAAACATTTTTTTTTTTTTTTTTTTTTTTGGTATAGCTTAGGAATAATTTTAATTAAGAAAATAGGCATACAAATTTTATATATATATTTTTTATTTATTATTATTTTTTTTTTAAAATCTTCGCCTAATATATATATTTTTAGACTAATAATCTTTCTGCATTTAATCGCATAATTTGTAATATTTTTCTGCGGTTAAATAAGGCGAAAAAATCGATACGAAAATTGTGGTTGAACTGTACGTATACCATGTAAACTTTCATCTAAATAATTTTGATGGAAACGAATAAGATATATATAATAATTGTTTAAAAACAACACAAAATGTCACAAAAACATATATGCATCATTTATTAAAAACTTTTTCTTTAGGTGTTTTAAAAATATACAAAACTGCATTTCACATTAAAAACCTAGCGCTTTCGAGCCGTCCTGGCTCATCATCAGGATTAAAACATCACCACGCAGATACACACACAAAAAAAACACAACTAGTCTGAAACACTGTAAAAACATCAATGTCTGCTGAAGACAAGGTCAAACCATTATAAACAGGGTGGGAAGCATAGGGAGGGATGTGCCAATCTTATTCATTCTTGAACTATCTGTAAAAGCTTATACCATACTTTAGGGATATTGTACGAAACTGAATCATTGCATGTTTTATTTTCCTGGTTAAAATTTCTATTGATTCACTTATTATTGCTTCATAAAAAGAGGATGTGGGTTTAATAATTTTAGCGTTATCAAAATCTATTATAATCGACTGCTGTTGTTTTAATCTGGAAAGTGCCGTTTTACTTCTATTATACTTGACATCTGCAATATGTTCCTTAAAGTCATACCAATGTAGTCTTTAACTATTTTAAACAATTATTATAGTACAGAGGTGAATTTGATTCAATTGAGTGTTGTGTTTTTCATGACTCAAGTTTATTTTAAAAAATATATAGGTTTGTACATGACAGAGAAACCAACTGAAATTCTGTGTATAATAAAGTAATAAAAGAAATTGAGGAGTAACACCACTTTGACCTGTCCATAATTTCAAACAAGTTGGAAATTGTACGTCAAACGTTACAAACGAGGTGCGTTCGTACTATTGCTAGTTATATAAATATTCAGATATTGATGATTTTTAATTCTGTGAAATGAATTATATCGTCTGCAGATTCATTTATGTAATAAAATAAGTATACCGGTCGCTTGACGATTAAACTTCGAAGGCTCCTATAAAAAGAAAGCACCGATTTAAAAAAAAAAATCAAATTTCTTAATAAATATTTTTATTAATATTTTCTAAAGTTTTGATTCGATTTTTAAAAAATTTGAAATGTCTCGACAAAATTCTGCAAAGATAATATATCTTAAATTTCAAACCATTCGGTTGCGTAGTTTTTGCGTTGTTATATGCGGACGGACGGACGGACCAGACGATGAAAATAGGTGCTACGTATTTATATAATTACGAACGCACCTAAAAACGTTTTATTTTATTAGTTAGAAATCTCTATATTAAGTGAAAGGGACCGTCCACAAATGATGTCACGCTTGGAAGGGGGGAAGGGGGTTCATGAAATAGTGACAGTTTGTGACAAGGGGGGTGAGAGGGGGGTAAGAAGAAAAGTGACATCACACATTTTAGTTAAAATACAATCATTTAAAATCAGCAGATTAAATTTTGAAGATATTTTGAAATTACCAGAATTTGAGGGTATTTTTTAATCGGGGCTAAAACAACTTTCATGTGATTTGTTTTCACTTGTATTCTTTTCTATTCAAAAAAATATATTAATATTTTATTACAAATTGTATTAATTTATTGTATATTGATTATGTTTTCTGTTGTAAACCTTAATCTTATTTCATACAAAATAAGTACACGAATCAATTTTATTGTTATGCTTACTAATGTCATTAGTTAAAGTTTAAAAATAAAATTTGAAATATGATCTATAACGTAGTGCTCTGTTTCTGAACTGCAAGTATATGTCCATGTAATATAGCGTGACATGTGAAAAGGGGGAGGGGGTATGGTGAAGTGTGACACTTTGTGACTAAGGGTGGTGGGGGGGTCAAAAATATTGAAAAAAAGTGTGACATCATTTATGGACAGCCCCAAAGGGTAATTATGGAGTTACAGAAGTAGAGCGCGCGGCAGCAAGTAAACAGTAACGGAAACATTACAGTTCCCCCCCCCCCCCCTCAGAACAGCAGTTTTCAAAATCATTGGACACACTCTGTCAATTTTCAATCAATGAACTTTATCTTTTTGAAAATTAATCATCAAATATTTTTCTAGTAAAATACGTCGGACGTTTCGATATACTAATAGATATTATTATATATCATATAAATTACATATTAAGGTAAAGCCAGGAGAGATGGCGCGATCGGAGAGATTGAGCACATAGAGGTTTTGAGGGAAGGAGTAGAGTGAGCGCACAGCGACTCCATGTAGTTGTACAACAGCAGCAGTGGAGTGTCTACTTGAAAGTGCACGTTGATTGTTTTGAGCGTCTAAGATAAAGCATTGCTATTTTGTTTTGTTTTCCCAAAGTAAGTGCTTGTATTTTCATAGCTATTCGTCAGAATTTCTATACAATGTCAGTAGTACAAAATATTTTAAACTTAAACGATTTCTCATAAGCTACTAATCTAGACTAACAGTGTGAACATCAACGGCTCGTTTTAGTAGCGGCCATGTTTAAATAAAAGGCCACGCAATCTCTCCTACCGAAATTGGAGAGTTTGCGCATCTGCTACTTAGGAGAGATGGCGCATTGTTCCCATTAATTTCCATGCTAGGAGAGATTACGCTGCTTATTGGCAAATTTGCATAAAAAGAAATTAAAAATGAAAATGGTCTAATTTTAAGTTAAACGTCTTATCAAGTAACTTTATGTTATTTTGTAATATTATCTGAACTTTCTTTTTCTGATTCTTTATTTTTTTTCCTTTAATTAAAATTTTTTAATCGCTTTTTAAATTATTTGCTTTTTTTGATTATTTAATCATTAAGTTAAAATATTCAATCCTAATACAATAATATTTGTTCACAAAAACCTTACAACAATGTCATTTAAGTATAATTATTATTGTTAACAATTTAATTGTAGTTATTATTAGTAACAATCTCTCCTACCCATGTGCGCAATCACACCAACCCTCTAAGGACAGATTGCGCAAAATAACCTTCTTGGTTTTATTACAACTATTCTATTAAATTACAACATAACAACAAAATAGCAATGGAAATGCATAAAAAACAAATGAAGTAAAAATTATTCATTGATAGTTTAGCAAAAAATTAACATTTAGATTTTTTATTGTTATTCTTTTGAATTTTGCGCAGACTCTCCTAGCTTTACCTTATAGATAGTATGTATTATAGCTATGATACTATATATTATTCGATATATGTAGTAGCTATTGCTCGCCTTTCAAGGTAAAAACTGTATGTAAAGAAATTTTTGGTTGAATTTTTACATTTGGCATCGAATTAATGCCATTTCACTAAAAATGCATATATAAATATATTTTAAAAACAACTATGAATTTCACTTGCTTTTGGACTAAAAAAAACGTTCTTTTTCATTGTACTAGGTCAAGTCTACTATAATCTATCGTGCACACCACTTGCCCATCTTTTTTCAAAGTGCTCCCACGTCCCACCCATCATCAGTCAAGCCGCCATTTTTTAATATACGAAATTTAAAATACAATTTTCTACTTTCATATATGTAATATAATAAATTAGAATAAATGGATTTTAATAATTACGACTTAATATATGTAGTATAAAAAATTACCGTAAATGGATTTTTATAAATACGTCGCATTTCCTTAAAGTAAAAACTTCCCGAAATAGTCTTAAATTTCAGCGAATCAAAGTGCTGTTACCAATTAAATTATTTAAATGTTGTAAACAGATTTCTAAAATGATTAAATTTTTTTTTTAATAATTTTTAAAAATGGTGACGTTAGATTAACATTTAATGCCTGTTTAAGGAGTCGTATGCCTAACGGTCAAAAATAGAAAACTGTTTTATTCACTCATATTAAAAAAATATTTTATTTGAAATATTTTAATCAAAGCTGAATTCACAACTTTGTGTAAGAATGAAAATTGGTAAAACAAACTTAGCAATCACTATATACGGCATAAGGAATATTCCTTTTCAAAGTCAATTTATTCAAATCAGTTATTTTGCAGATATCGTGATAATGGCTACCCAACTTTTTGTGAAATTTCAACGTCTTTATATATAAAGTATGTACAGTATGCCCACTAAAGTCCCTTGCCACCCTTTTAACTTCGAAATGGCTGCTACTATATTCATAAAAGTGGTGTCTAGGTATAGTAAAGTAACCATGCGCTACTGAATGAAACCGCTTACGGCGCCACCTAGTTGAACTGCGAAGTTAACATTCCTATCTCGAAAACGGAAAGAGATAAAGAAAAAAAGTGATTTACAAACTTGTAGAGCATTATCGATTTAGTACGAAAAGACACCTTGTGGACATTAATGCGAAGAATAGAACGGTTAAAACGCGCATTTGATTTTTCGTGATTTCCTACACTGTGACGTCACGAAATTTGAACGGAAGGAGAAATGATTATATTTCGGACAAAACACGACACTGCAATGTGGCACAGTGGTATCGCTTGTGATTCCCAATCAAAACGACCCATTACGGACGCTTGTGACAACGTGTCACCCTCTATGCTCCAACGTGTGCAACGTGAAATTCAAACAAGGATCCAAATGTGCATTGCAGCTGACGGTGAGAAGTTTGAACACCTCAAATAAAGGTATATTGTTTCAACTAGTTGTTTTTTTTTTCTTTCTAAGATCGTTTTGTCACGTCACAATGTAGGAAATCACGAAAAAAGAAATGCTCGTTTTAACTGTTCTATTCTTCGCATTAATGTCCACAAGGTGTCTTATCGTACTAACTCGATGATGCTCTACAACTTTGTAAATCACTTTTTCCCTTTATTTCTTTCCGTTTTCGAGGTAGGAATGCTAACTCCGCAGTTTTCCACCAGGTGGCGCGGTAGGCGATTTCATTCAGTAGCGCATGCCTACTTTACTATACCTAGACACCACTTTTATGAATATAGCAGCAACCGTTCCGAAGTTAAGAGGGTGGCAATGAACTTTTGTGAACATACTGTATATATGTACTATAGTAAATATATGTATATGAAATAACATAAAATCTTGATCTTTCTGCTAATATTTATAAAATTATGTTTGCTTCAAGTGTTTAAATGTCCACCTTTAAGAATATTTATTTTTTAATATTGAAAAGATACGAGACTTTTTTTTTTTTTAATAACAGGTCATTTTAATAAAACACTATTTCTCTAATAGTAATAATAACTCAAAGTATCTAATAGTAATAATAACTCAAGTGGTTAAGGTGACTAGAAAGGTTTGAAATGACGAAAATATTTTTTATTATTTTCATTGGTCATAATAGTGATAATAACTCAAAGTATCTAATAGTAATAATAACTCAAAGTATCTAATAGTAATAATAACTCAAGTGGTTAAGGTGACTAGAAAGGTTTTAAATGACGAAAATATTTTTTATTATTTTCATTGGTCATAATAGTAATAATAACTCAAAGTATCTAATAGTAATAATAACTCAAAGTATCTAATAGTAATAATAACTCAAGTGGTTAAGGTGACTAGAAAGGTTTGAAATGACGAAAATGTTTTTTATTATTTTCATTGGTCATAATAGTAATAATAACTCAAAGTATCTAATAGTAATAATAACTCAAAGTATCTAATAGTAATAATAACTCAAGTGGTTAAGGTGACTAGAAAGGTTTGAAATGACGAAAATATTTTTTATTATTTTCATTGGTCCGATCAGAAAATTCTTAAAATGACGGTCGTACGATCGGTTAAACGTTTCGTAACCTGTCAAATATTTGATACATGCACAGGAGTATGGGCACTGAGCCTAGCTGGAGAAACATTCTAGCACAGGGGTCGGCAACTTTTTTCGGCTGCGGGTCACAATCAACCAAAATATGTGTATTAAGAAGACGTTTCGGGTCAGTGGTATTTTCATTTTAAAACAGTCTTTTTTTGGTGAATAATAAGATATTGAGGAATTATTAAGGAATTATGTGATAATTATTGAGGAAATAATCATCATGCGCCTTTTTAAACTTTAAACAAAAAAAATAAAATTATAATTATTATAAAAGGAAACATACAACTGAATGAACTTTACTTTCTCTTCAATGGCTCCCCTGATGCAAACATAATGTATTATAACAATTAAGTGCAATTTTCTGTTACGTTATTTAATATTTTGGAATTTCTGAATTAAAATTAAACCTTTTTAAAATTCCAAAATAAACTCGAAATATTTTTTCATTAGAATTTTATTATTATTTTTTTATACTTTTTCCGGAACTCAAGTGGGTCATAGGTTGCCAACCCCTGTTCTAGCAAATTCTGTCTTTTGAATTTTATTATTTGTTAGCTATTTCATTTAAAAATTTTACGTAAAAAAGGTAAGAATTTACTTTTTCTGATATTTTATTTAAAAACCACGACGGAAACTGGGCCCCCTAGGAGTGTCGGACCCCGGTATTTTGTACCGGCTCTACCCCCCTCTGTACGGGCGTGGACACTGCAACAATAAAACATTTTTAAAGACTTAAAAGGAGAAAATAAATTTTAAATAAAAAAGCATGTTTAATATTTAAAATAATAATAATAATAAAATAAAATACGCTTTTATCAATTAACAGTATAAATTAATTTACGATTACACATGGTGAAAGCAATTTAGAAATAGTAAAAGGATAGTTTAACTAATGTTTTTTTTTTTTTTTTTTTTTTTTTCCCTGTTGCCCTATCTTAAAATAGAAGCAGAGCAAACATTAGATATTTTTTTAATAAATTCACTTACTTGCGCTTTTTACCAATATATATATATATATATATATAAGGAATTTTTCATAACCAAGTTCGGTGTCCACGCCAAATTAATGTATTGTAACGAGAATTTTTGGTTAATAAATATGAATTGCTGTCAAAAAGTTAGCCGTGATTTTCAAGATGAACATTAAATTAAAAAGTGTTTTTTTTTTAAGTACTTTTTTAAAAAACACTATTTTATACTATTTGGCCGACTGTATGTTTTCATGTCTTTTTTGTTGAGTATTATTAACTTTAACAAAAGTGGTTTACTATTAAGCGTTCGGAAATTCTGATATAGATGGGGCCGTGCCCCCCCCCCCCTCCCCCCTCTTCCTACATACTGGAAAACTGTGCTAGTTACATGCGAATATTTGCGGAATGAAAATCTCCCTTATTACAAGACATATTGCATCGTAGTGTCACTGTTTCATAATTCTTTATTGGAATGAGTTGACCGCGTCGCGTTCAGATATATATATATAAATGAATAAGTAAATAAATTTATAAAATGCTTTCTATATTATAGAAATTATATACTGACCTGTTTTAATTATTTAACTCTGGGGTCAGCTTAGCAACGATCGTTTACAGCAGGTTCGCTTAAGAGCCTACACTACTCACGGGATGAAACGCTCAATCTAATATTAAGTCTATTGAAAGGTTCTAGCGCGATTTCTCGCTCGCATTTTAAGAGCCTACATCAGTCACGCGAAAAAACGCTCCAGCTAATGTTAAGTCTATGGGAAGGTTATCGCGCGATTTTTCGCTCGCATTTTAATATTTTTAAATGATTTTTTTTGCATAGGATAGCTGAGGTCGATCTCTAACGTTGTTAGTTTTTACTTTTTCGATTTTGGTTCCAGTATTTTTATATAAGGGTACTTTCTCTTTCAGAACCGGTTCCAACCGGTTCCAAAATTGAAAATGTCCACTTATAAAAAAAACCGTAACCAAAATCGAAAAAGTAAAAAGTAACAACGTTAGAGATCGACCTCAGCTATCCAATGAAAAAATCATTTAAAAATATTAAAATGCGAGCGAGAAATCGCCGATAACCTTCCCATAGACTTAACATTAGCTGGAGCGTTTTTTCGCGTGACTAGCGTAGGCTCTTAATATTTTTAAATGCTTTTTTTGCATGGAATAGCTGAGGTCAATCTCCAACGTTGCTAGTTTTTACTTTTTCGATTTTGGTTCCAGTTATTTTATATAAGGGTATTTTCACTTTCAGAACCGGTTCCAACTGGTTCCAAAATTGAAAATGTCCGCTTATAAAAAAACTGTAACCAAAATCGAAAAAGTAAGAAAAAAAAAAAAAAATCATTTAAAAATATTAAAATGCGGGCGAGAAATCGCGCAAGAACCTTCCCATAGACTTAACATTAGCTTGAGCGTTTCATCGCATGACTGATGTAGTCTCTTAAGATGTGCAATATTTAAAGCTGCGTTTAGTGACATCCTGAGAAAGTTGTGCTAAAATTCGCATAAGTCAAACGTTTTCTCACTCTTCTCGAATCATTTTGTGGTCATCGACAAAAGAAAGGGAAATTTTGACAAAATGAAAATGCTTTCACAATCTGTCATCCGCGTCCTTGCTCGACCTCTCTGAACTTTAGACATGCTAAGAAAGTCATAAAACATTAAAGGATCCGATATACCACAATAGAAGAAACAGCGATAAGTCTGCCAGTCTGCCAGTCTGGCCCTAACTTCCTAATTATAAATCTAGGAAAGCGAATTTCATTCATAATTTTATATGAGACAAAGTATGTAAAAAAAGAAATAAAGGAAAGAAATGACAATTTTTATGTAAATTATACAAGTAACTTGATAGTTTTAATGTTTGATATGAATGGGAAAAGGCTTGTTTGAAATTAACCTCCGACTCGCAATAATACTAAGATTTTCTTGACGTTCTAACTGAAATCTAGTGAAAACTACTTTACAATTGAATTTCTCCCAGTTAATAAATAAATAACGTCTACAACAGCCTTGAAAATCGAAACATATTGAGGGGGTCGGGGCAAGAAAGTGCCAAGCCACATTTTTGGTGAAATAAATCTAACACTGTAATCTGTTGCTTATATTTCTGGAAACTATACTGGGTAAATTATACTTGGTAGCTATACTTGGTAAATTATAATATCCTACACATATAATTTGTTTCTAATGTCACTTGGTAGGAACTATACTTGGAACTATACTTGGTAAATTATAATATCCTACATATAATTTGTTTCTAATGTCACTTGGTGGCAGCATATGTCCCAGATTTCGTTCTTGCCCCCAATGCAGACCTAGGTAGCACAAAGATATTGGCCAATATCAAAGTGTAATATCGGCCAATATCAAAATTTGATATTGGCCAACGTTAAATGACCCTCCCCCCCCCCTAAAATAGCGTTTGTGAATATTAGTTTTTGACATCTGTGAATGTTGGCCAATATTTTCCAACATATCTGAATATCATTTTTTGTCATTAAGTGAAATCTTTTTTTGCCACTTCTGAATATCATAATTTGATATTGAGCAATATATTTTTCTAACATTCGAATAACATTTTTGGATATTAGGTGACTTATTTTTTCATTACTGAATAATAGCTTTAGATATCGAAAAATCTCTTTTTCGCACCACAGATGTCGTGGAGAGAAATCCCTCATTGTAAGACGAGCTATCTCTGCTCAGGGAAAGTCTAGTCTCGTTATGTAACAAGATATATTTTTTGACATTAAGTGAAATCTTTTTTTGTCACTTCTGAATATCATAATTTGATATTGAGCAATATATTTTTCTAACATTCGAATAACATTTTTGGATATTAGGTGACTTATTTTTTCATTACTGAATAATAGCTTTAGATATCGAAAAATCTCTTTTTCGCACCACAGATGTCGTGGAGAGAAATCCCTCATTGTAAGACGAGCTATCTCTGCTCAGGGAAAGTCTAGTCTCGTTATGTAACAAGATATATTTTTTGACATTAAGTGAAATCTTTTTTTGTCACTTCTGAATATCATAATTTGATATTGAGCAATATATTTTTCTAACATTCGAATAACATTTTTGGATATTAGGTGACTTATTTTTTCATTACTGAATAATAGCTTTAGATATCGAACAATCTCTTTTTCGCACCACAGATGTCGTGGAGAGAAATCCCTCATTGTAAGACGAGCTATCTCTGCTCAGGGAAAGTCTAGTCTCGTTATGTAACAAGATATATTTTTTGACATTAAGTGAAATCTTTTTTTGTCACTTCTGAATATCATAATTTGATATTGAGCAATATATTTTTCTAACATTCGAATAACATTTTTGGATATTAGGTGACTTATTTTTTCATTACTGAATAATAGCTTTAGATATCGAAAAATCTCTTTTTCGCACCACAGATGTCGTGGAGAGAAATCCCTCATTGTAAGACGAGCTATCTCTGCTCAGGGAAAGTCTAGTCTCGTTATGTAACAAGATATATTTTTTGACATTAAGTGAAATCTTTTTTTGTCACTTCTGAATATCATAATTTGATATTGAGCAATATATTTTTCTAACATTCGAATAACATTTTTGGATATTAGGTGACTTATTTTTTCATTACTGAATAATAGCTTTAGATATCGAACAATCTCTTTTCGCACCACAGATGTCGTGGAGAGAAATCCCTCATTGTAAGACGAGCTATCTCTGCTCAGGGAAATTCTAGTCTCGTTATGTAACAAGATATAGGCAAACCCAGGTATAAAGTATGATCAATAGAAACCCGGGGGAAAACCTGTTATAAAAAGCTGTTAACAAAAGCTGGTGGAACTTTTTCTGTTACTGGGGTAAAAAATGTCTGACAAATGACAAAACTATCATTTAATTATCTCGTATTTTTCAATCACAATCAACATTTTTTTTTTTTTTTTTTTAATCAAAGATTTATTTAAATATCACTTTTTATTACTACGTTTGCTGGAAATTTTGTAAAAAATTATTTTAAAATAAGTAAGAAATTTAAAACTGAGAAATTTAAAGGAAATAAGAAATTTTAAATCTTGCAGTGTTAAAAATCATGTATTCCCCTTAAGGGGATACATGATGTATAATTACACAAAACTACAAAGAAAGTTTTAACAACCCCATTACTTTGTGAGAAATTACATTTTTTTTATTAATTTTAAGTCAGAAATATGTGTAATTTTTTTCAAAAATTGATGCACTACACAAAAGTTAACACGCACATAACGCAAAAGCACTACGCAAAAGTTAACACGGCCCCATATATAATAAGCTGTTATTACATAATAATAATAACTACTTAGATGAACTGTATAAAATATATATTAATAATAGTGCCTAATTAAAAATTCAGTGACCTAATTTTGAAACTAAACTTGTATTTTTTTCAATAATAATAAAAAAAATTCTTATAAAAGTCGAAATCCAAAATCATTTTAAAAAGATAAACAAGCATACAGTTAAAAATTATATAAATTGATTTTGTTTTCTTGTAAAAATATTTTTAAAATTAGTATAAAATACATAGTATAAAGATAGTATAAAAACATATTTAGTTTATTGTAAAATACACATTTTCACAAGCTTTTTTTATATATAAAAACTAGCTGACCCGCCCGGCGTTGCCTGAGCCCTTGTAATAAACTTAAATCTCTTAAAAAACGGAACTCTGGCCACGGTCTACGATGGCTTCGGAACCGTATACCAGGCATGCTCGTACGCTCTAGAAAATCTTTTATTTCCCCCTACCATCGCCAGGGGAGCATTCTGTTCTAAACAAACCTCTTTCCGATCGAACTTCTGAGACAGGTCCCCGCTGCCTACGTTACTGTATAGTAGGCGCACTACAAAATTGAGCTGGTTTCGAGAAGATTGGAACATTATTAGCCCAGTTATTGCAATAAGGCACAGTTAGAGAAAATAACTTTGAGTGAGGTGCCGAAGGGAGGCGATGTTCGAGTGTCCTTCAGAAAATGACTAATTAGGAGGTCCACTATGCATGCATAAATATTCGTTCGTTTTGTTAAGCTAGGAACTTAATTACAAAGTTGGCTTAAACTCTTATTTGTAAATAGTGGTAACCGCTACTCATAAATTTAATTTAATGTTATAAAGGGTGACTATTAAGTTAAATATAATGTTTGGAATCACTTGCGTTGAAATCGGAAAGATAGTTGCTGATATATGAAAACGGAGCATAGTTAGAGAAAAAAACCTTGAAAGGAGTGCCGGGGGGGAGGGGTTGTTCAAGTGTCCTTCAGCAAATGACTAATTAGGAGGACCACTATGCATCTTTCAAAAATCGTTCGTTTGCTTAAGCTTTGAACTTAATTGCAAATTTGGCTTAAACTATTATTCGTAAATAGTGGTAACCACTACTCATAATTTTAGTTTAATGTTATAAAGAGTGACAATTAAGTTAATTATAATGTTTGGAATCACTTGTGTTGAAATCGGAAAGATAGTTGCTGAGATATGGAAACGGAGCATAGTTAGAGAAAAAACCTTGAAGGACGGGCCGGGAGGGGTGGGTGTGGGGGGTTGTTCAAGTGGCCTTCAGCAAATAACTAATTAGGAGGACCACTGTGCATCTTTCAAAATTCGTTCGTTTCCTTAAGCTTTGAATTTAATTACAAATTTTTCTTAAACTGTTATTCGTAAATAGTGGTAACCGCTACTCATAAATTTAGTTTAATGTTATAAATGGTGACTATTAAATTAATTATAATGTTTGAAATCACTTGCGTTGAAATCGGAAAGATAGTTGCTGAGATATGGAAACGGAGCAGAGTTAGAGAAAAAACCTTGAAGGACGGTCCGGGAGGGGTGGGGTGGGGTGGGGGGGGGTTGTTCAAGTGGCCTTCAGCAAATAACTAATTAGGATAATCACAATACATCTTTAATGATTGATTCATTTGGTTAAGCTAGGAACTTAATTTGAAATTTGGCTTACTACTTTTACACTACTATTCGGAAATTCTGGTAACTGCTTTCTAGAAATACACCTTGAAGCTTAAATGTAATTAGACCCTTGTCCCTCTTAATTCCCGCAAATATAAAAAAGAATCTGTTAAATAAAGTTTTCTATATTAACAATCTCCATCATAATAATAAATGTCATGTAAAAAAAAACTTAAACCCGACTAATTGTCATGAAGAAAAATATGCCTGCAAAATATTTCAATCAGTGGGACGTATGTGTAATTTGTCATGTACAGGTGGCGTGACATTCGCATGGCTCCTCTACGCTAATAACTTCAATCCATGTTGACACTATTTAGTTAGAAATCCTTATTTGTGCATCGCTACTCTGGTTTATTTAATTACTTCTGTGAAGAATCAATGCAACCAACCAGTGAACCAACCAACCCAAGAGAATAAAAGCGCATTTTTAATGAGAGTTCTTTGTGCATTTTAATTAATATTTCAGAAAATAATTAAAATATTAAAATTCTGAAGTAATGTTGCACCAGGAGAGGGTTTGGACTACCTAAATCTAAATTTCCAGCCTTCTAGGTGGGCCAGATTTTCCTAGCCATCGCCAACAGACACACACAGAGACACACAGACACACAGAGCGAAACTTTCTTTTATTAGTTTAGATAACTATAGATTCCTACAGAAAATTTTTATATAGGCTTTTTCCTTCTGTGCAAATTTCACGCCCAACGCCTCCATCAAATGCACATTGTCGAAAACTACACTACACAAATGGGCGGTCCTTTAGAACTTTCCGTTCACTTCGGTCAAGATTACAAACTTCGCCAGATATGCTGAATGTCGACAGATATCTTGAAATGTCCGAAAAATGATATTGTTTTTTACGAATGTCGATAGATATCCCTGAATATTGTAATAGTAATATCATTTTTACAACATTGGCCAACGTAACCAAATATTAAAAATAAGGCATTAAAAAGTCAAGTTTTTTAAAAATGGCAAAATTATTAAATTTTTTTGTTTAGAATACTATTTCTGACTTATGATGTCATAAGTAATGCAAAAAGCTCTTTTGAATGCTTTCTTTTTAAAACTAATTTTAAGTTATGTCTGTGAATATCGGCAGATATTGTAAATTTGACGTATGACATTCAGCGACTTTCGAAATATTGGCCAGTATTGCCGTGGATATTGGCCGATATCTGTGTGCTACCTGGGGATAGCTAATTTACAAAAAACTAATAGTAATACCATTAAAGTAATACCATATTGATTCTCAGAATATCTCAAATGTTACTAAGACATTGGCGGAAAAAAAAATATGCTATATGATTGATTTGATTGAGTATTGATCAAATTGATCTTGATTTGAGTATTTTATCAAATTTTCAAAATGAAATATCTCAGAAGTTCAAAAATGTGGCTTGGCACTCTCTTGTCCCGACCCCCAAAATTATGTTTGTCATTTTCCTGCGGTCAGTTCTAAAATTAAGTTAAACTTTGAAAAGACAATTCTGTTCGTTTCTGATAACAAAATTAGAAATATTTTTATATTTCGTTTGTTTACAGTTGATTAGAGATAGAGAATTAGAGAATGGTTTCTGTTCTTGTTGTTGTGTTGTGTTTTAAGGAAGATAACCGAATAAAATCCAGACAGTGGCCATTTTTTTCGTGTGAATTTAAATTTAACATTTCAATCTCTTCAAAAGTTTCGTGTTAATTAGCGTTAAAAGAAATAAACTGAACCCGGAAAACATGTATAGTTAAGTTTTATTAATAAAACTTCTTGGTTTTGCATAGTGTAAAATTTCTCCTTTGATTTAAAGACATTGAATCCCGTTCGTGGTGGTTAAATTTAACATTTCAATCTCTTCAAAAGTTTCGTGTTAATTAGCGTTAAAAGAAATAAAAAAATGTACAGTTAAGTTTTATTAATAAAACTTCTTGGATTTGCACAGTGTAAAATTCCTCCTTTGTTTTAAAGGTATTGAATCCCGTTCGTGGTGGTTCAATTTCATACCATAAACCATAAATAACTGGAATTCGGAATGTTAGAAGCAGCAGGCAGCTGTTTGCCAAGCTCAGTACAAAGAAGGTGTGCAACTTCACGCTTCTCAATTATCAAAACCTGTATTTCTGGATTTTCCTCCATATATCGCTCATTTGCTGCAACAACGTCTAACTCAAAAATTAAAAGTTTTTGAGTTAATACCACAGGGACAGTTCTAACGATGTGAACTTTTAACTAGTAGAGTGTCATTTTTCAAGATTGCCAACGGAATGGCGGTAGTGTCGTATTATAGTTTCTAAAAATTAATTCAATATTTTAAACTTCATATGCATCTCCTAAAAAATCGTATTTGAGTTATGACGTTGTTGCAGCAAATGAGCGATATGTATAAAATAGGATAAAACGAGCCCTTCTTCTCAAAGTAATTTTTTCTCTTGAATGATGCACACACACATACATATATATACGGAAATTTCTTAAATTAGCCGTTCCAAAAATTTCGTATTTGGACAGTTTTTTTTTTATCGGTTTTAGCCGTAATTAACTCTTATTTAATACTCCTCAATTAGTCTGTAAACTCATCAAGTTTGACACTGTGTTTGACAACTAGGTTCTCAATTTCTACAGATTCCAATGTACGAGGGTTATTTTTAAAGTAAGGTCCGTTACCTAATATCTATTTAAATTTCGCACGCTTGCAGCAAAGTGCATGTGTGTGCGCAGTCTCCCGACATCTCTTGCGCTACAACAGACGCCAATTGTGCACCTATGGTGTCAGTGTGTTGCTTCAGAGTGAGCGTTGAACATGTTCAAGTGGATTGATCATACCGCCGACTGTGAAATACTGTCAGTAATCCAGTTTTCGGCAGCAAGAAACAAAGCCATTAAATAATAAGCCCAGTCAGATAGTGTTAAATTTGTTAGCGACACACTAGCGCCAAACCTCTGCTGCGGAAGAAGGACAAAACAGAAGTGGGTCGCAGAGAAACGATACGATTTATTTATAACGATATTTTATGCGATTTTTATCGATGTTTTGTTTTTGCACTTCCTTTAAGAGCTTGCTAATTATTGGGATCTTTTACATTAAAGCTAAAACTACAATGGGGGAAAAAATGGTGGAAATTTACTGGATTAATATTTCTATATAAATATAGTGGTGGCGAAGAAGTTGATTTATTTATTAAAAGTTAATTAAAAAGTGATGGAAATTTACATCACTATGCAATTAACCCTTTCCGGCACAGACAAATTATGTTCCTAAAATGTGAAATTACTGACTGACACCGGAATTTACAAACGACTTTCTTAGAAAATATGAACTCCTTATTTTAAGCTTTAATTTTAGAAGCAAAATTTTATTAAAATATTCTTGGTGCCGAATGCAGCACTCCCAACCGCTAGATGGCGCTATTTTCAACTTTCGAAAAGTTTCCCATTTATCTGACTGGGCTTATTATTTAATGGCTTTGGCAAGAAACATGACAGCAGCGCACATTCATCGCTAGATCTGTGAGGTGTATGGCTCCAATGCAATGAGTGTACACATACTGCTGCTCAAACACAATCTGGATAGTAAAAGTGCAGTACATTCTGTATAAAAATAACTTACTATCCTGACTTACAAAAATCAATTTGATATATCTATGAGTAAAAAGATAAAATGCAATTTCTTAATTTTTTTTTGCTAAAATAAATTTTCAAGTTTAAAAATAAATATAAAAAATACATTTAACAGTCGTAATGACTAATGAGTTCCTATTTTAGATAAAATGTTTATGAATTAATTTCCTGTAGATAAAATTATGCTATTATAATTTATATGCAGTAAAAATTGTTTTAATATTACCATAAAGGTGTTTGAAATATTACAAGAAATACATTAAGCTTTAGTAAATTTTAATACATTAAAAAAAAAAAAAAAAAAAACATAAATAACAAAACATTTGTGGTGTTTTATTTCTGAAAGTAAGTACTAGATGGCAGCACCACAAAAATAAGAATTGTAAGTGTCCAATCGCTAGTGACATTTATGTTCATAAGTTCTGTTTGTACGGCGATTAGCCAATATATACAGGGTGTTTCAAAAATCACCGGTATATTGAAAAATCAATAAAAACTGAACGGGCAGCGATAGAAATACACCGTTTGTTGCAATATGCTTGGGACAACAGTAAATTTTCAGGCAGACAAACTTTCGAAATTAGTTACAATTTTCAACAACAGATGGCGCTGCAGTCTTGAAAAATCTAAATCACGATATTTTCCACATATCCACCATGCGTAGCAATAATATGGCGTAGTCTCTGAACGAAATTACCAGAAACCTTTGTAAACGTGTCAGGCGGGATGGCTTCACATGCAGAAGAGATCTACTGCTTCAGTTGTTCAATTGTTTCTGGATTGTGGCGGTACACCTGGTCTTTCAAGTGTCCCCACAGAAAGAAGTCACAGGTTTACAAAGGTTTCTGGTAATTTCGTTCAGAGACTACGCCATATTATTGCTGCGCATGGTGGATCTGTGGAAAATATCGTGGTTCAGATTTTTCCAGACTGCAGCACCATCTGTTGTTGAAAATTGTAACTAATTTCGAAAGTTTGTCTGCCTGAAAATTTACTGTTGTCCCAAGCATATTGCAACAAACGGTGTATTTCTATCGCTGCCCGTTTAGTTTTCATTGATTTTTCAAATATACCGGTCATTTTTTAAACACCCTGTATGTAGTTTTGTTATCTGTTATGTGTAAGTACTTGTGTTGTGATGTTAATTAAAATGTGTAAAGTGATTTATGCGTCCACCTCAGTTTTGTCATGTTATATTTAATTAATTAATTAATCTTCAAAACACAGTATAACATCAATTTGTGTTTAATTATTTTTCTATTTTAATAATAAAAATATACATATAATCAAAAGTTACTTTACTTTTTTGGAAAATAAAAAGTTGGTATTCGGCTGCCGAATATTCGGTATTCAGCTATTCGGTCAAATCACTATTTGTCACATCCCTAGTATGTCCACAAACTAATTCTGCTATATAGTTAGCCACTGCCTATGGTGTCCTTCTGATTTAATACCGACGTACGTGCAAATATTTGTATATAAAGACTGTTTAATTATTAGATATTTTTCACATCATTTGACTATTATCGCATTATATCTTAACTTTTTATACAGTCCATATCGAAAATGCAATTTAGCATATACTATAATGTGTTTAAAGGTTTCGTAAACGAATATAGCTTTCAATCTTCAAACAAAAAGACAAGAGCAGACAATCATGCGTCAAGCATAGATTAAGTAACACTTTCCAGCATATATTATTATTACAAATATTTACCGTTTAATAAGATGAAAGATTATGTCTAAGCAAACAAGGTCAAGGTGAAACCGGGTGGGGTGGACTACCTTTCGGCTTATGCTCAACTAGCCCCGCCCAGCACGTTTGTTTACCTAATTATATTGAGCATTACTGAATTATACTTTGAGATATTGAGCAGTAATTATACTACGTAATTTTGAAATACAAATTCTGAAAATACAAGATTCCAAAAATACAAATTCTGAAAATACAAGATTCCAAAAATACAAATTCTGAAAATACAATTTACCAATCCTATTGAGCAGTACTAAATACTACTATGTGATACTGATCAAAAAATACTACCATGTAAGAATACTGTAGGATGCTGAAGTAAATAATAATAATGGATAGAAGTAAGTACTAAATGAACAATAATGAATGAATAATAATACTAGAGTAAACGATGATATAAAATACTAATATGCTACTAATAATACTATATAAAATGCTATATGCTAAAAATACTAAATAACACTGTATGATGCCATTAAGAATAACTAAATTGTTATGGTTAGAGTTTGTGTAGTGTGTAAAGGCCCTTACGCATGTTAGAAGTCCACTTCATCCTTGACCTCCACTAAGTTCAATGGAGGCAGCATGAATAAGTATTGATTGCGTTCTAGCAGAAACGCAAAATATGTTATTTTTTGAAGCAGTTTTGGCTGTTTCAGCACGTAGGCAAACCAGGCCGACAGATTCATTTGTGATGGTTTTTCTAATGTGATAGTGGACAGTCAGGGTACAATCTAAGATATAATGTAAGGACGTACCTATTTCCCACAGGTCCATCTTGGTGACGATGCCTTGCCGAATTTACAGAGATATTGAGGAAACGGGCCACATGCTTTGTAGCAAAAATGTTGTGGGGCCTATTTTGAAGTTGAAGATCTGTTGATACTATTGGGTGTTTAGACGTGAGTAAAGCGACTCGTTGTTTCCAGATTCCAATCCATTTGCCATGATCTTATTACTTCTGATGTTGTTATCTTCTTTTAAATGCTAAAAGGTGTAAATTAACAACATAATACAAATTAAAATAACTTTTATTAGGTTGTTTTAATTTGTATTTTGTTGTTAATATACACCTTTTAGCATTTAAAAGAAATACAGTAAAACTCCAATTATCCGAATCAATTGGGACCGGACCCCATTCGGATAATCAAAAATTCGGATAATTGGATTTTTTCCGAAAAAAGGGTCTATTTTAATTAATTACTGTATGTATGTTGAAAATAGGAGAAAAAAATTATTTTAAAGGAAAAGAGCTTTTAATTAATTAAATGAAAAGGTAACACTTTTGCATGTTAAGCGTACTTACAAGTACTGTACTTGACGTACAGTATGTACGTACCATACTGTAAATGAAAGTCATTGCTTGCTGAACATCTCGGTCAAAGTAAGCTGTTTGACAATCTTCATCCGTTTTCGGGCAGCCAAGTCGCGCATCTGCTTGATAGTGAGAAGTTGCATGTGGTCACACTCGGGCTGACGCTCCATCCACTTCAACGCAGTTTTAAGGCAGGCAAATGCTTCACTAGCTGATGGTCCCGTGTCTGCTTCAACTTCGACATTCACATTAAGGTCATCTTCTTCCTCGACACATTCTTCTCTCACACTTTCAATAAGTTCATCATCATTTAGAATTTGAAACCCAGGGTCTGATGAATCAAACACCATCCATTCTCCTATATCTTCAGCACTAACTTCTGAATAACCAGGAATTTTCAAAAGAATGTGGAGGGAAGGAAAATAGTGCGAGTAGACAGAATCATTATTCTGCGAATCGCAGTACGTTTCCGTCTTAATTTTTTTTCTGAAATTCTGAAAGCGATTCGGATAGTCGGAGTTCAGATAATTGGAGTTCTACTGTATATTATTACAAGGTGTTATAATTTATTATATTGTTGTTATCTTCTTTAAATGTGATGGTGGAAATGGGTAGAATTTTTGTAAGATGTCCTATGGCGGTTTCGTTGCATCGCGGGCCAATTTATCAGCATATCTAAGTAAACAATTTGGAAAACGCATAAGATATTTAAAAAACACAATTTCAGGAATTACGTAAATATACTCAGATTGCAATGTAATTGATATACGTTATAAAAGTTGACCATGACATGTTTGCTATTGAAATAAAGAGTGTAGCATTTATAGTTCGTTTACAGGGGTAATCAAAATAATTCCATTATATTATGTTCGAAAAAAATCGTTTGCAGTTAGAATTTTCAGTTAATATATATATATATATATATATATATATATATGTGTGTGTGTGTGTGTGTGTGTGTATGTTTTTCATCTATGTTCAGTGAACAGGGCAATGTGTTCTGTTGCCCGGATAAGCCCGGGTTCAATCCTTTGGTAATATTATATGATTTTATAATGGAATATGATTTAATCAAGAAAAAATGGAATTCTGATGGTAAAATTCGGGAAAAAAAAACCCCCCAAAAAACACACTTTTTACTACATTTTTTTTTATATGCTTTTCTTACAAGTATTCCCTGTCTATATTATAAAAGACAAACGTGTCCGTGTGTAACGCTGATGTCATTTTGCGAATGGCAACACTCGATGATGAAATTTCTGTTTTGCGATTTTTGCTACTCTAATTTTTAAAATTTCTAAACATCGCATATTTTTTAATTTTTACTCCGTTATAAAGGGAAAAAAAATCTACTTTCAAATGCAATTGGTTTGGAAACTGTATCGCAATTTACTCATTTATTATAAGAAAAGATCAGCTGACGTCATTCAGGGCAAAATTTTGACGTCACTCGGGGCAAAAGATGGTTTGATTGGTGTACGAATTGGAACGAGTTTGTCTGATTGGTTAGAAGAGGGGAAGATTGATTGACGGGAGTATTTGTTTGTAAACATGCTCTTTCCTTATAGCATTGAAACTAAATTTCAAGCAAAAAAAAAAAAAAAAAAAAAAAAATCTATCTCTATCGCTTGCAGACGATTAAAAAATATTAATCCGTTGGCACTTTGAACAATATGAAAAGTTCAGCATTTGTTTCTTGCTAATATTCAATCAGTATAGCGCACCTAATGAACACCATCAAAATAAATTCTCCTCAAATTTTTAACCCTTTAACGGATGAAGCACTTCAATTGCTAAAATGTCGAAATAAATGATTGACACCGGAAATTATAAACAAATTTGTTTTTATATAATAAAAAAGCGATATTCCACATACATCATAAATGGAAAACATTTCTATTAAAATTCTGGTGTCATTGTTCAATTTCGTAATTAAAGTTTTGTGGTTTCCTAGGGAAACCAATGAACGTTAGAGGGTTAAAAGAGAGCTTTCGAAATATTAGTCATGTGTATTTTACAACTTCTTGCTTCAAGTTTTCTTAATTTTCTTTAATATATTTCATATTTGATTCTTTTTCATTAAACTGCTTTGTATAGACAATGAAAACAAAAGAACTGCGCATTCTTATTGTTATTTACTTTTTCAGATTCTCAGTTCACGTAAAGCTGAAAGAAATAAGAAATAAATTTTTAAATTATCCTTTATCCTCAACATATTATAATTCAATTCTTTATTTTGATTAGAATATAAAGCTATTTCTGTACCGGTCGTATCTTAAAAAAATCCCTGACGGCTCGGCCTACAGGCACAGGTAGATTTCGAAGACGCAGACCGTAGGGCACCTGTTTGTCGGGAATTGCGGAAGAAATGACCTTTTTGCGATGATGCTGCAGTTGGAACCGCCTACTTCGAAACCAGCCAGCAAGGATTTTTTTTTTTTTTTTTTTTTTTTTTTTTTTTTTTTGCTATAAGAGTTGGTCCTATAAAAAATGCCAATATAAAAGTTTTAGATAATATTAAGAGGATCTATAATAAATTTAAGCGGATTTGAAATCTTGGGAATTGACGAAGGTAGGAATTTTTTTCTTCTAAAACCCCGCTTCCCCCCCCCCCCCCTTAAGGCAATTTTTAATTATATCAAAAATCTGTCATACATAAATTTTCGGCCCTTCTCCTAGAAGTAATAATAACTTCAAACGGATTCGATACGTATCATAATTAAGAAATTATGGGTTTTTTTCTGTTTTCACAAAAAGTCCCCCCCACCCTTGGTTCGATTTTGCCCATTAACGAACTTGACAGAGATTTTATGCCCCTTGATTTTACGTATCAGTTTCGAAAAGAAGCGGGATTTGGAACCGCCTACTTCGAAAAATTAACTTGTTTGCAGGCGGAGCCGGCAGTGTTTTTTTTTTTTTTTTTTTTTTTTTTTTTTTTTTTTGCTATAACGGTTGGTCCTATAAAAAAATTGTCAATATAAAAGTTTTAGATAATATTTAGAGGATTTATAATAAATTTAAGCGGATTTGAAATCTTGGGAATTGACGAAGTTCTGATTTTTTTTCTTCTAACCCCCCCCCCCTTCCCTCCCCCCCCTTAAGGCAATTTTTAATCATATCAAAAATCTGTCATGCATAAATTTTTGGCCCTGTTCCTAGAAGTAATAATAAATTTAAACGGATTCGATACGTATCATAATTAAGAAATTATGGGTTTTTTTCTGTTTTCACAAAAAGCCCCCCCATCCCCCCCTTGGTTCGATTTTTCCCATTAACGAACTTGACCGAGATTTTATGCCCCTTGATTTTATGTATCGGTTTCGAAAAGATGCGGGAGTTGGAAAAGCCTACTTCGAAAAATAACTTGTTTGCAGGCGGAGCCGGCAGGGATTTTTTTGTTTTTAATTTTTTTTTTTGCTATAACGGTTGGTCCTATAAAAAACTTGTCAGTATAAAAGTTTTAGATAATACAAAGGGGATTAATAATAAATTTACGCGGATTTGATATCTTGCGAATTGACGGAGCTATGATTTTTTTCTTCTAACCTCCCCTCCTTTTCCCCCCCTTGGAGCCATTTTTAATTATATCAAAAATCTGTCATACATACATTTTCGGCCCTTCTCCTAGAAGTAATAATTACTTTAAACGGATTCGATACGTACAATAATAAAGAAATTATGAGAGTTTTTCTGTTTTCACAAAAAGCCCCCCCCCCATCCCCCCCCCCTTGGTTCGATTTTGCCCATTAACGAACTTGACCGATATTTTATGACCCTTGATTTTATGTATCAGTTTGGAAGAGATTTATGCAGAATTTTTCCAGTTATCGTGGTCAGAAAAAAGTGACATAGATAGATAGATAGATAGATAAAGTTTTGAACTGGGTTTTGGGTTCTGGGAGTCATGATCGGCGTAGATCTGCAAAAAATTTTCAAAATTTCCAACTTAGGTGAGAATGTAATAGGTAGTATTTCTTACGAAATCTACCTAAAATAGAAAAAAGGTTGGAGAATAACTTTCTGTATACGCATACCTAAGCTTGTCAACTCATAGAACAATGCTAAATTTAATCCTGTTTGTAACAGTTTTCTTTATTCTTCAATGAAACTAGGTGATCTACGTCGGTCTACCCGTGTTAAAGATAACTTCGGTGTACAGAGCATAGTGGAAATCGCTTTTAATTGAAAACACAAGAGAAGCAGGTGGGCTAATCGGATGAATAAACAGTTTAAAAAAAAATTCGTTTCCATTTTTAGCGTTTGTGTTTACGCTAGAAACCACTATTGGATTATGTCTTTCAATAAGTTTTTCAAATTAATTACAATTCT
Source organism: Maratus michaelseni (assembly GCA_963931845.1). Classification (NCBI taxonomy): domain Eukaryota; kingdom Metazoa; phylum Arthropoda; class Arachnida; order Araneae; family Salticidae; genus Maratus; species Maratus michaelseni. The sequence continues at coordinate 174,335,406 of OZ007597.1, read as the reverse complement.
GTAAAAATTAACAGTCCGCACAAATATTACGATGTTTTTTTTTTTTCTTTTTCATTCAGTAAAATATAATCACAGAAAAAATAAAAATATTTTCGAAATATCCTTTTTTAAAAGAAGAGTTATGCCTTTTTGATGCTGAAGTACATTTATTGTGAATTTTTATTAAAGCTTTATTAGGATAGCAAAGAAATTTCGGCAATTTTATTTATTTACAATTTGAGTATGCATTTCTGAAATGCTGTTTTTTTTTCAGATTTCATTTTTAAAAATGTTTCTTGGTTAATGCGTTCCAAAAATTGGACTTTCAGTTAATCTATTACTTAAAAAAAAACAAAAACAAAAAAAAAACTACAAAACAAAAACATTGTTAATTATCCTAATATGTTAAGTAACGCCCAAATCTACATCAAACGCGGAAAACTAAGTAGCTCCGCCCTTGTATACGTTTTTCTTCTTTTTCTGCATTTTACACATATATTTGTAAATATTTAGAATATAGCAAACACTGAGTATATTGCATTTCCATTTGTATAATTGTACATATTTATGCCATTCCAAAGTTAAAAAATATATGGGATATAAGCAGACATGACGAATATGCGATTTTTTTTAATTATTATTATTATTAAATATCATCGTTATTTATCACTGTAATATTATCACGAAAAGTTACTAAATATACATTTTTAATAGTTCTTCAACCTATTCGATTTCATGAAAATCGGTGGAGTGTGTTTAAAAATAGTGGCTTTTTAAAAATAAAAATATGTGTATATTGTTTTCTTATATATATATTTATAAAAATATTTATTTCTTATACTCTGTCAATTTCTACAAGCGGTTGTTGAGAGGAAATTAATTGTTGGTTTAACAACAATATCGAAGAAAAAAAAAATGGTTCAGAGCATGTACAGCTTTTATTTGTCCGGCCATACCTTTTATATGATTGCAATCGTTACAAAAATTTCTTATAGAAATCTATAAAAAATATTTATAGAAAACGCATTATAGAATCCTATAGAATTATGTCCCGTTTTTCTATAAGCTTGTTTAACCGAAAGCTATAGAAATATCTGTAGAAGTTCAATAGAAATGTCTATAGAGCTTCTATAAAAATATCTATAGAAAAAATATACAGCTTCTATAAAAAATATGTATAGAATTTCATATAGAACCAAGGTGGTCACCCTCCCAAATAGTAACCACTCTCGATGCTGCTTGACTTCAGTCTTCAGTGATTGGACGAAGGACGAGTTGTTACAGCATAACTACAGTGCCTAGAAGTATACTTCTAGGCACTGTAGCATAACGCAAACATTGACAGTCTCTGAACTCTTATTACACTATTTCAACTTTATTTCTTTATTGATTTGCATTCACAATCAAAATAGTCTTGTAAAAATATTTAAAGTCTAATAAATTATTATTTGTTAAAACAGAAACAATTGTTTAAATATTTATATTTCAGATTAAAATATTTGAATAAAAATTAAAACATCATTAGTGAATAAAATTTATTAAATTAGGTGGATGGTTTTATAAATTTGACATCAGCAAATTAATAAATTATTATAAAATTAACCAACAAATTAATGAGTTATAAACAAATTAATTCATCATAATTTAATTCAGTAGTTTGACTGATATAATATTACATTGGCAATTTAATCACAATGCATTCGAATTGAATTAAATTATATATATAATCATTTTAAATCTATGGAGTACAATTATATTCTAAACTGATGTATTGCAAAATTAATTTTTTTTTATTTTATTTTAATATATAGTTATAAATAAAGTACTACACACATAAATTTTAAAAGATCAAGAAATATATATTTTTTTTAATAATAATAATATTAAAAATCTATAGAATCATTTAGTCTATAGATTTAATTATATAAAATGTATAGTACCCTATAGAAAAACTGTTATATATATAAAAAAAATTCTATAGAACTTCTAAGAATTCTATAGAAACATTTTCTTTTGAAAAAGTATTCTATAGAACTCTTTAAAACTCTATAGAAATGGTAATCTATAGAACTTGTAAAGAATTCTATAGAGTTGTATACAGCTCTATGAACTATTTTCGTAAGGGCAACCACGAAAACCCCAATTGTATATTCAATTGAAGAATTATTATATATAAAAAAAAAAAAAAAGACAGACCAGATTATTCTATAACGATGAGTATTGAAATTTATCAACGCAACCGAGAGTATTATTTGCTGCTTGATAAGACTTCACCATAATATTAAAAAAATATGTATTAAACAGTGAATAAAAGTTCTTTTCTCTCCAGTCCAGAGTATTTCCGACTCTTCCTAAACTTCAGCCACGAAGGGCACACCCCCCGGACCTATATCCCAAGTGAAGATAATTGGCCGTCAATAATCAACCCAACCCAACCCTAAACTTCAGTATGACGAAAAACTAAAATTTTGAGCAACATATGAATTTTGATGCAGGACAGACCTTTAATTTAAAAAAGATCATTCATTAAAATAGTTTATGCTTAATTCTTTATCATTAAATTTTTTTGTGAAAAGCATAGACAATGAAATTTTTTAGTTACGCAGTGCTTCCCAACCTTTTTCTTTCACCTATCCCTTCCTTAGGCTTTTCATTTCGGAGTAATTACAATTCCGTAAAAATTAACAGTCCGCACAAATATTACGATGTTTTTTTTTTTCTTTTTCATTCAGTAAAATATAATCACAGAAAAAATAAAAATGTTTTCGAAATATCATTTTTACAGAAGAGTTATGCCTTTTTTCTGCTAAAGTACATTTTTTGTGAATTTTTATTAAAGCTTTATTAGGATAGGAAAGAAAGTTCGGAAATTTTATTTCATTTACAATTTAAATATGTATTTCTGAAATGCTTTTTTTTTTCTTTTTCTTTTTTTTTTTTTTTTTTTTTTTTCGAGATTACATTTTTAAAAATGTTTCTTAGTTAATGCGTTCCAAAATTGGACTTTTAGTTAATCTATTACTTAAAACAAAACAAAACAAAAAAAAAACTACAAAGCAAAAACATTGTTAATTATTTCTGTGAATACGTTAAGTAACGCCCAAATCTACATCAAACGCGGAAAACTAAGTAGCTCCGCCCTTGTATATGTTCTTCTTTTTTCTGCATTTTACACATACATTTGTAAATATTTAGAATATAGCAAACACTGAGTATATTGTTTTTCCATTTGTATAATTGTAAATATTTAAGCGATTCCAGAGTTTAAAAATATAGGGTATATATAAGCAGACATGACGGATATGCGATTTGTTTTCATTATTATTATTATTAAATATCATCGTTATTTATCACTGCAATATTATCACGCAAAGTCACTAAATATACATTTTTAATAGCTCTTCAACATATTCGATTTCATGAAAATCGGTGGAGTATGTTTAAAAATAGTGGCTTTTTAAAATTAAAAATATGTGTACGTTGTTTTCTTATATAGTATATATTTATAAAAATGTTTATTTTTTATACTCAGTCAATTTCTACAAGCGGTTGTTGAGAGGAAATTAATTGTTGGTTTAACAACAACATCGAAGAAACAAAATGGTTCAGAGCATGTACAGCTTTTATTTGTCCGGCCATACCTTTTATATGATTGCCATCCTTACAAAAATTTCTTATAGAAATCTATAAAAAACATTTATAGAAAACGCATTATAGAATTATATCACGTTTTTCTATAAGCTTGTTTAACCGAAAGCTATAGAAATATCTGTAGAAGTTTAATATAAATTTCTATAAAGCTTCTATAAAAATATGTATTTAATTTCATATGGAACCAAGGTGGTCACCCTCCCAAATAGTAACCTCTCCCAATGCTGCTTGGCTTTAGTGATTAGACGAAGCACGAGTACTTACAGCATAACACAACCATTGACAGTCTCGGGATTCTAACGCGTTAGCAAGATTAGCGCAAACTGAACCTATAAAAGTTGATTTCAATAGATCCAAAATTATATTCCGCACACATAATCACCTGGAAGCAATCATAAGAGAGTCTCTAGAAATAATGTCTAAAAAAGAAATAGTCTGTAACGATGTATTATCATATGATATCCACGCAGTCTGGAATGAATTAATGTATCATTGATTACCTTTCCCATCCCACCTTATTTCCAAACCCTTGAAGCAAAATAGTTTATTCCGGGCAAGCAAGAAAACGCAAAGAGATAACAACTCAACTCAACAATTTAGTTTTTCCACTGATGATGACCGGGTTTCGGTTGAAAACGTTTTGGAATTTTTAAAAGGACTTTAACGTGTCTTTAAATGTTTTTATGTATGTTTTTACGCACCTTCAAGCAATATATTTACATTTAGTTGTATCTTAATGAACTTTATGTTAAGGCCTTTTCCTGTATTTTGTAATATTGGAGTTTACATGACTCCCACTTTGTGAACGAAAATCCTACAACTTTTTTTTTCTTTTTTTTAAGTTTACATTCTAAACTTTTATTTTTTGCATTTTCGCCATTACCGATGTAATTTTCACGTATCCCTAACTGGTCCACAACGTAGTTTTAGGGGTACGCACACCCCAGAAAGGTAATTGCTGGATTAGAATTTCTACCACCTTTATTTTACAAATTAGCAAAAGTGTTGCAGTATAAATTTCTATCTACGCTAGTGTTGCCAGATATATTTCAGCAAAAAAAGGGAAGATTTTTATTGACACTAGTTATTTTTTTGTTTTATTGCATTACCGTCATTTTCCCTAACCTACTAAACTATGTTGAATGTGTCAGTAAAGTTTTCAGTAAGTAATTGTTATTAAAAAGAGGCTATTTTTTACGAATTTAATCCTTATTACTTACCCATCATAAGTCTTCTAATCGTTTTGAAAATCGAAAAAAAAAATTTTTTTTACGGATTTACACGTTTCAGACACTGGAGATACCGAAAAACATATTTTTAGAAAAGAAAATTTTGCCGTCCGTCTGTCTGTGTGTCTGTAAACAATATATCTCCCGAACAAATTGAGATAGAGACTTGAAATTTGGTATGTACTTAGTATGTAAGAATGGGAAGAAGCTTATCGAATTTCAATAATCTCGATTACCCGAACTATTTTTTTCGGACTCTCGAAATATTCGTTCTGATAAAAGGTATATAAAATTTTTCGAAATTGTTTTTGTAAGGTGTGAATATAAAAGACAATAAAAAAATATAAATTTGGCATTCAGAATGAAGTTGGTCGGATGATGAGTTGCCGAGATATTTGTAATCACATTTTGCACACTCTTCGATTTTTCATGACCCTGTATTTCATTCAAATTTCAATTCAAAGATATATTTTAATTAGTAAAGAGACGCTTAATCCAACCCAGTAAACTGTAAGTTAATAAGATTACCATTTTTAGAGTTATAAGGATGTTTCTGTTACGCAATTCAATAATAGAGCATATAAAGTTTATGACGTCATGAAGCCAGGATTTTATTCGAATTGCAATGCATTTTATAAATAGTTTACACATGTTTTATTTTCATATTTTATATTATGCATATCCATGATGGGTAAATATTACGGTGCCTCATTAATTCATATTTATTTTGCACATCATGGGAATATTGTCCATTGGGTTTATTTTATCATTATGCATTATAACTTTGTTGATGCCATTTTTTCATTACAATTAAATACAAAATATATTTTTATTTGTTTACATGGTGTTTATATAAAGTACGTGTGACAAGTTTACGCTGGTAAAAAAGACGTTATGCTTAGCTTGAAATGCATTTTAACATTGATAAAACTAAAAAGAAAAAAATAAATGATTGAGTCAACAGGACTTAATTTTAACTGATTTTTCAATTTTTTATTTTAAAGATTGGAACTGGAACCTTTATTGGTTGCTTCATCTTGATTGCATACCTTGATTACATGTTACCAATTACTTTTTTTAAATTGTAGGTTAGAAGAATTCATTTTTAATAAAAAAAAATCACAAAAGTAAAGGATTTCACGAAAATTAAAATTATTAAAAATAGTGTTATGATAAAAATACAAAACAAAAAAAGAACAAACAACAAAAAAAAAACTTGAAATAATGATTGTATTTTTAGCTAGAATAAACAACGTAAGGCTAATATTTTATAGGAATTATTTTGGTAAGTTTGTTTTAAGTTCATTTAACAGTTCCTTATTAGGGGCAAAGTCCTGTTTCTTTCCCTGTGAATTTCTCTTTCGATATCAATAAATGGTACTCTACTTTTGGACGCCAGCCAAAACACAGTGGCAATTTTTAGAAATGTATAACGGTTGTGACAACAAACGGAGCTATCGCTTTAGCTTTCATAGCGCTTACATCACTTCTAAATCCTACAAATTTCATTTTTTACTACATTTTACAATTTTAATTCTTACATCATCAATTAGAAAAAAAAATTAGCTTTCGATTGAAACTTATTTAAAAACTGCCGCTTAATTTAATGATTTTTTAAATAATTTTCAAACATGAAATATTTTTCAATTCTATCGCAACAATGACCATCAGTTTGCTTTAATAATGTAAAATAGCCCCTGGGAAAATTGCCACAATTTAAAATATATTTCCCTAACCATCATGAAAAGTGAAAATAATAATAATAATTAAAAAAACCTGAAAAATCATAAGATCAGATAATCCATTAGATAGAGCATTTTAGCGCTAAACTAAAATCTTTCACAAAAAAAAAAAACTATTTTTAGTGTATGATTAACGTAAAATTGATATGTTGAATTTGTTGATGTATATGTTGCATTAGAATATGCTAGGGACTGTATTTTATAATTTTTTTAAAGATCTATTGGATATTTATTTGTATAAGAGGGAAAAGATCCCCGACTGTGATGGAGAAGGAATAATCATCCTGATTATGTAAAGGGACCGAAGAAACCATACAAATAAATTACACTTAAAAACATTAAAAATCTCCCTCATCTGCAGATTGATTATACTATTATTGTAAAAAAAAAAAAAATTCTTCATCTTTACATAAAAATTGATTAGCATAAAACAATGGATGCGTTTTAGAAGATATGGATTTGAAACGAACAATGATTAAAGAGGGCATTTTAAAACTTTTAATTTAAACATTTTAAAACTTTTTTTAACGTCGAATTTCGACGGTGCATTTGGGCAATGCACATGCGCATATGAGCTCATTCGGTTGCATTATCACAGGTGAGGGAGATGTGTGCTTTATTTACTATGTTCTTTTATTGACTGAATATGAGATGAAAGTAGGGATATACTATTTGTATGTTTCATAGGTCCATGACATTTTTTTTCTTGCCGTGGGGAATATGGCAGTAAAGTCAAACTGATTTGCGTTACACAGTTGTTTACGGATTGTCTGTTTGGAGTTTGCATCAGAAATAGTACTGTATTTCACTGAGGAAATTTTTTTTTAAATAAAATATTTGAAAGACTGTTTCATACGCACCTCTTCCTATGTAATAAAGAAGCTTAATTTACTGATATTGTTATAGTAATTTTTCCGTCAAGTTTAGACGGGTTCCTTCTAGTAGGTATTAATTTTATTTTATGCAATTAAGTTTACATACACTTTTACAAACAATTAATTACAAATCTGTTACATTAAAATTATACTATGCGCAAATATCCAATACAAGACAATGTAAAAAAATCATCTTTATTATTCCACTGAAAAAAAAAAAAATAATATTGTGTGTTATTATGATATGATTAATTTCCGTAATAAAATAAGAACATTTTAAGTTGGCAACATTTTATCTTTTGCTGACGTTTACTGATAATTCCAATGGGAAACATAAGCCTAGCTTAGAAAATTTCAGAATTTGACATCTATATTTCAAATCTTTTTCCATTTAAAATCTATTTCTCGGGAAACATTTATCCAAAAAACTGTCGGTATATTATATGATTGGTAAAACTAAACGATTTTAGTATACAAGTTAGGTTTTTAGGTAGATTTCGTAAGAAATACTACCTATTACATTCTCCCCTATGCTGGAATTTCCGGAAATTTTTTGCAGATCTACGCCGATCATGACTGCAAGAACCCAAAACCAAAAATCTCGGTCAAGTTCGTTAATGGGCAAAATCGAACCGGGGGGGGGGGGGGGGGGGAGTTGTGAAAACAGAAAAAAAAACCACAACTTCTTAATTATTATACTTATCGAATCCATTTAAAGTATTATTATTTCTAGGGAAAGGGCCGAAAATTTATGTATGACAGATATTTGATATCATTAAAAATGGCCCCAAGGGGGGAAAAAGAGGGGTTTAAGTAGAAAAAAAATCATAACTTCGTCAATTCACAAGATATAAAATCCGCTTAAATTTCTTATAAATCCTCTTAATATTATCAACAACTTTTATATTGACATGTTTTTTTATAGGATCAACCCTTATAGCAAAAAATAAAAATAAGATAAAATAAATAAATAAATAAATAAATAAAAAATAAATAAAAATAAATAAATAAATAAAAACAAAAAAAAAATATCCCTGCCGGCTCCGCCTACAGACACATTTAGATTTCGAAATGGGCGGTCCCAACTGCCGCGTCATGGCAAAAGGGTCATTTCTTCTGCATTTCCCAACAAACAGGTGCCCCACGATCTGCGTCTTTGAAATCTACCTGTACCTGTAGGCTGAGCCGTCGGGTTTTTTTTTAAGCTCAGTAATACGATTATAATATGGCTCCATTTTAAATAGGACGTCTCATGGCAACCTAGAATCATTACCTATCATGGGATATTATTGAATTAACAGAATGAAGAAATCTTTTATTAATATCTATTTAAGTTTTGATTCGATTTTCGTAAAATGTGAAATGACTCGACAAAATTCTGCAACGATTCTATATATTAAATTTCAAACCATTCGGTTGGGTAGTTTTTGTGCTGTTACATGTGGACAGACGGACGGACCAGCCGACAACAATAGGTGCTACGTATTTATATAATTACTAACTCACCTAAAAACGGAAGAAATCATCGTACAGGACAAATTTAATCGTATATCTTACGACAAGCCTAAAAAAACTAAAAGAAGTACAACTTACAGGGAAAACGTACAATCTTACAACCCTTGTCTACGCATTCATAAGCTTGTCAACACACATACAACTCTGCTGTTTTAATCTGCTTAAAACTGCATTTAGGTCAGTAAAAATAAGATTTTACTAACCAAAAATTCGCGGAAAGCTGGAAATTGTTTTAATCACTTTGTTTTGCATCCAAATGAAGGGTTTTGAAGTTTGTCCCATTTTTTTCTGGTGACCTTTAGATGTAGCCCCACAAAAACCTCAAAATTTTCGGACTTTTTTTAGTATTTCGAAAATAACTCAAAAACCATTCACTCTACAAAAAACATCCTTGAAATTGTAGAACATAACATTCTGCGTCGATTGCGTACTACAAACTAAAATTTCCACGAATAATAAGTCAGATATGATAAATCAAAAAAGTACATTTTTGCAAATTTTTCTAAAAAAAACTCATAAAATTGGAGTTTTGAGTACCGATTGTCGGTTAAATGAATCATTTCGCTTACAAAACAGTGTAACTGCATAAATCGCCGAATGGTACTGTTTAATTAACAACTTCAAAATTTAATTACATCAATATGGGATTTTCACCAAACTTTTCAACAAATGATTACACTTGAAATGCAACCGATTTCCCCAAATTAATTTTAATTCTGTCGTTTGTAAGCAAATTATTTTTTGATGTGCATAAATGATTATATTTTAAAAATCCAATGAAATGATGAATATAACGGATAGGTAATTGAAAAATGAAAGAATTGTATGTGTACTTTAAATTATGTACAAATTTACAATATAGTAATGAAAACAGAAAAAAAAATTTTCATTCTTGGGGGGCCGCTATAACACGAAAGTACCAAATTTACAATATACACTCATGTCCAAAATTAAGGTCACAAACATAAAATCTGCGAAAACTGACGAACTATTCAATGTGTTGCCACGAAATTTGGCACAGATGTATATTACAATGGGAGAAAGATTATAGCAACATAACAATATGGAAAAGATTTTAATTGTGAATAAAGAAACATGGTATATCAAAAAGTGTTAAATCGTGAATCAGAGATAAAGCATTTATCTCGGATAAAGTCTGTCTAATATGCAGTGTGACCACCGTGCACTTCTATACAAGCCACACAACGAGCTATCATACTGTTGATGAGGGTATCAATAAATATCTGTGGCAACAAAGCCCATTCTTCCAAAAGCGCGGCTTTTAACTCTGGTGGGTCCTGGGAGGTGGGTTACGCTGTGCAATGGCTCTTCCTAGACCATCCAATGTCACCAGGAAGCCCGGCAAAAGCTGCCACAGAGCAACGACACCTGCACATGATCGCTAATTGGCATTAAGCGCACGACGACATAGGCTGGCAACGGCTCCTCAGCTTGCTCGTGACCTTACTGCTGCGTCAGGAATAAGAATTTCCAGGCAAACAGTATATAGATGTCTAGCAGAGAGGGTCCTTTACACCCGGCGTCCAGTCGTTTGTATCTATTTCACGGTATCCAACAGGAGAACCCGGTTTTTATGGAGCCGAAGACATCAGTTTTGGACACAACAAGAATGGGGGCGTGTTCTTTTCAGTGATGAGTCGAGATTCACCACGCAGAGTGATTCTCGTCGAATCTTCATCTGGAGAGAACGTGGAGCTCGGTATCATCCCACCTCCGTAAAAGAAATCGACAGATTTGGTGGCAAAGGAATCCTTGTATGAGCGGCGTAATGTTGGGAAGTCGTACACCACTGCACGTCTTCGATGCGGGTTCTGTCAACGCACATTGCTATAAGGTGAGGTCCTTGAAGCCTATGTGAGGTTGTTCCGATGGTGCCGTAGACCCGGACTTTATGTTTATGGACGATAATGCGAAGCCACACAGAGCACATATTGTTGATGATTTTCTTGAAGAAGGGGATATTCGTCGTATGAATTAGCCTTCGAGGTCTCCGGACCTAAATCCTATTGAACACGTTTGGGATGGTCTAGGAAGAGCCATTGCACAGCGTAACCCCCCTCCCAAGGCCCGCCAGGTGTTAAAAGCTGCGCTTTTGGAAGAATGGGCTTTGTTGCCACAAACATTTATTGACACACACATAAACAGTATGAGAGCTCGTTGTGTGGCTTGTATAGCAGTGCAAGGTGGTCACACTCCATATTAGACAGACTTTTCCCGAGATAAATGATATATCTCTGATTCATGATTTAACACTATTTGATATACCCTGTTTCTTAATTCACAATTAATATCTTTTCCATATTGTTATGCTGCTATATTCTTTCTCCCATTGTAATATACCTCTGTGCCAAATTTCGTGGCAACACATGAATAGTTCATCTGTTTTCGCAGATTTTATGTTTGTGACCTTAATTTTGGACATGAGTGTATTAATGAAAACAGAAACAAAAATATTTCATCCTTGGGGGCCGCTATAGTACGAAAGTACCAAATTTCTACTTTATTTTTCATATCTGTTAATTTGCATCTATCTTTTTTGTAACTTTAAAATTTTTGTAACGATTTTATGCATTTATATTGCTTATTCAAAGAAAAAATCTTCTAAAATTACAGAATTTCGTTAAAAATTCTTCTAAAGTACAGAATTTTGTTAAAAACGCGTCTAAAGGTCCATTCTAGATCAAAAACAACAACCATTTTCCCAATCGTTAAAAACACAAATTTAACAGACATGTAATTGAAATAAGCGCTTAAAACCGCTGAAAATATCAGCTTAAAAATAAACTGCTGCAGATAACGAAATTTTTAGCGATTTCTACGGCTATTAACTTTTGGCACGTGGCCAATACGAAATTACCACTTTTAATAAAATTCAAAATTTTATTTGAATATATAATTGACATATTTTATATAAAAATACTATTTATTGTTGTTAGGATATAATCTAAAAAGAATTATTAAGTACAAAAAATCTATTAGAGTTTTTAATTAAAATAAATGGTTTTCGCATTACATTCTCTATCCCGGGAAACCCGGGTTGGATGCCCTAGTAACTAAAGATTACACCAGATTTTACTTAAAGTTAATTAGTTTAAAAATTAATATAATTAAAATGTTATGACATACATAAAAATACAGTAGAAATGACCGTTTACTGAACATTGCAATTTTTTTTTAAACAAAATTTTATGAAATGCATAATAAAGATCGACCATTTCAAAGAAAAAAAAATCGAATTTGAAAAATACTTCTTGAAGTTTCAGCATTTTGATAGTATTGATTGAATTGAAAAACGTAAACTGAGAAAAATGAATTTAAAGATTGCAACTATGAATCTTATAAATGGAAATGGATGCAGTAAAATGCTTTTGTCTCATATTTTTAACTATCGGATCTTTACTAAACTTCGCCAGAATGTACCAGAGATGTCTAAATTTATTTTACACCCCCCCCCCCCCCCCCAAAAAAGGAAAAGGGGGAATTAATATTTTCGAAAAATTAGCTGTACCGAGCTCCCTAAAGTTATTTAATAATTCAAATGATTTTTAGCTATAAGAAACTGCAATTGAAAATAAATTATTAAGGGGCTCGTCTAGAACTAAATAAAAAAAGAAAATGAATTTCTATGAATATTTATTTATTTGAAAAAGTTTAATGAAGATACAGAAGTTTGATCCACGGATAAAGAATCGCAAATTGAAGGGTTTTTTCTTTTCTTTCTTTCTTTCTATTTTTTAAGCTATTCCTATGTAAACTTTTAAATGAGATTTTCTCGAAACATAATTTTTTAATTTGGAGGACAAACATATCAGAAACTAATCGATCAATTTTAATAATATTATTTAAATTAAAAATTATATTTTTCAGAAGCAGGGAACTTTTAATATTTTTATTTTTTGTCCATTTGCTACTTTTTAAACATGTAGAATTGCAAAAAAAAAAAAAAAAAAAAAAAAATCCTAAAAACATAATATTTAATTTTTAAATGTCAGAGGAAGTTGAAGTTTATCGTTTTCTTGGCTTTCTTAGGGTCACTGCATTAGCTATTTATCACAGTTTAAAAACTTTTTTTTTTTTTTTTTTTTTTTCAGATTAATTGCTGGATAGACGTCCCACTATCTGAAAGATTTTTTTTTTTTACAACTGCTATGAAGAATAGTTTTTATTGCTTAAATATTTAAATGTATTAAATATTTTTTTATATATATTTAATATATGTATATTATAATAAAATATATAAACGGCAGATTGCGGTCGTCTTTAGTTTATTTACCAATTTAGACCAGAACTTACCTACCTACCATTGCTTTTTATAGCTGGCTGAAACCGTAGATAGCCGGTTGAAAATTTGAAACAATACCCGTAGCGCCATCTATGTTTAAAACAGTAAAATAGGTGAAGAATCCTTCATATAGAAATGGTTGAAAGAAAAGTTATTTTAATACGATAACTTTTTCAAAAATCAGATCTTTCAGCTATGTTCAGTTATTTTTAAAGCATAAGTGACCTAATCTTTGTGAATAAATACGAAATTGTCCTTTTGGATTCCTTTTTTCTCTCCTCCCCCACCCCTTTTTTTCTTTCTTGTTTTTTTTTTCGTCGAAAGCACATTTTTAAAAAAAAAATTAACTTTTGTGAAAACAAAATTGCAAATGAATTAGTAGCTTAATAAATTGACTTCAGTAATACTTTAATAAGCTAACGCATTTGCAATTATTTCTGCTTTCATAAAAATTAATTTAAAAAAATGTATATTTTCGAGGAGTGGGAAAAATTAAAGAAAAACAAACAAACAAAAGGGGAAGAAAAAAAGGATCCAAAAGGACAATTTCGTAGTTATTCACAAATATTAGGCCACTTATGCTTAAAAAAAGCTAAACATAGCTGAAAGATCTAATTTTTGAAGTGAAATGTTTATTTTTAACGGGGAAGTGGACAGTTATTTTTCATTATTAATACTACTATTCCAACAAAAAGTTCTTTATAGAAGAGTTTTATACTATAAATTCCGTAAAAAAAAAAAAAAAATTAATTAATTTACTGAAAATCTAAAAATTAACCTCTTAATCGTCGTAACCCGATAAATTCACGGGCAGTGTAGGTTACTTTTTAAAAATTCAGATTGTTTGATTTCCACTAGTTTTTAGGTGCGTTCGTAATTATATAAATACGTAGCACCTATTGTCGTCGCTTGGTCCGTCCGTCCGTCTGTCTGTCCGTCCGTCCGCATATAACAACGCAAAAACTACCCAACCGAATGGTTTGCAATTTAAAATATATTATCTTTGCAGAATTTTGTCGAGACATTTCAAATTTTATTAAAATCGAATCAAAACTTTAGGAGATATTAATAAAAATATTTATTAAGAAATTTGAATTTTTTTTTTTTTAATCGGTGCTTTTTTGTTATAGGAGCTTCCGAGTTTTAATCGTCAAGCGACCGAGATACTTATTTTATGACAGAAATTAATCTGCAGACGATATAATTCATTTCACAGAATTAAAAATCAGAAAAGTACTGAATATTTTTGTAACTAGCTATAGTACGAACGCACCTCATTTGTCACGTTTGACGTACAATTTCCAACTTGTTTAAAATAGTGTAATTGCGGCTTATGCTCGCATTATTTTATCTGCCGTTAAGTAATCCGAATATTTCTACTTAAAAATATTGGTGGCAATCAAGCAATCTGAATTTTTAAAAAGTACCCTACGCTTATCGGGCGCGACAATTAAGGGGTCAAATGGGTTAATTAGTTTTTTCTTAATTTTTAAATGATCCATACATTTTACAAAATATTTTCTCCAACTTTATTTTTCCTTTTATTAATTAAAATTATTTTATTTAAAAAAAATTGCGTATCCATGTCGACACCTATCTTATAAAGAAAAAACATGTCCGTGAGTAAAGCTGACGCCATATTGGCGGTGGCAACGACCTGACCAATGAATTTCACTTTTTTGCAAATTTAATTACTTCAAAACATTGCATAATTTAAATTTTTATATCGTCGAATAGGGGAGAAAAGTACTTATAAATGTAATTTGTTTGCAAACTTTATCTCAAATTACTGATTTTTTTTTAATGGTTTTTAATATAATTTTCAAGCATGCATATTTCTAAAAATCTATCTCTATCGCGTGGAATTCGATTGTGGAAGATTAACTATTTTGCACTTAAAACCATATAAATAGTTGAGCACTTTTTTTTCGGCTAACATACCATAAAAAATTAGCATTTGATCAATAAATAAATAAATAAAATAATATATATATATATTTAATCAGTATCGCCGGTATTAAAACTTCACCAATAAATAAATAAAATAATAAAATAATATAAATAAAACACAAGTTTAACAGACATGCAACTGCGCGCTGAAATCACTGAAATTATCAGAATAAAAAAAGCTGCTGTAAGTAGCGAAATCGTTGGCGATTACTTCAGCTATTAACCACTGGTATGCGGCGAATATGTAAGTGCCGTTTAAAAAAAAAAAATCTAAACCTTATTTGAATGCTAATTGATAGTTTTCATATACAAATGCCTTTTGGTGTTGTTATAAAGCAATGTAAAAAAATATATTAAATTTAAAAAAATCTATTAGAGTTTTAATAAAAAAAGATAGTTTTTACTTATATTCTGTAAACCCGAGAAGCCCGCGTTGGATCTTTTAGTTTTAATTAAAAACTAGTCGTTGGGGGCCACTGTAATACTTACCCATCATGGATATGCATAATGTAAAATATTAAAATAAAAATGTGTAAACTACTTATAAAATGCATTGCAATTCAAATAAAATCGTGGCTTGATGACGTCATAAACTTTAAAGGCTCGATTATTGAATTGCTTGAAAGAGGTTTTTCCTTATAACTCCAAAAATAATAATCCTATTAACTAGCGGTTTATTGTATCTGATTAAGCGCCAAATTTCCAATTAAAATATATCTTTAAAGTAAAATTTGGATGAAATACAGGGTCATGAAAAATCGAAGAGTGTGGAAAATAAGATTCCAAACATCTCGGCAACTCATTATCCGATCGACTTCATGCTTTATGTAAAATTTATGTTTTTTTATTGTTTTTTATATTCATTTCTTAAAATAAACAATTTCGAAAAATTTTATATACCTTTTATCAGAACGAATGTTTCGAGAGTCCGAAAAAAATAGTTCCGGTTAATCGAGGTTATTGAAATGAAATAGGCTTCTTCTCATTATTACATACTAAGTACATACCAAATCGCAAGTCTCTATCTCAATTTTTTCGGGAGATAGAGCGTTTACAGACACACACATAGACACACAGACACACAGACGGACGGCAAATTTTTTTTTCTAAAAATATGTTTTTCGGAATCTCCAGTGTCTGAAACGTGTAAATCCGTCAAAAAAAATTTTTCGATTTTCAAAACGATTACAAGACTTACCCTACTACGTATGATGGGTAAGTAAAAAAGTGAATAAAAAAATTGGGGCAGAACTGATTTTTCATAAACATTTAAAATGGTTTTATACTTTATTAATAAGTAGCAAAACCCGCGTTTTTGCACACATAATTCTTGAAAAATGCCAAGTGGTATTTGCATGCCTATTTTTATTACAGGAAATTATACTGTTAAGGTTAATACAAAAGTTACTAACTAAGCCACATGTTTCCTTTACTGCATTAGGCGCAGATCCCGATTAAGATTGTATGGGGGCACAAGGCCCAATAGCTTTCAAGGTCTCCTCGCACCAAAATGGTATCAATTTTTTCTAGGGGGGGGGGTATTCAGGGATTATCATTAGATATTACGATACGGTTATTAAGTTAACCAAAATCTGTTTTGATTTTTGAGACATAATTGCAGAAAATTACAATTTTAAGAATTTTTTTTCTCTAAATCACTTTATTCAATTTGGGGCCCCTATCAGCAGTGGGCCCAAGGCCACGGCCTAGTTCGCCTGTGTCGTAATCAGACCCTGATTAGGAGAACATGAGATTTAGACTGAGAAAAAAAAAGTTAAAATTAGTTACAAATAAATCGTAATGGAATTTTTCGATGGAATCCTAATTTTGAAGGTTTACCGCTCATTTCATTTTTCACTTGTAATTTTGAATTTTTTAGAAACCGTTCTTAGCGAGCATTTACATCTTAAAAGTAACGACCATGCCAAATTCCAAGCTTCTTGTTATCCAAGCTTTTATATCAACTATATCACAGAAATCGCAATTGTAGAAGGGTTTTGTTTAATCCTGCACAATCTAAAATTTCGAAAATTTTAAAACTGTTCCGTGGATGCAATTTATATCTCTAAAGTAATAGCCATGTCAAATTTTAAGTTTCTATCCCTAACAATTTCAGATAAATCATAGTTTAGAATGGTTTTAGGACGTTTCGTATCACTCATTTAACCCTTTTAAATTTCGATTTTTTTTCTTAAAAACCGTTTTTAGCTGGCATTTACATCTTAAATTTATTTACCATGCCAAATTTCAAGTTTCTATAGCCCCACCATCAACATGAATTTCGCAATTTTAGAACGTTTTTTTCTTCTGTTGTTGCACTCCATCTCAGTGTTGCATGTCAATCTCATAATGTTTGAAATATCGTAACATAAATAAAATGCACTGCAAACAATTTTTACCCATAAAACATAATGCCACGAAATTTTTTGTTTATCCCTGTAAACGAATTGTAAATGCAATACCGGACATTCTATAATAAATCTAAATAACATATAAAACTTTCATGGCAATCCGAATGTATTTAAGCGAGTCAGAGTACGGAGATACCGGACGACAGATAGACAGACAGACAAACAGAATTCATAAACACTTTTTCACTATGTTGGAAAGTGTTAAAAAGGGGAATGTGGTCGTAATAAGAGATGAACGGGGTTTATAAAAGATTAGCAAGCTACGCCCGCTGCGCTGGTCAATTTTATACAAATGAACCTTGAAGCAAACAAAATATATCGTTTAATTTGACCTTGTATTTGAAAGCAATCTGTATATTTACCTGGAATATCCTTCCACATTACTGAAAAATGACGTGATTGCGCTATTATATTTTCTAATGTGCAGTCAAAATTTTAGCTGTTAAGGACCAACTCTTTTATTTGGTCATTTACAGTTAAGGTTTGCTAAAGAATGATAAAACTATATGCAATATACTAAAACCATCACTAAAAATTATCGAACTAACAATGCAAACTAATTAACAAAATCCATTCAGTAGAAGTTTTTATAAAGGCTAATCTTTTATAATCGGGTTCATCTGATTATAGAACTTTTCCACGTAATTCTAAAACAGAACAATATAAAATATACTAAAACCATCCTTACAAATTATCTACTTAACAATGCAAGTCGCAAAAATACGCCCAGTAAAAACTTTCAAAAAGGCTAATCTTTCGGAATTGGGTTCTCCTGACTGTATAACCTTCACACAACTGTTTGACTAAGCAGCGTAGAACAATATGTAGTACATTAAAACCATTCCTGAAATAGCATCTGACTAACAATACAATTCTCATCAAAATCCGTCCAGTAGAACTTTTTCAGAAGGCTAATCTTTCATAATCCGAATCAAATACTGAAAAAGCTAATATTTGATAAAAAAAATATCACCTGATTTTCGAATTTCCCTCTATAATTCTAGAACTAAGCAAAGTAGAATGATATGTTATATAATAAAACTTTCCCTAGAAAGTTATCTAACAGTGTAGGTTTCATCGAAATCCATTCGGCAAAATCTTTTAAAAAGGCTAATATTTCATAAACGGATTGATCTGATTATAGAACTTTCCAGAATAATTCTATAACTAAGCTACGCAGAACGGTATGTTATACAACAAAACCTTTTTGTATT
This sequence comes from Maratus michaelseni, assembly GCA_963931845.1. Classification (NCBI taxonomy): domain Eukaryota; kingdom Metazoa; phylum Arthropoda; class Arachnida; order Araneae; family Salticidae; genus Maratus; species Maratus michaelseni. Next base: position 174,316,537 of record OZ007597.1, on the reverse strand, counting down.
TGAATTTAAAAAAAGGTACTTTTCGGTTAGCCGGGCGCCAGTGATCGTACACTTGAAAAAAAAAAGCACCTTTTTGCTTAAAATCTCTCATCAAAACTGTTTTTCTTTTCTTTCTTTTTTTTAAATAAAATTAATAACAGCTTTTTCTTTTATTTTTCCAGCTGTATAGCCATTTCAATTCTTTCTGCATCAAAAAAAAAAAAAAAAAAAAAAAGACACCTTTTGGCTTAAAATCAAATTGTTTAGGATCAAAAGTAAAATCAAAATCGCCAAAAACAAAAGATAAATCGCGAAATATTGTTTCGATAGCAATCTTGCCCCTTGAATAATTTTTTAAGCATTGCGAACATTCCCAATCATGTTTAAATTAAATATTTTCGTTTTATAATATTCTCTCATCAAAACTCTTTTTTCTTTCTTTTTCTTTTTTTTTTTAAATTAATTTAACACAGTTTTTCTTTTATTTTTGGAGATGTATAGCCTTTGCATTTCTTTCTGCAACAATAATGATCGCCAAAAAAATAGCAATGGTAACCTTTTCGGCCAAAATAACAAATGTAAAAAATGAAATTATTTACGACATCACATTAAAAACCTCAAAAATAACAGTATTTCTCCACTGTTTAATGGATGTTATTATACATATAAACCTTCCTCTTGAATCACTCTATCTATTAAAAAAAACCGCATCAAAATCCGTGGCGTAGTTTTAAAGATTTAAGCGTACATAGGGATATAGGGACAGAAAAAGCGACTTTGTTTTATACTATGTAGTGATGAAGATAAAAGACCATCTCCCCTTTTTATTTTGAAATAAGAAAAGCATCTATCAAAAAAAAAAAAATAATAATAATAATAAATAAATTCATAATTTTGATGAAGTTTTGACAATGTCTAAAAAATTTAAAGCCAATATTTGGTGTTAAAAAAAAATCAATTTTAACGAAATAGTTTACTTTTTTTCAATACTTGTGTAAATACTGTGCTAAACTGGATGGGTGGACTTTTAATGTTCTAAACATTAAATAATAATAATAAACTATTTCAATACATCTTGTCAAATGAAAAAAAAATTCTTTTTGAGCTTTAGAAATCTTGAATTACACAATAGTTTCTTTATTTGTCCTACAAATTAATTTACAACACTAGATATATGATTTATTCAAAATAGGGATGTACACACATTAAGCCCTATTGGGATAAGGAACTAAATTTAAAGCGTTACTCAGAGAGATACAGAAAAACAGCAAGAAAACAAATTCTTGCATCTTATCATCTAGGTAATAAGAACAAACTGGGTAATAAGATATATTACCAAAAGTACCTACAGTACCTAAAAGTACTTAAAAACTTTTCATAATTTACAAAATAGAATAGGAAGTAGCATATTGCTAGTTTAAAACTGCCATGCCAATTATTTGTAAAATTTTAAACATCTTTACGCTGTAAAGTTTTATCGTGAAAAGGGAACGTATTTTTTTAAATAACAGAAAAATTCATGTAATAATCATGATAGCTTTTTAATAATAATTTAAAAGGAAAAAAAAACTATATTTTAGCGCATTTTTTTTTAATACTTTTAAATGCATATTTTTATTCGTTTTATATGACTCGCTTCTCATTACTCAATCTTCGGTAGCATTTTAAAATGTTTCCAAGAAAGTTAGTAATTTCTTTCCTGATTATTTGCTTTTATCAAATTTACTTTCCGAAAGATTGAATTACTCTTTATAATTTTTTTTCAAACAAACTTTTAATGAAAACGGCTTTACATAATTAGAGCTGCTGGAAGTGGTATACATGTAGGAAAATTGAAATCCAAACTCCTTTTGGATGAGGCCATTAACACTTAGGCGTCAATGAAAAACTTGAAGAAATGAAACTAATATAATTTTGTAGTAGCAACGCTCTGAAACTCTCTCGAAATGATCTCTTTTATTTTTCAAGTTATTTCATATAGTTCTGAGATGATGAATTAAATTTCGACGCGAAGTTCAAAAAGATTTCAGAAAAAGTTTACGGTATTTTTAAAAGCTCTTAAAACTAATTTTGAATGTATTCAACTTGATATTTATACATTTTCATTTAAATTTTAATAGTTAATTATTTTTTTCAAATATAACTCCTGAAAGCCAGTCTATTAAATACTAGAAAAACAACTATGCGGAAATATACAGTTTTAAATATTTTCCAACATAGTTGGAAAGTGCTTATGAATTCGGTTTGTCTGGCAGTCTGTCCGTGCTCTAACTCGCGTAAATATTCTCGGATTGCCATGTAAATTAAATCATGAGAGACGGTAGTATCTCGAGTGACGTTCAAAAACCGAAAACCGAAAGTCCAAAACCGAAGATTCCGTCACTCTATATATGCAGGTAGTTTCAGATCAAAGGGAAAGCTAAACGCCTACATTTAATATCTCAGCAAATATGAGGCATATCGTTCGGATTTTTCACAGTTGTCTTATGTCTCCGGTCTAACTCTATCCTGAAATTTTTAGATTTCTACATGCAGTATATTTTAAGATCTGGAAACCCAATTTTAAGTAAAATGGGAAGGTTTAGTAATGTCAGGTTGTAATGTCGTAAGATTTTATTCTCGAAATCCGCTCGGACGATTTTTTTTAAAATTAATATATTATATTAATCGGTTTTAGATGAAGCGAATAAGGTTTTGCGTGAACTTACGACAATTCTTCTTTTCTATATAATCCAGTTTTAAAATCGGACTATTTTCCTACGCGTTTTCTGGGAGGAAATCATGGGACCGCATCACCCCTTTTTCCTGCTCCAAGATAAGGTTAAAAATCGCTTCTCGGGTCGCAGTTAAGCCTTCTGCATGTAGCTGATGAATTATTCAAACTCATTTTTTCATACGAAAATATATTTTTAAAATGTAATATATATGTATTAAATTAAATTGTCGCTTATATATTTTTCTTTTTTGTTCAGAATATATTTCGCATTTTATATATCCGCATTTCGTTGAAAAACTATTTAGACTCATTTTTTAAGTAGGGGAAATGTTTTGTAATTATATGCATTCAATTTTACTGTTATTTATAATAATTTTTTAAGTATAATATAGTTCCCGTTGGTTGGATAATATATTTTCCGTTGCTCAACGGAAGTCTGTCTGACAACCACCATTCACTGGGTTTGTATTCATCCGCATAGCGTACACTCGGACTCGGAGTACGTTGTTTTGAAACAGACAAAGTTTTAAAAGATTTAGATTTATTTTCATTTCATTCACGAAATCAACATAAAGAACAACTCCAGTTCAACATTAATTGCACAAGATCATCAGTAAGTAGCATACATTTTAAGGAAATCGTCTAATCTATGTGCAATCTGCATATAACATTTTGTAAACGAAAGAGGAAAACTATTACTTTTTTATTCACAGGTAAATTTTACGCTTTTCAGTGTTTCGTAGAAATCTGAATTTTTGAAATATCTATGTAGTTTTAACTATTGTAACACAAACAAGAAAGAAAAATCATGCGTCAAGCATAGATTATGAAACACTTTCCAACACAGCCAGAAAACTGTAATGAAACTTCACCGTTAAATAAGGTGAAAGAAGATATGTAAGTAAACAGTTTAGAAAACATATAACACATTGAAAAATACAGTTTAAGAAATTACCTTCCAGTGTCAAAAAAGTAGTCAAATTATTTTGTGCAGCCCTGTATATGATCAATAGATGTGGATATATAGTATGATAAAACTTAGTTTAGTTAGAATTATTTAGCAATTTTCACTAATTGATGGAAATGCATTCGAAATCTTTTTAGACCGTGGGGTCACAGGTATTATCGTTCACCTTCGTTGCAACATTTGAGGGGCAACTCAATTCCTGCAGGATTATTATAATGATCTTTAATACTTTAGAAATCATCAAAGTTCTGGATTCAAAAGTTGCACATTAATTAATAATTATAATAAAAACGTGGAACTCTTTTTTTATGAGGTTTTATAAAGCTATCTCCGATTGGCGCATTTTTACACTCAAGAGCCAATGAAACAGGCCTTACAAACGTGTTGCCAGCGACAGAATGTAAACAAACTATAAGAAAAAAAAAAGATTTATAGATCCTCTTATATTAGCTGCATGCTTGGATAATGTAATGGTCATATTGTCCAGACAAGATCAATTGAGTAACCACCCTAATAAAAGCAAAATAAATTATTTTCAATTTCTTTCCATCGAGCTAAAAAAATGGAATTGTTTTGGCGCTATCTGCCGATAGGAAACGTAAACAACAACAACGATAAAGGTAGTTTAAAATAAAATAAAATAAAACTTCTTTTTGCAAAAGTAAAATATTTAAAGAGGTTTGAAATATTAAGCGAATTACAGATATAAATGTCTATCATGAACATCCTTATTTCGATGATAAAACTTTTGTGGCCTGATCCTTAGCTATTTATATACATTAGAAAGAAAAAAGAAAAAAAAGAAAGAAAGAAAAAGAAAAAAACTGCTTTTGAGATTATCTGCTACTAAACATTAAAATAGAATACACATTTTCAGTATATATTACAAAATTAAAACTAAATGTATGTCTGTACTATAAACCTGATAAAATAATTGTTTGACAATAGTCTTTTAAAATTATATTTAAGCTAGAATTCAAATTCTAATAAATATTTTGCAATTCAAAGAAATATCCATTCATTTCATATAACATGTATTTAATTATGCTTTTGTACACTGCATATAAGATTTTTTTAAAAACTAATACCTGTTTAGCAAATGGACAGAATATATTTAATTTGCAAATGAAGTAATTTACTGTAATCTGTTTAAGTTAAAAAATTTATGATGAAAAGTTTTGAACAACTTATAAAATATTGGTCAATAATAAAAAAAGTGTGTTGAAAGTTTTTAAAAATATATGTCAGGTAAAATAAAATTGATACTTTTCATGATTGTGTCAAATGCTTTTTTTTTTCTAATTTTGACCGATGTATTTTCTTTGAAGAATAATTCTACTTTTAAAATGATTTTTCCTAAACTAAAGCACACACAAATATATATGAATAAATAATTACAATATAAGTTAAGAAGTAACTGCATGTATATATCACTTAGTAAATATATAATGATTTTTTAAACGTTTAAGTGACAAATATCTGGAAACGAAAAAATTAGAATATATTTACAGGATTGTTTTTATGCATGCATTATTTCACAGCATTCTTTATGGCCTTTTTTTTATTGTGGTCACAAGATTTTGAAGAATTAGGAGTCAATGGTTCCTTATTTCAGATTTAGTTAATCTGCACCTGTATTTAAAACTATAATAAAGTTAGGAGACATTAGAATAGGGCTTACTTGGGTAATGTCTTTATGGCAATTTGGTTGAATAAAATTATTCAACAAATATTGAATATTTGTTTTAAAAGAAATGAAAATATTAAGTTTTTATATAAGAATATTTTTTTCTACACTATTATGAAGTATAATACGTAATAGACCAGATGTTCGGTTAGCAAAACTGGAAATCTGGCTGTTTTCATTAATACTAGTAATTAAAAAAGTCACAATAAATAAAAGTGAGATGGAAATCTAGAGTTAAATGTTAATAAAATTATCCTTGGTATAATTTTAAAGTTGCAAATATGCTATAGTATATACCACAAAATAATAATAAAAAAAAATCATTTTGGAGAACAGTGAGTTTGTTTTTAAACAGAAAAGTGATAATTTCGCTAGTTTTTTACGCTATCCACGGCGAATTCATAAACGTATGCTTCTGATTGGCTAAAACGTGAGAGAAGGTTAGATTGAGCCAATCGGCTGTTAGATGTCATGAGAAAATAGTGCGATATATTTTTTGCGATTTCTAATTAATGTGCAACTTTTGCATCCAGAACTTTGACAATTTCTATGTTTAAGAACTTTTTATAACATAAAAGTTTAAAATTAAGTTGCCCCCCGAAAGTTGCATTGGAAGTCTGTTTCTAAGCTTCTTTTCCAGGATCGCCCCACGGGCTATTTGTACAGCCCGGTATATTATATGAAGACTTTTGTACACACCATATATTAAGCTGAAAGGCAACTTAAAACTCACTCGCAGCAATTACCAACCGTAAACGACAATGTATCTTTTCCTTTGCGTAGCCCTGTATATGAATTTATTTATAGTCCAGAAACTTCTATTAGTCTACTAAATATAGTTCAGCAGGAAAATGCGTAAACACAATTAAAATCTACCCTTAAGCAATTCACTCCCATAGTCTGTAATACTTACGAATTCCCTTGTGTAGCCCTGTATATGATCAACCGTGTTTATAAACACACACGTACTATGAAAAAATTTAGTTAAACTTAAAAACGCAAACCAAAGTTGAAAACGCACTTATCACACATAGACTGTAAATATCGCACGTGTACTGTAACCAATATATTTTGTGTGCCCCTGTAAATAAACGCAATGCACACAATAGAGCACCTCAGTAATGCATATAATTTTCATTATGTTTGAAATGGTGAAATATCACTAAATTACACTGCAAACGATTTTTTCCCCATAGAACTATGTGTAACAGAATTCTTTTGTTTGACCCTGTAAAGGAATAATAAATGCTTTGCACCTCATATTCTACAAAAAGTTTGTTTTAATGCGCTTCACAATTATATATCAATTTCATTATGTTTTAAATGTCGTAGCCTTATCAAAATGCACTTGGAACGATTATGTCCCATTGACTGTAATGTAACGGAATACTTTTGACTGCCCCTGTAAAAAAAACTATAAGTACTACACACTTCAGTTGAAATAAGGAACATGCTATAATAAACGACAATAACATACAAAATTTTCAGGGCAATCCGAGCTAATTTACAGAAGTTAGAGAACTGTCAGATGGCCAGACGGCCAGACAAACCGAAGTCATAAACACTTTTCAACTAGGTTGGAAAGTGTTAAAAAGAAGCAAAAATAGTTAATAATGCCTGATTTTAAGTGTAGTGATTTTAAAAACTTGACTTCAAAACTTTTTTGTAGCTTTATCAGTTACAGAAGAAGTATGTCTGTTTATTTATTTATTTTAAAAAGAATTTTATTTGTATTATACATTAAGTAAAATTAGTAGCCAGATGAGTCTTTAAATAAAAATAATAAGGTGACTATTTTCGCTTTCGAAGTTTTGTATTTGATTATTGATTTCAAGAGAAACAAGAACGAAAAATCATGCGAAAAGCATGGATTATGTAACACTTTCCAACACTTTCAAAATAATTTTGCAAATCTTTACCATAAGGTTTACACCTTATTATTATTATATCTAACTAAACAATTTTGAAAACGCATAACATATTTAAAAAATTCCTTTCTGCAATTTCCGACAATAAACGGAAATGTACTCGAGAACTTTTGTGCTGTCCTGTAAACAATATATAAAATTTATACACACCAAGTAATAGACCAAAAATTAGTTAAATTTAAAAACGCGTTCAGCAACTGAAAAATCATTCCCAGCAATTATTATTAATAAGCAGTACTTTAACCGAATTCTTTTGTATATCCCTGTAAATGAACGATGAAAGCTATACGCACAATATTCTATAGTAAGCCTCTTGTAATCCACGTTAATGATATATATCAATTTCAATATGTTTGAAATAGTGAAACATTATTAAAATTAACTGCAAACAATTTTTCTTCATAGACCATAATGTAACGGAATTATTTTGAGTATCCCTGTATAGGAACTATAAGTGCTATGCACTTGCACACCACATTTTATAATTAGTCTCTTGTAGTGCACCTCAGTGATATATATAAATTTCAATATGTTTGAAATTGTGTAACATCATTAAAATAAACCGCAAATGATTTTTCCCCATAGACCGCAATGTAACGGAATTCTTTTGAGTATCCCTGTAAAAAAACTATAAGTGCTACACACTTCATTTTCAACACCGAACATGCCACAGTAAGCCTTAATAACATATATCAATTGAATGACGATCCAAACATATTTACGTGAGTTAGAGCACGGGCAGACAGACAGACAAACCGAATTCATAAACACTTTTCAACTATGTTGCAAAGTGTTAAAAAAGGGTGTGTGTGTGTGTAATATTGTAGAATGTCTTAAATGTATTTTAAAATTAATTTAATGTGAAAGCATGAATTTAAAATTAATAGCCATGAATATTATTTTAAATATTTTAAAATTATAATAAATAATAATAATTGTTACTTATAATTAACTTCATTTAGATTAATATTAATATTTAAATGAAGAAAATCTTACTCACTGGATCAATCTGCTGTCACATATTAAATTATAATCTATAAATCTAACCTGATATAGATTTTTTTACCTTAAAAACAAAAACATAATGGCTATTATTAAACATATTCCTAGTACTGATAGAACTTTAATGGCATTTATTTTCCCCTTAAATTTGTTTGAATAAATTGAAAAGGGAGCGACTATATTTAGTCTAAATATTTTGTAATGTAACATCTTTTTCGCAAAAAAAGGTTTTGTATTATAATTAAAAATGAGTTTCTTCTTTGTATTACATTAATTAAAAACTAAAAATATCTAAAAAATTAAGATTACGGAACACTGAAAAGCATTTATAAAATTTGCCCTTGAATAAAAATAGCTCTCTCATTTTGTTTATAAGTTTTATTGACATATTTAAAACAGACTCGGGTTTTTCATTTCTTTAAAAAATCATCCTACTCACTGATGGTCTTGTGTAATAAATTTCATTTACGGAGCACTGAAAAGCATTTATAAAATTTGCCCTTGAATAAAAATAGCTCTCCTGTTTTGTTTATAAGTTTTATTGACATATTTAAAACAGACTCGAGTTTTTCATTTCTTTAAAAAATTATCCTACTCACTGATGGTCTTGTGTAATAAATTTCATATAATTTAAAGGGGGTGGGTGCAAACAATAAAAAATACAATTTCAAAGTGTTAATCCGGTGTGTCAGAAATACAGTTTTTAACAACTTACATTTTATACAAAATACCAGAAAACAATTTTCTTACTTAACCTTAAAACTTCAAAAGCGATGTTTGTTGTAAAGAGGCGAGATGTAGGGGGGGGGGGGGGCAAAGCTGTAGCTAGAAGTGAATAATATGGGGGGGGGGGTCATACTTTTTCTCTCTCTGACACGTGCACGCACGCACAAACACACACACAGATATATATGATCAAAGTGTTATATAGAAAGATAAATTAGTGCATATTCATATTGTTGGTACTATGTTTCTTATTAAACGGCTTATAATAACTTTATTTTATACTAAGAAAAGGAAAGACCGCAGAATGAAAATTTCCAGTGTATAACTAGTGCATAATTATACTTGTGAAATAAGTGATGATATCAACAAGTAAATGAAAAGCTTACAGTTCACCTGTTTCATAAAAAGTTGCAATCTTTAATTTTTTTTTTTCCTGAATATTCCCTGCCCTTAAGGATTCTAAAGTTGTATTTTTATATGATATGAAACATTAACAAAATCAAGAATGTATTTTGCATTTTAAAATTAATATTGTTTTTAAAACACTTATTTAAACTAATTTAAAACACTTATTTTGAGTTTTTATACAAATACTACAATTTAGTATTTGTGCAAAACTGTAAAAGGGACCCAAAACTAAGTTCGATTTTTGAAAAGTGTTTCATTTGGTGACAAGTTCAGCGTAGGATAGAACTTAGCACTATATTTACATTGCGGTAATTTGGAGAGTTGCAAAATATAGCTAACAAGTGAAAAACAAATCTTCTGTAGCCTGCAGTTTTTAAAAGACTTCTTAAAGATTCACTTGCCATGATGCAATTTCCTTACCTTGTATCATTTTTAACGATAAAACAGATAATTCTATTGACAATCATTTCACAAATTAAGTAACTAAATCAAAAGACAATTTCTAAAAGGACAATCAAATCAACATAAGTAAACAAATAATACATAAATAATAAAATACCTAATATGAGTCTTATTCCTGTAAACAAGAATTTGCATCGATGATAACCCGCTCATGAATACATGATACAAGCGATGAGTTGAATGGTGTTTGTTGCGCAATTCAACAACTGACGAAAAAAAAAATCTGAATTTTTGTTATTGACAAAGCTTGACCATTAATACACCCGATTACATGAGATTTTTGCTATTTGTATTGATATGTTTGTGTTTACGTATTTTATCAGGATTACATTTTAGCTATTTTTAAGTAAGTTTTTTAAGATATTATATAACAATGTTAAAGTGTTGGCTATATTTATTAGCTAATGTTAAAGATTGGTGAGAAAAAAAGGGTTGGCGAGATTCAAAAAATTTTGTCGATCACTAGTGCCCGGCCAATATTTAAATACCCTATTTTTAAGTAAAGAGCACTTAATACAAGGTTTTTCTATAGTAGACTCTAGAAGGGCAGGGCCGCTGGGATGGAATTTAATTTTTTAAAAAGGACACATTTTGAACTGGTTTGTTTACAGTCCCATTTTATCAGTAGAATTTTGTGATATTTTCCCCGAATGATTGGTGAATTTTGCATAAAACAAACAAAATATAATTGCGCCTTAAATCTGGCTGTTAATTTGTATTTGCGTTGATATTAATTAGATTAATGAAAACAATTTGAAATGTTGATAATGTAGAAAAATGAGTTAAAACAACTACTTTGTAATTAAAATTATGAGTTTGATGGAGATAAAACTATGTTTTTCTTCATTCCTCACTTTTGATGTAGTAATGTCATCTTTAATAATATGTAATAGTTATATATATTAAAAACTTTTGAACCAATAATTTATATATTCAAGATGCTACACAATGAAGTTGAATCATTCAGAGATGCTTTTTTTTCTGGTTTTCATGGCCGCAAACTGCTCATACATCTGTTAGTAATCGCTGCTTCAATGAATTTCATTAATTTTTTTATATTGCTACATGAAAAAGTTGCTGTATCCAGTTATTTTCTTTTTTGTTGTTGTTGTTTTCAGGAGTATGAAATGCTCATACATATGTTAATGATAGCTGCTGTAACAAGTTTTATGTATTTTTGAGGTCGCTGTATTGTAATTTTTTTTTTAATTATGGGCGAGAAACATTTGTACATGTATCAGTGACTGAGGCTTTAAGGAATTTTGTGTATTTTTGAGATTATTATTTTTTTTTCATGTTCGCGATGCCAGGGCAACACTATATACCGAGCTTGCTCATTAATTCTCATGACGTCACAAATAATGGCTGACCGCGACCAGTGTTTGGTACAAAGCGACGCGCCCATCGTTTTGTGCCAATCGCTGTATGTCTTTCGTCGCGGCGATTTTTAGTTTTTTCATGTACATCAATTATGTATTTGGTTTTAGAAATTGGCAATGATAACTTACTGTATTTGTATGTAAAAAAAAAAAAGTGTTTTGCTTCTGTTTCAACAGCGCCATTTTGTTTCTGTATCAAAAGTAAATGATAATTCTTAATGTTTGTGTTGTTGGTATAATTTTGACGAGGAGTGGAGTGTCCGGAAGTAATTTAAATATCACGTTAATGTTCTGATCGAAACTGCCTCCTTCCTCCCTGTCTCCCAAATCGCAACTTTTTTAATATTACTACCATTCAAACGAAACCGTTTCTAAGATTTTTATCAGGTCCCCAGGTACCAAATAAACTTCCGTATCATTTTTTCAGCCTTTGGTTACCACTCTTTCTGAACATTAATCACCAGTGGGGGGAGGGGGAGTATTTTCTCGGGTTCTATGGGCCCGATTTCAATGAGAGCTGGTTTATTCAACTAACACGAGCTAATTAAGATACAGATAATGTGCCCCTTTGAGTTAGCAAGTGGAACTGAAAGGTTTTGCCTGCTATACGGTGCCGTAAGAAGCGGTGACACCTGCTGGAGTTTCGTTCAGAAAGAGGTTTGTTTAGAACAGAGTGTGCCCCCTGGTGGTGGAAAATGCAGTTAAAAGAATTTACATTTAATATTGACCCGATTCAAACAAAAAAATTTCTAACATTCTACCCAGGTCTCCCAGGTACTAAATAAATTTTGATATAATTTTTTTCAGCCCTTGGTTACCACCATTTATGAATATTAATCTCCAGGGGGGGGGATTTTAATAGAATTGGTCATTCAACTGAACATAAACTAATTAAGATATAGATAACTAAGTAAGATATAGATTTTGTCCCCCTGGCGGTGAAATTTGAAACTAAAAGATATTGATGTGTTTGCGCAGCACAGCTGCCATACAGCGCCCTAGGCAGTGGGGATGCGTGACAGAGTTTCATTCAAAAAGAGGTTTGTTTATTCAGAACAGAATGTGACCCCTGATGGTGGAAACCAGAACCAAAACATTTTGTAGCGTGTGCGCCGCACAGTTTTAATATGGCGCCGTAGGCAGCAGGGACACGTGTTGGAAATTTGTGTAGTACTGATTCACCGTCTGGCGGTGGAACTAAAAATATTTTCCTGCGCATGCGCCAAAAATCACTATTTTTATCGTAACTGCAAAAGAAAGTTACCGATTTCATAATCCCAGACACCAAAATATTCAAATTTTTACTCATCCTCAAGTATTAAGAAAACTATTGGAGATATCGATTCAAAACTCACAGTATGTATGTATAGTTTATTTTTCGGATTCCGATAATGCAAATTTTATGAAAATCGGAGGTAACTTTTTTAATTTTGACAAAAATCACCAGCTTTGATCAAATGATCCAGACAATTGATGAGCTGGTATTAAATTTACTTCCACTGTCACTTTATTTAATTTCTGAAAGACGAAAGGGTTACCAGAGGAAAGTTTCCGTGCAGCGATTTCTAGTGATTTCGCATTTCTTATTATGTTTTGACGGGACCGCGCAACGCTGGATGGATAGTATAAAAACAGAAATAACTTAAAATATTTAAAATTTATATGTATGCTGGGGGGAGGGAGGGGAGAGTCATAAATTATGGCAAAACGATTCTGAAGTAAAAAAATTCGGAAAAATCAGAGCCTTCTGGAATTACAGTTTCTAAGAAGTCGGCCCTTAATTAAGAACGTTATTAATTAAGACAGTCTCGAAAATTAGCGAAAACGGAACATTTTTTCCGAAACAAAGAAAGAATTTCAGTCCTGCGTACTTTCGTACCTCGGTGCGAGGCTAGCGAACGTCCAATGAAATTGCTTCTTTTGCTGGGACATGGAAATTTTTTATTCTCGCAGAACTGAAATTTGAGACAGCTGTCTCCATCAAGAAAGGGGATTGGGCCGTTTTAAAGGGGTTGCATATTACAAGATCAAATAACTTACATTTTCCAAAGTAACACCTCTAGAATCAGCTGCTCTCCACGATTATAAGTTTCGAAAATTCGAGATTGTGAGTTGAATAGAGCACTTATTTTTTTAATTAATTGATTCGTTTCTTTAACGCATCCTTTCATAGTTGAAACACATGGCTTTCGCCGCTGCAGACATCGTGTAACCTCGCAGAAAGATAGAATTTTTTTATAGTGGAACAATTCGGGGCCTTGTAAAATTATTAAAAATATCGGATTTTTGTATCTGAAAAGTATGCATCCTTGCTTAGAGTGGGCTGAGGTTTCATGGATTCAAGAAATTTTCGATTTCGGAACATCATTTTTGATTTTAGCAAAATCCAGATTTTTGTATAGAAATAAAAAAGAAAAAGCTAAGTATTTCGGTATTTCTTTTCAAATTATCTCGTGTTGTATGGGTCCGTTCGCGACGCAGTTTGGCTCATTCGACTCGCTATCGATAGAACTTACCGATTTTCGTTCTGAGTTTCACCATCAGGGGGCACTTTCTTACCTATGGTTCTACGGGCCCGATCACGGCGAGGTAGGGCTCTTTTGACTCGAAATCGACAGCCTCAAAGATTTCAGGTATGTTCGTATAGAACAGAGTGCGCCCTCTGGCGGTGTAAGGTGGAACTAACAGATTCTGCAGCTAACTCGAGTTCTATGGGTCTCATCACAACGCGGTTTGATTCATTCGACTCAACATTGATAAACTATAGGGATTTCAGTTCCAAGTTTCACCACCAGGGCGCGCTTTCCTACCTCGGGTTCTATGGGCCCGATTATGACGGGGTTTGGCTTTCTCTACTTATCTCTACTTTGGCTTATCTACTGGATTTTGATAGCTTTACAGATTTCGGTTATGTTCGTATAGGACAGATCGCGCCTCCTGGTCGCAGAAGGTGGAACTAATGGATTTTGCAGTGCGTACGCAGCATGCTTCTATACGGTGCCACAAGCACCCGAAATAAGTGCATGAGGTTTGTATAGGACAGAGTGCGCCCCCTGGCAGTGGAAGGTGGAACTAGCGGATTTTGAAGCTAACCCGAGTTCTATAGATCCCATCACAACGCAGTTTGATTCATTCGATTCGACAAAGACAAGATATATCGATTTAGTTCCAAAATTCACCACCTGGCGGCCCTTTAATATTTTTGCTCTAAATTGTTCATAACTTGCCCCATTTTTGTCCGATCTTCTTTGTTTTTGGGGCACTGTCTCCATTTAGCTTTTCCTCATTTCTACGCTAAAGTTAAGACCCTGGGAAGCAGTACGGGGCCGGCCCGTTGAAGATTTTTTTGTCCTAAATTGTTAATAACTTGCCCCTTTTTAATTCGATGGTATTCGTTTTTGGGACCTTTTCTGCATTTAGTTATTTCCCCATTTCTGCATTCTAGTTAGGATCCTGCTATAAACTATCAGCTGGCCCCTTTTGGTCCCCCTATTATAGCTCCCTTAAAAATCGTCCAATTCACTAGATTTTTTTTCTAATAACTTCTTAGGACTTCCAGCTACTACATGAACAACAAAAAAATTTCTTGTACAAGACCCGGGCCCCCTGGGGCCCTTTAAGTTTTTGTTCCTTAAATTATTAATAACTTGCCCTCCCCCCTTTTTTCCGATCATCTTAGTTTTTGGAGCCTCTTCCTCTTTAGTTATTTCTCCTTTTGTACATTCAAATTATGACCCTGGGGCCCACTACAGGGCCCCTTGAAGTTTTTGTTGTCTAACTTATTAATAACTTGCCCCTTTTTCTCCAATCATCTTCGTTTTAGAGGCCTCTTTCTCTGTTTAGTTATTCCTCCATTTATGCATTCCAGTTCGAACCTTTCATCTTAGGGCCCAGCTCAAAACTGTCAGCTCGCCTCTTTTGGGGCCCCTACTATAGCTCCCTTAAAAATCGTCCAATTCACTAGATTGTTTTGGCAACTCTAAGGACTTCCATCTACTGTATGAACAACAAAAAATTTTCTCGGACAAGACCCGGGTCCCCTGTACCCCTTTAAGTTTTTGTGCCCAAAATTATTAATACCTTCCCCCTTTTTCTCCGATTATCTTCGTTTTTTGGGCCCCTTTCTCCATTTAGTTATTCCCCCTTTTCTGCATTCCAGTTCAGACCCTTAATCTTAAGGCCCTGCTTTAAACTATCAGTTAGCCCTTTTTGGGCCCCCTACTATAGCTCCCTTTAAAATCGTCCAAAATTCACTAGCTTTTTATCTTTCTAACAACTTCTTGGAACTTCCAGCTGCTATATAAACAACAAAAAATTATCTTGAACAAGACCCGGATCCCCTGGATCCCTTTAAGTTTTTGTGCCCTAAATTTTTAATAACTTGACCCTGTCTGATTTTCTCCGTTTTTGGGGCCACTTTCTCCATTTAGTTATTTTTCCATTTCTACATTCTATTTAAGACCCTAGGGTTCGGTACGGGGCCCCTTGAAATTTTTATTCCCTAAATTGTTAATAACTTGACTTCTTTTAATATGATTTTTTTTCGTTTTTTGGGACCCTTTTTCCCATTTAGTTATTCCC
The DNA here is from genome assembly GCA_963931845.1 of Maratus michaelseni. NCBI lineage: Eukaryota > Metazoa > Arthropoda > Arachnida > Araneae > Salticidae > Maratus > Maratus michaelseni. The sequence goes on along the minus strand of OZ007597.1, from coordinate 174,300,702 downwards.
CCATTTGTACATTCCAGTTAGGACACTGGCCTCCTGTGGACCGATCCGGGGCCCTTGAACTTTTCTGCGCCACGCATTTTCATCCTCCTAATTGTGTCACTCTCTCACTGCATAACTTTAAAATTTGAGTTTTGGACTCCTCTCCTCGGGCCACCACCCTCATATTTTTATTAGAGCCCTAGGGGTCTTTTTTTTAGCATTTCTTTAAAATTTCATTCTAATGATTAATTTATACCCTATGCTTAATTTCGACTAATTGAAAATTTCATCAATAACCGCAAAAAAGTAATGATATCAGTACAAAAACACTTAACGGGTTAAAAGTTATGACGCAGCACTTTCTTTTGGCTCTAAGAATTTTAAATATTGGTCTTAAAAGCAATGATATAAAATTTGAGTGGCGCTATGTTAATAATTTAAAAAAACAAATCATCATTTTCTTTTTTGTTTTATTTATGTTCACAGATACAATTATTATTTTTAACATGAAAAAATATATAAAATTTATTCATTGATGCTTTTTCATTCACATCTCTCCTGAATTCAAAATATAGGTTTTAAAAGAAATGATATCAAAATTCGAGTGACACCTTCACATGAATTTAAAATGATTTTTTTTTAATTTAATTTATTTTTGGTTTGTCTTCTAAAGTATATTTAAACATACAAACAATAATTTTAATTTTCCAATACACTATTAAATATATTACTTTCACTGAGCCTCTGTTATACATTTTATTTCAATAAATTGATTTATCTTTTGTGCCACGTTCTCCAAAATCATAAGTAAAATTTATGTAAATGATTATTTTGCGTCATAGTATCTAAACAAAGGGAAATGTATGCAGGTGGATAATATGACGCAAAATAATCATTTACATAAATTTTACTTATGATTTTGGATAACATGGCACAAAAGATAAATCAATTTATTGAAATAAATACATTTCAAAGCATTATCTCCAAATGCATTTAAAAAAGTTCTAACAGCTTCTTAAATTGTTCCTTCTTACGTTTAATATATGGAGGTTGACTAAAAACTTAGTATTCTTCTTAAAGAATAAATATTTACGTACTAATATATTAGTGTTTCTGTTATCTTTTACCAAATCCTAAAAAGCATATTTCGCCTTCTGAGAAAAAAGGATCAAAATTTTCTGTCATAACAATATGATTTACTGAATCATCTGATTATATAATATATTTACTGCGCAGATAAAATGATTCGAAATATTGATTTTTACTACATAAAGTATGTAATTTATTTCTGTGAATTTGCTTTTATTACTAATTAGATTTTATTTATAGAATAATTCTTCTGATGCAAGAGATGGTATGACTTACGATATTTAAATCAAACTATATTTAGAAAGAGAAGACTATTAATAAATATTTAGCAAATTATTAACACTTCATTTAATAATAATATAATTTATTGAATCTTATTGTATATCTGTGCAATTAAACATGATCCGAAGTATCGATTTTTTGTCTTTTTGCGTGCAAAATTAGTAATTTATTTTTAATGAAACATTGTGTATATATTTTTTGCAATTATAAATAATATTTTGTTTTTTCAATAATTTTTTATGATCTTCATAATGGAATTGTGTTTAAGGAGAAAAGACAATTAATAATTCTTTAATCATTTCTATAATATTTTTGATAATAATTAATATTTTTTATAATAATACAATTTATTGAATCTTATTATATATCTGCGCAATTTAACATGATCCGAAGTATTGATTTTCTGTCTTTCTCCGTGCAAAATTAGTAATTTATTTTTAATGAAACATTGTGTATATATTTTTTAAATTATAAATAATATATATATATATATATATATATATATTATATCTTTCTTATGATCTCCATAATGAAATTGTGTTTAAGGAGAAAATGCAATTAATAATTCTTTAATCATTGCTATAATATTTTTTGATAATAATTAATATTTGTTGATAATGATGTTATTTTTTAAATCATCTGATTGTATAATACGTTTAACGCACAAACAAAAAGGTCCAAAATACTGGTCTTCTATACACAAAATTAATTATTTAATTATAATATTTTCACCACTGTGTAATTTTATTTTACTACAAATAGAATAATTTTTCTTATGCAACAGATCTTGTGACTTATCATCTTTAAAATCAATTATTGTTTAGAAGGAGAAGAAAATTGATAATTCTTTAATATTTTCTTAACAATAATGCAATTTATTGAATCATATAATTCTTCAATACATTATCTCAGAGCACTTAAAACGGTCTGAAAATTTGATTTTTGATTCCCAAAACATATAATTTATATCTGACGAAACACTGGGCATTTTTCTTTTATTACAAATGATATTCTTTTTTTAATAATTTTCTTATGCAAGAGATCGTATGTGTGATCTTTAGAATCAAATCGCATTTAGGAAGAAAAGAAAATTTATAATTCTTTTAAACTTTCATAGCAATATCTTCGTAATATGTAAAAAAATTTTAATAGTAATGTAATAATTTATTGATAATCGATTACATAGTACCGAAATTGCGCGGTGATCTGAAATATTGATTTTCTGTGTATAAAATATGTCATAATATTATGTAATTTTCTTTATTACAAATCCAGGGCTCCCAAATGGTCCGCTTTTTTAATACCGGTATTTTCTTTTAAAAATTTTATTTTTAGATTTTTCTTGCAAATTTTGCAGAAACCACCTTCGGAGGTAAGTTTTTGCAGAAATATTGTAGAAACATACCATGGAATTTTCTGTTAAAAAATATTGGTGTTCAGTTAGCGGACCATTTGGGAGCCCTGTAAGTCATATTTCACTTTTTACTATAATTCTTCTTATGTAAGAGGTCGTGCGACTAATTATCTTTAAAATAACATGATATTTAGTACGAAAAGAAAGTTAATAAATCTATAACAATTTTTGAATGATTTATGAATAATTAATTACGTCTTTAATAATATGATAATTTACTGAATCATCTGATTATGTAAAACATTAACTAAGCAGGGCAAATATTTCAAAAGTTTGCTTTTTTTTGTGGACAAAGCTTATAATTTATGAAATATTATGTAATTTAATTGTTGTTACAAAGATATTTCATTTTTAGAATAATTCTTCTTATTTAATAATATGATAATTTACTGAATCATCTGATTATGTAAAATATTAACTAAGCAGGGCAAATATTTCAAAAGTTTGCTTTTTTTTTGTGGACAAAGCTTATAATTTATGAAATATTATGTAATTTAATTGTTGTTACAAAGATATTTCATTTTTAGAATAATTCTTCTTATTTAAGAGATCGTGTGACTTTTGATCTTTAAAGTAACATGATATTTAGAAAGAAAAGAAAATTAATAATACCTGTTCTAAACAAATTTTCCGACACGTGTCCCCGCTGCCTACGATACCGTGTATAGCAGACGCGCTTCGCACACGCTGCAAAATCTTTTAGTTTCAGTTCCCCCCACCAAGTGGAGCATTCTGTTCTAAATAAACCTCTTTCCGAACGAAACTCCGGCACTCGTTCCCGCTGCTTACGACACTGTGTAGAAGTCGTGCCGTGTATGCGCGAAAAATCTGTTAGTTCCACTTTCTACCAGAAGGGGTTACTAAATCTATGTCTTAATTAATTAACTATATCTTAATTAGTTCATGTTAAGTTGAATTAACCGATTCCCGTCGAAATCGAACCCATAGAACTCGAAAAAATAAATCACCCACCTGGATTTAATGGTTATAAATGGTGGTAACCAAGAGTTGAAAAAATGATACCGATGTTTATTTAGTACCTGGGACAGTGGGACACCTCAGAAGAATGTCAGAAAAGATTTCATTTGAATTGGACCAAGATTAAATGCAAAATCTTTTAGTTGCATTTTCCGACGCCAGGGGGTGCACTCGGTTCGAAACAAACCACTTTCCGAATGAAACTCCGGCATGTGTCCCCACTGCTTATAGCAGATTGGTTAGTTGTGATTGGTAGCTGATAGGATTGTAGCCACAGCGAGAATATTGACAGATGAAAAGGTCGTCTGCCGATTGCAATTCGAAGAGCGAGTTGTGAATTTTCGCGATTTGTTTCGCGATTTTTAGATTTTTTTTCATGCACGTGACGTCATTTATGTATTTGATCTCAGAAATTAACAACGATAACTTACTGTTTTTGTATGAAAAAAAAAGATTTTTTTTCTGTTTCAAAAATTAATGATAATTCCTAATTTTTTAACGTCGTTGGTTTAAATCTGTGGAAAGGGGGGGGGGGGGGTCAGTGTTCAGCTGTAATTTAAGTATCGCGTTAATGCTCTGATCGAAACTCCCTTCTTCCCCCTGCTTCCAAAATCAGAACTTTTTAGCTCACAGGCTATCAAAGCCTGAGAGCTTATGTGTCCGCCGGTTCTGTATGTACGTTAGTACGTATGTATGTATGTACGTAACGCGATAACTCTTCATAGAAATATCCGTCTACCTTCAAATTTTATTTATAGGTTCACTGTGTTAAGGCGCTTCCCTGATTAGTTTTCGGGATTGATTGGTTAAGTATAAAGGGGGGGAACGGGAGGGGGGCTAATCCCCCCTTAATTTATATAAATGGGTTTTTCATGCAGAATTATCCCATTTGCTTCAAAAATTGTTTATAGGTTCATTGGGTTAAGACGCTTCCCTGATTAGTTTTCGGGATTGATTGGTTAAGTATCAAGGGGGGGAACGGGGGGAGGCTAATCCCCCCTTAATTTAGATAAATGGGTTTTTCATGCAGAATTATCCGATTTTCTTCAAATTTTGTTTATAGGTTCATTGGGTTAAGACGCTTCCCTGATTAGTGTTCGGCATTGATTGGTTAAGTATAAAGGGGGGGAACGGTGGGGGGTGATCCCCCCTTAATTTTTATAAATGGGTTTTTCATGCGGAATTATTCCGTTTTCCTTCAAATTTTGTTTATAGGTTCACTGTGTTAAGACGCTTCCCTGATTAGTTTTCGGGATTGATTGGTTAAGTATCAAGGGGGGGGGAACGGGGGGCTAGTCCCCCTTAATTTAGATAAATCGGTTTTTCATGCAGAATTATCCGATTTTCTTCAAATTTTGTTTATAGGTTCATTGGGTTAAGTCGCTTCCCTGATTAGTTTTCGGGATTGATTGGTTAAGTATAAAGGGGGGTAACGGGGGGGCTAATCCCCCCTTAATTTATATAAATGGGTTTTTCATGCAGAATTATTCCGTTTTCCTTCAAATTTTGTTTATAGGTTCACTGTGTTAAGGCGCTTCCCTGATTAGTTTTCGGGATTGATTGGTTAAGTATAAAGGGGGGTAACGGGGGGGGGCTAATCCCCCCTTAATTTATATAAATGGGTTTTTCATGCAGAATTATTCCGTTTTCCTTCAAATTTTGTTTATAGGTTCACTGTGTTAAGGCGCTTCCCTGATTAGTTTTCGGGATTGATTGGTTAAGTATAAAGGGGGGAACGGGGGGGGGCTAATCCCCCTTAATTTATATAAATGGGTTTTTCATGCAGAATTATCCCATTTGCTTCAAAATTTGTTTATAGGTTCATTGGGTTAAGACGCTTTCCTGATTAGTTTTCGGGATTGATTGGTTAAGTATAAAGGGGGGGGACGGGGGGGTAATCCCCCTTAATTTAGATAAATGGGTTTTTCATGCAGCATTATCCGATTTTCTTCAAATTTTGTATATATATTCATTGTAATTAGAGACTTCCCTGATTAGTTTAAGGGGTTCATTAGTTAACTATGAGGGGGGGGGGGAACGGGGGGATGACCCCCCTTAATATATTGTTGATTTTTTTATTTTTCTCTTATTTCAAATTCTTTGAAATAAGAGTATAATATACAATTAGTGTGAATAGCCTGTGAGCTCAATGCCCTCAGTTTAACTGGGCAGTTTTCTTTTTATTTATTATTACTCCGATTCAAACGAAACCTTTCCTCAGGTCCCCCAGATACTAGATAAACTTCGGTATAAGTTTTTCAGCCCTTGGTTACCACCATTTGTGAACATTAATCAAAAGGGAGGGATATTTTCTCGGATTCTACGGAGCCAATTTCAACGAGAATTAGGTAATTCAAATTAACACGTACTATTTAAGATATAGATAACTAATTAAGATACTAATTTGGCGCCACCTGGTGGTAGAAAATAGAACTAAAAGATTTTGCAGCGCGTGAGCAGCTCGCCTTCTATACGGTGTAGTAAGCAGCAGGGACACGTACCGGAGTTTCCATCGGAAAAAGTTTCATTTAGAATAGAGTGCACCACTTAGCGGTGGGAAGTGGAACTAAAAAAATTGCATTTAAATTTTGTCCGATTCAAACAAAGAGTCCGATTTCAACGAGAATTGAAATATTCAACTTTACATGAACTAATTAAGATATAGATAACTAATTAAGACATAGATTTTGTGCCCCATAGCGCTGGTTCTATACATTGCCATAAGCGGTGAGGACGCATGCCAGTGTTTCATTCGGAAATAGGTTTGTTTAGAACCGAGTGCACCTCCTGACGGCGGAAAATGCAACTAAAAGATTTTGCATTTAATCTTGGTCAAATTCAAACGAAATCTTTTCTGACGTTCTTCCGAGCTGGCCCAGGTATTAAATAAACTTCAGTATCATTTTTCAGCTCTTGGTTACCACCATTTATGAATATTAAATCCAGGTGGGTGATTTATTTTCTCGAGTTCTATGGGTTCGATTTCAACGAGAATCGGTTCATTCAATTTAACATGAACTAATTAAGATATAGCTAATTAATTAAGACATAGATTTGGTACCCTTGGCGGTGGAAAGTGGAACTAAGAGATTTTTCGCGCGTGCACGCCACGCCTTCTACACGGTGCCGTAAGCAGCGGGAATGAGTGCCGGAGTTTCGTTCGGAAAGGGGCTTATTTAGAAGAGGATGTTCCACCTGGTGGTGGAAACTGAAAATAAATTATTTTACAGCGCGTGCGCAGTACGTCTGCTATACACGGTATCGTAGGCAGCGGGGAGATGTGTCGGACATTTGTTTAGAACAGAATGCATCCTCTGGTGGTGGAACTAAAATATTTTCCTGCGCGTGTGCCGAAAGTGGCTATTTTTATTGAAACCGCAAAAGAAAGTTACCGATTTCATAACCGAGACAAAGAAATAGTTTCATTTTCACTCATCCTCGAGTACTAAGAAAAGTATTGGAGGTATTGAATCAAAACTCGCAGTCTGTACGTAGTTTATTTTTCTGTTTCCGAAAAGGCAAATTTTGTGAAAATCCGATTGTAACCTTTTTTTAATTTTGGCCAAAAACTGACCGGCTTCGAATAAACGGATCAAGACATTGGAGGTGGTGGTATTAAATTTACTTCCGTTTTGGGGTTCATATCTTTATTTAATTTCCGAAAGACAGAGAGTTACCAGAGGTACCGTTTCGTGCAGCGATTTTTACAGTGATTTCGCGTTTCGTATTATTTTTTGACGGGACCGGACAACGCCAAGCGAATCAGCTTGTTAAAAATATAACATAAAAAATCACTCACATATCTTGCAAGAAATGTTCCTTTTAAAAAAGACAAATTATTAAAAAAAAAAAAAAAAAAAAAAAAAAAAAAAAAAACATTCTGAGATAAATGAACTTGTAGTACAATGCAAAAATTGTTATACTTGTTCACGTAATCATCGTAGAAATACGTGGTTTGCTTTATTTAATTTATTTAACTTCGTATTATTTTAATAGCAAAAAAAGAAAGAAAAATTCATTTTTTTTAATTCCTACTATTAGCTCACACTCTCTCTATATATATCTTGTTGGAATTTTCAATCGTTAATAAAATATTTTCTATTCATCCATTCAAGTTCAAATAAATTTTTTTAAACTTGTACTGGATGACAATTGATGTTAATACAGTTTTTTCAAATATTAATTCATTAATTAAATTTAATTAATTAATTTTAATTTTTATATGGGAGAAAAAAAATTCTCCCATTGTTTTCATAAATGAAATCAAAGATTTATCTCAAATTAGTGATGCCAACAAAAAATAAAATACCGCAACGATGATTATAAAATAATGTTCAATAAAGATAACGTGGGACATTAATTCTGCACGGGTTTATTTTATCTATTTATGATTAAAAAGTAGGAACTGACTTAATTTTTTTTTTATTATTATTACTTGTTTAAATTTTGACCCCTGAATCCCCTTAAGAGCCTACGCTAGTCACGCGAAGAAACGCTCAAGCTAATGTTGACTATGGGAAGGTTCTTGCGCGATTTCTCCCTCGCATTTTAATATTTTCAAATGATTTTTTTTTTTTTTTTTTTTTTTTTTTTGCATAAGATAGCTGAGGTCGATCTCTAACGTTGCTAGTTTTTACTTTTTTGATTTTGGTTGCAGTTTTTTTATAAGCGGACATTTTCAATTTTGGAACCGGTTCTGAAAGTGAAAGCACCCTTATATAAAAATAATTGGAACCAAAATCGAAAAAGTAAAAACTAACAACGTCAGAGATCGACCTCAGCTATCCTATGCAAAAAAAATCATTTAAAAATATTGAAATGCGATCGAGAAATCGTGCAAGAACCTTCCCATAGACTTAACATTAGCTTGTGCGTTTTTTCGCATGACTGATGTAGGCTCTTAAAACACCAAATTAAACATTCAAATAACAAAAAAAAAAAAAGACATTCAACAGGAAGTGCCAATTTTATTTAACTTTAAACATTTAAAAACAGTTTTTGAGATACAACATTGATTATTTATGTTTGATACAGATCTAATACTATCCAACAATTTTTACAAGCATTAAAAACATTTTGAAAAAAAAAAAACATTTTAAAGAGTAGCAAAAATATCAAACAAAAAATACAGAGTTTTTCCATAACGATTAAAACTTTTATCATTAGTAAAGAAGCTCGTAAGATTTTAAAAAATTTCTTTCCAAAGATAGACATTTCATATACTATTTTCTGTAATATGATTTATGTACATGGGCTTATTGAGAAATACAATTGATGGATACGATGCAATACAGTTATTTATATGAATTGCATAATATTTAAGGTCATTTTTGAACACAGGTAATGCCAAATACAAATAAAAGAAATCTGTAAATAAATGAAGCATGTACAATAGCACATAGAGAGGTTTGAACGAAAAAATTCGAACTTTCCTATTTATATATGTATAACTAGGGAGCTCTGCACCCTACGAGTTACGCACGCCAACCCTAGTTCAGGCACCACAGGCTTTAAAAACATGCTAATTTGCTCTGTGTTTTTCTTTAAATAAGACGTGTTAAACGCAACGTTTTAAATATGACGCAATTTTCACAAAGGTTTCTTTCTCTTTTTAATATTTGCGTGTAAATACATTTTTAAACTGAAGGAAATATTTGCGCTGTTTTAATTTTGCAAGAATAGGTAAACTTTCTTTCCAAACATAGACTATTTTCTGTAATATGATTTATGTACATGGGCTTATTGTGAAATACAATTGATGGATACGATGCAATAAAGTTATTTATATGAATTGCATAATATTTAAGGTCATTTTTGAACACAGGTAATGCCAAATACAAATAAAAGAAATCTGTAAATAAATGAAGCATGTACAATAGCACATAGAGAGGTTTGAACGAAATAATTCGAACTTTCCTATTTATATATGTATAACTAGGGGGCTCTGCCCCCTACGAGTTACGCACGCCAACCCTCGTTCAAGCACCACAGGCTTTAAAACATGCTAATTTGCTCTGTGTTTTTCTTTAAACAAGACGTGTTAAACACAACGTTTTAAATATGACGTAATTTTCACAAAGGTTTCTTTCTCTTTTTAATATTTGCGTGTAAATACATTTTTAAACTGAAGGAAATATTTGCGCTGTTTTAATTTTGCAAGAATAGGTAAACAATTACTTTTTTGAAATATGAAGTAAATTTTCCGTGTAAATACATTTTAAAATCGTAATTGCTTATCAATATTATTTTAAAATGTCGTAATTTTCCCCCATTTACTGCTTTAACGAGTGATAATTTAATTATTATTTTAAAGTTTTCTTACTCTTTTAATATTCACATGCAAATACATTTTTTAATTCAAAGGGAATATTATTTGCGTTGTTTTAAAATTTAGCAATAATATGTAAACAAATGGCTTTTTTGAAATATGACATAAATATTTTTTCCGATATTGAAATTTTGAATAAAAAAATGATAAAAAATCTCAAAAAATTAGTCAAAATTAAAAAATGATAAAGGACCTCAAAAAATTAGTCAAAATTAAAAAATGATAAAAGACCTCAAAAAATTAGTCAAATTAAAAAATGATAAAAGACCGCAAAAAATTAGTCAAAATTTAAAAAATGATAAAAGACCTCAAAAAATTAGTCAAAATTAAAAAATTATAAAAGACCTCAAAAAATTAGTCAAAATTTAAAAAATGATAAAAGACTTCAAAAAATTAGTCAAATTTAAAAAAATGATAAAAGACCTCTAACAATTAGTCAAATTTAAATAATGCTATAGAACCAAAAAAAATGTTAAGTTAAAAGAGGTTGGCATCCAGATGGCTGCAGATAAAATATTTTTGATCCGTAGTCGTTGTTTGAAGCCAAAGACCGTTTTAGACTTGTCTGTCAATAAAGTATTAATATTTTTTAGATTAAAAAATGAAACAAAAATTCAGTATCCATCAAATTTTTCTCTCAACAACAAAAGATCTGTCTGAAAAACTTCCTGCCTTACACATTTCTGAGGAAAGTAAAGGGTGTTGCATGACAACGCTGCAGATTGCAGTTTGTGGCTACGTTGACGCACATGTTTGTTGAGTGACATAGTCTTCACTGGATTAAACACAAGTTTTCCACCGTTATGCAAGACCACATATTTCTTTGTCATCACAGTTCTTTTCGCGGGCGTTCCTGACACTAATAACATGGTTTTTTGAGTTCGCCATCCGGTGACAACCAGATATAAAGCTGTGACTTATGAATATATCAAGAAAGTTATTACAGAAGCATCGCTCGTCGCAAAGACTTTTAAAAATCATAAGTTCGGAGAAAAATCAAAAGGTTACAGACTAGTTACAGACTGTTTTTTTTTTAACATTGCTGTGGGAATGCGAAGCTTGCATATAAACGACAGAAGACAAACAGACACAATTTTCACGGTACTTATTAACATAGATCTTCAGCTGTGTGTTCAATGTACGTTTTAGACCTCGTGCAATGGAAAATAGTCCGTGGTAATTACAATTCTTTTCGCGGAGACTATTTACCTGGATTCTAAGTCCCTCTCTTGTGCTCACCGGAGAGGAAGCCTTGCTGTGTGAATACATCCAGAGAACAAAGCAAGCACTATCATCATAGAAGCATCATCGTCTCAAAGCCATGAAAAATAGCACAAACACGGAGAAAAATCAAATGACTGGTGCCAGACGTTTTAAATTGCTGCGGTCATGTAGGCTTGCAAACAATCCAGAAAGCAAATCGCTACAAATGTCTGCAATACTTATGAACATGGATACTGACTGATTCTCTTCACAGTACTTATTAACATAGACCTTGAGCTGTGTGTTCAATGTACGTTTTAGACCTCGTGCAATGAAAAATAGTCCGTGGTCATCACAATTCTTTTCTCGGAGACTATTAACCTGGATTCTAAGTCCTTCTCTCGTGCTCACCGGAGAGGAAGCCTTGCTGTATGAATACATCCAGAGAACAAAGCAAGCCCTATCATCATAGAAGCATCATCGTCTCAAAGCCATGAAAAATAGCACAAACACGGAGCAAAATCAAATGGCTGGTGACAGACGTTTTCAATTGCTTCGGCAATGTAAGACTTGCAAGCAATCCAGAAAACAAACCGCTACAAATGTCTGCATACTTATGAACATGGATACTAAGTAGTGTGGTCGTCATATTTTCACATAAGTGTTTCGCCGTTACAAAACATATGGAAAGTTTCATCTAAAAGGGTCATCGTAAAGTCTCAGCATAAGAACAGAAATAGAGCAATAAATCAAAAGAATTGTTTTTGATTGCTGCATAAATGTAGAACTTGCACTCGATCCAAAAACATTAACAGCTACAATTTGCTGAATTACTTATTAACTTGGATCCCGAGTGGCATGGTCTTTACTTATTTAATAAAACGTTTTCCGCCTTTATGGAATGGAAAATAGTTCTTTGTCATCACAATTATTTTCGTGTATACTTCTGACACTGTTCACACCGATTCTACCTATCGTGATCACCGTAAATGAAACCCTGCTGTATGACTATATCCAGAAAGCAAAGTAAACACGGTCATCATAGCGAAATTGCGGGTGAAAAAGAAAATGTTGAACGTGTCCTTTAAATGTCATGGAATATAAACCAGAAGCACAAACAGTTGCAGTATGTTGGTCACATTTAGTTGTAGCTGTAATTAGCATGGATCTTGAGCTCTTTCTCACCTGATTTCTAAAATTGAAGTTTGGGTGTGCGAACACACACAGAAACCGAAACACACCCATTGTAGTTGACGCATAGATCCTCACTAATGCCCAAGCATCTTCCGATTTTCTCTAAAGTCGAACTGATGCTAAAAGACTTTCTAACAGACACTCAACAGAACATCGTGCTTATCTTGACAGTGTGCTAACAGAAGTTTCAAGCATTTTTACAATACTGCAAACTGTTTAGTTTCATATGAAAAAACACAAGGGTGCTGTTTCATATACGGTTCCTAAGGGTAACACATCAGCTATGTAATTTTACTTTCCTCATATGTAATCGGATGCTTTTCAGACTGGATTTTAAAATAAAACAAGCATGTACTCTTCTATAAATATTTTAACATTTCGTGTTATATATAAAAATTAAATATCATTGAATATATTCACATTTTTATGTGAGATACATAACTGTAGTAGATATATAATGAAATACATTTTCAAATAATAAACTATAAACGATACATAGAAGCTTTAAATATCACAATACATTACATAAAATAAAATTTAGCGATACAAATATATCATTACATAAAAAATCACATAAATATGTTTCTTAAAAAGATAAGGAACCATAAAACAGGAATGAAGACCACAAGCCACAAAGACTACATCATCTTACTAGTTAAAACTAAACAAAAATGGCAAAATTATGAACATTTCTTTATTTTGCCATCAATTATAGGAAACGTAACACATGTTTTTTTTAAATGCTGACAGAAAGATAAAAGAACGTATAAACAAAAAATCCTTAAACGATATCCTTCCGAATTGTGATATCCTTCACAAAACATATTAGTATTATAAATACAGTTTAAAACACATTTTTGCACAATTTTTTTTTCAATATGCACGAAATATGTTATTGTGCTAGATATATCTTATAGGACATTTTATGAACATTTAAGCATATACATATATATATATATATATATATATATATAATCAATAACACAAGAAGCGTATTAGGTAGCATAATAAAGAAAAAGTGGTTTAAAGAAAGTATAAGTATAAAAATATGTGTAAAAAATATATTTACAAACAGATTTCTGAAAGTGAAAATAATTTACCCTAGCACCACATTGTGATTCCCTTACAATAAAATAAAGCTATAGTAAAATTCTTTACTTAAGACAAAATAAACTTTAATTTGATTACAAAGCTCTTCATTACAGGATGCGTTGAAGCTGAAAAGAAGATGGAATACTATTTACAATAAAAATTTTAAGTTTTCTCACTTTGCTTATCAATAAATAACATTTATATTTGAGGCTCTTAGACCATATAGTAATAGATTGAGCATGGCAAGACCTTTGCCTATATCGGCAGTTATTAAATACACTTTATGCGACCAACTATATGCGATTTAGTTAGACCAATGGTCTAAACGTGGCAATAGAAGTAAAAGATCACCAAATCTTCTCAACCAATCAGACATCTTCGATAAGATCAGTTGCATTTGGAAGACATCATTCATAATAATAACTAGAACTTCACCCTTATGTATGTTTTGTTGACGCTTTCAATGTGATGTCAAGCTGACGCTAAACAAACGGTTGTTATGTTTTATGTCCTTTTCGTTTGTATACTAAAACTGTAATCTTATAAGTATATTTTATAACTAAGTGTTTTAATATTTTAATTGCAGTTGTAACATTTCCTACGATTTACATTAAATAAGAAATTAAACATAGCAACCATTTGTTTTGAATAAGTTTTTTTTTCTTTTTCCAATCATAACGCCATGGTTGACGTCACGACTGAAAGCGTCTGTTACTATATAGTCTAAGGAGAAACTGATAGATTTTTCATCATACTATGATGATTAGAATTCCTTTATAAGAGAGTATAAAACTACGTACAAGTCGCATGATCAAATTGGAAATTTTTATATAAACTATGACTGCTCACATTACAAAACTTGTCGGTATTTGCTTCGACGAGTTCGCTTACATGAGTTAGAGCGCGAACTACGTTATACACGGCCAGTTCATGACTTTTAAAATGTCTCACGGAGTGGATAATCTTTACACGGTGTTTGGCTCGCAACGATAGACGCGACGCTACGCTTTGTACCAATCGCCGTGTACAGATGATCCACTCCGTGTGACTTTTTAAACGTCATGAACCGACCATGTTTAACGTAAGTCGTGGCTAGACCAGTATCAGGGCTACACTACATACCGGGCTTGCTCATTCATTATGATGACGTCACAAAAGGTGGCTGACTAGGAGGAAAGACATACAGCGATTGGCACAAAACGATGGGCGCGTTGCTTTGGACCAATCGCTGGTCGCGGTCAGCCACCATTTGTGACGTTTTGAGAGTGAATGAGCAAGCCCGGTATCTAGTGTTGCCTTGCCAGTATACAAACACAAATTTTTTTCGAAAAAATATTCGACAAATCAAATTTAACTGCCCGTAAGTCACTACTCTTACATATAAAGGTGCTCTAATGATGACAACAATTTTGAAATTATGGATTATAATTTGGTTCGATATAAAAGATTTTCTAACTATATCGCTATCTATATATAACATTTATATTTAACCCGAGAATACTTTCTCATATAACAATTATTCAATGCAACATCTATAACAATAAAGGCTAATATTTGTGTGACTTTGTACGGTTTTCTGAAGAGACTGCTGTGCACAGTGCTTGACGATTTAGATGGTACTTACCTATATGGCTGAAATTGTGCAATTCAAAGGCAGTTTGTTGTATTTTTGAATATATTTTTAACAACATTTATGCGATTTGTAGCTTTTTTCTCCCTTTATGAGTTCTGTGGGAATTTTAGACATTCGTAAAAGAAATTCGGTTTCAATATTTTCGCCATACATGGTAACATTCGGCGCAGAAAAAAAATCTGGTAAAGGCATTCCGTCTATTTGCTAAGTAATCCACCCGCAGTTAGTCGAGATATTAAATAAAACACCTAATCGAACACTAATTAATGACCTTCGATTGTCCTCGCTGCCGCTTCCACGCATGTCCGGGTTTTCCACAGTTCTTCATGCAGATAAGAGGAAAATATTCTTTTTCTAAAGTTTAATATTGCGATCGCGCGGGGCCCGACGGACATTTAAAAGTACACGTGGAAATAACCGGTACGTTTGTAGTTTTAACGGTACCTTTTATTTGAAAACTTATAATTTACTATTTTAAAAAAAAGCTTTTCTAGAGCCCCTTTACATAGTTTTCTTTTTTTGTAACACGAATCCGATATTTCCTTCAATGCTGAAATTCTTTTATGATTGATTTCAAATTCTTTAATGCACGTGATTTCGTTACGTTACTATGCGTCGGCGACGGCTTAATTAATAGTACGATTTGAGATACGGTTTATTGATTTAAATTGCTTGTTTAATATACGAAAATTTTAATAAGTCGACAATTGACCGATTTCGATGGGTTTTTTTTACCATGTTTTTTTATTTAAAGAGAGGAAAAAAGTGATATAGGTTGCATGGAATAAAATCATACAAGTTCGTGGCTTTTTGGGAAACTCAACCGGAACGGAGGTAGCCCGCCCAGTGTAGCCCCCAACCCTAGGTTCATTTCTAAAAATTACCAGCGAAATCCTGCTAGTATCCAATAAAAATAACTTTTTAACTGACCATTTTATGCATGTTCTTTTTAAAGTTTCTGATACCTGTTCCAAAACATCCTGAATTATCACCACTTTTTGAAAAAAAAACAAATACTAGCTGCATAAGAAAATGAATAATGCAAAAACACTAACTACATAACAAAAAAATTAATAATGTAAAAACACGAACTACAATATATATGCATTAAAGCAGATAAAACTTCTAGCTGCAAGACAAATGCATTAATACATTTTTAACTACTTGTTACAAGTGAAAAACATCAAAACATCTAATTATACTAACTGCAGCACAAAATCACTAAAGCATGCAATGATCACAACTATGCGTACATGTTGATTACATAAGTAAGCAATATCTACTTTCAATATCTTGCAATATATACACCGTGAAAATACATATATTTTGGCTTTAACATCGCCATTTTAAAACAATACAAATAATAAAACTTTACTCTAAAATTAATAATCTTTAAGGCATGCGACTATGTTTAAGAGATAATTTCGAATTAAATTAAAAAAAAAAAATTTATCATACAATTAGCAAACCAAAGCAGTTTTTATATTGTCGCATGGTAATTAGAACTTATGTTAGTTAATTATTAGAAATTATGATTTTCTTTAGCTTTCAAACTAGAAGTCAGAGTGTAAATATATGTAAGTGTACTTATGTAGCTCCAAAAGTAGCAATACTTCTAATATTGAAATGAGTAAGACATAATCTATGAAACTGGGAATTTTAAGTAACTCTATCACCCACTCTGGGAAGATTTAGGGTTAGGATAATCCCATAGATCACAGCGGAAGTTCTCCTTAATTTTGACCGTTACTGGAAAGTGTGAATGAGTAAAAAGACTTCTTCCTCACTTAATCACTGTGCACTGAGAGGACATTCAGGGGATATCATATACAAATATCCAGAGGATATCATATTCGGGTATCCTGTGGATACCCGAAATTGTCATGTAGACATATCCTATGGATATCAAAATGCCACACCTAAGATCTCCTGTCTATGCCTTTTTGTAAAATTTGTGGATAGTTAGAAGATGACTACAGATGTCCTCTAGATTTCTGTATTGTACACATTACGTACTACAACGAAAATCAAAGGGTTTTTTTTAGAAGAATGTAATTGGATAGTCCTTTCTCCTATCCTTTGGAATATCTACCGGATCATTTTCATAAGATATAACAACTGTTTGATCCGAAGGATCGCTGTGTGACATCCATAAAATCCTATGATAGCTGTACACTGGATATCCAGCGGATATAAATATCAAATTATCGAATTATATTTTTCAAAGAAAAGCTTGTGGTGTAAATATGCAGAAACTAATAATTGCGTATTAAGTTTTGTTTGTTTTCAAAAAATAGGTTAGGAACATAGTCGCATATCTTAACCTTGGTCTAAGAAATAATTTAAATAAATCAAAGTAAATTTCCTTTCAGTAAATTGGTGGAAATATTATCACAGATCTTTTGGAAGGTCTGCAAAAATAATACTGTAGTGTAAGTAACACTGTAAACGAAAATAAGCTCAACGCTTGTGCTTTGGTGGTTTAACAAAGATGAATACGACATTATGATTTGATGTGAGATAGTTTAGAATACTTTGAATTAGTCTGGTTAAAATATGCGTTCAAACGTCTATTCAAATATTTATTCAACATCTATCCATATATATATCCTGATAAACCACTCCCGCAACTAGGACCCTTCTCATGTTACTGTATCGAATATATAATTGCCCAATAGCTTAAGAGATAAATGTGTGGGATCAAATACAAATAAATATAATAATTTCATGCATGGTCCTTACAGCATGTAACATCACTTACGAAGAAATATCGAGTACAATATCTATTTAACATCTAACTCAACATCTATTTTACATGATGATAAAACCTTTTTTCTACAATTTGAAGCTTGAGCAAGTTATTTTATCAAAAATATGATTGGCAGTAAATAATGTAACAGTTAAACTGCCGTAATTTGAAACAAACAAACAATAAAAAAACATTGTCTTTCGAACGTTAAAGTTCCATAACACAATATATATTCAAATCATACCAAATATATATTCAACATCTATTCAAATGTTCATGTTGCTAAAATATTTTTTCTCTTCAACTTGGATCCATTCCACGGTGCTGTTTTGAAAATATAATTGAGCAGTAAATAACTTTAGAGTTAAAAAACTGGAATTAATTACTAACTAATGTAAGAACTTCATCTATGCTCGTTACAGCTACATGTTACATCTCTTAGGAAAAAACATCAATTGAAATATCTATTTAACATTTCAACATCTATTCTACGTGCTGATAAAATACTTTTTTTCTGCAGCTTGGACCTTGCGCAAGTTGTTTTATCGAAACTATTATTGCGCAGTAAATAAAGTAACCGTTAAACGGCCGAAATTTGATACAAACTAAACAAAAAATAACCCTTGTCTTATGAGCGTTAAAGTTGCTTGTCGCAATATCTATTCAAATCATACACCAGGTCTATTCGACATCTATTCAAATCTTCATACTGTTAAAATATTGTTTTCTCTGTAACTTGGAACCTGATCATGTTGTTGCTTTGAAAATATAATTTAGCAATAAATAACTTAATAGTTAAGTAACTGGACTTTAATACAAACTAAAGTAAGAACTCCACCTATGTCGTTACAGCTGGATGTTACATCCCTTAGAAAGAAACATCAAATGAAATATATATATATATGTTTAACATATATTTCAATAAAGACGCATGCAATGACATGGTCCATTCATTGCTTGATTGCCACTGGAAAAAAATGTTAGAAGAGGGAGAGAGAGAGAGAGAGAGAGAGAGTATGGAATGCTGATAGGGGGAGCTCTTCAACCAGCAGTCATATATATATAACGGAGAGGCAGAGAGTTGAAGATCACAATTGATGATGCCCTAGCTGGGGCGAAAGCGCTTTTGTGGAGTGGTCAAGATTTTTTATTGGAAACTGTTTTTACATTTTTTAAATGGGGGACGTTTTTAGGGAAGAATTTTTTACCATGTTTTTTTAAATAATGTCTGAATAAAAATTGGTAAAATGGACAATAAATAGTAAATTTACAGACATTAACAAATGAACACTTATTTTTAATAGATTTCAACATTTATTCTACATGTTGATAGTATACTTTTTTCTACGAACTTAGGCATTCCACAAGTTGTTTTATCAAAAATATGACTGCAGTAAATAATATAACGGTTAAACGGCCGAAATTTGATACAAACTAAAAACAAAACTTGGCTTACGAACGTTAAACTTGCATGTCACAATATCTATTCAATCAAACCCAATATCTATTCAACATCTATTCAATTCTTCATGCTGATAAAATACTTTTTTCTGTAGACCAATAGATCCTGCCCATGTTGCGGTTTTGAAAATATAATTGTATAATAAATAACTTTATAGTTAAACAACTGGAATCTGATAGAAACTAAAGTAAGAACTCGACCTATGTAGTTACCAACTGCATGACTCAAAAAGAAATATTAAATAAAATATTTGTTAAACAACTATTCAAATCCGCATACTGTTAAATTGTTATTTTTTTAAACATGAACTCCACGCATATTATTTTATCGGAAACATAATTGAATCAGTCATTCTAGGAAGGGCACTAATCTAAAATTGTTAAAAATGGTTTTATTGCAGAATATGATAGTTTTCTCCATATTCTATCACTTCTAATAAGAAAGGGCTATAGATATTGCTAACTATAAAGGAAGAGAAAAACATTTCATTATTAAAAAGTTAATGAACATGTGTCATTTCAGAAATGGCTTTTTCGTCAAATGGTATCTTCCTCCATTATAAAAAGAGCTTGTAAAAAAACTTGATCAAATCTATGATGCAAAATAATATTGTTCGTTAGTATTAAATAAAAAAAAAATACTGTGAGTCTTGTCCAGACGGACGATACATTAAATTTTATTTTTCAGAAGAATTAAAAGGGAGAAATGTTTCAAAAAATGTTAAAATACGAATCTTTCATGCACTTTGAATATATATATGACAGTACGGGCATTGTCACTACAAGAGAATACATTAATGTATTAAAGAGCAAGCCGTTTTTACCTAAGCTTAAAGATAAAGTTGAGTTGGCAATTGAAAAAGCATATGAAGAACCAGTCCCAATTAATGACAAAAGGATTGAGGACTTAAATCACCCTAGGGGTTATATTTCTGACGCATTTAAAAGATTTTATGAAAAAAATTCATTATGGTCAACCAATGAAGTTGAACAACCTGCTGATGAATAAAAAAAGTAATTACAGTGCAGTTTTTCCATGTCTCACTTCATGTTTAAATAAAAATGCTAAAGTACTATTTCAGCTATCATTTTTCATGCCCTTTGAATATATATCTGACAGTCCGGGCATTGTCACTACAAGAGAATAACTGTGTGTTAAACTTCAACTCGTTTTTACTTAAGCTTAAAGATAAAGTTGAGTTGCCAACTGAAAAAGCATATGAAGAACTAATCCCAATTAATGCCAAAAGGATTGAGGACTTAAATCGCCCCAGGGCTTATATTTCTGACGCATTTAAAAGATTTTATGAAGAAATTTCATTATGACAACCAATGAAGTTGAACAACCTGGTGATGAATAAAAAAAGTGATTACAGTATAGTTTTCCCACGTCTCTCATCATGTATCTTAATGTTTGTCCAATGTATCTTTTTTGCGATGCATACTCTATTTATTTTAAGTCAAACTATCTGTTTTATATATAATTTTACTTCATTTCATTGTAGAAAGGGCCACTTGCCCCAAATTTTATTTTATTCTTATTAGCTCATGAAGAAATTTTAGCAATCTCAACTAATGTTAACTCATATTTGTTGTATCTTAAGGTAGACACTTAAAAAAAAAAGTACTTTTATATTTCTCAGAAAAACACTTTTTGTGTCTCCTGAAAAGTTCATTTTTAGAAGAAGTGCCCTTTCTAGAATGACTGATTCAATTGTGCAATGAATAAGGTAACCGTTAAATAACCGTAAGATTTCATACAAACTAAAGACTCCATCTCAGGGTAATAAGTTTGCTTGTGACAGTGTATGGGATATCCCTTCTTATCGTTGACCAATCGCTGATTACTAAACTGTTAATTTTACAAGGAGAGGCGAGAGGGCCAAGCTTTGTAATATCAGATTCTGATTATTTTATATATATGCTGTAGGATAGAAGTTCCTTAGTTTCAGGTTCAACGGATTTTATACAACGCTCCTTAGTCCTCGAGAAACAGAGGACCTAATGTTATAACACAAATTAAATACTTACTTTGTACCGGGTTTACTGTGTTACAAAGTCTGTTGTGGCTCCCTCTAGTTATAATAAAACAAAACATTTTCTTTTATTCTTTCAACACTTTTTTTTTTTTTAATTACAAAATCGAAATTTTTATACGACCATGGGATTAAATATCTTGTACTGGCGACCAGAATTTCTTTCTGGCTACCAGATTTTATCAAATTTGTAATGACTACTTTAAAAATAATGTAATAACTTTAACTATGCTATTCATTTGCTAATATATTAAGGCTGTTTATCAGAGTAAAAGTTTAATAACTTACACAGCAGTAGTATTAGCACCAACTTTATGAATCAGCTAAAATTATCGTGATTTTATGTTTAACAAGACAGAAAAATCATCTGTCTTGCATAGATTATGAAACACTTTCCAACACATTCAGAATACTGTAACAAAACTTCATAGATTAGTAAGGTAAATGATTATATCTAAGTAAACAATTTGGAAAACGCATAATACATTTGAAAACTCAATTTCGGCAATTGCCATTTACAATCTGAAAAAAATTCAAATTATTTTGTGAATCCCTGTATATAATCGGTCGATTTGTCTATATTCTACATATTATTCAAAATATTAGTTCAGTTAGGAAACGCTTGAATCTGCTAAAAATTCCCTCTCAGCAATTTCCGTCAATAAAAGGAAATGTATTCAAATTCTTTTGTACAGCCCTGTATAAGATCTATATAATTTATATACACCAAGTAACATGCAAAACATTAGTTAAATTTTAAAAAACATAACACAACTGAAAGCGCACTCCCAGCAATTATCGCTCTCATAGATAGTACTGTAACCGAATTCTTTTGTATGTCCCTGTATATGAACGATAAATGCTATGCACACGCTATTTTACAGCAAGAATCTTGTAGCGCACCACAGTGATTTCATTTTCTTTGAAATAGTGTAACATCATTAAAATACATTGCAAACTATTTTTCTTCATAAACCATAATGTAACAGAAATCTTTTGAGTGTCTCTGTAAACCAACCATGAACGCTACACCCTTCATTTTCAATACCGAACATGCCATAGCAAATTTCAATAACATATATCAATAGCATGGCAATATGGCTGTATTTACGCGAATTAGAACTCGGACAGACAGACTGACGACCAGACGGACAGACAAACCGAATTCAGAAACACTTTTCAACTATGGTTAAAAATGAGTCGGAAAATGTTTCAGAAAGTTTCACGTTGTTGAGCAAGGAAAAATTAATTTGTTTTAAACCGCTTTCAAGGCCAGTTGTGTAATATTTCTGGACGAAATAACGAGGAAGCGTCTCTGAAAATATTTTACAAAACACTGACATCTGGAGGTAGAAATTTCATCTAAATAATGATTTGAGTTCCTTATTTGGGTGAGGTTTTTTGTTAATTGCAACAAATGGTGACTTTGAGATTCTGTTGTAATACTTTAAACGATCTGTAAAATTCGTTCCAGAGGAACAGATTGGAACAGAGCTAATTATGTCCAATGTAACTTCAGTGAGTATAACAATCTATCAGTCCAGAATCTTTACTTATTACTGATACCGATGCTCTTTTGACACTATTGTCAAACATTTTTGCACAACACTGATGCTTGATAGTAAAAATTGTACGATTTCAGATCAGTATTCAGATTAAGATTTTTTTATTTATTGTAACTGCATGAATTGTTGAAAATATTGACCTGTCTTAATTATGTAAATATTCTGTGTAATTCGTTCCAAAGTATATCAGAATGGAATAGAAATAATTACGCTTCAATGTGACTGCGACTGCGTCTCAATCTTTCGAGTCAAAATCATTTGGAACTGATACAGGTGCTTTTTTGACACCATTGTCAAACATTTTTGCACAATACTGATGCTTGATATTAAAAACGGTACGATTTGATATCAGTATTCAAATTAAGATTTTTTTATTTACTGTAACTGCATGAATTGTTGAAAATATGGACCTGTCTTAATTATGCAAATATTCTGTGTAATTCGTTCCAGAGTATCAGAACGGAATATAAGTAATTACGCTTCAATGTGACTGCGACTGCGTCTCAATCTTTCGAGTCAAAATCATTTGGTACTGATACAGGTGCTTTTTTTATACCAATGTCAAAAATCGTTTCATATTACTGATGGAAAAATATGTTTACGATTTCAGATCGTTTTTCGCATCAAGATTTTCCTATTAACTGAAACAGTTTGAATTGTCGAATATAAAGGCCTGTCTCAATGTTTAAAATATTCTGTATAATTTGTTTCAAATCAACAGACTAACTATGCTTCAATGTGATTTTGTCTCAATCCATTCGATTGAAAACGTTTAGTATTTATACAGGTGGGGTGCAGGGGTACATCAATGTGAAATATATCTTTCCGCAGCAATGATGCCTGGTGGTAGAAACTTTACGATTTCAGATCGTTTTTTCCCATCAGGATTTTCCTATTAACTGTAACAGTTTGAATTGTCGAATATAAAGGCTTGTCTCAAAGTTAAAAATATTCTGTATAATTTGTTTCAGATCAACAGACTAACTATGCTTCAATGTGATTTCGTCTCAATCCATTCGATTAAAAACGTTTAGTATCTATACAGGTGGGGTGCGAGGGGGGGGGGGTACATCAATGTGAAAAATAGCTTTCCGCAACAATGATGTCTAGTGGTAGAAACTTTACGATTTGAGATCGTTTTTCAGATCAAAATTTTCCTATTAAGTGAAGCATCACGAATTGAAGAACATAAACCATCCTGTCTTAATATTAAAATTATTCTGTATAATTTGTTTCAAATCAACAATCCAAAATCAATAATCCAAATACAGATTGGAGTGTAGCTAACTATACTTCAGTGTGACTTTTTCTCAATGTATCGGATTAAAAACGTTAAGAAATTTAAATTAACCAGTATTTGCTAAAAATGAAGGAAATAGTAAAACCAGAGTGTTACAATCTTTGCATACATCGACATGCATCACGTTATACTATGTAAAGCAATAAGTAAAAACAATACTTAACTAAAAGATTTTCATGATTTGATTATTTCAATATAATAAATATTTATAATTTTTCTTTATGTTTAAATTTTTTTAAATGTAACCTTGCACATAATTTATATAATTATGATCTAATAATATGTTGAAGAAAACAGTTTAATACATGAAGTATATAAACAATAATCATAAATCACAAATTCAAAATTCAACCAATATTAAAATAGAAAAAGTAACAGAATCAGTGACTTCTGCACATAATTTAAAATTTTAAATCAATGAATAATGGTAAACAGTATTTTAATTAACCCTTTAACGGGCGGTGGTCACAAAAAAAGACACCTAATTTTAATTCCAAAACTGACAAATAGCACCAAGAATATTTAATTAAAATTTTCCTTTTCTTAAGTACCGGAAAATAAGCAAGTTTTAATTTTCTAATGAATTCGTTTATAATTTCTGGTGTCAGTCCATTATTTCACCATTTTACAAACAGACTTACCCCGCGCCTGAAAGGGTTAATGGATTTTCATGATTTAATTTTTTCATTATGCCAAATATTTATGTTCAAGAATAAGAAAATGCAACGTTAGATAAAATTTTTCAATATAATAAACATTTATAATTTTTCTTTATGTTTAATTTTTTTAATGTAAACTTGCACATAATTTATATAATTATGACATAATAATATGTTAAAGAAAACAGTTTAATATATGAAGCATATAAACAATAATCATAAATCACAAATTAAAAATTCAACCACTATTAAAATAGAAAAAGTAACAGAATCAGTGACTTCTGCACATAATTTAAAAGTTTGAATCAATGAATAAGTGAAAACAATATTTTGATTAATGGATTTTCATGATTTGATTATTTCAATATAATAAATATTTATAATTTTTCTTTGTGTTTAAAAATTTTTTTTAATGTAACCTTGCACAAAATTTATATAATTATGACATAATAATATGTTAAAGAAAACAGTTTAATATATGAAGCATATAAACAATAATCATAAATCACAAATTCAAAATTCAACCAATATTAAAATAAAAAAATATAACAGAATCAGTGACTTCTGCACATAATTTAAAAGTTTGAATCAATGAATAAGTTAAAACAATATTTTAATTAATGGATTTTCATGATTTAATTTTTTCATTATGGCAAATATTTATGTTAAAGAATTAAAAAAATGTAACGTTAGATATAATTTTTAAAATTATAACATGCTAATAAGTTAAAGATAACAATTAAATAGGTGAAGCATGTAATCAGTAATAATATATCACAAATTTAGAATTCAACCATCATTAAAATATAAAAAGTAACGGAATTAGCAAATTCTGCATACAACTTACAAGTTAAGCTCTCTTTATGAATAAGTTAAAACAAAATTTCAACCAAAAAATTTTCATGATTTAATTTTTCAATTTACTAAATATTTATGATTATAATTTATGTTAAAAGTTTTGAAATTTCAACATTATATGCAATTTAAATAATTATAACATAACAATAACTTAAAGAAAACAGTTAAATAGTTGAAGCATGTGAACATTAGTCATATATCAACAAATTGAAAAATCAGTTTGGAGTAATTTGTAAATTTGTAACTTTCAACTATCGCATTTGAATGATTTAAATATTTCAATATATTAAAAATGTATAATTTTAATTGATTTAAAAAAATTAAAAACTGAAAAGATTGTAATATATAGCATGTATGTGAAACATACAAACAGTAATCGTGTATCACATATTAAAAATTCAACCAACAGAAGAATAGAAAAATAATCGAATTAGTAAACTTTGTATATAACGTACAATTTAAGCAGTCTGAATGAATAAATGAAAACATCATCTAATCAACATATTTTCATAATATAAGTATATTTTGCAATTGGAGATTTATAATTTTAACGTATATAAGTTTTTTAAATAAAAAACATTATACAGAAATTAAATAATTATCACATAATTGAAAATACTTTTCAAAAAGTTCTAAAGAAAATAGAAGAAACAATTAAAAATATATCGTACATTACAAGTTGTATAAGAAAATTAAAATACATTCAATATTTCAGAAAAAATAAACGAAATAGTTAATTTAACAAATACAATATTATGTTGATTATATTATCTTTTCTTAAACATTAAAAAAGCAATAAAGAATAAGGAATACTGTTCAATAAACGCATTTCAATGATTTAAATATTTCAACATACTAAAAATTTATAATTTTAACTTGTGTTAATTTTTTTTAAATGCAGAAATTGTAATACATAATTTAAATAATTAGGACACGATGGTATGCTATAGAAAACAGTTAAAGAGATGAAACAAATAAACAGTAATAATATATCACGGATTAAAAGGGTAAATCAAATTTAGCCAATGTTTAATAAAAATGTTGAAATTAGTAAACCAAATGTATAAAAATTCATGTGAATGACAAACCGATTTACGAATCGCAATATGCGATACAAAATGTTGATATAGTAACATGGAAACCAGGGCCGCAGCATAGATGGTACAGTCCATAAATTAAATTAACCAATAAGATGGGACAGTTCCAGAAAATTCTATAACGGCAGTGATACATTAGTGACAATGGGGAAAATGTAATATTATACTGAAATTTACCTAGTATTACCTAAATATGCTGCTATTCTTTTTAATTCGAGTTTCAATGAGTGCAAAATACAGGGTTTATTCCTGTATAATAAACCGGATTTTGTGAGACGGAAATATTAAAAAATCCTGGGAATTTTTAGAAAAGATTAGGTATGGAAATGTTTAATTTGTTATTTTTAATTTTTTTAATGATTTAAATTTTTGTCAATGTAAAAAAAAAAATGTTTTTTTACTAATGTAAACAAATCCAATAACATAAGAAACAAGATATAAAGAAAATGAACAAAATTAAAAGAAATCAATACTATTCACAAGAAAAATAATATAGAGTTTACCTAAATAGTAGATAGGTCAGCTAATAGAAATTAAACAATTGTAATTTTTATAGAATAATTTTTTTTTAAAATATTTATATTTTTATACTTATTTTTTGTTGTATTGATACTGCTCACTTATAACTTACTTTAAACAGAACCCATAAAACTTCTATTTAAAACGTAAATATATAACATATAAAAGAAAAAAAATCCTATTAAGACAGGCGTTCAACAGTGGGAATATCCTGTATATGAGAAGTTTTTCCCCCGTTGTCACTAGTCGCGCTGTGATCGTTTACACCACTACCTCCTTAATACTAAATGCCGATCGTATTCACGTTTTCCCCATACAGAAATTGGAAGTCAATCTTTTCCCAGAGTACAGTGCCATCTATCGGCGACAATTGACATGATCTTTCAATACATATCAGTGCGCTACCTCTGTTATACATTAACGTATATATTACTGAGGTGGTGATAAGTAAATAACGTAAACAAAGGCTATATTGAGAATATTTATATGGAAAGTTAAAAAATATAGCTTAAAAAATAAACTTTGTTATTAATTTCTAGAATTTCACAAATGTATTTATTATCTTTTCTTTTGTAAATAACAATTTAAATTGCTGTAGTAACTGATATTTTTAATTTAAAATATTTGTTTTTAATATAAAAGTTCTTTTTTTAATTAATTATAATGTATAAATTAATAACACTGAGATTTATTTATAAATAGATTTCCATAAAAAATAACGCAACAAATGTTTATGGAGCAAAAATATTTATTAACACTATGAAATTTAATTAATAGATCAAAAACTATGAGTAAGTTTTAAAAAGATTAATGCAAAATACCAAAGTAGTGGATTAAATTAAAATTACTGGTAGCAAGTGATAATACATGGCCCCAGATGGTAGCGCCTAGGTGGCGCTACGATCTGGGGCATGCTGACTTCCATTTTTGAGACAAATACGATAGGCATTTAGTTATTACGGAGGTAGTGTTTAAACATACTGCGCTTCATGACAGTGCCAAACCTTGTTGTTTAGTCTACGTTGTGGGCTATACCTTGCATCAGACGCGATAAACGCTTGGTGCAAGGTATAAGCGCTTCATCTTCACAAATGCTATTTAGTGCTTCATCATTTAGTGCCATCCCTATCTCACTACCGATAAACCAGCAATCGATAGAAAGTCAAACAAAATTTTTCGTACCAGACTCGAAATAGAGTTGCAGCGACACTGATGAACACACATTCATACAAACAACATTTTACAAAATTCGCGTTTATGAACTATTTCTCATTGCATTAAATACTAATTATATATATATACTAATTTGTACTTTATGTAGCATTTTATGCAATACACTTTTTTTTACTTTACATAAATAGATTTTTTTGTAAAATCTGATTTCCCTAGTTTTGAAGTTTAAAAAAAAGGAATAATAATAATTTAAAAAAAAAAACGTAAAGGCATTTGTAAAGCTTTAATGATTACAAAGAGAATGTATGACGTATGGGACTACGTAAAAGACCTATGCAATAACGAAATGAAATGTTGACATGTTTTGTTTGCGCTTTAATGGAATACATATGGTGTTAAAGGGGGTGTAAATGACTGATCTGGAAAGTGACATCGGAAAAAAATTTAACGCTTGCCAAAGTTTAAAAATGATTATGGTTTGACCATTTATAACTGGTATATGTTTAATATAATTAGGAGGAGGTGTTTGCGCATAACAGTTGAAGTTTTCTTAAAGAGGTAGAGATGAATTGTAAACTTTAGGATAAATGAAAAATAAGAGTTTAGAGACTGGAGGTAGAGTCTTTTTAGCATCAGTGCTATGAAGATGCGGTCATCTTCTATGCTGTTGTGTCCTGTCATATCATTATGAATTACTTTGTTGATATATTTCAGTGAAAGGTGTTTTCAAAGAATATCGATAAGAGAAATCCTTTTCATGTCTATGAATGAATTGCATGTCTGTGAAAATATGAATTTCCGAATTTTGAAGTTAAAATAAATATGAAGAAGGAGGAAATGTAAAGGCTGTAAGAAAATGTAAAGCATTAATGATTACAATGAGAAGTTAGGGGGATAGGACTAGGTAAAACATCTATGCAATTACAAAATGAAATGTTAGTATGTTTTGTTTGCTGCTTTAATGGAATATATATTGGGTTAGGGGAGTGTAAAAAACTGATCTGGGAAGTGACATAGGAAAGAATTGTAAAGCTTGCCAAAGTTTAGGAATTATTATGGTCTGACCATTTATAACTGGTATGTGTTTAATATAATTAGGAGGAGGTGTTTGCGCATAGAAGTTGAGGTTTTCTTGAATAGGTGGAGGTGAAGCGTACATTAAGGGCTTAGAGGTGTAAAAATAAGGGTTAAGAGACTGGAGGTAGAGTTTTTTTAGCATCAGTGCTAGGCATATGCGGGCATCTTCTATGCTGTTGTGTCCCGCCATATCGGTATGAATTACTTTGTTGAGATATTTCTCTGAAAGTGTTTTCAAAGAATGCCGATAAGGGAAACCCCTTTCATGTCCATAAACTAATGATGTATCTACAACATGGTCGTGGATGAGGCGGACTGCTATTAAATCATTTTCTAAACCATGGCCGGTGAGAATACTGCCGTGATTGAGCACTTTAAGAAGTAAGGCTTGAACATCTGCTAAGGTTGTTTTTACACCATCAAGATCTGCGGGACCGATGCCGCTAAACGGTGTGTTGTAATCCAAAATTAAGTTCTCTGGTTGGACGTATTGATCAATAATAACATTTCCTTTGATTGAAATCAGGCTCACTCTAGCTACTTCTAACCCAGCAGTTGTATACACCATTTCAGTATCTAGAGCAAATACATTCGAAGAGTCGAGTCTTGCGCATTTTTTTCTGTCGGCTTGAATAAAATTATTGTCCCCAGTGTACTTATAGGAACAGGCATGGTACTTATGATGCATGCAACCGTCTTCTTTAGAAGTTTTCTTACAGCAGTTATAAAGTCCGTAATCGGGGCCATCGGTGAATGTTCTTTTCCCCCAGTGATAGCAACAACCAGCATCGTCAATGTACCAGTCTTTCTCAAGCAGCGACACTATTTTACCACACCTGCAAATCTGAATATTTGGATTTGTTGAGCATGGGATCTTCTTTGGATACGGGAAATCATGAACGGGAAAGCCCCATATTTTTCTTTCAGACAAGAAAAGTCTTTGGTCGGCGAACCAGTGATAGATATCTTCAGATGAGGCAGGAATGGCGTTCAGTAATTTACAAATGTCTTGCTTCAAAGAACTCATGGCGGAGAGATCTTATGAAATAAAGCTCTTTTTCTTTTTTCTTCGCATAAGCTCATATAAGCTGATTGCAGTCAGTTGTAGGTAAAAGGAGAAGCTGGAAAAGTAAAACAAATCTGAATCAGTGTGGTATCACAGAAATAATTTGTTACATAAATTCAACTGCAAGTTTTTACAAAGGATTTAAACATGAAAAATTTAAATGAAATTAAAAATTTCAAGAATAACACAGAAGTTGAATATGACGTCATATTTGAAAAGCAATATTGAAATACGTTTTACTGTACATAGAATATATACAAAGGGTAAAGCAGAATGTGGGGTATCTTAAAACGGGTTAAGCGTTTTAAAAATAAAATTGAATATTACGTGAACAGTGACAACTATTAAAATTATTTTACAGAAATATTTGAAGTATTTAATGTGCCCCCCTGTTTTAGTTCTAAAAACCACCGATAGATATCACTACACTGTTTAAAACTATAATACTGTTTAAAATAACCTTGCAATTTCAAAATATAAACCCTTTTTTTGCACTCTTTTATTTCACTTAACTTGGTTCATGTATGTGAAGATGAAATTTTGTAATCAATTTTTCTCTCACTTCCTGATAGGCTAGAAATTAGAAAATAGATGTACAACAGTAAAAATTACATTTTTCTAACACCAAATCTTATTGAGTTATGATGCTTTTAATTTTATAAAATTTCGAAGCTTTCTGGCTGTAAAAAATTGTCTGCCTGTCTTTGCTGCCAGAAATCTCCGAAATTCGATAAAATCCAAGATATAATAACTCGATGATTTTTGGTTGTAGAATAATGGAATTCTTACTGTTGTACTTTTCAGAACATGGAAATATTTTTTTTCTAAATATAACTTTTGAGACCCAAAGTCCGTATAAAAATTTTAAAGTGTAACTTTTTGGAAATTAATGGCTGGACTACTTCACCAATGTAATTTTAAATCTTACCTCATTTTAAACACTTTTGCAATTTACATTTTCCACTTATCGCCAACAGGTAAAAAATTGAAGTGAGTTTCAAACTTTTTCGTGCACTCTGTATACCTACAGATTAGGTCGATCGCGAAAAGATTTGAAATGTTAAAGTGGATCATGAAACAATAAAGTTTGGTTACCGCAGCAACTTTAACAATAATATAAATACTAATAATATTATAAATGTGAAAGTATGTGTCAATGTTTGGTTGAAACCAACGTCAAAACGGGTAATTTAACACCTTTGTATTTTTGCTTATGTATTAAGATCCTAAAAAGGTTTTATGCTATTTTTTATTTGTTTTATTCAACTAAATTTTTTAATTAGTTTAATGGACATTTTTCGTGTAAAATTTAGCTATTGTTCTTTATAGTTGCCGAAATTCAAAGCCTGGAGTAATAAAATTCCCACATCAATTAATTTTCAATTAATTACACATGAAAAATTCAAATTTTCAGGAATAAAAAAGAAGATGAATATGACGTCATATTAGTAACGAAAAATTTAAATATGGTGTTTTACTATATATGAAGTATTAATATCAGTTACATTGAAAAGTTGTTTTCTGTCAAAAACGACGTCATAATTAGCAGGAAAAGAAAATGAACAAGATTTATATTATTAAGTAAAGATTTCACTTGGGAAAAAATGACATCCTAGTTTAAATAAAATGGACATTTTCAAATATTTATTAGTAACACGAGGAGCATGAATATCAGTATAGCAGGTGACTATGGCATAATATTTAAAACACAAAATTAAAATATTTTTTACTGATACATATTATTAAGCATGAATAGCAGTTACATACAAAAGAGAGTTTTCTGTCAAATATAATTCTAAAATAAATTAATGTACATGGTTCATAAAGGGAAAGAATTAAAATTAAATTAAAATTTTCAGGAATAAAAAAGAAGATGAATATGACGTCATATTAGAAAGGAAAGATTGAAATAAGTTTACTATACATGAAGCATTAATTTCAGTTACGTTAAGCTGTTGTTTTCTGTCAAATATGATGTCATAATTAGCAGGAAAAGAAAATAAACAAGACATATATTATTAAGAAATTATTTCGCTTGTGAAAAAAATGACATCATAGTTTAAATAAAACGGACATTTTCAGATATTTTTTAGTAACACAAAGAGCATAAATATCAGGTGAATATAGCATAATATTTAAAACCAAAAATTGAAATATTTTTTACTGATACTTATTATTAAGCATGGATAGCAGTTACATACAGAAGAAAGTTTTCTGTCAAATATAATTCTGAAATACATGAATGTACATGATTCATAAAGGGAAAGAAACATTTTTTATGTTGACAAATATTAATACGTACAGAAATCTATCTGTCGTGAAAGTGTTCGTCATATTTTAAATCATGCTCCGATTTAATAAAAAAGAAATAAGTATTTTATTGCAATTACACAAACTGGTGTAATTTCCACAGACTTTATCGTCCGCAAGTACATAAGTTTATCGTCATTTTGTCGTAAAATCTTCCAAAATCCTGATTTCACAAAAATTTAATAAATATATTAAAATTGGTGTAAAAGTTGTTAGCATTTAATTTTCATTGGAGAATAGTATTTGCCTGTGACATCGTTCAAGTGAAATTAAAAGAAAAGCCGGTGCCATTAATAAAGCAAGAAATTAACTCCCGCCCCCACGTTTTTAATGGCATTTTGGTTATATGAATAAAAAAACAGTAAAAACGCCGGTATTAATCGGTTATCCTGTTCACTCAACGGTTATCCCGGATACAGGAGACAGAATAACTTATAATTCCTTTATATTTAAAAATATTTAAATCCAATTTGAAAATATATCTGTGAGGTAATCATTGTTCCCATTGATGTATATTCTAGGCAAGTTTCGAAACATCCATAAACCCAAATTGCAGCAATCATTGTTACCATAAACCCAAATTGCAGCATACAGCAATCGATATGACAATGTTACAGATAACTGAAATGCTTTTATCATAATTAACATATTTTTTCGCAATTGAAAATATAAAGCAATTCTATTGCTTCATAAACAGACATTTAGGTTTTGAGAGTATTTTAAGTGAATTTTGGCATTATTTGTAGTTTTACAGCTGTAAATATTTGACACTGTGAAATAAAAATACAATAAGTATATGGAAATTAAAGATATATTTATTATTATTATTTATTTTAAAAGTTTATTCTTCACCAAGTTTAAATTTCGTTTTTAAATTGCATATATCTTCCTTTTTTGTTCAAAATGTCAGGTGTTTTAAAATAGAAACTTAAGAGCCTACACTAGTCACGGGGAGAAACGCTCAAGCTAATGTTAAGTCTATGGGAAGGTTCTAGCGCGATTTTTTACTCGCATTTTGATGTTTTTAAATGCTTTTTTTGCACAGGATAGCTGAGGTCAATCTCCAACGTTGTTAGTTTTTTACTTTTTCGATTTTTTGTTGCAGTTTTTTTATAAGCGGGCATTTTTAATTTTGGAACCGGTTAGAACCGGTTCTGAAAGTGAAAGTACCCTTATATAAAATAACTGGAATCAAAATCAAAAAAGTAAAAACTAGAACTGATAAAATAGAATAACAAGGAAGCAAATTTACTCAAGACAGTTAATCTTAGAGAAAGCATATGAAATTTTAAGCACATGAAAGAAATTTAAATGATCTTACATATAAAAACATAAATATACAAATTGGAATCATCAGAAAAATTTTCACTATAAAGTGTGATAAATAGTTGGTTAATTGTTGGTTATTGTAATCCTTTAAATGTTACGTGAACGAAGTCACGGGCAACAGCTAGTATGAAATAAATGACATATTTACAGGATGTTTCATAAAGGACTCTCTAACTTAACATAAGGACTTAACATAAAGGACTCCCCTAAATGTATAAATTATTATAACCCATAACTTAACATAAAGTACTTCCCTAAAAATATTTCACACCAGAATTTTTATTTAAAACTATTTATCTTTTCTATTTAATTTACTTCTGTGTGATTTATATTTATTTATTTTGTGAAGAAATTTCTTGTTCGACTCGAAATATTTTCATTTGGTACAAATGACCGGTTCTTGGTATATAATAAACAAGGATCTTTGGTTCTCAGTCTCTCCCACTCCTAAAATTTGCAGTGCATTTTTGGCAAAACATAATATTTATTACAGAAAAGCTTAACCTTAATTTTAAATAAAAATTTTCAAAAAATTTTAATCAATGATTTTAAAAAAAATAAGTTTATTCAAATCATGATTAAAATCAAGCTTATTTAAATCAACCAACCCTGGCTATGAAACACTATTTATAAATTGACATAAAATTGTAGGCAGTAATTAAAAAAATATTTCAAATATTAATCGATAGATGGTGCATTTCAAACTACCAAAATGCTTAAAATAAATTC
The DNA here is from genome assembly GCA_963931845.1 of Maratus michaelseni. Lineage (NCBI taxonomy): Eukaryota > Metazoa > Arthropoda > Arachnida > Araneae > Salticidae > Maratus > Maratus michaelseni. The sequence goes on along the minus strand of OZ007597.1, from coordinate 174,265,582 downwards.
AACATTTGTTTTCGCATTTCAACGTGTAAACAGATTAATATAGTTTGCAGAGTAAAAAATAAGTGATCTTCATTCCATTTTTATGTAACCAGTTTAAGTATTCTTCAATTATTTTAATTTTTAATGCATTTTTTAAATTTTCTGATATCGATCTGGATTTGGCGATCTAGTTATCTGCAGTTTGGATAGTTGGAATTTGACTGTACTTTTATAATACCCAAAGTTATTACTTACCCATCATACGTAGTATAGGGTAAGTCTTGTAATCGTTTTGAAAATCGAAAAAAAAAAATGACGGATTTACACGTTTCAGACACTGGAGATTCCGAAAAACATATTTTTAGAGAAAAAAAAATTCCGTCCGTCTGTCTGTATGTGTGTCTGTAAACGCTTTATCTCCCGAACAAACTGAGATAGAGACTTGAAATTTGGTATGTACTTAGTATGTAATAATGAGAAGAAGATTATTGAATTTCAGTAATCTCGATTATCCGGAACTATTTTTTTCGGACTGTCGAAATATTCGTTCTGATAAAAGGTATATAAAAATTTTCAAAATTATTTATTTTAAGGAGTGAATATAAAAGACAATAATAAACACAAATTTTGCATAAAGAATGAAGTCAGTTGATAAGATAATGAGTTTCCGAGATATTTGCAATTATATTTGCCACACTCTTCGATTTTTCATGACCCTGTATTTCATCCAAACTTCAATGCAAAGATCTATTTTAATTGGAAATGAGACGCTTAATCCGACGCAGTAAACCGCTAATTAATAGGATTATCAAATTTGGAGTTATAAGGATGTTTCTTCTACGCATTTCAGTAATTGAGCATTTAAAGTTTATGACGTCATCAAGCTACGATTTTATTCGAATTGCAATGCATTATATAAATAGTTTACACATGTTTTATTTTTATATTTTGTATTATGCATATCCATGATGGGTAAGTATTACGGTGGCCCCCAACGAGTTTTTTCTCACCTTTAGCCAATAGGAAAGCTGTATATTATTCAAAGTATATATTTTCACAATATTTTTACATTTTATATATTATATTTATTTGACAGTATTCAAAATATTCTCAAAAACATATGTATATTATCTCATAATTTATAAAATGAAAGAAACTTGTTGACTACGCTTCTAAAAATCCCGCAGATTTTTCAAAATTTGAATGAGGTTGTTCTGGCTTTGGCTGTGGCAAGAACAAGTGATGTGGGAAGGATAAATACCCAGTGGGTAGGTATTTATTTTTTGGGTATATACCTGTGTATTTCTTAATTATTGTTTTGGGTATATTTGGGTATTTACTAGAGATCGACCGAAACAGGTTTTTAAGACCAAAACCGAATTTCGGTGATCTTCCCACTTTCGGCCGAAACCGAAAGCGTAAAAAAAAATTAAAAACTGATTAATACATACATAACTGCATATAATTATTAATTAATTAATTAATTAATAACAAGTAATTAATAATTACTTAGTAATAACTAATTACGTTACTAATTAAGTTATTAATTATACGTGTATTGAGCCACATTTTTAACAAACAAACGTACATATATCTATATATATGTGTGTGTGTGTATTCAAACAAAAATGTTTCAAACAAAAATGAAACATAAATAATTCAACTTTTATATTTTATTATTTTATAACAACCAATAATTATAGGCATTTATCAATAATTAATTAAAAATGTAGTTAAATAATGTAAAACAAATTCAGTAATGAATATTTAATTTTTCACGTGATAAGCGTCATTTAAGTTTAGTCATATATGCATTGCTTGCTTTATAATTTACACTCGCATCATGAATCAGCCATGACGGATAATGATAAACAGTGGAGTTCACAGCAATAAACAGTGTCTCATTTGAGCCGATACAACTCATATCATTGAGTAAAGTTGAAAATTTTCGAAAGAAGGAACAAGATTTTGACATACAGATAGTTTCGGTCGAGTTTCGGTTAGGACGAAACTTTGGCAGCAGTTTCGCCGAAAACGAAAATTTGGCGAAACTCCGATTTTGTGCCGAAACTGATACCGAAATTTCTGTCGATCTCTAGTATATACCCAAGCCTGGGGTAACCACCCAAAGATTGGGTATTTTAATATTTCATTGTAAAAAATCATAATCTGTTCTCTTTTTCTTTTGGCCGACTGCACCTTAAAATTGCCATATTTATTTGATAGTTTAACCTTTATTTATGAAATTGATCAACATATGAAATTAGATAGCGCTGAACTTAAGAGGTATGTAGTTATTTGTAGAGAAAATAGTCGTTGGGGGCCACCGTAATACTTACCCATCATGGATATGCATAATATAAAATATGAAAATAAAAAAAATGTGTAAACTGTTTATAAAATGCATTGCAATTTGAATAGAATCGTGGCTTGATGACGTCATAAACTTTAAAGCCTCTATTACTGAATTTCGTAAAAGAAACATCCTTATAACTCCAAAATTGAAAATCTTGAACTAACGGTTTCCTGCGTCGGATTAAGCGTTTCATTTCCAATTAAAATATATCATTGATTTGAAATTTGAATGAAATACAGGATCATGAAAAATTGAAGAGTGTGGAAAATAGGATTCCAAATATCTCGGCAACTCATTATCTGATCGACTTCATTCTTTATGCAAAATTTATGTTTTTTTTATCGTCTTTTATATTCATTCCTTAAAATAAACAATTTCGAAAACTTTTATATACCTTTTATCAGAACGAATATTTCGAGAGTCCGAAAAAGATAGTTCCGGATAATCGAGGTTACTGAAATTCAATAGGTTTCTTCCCACTATTACATACTAAGTACACTCCAAATTTCAAGTCTCTATCTCAATTTGTTTGGGAGGTAGAGCGTTTACAGACACACAGACGGACGGCAATTTTTTTTTCTAAAAATATGTTTTTCGGAATCTCCAGTGTCTGAAACGTGTAAATCCGTCAAAATTTTTTTTTCGATTTTCAAAGCGATTACAATACTTACCCTATACTACGTATGATGGGTAAGTAAAATAGTGTATCCAGGAGAGAAAAGTCTTGTGAGAATGATTGGAGAATATGTCCCTTTTAGTGTAGTAACCTACGTAATACCATTAGCTGAAGTTACGCTGTGCATATTAAATGTATCTCTTACATAAATTTAATTAAACTTATCTTTTTAATAAAACTTTTTTCCATAAATATATTAGCTTTTTTACATTATTCATTATAACTAAAAATGACATTTAAATTGAATTTTTAAATGTAAAATGTTGAGTTTCTTTAAAACTTAAGAAATATAAAAAGCCTAAATAGTCCAGGGTAAATGTACATGTACATGTTACCTTACAAAAGGTCGGGTAGAAGATTTTATTTTTCCAAGTGGTATATGATGAGGCCAGCATAGAAAAACCGAATTATCCAACAAAATTTCTTAAGGGAGAATTTTATGTGACCAAAAAAAACACAAATTTTTGGGACTTTTTTTGTTGTTTTTTAAATATTTCGAGACTCGTTGTCGTAGCGTATTATTTGTTAATTACAATGTTAAAGAAGACAAAATTTTCTACAACTTTCATATTTACAACTTTTTAATACACCCAATAGCAAGCGCAGTACGACATTTCAAAAATAAGACTTTTTTTTCGATTTCCTTAAAAACCGTGAAAACCGTAGTTTTGTCCCGATGATTCAATGTTCCGCACGGATATAATGATGTATGTCGACTTCTACATATTGACAGCAGAAAATTACGTATTATTTGTACACCCTCTTCTTCTTTTTCATCACAACAGAAATATTTTATATTCAATAAATCTATATAATTTAGCAAGTAGGGTAGAGTGTGAATGACTGAGACAATTTTCATATTTAGACAGTAAATATGTATATACAATTGTTAATTTAAAAGTATTGTTTAAAAGAATATTTCAGCATTTAGTAACTTATTGGCACGACAATTTCAATTAAAAAAAACCTTGTTTAATTTTAATAATTATTTTTATAATGCATACATATTGTTCATTTTATTCTATACAATAGTATATTTTATTTACCAATTATTGATGACATATGTTTTAATGTGTTACTATTTTAAGCATAGCAAACATTGAATTGTAATTCCATATAAAAGGAGGGACTCAAAAAATAAATATTCTTATGAAACAAATACTTTTACCTTATAAAATATCTAAAATAAAAATGACAACAGATAATATTAACTAATATTATGCATCATTAACTAATATTAACTAATATTATCATTAACTAATATTATGCATGTATATCTATTGTAAAATTTAAAAATTCTATCAATAAAATATTTGAGGTAACTATTTTCATAAAAATGTTCAAAATATTAGTTTTAGTAACTATTGTTAATATTTTTCCACTTTTATTATATAAATATAACAAGAGATTATAACATTTTAGCGTGCAAAAATATATAAAATTTTAAGATTTTATCTATTAAATGCCTTAAAGCTCAAACAGAGAAACTTACTTTGGTTGTTGAAAATATTATTTTGTGGAATATTCTAATCTTCTGTAATATGTATTGTTTTGAAACTGTATCTGTTGAATGTTCTCAGTGCTACCATTTATCAAATAAAATACCAAGTTATTTATGATTGTAGATCATATAAACATTTTTGTTGTTACATTCATCCCCTATCTCATTCAAGTCCACTTTCCCCGCACAATAAAGTAAGGTACGCTATATGACTGCATAAGCTAAATGAAAAAAAAAATGTATTTTAATAATAATAATTTCTACGGGATATTTAACAATATTTTTGTCTCTTTAATGAGACGGTTGTAGGATTATTAGCATTCAGTTATCCTGAATAGAAGATATATCAGGATCGTGTTCCTCTACAGCAGGGGTCCCCAAACTTTTAGACCGCCGTACCACTAAATCGAAGTTCATACTTCCGCGTACCACCAGGTAACAAACGTAAAACTGATATAGAAAAACCTATAAAAAGAAACCTGTCTAAAACGAAATATATCCTCGGTCTTTCATGTTTCCGTCATAGCAGGTTTTATTGTATATAAAAATTAATGATTACATTACTAAATTGGTACTTAGGATAGACTGCTTCATAATAATATTCAAGTAAAAAGTAGTATCACCATTAAATTTTAATAATGTATACAATATAAAAAAAAGTGTTTTGGTATAGAAAAAAAGCCACAATACTTAATGACATATTGGCGCACACTGATTCATATACTGTTACAGTAGGCTGATTACACTAATTTGCTTCTATCGCTAATGAAAAGGGTGGACTTGTTTTATCAAGTACAGCTTCCTCACGTCTGACTCAATATTAGGTAGTTTTAGTCATAAGTCAGATTCGATGTTTAGTTTATTCCTGTATTTGTTTTTGATATAACGAAGGGGGGGGGGGGATCACATTCACAGAGATATGTTGTGCTAAATACAAGCAGACTTTGACGATATCAGACGGTACTCTCACATTCTCGCCAACGAAAAATCTGTTACATTCATCCTTTTGAATGTGGACTCCAGTAATCCATCACAGGAGAGCTGAATAAGTTCACTTCTTTCCTCTATCGTCAGATACAGTAGTAGAGTGTCTCAAATGAGAAACGAATTTCTTATCCAAAGCTTAGTTAGCGCATTTAACATAGGTTCGATACAACTGTATTAATAATAAATGCGACAATAATATCGCGCATTAGTACTTGCAAGTTTCTTCATACATTTATGTATATACTACCTCAAAACATATGTACCTTTATATAGCTATATGTACCTATGTAGCTTTACCTCTTTATTATGTACCTATACGTAGCTTTACCTCAAATCCGCACTGCATATGACAACAGTTTTTGTTTGATTTCAGATCACCATTTTAAATAACCTTATTCTGTTAAAAACTAATTTTCATGAAATAGAAAAAAAATTATGCACATTTTGTGCATGAGAAGAAAATATTTCAATCAACAGAATGAATTAATTTGTAAAATATGTTTGAAATAAAACTTTTATTTCAACACCTCCTAGAAGCTCTGCTAGTACAAAGAGAACAATGTGTTATAAATTACACTTGGAATTTTATTTTGTTTTAACTGCTCCTACTCACACAAGTTACTCCTACTTCCAACCATCCAGACTTTACCTTCAAATAATTCAATTTATAAAGAATATTTTAAAAAGTTCTTCTGCTAATTAAAAATACTTCATTCATTAATTTTATAATTCGGTCTTTATTAAAAAAATCAATTTTTATCCGTATAAATCTAATAATTATATTTTTAATTCTGGAAAACTGATTGTATCATAAGCGGTGTGTGCGAATTTCAGTAAGTATGCAATAACAAACATTTCTCGTAACAAAAAAAAAAAAAAAAAAAAAAGCATTTGCAGATCCCAAATTGATTTTTTTTTTCCCAAGCAATAAAGACAAGCCGGTTTTGATTCCATAATAATATGCTGCATTCTGTATTTTTGATTCCATAATAATATGCTGCATTCTGTATTTTTGATTCCATAATAATATGCTGCATTCTGTATTTTATTCCACGTACCAGTATCGGACTTCTGCGTACCAGTAGCCAGAGCTTCGCGTACCATAGTTTGTATCAACACCTGCTCTAGATGTATTTTTTTTTCCCTGCAGTTATTTGTCACTCGTCCCCTCTTTCCAATACCCACTCTATCTATATCCAGCGGGTATGTAAGTTGGAAAAATAGCCTCATTTTTGAAAAGCTGTACTGCACTTAAGCAAGAGGGCGTGCAAATAACAAATAATTTACTGCTATCAATATGTATAAGTTCACATCCATGATTAAATCCGTGGAGAACATTTGAATCATCGGGAGAAAACTACGGTTTTCACGGATTTTAAGGAAATCGAAAAAATTGTTTTATTTTTGAAATGTCGTACTGCATTTGCTATTGAGTGTATTAAAAAGCTGTAAATATGAAAGTTGTAGAAAATTTTGTCTTCTTTAACATTGTAACTAACAAATAATACGCTATGACAACGAGTCTCGAAATATTTAAAAAACAACAAAAAAAGTCCCAAAAATTTGCTGTTTTATTGCCACAGAAAATTCTCCCTTAAGAAATTTTGTTGGATAATTCGGTTTTTCCATGCTGGCCTCACTATATACAAGTCAGAAAAAAAAATCTTCTACCCGACCTTTTGCAAGGTAACGCTTTTTTTTGGTACATTTCCCCTGGACTAAAAGTTCTTCATTTACAGTAATTCATTATAACTAATAAAATATAAGGTTTTTTCATAGCTATATTTAATTTAAGAATAAATTTCAGGTAAATACTTAAAGTGGGTATTTACCTGGGTATACACCGTGGGTTACCCTTAAAAATTATACCCTGGTATCTTACATCACTGATCACGTCTAGGGAGGGCAGTAAAATACCGATACATCTGGTAAAATATATCAATTTTTGACATCTATGTTAGATTTCCAATACATGTCAATGGTGTTTTTCGCTTCCGATATGTAAATTTTTCTTAGAAAAATCAACAATAAACCCGGCCCGACGCGCGGTTTGGTTCGGGTCGAATTGGAGTTAAATTTTTTCGTTGCGGGTCGGGTTCCGGTTAACTCGATATTTCAAAAGAAAGGCTAGAATATTGTTTAAGATGAAAAACTAATAAGTATTTGAATATGAATTAATCTTTACGGGTTTATTTTATTTTACATAAAAGATAAAATTGACATTATAGATATGATTGTAGACTAATTTTTTCGTAATAGTATTGAATAAGTAGTTAATTTTTTTTTTCGGGTTTCGGGTCAACAAAAAAAAAAATTGTCTGACCCGGTCAAGATTTCGGGTAATCAATATTTTTTGTTGTTGTTGGTTTCGGTTTGGTTCTAAGCAGAATTTTACTCTAATTTTGATTCTGATTTCACATATAAAACTATTTATCTTGACGCGCAATATCATTCCAGAAAGTTTAAACCATTAGTTTAGAAAACCTTACATTTATAAATAGCAAAACAATTCTTTATGGAAAATTACACTTACATTTTAAAATTACCTATCTTAAGCATTACAGTTATTTATTACGATACCATTTCCATATGATGTTACGTTTGGTAAAGTCAAGTTTCTGTAAATGATTGTTGTAACGGGAAAGTGAAGCACTTACAATTAAAACTAGTCGTTGGGGGCCACCGTAATAGTTTCCTATCATGGATATGCATAATATAAAATATGAAAATAAAACATGTGTAAACTATTTATAAAATGCTTTGCAATTCGAATAAAATCGTGGCTTGATGACGTCATAAACTTTAAATGCCCTATTACTGAATTGCGTAAAAGAAACATCCTTATAATTCCAAAATTGATAATCCTATTAACTAACGGTTTACTGCATCGGATTAAGCGTCTCATTTCCAATTGAAATATATCTTTGAATTGAAATTTGAATGAAATACAGGGTCATGAAAAATCAAAGAGTGTGGAAAAAATATAATTACAAATATCTCGGCAACTCAATATCCGATCGACTTCATTCTCTATGCGAAATTTGTTGTGTTTTTTATTGTCTTTTATATTCACTCCTTAAAATAATCAATTTCGAAAATGTTTATATACCTTTTGTCAGAACGAATATTTCGAGAGTCCAAAAAAATAGTTCGGATAATCGAGGTTACTGAAATTCAATAAGCTTCTTCCCATTATTACATACTCAGTACACAGCAAATTTTCAAGTCTCTATCTCAATTTGTTTGGGAGATAGAGCGCTTACAGACACACACACAGACACACAAACAGACACACAGACAGACGGACAGCAAAATTTTTTTAAAACAATATGTTTTCCGGTATCTCCAATGTCTGAAACATGTAAATCCGTCAAAAAATTGTTTCGATTTTTAAAACGATTACAAGACTCACCCTATACTACATATGATGGGTAAGTAATAAAGCATATAATAAATAAAGTAATATTTACAATTAGAGTCGCATTAAATGTCATCTCTATTAAATTCTTGGTAAGTTCAATAATACTGCTTTCTCTTCATGTGAACGAAAAAAATATTATTGAGGTCAACGAAAATTAAAAGAAATATAAAACCTTGGCGTTCTGGGAACGCATGCATTCTACAATAGAACCCTAATGACATGTTTGTCCACGTTATGATATGTTTTCTCAGCATCCATTAAACAAAACGGCAAATTTTCTTAAGTGCGGGTTTGACGTACACACTTTCATCGTTTTCCTCTTATTCTTTTATTTTTCTTAAAAAGAAAAAAAATCTTTACTCAGCCAAAACTTATCTTAAACCGGTTCGTTAACCATTAATTTAAGGGATTATGGGAGCTTTTTGACTGCAAACGATTTATTTTTATATGTGTTTTTCATTTTTTTAATATCTGACATTTGATAAATGTTGTCTTAAATCCGTTTTAGAAACTTTAAACACATAAAGAAAATATAATGATTCTTATCACACAGTGTATGAACGAGTGATATTTGTTGCAAAACATTAAACCCAATTGTCTACCCCCTTCCCACCCCCCCCCCACCCCCACAAAAAAAAAAGAAAAGAGAGAAAAAAAAAAAGAAAAAAAAAGATGTTTTTAACAATTTCCCAGACGTTGAAAGGTATTTATGATGTCTCACTTCTGGCGATTTGTCCATGCTCTAACTTTCGCTTCCATGTAATTTTATATGTTATTCAGGCTTAGTATAGAATATTGGTTACTGAAAATGAAGGGTGTAGCATTTAAAAGTCCGCCCAGCTAGAAAATGTTTGCACTTTTTTTGCAAAAAAGTATCAATTGTGCACAATTTGTGCAAAAAAAGTGAATATTTTTGAATATTTCAAAAAGTGTACACTTTGTGTTCACATTATATGCACTTTTTATGCATACAAAAAAGTGCATAGTTTTTGTTTTCAAAAACTATGCACATTTTTGCATAAAATAACTGCCTGTTCCGTGTTCGCAAAAAGTGTGCATTTTTTAAACGCTTATATGGTCACACAAAACAATCCGGTTATATTAGAGTCTATGAAAAAAATTGTTTGCTATGCATTCTATTAATGTTACGATGTTTCCAACAAATTAAGATGAATATGTATCATTGAGGTGGAACTAAAACATACTTTCTCAGTAGTATAGAATGAGTAGCATTTATAGTTCGTTTACATTGACGCTCAAAATAATTTCATTACATTATGAACTACGGGAACTCTAACTCTCGTAAACATACTCGGATTTCCATGTAATTTTATGTGTTATTGAGGTTTACTATAGAATATTTGGTATTGAAAATCAAGTGTGTAGCATTTATAAGTTCGCGCACTGAGTCACACAAAATAATTCGTTACATTATAGTCTATGGGGAAAAAATTGTTTGCGGTGCATTTGATTGATGCTACGATATTTCAAACATAATGATAGTGATATGCATCATTGAGATGGTCTAAAACATGTTTTCTCGGGAATATAGAAAAGTAGCATTTATAGTTCGTTCACAGGGACTCACAAAAGAATTTCATTATATTATGGGCTAAGGAGAAGAATGTGTTTGGGGTAACATTTTAATGATGTTATGATACTTTAAGCCTAATGAATTTAAAAAGGATCACTGAAGTGCATTACAACATGTTTTCTATAGATAAAGGGGTACGTAGCATTTTTCATTTATTTACAGAGAAGCACAAAAGAATTCGGTGACAGGACTGACTACGATCGATAATTGCGTGTTCCGTCGCGGTATGAATTTTTAACCACTTGCCTCTGACGGTAGACGAGAATTATTGTGTCGGCTTCTGTCAACGAGAATTTTTTTTTGGTTTCGGTTTGAAGTATGTCCGTTTGAGTCAGTTTTCTGGTAGACGAGAATTATTGCGTCGGATTCTACTTGTGTGAATGTGATATTCTTTCAGGTTCGGGTTAGTTTTCCGGTAGACGAGAATTATTGTGTCGAATTCGGCTTCTGTCAATGAGAATTTGTTTTTTTCGGTTTCGGGTTGAAGTATGTCTCGTTTGAATCAGTTTTCTGGTAGACGAGAATTATTCTGTCAGGTTCGGTTTGTATCAATGTGACATTTCTTTCAGGTTCATGTTAGTTTTCCGGTAGACGAGAATTATTGTGTCGAGTTCGACTTCTGTCAACGAGAATTATTGTGTCGAGTTCGGCTTCTGTCAACGAAAATTTATTTTTCGGTTTCGGGTTGAAATACGTCGGTTTGAGTCAGTTTTCTGGTAGACGAGAATTATTCTGTCAGGTTCGGTTTGTGTAAATGTGACACTTCTTTCAGGTTCGGGTTAAATTTCCGGTAGACGAGAATTATTGTGTCGAGTTCGGCTTCTGTCAACGAGAATTTTTTTTTCGGTCTCGGGTTGAAATATGTCGGTTTAAGTCAGTTTTCTGACAGACGAGAATTATTCTGTCAGGTTCGGCTTGTGTCAATGTGCCATTTCTTTCAGTTTCGGGTTAGTTTTCCGGTAGACGAGAATTATTGTATCGAGTTCTGCTTCTGTCAACGAGAATTTTTTTTTTTCGGTTTCGGGTCTTGTTTGAGTCAGTTTTCTGGTAGACGAGAATTATGGTGTCGGATTCGACATGTGTCAACGAGGAATTTTTTTCGGTTTCAGGTCGACTTAAAATAACATTTTTGAGTTCGGATCGAGTATAATCCGACCTGCACCAGACTTTATTTCTTACTCACTTGATGGTTTCTAAAAAAATCAGCGAAAAAATTTCAGAAGCATGGGTAACTGTGTAATAAAATTGTTATTTATTTATTCTTAGACGCTTCTGTAATTCAACTGCAAATTTTACAGAGCTTAAAATTTCAAAAAGCAAATTAATCACTGGAAAATTTTCATACGACTGCATTTGATACAAATAAACCACAAAAATTAATCTTTACGAATAGTTAGTCTCAATTAGTTTGGTTTCAAACTCCGTAAAAGAAATTAAACTACTTTCTTTAAAAACCTCTTTTAAGGTGTTTTTTTTTTTTTTTTTTTTTTTAAGAAAAACATTTCAACTGTACGCAGAAGCAACACTATCTTTCGATTAAGAGACTATTAAATTATTCAAGAAATAAACCAGGTTATTTTTGTAAACTATGAAAGCAAACACGATATTTTTCATCTGAAACAACAGTAATTCCAATAAAAGCTTTTGACGTCACGCTTCTATTTGCATAGATAGAACTTCGGAAACGAAAAATAATCCCATAGAAACCTTCTATAACTAGAATTCATCATATTTCTCGAAAACTTTCTTGTGTTTTCCGCATTAATTGGTTTTACAAATACATTGAGCTAAAACTTATTATTTTACACATCAGGGACAATATGTGCCACACAATCAACAAGAATTTAATTTTTGCATGTTTTGTCAATTTGCTAATTTTTTTATAAGTGGTATATTTTAAGATGACTGGATATATTTGAGACAATATTTATGGAAAAACAAGAAAGAAAAATCATGCGTCAAGCATTGATTATGAAACACTTTCCAACACATTCAGAATACTGTAACAAAACTTCCTCGTTTAATAAGGTGTGTGATGATCTAGAAGAAAACAATTTGGAAAAACGCATAACACATTTGAAAACAATTTCAGCAATTACCATCTATACACTGAGAAAAATGGCACTTTCAAATCTGAGTAAATCGATGCTTTCATTTTGTTATGAAACTTTTTGTTTCAAATAGGACGAACCAATGCTTTCAATTCCGAAATACTGGAAATACTTAGAATATTGAAACATGGACATACTCAAAACTGAGCACATAGAGTTCATACTCATTTTTGAAACATGGACATACTCAAAAATGATTATAATCAGTTCAAACTCATTTTTGAAACATGTAAATACTCAAAAATGAGCACATAGAAGTCAGTTCATACTCATTTTTGAAATATGGACATACTCAAATAAGAGCACATGATGTTTTTTCTTGAGTGTGTGCATGTTTTCAGAAATGAGTATATACATGTTTCAAACTTGAGTCATTTTGATTCGGAGCCATTTTGACTATGCAACATATTCATATTTGAGAATTGTTTGCTCGATTTTGAAAATGTCGTTTCAAATTCTTTTATGGTGAACTGTGTATTATGATCTATAAATTTGTGTATATACTACATATTATTCCGAAATTTAGCTCGGTTGAGAAAGGCATAACACAGTAGAAAATTCCTTTCAGAATTTCCGCCAATAACTAGAAATGTACTCAAATTATTTTGAACAGCCTTGTATATGATCCATAGAATTTGTGCACACCAAGTAATATCCAAAAACATTGTTCAATTTGAAAACGCATATCACATTTGAAATCGCACTACCAGCAATTATTGATCATACACAGTATTGTAACCGAATTCTTTTGTGTGTGTTTGTAAATGAACTATAAATACTATGCACACCCTGTTCTATAGTAAGCATCTTGTAGTGGACTTCATGGAACATCACGGATGTATACCAATTTCAATATGTTTGAAATAATTTAAAACCATTAAAATATACTGCAAACGATTTTCCCCCATAGACCGAAATAGACGGCATTTTCTTTTATTGCCCTGAAAATTAACTATAAATGCTACACACTTAATTTTCAATACCGAACATACTATGGTAAACCCCAATAACATATATCAGTTGCATGGCAACCCAACAATACTATGAGTGTTAAAAGCACGGCTAGACATACAGACGGACTTACTAACCAAATTCATAAACACTTTTGAACTATATCCAATGGTTGGAGTATCATTGTTGAGATTTTTTCCAACAGAGCGAAAATATACTGGGACCATCATCTATGATATCAAAATCTCAACTATGATACTCCAACTACTGGATATAATTTATCTAGTTGAATATACTTTCCTCTGTTCATTATGACTTTTGAACTACTTTGGAAAGTGTTAATTAAAACAAATCACAGATGTTTGGATATTTGGATGTTATTTTCCAAAATGTTTGACTTTGTTCAAATATATATATATGTGTGTGTGTGTATTACATCTTCATCAAATATTTTGGTTAATTTCATTGACAACAACATCGGAAGCATTCTCTGCAAATTTCATGAAAATATCTCTTTTGTTACCGAAAATAGTATCACAATAATGGTGTGGATTTCTTTCAGAACACAGAATTTTGAGAAAAATTTATTTAAAGCGTATTACAAAATTACAGCAGACAGTGTTTTTTTTTTAAACCTTCTATTTCTATTTGATTATAATTGATGTAAAAAGAAAAGAGAAAATGGTTTTTAAACAGCAAAGTTTGAAAAACGAGACTCACATTAAAACAAGTAAGAAAAAAACTGACAAAATGGGTGAAAATGGAGCTTTTCGTCACTTTAAATTCATAATTCTTTTTTTTTTTGGAGTATGCTAATGTTTTCGTAAAAAAGACACTTTTCTACTGCACGCAGAAGCTGACGTCACTCAGGGCAAACGTTTGACGTCACTAACTGCAAAAGACGATCTGATTGGTGTACGAATAAAGACGGTATTTTTCTGATTGGCGGGAAAAGGGAGAGATTGGTTAAAAGCAGAATTTGGTTGTAAACGTACCCTAACCTTAAAATATACCAGTTATTTTAGGATAACGAGATAGTTTTCATCTTAATCAACAAGATTTCTAAGAAAAGCTTTTAACGTCACGTTTCTATTTGCAGAAATTTACAAAAACTAAAAACAACCCCAGAGAAACGATATAGAGATTTATAGTTAGAATTCTTCGTATTTCAGGGAAATTATATTTCGTCTCAAATGATTATATAAATGAACTAAAAATTGTTACTTTACATTGGAAGGATAGCGTATGACACAAGTGCTTGACATATAAATAATTTCATGGTTTTTTTTTTTTTTTTGTAAATTTACATATCTTATATTTTAAAATCGGTGTTTTCTGCCACGGAGTTCAGAGAAAGATAGAGATGAAATATATTGGTTTGGCGTGAAGCTAAAAATTGCAACTCTGAAACCAGTTAAAATCTGTCACAAGTCGGCCTAAATCATTACCCCCTATATAAGCAAGCCGCCCTGCAGGTTATTGTACTTTGAAATGACGTATCTTAAGTAGTCCACACTAGCTATTCAGCGTGGTTGCCATAGTTTACCGTTTATCTTTTTCCCCATAATGCATTTCACGTTAGCTTGGCTTTTTCTTGTTTCTTCATTCGAAGGCGAAAAAGCATGTAGACACGTGTTGTTTTGGTTGTTGCTTGGCTTTTATTATTATAATAAATACGTTGTTATATTTCAATTTTACACAAAAATTGTAGTGTGTGAAGAATGCCTTACAGGTGTTGTGCTATAAATTGTAAAGGAAATTATAAAGGTGGACCAAAAGTTCCCGTTTTTTCGTTTCCAAAAGATGGCGACTTACAGCGAAGATGGCTGCAAGCACTTTGCCGAAAGGATTTCATAGTAACTCCAAACTCAAGAGTAAGTTGACTTCATTTGTAACTTATATTTTTTTTCTCTCTTTTATGGTTCGTAATAGTTTATGCAAAATACATTTGGGACTATTCAAAGCAAAAATGTGTCTGAAGTTACATTCCATAATTTATCGTATTTGTTTACTACCGGAATCTAACATTAAAAGCTGAACTATCCCAAATTCCACCAAAAAAATAATTTTTTATTAAATATTCACCAATCTCTTAAAATACATGAGTAAATTCTTTAATTTTCATGCATTTAAGCAAATTAGTCATAAAATTAACCAAATACTATTTCAATTGTTAACCGATTGGCGCTTTTTGGCGAAATTTCCTCTCTATTAAATGTTTATTTACAATTACCAAGTTTATTGTTTTCCCTTGTTCAATATGTCTGTTGTTTTAAATTATGTTAAATTCTTTTTAAAATTGCAATTTTATTTAAATCAGACTTTTTAAATTTAAATTTGACTTTTTAAATAAAATTTTTTATGCTATATGTGCAATTATTTATTGCATACAGTGTAATTTGTATGTATAGCGTTGCGCAGTTCTGCCACTTTCTCAGAACTTTCAAATTTACATTAATTGATTCTGCATTTTATAAAAGATTTCAGAATTTTAAAATAAATTTTAGAATTTAAAAAATCATACATAAGTTCAGATAATATATTGTTCTAGTTTTTTTTTTTTTTTTTTTTGTATGTGAATTTTATTAACAATTCATAAAACTATGCTAGATTAGCTTTAAACTTTTTTTTTATATGCTTCTACTGATATACAAACTTGCCAGCTCTATTTTTTAAGGGGGGGGGGGATTACATGTAAGTTTCATATACTTCATTCAGTCATTTTTTTCTATTATTACGCATGTATTTTTTTTTTATTATTATTATGAAATATTATTTTAAAATTTTGTTATCTGTTATGTAAGTAATGTTAATTCCTTTTTTATTTCTGTTAAGTATTTTAAATTTTATTAGCTTCTGAGAAATAAATAATTTAAAACACAAGTTTTCAAGATTGCATTGTGCTCAAAAATTGACAATAACATTAATTTGTTTTACTGCATTAAGATTTATATATAGTGATTATTCCTTGGGTATTTTGTATTCTCTATGTGCAATTATTTATTGCATATATACATTCTAATTTAGTTATAGTTTTGCTCAGTTCTGTCACTTTCAAAACTTTCTATTTTATATTAATGTTATCCTCATTTTATGAAAGATTTTAGAATTTCAAAATAAATTTTAAAATTAAAAAAATCTTATATAAGTTCAGATAATATATAATTCTAGGGTTTTATAACCATTTTTATGTGAATTTTATTAACAATTCATAAAACTATGCTAGATTAGCTTTAAACTTGTTTTATATGTTTCTACTGATGTACAAACTTACCAGATCTATTTTTTAAGGAGGGTGGGGGGGGGGGGGTGCATTTTTGCTTTCAATAGAAATATTTTGCATAAACAATTACGAACCATAAATAGAGAAAAAATTATAAGTTACAAATGAGGTCAACTTACTCTTGATCTTGGAGTTACTATGAAATCCTTTCGACAAAGTGCTTTCAACCATCTTCGCTGTAAGTCTCCATCTTTTGGAAACGAAAAATCGGGAACTTTTGGTCCATCTTTATAATTTTCTTTACAATTTATAGCACAACACTTGTAAGGCATTCTTCACACGCTACAATTTTTGTGCAAAATTGAAATATAACAACGTATTTATTATAATAATAAAATTTTGTGCAATCTTTTTTAAATCTAAAAATCCGATTTAAAAAAAATTTAAATCAGATTTTTGGATTTAAAAAAATGATTCAAAATTTAATTTTAAAATTATACATTTTAAAATAAAATAACCTTTACTAAATCGTTAAAATTAACAATTAGAAAAACTCATTTAAATGTACTTGAAATTTAAGAAAAATATAAACTCATTCACTTGGTTAATATGAAATTTTGTAATCATATAAACAATTAAATATAAATACAGTTAAAAGAATGGAGCAATAAAAACAGCATTGGAGCAATAGAATTTGAAAATGTATTTCTTTAAACATATATCTATTCCAGATTATATACAATATTCTGGAATACATACAATATTCATTTAATGAATTTGGAGCATGTATCACATATACTTAAAATGATCATGATTTTTTGTTATAAACTTCAATGGATCTGAAAATATTATTCTTTGTTATTAAAATGGTTGAAAAAAAAAGCACCAATTTTCCAACTTTATGAGTTCCTAAGCAATTACAGAATTTAGAGTGAATTAAAGTTGGATTTATTTGATTTTAAAAAAAAATCTTTTTTTTAAGTCTTTCAAAAAACCACATTGGAATATTAAATCATTTGATTTACATGTGCACAAGGAAATCATAAGATCTCTACATAAATATCAACAAAAATACTTTTAAATGACCTATATATTTATTTATTCTAACATTTTCAATATCTTCATAAGTTTCCCTGTTTCAGTCATTATAAAAATTACGTAAGATTTAGATATATTTTCAATAGATAATATAATCATTAATCTTTCAACATTTTTCAGCTGCGATTCTGTATTTTAAAATTAAGATTTTTATTTTAAAGTGTGATATTTGGTTTAAATAAAATTCAAAAAGCATGGATTTTGAGTTCTCAATCATTCTCACTCATTAAATTTACAATGTATTTTTGTTAAAACCTAATATTTATTACGAAACATCTTGACCTTAATTTTTTCTTTTTTCGAAAAGTTTATTTAAATCAATGATTTTTTAAAAAAGAAATCATGATTTAAATCAATGAACCCTGGCTTTAGTGATAAAAAATAATCATCTATAGAGAAAAAAGAAAGCTAAACACTGAAACTATTTCCTAGCCAGGTGTGCCGAACATCGGCGTAAATTCAGCGCTGACATCTACAATGGTCTACTTCAGCGACGTCACTGTTTCCGTGCGGAGGCTTGCTTATATAGGGGGTAATGCCTAAATACAGGCGGCTCTCTATGAAAAACTCTCCCCGTCCAATGAATTCAGCTCCATTTCCACGTGCTTCTCTTGTTTGGGCTGAGTCAGGGCATTTAAATTTGAGCGATAACCGGCTTCATATTTCAAATCATTTTAACTGCATACTGCATCTCTATTATACGTTGAACTCTGTGGTTTTCTGCTATTAAATATTACAATGAATATTCTTGAATAGTTATAACCCGCAAGCTACAGGTTGGGCCCTCAGTTTTCGTCCTCTATTTGTTCCGGCACCCGCGATTTCCGCTAGTTTTCAAAATCGTCCGCTACTACGGGTTAGAGTCCTGCATCGAGTCAGGTCAGGTTGGCGCTATTTATTTTCGTTGCGGGTCGGTCTCGGATCAAGTTGACTTTAAATGTGCCTTGTTCGGATGGGTTTCGGGTTGTGTTTTGATCCTTCTGGGACGGATTTGGTTTGACGCGATTTTTCTAAAGAAAGTTCTGAATATTTTTCAGTTGAATAAAACTATATATTTGAATGTTGATGAATGTATATATGTTCACTTTTATACAAGAAAAAATAAAATTGATATTAGATATGTAATTTTAGCTAATTTTTCCATAATTGTATTAAAATACGGATTAATTTTTTTTCACTTCGGGTTCGGGTCGGGTTTGGTTTTGAATATTCCATGTTCGGGTCAGTTTCGGGTTGAAGTGTGCCAGGTTCGGATAGGATTTGGGGTTGACTTTAAGCAGAATTTTCGGGTTTGGCTCGGGTACATACCGATCCATGCAGGACTCTACTACGTGTCACGTAAAAATTACGTGCAAAGGATTAACTGTTTTTTAACTATTATTTGTCTACCATATTTCTAAACAATAATTCCGTGGTACATTTTTTCAAGAAGATCAAAATGAATAATGTTCTTTGGAGAAAGTGGTAGACAAAAAAATTAAAACATAGATGCACATGCGACAATTATAAACCATATCCACTATAAAAGTGTGAGCCGTATTACATGTATTTTGAAAAGGCACAAACTATTAGAATTCTGGTATCATATAAAAATTGTTGAACTACTTGAAATTAAATTTACTCAGTTATACATCAACAATTCTAAATATGAAATATTTCTTCGAATTTAACATGAAATTACAGTGATCAAACAAAAAAAAAAAAAAAAAAAAACACAGCACAACAACGTCCCCTGTTGGGTGTCCAAATTCAAAACTAGATTAACATACATATTTTTAATAAATAACCTGGAGTATGACATTTGATTCATTTTTACCTTATAGAAAATGAGATACAGCTATAATGTTCATGTCAAAAGCATTAGGATCTCTCTTGAGTGATCAAAATCTCAATTAAATTAATATAGTTTTTCATAGTAAACATCATACGTATTAACTTTGGAGTAAGTCCATCCAATAAATCATGTTTTGAGCTAAAGCTATGACGGAAAACGTGAAAAACACAGTACAGACAATGCCATCTGTTGGTTGCGATACAGCTATAATGTTCATCGCAGAAGCATTATAGGATCTCTCTTGAGTGATCAAAATTTGAATTAAATTAATATAGTTTTTCATAGTAAATATCATACGATGATATGTCATATGATACATCATATGACATAACTTTTGAGCTTTGTAACTTTGGAGTAAGTCCATCCAACAAATCATGTTTCGAGATACAACTATCATGGACAACGTGGAAAACACAGTACAGACATGCCATCTGTTGGTTGCGATACAGCTATAATGTTCATCTCAAAAGTAATAGGGGCTCTTTTGAGTGATCACAGTCTGAATTAATTTAATATAGTTTTTTATAGTAAACATCATACATATTATCACAAGAAATGTGAAAAACACAGTACAGCCGCGCCATCTGTTGGTTGACATGCAGTTATAATGTTCATCGCAAAAGCATAGTATAGCAGCACTCTCTCCTGAGTGATCGAAGTCGTAATTAAAGCAATATAGTGTTTCATAGTAAACATTATGCGTATTAACTTTGGAGCAATTTTCATCCAACAGATGCCGAGATATAACTGTCACAGGAAACGTGAAAAACACAGCACAGTTTGTTGATTGAAATGCAGCTTTAATATCCATCGCAAAAAAGCATAGTGTAGCAGCACTCTCTCTTGACGGAGTAATCAAATATAGTCGGAGTAATCAAAGTAGCTGTATAAAAGAAAAACGTCATCGTAACGTTCGATGACGTCAGAAATGTCTGTGCTCCATTACATCCAGTAGATGGCGAGCTATAGCTATCACGAAAAACATGAAATACACAGTACAGGCGCGCCATCTGTTAGTTGAGATACAGCTATAATGTTCATTCCAAAAAGCATAGTATAGCAGCACTCTGTCTTGAGTGATCAAAGTCGGAATTGAATCAGTATAGTTTTTCATAATATGCATCATACATATTAACTTTGGTGAAATTCCATCCTTTAGATTCTAAGCTATCACGGAAAACGGGAAAAACACAGTACAGCTGCGCCATCGTTGATCGAGATGCAGCTATAACGTTCATCGCAAAAAGCATAGTATAGCGGTCCTCTCTCTTGAGTGATTAAAGTCGGAATTTAATCAGTATAGTTCTTCATAATAAACATCATACATGTTAACTTTGGTGCAATTTCGTACAATAGATGCCAAAATATAGTTATCACAGGAAACGTGAAAATACAGTACAGCCATCTTTTGGTTGAGATACAGCAATAATGCTCATCGTAAAAACATAGTATAACAGCACTCTCACTTGAATGATCAAAGTCGGAATTATATCAGTGTTTCATAAAAAAAATCACACATATTAACTTTGGTGCAATTTAATCCAATAGATACCGAGATATAGCTGTCATGGAAAACGTGGAAAACGTGACACAGCAGTACAATCTGTTGTGCGATTTACACAAAGTCGAAATTGAATCAGTACAGTTTTTCATAATATGCATCACACATATTAACTTTGGTGAAATTCCATCCTTTAGATTCTAAGCTATCACGGAAAATGGGAAAAACACAGTACAGCTGCGCCATCGTTGATCGAGATGCAGCTATAACGTTCATCGCAAAAAGCATAGTATAGCGGTCCTCTCTCTTGAGTGATTAAAGTCGGAATTTAATCAGTATAGTTCTTCATAATAAACATCATACATGTTAACTTTGGTGCAATTTTGTACAATAGATGCCAAAATATAGTTATCACAGGAAACGTGAAAATACAGTACAGCCATCTGTTGGTTGAGATGCAGCAATAATGCTCATCGCAAAAACATAGTATAACAGCACTCTCACTTGAATGATCAAAGTCGGAATTATATCAGTCTTTCATAATAAAAATCACACATATTAACTTTGGTGCAATTTCATCCAATAGATACCGAGATATAGCTGTCACGGAAAACGGGGAAAACGTGACACAGCAGTACAATCTGTTGTGCGATATACACAAAGTCGAAACAGTACAGATTTATATCACGATCCAAATTAATATGGAGTTTGTTGAAAATCGGTGCACTAGTTCTTGACTTTGTGTCACAAACAGACAGACAGGCATTTTCTAAAAGTAGTGAAATCGTTGTGCCTTGAGCTCGGGGCTTGTCCCGACCATATGCCACAAGCGGGTCCTCAAGGTGGGTGACGTCCCCAAAATGTTGCCTTGAGCTCGGGGCTTGTCCCGACCATATGCCACAAGCGGGTCCTCAAGGTGGGTGACGTCCCCAAAATGTGCAAATCCATAAAATAACGGAAGTCAAAATTTCCCCAATTCCATTACTTTATTCGTATTTATATAACAGAAAGTAATAAAAAGGCATTAATTGATTTTTTTTTTTTTTTTTTTTTTTTTTTTTTTACGAAAACCGCATATTTTTATTCAAATAAATATGTTAAAACAATTAAAAAAGCCGTCTTAAATTAGGTCATTTCATAGAATTAAATAAATAGTTTTTTTGTTCCAAGAAAACTCACCGCTGTTATCTTATTAAAGCAGTGTAATAGGGCTTCGTATTGATGTATTTCTACTTTCTAATTAATTCTGGTGATATGATAAAATTAATTAACTTGTGCCTTTCACACCTTTTTTTTTTTTTTTTTTCGTTTCTTATCATTTTTTATCTTCTTCTCATGTTTTGTGTACTATGATTCTTTTAATTATGTTGTCAAAATTAAGCTTTACTTTTAAAATAGGCAAAAAAGAGAAATTAATTTTTTCTTTATAAATTTGTGCAAATCAGAGTGTATAAGTGTATTTGCTAAAAATAAGAGATGTTGCTAAGAGGATTTTTTTTGTATGTTTCGAAAATACTTTTTTACTTATTTTAGAGGCGTGAACTAGAGTCCACCATCGGTTCGGTTAACTTGATTTTATATGAACCCAACCCGGCCCGAGGTTTGGGTCCAGTCGGGTCGACGATCATTGTTTTTGTTGCAAGTCGAGTTCGGGACGGATTGAATTTAAATATTTCGGCCTTGGGTCGGTTTCGGGATGAGTTTTGATTCTTCCGAGTCGGGTTCGGGTTTACCTGATTTTTCAAAATAAAATCCTGAATATTTTTCATTTGTAAAAAGCTATATATATGAATATTAATGAATGTATATATGTTCATTTTCATACAATAAAAGATATGAGAGAGATAATTTGCGATTACTTTTCCATAATTGTATTAAAATATGGATTCATTTTCTTTCACTTCGGGATTGGGTTGAAGTATGCAGGTTTGAGTCGGGTTTCCGGTTGACGATTGTTTTTATTTTTGTCGGGTTTAGGGCTGACTTTATGTAGATTTTTCGTGTGCAGGACTCTGGCGTAATCTTATCCCAATCGCGCCCGTCGGCCTAATCGTTCGGAGTTTTCGTGGCTTTCTTCGAGCCATGGATTTATCCATGCGTAAATATGGATTAGGTTCCCTTAGAAAGACCCCCACGAAGGGCACTTCCCCCGGGCCTATATCCCTAGTGTAGATAATTGGCCGTCAATAATCAACCCAACCCAACCCTGGCGTAATCTTCGTGTTATAAAAAATATACGAAAACAATGATAGGTATAAAGTGGCCAGTGACGAAAACACCAAATTCCACGTACAGGCGTATGGTGGTGTATAATTTTCTAAATTTTACTTCTTAACATATTCAACCGTAAAACGTATGTATAAAGTACAAGTGATATATCAGGAAACGACCAGTTTTACTAATATTATTATTTTCAATATACTTTATTATAGTATGCAGTATATTGTACTATCAGAATCGCATAGAATGTACAAAATTATCCCTTACCTTACATTTTTTTAAAAAGATTGGTGAATCACCGTTAATAACTCATGTAAAATACTAAAACAAGGTTTTGATAAACATTGAAAGTTGACAAGGAATAAATATTCATTCTTGATCTGACTTTGGAGATTTTTGTTGATGTTGAAAATGTACACAGTTTTGTACTGTCACTTCCTTGTTTTTCACACATGGGATTTCATTTTTAATATATATAAGCATATATATATATATACTTTATTAGACTGTTATAAGCTAAAAATAAGCTAAAAATTGTAATATATGTGATACTAATTAAAAATAATAAACAGGAGTTCATATAGAATATGGGAATATTCAAAGGGAAAATTATACAGATATAAAAGATATTTATTGATATTTTTCATAACAGATTTCAGTTTCATCTTTCCTTTTATGATTTTTATTTTTTCCCGATTTGTGTATGAATTTTTGTGTATGAATTCGCCATTTGTGTATGAATGTTTGTGTAGGAATTCCTCATTTGTGTGTGAATTCAATGTAATCTTTATTATGATTTTATATTTTATTATAATTATACAAAGTTGTCTGAAGAATAGCTGTGTTTTCTTATTAAATAGAAACTTCTGTTAGTGAAACAACTATCTTTCAAGACGGAAATATATCTAAACCGGAAAAGTTTCTGGTTCCTAGCAATTTTGTTTTTAAAGGTTTTACTGTATTTTGTTTGCTAAAACCTCTGAAAATGGGACCTGTTTATAACATAATCCTATGGTAAACATAAAAATTTCACAGTTCCAACGAAATGAATACCATAATATGATAACTGGTAAGTCAGAAACCTCTCCAAGACGGAATTTTGTTTCGGTCCCTATCGATACCGCTTTCACATATTTTACCATGTAGATCATTGCGTTTATTTAATGCCATAAAATCCTACTAATACAGAATCTCGAACGTCTAGAGAAAAACACCGATTTTGCACTGAGAAAAATGGCACTTTCAAATCTGAATAAATCGATGTTTTCATTTTGTTATGAAACTTTTTGTTTCAAATAGGTTTTATATATATAGGTTTTATATAGGTTTTATAGGTTAATTTTGTTTAAATTTACCCAATGCTTTCAATTCTGAAATACCAGAAATACTCAGAATACTGAAACATGGACATACTCAAAACTGAGCACATAGAGGTCAGCTCATACTCATTTTTGAAACATGAACATACTCAAAATGATTAGGATCAGTTCAAACTCATTTTTGAAACATGGAAATACTCAAAAATGAGCACACAGAAGTCAGTTCATACTTATTTTTGAAACATGGACATACTCAAATATGAGCATACAGAAGTCAGTTCATACTTATACGTTTTCAGAAATGAGTATATACATGTTTTAAACTTGAGTAATTTTCATTCGAAGCCATTTCGACTATGCGACGTACTCAGTATTTTTGCTCAGTTTTGAAAATGTCGTTTTTAGAGTGTGCAGATATAACTGGATAGTTTTCTTTATGTCAACAGCAAGGAAAATTTTCCGATTAATGCAGGATTCCGTTATAGAGAGGTTGCGTTTTCATAGGATTTACTGTATTTTTAGAACCTGATTTAGTCCCACTTTTTTGTGGCGACCAACCTGGCAACTAAAGTCCATTAGGACTAGGAATAAGAAATTGCTCATGTTACATTAGGAAAGTATATAAATACCGCTGATTGTCTGTTTACTATATTATATCACTATATGACCCGCCTGGCGTTGCCTGGAGCCCTGGTAATAACCTTAAATAAAACTCAAATTTCTGTGACTTTATATTTTTAACCCGATTTTGTAAGAATTTTTCCTTTTAAATGAAAATCTTTCCAAACGAACCTCGTATCAGAGGCCCTGCAGTTTTTATTCATTTTAAAACGAGTAGGTCATTTTAAAGTAAAATGTATGCTCTTTGCAAACTTTAAAAAAAAAAGGGGGGGGGGGAGAATCTCCGAAAAATCAAACTTTATTTATTTATTTTATTTTATTGTTTTTAAAACAATATTTAAGGGTTAGAATTCGTATTTTTATGTGGTTTGCGACGTTCGAAGATAAAAAGTACGCAATTTAGGAATACTATTTTAGTTTGTTTGTATTTCGAATGGTTCAGCTGATGCGCGTTTAGAAACACGGGGAAAATTATAGCCGTTTTCGCATTTTCGCATCTTCACTGCTTCGGATTCTCCGAAGCGGCGCGACATTCCGACCGTCGCGCGAGAGTTTTCACACCATTTTGAGATATTCATTATGGGTTCTTAATTAATATCTCGATTAATTAACAAGAAATAAATTATCTGAACCTCGTGTGCATCAGGACCTGCCTTGGACAGTCCTCATAGAAATTTTCAGATATCTACATACTGTAGATTTTTCTAGACATCGCCGACAGACAGACAAACAGCGCGAAGCTTTCTTTCATTAATATAGATTAAGGGGAGGTTTTACTTTTTTGGCCTAAAATTTATGTGACTTTTACGATTTGTTTTCAGTTACAAAGAAAAGAGATACCCCCATTCGGATTTTTGCATTATATGTATTGACATACCCCTTATATATTTAAATTTTTGTGTGTAAAAAAAATGAATAACATGCCTCGTAGGACTGCAGGTGCGCGCTATTGACTTCCAATCGGGCAACCATTTTTCTACAGTCACAGACGTCACAAACAAATTTGGTGACCATATTATGAAAGGGCATTAAATTCTCTGTATACCAACATTTAGTTTAAACAATTGATTTTTGATGAAATGGCGGTAATTGGAACAAAAGGTCACTTTTTCGCCTTTTTTTTTTTTTTTTTTTTTACCTTTTACGATCTCTAAAAAATATTTAATCAATGAAAATTATATTTTTAGGTAATATAAGCTAGTAGTATACAGAGTATAAAAATTTCCTCCCCCACCCCTGTTTTTGATTGACAGCTAGACACGCCCCCTATGACGTCACTTCCGCCGCACGAAGACCTCTGTGTACTAGACTACAAGCTCTAACAAAAACGATTTGCTTTCTTTTAAATAAAAAATGGAGAAAATCGGTCCAATAGTTCTCGAGAAATATGGTCACCCAGTTTGAGAAACAGGGTTTCGAGAAATACAAATTTGAATTTTTAGAGTAGCATTACGTTCAACGGGCGGCGTTACATTCAACGAGCAATACTGTAAGGAATTGAAATGTCACAAAAACACTTTAAAACAACAATCTACACACTTGAGGAATGCAAAAAATGAAAAAAAAATCGAAAATTTTGACCCAAAGAAGTTAAACCTTCCCTTAATATAGCTGAAAGTACTGAATTTTGGGGAGGACGGAGATGTTTCAGCAAAATCTAGAAGGATTTGAGTTGGTGTCTTTGGGGGAATCTTTTGTAGAGGATGACAACAGTGCTTCTGTATGCCGAATTGATTGTTTTCAAAAATAAATCTATAAATAACCATCAAACATTTGCTTCCAACGTAAAATTCGTTTAATAAATATGAGTTATTTTAAACTACATATATAAATAAACCTCGACGTTTCGGTTAATCTTTATAACCATCATCAGGAGAAAACCTTCTTAAATATGAACAGCAAAAAAAATTTTAATTTGTTACGTGATTGATTCCAATGTTCTAACTGACACAACGCTAAAAATAACGGAATTACAACATTATATTCAAAATAAGCCAGGTCGCGCCCTCTATGGATCAGCGATGTAACTGGAAACTCATGTTCAACTAAATTAAAGTTCCTTCAAAATGCATTTCCATATAGCTGGAACAGAGAATGATGAGATATCGTTACAAATTTCATGTTGTAATTCCGTTATTTTTAGCGTTGTGTCAGTTAGAACATTGGAATCAATCATGTAACAAATTTTAATTTTTTTTGCTGTTCATATTTAAGAAGGTTTTCTCCTGATGATGGTTATAAAGATTAACCGAAACGTCGAGGTTTATTTATATATGTAGTTTAAAATAACTCATATTTATTAAACGAATTTTACGTTGGAAGCAAATGTTTGATGAGTATTTATATGTGCAACGTAAAGTCCTTATTAATTACAAATCTATAGATTTGTTACACAGTACGCTAAAATTTAGTTCAGCTAGGAAATGCATAGCACGGTTGAAAATTCTCCTTCAGCAATTCCCATCAATAAACGGAAATGTATTCAAGATCTTTTGTGCTGTCCTGTATATGATCTATAGAATATGTACACACCAAGTTATAGGCAGACATTTAGTTAAATTTAAAAACGCGTACCACAAATGAAAACGCACTAGACAGTACTGTAACCGTTTTTTTGTGTGTGCACCTGTTAATGAACGATGAATGCGATGCTCCTCGTATTCAATAATAAGCATCTTGTAGTGTATCTCAGTGATATATATTAATTGCTATATGTTTGAAATAGTGTAACATCATTAAAATACACCACAAACAATTTATGCCCTAAGACGGTAATGGAATTCTTTTTAATGTCCCTGTAAAGGTACTATAAAATGCTACACACATCATATTCTACAGTAAGCCTCTTGCAATGCATCTCCAGGGGTCAATCCAGGCAAAATTCGGGGCCTTCACAAAAATCAATTTAATAAAATAAGACCCTTCACAAAAATCAATTTAATAAAATTAAACCCTTCACAAAAATTAATTTAATAAAAGAGACGCCTTCACAAAATTCCTTTTACTAAAATAAGTCCTTTCACAAAATTCTATTCCATAAAAACGTGCCATTTATTATTTATTTATTATTTTGTGATGTGTTAATATGTGTAATTTGTAAACAAACAAGTTCACCAGAGAGGAATTTTAAAAGTTTTTGTTTATAAATGCTTGGTTCGAATTTGATTAACTGGATTTCAACTTTCGTTACAAAATGTTATTTTTCACAAAAGTATAATACATTTCCCATAAATAACCTTGGCTTTTCACAAAATGCCCCCCCCCCCCCCAATAATAATAATAATAAAAACCCTGCATCGACCCCTGATTTTAGTGATATATATTAATTTCAATATGCTTGAAATAGTGTAACATCATTAAAATACACCGCAAACGATTTTCTCCTTAGAACGTAATTGAATTCTTTTGAGTGCCCCTGTAAAGGTACTATAAAATGTTACACACATCATTTTCAATACCGAACATGCCATAGTAAACTTCAATAACATATATCAATTGCATGAGAATTGGAGTATACTTACGCGCGTTAGAGCACGAACCGACAGACGACAGACAGACAGACGAACTGAATTCATAAGCACTATTCAACTTCGTTGGAAAGTGATTATAAAAAAGCAAAATTACCACATAACACATGATTTCTAACTGAAAAATCGCAACAGTCTGAAACGTACAACATGTTTTAGCGCATGCCTTTTCACAAACAAGGAATTATGGCTGAAATCCAGCGACATAAATCATCTTGCAAGATTTTATAAACACATTTTAATGATTCTACAACAGTATTTTTTTACTCTTTTATTTTTCGAAATATTAATATCATCCACGAGCATTTATTTTTCAATCTGTCAAATAATTTCTTATTTATGAAATAACATAAACAAACGTTCGAGTAATCTGTCACGATATTTTCATAAATATGAATATAAATGATTTAGCTTTTCCAGATTCTCAATATGAATGTAAACAAAGTATTTTAGTTGAAGTAAATCGTTATTACGTAACTTTTACACATTATATATATATATATATATATATATATATATATATATATATATATTATGATTTATTATTCCAGAAGATATTTCATGTGGATTATTTATTTTTTTAGTCCCCTGTATGTTAAACAAAACGTCTCAACTGTATAAACTACATAAATGAGGATTTCTTGATTCAGTTTTATTGAATTGGTTTATAAAGATGTCTTTTATGGGCCATTCTACGAGAAACGTATAATTTCAATATTGAATTTTCTGGGGAAAAAAAAAAAAACTTTGCAAATTATACAGTATAAACAAGTTGAAAACTGTACGTTAAACGTGACATAGGATTAAACGTGTTCGTTTTATAACTAGTTTCACAATGTAAAAAAAAAAATCATACTTATTATTTCAGTGAAATGAATTATATCGTACGAAATGAACATGCCTTTTTTTTTTCTTATTACGTATGACACGTTTACAAATGTGATTTTTTTTCTACACCAGACAGCACTGTAAAATTCACCATGGAGGTCTTGCATTGCAAATGATTACGTCCATGGTTTAATATTTCTATGACTTATAATGAACGAATCTCCTGCGTTTATTTACTCTATTGGATTGAAATATTCGGCTGTTAACCTAATTTCCACTGAAGTTATCTCAGAATCTATACATTTTTTAATGTAACCCATCTCTCAAGCAAACAATCTTTTTTTTAACCATCTTTCTAACAATGTAACTTTTATGCAATTTTATTCGAAAAAATAATTTTGAATAAAAATGGCTGCTTGGCATATGGAAAAAGATGTGGTTAGCCCGTATTTGTTTTCCTCAGTCACATGACTTGCGCCTTTACTATATAGATTTACGTATAATAGGATTTAATACACTGCTCAAAACAATTAAAGGATATTTGAAGTTTTATATAAAATAAAGATATAAACGAAATTTTTTTTGCCGAAAATAGAAGAAGAGAATCACAAATGCAAATTTTTCTGGTTTTCAAACTGTGGAGTATGCAAATTTTGAGTTCGACGTCAAAAACGTCGCTTCAGCGGCAGCGAATGAAATTTGACTTTCAACTGGATAAAAGAGAATGAAGACAAGGATGATCGGCATTCAGTGATTGCTTTGTTTCGATGAGTACGATGTCTCAGCGAAGTCATTTGACAGATTCAGAAGCTTGGAGAATTGTTGGTAGGTTAGAAAGGGGCCAAACTCAAGCCGAAGTAGCGAAAGCCTTTGGAGTGTCACAAAGTGTCATTTCCAGGATCTGGAACCGTTTTTTGGAGAGTGGATGTGCAGGCCGAAGACCAGGGCAAGGTCGTAGACGGGCAACAACGCCCAATGAAGATCGGTATTTAGCGTTAACAGCTCGGAGACACCGAAACATGAACGCTACTCTTCTCCAACAACACCTTCGCTCGGCTACAGGCACCACGATTTCAACTCAGACTGTCCGAAACCGGCTCCATGCTGTAGGTCTGTATGCTCGCCGACCGATGGTATGTGTTAGATTAACATCAAGGCATCGTCGCGACCGCAGGGAGTGGGCAACCGAGCATGTCAACTGGAGGAGAAATAAATGGAGCAATATTCTGTTTTCTGACGAGTCCCGTTTTTCTGTGCATCCGGATAATAGGCGTATTTTCATCTCGAGGGACCGTGGCAGTAGGAATAATCCTGCGTTCATGCACGAAAGTGTCAGATTTGGCGGTGGAGGAGTGTTGGTGTATGGTGGCATCTCCATTGACGGGCGCACTGACCTCTACATCATTCGAGATGGAGCTCTGACTGGTCGCCGATATAGGTATGAGATCCTCAGACCTATTGTAGTTCCTTACGCTGCAGCAATCGGAGATAACTTCATTTTAATGGACGATAACTGCAGGCCACATCGTGCAAACCTGGTGGAGGATTTCCTTTTCGAGGAAGGAATCGTTCGAATGGAATAGCCAGCGTGTTCTCCAGACATGAATCCAATCGAGCACGTTTGGGACGCTCTAGGAAGACGAGTTTCTGACCGCCAACAACCCCCACAAACTCTCCAAGAACTGGAAAGAGCTCTTCTGGAAGAGTGGGGCAGAATACCCCAACTCGTCATTAATAGCCTCATTGAGTCCATGCCTCAAAGGTGTTCAACGTTGCTGGCCGCCCGTGGAAACCATACCCCCTACTGAAAATGATTTTCTTTGAAGAAAACACCTTTTCTTATTCTTTTTTTCTCATATGCACAAATTGTGTTTTTTTCCTTTTGTACACAAATGCGCAATAAAATGCATTTTTTTCTGCCAAACATGTGTAATTTATTCTCATATAACCTACTAGGTCTGTCGACCATGTATCAATCAGCTAAAAAGTTTCCCAGATACAAAATCCACCTAAAACTGCAATATCCTTTAATTGTTTTGAGCAGTGTAGATTAATTAAACTTTTATTAATATATTTTAAAGTTTTGATTCAATTTTCATAAAATTTGAAATGACAAAATTCTACAACGATTATATATATTAAATTTAAAACCATTCGGTTGAGTAATTTTTGCACTTTTATATACGGACAGACGGACGGATGGACGGACCAGACGCACTATAGGTGCTACGTATTTATATAATTACGAACGCACTTAAAAAGTGTTTTATATTGTTTTGAACTTATCCAACATGAGCAATTTTTAGTATTTTCTGAGAAAGTTTGTATTAAATTTGCATTGTTACATTTTATAGTACGGACATATAACCTGAACATTTTTATACTTTTTGTACAAAAATGTTATGAAATATTCTTTTAAATAATTTTAATTTTAGGATAAGGTTAATAAAAAATATTGGCTCTTTTTAAAACTTTCCAACATAGTTGAAAAGTGTTGATGAATTCGGTTTGTCTGTCTGTCTGTCTGCCGTCTGTCCGTGCTCTAACTCGCGTAAATATACTTAGATGGTCATGCAGTTGATATATGTTATTGAGGTTTACTATAGCATTTTCTGTATTTAAAATGAAGTATGTATCACTTATACTCCGTGTAAAGGAGCACTCAAAAAATGCCATTACATTATGATCTATGGGGGAAAATCCTTTACAGTGCATGTTAGTGATGTTACACTATTTCAAACATATTGAAATTGATATACATCGCTGAGGGACACTACAAGATGCTTACTATCGAATATGGTACATGTAGCATTTATAATTAGCTTACAGGTAATCTCAAAATAATTCCCTTATATTATGGTCTACGAGGAAAAGTCGTTTGCGGTGCATTTTAATCATGTTATACTTTTACAAACGTAATGAAATTGATATCAATTTGTGAGGTGCACTAAAAC
Source organism: Maratus michaelseni (assembly GCA_963931845.1). NCBI lineage: Eukaryota > Metazoa > Arthropoda > Arachnida > Araneae > Salticidae > Maratus > Maratus michaelseni. The sequence continues at coordinate 174,232,881 of OZ007597.1, read as the reverse complement.
ATACTTTATGTAGAATATGAAGTGTAAAGCATTTATCATTCATTTACAGGACCACACAAAAGTGTTCGGTTACATAATGGTCTACGGCGAAAAACTGTATTTTAATTACGTTACACTATTTCAAATATAATTAAATTCATATAAACTACTGATGTTTATTACAAGATATCTGTTGTATAATATGATGTGCATAGCATTTATTGTTCATTTACAGGAACACACAAAAGATTTCGCATACAGTACTTGTATCCGAAGTATTGTCTATAAGCGATAAGTGCTGGAAGCACGCTTTCTGTTAGGTATTCGTTTAACTAAATTTTGCATACAATGTGGTATGTATAAATACTATAGATCATATACAGGGCTACACAAAAGAATTCGTAAGCATTACTGTGTATCAGCGTAAATTACTTAAGGGTTTTTTTTTTCTTTTTAAATCGCGTTATGCATTTTGAACGTGAAATATTTAGTACACTAAGAGATGTTTGTTGAAAATAAATAAAATCATATACAGAGCCACGCGAAAGAACTGGATACATGGCCACTTATGTATGATAATTTCTGGAAGAGTGATTTCAGTATTTTAGAGTGTGTTTTTGTCTGAATTAAACTTTAGCTGAATATGTGGCGTGTATAAAAATCTTGATGTAATATACAGGGCTGTACAAAAGAATTCAAATAGGTTTTCGACTGTTGGTAGAAACTGCTGAAGGTGAATTTTCAACTGTTTTATGTGTTTTCTTACTAAAGTAAATTGTAACGTACTATATAGAGTATATATACAAACCTGTAGATTATATACAGGGCTGCGCAAAAGAATTAGAGTACTTTTCTGGCTATGGCTTCTAATTGCTAAAATCTTCTTTTCAAATCCTTTTTGCGTTTTCTAAAATGTTTACTTAGGTATATTATTTACCTTATTAAACATAGAAGGTTTGTTAAAGTATTTTGATAGTGTTTCGTAATCTATATGCTTGATGCATGATTTTACTTTCTTGTTTAAGAACGGAGTTGGATTGGATTATAAACTGTGAAAAAACAAACGCGTCGGACATTTTCCTAAGAATTTTGGCCGTGAAGGTCTCTATTCTAAATTATAGCGACACAACACCTTTCAATACAATAATATAATACAATAACGAAAAACCATGCTTCAAGCATAGATTATAAAACAATCTCCAACGCATTCATAATACAGTAACGAGACTTCACCGTTTAATAAAGTGAAATATGATGCCTAAGTAAAAAAAAGAGTATAAAAGCAGGAAGCGAGTGAAAAATAGATTACAAAATTCCATCTTTACATACAAACAAGAACGAAAAATCATGCGTCAAGCATAGATTTTGAAACACTTTCCAACACGTTCAGAATACTGTAATAAAACTTCACAGTTTACTATGTAAACAATTTAGAAAACGCATAACACATTTGAAGATTCAATTTCAGCAATTACTACCAATAGTCGAACAAAATATACGATTTCTTTTGTGCAGCCCTGTATAGGATCTATAGATTTGTATATATACTACACAGTATGCTAAAACTTACTTCAGTCAGGAAATACATGGCACAATTGACAATTCCCGTCAATAAACGGAAATGTACGCAAGATCTTTTGAGAAGCCCTGTACATGATCTATAGAATTTATATACAAAGATTGCTATGCAAAAAATTAATTACATATAAAAACGCGTGCCGCAACTAAAAACGAGCTACCACCAATTATTGTTCATAGACAGAGTACTGTAACCGAATTCTTTTGAGTGTCCCTGTGAAGGAACGATACATTCTATGCATACCATATTCTACAGTAAGCGCCTTGTAGTGCACCTCACTGATTTGTATCAATTTCAATATGTTTAAGCTAGTGAAACATCATTAAAATACACTGCAAATGATTTCCCCCCATAGACCGTATTGTAACGGAATTCTTTTGAGTATCCCTGTAAAAAAACCGCATAAATGCTACACACTTCATTTTCTATACCAAACATCCCATAGAAGACCCCAATAACATACATCAATTTCAATGCTATCCGACTGTATTTACGCAAATTAGGACACGGACAGACGGCAGATGGACAGACAAACCGAATTCATAAACACTTTTCAACTTGTTGGAAAGTGTTAAAAAGAAGTTAACTAAAATAAAAGAGAGTAATTATAAACAGTAATACTCATGAGCTAATAAGTAACAACAACAAAAATTAATCTATGTAATATTTAACATTTGTAATATTGATGTATACGTTACAATATGTAAATGAACGAATACATCAATAAATAGATATATAAAACATATAATCTACTCATCTCCTCTGTTATTCGCTGAAATAATTCTAAATAATATATTAAATACCACAAATTAATCACAGGGGATATGACAGAGGAAGTATGTAGAGAATAGTTTTGTAACGATTTCTCAAAAGACCTTACAACATAAGATAAAAAGGTCAATTACATTTTGATAATTTTCGAATTTATAATTTCCGTTTTAAGTGAAAAATCACATTGGAAATGATACTATGGAGAATTGAAAAAGAGATGCATTAATGAGCTTTAAGGATCGACTTTGAAATTAATTAATTCGTTTTTAAGAATAAAAATTAAACGCATATAGCTATAGAAAAAAAAAAAAAAAAAAACGCGGATTCTGTTACATTTTTATTTTTATTTTCTTCTCATTATATTGCAAAATCCATCCCTAATTTTATGAAGTAGACTAGGGGGCCTACCCCCTGCGAGCTACGCTCGCCAACCCCCGCTCAGACTTCGAGGCCTCTAAAAACATGACAGCGTGCTTTGTTTTAAAAATATTGGTAAATCTGTAATTGGGTTGCCATGCTTTTAACGTTTTAATGGGGCATTTTTTTTATTATCATGGCCTCATACACAGCTGTTGCGACCACTGACGACTGTTTTCGGGATTGATAAGTAAAATCAATTACACCTTTAAAAACCAGCTTGTATAAAATGGTTAGGACTAAATTGTGGCTACCTCTCGGACTTTTATAAAAACAATCTGTATTCTATTCTTCCTTTGCATTTAAGGATGAGAAAAATTCCATCTGCTTGTGAATAACATTAAGAACCACGGTATTGAAAAGTACTATGTTATAGACATTTTCAGTAACAGGTTTTAATTTTCTCTCCATCATGCATATTTTCATGTTATTTTAAATATGTAAATTATTTATTTTAATTAATATGTATATACGAATTTTCTAATAATTATTTATCATACAAAATTAATTAAATATTTTGTGCATGCATGCCTGCATTTATTCGGCATCAATTGATGAGATATTTAAACAAATTTGCTATCCACGATAATTTTACACCATGTTATGTCACTTGAATAGTGTCCATAAGAAAATCGGGTACTTTTCCAGTATAGGATCCTTTGCTTTTAGGTTTGGCGTAATTCGAGTTTAAAAAACGAATAGATTCGTTAATATACATATATTTTTTTCCAAAAGTTATGAAAAGAAACCCAGTGAACTTTTGGTGCTTTTCTATTATAGGGGTCTTGACGCTTTTTTAAAAAGCTTGGCGCAATTCGGGCATCAGAAAGTGAGATTTGGTGCCAAATGACATAAACAGCCATGGAAACAAACTCGAAGGTTTTTTTTGTTTATATGCGTATTTTAATATACGTATATTATTATTGTTTTTTCTATACAAATTACTTCTGATTACATATAAAATAGGATAAATGACATTTTACGCTAAACAAATTATATAAATATTGAAAAAATGCTTCTGTATATGAAATGACAAAGTGAATAGGTTGACAGAAAGTATGTTGCCAAATTTTCCTTTTCCGCCAAGGCTATTTTCTCTGTTTCGTCAAGGCCCCATATACTGGAAAAGCACCGAATTTTTATGCTTGTTTATACATGTATTTATATGTATATATACAATTTATTTATAATTGTCTTTCAATTTACCTCTTTTTGTACATAAAAATAGATAAATGGCTTCTTTATACTAAATAAATTGTTAAAACATAAATGACGTCATTTGGACGAATTTATTCAAAATATTTTCAGTTTATAAATTAAATTAAATGCTGACAGAGACGATTGAATCCTGACGATAATGTGATTTTTTTTTTCAAATTTTCATGAAAAACATAATTTAATCACAATCTTGTCTTCATTATAGATTGAAATAAAAGATAAATTCAATTTCAATTTGAAAATGACGAATAAAAATAAATCAATAATCCCTATCGGGATCCTTTTCGATTTTTTTCCCTTTTTTGTCACAAAAAAACTGAGTAATTAGTTGCCATCATTACAGAAATGTCATTAAAATTAGAAAAAAATTAATATCTCGAAAACTAATTCGAATTTCAAAAATCTATTACCAGTTTTGACATCCGCGGATTTTTATGGACAGTTGGTATTAATTTCACCATCAAGCGTTTAATATTTTATTAAAAATAGCCCTGAAACATAATCAGTCATTTAATCAGTCGTTTCATAAAATCGTTTCATAAATTCGTTTCATAAAATCGTTTCACAAATTCGTTTCATTAGGATTTTATATATATAGGGTAGATAATAATGAATATAGAAAAAAAATAATAATCAAGACATTTGAAAAATAATTGCTGAAATTTTAGCTTTTTAAATACAGCAAGTTTTCAAAAACGGCAAACTGCGAAAAATCAATTAAATCTTTTTATGCTTAGAAAAAAAGTTACTAAAAATTACTCCATTTTTCTGAATACATTCCTATTTTATGTTTAATTAATATTAAATCATTAATTGATAAAAACGGATTTAAAAAATATATTACACTCTTTATTATTTTTTGTTATATATCATTTTCTATTTACATGGAAACTTGTTTATAAGGATATTCCGAAAAAACTACTTACATAGATTTTCACTCCCCCCCCCCTCTTCCTCCCAATAGGATTGATTATTGTTTTTCTTATTTGATAATTTTAATATACCCAAGCAATCTATCCAGGGCTACCCGGTATTAAGATGCCCGATATGTTTCCGGGTGTTGAGAAGTTTGATGAAAATGGTATTCAAACTGTAATGGATGTTTTACATTTATTATATTTTCTTAGATTGTCCATCAACTATACCAACCAGAACGAAAAATCATGCGTCAAACACAGATTATGTAACACGTTCCAACACTTCCAAAATAACTTTTAAAATCTTTACCGTTATAAGGTGAAAGGCATAACCTATTTTAAAACACAATTTCAGGAATTACCAACAATATTCGGAAAAATATCCAAATATCAAATTTTGTGCAGCCCTGTATATGATCTATTGATTTGTATATGTACTATGTACTGTATGTGACAAAAATTTTGTGGGCGCTCTGTCTCAAGAACTAATGCCCGAAATTTAATAAAACTTTATATTTAGTTAGTCCCTGGTATAAATTGGTGCTGATTAGTTTTTGGTGAAAATCGCTCAATAGGTGGCGCTGCTATACTGTATTTTTCGCAATTCCCGCTATAGCTCTATCTCAAGAACGAATGCACTTATTTTCATAAAACTTCAGATTCATTTAGACCTTGATATAAATAGACGCTGATTACGTTTTGGTGTAGATATCCCAACAAGTGGCGCTGCTATACCACTTTTTTCATGATTTTTTACGATAGCTATATTTCAAGAACTAATGCACGGAATTTCATCAAACTTCAGACTCTATCAGACCTTCACATGAATAGATGCTGTTAACGTTTGTGTAAATACCCCAACAGGTGGTGCTGCTATGCTATTGTTTTCATTACTAGCAGGATAACTATATCTCAAGAACTAATGCACGGATTTTCATCAAACTTCAGATTCAGTTAGACGTTGACATAAGTTGCTGTTGATTAGGTTTTAGTCTAAGTCTGCCAACATGTGGTGCTGCTATGCTACATTTTGCAGGATTTACACGATTTTAGCAACAGTCATATCTCAAGAATTAATGCACGGAATTTAATAAAACTTTAGATTCAGACTTTAGATATGAATTGATGCTGATTAACCTGTGTGAGATAGAAGATAGTTTTGGGATTGGCACATCCGACTAGTTTAGTTCAGTTTTTGCAAAAAATTAAAATTAAAAAAATAATAACCAAACAAAGTCAGATTAAAAAATTTAGTCGCCAGATAAAAAAAGTTGGTCGCCAGTGGCGGCCTGGCGACCGCATTTGTCAAGCCCTGCCTATAGTAAATTTTGAAAGTTTAATTTTTAGGTGCGTTCGTAATTATATAAATATGTAGCACCTATTGTCGTCGTCTGGTCCGTCCGTCTGTCTGTCTGTCCGTCCGTCAGCATATAACAACGCAAAAACTACCCAACCGAATGTTTTGAAATTTAAGATACATTATCTTTGAAATTTTGTCGAGACATTTCAATTTTTTTAAAAATCGAATCAAAACTTTAGAAAATATTAATAAAAACATTTATTAAGAAATTTGATTTTTTTTTTTTTTTTTTTTTTTAATCGGTGCTTTCTTTTTATAGGAGCTTTCGAAGTTTAACCGTCAAGCGACCGAGATACTTATTTTATTACAGAAATTAATCTGCAGACGATATAATACATTTCACAGAATTAAAAATCACCATGATCTGAATATTTATATATCTAACTATAGTACGAACGCACCTCGTTTGTAACGTTTGACGTACAATTTCCAACTTGTTTTTTAATTTTAAAATTCCTAAAACCACACTTATTTCTAAACTTTTTGAACTTTTTACAACATTTTTTTTCAAAAATTTTCTTACAATTGTGCTCTATAGGTCTAGGAAACAGATTTCTAAATAGTTTATTACTTTAAGTTAAAATAAATAAGTTAAAACCACTTCGTACCGGAAAATGTTGCCTGTCACATATTAGACATTAGATATCGCAATTAATGTCTAATAAATGAGAATTAGTGCTCACCATAACTGTAAATTTCTCTCTCTCTTATTTTTTACTCGTTAATTTCTTACACATTATAACCAATATATATATATATACATATACGGCTCTTTTAAATGCCTTTAAAAAAAAAAAAAAAAAAAAAAAAAAAAAGTTTTGCCTGCTTTTTTACCACTTGGCATTTATGTGCTGTTTCACAAACATGTTTCTAACCCTATTTTTTACTTTTTCAACTTACTTCCTTTCAAGTAGTTAGTTATAACTACAACTATACCATTTGACTTTCGTCTCAATATTTAGACTCTATCCTTAATCTCTTTCGCTTTACTTTATTATTCCAAATTTATTATCATCTCATTTCTTATTTTTACATCTATCCTTTTTATTTTAATTGTTCATTTATCTTGTAGTTAATACTACATCTTAACTTTTCCCAACGGCTCAATTTAATACAAGACACTCTACTTGCAATAGACTGGGCGTAAAGTTGATTGCAACTTGGAAGCCCCTTAACCGACATCAACTGTTCGGCAACTGTCTAATAATTAAATGATAGAATTTTCCGGTACCACCCAACTTTCCGAACAACCCGATACTTCACATTTTTCGTTTTAAAAATTATTGACATTGTTGAAAATTCAGTTTTTAATTTTATGAAATGCATCATGAGAAACATCTGTTAAAAAAAACAGTTAATAGAAAAAATATATGTTTAAGTTTTAGCATTTAGATTACACACTGTAAAAAAAAATAAAATCTACAAAAATATAATATAAGCACAAACGAAAAAATGTACAATAACCTCTTTTCCGAGTTACCCACTATTCCGAAATGGGTTATATATTTTTTAAAATATCAGAAATCGATATAATTTTGATATTTTGGGAAACATCTATTAAAAACATCCAGTTAATAGAAAATATATATGTTTAAGTTTTAGCATTTAGATCACACACTGTAAAAAAAAAAAAAAAAAAAAAAAAAAAAAAGAAATCTACAAAAATATAATATAAGCACAAACGAAAAAATATACAATAACCTCTTCCGAGTTACCCACTATTCCGAAAAGGGTTATATATCTTTAAAAATCTCAGAATTCGATATAATTTTGATATTTTGAGAAACATCTATTAAAAACATCCAGTTAATAGAAAATATATATGTTTAAGTTCTAGCATTTAGATCACACACTGTAAAAAAAAAAAAAAAAAAAAAAAAAAATCTACAAAAATATAATATAAGCACAAACGAAAAAATATACAATAACCTCTTCCGAGTTACCCACTATTCCGAAAAGGGTTATATATCTTTAAAAATCTCAGAATTCGATATAATTTTGATATTTTGAGAAACATCTATTAAAAACATCCAGTTAATAGAAAATATATCTTTAGATCACACACTGTAAAAAGAAAAAAAAAAATCTACAAAAATATAATATAGCACAAACGAAAAAATATACAATATCCTCTTCCGAGTTACCCACTATTCCGAAAAGGGTTATATATCTTTAAAAATCTCAGAAATCGATATAATTTTGATATTTTGAGAAACATCTATTAAAAACATCCAGTTAATAGAAAATATATATGTTTAAGTTTTAGCATTTAGATCACACACTGTAAAAAAAAAAAAAAAAAAAAAAAAAAAAATCTACAAAAATATAATATAGCACAAACGAAAAAATATACAATATCCTCTTCCGAGTTACCCACTATTCCGAAAAGGGTTATATATCTTTAAAAATCTCAGAAATCGATATAATTTTGATATTTTGAGAAACATCTATTAAAAACATCCAGTTAATAGAAAATATATATGTTTAAGTTTTAGCATTTAGATTACACACTGTAAAAAAAAAATAAAATCTACAAAAATATAATATAAGCACAAACGAAAAAATGTACAATAACCTCTTCCGAGTTACCCACTATTCCGAAATGGGTTATATATCTTTAAAAATCTCAGAATTCGATATAATTTTGATATTTTGAGAAACATCTATTAAAAACATCCAGTTAATAGAAAATATATATGTTTAAGTTTTAGCATTTAGATCACACACTGTAAAAAAAAAAAAAAAAAAAAAAAAAAAAAAAAAAATCTACAAAAATATAATATAAGCACAAACGAAAAAATATACAATAACCTCTTCCGAGTTACCCACTATTCCGAAAAGGGTTATATATCCTTAAAAATCTCAGAATTCGATATAATTTTGATATTTTGATAAACATCTATTAAAAACATCCAGTTAATAGAAAATATATATGTTTAAGTTTTAGCGTTTAGATCACACACTGTAAAAAAAAAAAAAAATAAATAAATAAATAATCTACAAAAATATAAAATGAACACAAACGAAAATATACAATAACCTCTTCCGAGTTACCCAGTATTCCGAAAAAGGTATATCTTTAGAAATCTCAAAATTCAACATATTTTACAGATTTAAAGAATCATTTATAAAAACAAGGTTTGTTTTGCTGCCACTAACTTTCGAAAACGTTTTTGAGTAGTTTCTATAGTGTATTAATTAGTTTTCTCAAACCGGAATATAGGTTTTTCGGATGCTATCCATTCACAATTAAACATTTTCAGCTGCGTAATGGAATTTATACATGCAAGAGTAACAAACTAATATTAATTTTAATGTCAATGTTAATGCTATTAATATATCATGTTTGCCTTTAAAATACGTTTGTTGAACATGAAAATGTTTACTTGAGAATGGATAACATCCGAAAAATCTATATTCCGGTTTGAGGAAACTGATTGATATACTATAAAAAGAACAAAAAATTATGTGTCAAGCATAAATTATGTAACACTTTCCAACACGTCCAAAATAATTTTACAAATCTTTACCGTTTAATTCCGTTAAAATATGATATAAAAGCAAAGAATTTGGAAAACACATAACATATTTAAGAGACCAATTTTAAGAATTATCAACAATATTCAGAAAAATATCTGAATTCTTTTACGCAGCCCTGTATTTGATCTATAGATTTGTATAAAATTTGTATAAAATTTGTATAGGATGCTAAATTTTAGTTCAGTTAAGAAACGCGTAGCATAGTTTAAAATTCTCCTTTTATATTTCCCGTCAATAAATGTAAATGTACTCCAGAACTTTTTTGCTGCCCTGTATATGATCTATAGAATTTATACACACCAAGTAATAGACAAAAAAATTAGTTAAATTTAAAAATGCGTTCAGCAACTGAAAAAGCACTTCCAGCAATTATTGTTAACAGACAGTACCAAATTCTTTTGTGCGTCCCTGTAAATGAACGATAAATGCCACACACACAATATTCTATAGTACGCTTCTTCTAATGCATCTTAGTGACATATATAAATTTCAATATGTTTGAAATAGTTAAACATTCTTAAAATTAACCGCAAACGATTTTTCCCCATAGGCCGTAATGCAACGGAATTATTTTGAGTGACCCTGTAAAAAAAATGTAGGTGCTACACGCACCATATTCTACAGTAAGCCTCTTGTAATGCACCTCAGTGACATATATCAATTTCAATATGTTTGAAATTATGTAACATCATTAAAATAAATCGTAAATGATTTTTCCCCATAGACTGTAATGTAACGGAATTCTTTTGAGTGTCCCTGTAAAAAAACTATAAGTGCTACACACTTCATATTCAATACCGAACATGCCATAGTAAACCTCAATAACATATATCAATTGCATGATAATACGTATATATTTACACGAGTTAAAGCGCGGACAGACAGACAGACAGATAGACGGCAGGCAGACAGACAAACCCCGAATTCATAAACACATTTCAACTATGTTGGAACGTGTTAAAAACTACTCGGAAACGTTTCCGTAAATCAGTGGAAACAATGGGCACTTTGTTTTTCTTAAATGCTTCTTTAAATCTCGAAAATATGTTGCTTTCTGATGTTTGTAAAGTTAAAGGACGCTTTTCGGAATAGTGGGTAATTTGGAAAAGGTTACTATCTATTTTCGTTCGTATTTATAGAATATTCTTGTGGAATAAGCAGTATTTGTCTCTTTTTACAGTGTATGAACGAATAGTTAAAGATAGAAAATACTAAATCTTTACTATTCGTTTATTGAATAATGTGAGTGTCAGGTAGTATTATATATTTTCATGTTCAACAAACATGTTTTGTGGACAAACATAAACAAACTAAAAGCATTAACATTAATTTTAATATTATTTTGTTATCCTTGCATGTATAAGTTTAATTACGCAGTTGAAAATGTTTAATTGAGAATTGATACCATCATATAAACCGATATCCCGGTTTGAGAAAACTGATTCACTTACTTACTTAATTAATTAATTAATAGTTAATTAACTGTTTAAGGCTATAAAAACAACGTTTCCGAAAAATCAGTGGCAGTCAAAAAAAAAAAAAAAAAACTTCGTGTTTATAAATGCTTATTTAAATCTCGAAAATATATTGGTTTCTAAGGTTAAAAAAGATATAAAGATATATTTAAAAGATATATTCCGCTTTTCGGAATCATTATTAAATCAAAAGATAGTATTGTATATTTTCGTTCGTGGTTAATTATATTTTGCCAAATTAAGAAACATCTTTTTATATTTTTATAGAGTACTGATACATTTGAAAAAAAAAAAACAAGATCAAAAAATCATGCGTCAAGCATAGATTATGTAACACTTTCCAACGCTTCCAAAATAATTTTACAAATCATTACCGTTTAATAAGCTGAAAGATAACATCTAAGTAAACAATTTGGAAAACGCATAACCTATTTAAAAACTTAATTTCAGGAATTTCTAACATATATTTCCAACATATACCATATTCTGAAAAATATACGAATACTTTTATTCAGCCCTGTATATGATCTATAGATTTGTATATATACTACATAGGATGCTAAATTTTAGTTTAGTTAGGAAACGCGCAGCACAGTTTAAAATTCTCCTTCTGGAGTTTCTGTCAATAAACGGAAATGTGTTCGCGAACTTTTGTGTTGCCCTGTATATGATCTACAGAATTTATACACACCAAGTAATAGACAAAAAGTGAGTTAAATTTAAAATCGCGTTCAGCAACTTTAAACGCACTTCCAGGAATTATTGTTAACAGACAGTAGAGAATTCTTTTGTGTGTCCCTGTAAATGAACGATGACTACTATACACACGATATTCTGTAGTAAGTCCTTGTAATGCACTTTAGTGATATTTATAAATTCCAATGCGTTTAAAATAGTGAAACATTATTTAATTAAACCGCAGACGATTTTTCTCCGTAGACGTAACGTAACGGAATTCTTTTGACTGTCCCTGTAAAGTAACTATAAGTGCTATGCACATCCTATTCCATATTAAGCTTCTTGCAATGCACCTTAGTGATATATATCAATTACAATGTGTTTGAAATTGTATAACATCATTAAAATAAACCGCAAATGATTTTTCCCCATAGACCGTAATGTAACGGAATTCTTTTGAGTGTCCCTGTAAAAAACTACAAGTGCTACACACTTCCGTTGAAATAGGGAACATGCTATAGATAACGACAATAACATATAAAAATTGCAGGGCAATCCGAGCATATTTACGGGAGCACGGCCAGACGGCCGACAAACCGAAGTCATAAACACTTTTCAACTAGGTTGGAAAGTGTTAAAAAAAGGCAAATCAATATTTCCGTCACTTTTCTCAAATGAAGCGTATGATGTCTTCTTAAATAACTAAAAAGAATTGAAAAGTGGAAAATTGTTTCGTCTAATCCTATTTTAGAGCTGGAGGGGATAAAAAATAATTAAGAACTCCATAAATCAATTTACCGTTTGATGGATATTTGAATGCACTGAAATATATAGTTTTGTTTCTTATCAAAAGTTAAGAGCTAAGGAAGAACTAAAGTAAGTATCAAAAGTAAAGAGCTAAAGAAGGTTTAAAATGAAGAAAATTGCCTGAAGTTTGATCGTGGATTAGGAACTCTGTAAATAAATAATTATGACTATTTCTTTTTTTTTTGTATTTATTTATTTATGTTTCATAGAAATAGAAAAATATTTGTTGAATTGTAAAAATACATAACAAAAGTTTTAATATTGTGCAAGAAAATCATTCTTGCAAATCTCATTTTGCCACGATTTTAAAGTCCAGGTTCGGTGTTTTTCAGCCGTTCTTTGTTCTTTATACTGCTTGAACCATAATTCAAAAATGTCTGTCTGTGTTCCCTAACTCGCGTAAATATACTCGGATTGTTATGTAATTGATATATGTTATTGAGGTTTAGTATGGAATTTTTTGTATTGAAAATGGTGTGTGTATAATTTGTAGTTCGTTTACAAGTATACTCAAAACCATTCCGTTACATTAAAAGGCAGAAAACGATTTTCAAATGCAAAAAGTTTCACAAAAATATTTATTAAAAATATTTTTTTCTATGAATTCTGAAATTAACATACAGGTTTGTTCAAACTATATTTATAAATAATAATTATATAAAATCGTATAAAATTAAGAGGACGAAATTAAAAATTGAACGCAAGGCGGTTTATAATTTTCAAGTATTTTAGTTACATGTTTTAAATATTTTTCGCGTATTTACCATATGTAGGTGAAATTATATTTGCATATAGAATTTTATAATTTTTCGCCTTTAATTTAAATAGTTTCAAATTCTACAATTTAATTAGTGTAAACATATAGCCTAATAAAATAAATCTTAGGTGTGCGGAATTAACAGAACAAGTCGGTTTTTGGTCAAATCAGTATATTTGCATATTTCACAGTAAAAATATGATATCTATGGGCGGCTAAAAGAGTATAAATCAAGAGGAAAGGTAAAGAACTGTTTCAGCTAGTGATTATAAGAGTACAAGAAATAAATGTTCCTCATTATATATATTGCAGTACTTATGACACAAAACTAAACAGTAACAATTATTGAGATGTAATTTCCCAAATGGACGAAAAATGTCCGAGCCAGGATTCGAACCTGGGATCTTTTGGCTGAAGCGGCTATGTTCTACCAACTGAGCCATCCTGATCGAATCCGGAGGATCTAATTCATCCAGTTAACATTATTGATCGTAGCAGATTAATTTTACGCTGTTAACCATTTCCGGCGCGGCGTAAGTCTGTTTTTAAAATGATGAAATTATGGACTCACACCAGAATTTATAAAAGAATTCATTTGGAAATAAAAACTTGCTTAATTGCCCGTACTTTATAAAAGGGAAAATTTAATTAAATATTCTTGGTGGCGTTTGTCAGTTTTGGAATTAAAATTAGGTGTCCTTTTTGTGGACACCGCCCGCTAAAGGAACCCATTCGGGACCATGGGTGCATATATGCACCCTTAAAAAGAGCATACAGAATTTGTTTTAGGCACCAGTAAAAAATAAAAGTAATATTTGTTTTCTCTAATTAGAACATTTTTGTGATAGTTTAAGTAAAGTTAGCTTTTTAAGAAAAAGTGGTGCCAACCAAATAAAATTTGTGTAAAATCCGCCGGTCCCGAAGGGTTTAAACCAAAAATAGGCGTACACAGGTTTTTCACTTTCCTCTAAAATTGCAGTTTTGTACTGTTAAGACCGCCCACCTAAGAATTTATGTTGGAAAACTTATTTCTCCAATGAGCTAATTGTTAAAATTAATCTAGTGTAATCACGTATCCAGCGTTTACTGAAGTTCCAAATTACCTGCGATTTATTCTGTTGAGCTGATTCAGATATCAGATGATCGATAAGCCAAGAGATTCCAGGTTCGAATCCTTGTCCAGACATTTTTCGTCCAGTTGGAAAATTACATCTCATACGATTTCTTTACCAATTTGAATAATTGTGTTAAAATTAATCTAGAGTAACAATTGTAACTTCACAGTATCAAAATACATTTCACGGTTAAATACATTGATGTTAACCAAAACAGCCTGTACGCTGTTAAACCAAAAACAGGCGTACACAGTTTTTACACTTTCCTCTAAAATTGCAATTTCGGACTTGTACTGTTAAGACCGCCCACCTAAGAATTTATGTTGGAAAACTTATTCCTCCAATAAGCAAGCTTGTCTACAGATCTAAATTTATAAATGGAATAACTTACAAATAATTTCTAATATGATCGTATTCCTTACCTCTTTTTTGCTCGCCAACCAGCAGCGTAGCAAGTTCCCCCAGGCTTCAGTTCCTAACAGAGTTATGGCATGTAGATATGTTACTTTCCATCAATGTAATTTAAAGGAACATTCAACTTGACGCAGGTGATGCCATAACTTCATAGATAAATTCTTCGCTAGAAAACAAAAAGAAAAATATCTCAATTTTTGCAGGAAATGTGAGGCAACGAGTGAGAAATTCTACGTGAATAGATGAAAAATTATTTGCGAACAATTTCGGAATGACTCAAAGTTTTTAAACGCGTGTGTAAAACACAGTATCATTAAAAGACGCATCTTAAATACACCACAAAAAGTTAACGTTTCTGGTTCAGTTTTAGAACATTGGAATATAGAGCGGTCCCCAACCTTCACTCCTGTTTCTAATATCTCTGTGTTTCTAATATCGGTGTGGAAATTGTTGTATGACCTATATAAGCTATCGGCTATCCTATCCTACGAAAAAGGCAAAATTTCATACGAAGGATGCTCTATCAACAAAAACATGAATTGGTAATCCCAACGTGTGCAAGTGGAACAACACACATATTACAAAGATAATGGAAAATACGTTTAATGATTTTCAAAACACAACTTTACAATCAGTTAGATTTCTGACACTGGTGTTTACCAATGAAGGCATCTATATCAGGGTTTAAACTGGTTAATTTTAACCTTAAGTCACTTTCTACTCGGGTGCGGGGGGGGGGGGGGGGGTCCAGGGTTGCATAACGACTGCTCAGGTGTTGCCATTTTTCACAACGAGGTCATAACGTAATACCGACTGATTGTTTATGAAAACACTGTCTCCTCACGAAGTTTGTGTTTAAGCCAATAGCTTTCAGGATTATTGCAGTTGTAAAATATTGTATTTTTTATATTATTTAAACAGATGAAATAAAGGATATATTTGTGGCGTAAACCTCGATTATTCCGTGATCCACCAAAAAACCCGTCGCGACCCACCAATTTCCGTATTACTGAAATTAAAAATCAAATTTTTACAATAATTTTGTTTAATTATAGCAGTCATATAATCATCCGACAGTTTTTTTGGATATATGTTTCCGGAGAAATAGATATTAAATGGAAAAAGAGTCTAAATATGGATTTCAAGTTCTGAAATTTTCAAAGTTAGTCTTAAGTTTCCCATTCGAATTTTCAGTAACTGTCCACAAAATATAAAATGTTGCCAACTTAAAATGTATTTATTTTATTACGGAAATTAATCATATCATAATAACAGATGATAGAATTTATTTCACTGAAACTATTTATAGTACGAACGCATCTCATTTGTCACATTTGACGTACAATTTCCAACTTGTTTAATTCGTATTTTACTTAGTTTTAGAACGATGATGCTTGAAAATAAACAAAGTACACACTGAAACAAATAAATAATGTAAGAATAATTTAAAAGGTAATTTGTTTAATTAAATGTATTATCAATGGTCGTTAGTGTTAAAATATTTGGATTATATTTTTGTATTGTATCCTGCAGTATATAAATAAGCGTAATTTTCGGCTGAACTGCAAAATTTTGTTTTTAGGAATTTCAATATCTTGGCTAATTATTGTAAATCCATGTGTGAAGATTCAATAACAATTCATTCATTTTTATATATTTTTTTTTTAATATTGATTTAAGGAATTAATTGCTTTGTTTTTGAATAAATGATTATTTTATTTTCAATTTTATTAATATTTATACATGAGAGATTAAATATATTATTGAAATAATCATCTTTCTTTAAGACAAATAATAGGCTTTAATACCATTTTAAAAGGCAAAAGTTATTTTAATTTACCACATGAATATGATTAATTAAATAAAATACTTTTATAGGTACTATCCTTTTAAGCTATAAAAGAGTATTAAATGATATTTGATAATATACATCAGAAATCAAATTAAAGTTTGAGAAAAATATATAAAAATGCCATTGATAAATTATTTTTAAGACTTAAATTTCTTTGTTTACATTAATTTATATAGTGCGGATTTCATGCGTTTGCGAATTACAGGTTAACGGTACTCTACTGTATTCCATTTAAGAAAACCGATTAATGCACTATAATAACTGGTTGGAAATGTTTCCGAAAATCAATGACAGCAAAAGTAACTTTGTTTTTATAAATGATTCATTTAATCTTGAAAATATATTGGTTTCTAAAGATAACGAACGCTTTTCGGAACCATCAGTAACGTGGAAGGAGTTATTCTATATTTTCGGTGGTTGTTGTATTAGAATTTCTTACATTAATAGGTTTGTCATAAATTCGATATTTTACTGTCATAATCCAGGGGAAATGTACCAAAAAAAAGCGTTACCTTGCAAAAGGTCGGGTAGAAGATTTTTTTTTCTGACTTGTATATAATGAGGCCAGCATGGAAAAACCGAATTATCCAACAAAATTTCTTAAGGGAGAATTTTCTGTGGCCAAAAAACAACAAATTTTTGGGACTTTTTTTGTTGTTTTTTAAATATTTCGAGACTGGTTGTCGTAGCGTATTATTTGTTAATTACAATGTTAAAGAAAACAAAATTTTCTACAACTTTCATATTTACAGCTTACTAATACACTCAATAGAAAACGCAGTACGACATTTCAAAAATAAGACAATTTTTTCGATTTCCTTAAAAACCGTCAAAACCGTAGTTTTGTCCCGATGATTCAAATGTTCTCTCATGGATGTCAACTTATACATATTGATAGCAGTAAATTATATGTTATCTGCACGCCCTCTTTCTTAAGTGCAGTACAGCCTTTCAAAAATGAGGCTATTTTTCCAACATACATACCCGCTCGATATAGATAGAGTGGGTATTGGAAAGAGGGGACGGGTTACAAATAACTTTTGGGAAAAAGAAAAAATACCTCTAAAGCAGGTGTTGGTACAAACTATGGTACGGGAAGCTCTGGCTACTGGTACGCAGAAGTCCGATGCTGGTACGTGGAATAAAATACAGAATGCAGCATATTATTATGGAATCAAAAATACAGAATGCAATATATTATTATGGAATCAAAACCGGCTTGTCTTTATTGCTTGGAAATTTAAAAAAAATCGATTTTGGACCTGCTTTTTTTTGTTACGAGAAATGCTTGTTATTGCAGACATGCTGAAATTCGCACACACCGCTTATGATACAATTAGTTTTCCAGAATTAAAAACATAATTATTAGATTTATATGGATAAAAATTGATTTTTTTAATAAAGACCGAATTATAAAATTAATGAATGAAGTATTTTTAATTAGCAGAAGAACTTTTTTAAATATTCTTTATAAATTCAATTATTTGAAGGTAAAGTCTGGATTGTTCGAAGTAGGAGTAACTTGTGTGAGTAGGAGCAGTCAAAACAAAATAAAATTCCAAGTGTAATTTATAACCCATTGTTCTCTTTGTACTGGAAGAGCTTCTAGGAGGTGTTGAAATAAAAGTTTTATTTCAAACATATTTCACAAATTAATTCATTCTGTTGATTGAAATATTTTACTTTTCTTGTACAAAATGTGCATAATTTGTTTCTATTTCATGGAAATTAGTTTTTAACAGAGTAAGGTTATTTAAAATGGTGATCTGAAATCAAACAAAAACTGTGGTCATATGTAGTGCGGATTTGAGGTAAAGCTATATATAGGTACATAATAAAGAGGTAAAGGTACATATGTTTTGAGGTAGTATATACATAAATGTATGAAGAAACTTGC
Organism: Maratus michaelseni; assembly: GCA_963931845.1. Classification (NCBI taxonomy): domain Eukaryota; kingdom Metazoa; phylum Arthropoda; class Arachnida; order Araneae; family Salticidae; genus Maratus; species Maratus michaelseni. Next base: position 174,214,105 of record OZ007597.1, on the reverse strand, counting down.
TAATGCGCGATATTATTGTCGCATTTATTATTAATACAGTTGTATCGAGCCTATGTTAAATGCTCTAACTAAGCTTTGGATAAGGAATTTGTTTCTCATTTGAGACACCCTGCTACTGTATTTCAGGATAAAGGAAAGAAGTGAACTTATTCAGCTTCCCTGTAATTCATTACTGGAGTCCACATTCAAAAGGATGAATGTAACAGATTTTTCGTGGGCGAGAATGTGAAAGTACCGTCTCATATCGTCAAAGTCTGCTTGTGTTTAGCACAACATATCTCTGTGAATGTGCTTCCCCCCCCCCCCCTTCGTTATATCAAAAACAAATACAGGAATAAACTATTAATAGAATCTGACTTATGACTAAAACTACCTAATATTGAGCCAGACGTGAGGAAGCTGTGCTTGATAAAACAAGTCCACCCTTTTCATTAGCGATAGAAGCAAATTAGTGTAATCAGTCTACTGTAGCAGTATATGAATCAATGTGCGCCGATATGTCATTAAGTATTGTGGCTTTTTTCCTATACCAAGACACTTTTTTATATTGTACACATTATTAAAATTTAATGGTGATACTACTTTTTACTTGAATGTTATTATGAAGCAGTCTATCTTAGTACCAATTTAGAAATGTAATCATTGATTTTTATATACAATAAAACCTGCTATGACGGAAAAACGAAAGACCGAGGATATATTTCGTTTTAGACAGGCTCCTTTTTATAGGTTTTTCTATATTAGCTTTACGTTAGTTACCTGGTGGTACGCAGAAGTATGAATGGTACGTCGGTCTAAAAGTTTCGGAACCCCTGCTGTAGAGGAACACGGTTCTGATATATCTTCTATTCAGGATAATTGAATGCTAATAATCCTACAACAGTTCCATCAAAGAGACAAAAATATTGTAGATTCTATTTCTAGATAATATTGTGTATTTCCAGTAGAAATTATTATTATTCTTAAAATACATTTTTTCATTTAGCTTATGCAGTCATATAGCGTACCTTACTTTATTGTGTAGGGAAAGTGAACTTGAATGAGATAGGGGATGAATGTAACAACAAAAATCTTTATATGATCTACAATCATAAATAACTTGGTATTTAATTTGATAAATGGTAGCACTGAGATCATTCAACAGATATAGTTCAAAACAGTACATATTACAGAAGATTATAGAATATTCCACAAAGTTTATTTTTCAACAACCAAAGTAAGTTTCTCTGTTTGAGCTTTTTAAGGCATTTAATGGATAAAATCTTAAAATTTTATATATTTTTGCACGCTAAAATGTTATAATCTCTTGTTATATTTATATAATAAAAGTGTGAAAATATTAACAATATTTACTAAAACTAATATTTTGAACATTTTAATGAAAATAGTGATCTCAAATATTTTATTGATAACATTTTTTAATTTTACAATAGATATAAATGCATAATATTAGTTAATGAAATAATCTGTTGTCATTTTTATTGTAGATATTTTATAAGGTAAAAGTATTTGTTACATATATATTTATTTCTTGAGTCCCTCCTTTTATATGGAACTACACTTCAATGTTTGCTACACTTAAAACAGTAAAACATTAAAACATGTCATCAATAATTGGTAAATAAAATATAAAATTGTACTAGTATAGAATAAAATATTTATGAAATAAAATGAACAATATGTATGCATTATAAAAATAATTATTAAAATTAAACCAGATTTTTTTTATTGAAACTGTCGTGCCAATAAGTTACTAAATGCTGAAATATTCTTTTAAACAATACTTTAAAATTAACAATTGTATATACTTAAAGTTACTGTCTAAATATGAAAATTGTCTCAGTCATCCACGCTCTTCCCTACTTGCTGAATTATGTAGCTTCATTGAACATAAAATATGTCTCTTGTGATGAAAATGAAGAAGACGGTGTGCAAATAATAGATAATTTTCTGCTGTCAATATGTAGAAGTTGACATACATAATTATATCCATGGGGAACATTCAATCATCGGGACAAAGCTTACGTTTTCCCCATTTTTAAGGAAATCGAAAGAAAAATTCTTATTTTTGAAATGTCGTACTGCGCTTGCTATTGAGTGTATTAAAAAGTTGTAAATATGAAAGTTGTAGAGAATTTTGTCTTCTTTAACATTGTAATTAACAAATAATACGCTACGACAACGAGTCTCGAGATACTTAAAAAAACAACAAAAAATGTCCCAAAAATTTGTTATTTTTGGCCACAGAAAATTCTCCCTTAAGAAATTTTGTTGGATAATTCGGTTTTTCTATGCCGGCCTCATCATATACAGGTTGGAAAAATAAAATCTTCTACCCGACATTTTGCAAGGTAACATGTACATTTCCCCTGGACTATTACAATAATTTTAAGATCATTTAATACGTTTAATGATATGGTAATAAGTGTATTATGTCAACATTATGTTGCAATTCTGTATGATAATCTCATTTGCTTTTAAATGTGAACCTTCAAGCAAAGATCAGCCTTATCCTTCAGCTATTGAAGCTGAACAAATTATGAATAATTGCAATAGTTCGTCATGATTGTTTGAATAATTATCAATTCTTTATTATATTCAATAAACTATTGTATTTATCACTAATTTGCCTTTTCATCTTCTGACTTTGAGTTGTTATTTGAAAATGTTTCGTGGTTCTTCATTCCTTTTCACCTGCTATTACTCTCATTTATGTATATTTTTAAATTTAAACTAGGGTGAAACCCCCAGTTACTGACACATAACCAGTAACTGACAATTCAGCAGAAATCTAACTCTAATCAGCATTTTCTTGTAAAATTCTGCAAAGTAATGTCATCTAGTGGTAACTTATTTATCTTAACTCTTATAACTTATTTTTCAGCTACTGGTTTTTCAAAAAAAGGGACAGTGTCAGTTATTGGAGATATTGATCATATTTATGAAAAAAATTAATTTTTAGTAATACAAATTATAATTTTTTCGAAATTTTCTCAACAATAATTTTTTAATGTATTTTTATTATACATTCAAAGACAAAGATAGGTATAAAATAGATTTAAAACTTTGTAATAGGGATTTGAAGAAGAAAAAAATCCTTAAAGGGTCAGTTACTGGGAGTTTCACCCTATTTGGAAATATTATTTGAGCATTTTAAATATGATGTAATTTTCCCATTTACTGATTTTAAAGCGTAATAATTTAATTAATATTTTAAAATTTTATTTCTCTTCTTAATAGTCACGTGCAAATACATTTTTATGACATCATTTTTAACTACTTTTAAAATGTACTTTAACTTTTAGAACAGTTGTGTCGGGCATTTTTAGAACAGTTGTGTCGGGCATTCATCGAAACGCATCCGACTCAGACTCGCACCAGTCTTTTAATCACGGTTATTGCATTCTACATCAAGCAAAACAGAATAATTTCATTTATATCGCAAAGTTATGTGTATAATACGCAAATTAATATTGTATTTTTTCAAATAGGTGTCAATATGTGATTTTTTTTTATGAAGTTAACCTGGTTATTATTATATTTAATACTTGGAAATTTTTCCAGAGAAAATTTCACACGCCTTGCATTCATAATATTCAAAATTTTAATTGCTTAATTTTTCTCTGGAAAAATTTCCAAGTATTAAATATGAATTTATTCAATTGTCGATGCTGGATTTTCTTTGATTTCGTGTTTGCCCCAGGGTTGGCGGCTCACGGAAAATTTTCCATATTGTGCTGCGTTTGTAGCCCTGCCAACATGTTATGGTGAAAAAGTTCCAGGCTGAGTATCGTTCCCCAGTACGTACCCAAGTAGAACGTCAGTGCGCTAATCTGATGACCCGGGTTCGAGTTCCGGCTTGGGTACTTTTTCACTTTGTTGGCTTTGCGCCTATTAAGCAATTAAAAATCTGGTTATTATTATTTAAAGTTCTAGGAGGTTCTGCCCCCTACGAGCTACTTCCGTCAACCCCCGTTCGGACACCGCAAACTCTAAGAACATGCTAATTTAATCTGCTCCAAAACAATTACGGAAGATTGAATTATAATAAATCGGCCAGTGGCGATCTCCTGTAATCGGGTTTACTATCATTTTTCTTTGACTGAGGAATCTTAAGGCTGAATCAGCTGCTGTCAAAACAGTTGATAACTGTTTTCGTGATTGATTAAAGATCAATTAAACATTTGAAAATTAACCTGTATAAAATAGCTAAGTGAACAATGTCAATTTCAAAAATAGGTAAAAGATTTTGTCGAAATAAATGAATCTCTCGTGTAAATATATTTTTAAATTGAAACTATTTGGTAATATTATTTGAGCATTTCAAATAAGGCGCAATTTTCCCATTTACTGCTTTTAACGCGTAATAATTTAATTATTATTTTGAAGTTTTATTTCTCTTTTTAATATTCACGTGCAAGTGCATTTTTTATGACATAATTTTTCTCATTTACTGCTTTTAACACGCGAACATTTATATATTATTTTAAAGTTTTATTTCTGTTTTTAATAGTTACGTATAAATACATACTTTAATTGAAAGAGAATATTATTATGTGCGTTATTTTACAAACTGGCAACAATTTAAAACATAACTTTTTGGAAATATGAAATAAATCTCCATCAAAATAATGAAACTTTGAATATTTTTTAAACCTAAAAAATTAGTCAAATTAAAAAAGTAATTGGATACTACACACTGCAGGCTTGTCAAGTATATGCCTTCAAATTATGTTTAAATTGCTACACATAGTTTTTGTTCCTATAAAACTTTTTTAACAGAATTATTTTCACCAACTTCAATATTAAAAAGTCCTTCCGGCCTGTACCGGGAGGAAAAGGTAGCTTTCATATATCTTCGTTTTAAAATTTTAGCTAATGTTACACGAAAACAGCAAGTTAAAATGCAAAGAAACGTTTACAAAAGATTCGTTAATACTGAATTTGAATAAGAAATTCGCCAAATTATTGAGCAATAGCCAAATTGGCTTCATTTATGAAGACTTATTTTGCTCGCCAAATTTGGCGATATTTCGCCAAATGTTGCCAATTTTGGCGCTAACGGATATGAATATATAGTTTTATGCGTATGATTGGGAAAATTATTACAACAATGAAAGAAAATAATTTGCAAGTAATGGCGTTAATGTGCTGTTTTGTTTCAAAATGTCCACCCTAGAATTTCAAACTGCTCTATCTCAGCCATTTTTTAAGATAGAGGTAAACCAAAAAATGCTCTGGAATCCTTGTATCAAGGCCTAACACTTAATTAAAAAATAAATTTGAATTTTTAATTTTTTTGTATATTTATTTTAGTTTTAAATTTTTAAATGGCCGCCATCTTGAAACAAAATGGCGGACCAAGCTGGCCAACGAACTCGGTCGAGACATTGGTGAGCTTAATACACACAATTAGTTTCATCAAAACGATTTATAAATACGAGCGTTATCGTATGACATAGGTCAGATATATATATATATATATATATATATATATATATATATATATATATATATATATATATATATATATATATATATATATATATATATATATATATATGGATATATCTATATATATAAATCGGAACTGCTTTCCTCCGAACGGCTGCAATAGGTAGCTTTATACTTTTTAGTATTGAAAGCTACCTAATATCTCTTATAATAATTCTTCGATTTAAAAACTGGTTACTTTAGCGTGTTTATCGAACATTTCTTTATAAAACTACCAATATAGCTTTATATGCAATAGTTTTCTTATTGTTATCCTAGAAAGACTTCGGGACATAAAAAATTCATTATCAGCGGTGACAGCGATAATTACTTTTTTTTAGAATAGAGATATTATTTATCGCACAATCAGGAACAACTTATATTATTAAATAAATTAAACTCCATCCTCACCTATAGAGATAAACGAAAAAGGGAACGTAAACGAAAATACACCTACTGACTTAAACTAATTTCACAGCTTTGTAAAATTCCTCGAAGCTCTGAAAGTATGCCTACCTTTGTGAAAAGAATTTGCCGGAGCCTCTGAAATTCAAGGCCGAATCGCTCGTCTCGAAATTTACTTATTAACTGAAAATCAAAATTGCTATTGTTACGTCTATTTCTTTTTAAAATCGCATTCCTGTTTAAATTCGTGATAAAGGCTTCAAAAATTTTATTTTACCTACAATCTATAAACCTAACAAATATAGTTATTGGTTGAAGAATTAAAACTTTTTGTTTAAAAAAAATTCTGACTTATATAATTAAGTCTCTTATTGATTCGACTGTTTTGATGCGTCTGTAAAAATGCTTAAATTACTGCAAAGTTTGAGAACGGAAATTGAATAGAATATAAATAGAAATATTATATCATCTTCACCTAGATATAAGCCAAAAAGTGTGCATGAAAGTATGAAAATAAATGAAAATGTCCCTATTAATTTAAATGAATAGATTTGGAAAATTCTTCGAGACTTCGAAAGTATGTCTATAAGAAAATAATTTGTCGAAGCCTTTGAAATTCAAGGTCTAGAAAGTCGTTTATTCATTGAAATTTCCATTGTTAATATATTTCCGTTATAAAGTCTCATTTCCGCTTTCTGTATTATAAGTATTATATATGGGCGAATATGGGTAGTAATTGCTGAAAATGGATTTTACTACGTTAATGTATTTTTTTAAATTGATTATTTAAATATCTCCTTTCATTATATGAAAAAATTAAATCTCTTTATCATATTCTGGTAGCGTTGGAAAATGTTTCGGAATCTATTCCAGATGCATGATTTTTCGTTCACGTTATTAAAGAACCTGCTTTCTTTATACCTGTGATCTTGTGGGTTTTTGTTTTTGAAGTTCATTATTCAAATTTTTGCGCAAATAGTTTATTTCATCAGCATTGATCTTGAGAATATCGCCTATTGTACATACGAAACTTGTTGATCTCTTTATTAAAAAGTATTTACAAGCCTTTAAGTGTGCTGTTATCACTTTTAGCAAGTATGGTTTTATTTTAAGAATAATAAGTGATTTTGTTTTTGAAGTTCATTATTCAAATTTTTGCGAAAATAGTTTCTTTTATCAGCATTGATCTTGAGAATATCGCCTATTGTACATACGAAACTTGTTGATCTCATTATTAAAAAAGTATTTACAAGCCTTTAAGTGTGCTGTTATCACTTTTAGCAAGTATGGTTTTATTTTAAGAATAATAAGGGATTTTGTTTTTGAAGTTCATTATTCAAATTTTTGCGAAAATAGTTTATTTTATCAGCATTGATCTTGAGAATGTCGCCGATTGTGCGCACGAAACTTGTTGATCTCTTTATTAAAAAGTATTTACAAGCCTTTAAGTGTGCTTTTATCACTTTTAGCAAGTATCGGTTTTATTTTAAGAATCTATTTACTTAAAACGAAAAGCGCATTCTTTCAAATACACATGAAAATCGTCTCTTTGCGCATGCGTCAACTTTTTTTGAATGCTTCTACCCTCAGAAACAGAAAACCTGATTGATTAACCCAACCCTCACCTGTTTCGCTTAGGGGGATTGAAAAGGGTTGATTGAAAGCGGATGAAGCCGTACCATTGCATTGAAAGCATAGACCTGATATATTTTTGCTCTGAGGTTGAAAGCTAAAGCTTTTTTTAAAAGAACTCATGTTTTCACTGCTAAATATGCATATTTTTTCGCAAAAATTTAAAGAAAGTTTGGATGCAGTTATATTTATAACCGATTGAAAGATCAGGGAGTTCGGAAGATGAGAAGTATTTTTTTATTGCTGCGTTAAAGGAGCCGACGCGAAAACAAACAAACAAACAAAAAGTGAGAAGAAAACATTTCTTTTACAACTAGATAACAATATTCTTTCACGAAATTTTTGCACGGGCTGTAAAACCGTTTTATTTATCACCAATAAATATTTCAAAGAGTTCAGACAAAAAAAACTTTTTATTTTAAAACTTTCAAACGATCCTAGTTAAAAACTAGTCGTTGGGGGCCACCGTAATACTTACCCATCATGGATATGCATAATGTAAAATATTAATATAAAAAATGTGTAAACTACTTATAAAATGCATTGCAATTCAAATAAAATCGAGGCTTGATGACGTCACAAACTTTAAAGGCTCGATTACTGAATTGCTTGAAAGTGGTTTTTCGTTATAACTCCAAAAATAATAATCCTATTAACTAGCGGTTTATTGCATCTGATTAAGCGTAAAATTTCCAATTAAAATATATCTTTGAAGTGAAATTTGGATGAAATACAGGGTCATGAAAAATCGAAGAGTGTGGTAAATAGGTATCCAAATATCTCGGCAACTCATTATCCGATCGACTTCATGCTTTATGCAAAATTTGTTTTTTATTGTCTTTTATATTCATTTCTTAAAATAACCAATTTCGAAAATTTTTATATACCTTTTATCAGAACGAATATTTCGAGAGTCCGAAAAAAATAGTTCCGGTTAATCGAGGTTATTGAAATGAAATAGGCTTCTTCCCATTATTACATACTAAGTACATACCAAATTGCAAGTCTCTATCTCAATTTTTTCGGGAGATAGAGCGTTTACAGACACACAGACACACACACACAGACACACACACAAACACACAGACGGACGGCAATTTTTTTTTTTTTTTCTAAAAATATGTTTTTCGGAATCTCGTGTCTGAAACGTGTAAATCCGTTAAAAAAATTTTTCGATTTTCAAAACGATTACAAGACTTACCCTATACTACGTATGATGGGTAAGTAAAAAACAAGAAAATGCGAGCGCTTTTATCACTAAATATCAATATTTTTTCGCGAATTTTTCATTTTAAAGTATAATTTCATACAAAATCGGTTTAAACATATTAAATAATAAAAACTTGATATTTTTTTTTTTTTATTATTATCACGGGCCCGATCAACGCTGGGCGGGAGTCGGCTAATAATAAGTTTTTTTTTTTTTTTTTTTTTTTTAAGATAATTTTTTTAATTTTTGCGAAAATAGTTTATTTTATCAGTATTGATCTTTAGAATATCGCCGATTGTGAGTACGAAGTTTGTTGATCTCTTTATAAAAAAAATATTTACAAGCCTTTGTGTGTTGTTATCACTTTTAGCAAGTATGGTTTTATTTTAAGAATAATAAGTGATTTTTTTATACAATTACATAAAAAAAATATCGAATTATATAAAATGTTATATAAATAGGTAAGCAATTTACAATATTTGCATTCAAAATATTTATATTTTACAGTTCAAGGTTGCATTCACAGACTACAAGGACCAGTTTATATCCTTTAGAAGGGTATAAGTGGTTTTCTTTTGCGTAGTCTTTAGTCTAAAATAAATACAATTACCTCTCTCGGGTTAAAGTGCAACTATAGCTTTTCTAAACAAACAGGTCTTTGAAATAACAAACTACTATCATTCAGTTATAATTTAGCGAAGTAAAGACCAACAATTCTTCCAGTGGTGAAGAATTTTTTTTTTATCTTCTTCCGTCTTTTACCGTATTTACGTGTATATAATGAGCATATTTTCCTCTAAATTTTAGTCTTAAAAGTTAGGGTCCGCAGTATATATGGAGTATTTCCAGTCTCCAATTAAAGTAGGCGGGAACTAAGTTGACTGCAGTTTCGTGGTCACCAAAAATATAGGGCAGACAGGCACCAGAAAAGCCTAGTAAATAAATAAATAAATAAATAAATAAAAACCCGCATACAAATAACAACCAGTCGTTGGGAGCCACCGTCCAAAACTAGAAAGGAAAGAAAATCAATCTTTTTTTTACACTCTCCAAAATAGTTGAAAAGTTTTTATGAATTCGGTTTGTCTGTCTGTCTAACTGTCTGTGTACCGTCCTCTAACACTCGTATGTATGGCCTGATTGTCATGTAATTTTTATATGTTATTGAAGTTTAGTATAAAATGTTCAGTATTGAAAGTTAAGTATGTAGTCCTTATAGATCGTTTACAGGAATACAAAATAATAATAATAATAACAACAATATTCTGTTACTTTTGGAAAGTGCTTCATAATCTATGCTTGATGCATGATTTTTCGTTCTTGCTTTAATATAGTTATGAAAAAATAGTATAAAATTTTACTTCTAATATCAGTTGTATATTTTATATCGAAAAATAAGCATACATGTATTCATTCATATTCAAATATATGCTTTTTCATATGAAAAAAACAACAACGTCAGAATCAAAACCCATCCCGAAACACACCCGAATTCAAAATAATTAGAGACAACCCGACCTAAACCCAATTCGACCCGAACAGCCAAGTCCGGTCAGGTTGGGTTTAGGTAAAATCTGTTTAGCAATCCAGATGTATGATTCTAGCGTAAATCAAATCCATGTGTTAAAACCAAGCAGGCTTCAGTTTGTTTTACATAGTTCGTCATCATAGAGTGAGCAATTTCTGTTTTAACCCTTAAATGCATAGAGTATCAAATTTGCAACACTTTTTATTTAATTTTTAATAAATAAATCAAGTTCTTTGCAACCAGTATATTTATATCGAAATATCAATCCTGTAAAAATCACATAAATATGCTACTAAATAAAGTTAAAAATATATCTTAGTTTCCAGTGTCTAATCCTTAACCCTTCAATGCAGGAATTTTTCTTTTAGAATTGTTGGATTTTTTTTACTTATATTTCTAACTTTATTTAGTAGCATATTGATATGATTTTTACAGGATTAATATTTCGATATAAATATAGTGGTTGCGAAGAACTTAATTTATTTATTAAAAGTTAAATAAAAAGTGTTGCAAATTTCATACTCTAGGCATTTAAAGGTTAAAATGTCTGCAGAAAATATGCATATATATATATATATATACTAGCTGTTACCCGTGACTTCGTTCACGCAACATTAAAAGAAGAATAAATTCCATAATTAAGCAAAATATTTCACTCCTGATAATTAAAAACGTAAATAATTAACTAACTCTTTATCACATTTCATAGGAAACAATATGGTATTTCTTTGTTATATGGATCTTGACATAACTCAGTCTTAAAAAAGTGAAAATTTATACCAAATAATCGTGAAAATGCAACCAATTCAAAATGGAAGGCCAAATAAAATCGTGGAAATTGACAAATTAGGTAAAAACAAATGCCATTTTTACCTGATAAACCATTTTATTTTTAACGCTTTTGTGAAACGTTTTAACGACCGTCCTTCAAAAATAATTAATTGGAAATATTAAAAGCTTTTTCTTTAAATTAAATTCTGCGTATTTGATTTAATGTATAGCTCAAACAAATCTTGTTTTCTAAAAGACAATATGTTGACAGGCGATTATTGTTCTGCAGAAAAAAATTGATTCATGAAGTTTGAATATGTGAAAATATGTTTCTATTTTTCGGATAATTTACCGAAATCAAGATTTTGTTTTCACCATCTATTCAAATTGAAAATAAATTCTGTTTTTAGTTTTAATGAGAAAATGGCGTAAAAAATATATTGATCCGTTTTATTTCTCCTTTTCTATCCACAAATATGGAGTAATTTACTTGCCGTTTTTAGAGAAACTTCGTTAAAAATTTACAATAATAATAATAATAATATATCGGAATCTAAGTCAATTTTTTAAATCCTGAGAGTTTGTGTGACATCCTCGGATCAATCATAACAGATGTTAAGTAAATCGCGTTGCATCCGATAGTCTAAGAGGAGTAGTTGCGAAACACAAACAGACGGTCAGATTTTAATATAATAGATTCGTGTTCATATTTCTTTTCTTAAAATTATGATGTGATTATAGCAGAAAAATCTCATCTGTATATAACTGATAATCATGCTTAATAATTGATAAAACTAAAAAAACATTTCTATTTTTTGTTTTAAATATGATGCGAAACTCATCTACTTTCTATACTTACTAATATTTGTATTATTAATGTATGGAATTGATTCACGCTCCTTTTAAAACATATTTGAAAATTCACGTTTTATTTACAATATGATGACGCCACTTTTTCCCCAGAGAAATATCTTTTTAATGATATAATTCTTAAATTCGTGGTTGTACGCTGTGCAGTAAAGTGATGAATCATATCCTTTGTATTTGTATAATTTTTAAATTCGTCATTTATAATTAATCATTTATAATATTTCTTTTCCTGGCAATCATGACGTAAATTTTAGCAAAAAACTCACATCTTTATGTAACTGATATTCAAGCTCAATCGATCTCAATATCGATTTAAAAAATATTTCAGTTTTTCATTTTAACTATTACCTCCATTATCTATCTACTTCCATACTACTATATACTGATATTCATGCTCCTTGTATTATTAGGAATATTTGAAAATACATGGTTTTATTTATGACGTCACATTTGTCCAAGCCAAGGAGGATCCTTTTCATAGTTCCATGGTCCAAGCGAAATCTTTTCTTAAAAATATAATTATTATTCATTTTTCTATATAATTATATCACAGTCTTTGACAGAAAATGTCTTCTCAACGTAACTGATATTCATACTTCATGTATAACGACAAATACTCCATATTTGCTTTCAAATATCATGGCAATTCATCATCTTTTGAATTCTTTTGAATTTTCATTTTTTACATAGAAATCATTCAATTGAAAAATAATTGTTGAGGAAAAATTATTATTCCAGATTTTATATTTGTTGGCAACGGTAATGCTTAGCAACGTAAAATGGCTAATTAAATTTTAAAGGAAAAAATGGCCATTTATTCTCTATGAAAATAACGAAATGTTGAATTATTAAGAAAAATATTTGAATAAAATAAACAAAAACCAGCCTATGTTCATTTCCGGGTTATAATCAACCTATATACAAAGATACGGGATAATTAAATTCTCCATTTTGACGCTGTCTTCAGCCTAACATTTGCACACAATCAGATTTATAATATTATTAGGATATATATATATATATATATATATATATATATATATATATATATATATATATATATATATATATATATGTAATCCATATCTTGTAAGTGCACCTCAAAAAGAAAAAAACACAGAAATAAAATAAGTAAAAAGTTTAGGTAAAGTATCGGAATTTTTTATGTTACTCAAATATAGTGATGTTGAAGTTATGAAGTAAGAAAAACAAAACATTTATTCACTAGTTAAGTGGTTTGTTGTTAGTAGTATTTGTTATAATTATTTTTTTTCGCCAAGAGCTTTGAGTACATTCATATGGTAATCCCATATCAACATAACTATATTTTTCGTAATTTTAACAAATTAAAGATACTGTAGACTTTAAACTATTCGACTTAATGTGGCGAAAGGTCAGGCCACGTAACGAAAAAGTCGAATATACCGGATTCTATAAATATTCACATCCTGCCACCCCCATATCGCCGTTTACACAAAAGCCCGCTTTGATTCATCTGAAAAATCTACGCCCCCTCCTTTACTTTGAAAGGGGGGAGGGCGTAGATTTTTCAGCACATACCCCTCTAATTTCTCTACGTCACTGCAGAAAACGGAGAAATTGTTTTTAACACAAACCGACCGCACGTCTCGTAAAAATACTTCTATTCGTAAAATTGAAATGATTGATTGACACTGGAATTTAGAAACAAATTTATTCGGAAATAAGTAAAATCTTTTCTTCATGTACTTGATAAAAGGGAATTTTTCATTCCAAAATTTTGGTGCCAATGTAGCATTTAAGGATTAACCCTGTAATGCACACGACCGCCTCAAGGCGGACTTTACTAGACTTTACTAAAACCCTGCTCACAGCTAAAGAAAATAAATTTCAACCCTTACAGCATGCCACTGCCTTTAGGAGATATCTTCTCCAACAGACTATATAGGTGTTACTGATCTCTCAATTTCAGTCTTCTAGCAACGGTCAGTGGAAGGAAGAATTTCTGTTGGAATAGACAAATAATTGATGCATTACAGGGTTAAAAGTAAGTTATTTTACGGCAAAAAAAAAAAACAGTTTAACCCCTTCAGGGGCAAAGTACTCTTGTAGCTAAAATATTGAAATGAATGATTGACACCAGGATTCACGAACGAATTTATTTTAAAATAAGTAAAATCTTTTCGTCGTGTAACTTATAAATTCAAAATTTGATTATAAAATCCTGGTGTCATTGTGGCATTTTGGGATTAAAATTAAGTGGTATATATAATATACCGGTGCCCTTCAAGGGGTTAGACCGGTGGTTTCCAACATGGGGCAATTTCAGATTTGTTATTAACCCTTTCTCTGTTAATGTTTTTTTTTTTTTGTGTGTGTGTGTGTCTTTTTTAATAAAAGTTATGTTGTAGACTAAAATTAGAAATTATACATGAAAATTTTAAAAATAACTGAATAAAAATAGAGTTTCAAAAAGTTTCCATAAGAAAGTTTAAAACACATCATGACAGGAAAAATAGTATGAAAAATTTTGTTAGATATTAAGACACCTTTTTATATAGTTAAAATTTTTTAGATTTATTTAAGGTTATTATCACGGGCCCAACGCCGCACCGGGCAGGTCAGCTAGTTGATAATAAATTTTGGTTTTATTGATTGTTCTAGCCATTTGAAAGAAATAAAAGGTTCTCAATCGGTATAGGTTTTCTTAGAATAATATCCGCCGTGGACAAAATAATTAAAACTTCAAACGCACAAGAAGAAATAAGATTTTCGACAATGATTTAGAAAGGGTAAAATAACATTCATCAACTAACACGAATGACTTTTTCCTAAAGTTGCTCGCCATCTAACTGCATTTTGAATTAGTGGATATTATTTCATCTTCTATGTACGATGCTTCTTTTTCTTCTTTCCATTGTTTAATGGCAATCGATTTTAAAATTTTCGATGTTTGTTGTGAATTGATTCACAGCTTTAATCTCTCTAATGTTACCTTTGTCCTGAAAAAAAGTTCCTTTAGAGTCTATTCTTCTTCTTTTTTTTTTTTTTTTTTTTTTTTTTTTTTTTTTACATTTGCTACTCACCTATTACCTGTTTTGTGTTTTTTTTTTCGATTGTTCCATGTTTAATTATTACACTCTTTTATTTATCTCAACTTGTTTGTAAAGATGGAATTTTGCAGTCAATCGATTTCAAAGTTTTCGATAAATTTTGTTGTGAATTTATTCTCAGCTTCAATCTCTCTAATGTTACCTTTGTTCTGAAAAAAGTTTCTTTAGTTTCTATTCATTTTATTTTATTCCTAATACTTGCTATTCACCCACTACCTGTTTTGTTTTGTTTTTTCTATTGTTCCATGTTTAATTATTACACACTTTTATTTATCTCAACTCGTTTTTTGTATGTAAAGATGGAATTTCGTAATGTCAATCGATTTCAAAGTTTTCGATAAAGTTTGTTGCAAATTTATTCACAGCTTTAATCTCTATAATGTTACCTTTGTTCGGAAAAAGTCGCTTTAGTATCAGTTCATTATTTTTAGTTGTAATACTTGTTATACGCCTACTACCTGGATTTTTTATATTATTACTATTATTCTTTTTTTAATTATTGCGTTAATAATACGTTTTGGTATATCGTCAGCAACAAACTGCTTCGTACAGTGTGATTTCCCGTTTTCTTGTTTTTTTTTAATTTTCACAGACTACTTCCCAGATACAATATGACTACCCACTTCATCATGACTACTCACTCTGTTCACTACTGACTTCAGCTGCATAGCTGAATTTATATATGCAAGAGTAACAAAATAATATTAATTTTAATGTTAATGTTAATGTTAATGATGTTAATTTAATGTTTGTCTGTAATCTTAATAATCTTGTAAATTTATCGTGTTTGTCTATATATATATATATATACTAATTAAATATACATGTCATCTTTGAATTAAAGATTTGCTTAGATTTAGTAAAAAAACATGATCGTTGTCTTTTGAATTCAAAGGTATTTTATTTATATATATATATATATATATACATACATACACACACGCACATATATATATATCACTGGCTAACAAAGAAGTACTAACGAAGAAGTACCCTGAAGAGAGAAACCTGATTAATACAAGAACTTTTCCGAGGAATAGTTACAACAAAATAAACTTATTTTTTATAAATGCTTCTTTAAATCTCGAAAGTAGATTGTTTCCTGAGATTTCTAAAGAAAAAGAACGCTTTTCGAAATCGCTAATAACTCGAAAGATGTAATTGTATATATTCGTTCGTGGTTATATTATATTTTCCTATATTAAGAAACTTTTGTTTTTTAAGTGTATACGCACGTGCCTTTTTAACAGAAATATATCTTTACTTTCTACTGAAACTTCGTTCTTTTTTAATTGAAAGTTGACTATCCTCCTCAAAAAACAAGTTTTAGATCTCGCGTATCATTTATTTTGATCATCTTTGAATGTGAAAGTAACCTCTACCGCCACTGGATGATTTTTTTATTAAACTAAATTTCAATGGCACTAGAGCTCACCCGGGGTTATTCTTTGTGTATCAAAAACCAGTTTCTGAGACGACAATGGTAAAAAATAAATTTTCACCATTTTAAATTAAAAAAAAAAGAAGGTATTTACTTTTAAGGGGGGAGATAACAGTTGTGAAATCGCATGTAAAACAGTTGATATTGATGTAGGAAGAAATAAGGAAAAATCGGGTACATTTTCATTTTCTTCTATCTTTACAAGAAAGTATTTGGATTCCTGAAAATTTTCGACTTCCGGTTATCGACGGATTTATTAGAAGGTCCTGAACACGATTTGACTGTTTTTAGAAAATGTCTGTCTGTGAGTCTATGAGTCTGTCTGTCTGTATGTGACAAAAGTTTTGTGGGCGCTCTATCTCAAGAACTAATGCACGAAATTTAATAAAAGTTAAAATTCAGTTAGTCCCTGATATAAACTGGTGCTGAATAGTTTTTGGTGTAGATCGCCCAATAGGTGGCGCTGCTATGATGCATTTTTCGAAATTTCTGCAATAGCTCTATCTCGAGAACTAATGCACTTATTTTCATCAAACTTCAGATTCAGTTAGACCTTGACATAAACAGACGCTGGTTATGTTTTGGCGTACATATCCTAAAAGGGGGCGCTGCTAAGCTACTTTTTACATGATTTTCACGATAGCTATATCTCAAGAACTCATGCACAGAATTTCATCAAACTTCAGATTCTGTTAGACCTTGACATAAATAGATGCTGAATACGTTTTGGTGTAAATAGCCCAACAGGTGGCGCTGCTATGCTACTTTTTTCGTAATTTTCACGATAACCATGTCTTAAGAACTAATGCAAGGATTTTCATCAAACTTCAGATTCAGTTAGACGTTGACATAAGTTAGTTGCTGTTGATAAGCTTTTGCTGTAAAGCTGACAACAGGTGGCGCTACTACGCTGCATTTTTCAGGATTCACGCGATTTTAGCAATAGTCATATCTCAAGAACTAATGTACGGAATTTAATAAAACTTTAGATTCAGTTAGACTTTAACATAATGATGATTTGTTTGATGATTTGTTTTCAGTGTGCGCGAAACTTGTGTGAGATAGAAGAAAATTTTGGGATTGGCACATTCAACCAGTTATTAGTTGCTTTTTGAAGACAAAATTTCCAAAAGAATTTAAAGAAATCAATCTCCTTTTTTTTAATTGACATAATTATTGCATTTTTTACTTTTATTTTTTGCTGAACGATCAATTTATAGCTGAACTACTGCAAAAGATATTGAAAAATAAGATTAAAATCGCATCAGTTGTTCCGAAAAAATGGTACATCTATGTCAGCTGTTTCACATGAGATCGTTTTAGCTATATAGAAATGAAGTCAAAATGTAAACTAGTCGGATGTGTCACTCCCAAAACTTTTTCCTATCTCACACAGGTTTCGCATACACTAAAAAGAATCAGCACCAATTTATATCAAGGTCTAACTGAAACTCAAGTTTTATTAAATTCCGTGCAATATTTCTTGACATATGACTATCGCTAAAATCGTGTAAATCCTGCAAAATGCTGCATAGCAGCAGCACCTGCTGGGCGATTTTTACCAAAAACTAATCAGCACCAATTTATATCAGAGACTTACTGAATAAAAAGTTTTATTAAATTCCGAGCATTATTTCTTGAGATAGAGATATTGCGGATAGCGCGAAAAATGCTGCATAACAGCGCCACCTGCCGGCCGATTTTTACCAAAAACTAATCAGCACCAATTTATATCAGGGACTAACTGAATCTAAAGTTTTATAAAATTCCGAGCATTAGTTCTTGAGCTAGAGCGCCCACAAAATTTTTGTCACATACAGACAGACAGAGTCACAGAGTCACAGACAGACATTTTCTTGTCAGGTTATTGACCTAGCAAGCAGCGATGGTGAAAAGTATAAAGAGGTGTTGGAGAATTTTAGAGCTCAGACCACCGCGAAAACACTGTTTTATGTCAATCGACAGAATGATAACATTAAAGGGATTACCAGATGCTAGGAATTTATCTGTGAATCTGGGGGGTTCTGTTCTTGGAAAGGGACCTCCGTGGTATACGAAAAAACAGAGCAATATACAATTCAAGAGGGATTATGTAAGTGTGGAAAGAATGTTTTGATATTTGGAGTCAGGCTTTGACTTTTGAGGTACAAATGATGTAGCAAGGCGTGTAAAAAAGGGAGCTAGGATTTAGTGTTTGGCCAATAAGAATGGTAAGAAAATGGGGGATGCGGAAAACAAAAAGGCGTGGACGGTTAGAGAGAGAAATCACTCTGAAAAATTAACGGACACTCTGGGAACTTTGTCGAAAGAGGATGAGTCTTTGGGGAAGAGAGAACAGACTGAAGAATAATTCTTAGAGCGAGGAAGTGTGATAATTTTCTCTCTCTGTTTTGACTCGGATTTTCAGAGTCCGGGAGAGAGGAAGGAAAAAATGTAAGGCTTAAAGAGTAAGGCTTTGATACACTAAAATATGAAGTGAAAAGAAGTAATACTGTCTAAGAATGTGGAAAGCCATTTTCCCGAGAAGAACTGATGTGCGAGGAAGAATGACTGAGTGCGAATCCCTAACGGAAAAAAAAAACAGGTGAGTGGAATGTTATATAAGGGTTAAAATTTGGTGGTCCGAGCAATCCTGTTAGGGAATAATTTTAAATTGAATATTGTTTAGGGCATCCCAGTCATATTAAATTCACGATATTTTATATTTTATTTTGCACATTGTCGAATCTAAGTAAATGTGAATTAGATGTTAATAAAAGTGGATCAATAACTTAAAATTTGATTCTTGTTTATTATGACTTAATTTTCAGAGTCGACCACGCCACGTTCCTGTCATATTGATTATTGCGGAAAGTATCTCTAAGATATAACTTACATATATAAACGTCGGACATTTATTAATTTAATTATCATATATTCTAATACGAGCAAATCTTGTGTGTGGTTATATATATATCTATATATATATATATATATATATATATATATGTATATGCAAATTTTATCTTAAAAACGGCTCAAACGATTTTGACGAAATTTCGTATCCTGCCGTTTTGGGGCACCAGAAAACCATTGGGCTAGGTCACAAGTTCGATAAAATTCGATTAGTGGGTCATTTCGGATCATTTTGGGTCATGGTCTAGCTAATTGTATCTAAAAAACGGTTTAAACGATTTTGACGAAATTTTGTATCCGACTATTTTCGGGCACGAGAAGACTATTAGGCTGGGTCACATGTTCGAAAACTTTCGATTAGTGGGTCATTTTGGGGTCAACGCGGGTCGAATTAATTTTATCTAAAAAACGGCTCTAACGATTTTGATTAAATTTTGTGTCCTACGAGTTTCGAGCACGATAAGATCATTGGGCTAGGTCAAATGTCCGAGAAAATTCGATTAGTGGGTCATTTCTGGGTCATTGTGGGTCAAGATCTAAAAAGCGGCTCAATTTACACTAAATTTTGCATCCAATGGTTTTCGGGCACGAGAAGACTGTTGGGCTAGGTCACATGTTCGAGAAAATTCAATTAGTGGGTCATTTTGGGTCATGGTCAAGCTAATTGTATCTAAAAAACGGTTCAAACGATTTTGACGAAATTTTGTATCCGACTATTTTCGGGCACGAGAAGACTATTGGGCTGGGTCACATGTTCGAGAACTTTCGATTAGTGGGTCATTTTTGGGTCAAAGCGGGTTAAATTAATTTTATCTAAAAAATGGCTCTAACGATTTTGATTAAATTTTGTATCCTACGAGTTTCGGGCACGCGAAACTCTATGGGCTATGTCACATGTTCAAGAAAATTCGATTAGTGGGTCATTTCTGGGTCATTGTGGGTCAAAATCTAAAAAGCGGCTCAATTTACACTAAATTTTCCATCCAATTGTTTTCGAGCACGAGAAAACTGTTGGGCTAGGTCACATATTCGAGAAAATTCAATTAGTGGGTCATTGTGGTCATGGGTCATTAGGGGTCAAGCTATTTTATCTTAAAAACGGTTCAGAGGATTTGAAATAAATTTAGCACCCTACAGGTTTAGGGAACAAGAAGACTATTAGGCTAGGTCACATGTTCGAGAAATTTCGATTAGTGGGTCATTTTGGACATGGGTCATTATGGGTCAACCTATTTTATCTTAAAAACGGCTCAGACTATTTGCACTAAATTTTGCATCCTATGGTTTTCGGGCACGAGAAGACTGTTGGGCTAAGTCACATGTTCGAGAAAATTCAATTAGTGGGTCATTTTGGTCATGGGTCATGATATTTTAACTCAAATTTAATTTTGACCGAGCATAGCTCGGTCTTCCCTGCTCGTATAAAGAAATGAGATAAATTCTACAATAGAATAATCAAATAAAAGAAACATAAACAGCGGTCGGACATTCTAAAAATAGTCAAATCGTGTTCAGGACCTTCTAAAGCGTATAAATCCGTCGAAAACCGGAAGTCGAAAATTTTCATGAATCCAATATTTTCTTCTTGTAAAGATAGAAGAAAGTAAAAATCAAACAACTTCGTTTTATGGGGAAAATAATAAAAGTCCACATTTGTGTTTTCTCTGGTCTGAAGAGGTTAAAAGTATAAATTTACAAATTTATCAGTTTATTCTGATTTAAAACTGTCTATTTCAAGATTGATGGTTGATATTAGGCTTTTCTCAAGAAAACATTCTATGTAAAAACTACTCGGATGTGCCAATCCCAAAACTTTTTCTATCTCACACAGGTTTCGCATACACTAAAAAGAATCGGCACCAATTTATATAAAGGTCTAACTGAATCTAAAGTTTTATTAAATTCCGTGCGTTAGTTCCTGAGATAGGACTATAGCTAAAATCATGTAAATCCTGCAAAATTCAGCATAGAAGCGCCACCTGTAGGGAGATTTAGACCAAAACCTAATCAACAACAACTTATATCAACGTCAAACTGAATCTGAAGTTTGATGAAAATACGTGCATTAGTTCTTGAGATATAGTTATCGTGATTATAATGAAAAAAGTAGCATAGAAGCGCCACCTGTTCGGCTATTTGCACCAAAACGTAAGCAGCATCTATCTGTGTCAAGGTTTAACAGAATCTGAAGTTAGATGAAATTCCGTGCATTCGTTCTTCTGATATACAGCTATCGTAAAAATCATGAAAAAAGTGGTACAAAAGCGCTACCTGTTGCGATATCTACACCAAAATGTAATCAGCGTCTATTTATCTCAAGGTCTAAGTGAATCTGAAGTTTGATGAAAATAAGTGCATTAGTTCTTGAGATAGCGCCATAGCAGAAATCACGAAAAATGCAGCATAGCAGCGCCACCTGTTGGGTGATTTTCCCAAAAACTAATCTCACCAATTTGTATCAGTAACTAACTGAATATAAAGTTTTATTAAATTTCGTGCATTAGTTCTTGAGATAGAGCTCTCACAAAATTTTTGTCACATACAGACAGACAGACTCATAGACTCACAGACAGACATTTTCTAAAAACAGTCAAATCGTGTTCAGGACCTTCTAAAACGTATAAATCCGTCGATAACCGGAAGTCGAAAAATTTTATGAATCCAATACTTTCTTCTTGTAAAGATAGAAGAAAGTAATAATGCAACATGACATGAGCAATACTTCTCTGTCTAATTTGGGGTGGAAAATTATATTCAATTTGCTTCTATAGCACATAAAGCAAAAATGCAGTTACATTTGCATGTTATTATCTAAACTAAATAGTATTTTCCACGAAAATCGCAAATAGTTAATTATTTATTATTTACGTATATTATTTGCGTATAATTATTTATTAAACGTTAATTTTATTTAAGAATGAAATTAATTAAAAATATTAATTGAAATCAGTTAATTATTTAAACGAATTAATTTAATTTAAAAATAACGTACTGAATAGTTATTAATATCTTCTAAAATCCCACTCCACCCCTCTTTTATGGGAAATACAGACATACATAAGGACATACACACAGAGGCCTCGCTAAGGGGGGGGACGGGGGGGAGCCTCCCCCCCCAAACGTTTGTGAATGCTATTACACTTGGCAAATTTACAAACTCTTATTTGGCAAATTTGCATAAAACTTTAATAAAAACTATAATATACTCTCTATTTTTAATGGACTTGTCAAAAGTTACAAATCTAATTGAGAATATTATTAAACTTGTTGAATTCGCAAGAACTATTTATTTTTCCTTTTCAATGAGTTGGCAAATACTGAAATTTGACTTGGCAATTTAAGGTCCTCTCCCCCCCCCTCCCCCCAATAAAAAGTCTTAGCGATGACACTGCATACACAAGTAATTAAGAAACAGATTTTAAAAAATCAACTGTCGAATATTTACTGGGAAGTATCAACATTGAATGATCTAATGAGGATTCACTTGTACAGTTTATTTAATGGCTATAAATCAGAGAAAGCTATAGATAGCTGATACACCAGATTAAAAAAAATACAGACATACATAAGGACATTACGCTAGTAGTTAAGAAGCAGATTTAAAAAATCAGTGGGCGAACTCTAACTGGGAAGCATCAACATGGAATGATCTAAGGATGATTTACTTGTACAGTTTGCTTAATGACTATAAACTAGAGAAATCTATAGATAGGTGGCACTTCGGATTAAAAGAAAATACAGACGTACCATAAGGACATACACCAGTAGTTAAGAAGCAGATTTAAATAATCAACTGACGAACATCTACTAGGAAGCATCAACATTGAATGATGTAATGAGGATTCACTTGCACAGTTTACTTAATGGCTATAAATCCGAAAAAGCTATAGATAGGTGATACACCAGATTAAAAAAAAAGTCCTTCCGGCCTGTACCGGGAGGAAAAGGTACCTTTCCTATATCTTCGTTTTAAAATTTTTCGCTAATGTTACACGAAAACAGCAAGTTAAAATGCAAAGAAACGTTTACAAAAGATTCGTTAATACTGAATTTGAATAAGAAATTCGCCAAATTATTGAGCAATAGCCAAATTGGCTTCATTTATAAAGACTTATTTTGGTCGCCAAATTTGGCAATATTTCGCCAAATGTCACCAATTTTGGCGAGAATTTGGCGCTAACGGATATGAATATATAGTTTTATGCGTATGATTGGGAAAATTATTAAAACAATGAAAGAAAATAATTTGCGAGTAATCGCGTTAATGTGCTGTTTTGTTTCAAAATGTCAACCACCTAAAATTTCAAACTGCTCTATCTCAGCCATTTTTTAAGATAGAGGTAAACCAAAAAATGCTCTGGGATCCTTGTATCAAGGCCTAACACGTAATTAAAAAATAAATTTGAATTTTTAACTTTTTTGTATATTTATTTTAGTTTTAAATTTTTAAATGGCCGCCATCTTGAAACAAAATGGCGGACCAAGCTGACCAACGAACTCAGTCGAGACATTGGTGAGCTTAATACACACAATTGGTTTCATCGAAATTGATTTATAAATACGAGCGTTATCGTATGACATAGGTCATATATATATATATATATATATAAAACTTTAAGTAAAATTTAACCATTGAAACATAAGAAACTGATCACATACACTGAAATCCCGATACCTATATAAATCAACATTTGAACGGAGGGTGGTTTTGGGGTCTGGGGGTCATGATCGGTGAAAATATATCGAAATTTTCCGGAACTGATTTCCTCCGAACGGCTGCAATAGGTAGCTTTATACTTTTTTGTATTGAAAGCTACCTAAAATACAGACATACCATAAGGACATACACCAGTAGTTAATAAGCAGATTTAAATAATCAACTGACGAACATCTACTAGGAAGCATTAACATTGAATGATGTAATGAGGATTCACTTGCACAGTTTACTTAATGGCTATAAATCAGAGAAAGCTATAGATAGGTGATACACCAGATTAAAAAAAATACAGACATACCATAAGGACATACACCAGTAGTTAAGAAGCAGGTTTAAAAAATCAACTGACAAACACTAACTGTGAAACATCAACATTGAATGATCTAATGATGATTCACTTGTACAGTTTGCTTAATGACTCTAAACAAAGAAAGCTATAGATAGGTGGTATTTAGGATGAAAAAAAGAAATACAGACACACCCTAAGGA
Organism: Maratus michaelseni; assembly: GCA_963931845.1. Lineage (NCBI taxonomy): Eukaryota > Metazoa > Arthropoda > Arachnida > Araneae > Salticidae > Maratus > Maratus michaelseni. The sequence continues at coordinate 174,189,562 of OZ007597.1, read as the reverse complement.
CATACACCAGTAGTGAAGAAACAGATTTAAAAAATCAACTGACGAACACTAACTGGGAAGCATCAACATTGAATGATCTAATGATGATTCACTTGCACAGTTTGCTTAACGACTATAAACCAGAGAAAGCTCTAGATAGGTCATACTTCGGACTATAAAAAATACAGACATGCATATATAAGGGCATACACCAGTAATTAAGAAGCAAATTTTAAAAAATCATGGCAAAAAATGTGTTTGTAAAACTTCTATATAAAATAAAATGCCCTAAATCTGGAACTTTTAGGACATTGGTCAGTGGTTTGTTTAAGTCATTCTTGTTCCAAAGAAATTTTCTTGTAAAAAATAATTATTATTTTAATTAAAAAAAATTGTTTTTCTTATGATGTTGCATATTTTATTCAGTCAAACTTTATAATGTACCGATATTTCAATTTTTTTTTTGAATTATATTTTTAATAAGTATCATCGAGAAACTTAATTTATATTAACTTTTTTAATTTATTTATTAGTTATAAATTAATTAATTTAGAGTTGCAGCAATTCAAGATATACAAGGTCTTCGGAAAAATCCGTAGAATTTCGAAATTTTATTTTAAAAAAAAGAGAGAGAAAGAATAGGCCTACAGCAAAACTAGTTACAACAGTACATAGAGTAACATAAAAAGTTTTTTTCTACTGCCTTAGTAAACGTCAACATGAGATCTTTTCGTAGCACGAAGGCTTTCAAGACGATATTTCAATTCCATCCACGAACGTTATAGAATGCTAACATCAACAGTAACTACAGCTGTTTGGATCTTTTGTTTGAAATCCATGAGACTATTAACTTTTGTTTGGTACATAATATATTTTACATAACCCCAAAAGAAAGTAGTGGAGTAAAGTCAAGAGACCGGGGCAGACATGCTATGAGGCCTTCCCTGCCAATCCACTGCTGTGGGAATGAATTAACATACTGTAGAAAAAAAAAACATTTTGAATTATTCTATCTATTGTTGTAACTAGTTTTGTTGTCGGCCTATTCTTTGTTCTTTAATAAAATATTGAAGTTGTACGGACCTTTTTGGGACACCCTGTATCAGTATTATGTTCATGATTATAATTTTTCAATCGATTCATAAAACAATTTTAGTGTTTTTTTTTTTTTTTTTTTTTTTTTTTTTTTTTTGAAAATACATGATTAATTTTAAAAAAAGAAAGAAAAAAGAAGAAGAAGAAGGATAAAACTGACAACGATGGACAGAGGCACATATGGTAAATATTTTTTACTAAAATCAGAAATTTTTGTGGGCTAACAGATTTCTCCCAATTTGTAGCCTACAACGATTTGTGATTACTCAAATAATATTGCTATTTCCTTACGCGAGACGGATGACGTCACACGAAAATTGCTTACATAAACTCTAATATGACGGAAACATAATAATATATTAATCTTTAAAAACATAATTTTCCAAGATTATATATAATTTGCTTAATCAAATTTGCGGTGCAGAAATGATTGACATATTATAAAAATTACCATTCACAATAATACTTGTATATTGGATGATTTTGATTTAAAAAAAAAAAAAAAAAAAACCAAAATCAAAACCAAATTCAAAACCACGTAGTTTATATTTAAAAAAAAAAAAAAAAAAGAATTGGGCTTTAAATTTGTTAATCGAACTGGAAAATTACATAACATTAGATCGCATTACTTGAAGTGGTATTATACTTAATCGTGATTACTAAAATAATATGATCTCTATACGCTTGCGTTTATTACAGAATAAAAGGGCAAGAGCGGATGGGGGGGGGGGGGAATGCATAGATGAAAGAGCGGGGTGGAAAGTAGTAACAACATGAATCATGCCCAGAAAAACATATACATTGGAATATGAATGAAATGAATATTAGAGAACACAAACTATAGATTATTTTTATGCAATTGTATTTAAAAAAAGATTTATGAATAATGAAATAATATTACTTATTGCTTTTTGCCAGAGTTTATTTTAGTAAAAAAAAAAAAAAAAAAAAAGGGCATGAAAGGAAAAAAAAGAGCATAAAAGAAAAGAAAATGGGCATGGGTGAGATTAAAAAGAGAGTATTGGAGAAAGAAAAGAACAGCATTAATGATAATGAGAAAAATGAGATTGGTAAATAAATTTATTTGCCCAATTTCCCAATATCGCATAAAATTAAATTGAGCCAATCATTTGCATGCATTGGTTTAAAAATATTTGTTTAATAACTCTAAAAAACATTTATATTGATTAATTACAGAACTGTTTAATTGTTTGGAAAATTATAGAGAAATTTGTGAACACTGAAACAGCTTTACTTATCTCTTTATGCTAATGTTTATCCGAGAAAAAAAGGGGGTACGATTGAAAAAAGACGAAACATAGAGATGAATAAAAAAAAACATGAATGAGATGTAAAAATAAGTGGGTAAGTGTGATCGAAGATAGCACAAAGAGTTTCGTTTAACATTCCTTTCAAAACACTTTATCATTTCTTTAATAAATCCAAATAAATTTCATTTTCCAAAAAAAAAAAAAAAAGTCATGTTTTTTATAAAGTAAAAATTTACCGGTCTATTTTTCTCGTTTTTTCGAATATCTGAACCCGCCCGATAGCGGGTGAAGCTCACTATTATACTCTGTCATAATAATATCTGTCATGTGAACTAAATACGATGTTTAAAAAAAAATCAATTTCAAAATTAAACATGTTGTATAGAGACCTTCAAAATGTTAAAATATGCCAATATTTCCATAATCGGATTTTCATCATGATTCAATACGTTCCTCAAACTCATATGACGTTATAATCACTTGCTGACGTCATATCTATACTTGCTTTCGCTATTATTCATATTGATACTATCTTTGTATTATTCTCAAACATTTGAAAAAGTCCGTTAAACTTCCAATAGGACGTCAGATGAATTTTCTTTTTTATTATATAATGACTTCATATTAGCCTACTTTCATTACTTACACATACTCCTTGTATTAGTGAGAAATGTTTGAAAATTTCAGATTTTATTACCAATATGACGTCTTATTAATCTTTTTTTTTTTTTTTTTTTTTTTTTTTTTTCAATTCTGAAACTTTTTATTTCATTTTCATTTTTCACGTGGAAATCTTTCAATAGAAAATTAATTATTGTAGAAAGAATTTTATTGTGGATTTTTAATTGTTGGCAACTGCTATAACGAAAAATGTTTCAATTTAATAGGAAAAGATTGTTAGATTTTTGGTTTTTTATCTTTCTACATTAAACTAATACGATTTTTTTTAATTTTAGGATTTTCAGCTTCATAGTAGGTATTCAGCTGTAAGTACACAAAATTTCATGTCTGTAAGTTATACAGTTTCTGAGAACCGGTTTGTGATGGACAGACAACGAAGCGGGACTAATAGGGTTTCGTGAAATGAACGAAGCCCTAAAAAAGAATACTGGTGAAAGTAAAAAACACCATGAATCATGCTCAGAAAAGTTAAATTGTTATACAAATTCATCTGCACAAAACATCATAAAATAAAGAAAGTTGAACAAATTATTATCATGCTTTGGTTTCAAACCTATTTATTTAACAACTTTAAAAAAATTTCGAATTGATTAATTATAGGACTTATTTATTAATTAACTGGAAAATTATATAAAAATTTTTAAATACTGAAATAACACTATATATCTTTTTACGCTAAATGTTTATCCTATAAAAAAGGGCCGTACGATTGGAAAACAGGGAGCATAGAGAAGAAAAAGGCATGAGAAAAAATAAAAAAGTCCTTCCAGCCTGTACCGGGAGGAAAAGGTAGCTTTCCTATATTTTCGTTTTAAAATTTTAGCTGATGTTACGCGAAAGCAGCAAGTTAAAATGCAAAGAACCCGATTACAGAAGATTCGTTAAGGGTCCTCTTCACTCAATTGAAAACACTCGCTCGCTAATGTTAATTCTATGGGGCATTATTTTTCAAATATCTCGTTTGCATTTCAATATTTTTAAACATTTTTTTTTATTGGATAGCTGAAGTCAATCTCTAATTCCGCCGTTGATTACTTTTTCAATTTTCGTTGCTTTTTTTTTATGAAGATACTTTCACTTTTGGAAAAGGTTGAATCAAAAAAGTAATCAACGGCGGAAATAGAGATTGATCTATGCAAAAAAAATCGTTTAAAAATATTGAAATGCAAACGAGATATTAGAAAAATAATGTCCCATAGGATTAACCTTAGCGAGCGGGTGTTTTCAAGTGAGTGAAGAGAACATGCATTGATTTCAAAACTATTTATTTCACAATGGCAAAAAAATCGAATTGATTAATTATAGGACTTATTTATTAATTAATTAGAAAATTGTGGAACAATTTGTGAATACTGAAATAACATTAAATACATTTTTACACTGTTTATTCTAGAAAATAGGGCAGAACGATAGAAAAAAAAGTGATATAGAGGAGAAGTAAAAGGCATGAGATAAAAAAGAGTATTCAAAAAAGTAAAAAACACCATGAATCATGCTCAGAAAAGTCAAATTGTTATGCAAATTCGTCTGCATAAAATCCCATAAAATAAAGTTGAACAAACTTTTAAATGCATTGGTTTCAAAACTATTTATTTAACAATGTTAAAGAAAAAAAAATCAAATTGATTAATTATAGGACTTATTTATTAATTAATTAAAAAATTGTGGAACAATTTGTGAATACTGAAATAACATTAAGTATATTTTTACACTGTTTATTCCAGAAAATAGGGCAGAACGATAGAAAAAAAAGTGATATAGAGGAGAAGTAAAAGGCATGAGATAAAAAAGAGTATTCAAAAAAGTAAAAAGCACCATGAATCATGCTCAGAAAAGTCAAATTGTTATACAAATTCGTCTGCACAAAATCCCATAAAATAAAGTTGAACAAACTTTTAAATGCATTGGTTTCAAAACTATTTATTTAACAACGTTAAAGAAAAAAAATCAAATTGATTAATTATAGGACTTATTTATTAATTAATTAATTAATTGTGGAACAATTTGTGAATACTGAAATAACGTTAAGTATATTTTTACACTGTTTATTCTAGAAAATAGGGCAGAACGATGGAAAAAAGAAGTGATATAGAGGAGAAGTAAAAGGCATGAGATAAAAAATAGTATTCAAAGAAGTAAAAAGCACCATGAATCATGCTCAGAAAAGTCAAATTGTTATACAAATTCGTCTGTACAAAATCCCATAAAATAAAGTTGAACAAACTTTTAAATGCATTGGTTTCAAAACTATTTATTTAACAACGTTAAAGAGAAAAATCAAATTGATTAATTATAGGACTTATTTATTAATAAATTAAAAAATTGTGGAACAATTTGTGAATACTGGAACAACATTAAGTATATTTTTACACTGTTTATTCTAGAAAATAGTGCAGAACGATAGAAAAAGAAAAGGTGATATAGAGAGAAGTAAAAGGCATGAGATAAAAAAGAGTATTCAAAAAAGTAAAAAGCACCATGAATCATGCTCAGAAAAGTCAAATTGTTATACAAATTCGTCTGCACAAAATCCCATAAAATAAAGTTGAACAAACTTTTAAATGCATTGGTTTCAAAACTATTTATTTAACAACGTTAAAGAAAAAAAAGATCAAATTGATTAATTATAGGACTTATTTATTAATTAATTAGAAAATTGTGGAACAATTTCTGAATACTGAAATAACATTAAATATATTTTTACACTGTTTATTCTAGAAAATAGGGCAGAACGATAGAAAAAAAAGTGATATAGAGGAGAAGTAAAAGGCATGAGATAAAAAAGAGTACTCAAAAAAGTGAAAAGCACCATGAATTATGCTCAGAAAAGTCAAATTGTTATACAAATTCGTCTGCACAAAATCCCATAAAATAAAGTTGAACAAACTTTTAAATGCATTGGTTTCAAAACTATTTATTTAACAACGTTAAGGAAAAAATAATCAAATTGATTAATTATAGGACTTATTTATTAATTAATTAGAAAATTGTGGAACAATTTCTGAATACTGAAATAACATTAAATATATTTTTACACTGTTTATTCTAGAAAATAGGGCAGAACGATAGAAAAAAAAAAGTGATATAGAGGAGAAGTAAAAGACATGAGATAAAAAAGGGTATTCAAAAAAGTAAAAAGCACCATGAATCATGCTCAGAAAAGTCAAATTGTTATACAAATTCGTCTGCACAAAATCCCATAAAATAAAGTTGAACAAACTTTTAAATGCATTGGTTTCAAAACTATTTATTTATCAACGGTAAGGGAAAAAAATCGAATTGATTTATTGTAGGACTTATTTATTAATTAACTAGAAAATTGTAAAACAGTTTGTGTAAACTGAAATAACATTATATATATATTTACACTGTTTATTCTAGAAAATAGGGCAGAACAATTGAAAAAAAAGGTGATATAGAGGAGAAGTAAAAGGCATGAGATAAAAAAGAGTATTCAAAAAAGTAAAAATCACCATGAATCATGCTCAGAAAAGTCAAATTGTCATATAAATTCATCTGCATAAAATCCCATAAAATAAGGAAAGTTGAACAAACTGTATATAAAAAAATAATAAATAAATAAATTGATTAATTATAGAACTTATTTACTAATTAACTGGAAAATTGTTGAAAAATTTGTGAATACTGAAATAACATTATATATATTTTTTCATAACTGTTTATTCTAGAAAATATACAGATTGAAAAAATGATTGAAAAAAAGTGATATAGAGGAGAAGAAAAAGGCATGAGATAAAAAAAAAAAAGTATTCAAGAAAGTAGAAAACAACCATGAATTATGCTCAGAAAAGCCAAATAGTTATATAAATTCATCTACACAAAATATCATAGAATAAAGAAAACTAAGCAAACTATTAACGTGCATTGGTTTCAAAACTATTTATTTAGCAACGGTAAAAAAAAATCAAATTGATTAATTATAGGACTTCTTTCGTAATTAACTGGAAAATTGTAGAACAATTTGTCAATAACTGAATTAACACTATATATATTTTTTTACACTTAATGTTTATTCTAGAAAAAAGGGCAGAATGATTGAAAAAAGTGTGGCATAGATGAGATGAAAAAGGCACGAGATAAAAAAGGAGGATTGACGAAAATAAAAAACACCATCAATCATACTCAGAAAGGTCAAATTTTTATACAAATCCATCTCCACAATATCCCATAAAAATAAGGACAGTTGAGCATACCACCTCAGACCGGCTAACGAAAAAATGCCTTAAAAAGAATTTATTGATTTATAATAACGTATTATAATAATAATAATATTCAAAATTTATTAAAATGTCGTCTTGTCACCAGAAATATTTTTTTATAATTCGAGATTATCAGGAAGTGTGTGAAATATCATTTACAAGATTCTGTCTTTGCATACAAAAATCAAGTTAAGTTAAATAAAAGAGAAAGGGCAGAACGATTGAAGAAATAGGTGTGTGAAGGAAGGGTGGGAGCAGAAGAGTATGAAAGGAATCGTGTTCAGAAAAGTTAGATAGGTACAGAAATTCATCTGCACAATATCGCATAAAAAATCGGAACATGACATTAAAATGCAGGGTTTAAAAATTACATATTTAAAAACTGTAAACAAAAATTCAAGTTGATTATTTATGAGGACTGATCTTGAAAATATCAGAATAATTTCTGAAAGCTGAAACAATATCACTTACATATTTTACGCTAATGTTCATTCTTGAAAGAAAAAAAAACGACTAGAAAAAAAAAAAAAATAAATAAAATAAATAAAAAAAAAAAAAAAAAAAAGACTAGAAAAAAAAAGACTAGAAAAAAAAAAGGAAGAAAGAAAAGAAAAGAACGACTGGAAGAGAAAAAAAAAAGAACGACTGGGAAAAAAAAAAAAAAAAAAAAATACTGGAAAAAAAAGAAGAAGGGTGGGAAGCGAGGAGAAAAAAAAAACCGGGTGAAATATAAAGAAACACATTGAAAAAAGAAAAGAACAGTATGAGTTCTGCTCCTAAAAATTAGATTGGTATACAAAATCATCTGCACAGTACCGCACAAAAAAAAAAAAAAAAAAAAAAAAAAAAAAAAAAATGAAAATATTATTAACATGCATTTGTTTCAAAATAATTTATTTAATAACGCTGAACAAAAAATGAAATTGATTAACTACAGGACGGATTGATTAAATATCTTGAAATTTCGGAATGATTTCTGAATGCTTAAGCAATATTGCTTATATTTTTACGCTAATATTTAACTCTTGTAAAAGGGCAGAGCGATTGAAAACAAGCTGGAAATTGTACGTAAAACGTGACAAATGAGGTGCGTTCATATTATAACTAGTTTTATAAATATTCAGGTCTTGGTGCAATAGCTGTTTCACTCTTATGCAAAAATGCGTTTACAAAATTTATTTTATGTACAGATTTTCATATTATAGATACTAATTTTATTTTATCAAATTAAGTTTCAATACACTTTTACACACAATTAATTACAATTCTGTTACATTAAAATTATACTATGAGCAAATATCCAATACAAGACAATGTAAAAAAAAAAAAAAATCATTGTTTTTATTTCAATGAAATGAATTATATCTTGTGGTATTATTATATGATTAATATCCGTAATAAAATAAGTACATTTTAAGTTGGCAACATTTTGTCTTTTGTCGACATTTACTGAAAATCCCAATAGGAAACTTAAGCCTAGCTTTGAAAATTTCAGAACTTGAAATCCATATTTAGACTCTTTTTCCATTTAATATATATTTCTCCTGAATCATCTATCCAAAAAACTGTCGGTAGATTATATAACTGCTACAATTAAACAATTTTAGTATACAAATTCGCTTTTTTAATTCAGTAATACAGAAATAATATGACTCCATCGTAAATAGAACGTAATCACCACGACAACCTAGAATCATTACATATCATGGAATATCATTGAATTAATTTCGTATGATAAGATTTAATAGAATGAAGAAAACTTTTATTAATACAATTTTAAGTTTTGATTCTATTTTCATAAAATTTGAAATGACTGGACGAAATTCTGAAACGATTATATATATTAAATTTCAAACTATTCGGTTGGGTAGTTTTTGCGCTGTTATATGCGGACAGACGGACGGACCAGACTACGATTATAGGTGCTACGTATTTATATAATTATGAAGGTGAAAATTGAACTAATGAAATATAAATACTCGTAAAGCCATCGGAAAAAAGAAAGAACAACATACGTCATGTTCCAAGAAATTAGATTGACATACAAAATTATTTGCACAATACAGTATAAAAAATCAAAAATTTAACATAAAACATGTATTTATTTCAAAATCATTTATTTAATAGTAACACTGAACAAAAATTCAAATTGATTAATTACAGAACTGATTGATTAAATATTGAAATTTTCCGAATAATTTCTTAATACCGAAGTAATATTACTTAAAATTTTTACGCTAATATCTATTTTTGAAAAAAGAAAGAGCGACTGAGAAAATAAAAAAAATGCGAGAAGGGAGAAGAAAAATGAACGGGTCAAATATAAATACTCGTAAATCAATCGAAAAAAAAAAAACAGCATTAGTCTTGCTCCTAAAAATTAGATTGGTATGGTATACAAAATCATCTGCACAATAAGACATAAACAACAAAAATTGACCATATTAGTAATATGCATTTGTTTTAAAATCATTTATTTAATACTGAACAAAAATTCAAATTGATTAATTACAGGACTGATTGATGAAATATCTTGAAAATTTCAGAATGATTTCTAAATGCTGAAGTAATATTACTTATACTTTTACGCTAATATTTATTCTTGAAAAAGGGCAGAGCGATTGGGAAAAAAAGAGAGAAAGGAGGAGAAAAAAGAACGGATGAAATATATGTACACGTAAAGCCATCCAAAAAAGAAACAAGTAATATAAAACATTTTTTTAAGTCAATTCCTACTTTTTAATCATAAATATATAAAATAAACCCGTGCAGCATTAATGTCCCATGTTAACTTTATTGAACATTTTTTTATAATCATCTTTGCGGTATTTTATGGCATAACTCATTTGAGGAAAATCTTTCATTTCATTTATGAAAACAATGGGAGAAATTTTTTTCTCCCATATAAAACTAAAATTAATTAATTTAATTTAATGAATTAATTAATATTTGAAAAAACTATATTAACATCAAGTGTCATTCACTACAAGTTTAAAAAAAAATTATTTGAACTTGAGTGGATGAATACAAAGTATTTTATTAACAATTGAAAATTTGAACAAGATATATAAATATATAGAGAGAGAGTGAGCTAATAGTAGGAATTGAAAAAACAGCATGAATTATGCTCCTAAAAATTAGATTGATATACAAAATCATCTGCACAATACAGCATAAAAAAAAATTAAAAATTAAAAATAAATAAAAAATAAAAATAACATATTATTAACATGTATTCCTTTCAAAATCATTTATTTAATAACACTGACAAAATGTCAAATTGATTAATTATACGACAGCTTGATTAAATATATTTTAGAATGATTTCTGAATGCTGAAGTAATATTTTTACGCCAATTTTTTTTTTCTTTAAAAAAAAGTAGAGCTTTTGACCAAAAAAAAAAAAAAGAAGAAGAAGAAAAAGAAAAAAAGAAAAATATAGGAGAATAAAAATGAACGGATGAAATATAAATACTCGTAAATCCATCCAAAAAAGAAACGACTAGCATGAATTATGCTCCTAAAAAAAAAGATTGATATACAAAATCATCTGCACAATATAGCATAGAAACAAAAACAAAAATTTAACATATTATTAACATGCGTTCGTTTCAAAATCATTTATTTAATAACAATGAACAAGAAAACAAATTGATTAATTAGAGGACTGATTGATTAGATATCTTGAAATTTTCAGAATGATTTCTGAATGCTGATGTGATATTAATTATATTTTTACGCTAATATTTAGTCTTGAAAAAAGACAGAACGATTGAAAAAAAAATATAAAAAAGGGAGAAGGAAGAAGGAAGAAGGAAGAAGAAAAATGAACGGCTGAAATATAAATACTCATAAAACTATCGAAAAAAAGAAAAGAACAGCATGTGTCATGCTCCTAAAAATTAGATTCATATACAAAATGATCTGCGTAATACAGCATAAAAAATAAATTGAACATATTATTAAACCTGCATTATTTTCAAAATCATTTTAGGTAGATTTCGTAAGAAATACTACCTATTACATTCTCACCTAAGTTGGAAATTTTGAAAAATTTTTGCAGATCTACGCCGATAATGACTCCCAGAACCCAAAAACACCCCCAGTTCAAAACTTTATCTATCTATCTATCTATCTATCTATCTATCTATCTATGTCAATTTTTTCTGACCACGATAACTGGAAAAATTCTGCATAAATCTCTTCCAAACTGATACATAAAATCAAGGGTCATAAAATCTCGGTCAAGTTCGTTAATGGGAAAAATCGAACCAAGGGGGGGGGGGGAAATGGGAAGGCTTTTTGTGAAAACAGAAAAACCCTCATAATTTCTTTATTATTATACGTATCGAATCCGTTTAAAGTTATTATTACTTCTAGGAAAAGGGACGAAAATTTATGTATGACAGATTTTTGATATAATTAAAAATGGCCCCAAGAGGGGGAAAAAGGGGGGGGGGTTTAGAAGAAAAAAAAATCATAGCTTCGTCAATTCACAAGATTTCAAATCCGCGTAAATTTATTATTAATCCTCTTAGTAATATCTAAAACTTTTATATTGACAAGTTTTTTATAGGACCAACCGTTATAGCAAAAAAAAAAATTAAAAACAAAAAAAATCCCTGCCGGCTCCGCCTGCAAACACGTTATTTTTCGAAGTAGGCGGTTCCAACTGCCGCATCTTTTCGAAACTGATACATAAAATCAAGGGGCATAAAATCTCGGTCAAGTTCGTTAATGGGCAAAATCGAACCAGGGGGGGGGGGATGGGGATGGGGGGGCTTTTTGTTGAAACAGAATAAAAACCCATAATTTCTTAATTATGATACGTATCGAATCCGTTTGAAGTTATTATTACTTCTAGGAAAAGGACAAAAAAATTATGTATGACAGATTTTTGATATCATTAAAAATGGCCTCAAGGGGGAGGGGGAGATAGGGGTTTAAGAAGAAAGAAATTCATAACTTCGTCAATTCTCAAGATTTCAAATCCGCTTAAATTTATTATAAACCCTCTTAATATTATCTACAACTTTTATATTGACAAGTTTTTTATAGGACCAACCGTTATAGCAAAAAAAAAAAAAAAAAAAAAAAAAAATCCCTGCCGGCTCCGCCTGCAAACAAGTTATTTTTCGAAGTAGGCGGTTCCAACTCCCGCATCTTTTCGAAACTGATACATAAAATCAAGGGGCATAAAATCTCGTTCAAGTTCGTTAATGGGCAAAGTCGAACCAAGGGGGGGGGGGACTTTTTGTGAAAACAGAAAAAAACCCATAATTTCTTAATTATGATACGTATCGAATCCGTTTGAAGTTATTATTACTTCTAGGAAAAGGGCCGAAAATTTATGTATGACAGACTTTTGATATAATTAAAAATTGCCTTAGGGTGGAGGGGGGGGAAGGCGGGTTTTAGAAGAAAAAAATTCATAACTTCGTTAATTCCCAAGATTTCAAATCCGCTTCGATTTATTATAAATCTTCTTAATATTATCTAAAACTTTTATATTGACATGTTTTTTATAGAACCAACTCTTATAGCAAAAAAAAAAAAAAAAAAAGAAAAAAGAAAAAAAACCCTTGCTGGCTCCGCCTGCAAACAAGTTTGGTTTCGAAGTAGGCGGTTCCAACTGCAGCATCATCGCATAAAGGTCATTTCTTCCGCAATTCCCGACAAACAGGCGTCCCACGGTCTGCATCTTCGAAATCTACCTGTGCCTGTAGGCCGAGCCGTCAGGGATTTTTTTTTAATAACGCTGAACAAAATTTCAAATTGATTAATTACACGACTGATTGATTAAATATCTTTCAGAATGATTCCTGCATGCCGAAGTAATATTTTTACGCTAATATTTATTCTTAAAAAAAGGGGTAGAGCGATTGAAAAAATAAAAAAAGGAGAATAAAAATGAACGGATGAAATATAAATACTCGTAAATCCATCTAAAAAAGAAAAGAACAGCATGAATCGTGCTACTAAAAATTAGATTGATATACAAAATCATCTGCAGAATAAAGCATAAACAACAAAAATTAGACGTGTTATTAACATGCATTCGTTTCATAATCATTTATTTAATAACACTGAACAAAAATTCAACTTGATTATTTATAGGAATGATTGATTAATATATCATCATATTCCACATATCACTTTCAAATTATGAGTCGTATTACAACGCAAACTTTTAAATTATCTCGAGAATTTTCAAAAAACTAATACAAAAAGCAAAATGCGTTTGAAAACACGGACGGCAGCTATACTTAAAAAGAAAAAAAATCCCTGACGGCTCGGCCGACAGGCACAGGTAGATTTCGAAGACGCAGACCGTGGGGCCCTGTTTGTTGAGAATTGCCGAAGAAAGGATCTTTTTGCCATGATGCCGCAGTTGGGTTCCATAAGGGACCACCCACTTCGAAATCTAACTTGTTCGCTGGCGGAGCGGACAGGGATTTTTTTTTTTTTTTTTTTTTTTTTTTTTTTTTTTTTTTTTTTGCTATAAGGATAGATCCTATTAAAAACTTGACAATATAAAAGTTTTAGATAATATTAAGAGGATTTATAACAAATTAAAACGAATTTGATATCTTGTGAATTAACGAAGTTATGGATTTTTTTCTTCTAAAAACCCCCTTCCCCCCCCCCCCTGGAGCTATTTTTAATGACATCGAAAATCTGTTATACATAAATTTTCGGACCTTTTCCTAGAAGTAATAATAACTTTAAACGGATTCGATACGTATCATAATTAAGACGTTATTGGTTTTTTTCTGTTTTCACCCCCCCCCCCCTCCTTGGCTCGATTTTGCCCATTAACCCTTTGAGGGGCGGTGGTATATATTATATACCACCTAATTTTAATCCGATTCGAACCAGAAACTTTTAATTAAATTTTACTTTTTTAACATTGACGGGAAAAGTTGCAAAAATTGCTTTTCCTTATTTTGAACTAAATTCTTTCGTAAATACTGGTGTGAATTCGACGTTACAGGAACAAAATTGCTTGCCCCTGAAAGGGTTAACGAGCTTAACCGAGATTTTATGCCCCTTGATTTTATGTATCAGTTTGGAAAAGATTTGTGCAGAATTATTCGAGTTATCGTGTCTATAAAAAAGTGACATAGATAGATAGATAAAGTTTTTAACTGGAGGTGGTTTTGGGTTCTGGGCGTCATAATCGGCGTAGATCTGCAAAAATTTTTCAAAAATTCCAACTTAGGGGAGAATGTAATAGGTAGTATTTCTTACGAAATCTACCTAAAAGGCAAACGTTTCTTAATCAACAAATATATAATATAACCAAGAACGAAATAAATATAAAATCTGTTCTTTTCATAAATTCTCGTTACAAAACAAAGACTAGTCGTTGGGTCCACCGTAATACTTACCCATCATGGATATGCATAATATAAAATATGAAAATAAAACATGTGTAAACTACTTATAAAATGCATTGCAATTCGAATAAAATCGTGGCTTGATGACGTCATAAACTTTAAATGTTCTACTACTGAATTGCGTAAAAGAAGCAGCCTTATAACTCCAAAAATGATAATCATATTAACTAACAGTTTACTGCGTCGGATTAAGCGTCTCATTTCTAATTAAAATATACATTTGAATTGAAATTTGAATGAAATACAGGGTCATGAAAAATCGAAGAGTGTGGAAATAGGATTACACATATCTCGGCAACTCATTATCCGATCGACTTCATTTTTTATGCAAAATTTATGTTTCCTTATTGTCTTTTATATTCATTCCTTAAAATAAACAATTTCGAAAATTTTTATATTCCTTTTATCTGAATGAATATTTCGAGAGTCCGAAAAAAATAGTTCCGGATAATCGAGATTACTGAAATTCAATAAGCTTCTTTCCATGATTACATACTAAGTACATACCAAATTTGAAGTCTCTATCTCAATTTGTTTGGGAGATAGAGCGTTTACAGACACACACACAGACAGACGAACGGCAAATTTTTTTTTCTAAAAGTATCTTTTTCGGAATCTCCAGTGTCTAAAACGTCAAAATCCGTCAAAAAAAAAAAAAAAAAAAAAAAAAAAGAAAGAAAAGAAAAGAAAAGAAAGAAAGAAAGAAAAGAAAAGAAAAGAGAAAAAAATCGATTTTCAAAACGATTACAAGATTTACCCCATACTACGTATGATGGGCAAATAAAAAAGAAAGAAAGAAAAAAAAAACATATAATTACAATTGTCCATGATGAGTCATATAACACAAACTTTCACGTATTGTACTTGAATCTTAAAAGAAAAAAATAGCCAACACAAAAACCAAACCACTTCTTAAAAATACAGAATCGATTATTTCATGTTTTACATTCATATTTATTTTACTTACTTGTATTTTTTTAAGTACTAATAGACATTAATTAAAGTATTTTTCCGTACATAAATGTCATAAATTTAATCTGCACATTAAAATTATTTATTTCAGATTTAATTATTTTCTTTTATTCATAAAATTCATCGCTATAAATATTCATACATCTAAAAATACTTTGTTACGTAAAATTCTCTGTTCTTTTCATAAAGTCTCGTTACAAAAAATGAAATAAAATAAAATAAAACACTTCATATTATTACGATTTTTCATGATGAGTCGTATAACACAAACTTTCACGTAATGCTCTTGAGCCAAAGAGAAAAAAAAATCCCTGACGGCTCGGCCTACAGGCACAGGTAGATTTCGAAGACGCAGGCCGTGGGGCGCCTGCTTATTAGGAATTGCAAACAAAGACCTATTTGCTATGATGCGGCAGTTGGGACCGCCAACTTCGATATATACCTCTGCCTGTAGACGGAGCCAGCAGGGATTTTTTAATTTTTGATTTTTTGTTTGCTGTAATGGTTGGTCCTATAAAAAACTTGTCAATATAAAAGTTGTAAATAACATTAAGAAGATTTATAATAAATTTAAGCGGATTTGATATCTTGTGAATTGACGAAGTTATGAATTTTTTTCTTCTGAAACTCCCCCCCCCCCCTTTGGGGGCTTTTTTAATTATATCAAAAATCTGTCATACATAAATTTTTGACCCTTTTTCTAGAAGTAATAATAACTTTAAACGGATTCGATATGTATCAAAATTAAGAAGGTATGGGTTTTTTCTGTTTTCACAAAAAGCCTCCCCATTTGCCCCCTCCCTCCCCCCCGGTTCGATTTTGCCCATTAACGAACTTGACCGAGATTTTACGACGCTTGATTTTATGTATCAGTTTGGAAGAGATTTGTGTAGAATTATAGAAGTTATCGTACCCATAAAAAGTGATATAGATCGATAGATACATAGATAGATAGATGGATAGATAGAAAGTTTTGAACTGGGGGTGGTTTGGGGTTCTAGGAGTCAAGATCGGTGTAGAAATGCCAAAAATTTTCAAGAATTCCAACTTAGGGGAGAATGTAATAGGTAGTATTTCTTACGAAGCCTACCTAAAAAAATAGAAAGAAAGAACAATTCACACAAAAACCAAAACACTGCTTTTAAAATATGGAAGCGGCTACCTAATGTTTTATGTTCGTATTTATTCTATTTATTTACAATTTTAAAAAAAAAATAGTAATTAACATAATGTTTTCACATTTGTTTAAAATCATTTTGAACAATTGCATATTTATGAATTACGCAACAATTATCATGTAATCATTAAGTAATTATTATCATACTTATTTTACTCATTTATATTTGAAAATAAGTAAGTAACAGGCATTACTCAAAATATATTTCCATGCATAAATGTGAGCAAGATAATCTATACACGAAAGTTATTTAACTCACATTTAATTCTCGTTCTCTTTCATAAAATTTATTTTGTAGAAGAGTCATACATCTAAAAATACTTTGTCATGTACAGTATATAAAATCTTCCATTATTTTCTTAAAGTTTCGTTAGAAAAAATAAGAAACACGTAATATCGCCAGAATTTCACATTATGTGTCATATAACAACACAAACTTTCACATAATCCTCTTGGGCCTTTAAAATATCCAACACAAAAACCAAAACACTGCTTCAAAATACGGAACTAATTACCTCAAATTTTATACTTATGTTTAGTTTATTTATTTATATTAAAAAAAATTGTGATTGCCATAATATTTTCTTAAAAGAAAAAAAATTAAGCCATTACATATTTATGCGAAGTAACTATCATCATGTACAGTATAACTCCAATTATCCGAACTCCGACTATCCGAATCGCTAATTATCCGAATCGCTTTCAGAATTTCAGGAAAAAACTAAGACGGAAACGTACTGTGATTCGCAAAATAATGATTCTGTCTACTAGCGCTTATTGCTCTTCTCTCCGCGGAAGAGGCAGGAGAAGATGAGGATGACGTGCCATATTCAGAAACCTGGATGTTCAGAATGTTCCTGGAATTGCTGGATGTTCAGAAGTTAGAGTTGAAGCTATAGGAGAGTGAATGGTGCATGATTCGTCAGACCGTGAGTTTCAAATTCTAAATGATGATGAACTTATTGAAAGTGTGAGAGAAGAAAGTGTCGAGGAAGAAGAGGATCTTAATGTCGAAGTTGCAGCAGACATGGGACCATCAGCTAGAGAAGCATTTGCCGGCCTTAAAACTGCGTTGAAGTGGATGGAGCGTCAGCCCGAGTGTGACCACATGCAACTTCTCACTGTCAAGCGGATGCGCGACTTGGATGCCCGAAAACGGATGAAGACAGACAAACAGCTTACTTTAACCAAGATATTCAGCAAGCAATGACTTTCATTTACAGTACGGTACGTGCATAATGTACTAATGTACAGCACTTGTAAGTAAGCTTAACATGTAAAAGTGTTGCCTTTTTATTTTATTAATTAAAAGCTCTTTTTCTTTAAAAATAGTTTTTTTCTCCCATTTTCATCATACATACAGTAATTAATTAAAATAGACCCTTTTTTCGAAAAAAAAAACCAATTATCCGAATTTTGGATTATCCGAATGGGGTCTGGTCCCAATTGATTCAGATAATTGGAGATCTACTGTAATTATTATGTAATTATTATTATATTTATTTTACTTACATATATTTAAAAATAAGTAATACGCATTATTCAAAGTATTTTACCATGCATATACGTGAGAAATTTAATCTATACATATATGTTACTAAATTACAAAAATAATATTAATTACCAAATGTTTTCATGCTTGTTTAATAAAAAACTTTTTAAACCGTTACATATTTTTGAGTTATGTAACTATTATCATGTAATCATTATGTAAATATTATATTTATTTTAATTATTTTTTAAAAATAAGTAACAAGCATTACTCAAAGTATTTTACCATGCATATACGTAAGAAATTTAATGTATACATAAAAGTTAATTTAAAAAAATAATAATAATAATTTGCAAATGTTTTCATGTTTGTTTAAATAAACTTTTTTAAACAGCGATATATTTTTGAGTTACATTCAAAATTTACTATTACCATGTAATCATTATGTAAATATTATCATATTTATTTTATTTATTTTTATTTAACAATAAGTAACAAGCATTACTCAAAGTATTTTACCATGCATATACGGGAGAAATATTATTTATACATAAAAGTTAATTAAAGATAATAATAATAATAATAATAATAATAATAATA
Source organism: Maratus michaelseni (assembly GCA_963931845.1). Classification (NCBI taxonomy): domain Eukaryota; kingdom Metazoa; phylum Arthropoda; class Arachnida; order Araneae; family Salticidae; genus Maratus; species Maratus michaelseni. The sequence continues at coordinate 174,170,675 of OZ007597.1, read as the reverse complement.
ATAATAATAATTTGCAAATGTTTTCATGCTTGTTTAAATAAACTTTTTTAAACCGCTACATATTTTTGAGTTAGGTAGCTATTATCATGTAATCATTATATAAATATTATCATATTTATTTTACTTATTTTTATTTAAAAATAAATAACAAGCATTACTCAAAGTATTTTACCATGCATATACGTGAGAAATTTAATCTATACATAAAAATTAATCACCTCAAATTGAATTAGCTTCCTCTTTCATAAAATTCATTGTTTAGAATATTCATACATAAAAAAAATACTTTATGATGTACAGTATTTGAAATCTTCCATTATTTTCTTAAAGTATCGTTAGAAAAAAGTAAGAAACAGGTCACATCATCAGATTTTCGCATTATGAGTCATATAACAAAGCAAACTTCCACATAATCCTCTCGAGCCTTTAAAGAATATAACACAAAAACCGAAACACTGCTTCAAAACACGGAACCGACTACCTCATGTTTTAAACTTACATTTATTTTATTTATTTATATTAAAAAAATTAGTAATTGCCTTAATGTTTTCTTTAAAAAATAAATAAACAAATAAAAAACGTTGCAGGTTTGTCAGTTATGTAACTATTATCATGTAATCATTATATACTTATTAGCATATTTATTTTAATTACTAGTCATATTTAAAAATAAGTAACACGCATTATTCAAAGTATTTTACACTGAATAAACGTGAGAAATTTAATCTATACATAAAAGTTAATAATTTTTAAAAAAACGAAAATTAATAATTAGCAAATGTTTTCCTACTTGTTTAAAAAAACTTTTAAAACCGTTACATATTTTTGAGTTAGGTAACTATTATCATATAATCATTATGTAAATAGTATCATATTTATTTCACTTATTTATATTTAAAAATAAGTAACACGCATTACTCAAAGTATTTTACTACGCATATACGTGAGAAATTTAATCTATACATAAAAATTAATTACCTCAAATTGAATTCGGTTCCTCTTTCATAAAATTCATTTTATAGAATATTCATACATAAAAAAAATACTTTATTTCGTACAGTATTTGAAATCTTCCATTATTTTCTCAAAGTATCGCTAGAAAAAAGTAAGAAACACGTCACATCATCAGATTTTCACATTATGTGTCATATAACAAAACAAACTTTCACATAATCCTCTCGAGCCTTTAAAGAATCCAACACAAAAACAAAAACACTGCTTCAAAACACGGAACCGACTACTTTATGTTTTATACTTATATTTATTTTACTTATTTATATTAAAAAAATTAGTAATTGCCATAATGTTTTCTTTAAAAAATAAATAAATACATAAATAAAGTTACAGGTTTGTCAGTAATGTAACTATTATCGTGTAATCATTATATACTTATTACCATGTTTATTTTAATTATTTATTTATATTTAAAAATAAGTAACACGCATTATTCAAAGTTTTTTACACTGCATAAACGTGAGAAATTTAATCTATACATAAATGTTAATAATTAAAAAAAAAAAAACGAAAATTAATAATTAGCAAATGTTTTCTACTTGTTTAAAAAAAACTTTTTAAACCGTTACATATTTTTGAGTTAGGTAACTATTATCATATAATCAATATGTAAATAGTATCATATTTATTTCACTTATTTATATTTAAAAATAAGTAACACGCATTACTCAAAGTATTTTACTACGCATATACGTGAGAAATTTAATCTATACATAAAAATTAATCACATCAAATTGAATTCGCTTCCTCTTTCATAAAATTCTTTTTTTAGAATATTCATACATACAAAAATACTTTATTATGTACAGTATTTGAAATCTTCCGTTATTTTCTTAAAGTATCGTTAGAAAAAAGTAAGAAATACGTAACATCATCAGATTTTCACATTATGAGTCATATAACAAAACAAACTTTCACACAATTCTCTCGAGCCTTTAAAGAATCTAACACAAAAACCGAAACACTGCCTCAAAACACGGAACCAACTACTTCATGTTTTATACTTATATTTATTTTATTTATTTATATTAAAAAAATTAGTAATTGCCATACTATTTTCTTTAAAAAACATTTTAAACCGTTACAAGGTTGTGAGTTATGTAACTATTATCCTGTAATCATTATATAATTATTATCATATTTATTTTACTTATTTATATTTAAAAATAAGTAACACGCATTATACAAAGTATTTTACCCTGCATAAACGTGAGAAATTTAATCTATACATAAAAGTTACTAATTAAAAAATAACAACAATTAATAATTAGCAAATGTTTCCATGCTTGTTTAAAAAAAAACTTTTTAAACCGTTACATATTTTTGAGTTATGCTACTATTATCATATAATCATTATGTAAATAGTATCATATTTATTGTACTTATTTATATTTAAAAATAAGTAGCACGCATTACTCGAAGTATTTTACCATGCATATACGTGATAAATTTAATCTACACATAAAAGTTACCTCAAATTGAATTAGCTTCCTCTTTCATAAAATTCCTTTTTTAGAATATTCATAGATAAAAAAAAATACTTTATTATGCACAGTATTTAAAATTTTCCATTATTTGCGTAAAGTATAGTTAGAAAAAAGTAAGAAACACGTCACATCATCAGATTTTCACATTATGAGTCATATAACAAAACACACTTTCACATAATCCTCTCGGGCCTTTAAAAAATCCAACACAAAAACCGAAACACTGCTTCAAAATACGGAACCGACTACCTCATGTTTTATACTTATATTTATTTATATATAAAAAATTAGTAATTGTCATAATGCTTTCTTTAAAAGAAAAAAAAAACATTTTAAACCGTTACAAGTTTGTGAGTTACGTAACTATTATCATGTAATCATTATATAATTATTATCATATTTATTTTACTTATTTATATTTAAAAATAAGTAACACGCATTATTCAAAGTATTTTACCATGCATAAACGTGAGAAATTTAATCTATACATAAAAGTAACTAATTAAAAAAAAAACAAAAAGTAATAATTAGCAAATGTTTTCATGCTTGTTTAAAAAAAAGTTTTAAATCGTTACGTATTTTTGAGTTATGTAACTATTATCATATAATCATTATGTAAATAGTAATCATTATGTAAATGTTATCATATTTATTTCACCTATTTATATTTAAAAATAAGTAACACGCATTACTCAAAGTATTTTACCATGCATATACGTGAGAAATTTAATCTATACATAAAAATTAACTTACCTCAAACTGAATTCGCTTCCTCTTTCATAAAATTCATTTTTTAGAAAATTCATACATCTAAAAATACTTTGTTACGTACAAAAAGTACTCAAAATCCTCCAATATTTTCTTAAAGTATCGTTTGGAAAAAAGTAAAAAACACGTCACGTCATCAGTTTTTCACATTATGATACACATATCAAAACAAACTTTCACATAATCTTTCTCAGGGCCTTTAAAAAATCCAACACAAAAACCAAAACACTGCTTCAAAGCACGGAACCGACTACATCACCCGCTACCTGTTGCGCCGCATCTAAGCTCAGTATCTGTTTATTTACAAGCAGTTATATAACAGTCCTGCGCTCTGCTCTGGCTGCTCCGAAGACGATCGCTGCGAATTTTGAGTAATTCTCTAGCCTCGTGTTGGGCCGTACTTTTAGATATGTTAGGAGGCGTGAGGTGATGCGCTGCTTCTTCCCAGTCCGGTTTCTAGGGGTGGATTGACGAACCGGGAGCGAGATGGGACAGTTAGTTTCCCAAAACGAAGAATCAATAAATTCGAGCGAAAAGGTCTAAAAATAATCCGGATGGTGACGGTTCGTTTGTTATGATATAAAGGCGCGTTTGGAGGATAGGGATAGAAACACGTGGGTGTAAGTAGAAATCTTGTGAAACTGGGAAGATACGGGAAATTATGGCGCAAATATGTTATGTAAATTGGTGTCTAAATTAACGTTAATTGGTGCCTAAATTAACGTTAATTAGTGCCTAAATTTATGTATATTAGATTCTCAATTGATGTTAATGGAATTATGTAACGTAATCATTATGTAATTACAATTATATTTATTTTACATATTTATATTTAAAAAAAATAGTAACAGGCAGTAAGTATGCAAATTATTTTACCCAGTGCCTGATTTACGGCGGGGCACGGGCCCAGGGCTCCTGATTTTCAGGAGGCCCCAAATGCTATTGAAGATGTTTCAGTTATTGGCCAAAACAGTTTTAACTGTCAAAAAACAAATTGGAAATTGAAAAACGTAAAATTGAAAACGAAATTGACGTGGGTGTAAGTAGAAATCTTGTGAAACTGGGAAGATACGGGAAATTATGACGCAAATATGTTAGGTAAATTGGTGTCTAAATTAACGTTAATTGGTGCCTAAATTAACGTTAATTAGTGCCTAAATTTATGTATATTAGATTCTGAATTGATGTTAATGGAATTATGTAACGTAATCATTATGTAATTACAATTATATTTATTTTACATATTTATAGTTAAAAAAATAGTAACAGGCAGTAAGTATGCAAATTATTATACCCAGTGCCTGATTTACGGCGGGGCACGGGCCCAGGGCCCCTGATTTTCAGGAGGCCCCAAATGCTATTGAAGATGTTTTAGTTATTGGCCAAAACAGTTTTAACTGTCAAAAAACAAATTGAAAATTGAAAAACGTAAAATTGAAAACGAAATTGACGTGGGTGTAAGTAGAAATCTTGTGAAACTGGGAAGATACGGGAAATTATGACGCAAATATGTTAGGTAAATTGGTGTCTAAATTAACGCTAATTGGTGCCTAAATTAACGATAATTGGTGCCTAAATTTATGTATATTAGATTCTCAATTGATGTTAATGGAATTATGTAACGTAATCATTATGTAATTACAATTATATTTATTTTACATATTTATATTTAAAAAAAAAATAGTAACAGGCAGTAAGTATGCAAATTATTTTACCCAGTGCCTGATTTACGGCGGGGCACGGGTCCAGGGCCCCTGATTTTCAGGAGGCCCCAAATGCTATTGAAGATGTTTCAGTTATTGGCCAAAACAGTTTTAACTGTCAAAAAACAAATTGAAAATTGAAAAACGTAAAATTGAAAATGAAATTGACGTGGGTGTAAGTAGAAATCTTGTGAAACTGGGAAGATACGGAAATTATGGCGCAAATATGTTATGTAAATTGGTGTCTAAATTAACGTTAATTGGTGCCTAAATTAACGTTAATTAGTGCCTAAATTTATGTATATTAGATTCTCAATTGATGTTAATGGAATTATGTAACGTAATCATTATGTAATTACAATTATATTTATTTTACATATTTATATTTAAAAAATTAGTAACAGGTACGCAAAGTATTTTACCCAGTGCCTGATTTACGGCGGGGCACGGGCCCAGGGCCCCTGATTTTCAGGAGGCCCCAAATGCTATTGAAGATGTTTCAGTTATTGGCCAAAACAGTTTTAACTGTCAAAAAACAAAATTAAAATTGAAAAATCTTTTTGTCAAAGATTGTCTATGATTTGTTAAAGTAACTTCATTTTTATTAGGGCTTCGTTCATCTCACGAAACCCTATTACTCCCGCTCCGTTGTCTGTCCGTCACAGAGTCATTCTCAGAAACTATGTAACTTACAGAGTTTAAACTTTGTGTTTATATAGCTGAATACCTGCTATGAAGCTCAAAATATTAAAATTTGAAAAAATCGTATTATTTTAATAAATAGAGATAAAAAACCAAAATTCTAACAGCCTTTTCCTATTAAATTTAAACATTTTTCGTTAGAGCAGTTGCCAACAATTAAACATCCACAATAAAATTCTTTCTACAATAATTAATTTTCTATTGAAAGATTTCCACGTGAAAAATGAAAATGAAATTAAAAGTTTCACCAATTGAAAAAAAAAAAGTTTATGACGTCAAATGGGTAATAAAACGGAAATTTTCAAAGATTTCTCAATAATACAAGGGGTATGAGTAGGGGAGAGTCGTCCAAAACGGGGACGGCGGGTCAAATGGGGACATTCGGTTTCTCACTGATAAGTGCTGACATCTGGTGATCCAATGTACTACTATTATTCCTTTACATCAGATTGCCATTTTGAAAAGATTTGTTGACGCAATTTGCTTTTATTCTTTCTGCTACGAAGTTTTGAATTTTTAGCAAGAAAAAAGTTCGATTTTGCCCCTGCACTATATTGAGCTGTATGAATTTACATTTGAAGATTCAATTTTGGTAAGTAAATCATTTTTTTCGTTCTAGTTTTAAGTTATATTCTGATATGTTTCTTCATTTTCTATCTTACATGTGTGTGAAGAGATGCCATGTTTTCTAGCGTTCGTCATGGTCGGCTCAAATGGGGACATAGAGGGTAGACCAAAATGGGGACGTCCCCGTTTTGAACGTCTCATAACAATTTTGAAATATGTTTTAATTTGCTTTAATTCTGAGATATTATGTTGTGAATTAAGTGCTTAAATTGAGTGTAAGAGATTATTTGTGTGCATAACGAATGTAGATTAAACAAAATTAGTTTTATAACGATTTAATAAAATTGATTTTATAATGATTAAATGTAATTATTTTTACAAAGATTAAATATAATTAATTTAATATAGATTAAATACAATTAATTTAATATTGATTAACTAAATTAAATAAATATCTAAGTTACAAAAATAAAATTTAATGTATAATTTTTTTTAAATGTCAAAATGATAATTTGTTCTGTTATTTACAGAACTATCATTTTATTTAAAGACGAGATGGGGCGCTATCAAAGGAAAACTAATCGACAGAGCTGGTCGACAGAGAGCATGGCTGGTGCAATCCAAGAAGTTTTAGAAGGGAAAATGGGTTACAGGAGAGCATCTAAAGCCTACAACGTTCCACAGACAACTCTGGAGAGGAAGGTGAAAGAGGCTCGATAGAAGGAGCTCTCTTCACAAGCGGCTGCTGCTAAATGCTTAGGAAGATATAAAACAGTTTTTTCGGAAGCCCAAGAGAAGGAATTGGTGGACCATCTGTTACATTTGGAAGAGAGGTTGTTTGGCGTTACGCTATCAGATTTGAGAACTCTCGCGTTTGAGCTAGCAGAGAAAAACAAAATTCCGCATGTTTTTAACATGGAACGGAGAATGGCTGGAAAGGACTGGCTTTATGGATTTCTAAAACGTCATCCAATATTAGCTCTACGTAATCCTGAAAAAACCTCAATGGCGCGTGCAAAAGGTTTTAATTGCGTCGCTCTCAAAATGTTCTTTGATTTATTAGAGTCATTGTATCTAAAATATCAATTCTCACCCAATGATATTTACAATGTAGATGAGACAGGCATCTTGACAGTGCCCAATAAGCCATCTAAAGTCCTTGCTTTGCGTGGAAAAAAACAAGTTGGCAGTTTGGCATCAGCCGAGCGAGGGGTACTTGTGACAACAGAAATCTGTGTCAATGCCGCGGGAAATTTCGTTCCAACAATGTTTGTCTTTCCTAGAAAGCGAGAAAATCCTCTCTTGATGGATGATGCCCCTCCTGGATCATTTGCGGTATATCACGAGAGTGGTTGGAATAACAAGGAGACTTTCCTTGTTTGGTTCAAGAAGTTTGTGGAACATTCAAATCCAGGACCTACAAAGCCAGTGTTGTTAATACTTGATGGCCACAATTCCCATACAAAAAGCTTGGAACTGATGAACTTTGCTCGGGAAAATAACGTGGTGTTGATATGCTTTCCCCCTCACACCACACATCGGTTGCAGCCACTCGATGTCTCTTTCATGGCACCACTTAGTGCCTTTTATGAGCAAGAGACAAGGAAATGGCTCATACATCATCCTGGACGCTACGTGACAATTTACCAGGTCGGAAACCTTTTCAAAAATGCATTTTCAAGAGCAGCTACTGTGCAAAATGCTATGAATGGGTTTAAAAAAACAGGGATATATCCCTTTAACAGAGATGTGTTCCCTGAACATTTATTTGCGCCTTCAGAAACAACTGAAAAACCTGCTAACAACCCTTTAGAACGTCATTTAGCATCGAGTGATGGAATCGTCACACCCCAACCTTCCACTTCATCGTTTGGAATATCTCCAGCTATAGAACCCCAGACATGTTCAGCATATAACATTTCACCGAAAATAATAATGCCTCCACCACAAGAAATTGAACGCATGAAAAAAAAAGTGAATGACAAGAGGAGAGGTAAAACTGCCATACTCACTTCATCGCCGTATAAAGCAGAATTGGAAGCTATGGAACAGGAGAAAAATGAAAAGCAAAATAAACTGAAAAGAAAATTGGTCAAGAAACCCACCGAACCCAATCCTAAATATCCAAAAGCTAAAAATGAGAAGAAAATAAAAAAAAATCAAGATCCGTTATCATCTGATGAGGAAGAGAATAGCGATGACGCTTGCATTTTTTGTAATGAGCTTTACATTGACTCGAAACACAAAGAGGGGTGGATTCAATGTAGCAGCTGTCGAGGTTGGGCCCATGAAGCATGTTCAAGTGTTGACGAAAGCGATGTCAATTTCATATGTGACTTTTGTATTTGATTACTTTTTGTGACATTCTAGTAACTGTTAAAAAGGGTAAAATTCCTTATCTGCATTTTGATTTTGCATTAAAGTCAATCTTTCTTTGTAAAACAAGTTTTTCTAATAAAATTTCGCAGTAGAACTTGAATTTATATGCTATTTCATATGAGTACCCCATTTTACCCACCCGGTTGTCCAAAACAGGGACTTCGAACATTTTTCAGAAAAATGGTTTTTTTGCCTATACTAAGGATTTTTTAAAAAAAAATCTCCTTGCCATCTCATAGTCTAAGACATGCTCTAAACGGGAAATGCTTTGCCACATTTTTCTTATTTATAGATTTTTTTTTGCAGACAGAAATATGTTAGCGTCCCCATTTTGGACAACTTTCCCCTATATGTATGTACAGAAAGCTGATTAATATCACGTCATTAGAGAATTAAAAAGAAAATTAATCTGACGTCATATCGGAAGTTTAACGGATTTCTCAAATGATCAAAATAATACAAAGTGAGTATCAATATGAGTAATAGAGAATAGTAAATATACGAGTTTGAGGAACGTATTGAATCATGATAAAATCCCGATTATGGAAATATTCGCATATTTTAACATTTTGAAGATGTACATGTTTAATTTTGATTTTTTTTTTTATATCGCATTTAGTCCACATGACCGATATTATTATGACAATAATAGCGGGCTACGCCCACTGCCAACTATCGGGCTGGTTTAGATATTCGAAAAAATGAAAAAATAGACCGGTAAATTTTTACTTTATAAAAAACATGACTTTTTGTTTGTTTGTTTGTTTGTTGCTAAATGAAATTTATTTGGATTTATTAAAGAAAGGATAAAGTATTTTGAAAGGAACATTAAACGAAACCCTTTGTGCGATCTTCGATCACACTTACCCACTTGTTATTGTTGTCCCTAGCAATTGATATGTTTTTTTAAAGAATCGTATAATGGTTGGACAACCGTTTACTGTTTAACACTTAACAATAGAAAACGAAAAAAAAAATGTTGTGTTATACGTAGGTGCGGTGTTACACTTCATTTAGTAGCCTGTCTTTAACATCTGAAGTCTGAAGTCGATAAATGCGAAGATAGATGTAGGTCTGATCCTGCTGTTCAACATCGATCATGTGATCAACTTAGAAATCTGAAACAACTGAATTGGGTTTCATATTTCTTTCCATTGAGGTAACTATTTTATTGATTGTGTAATTCGAATTTTCAATTAAATTAATTTCGATAAAATGTTTAATTTTAATTAGTAAACATAAAACTGTGATATGGTGTCGCTTTGACTTACGATAGATGTGTTCAGATGATTTACTGTAAGAATGACACGCTGTTTGCTTTTAGGTAGCTTTCATTACAAAAAATAAAAAGCTACCTATTACAGCCGTTCGGAAGAAAGCAATACTAGAAAATTTCGGCATATTTTCACTGATCATAAATTCTTAATTTATCAACTTATATAATATTATTTAGTTAATAAAAAAGAGAAATTCAGTATCCTCTAGAGATGAATGAAGCAGTCCCATTCATCCCCATTTGAAATGTCCCAATCATCCCCATGATGCATATATTCAATTGTCAGCAGCCATTTTGTCTCAGAAATTATTTTGTGACAATGGTTAATATACATTCATTTTAATTACCAATATTGAGCCTTGAAATAAATAACTATAACATATCTTAATTGTTCATAAGGCATAAAATATGTAAACAACTTCAAATAAAAAAAAAAAAAAAAAAATTACTTTTAAGCAAAGTTTTCACGAAATGCAACTTTTGAAGGAAATTGAAAACATAGTGAAAACATCTTCATAGTGAAAAACCATAAAAAGCGTTGGAACGGTACCTGTAGTACAAAAATCGCCGACGCTAGACAGACTAAGAAGAAAAGTGAAAACAAGCAATAAAGGACAGAGATGCAACAGAAAGTAAAACATTTTATTGTTCAGTGCTGCATCTGCCGCATGTAAAGTGTCGTCGTGTGTGAAATGGAAAATGTATGAAACACAATAAAATGTTTTGTTTTCTGTTGCTTCTCTGTCCTTATTGGTTGTTTTCACTGTTCTTCTTAGTCTGTCTAGCGTCGGCGATTTTTGTACTACAGGTACCGTTCCAACGCTTTTTATGGTTTTTCACTATGAAGATCACATTCCAATTAAAAAAAATAGGTGTTGCCATTTGAAATTTTCGAAATTTTGTCACTGTAACCGTAACTGTAAGAATTTAACTTTTGTCTTTCATATGATTCTTGAACGCATACCTCAAAATACTTTAAACCAAAATTTCATTCAGTTTCTGTGAACGGTATGATAGTTAAAGGCTCATATATCGGGATAGTTTTTTTTTTTTATAATCACCCTGTATTTGCAATAAAACAGGTAAATATTTCTAGCCAATTCAGCAAAATGTAATTAAAAAATGTTAATGTTGACACAATATTTCATAACAATATTGTCAGTATTGACCAAGGTATAGCCAATATAACTGAGTGTTGTTTTGCTACTAGGGGTAAGTACTTTTAATCTTTGTTGTTGTTGTTTAAATAAAGTTTCATTATTTTAATACTGTAAAAGCTGTGAAAAAGGAGCTTAGCTGGTCTGTAATGGAATTTTGCTTTAAGCCTAAAAATATCATGGCCCCGGCGGAAAAATACAGTGCAATTGTGACGGTGGGTCTGCTAAGACATAGACCTGAGTAAAAAGGAATTTTTTTCGGTCCCTTGGTATTCTATCTTAGCAGGCTTTATTGTAGTTATAAAATTCGATGGCATTTTAAAAGCTAATTGGCCTACTGGTAAAAGCATTGATAGGTAACGTACCTTACATTAATACATATATTTTTCCAAAGCTTTATAACGGTACACAAATTAATAACTTTCTAACTCATACACATGCTTGAATTTTAATGGGTGAAATTAATGCTATAGTGATAGAAGGATATCGTGGTCCATTCATACAAATGATAAAATCAATAACATGTTATTCTATAGAATTTTATTTTAAAATTTGTTCTCTAAATCAATGCCTTTTCTATATAAGAACTTCTGAAATTACGAAAACTGTCTGTCTGTCAATTATAGCACTAGTATCATATATCAGAATCTAGTTAAGTCCCTTAATGAACGGCAGAAATATTTCTCAATTATCTTTAAGTTCCATTTTATTATTGCACAGGCTGCACGTTTCGTTACATTTTTCGAAATTTGTGTTTGGTAATAAGGAAAGAAAAGTTTTCTTTCAAAGTAAATGCACATTACATTGTTTAGATCAAAATATATATCCAAATTCTGCCATGTATTTCTAATATTACTTACCCATCATACGTAGTTTAGGGTAAGTCTTGTAATCGTTTTGAAAATTGAAAAAAAAAATTGACGGATTTACACGTTTCAGACTCTGGAGATTCCGAAAAACATATTTTTAGAAAAAAAAAATTGCCGTCCGTCTGTGTGTCTGTAAACGCTCAATCTCCCGAAAAATTTGAGATAGAGACTTGAAATTTGGTATGTACTTAGTATGTAATAATGGGGAAAAGCTTATTGAATTTCAGTAACCTCGATTATCCGGAACTATTTTTTTCGGACTCTCGAAATATTCGTTCTGTTAAAAGGTATATAAAAATTTTCGAAATGGTTTATTTTAAGGAATGAATATAAAATACAATAAAAAAACAAATTTTGCATAAAGCATGAAATCGATCGGATAATGAGTTGCCGACATATTTGTAATCCTATTTTCCATACTCTTCGATTTTTCATGACCCTGCGACTCTTGGAAATGAGACGCTTAATCAGATGCAATAAACCGCTAGTTAATAGGATTATTGTTTTTGTTTTTACACATTGTTTTAGTAGTTTACACATTTTTTATTTTAATATTTTATGTTATGCATATCCATGATGGGTAAGTATTACGGTGGCCCCCAACGACTAGTTTTATTATGTTGTTAATTTGTTGATGAATCTGCAGACGGACGGCCTTAACATTAATTCTATTTTCATTTTTCACTTCCTTTTCTGTAATATCTAAACCAATTACGAAATTTCAACATGAAATTTCATTTTATGTAGTATTATTCCGACTACAGACTTCATAATAGTTGCGATAGTTGATGGTCGATAAGAACAATCGATTATTTACGAATTAAAAAATATATTTTCGAAAAATGTCCAGAAAAAAAACAAAAAATTACAGGGAGCAGATAAATGCTCTTACGGAATGTCATGCAACAGCAAGTATTCCAAAACAAACACTTAAAATTCCTCAGACAATCTTCACAACTACAATCAAAATTGAACTGTCGCTCCTACTGGCTTCATAATAGTTGCGATAGTTGATGGTCGATAAAAACAATCGATTATTTACGAACTAAAAAATATATTTTCGAAAAATGTCCAGAAAAAAAAACAAAAAATTACAGGGAGCAGATAAATGCTCTTACGGAATGTCATGCAACAGCAAGTGTTCCAAAACAAACACTTAAAATTCTTCAGACAATCTTCACAACTACAATCAAAATTGAACTGTCGCTCCTACTGGCTTCATAATAGTTGCGATAGTTGATGGTCGATAAGAACAATCGATTATTTACGAATTAAAAAATATATTTTCGAAAAATGTCCAGAAAAAAAAAATTACAGGGAGCAGATAAATGCTCTTACGGAACGTCATGCAACAGCAAGTATTCCAAGAAAAACACTTAAAATTCCTCAGACAATCTTCACAACTACAATCAAAATTGAACTGCCGTTCCTACTGGACCGACTCCTCCTCTGTGGACCCAAACTTATATATACCTACGACCAGGGCCCGACTAGCAAGTTTTTGTGCCCAGGGAACTTTCAATTTTTCGTGTCCCCTTAGATTGGTTGATTTACTGATACTAGTTTTTTTACATATTGCACGCTTATTTGAAAAGCGTCAACTCAAAAAATTACATTTTCCGGAAGATTAAAAAATGGTTCCAGGAATGAAAATAAAATATTTTTTATATTATTTATTGAAATGTGCTTTTAAACATAGATTGAGATGTGTTTTAGTCATTTCATCGTATGAATATCTCAAATATCACATTTTTTCGGTTGTGTCACTTTTCGAATAAATGAGCAATATGATAAAATTGAATGACTTGATAAATACAGTACACCAATTACTGGAAAATAATGATAAGAAGTCTATACTTATTAATGATGTTATTGATATTAAATAATAAAACCAAGCTGATACTGAGTGCAAACAAAGTCCGAAAATAAATAAAAACGTTGGCACAATTGATTCTTTTAATGGCAATTTAGATAAAATTATGAAAATTTTCGTACCCAGGGCATGAGCCCCGAGTGACCGTGCGATAGTCAGAGCCTGCCTACGACCTACGACGCAGGGATGCATATTCGCCCAGCACTTTCTGGTAAATCCGTCTAGAAACTTCCATCGAAGCCACGCCCACATAACATAGTCTCCTTCCCTAATGGGCATGGTCACAAAGGCTTGGCCCCCACCCACCAAGTCTTCCGCTCCACCCATAACTGAGGCATTTTTGATCACACAATTTCTAAGAACATTCACTGCATTAGCTTTGTTCAAATCATCATAAACATAAGTTTTCAAATCTGCAACAAAATGTTACTGCTTGTTCATATTAAGCATTTTCAAGAAATTCAGCTGTTATAAATTGCTACGTTATACGCAATTTCGTGTAATTACGGATCAGTATTGTTATTTTTCGTAAATGCATTTGGAGATTTTTCAATATTGTTCGTGGTTATATTAAATTTTCGTACATTAAGAAACATTTGTATTTTTTATTAACACTTTCCAATATACTTGAAAACTGTTTATGAGTTTGTTTTGTCTGTCTGTCCGTGCTCTAACTCTAGTAAATATAATCGGATTGGAATGAAATTTTCATTTGTTATTAAATTTCACTATAGAATTTTCGGCATTGAAAGTTAAATGTATAGCATTAATAGTTGATTAACAGGGACATACAAATGAATTCCATTGCATTATGGTCTATAGGAAAATTTTATTTGCGGAGTATTTTATTGATTTTACGATACTTCAAACATCATGAAATTAATATGCATTACTGAGGTGGACTTTAGCATGCTTTCACCGGAGTATACAATAAGTTACCATTTATTTCAATCACAGGGATGCTCGAAATAACTCCTTTACATTATGATCTATGGGGGAAAATCGCTTGCGGTACATTTTAAAGATGTTACGATACTTCCTATATAATGAAATATAAAAGGATTACAAAAGTTCACTACAACTTGTTTTGTATAGTTTATGGAGTGCATAGAATTTATCTTTCATGTACAGAGACGCACAAAAGCATTTGTTTAAAGAACTCACAATGATCGGTCATTGCTGGAAGTGCTTTTCCGCTGTGATATACAATTTTATCTTTTTTTTATTGTATTTCGAGTTGTGTACAAATTCTATAGATCGTATACAGGGCTTCACGAAAGACTTCGGATATGGTCAGCAATTGCTCAAAATGGATGTTTACCGAGTTAAGTGTTTTGTTAAATTGGTCGATTGGTGAGTTAGTGAAAACGTAACAGAAAAGGAAATAGATATGGAGAAAATAAGGGGAAATAGTTAAGATACTGATGGTAAGCAATTGCTCAAAATAGATTTTTATTGAATTTAGTGTTTTATTAAATTGGTTGTTTAGATGGAGACTTGGTGACAACACAACAATAAGAGAAATAGATATGGGGAAAATAGTAGTTAAGATACGGATGGTCAGCAAAATGGATTTTTACTGAGTTAAGTGTTTTATTAAATTGGTTAATTAGATGGAGATTTAGTAAAAACATAACAGAAAGGGAAATAGATAACAGGGGAAAATAGTTCAGACACCGATGGTCAGCAATTGCTTAAAAGGGATTTTTACTGAATTAACCCTTCTTTGCATGAGTTTTTCTTTTACAATTGTGTTTTTTTTATACATATATTAAATATTAGACACCAGAAATTTTAAGATAGATTTTTAACTTTGTTCAGCAACATAGTTCACGGAGAAATTTACTGGATTAATATTTCTAGATAAATATAGTGGTGGCGATGAAGTTGATTTATTTATTAAAAGTTTAAAAAAAAAGTGATGGAAATTTACATCACTATGCAATTAAGGGTTAAGTGTTTTATTAAATTGGTTATTTAGATGGCGAGTTCGTGAAAACACAACAGAAAGAGAAATAGATATGGAGAAAACAGGAGTTAAGATACAGATGACAAATCATTCGAAGGATGGGATAGAGATTGAGGGAAAAGTTGCGTTTCGTACCCATAAACAAATCTCATTTCATCGTATGAAAAATTTAAATTTAATATTCTGCTAGTGTTGGAAAGTGTTTCATGTCGGATCCATGATTTTTTGTTCTTGTTTAATGTGTATTTATTTTGCTTGAGCTACATTTCTTACAGGAAAAAGATATGCTAGAAAGTGTGAGATGGCGCTTCCTTCCAGACTTGTTTCTGGGTATCGGGGTGGATTGACGAGATAGAACAGAGATGGGATGGGTAACTCACGAAATGCAGAATCAATAAATTCAAACGAAAAGATCTAAAAATAATCTGGGTGGTGTTGGTTCGTTTGTTATGATATAAAGATGCATTTTCTGGATTGGGATACAAACACGTGGGTGTAAGTAGGAAAATCTTTTGCAAATGGAAGATTTAGAAAATAATGGGAGCAAACCTTTTATGAGTAATCCTCAGAAAAGTGAGAATTTCATGTCCTGTGGATTTTGTGGACGTATTTTTTTAATTTACTAAAAGAGAAGCTGATTTAAACTATCAATACTAATAGTTATACATATAAATTGTGATACGTTTTTCATTCAAATTGAAACATTACGTTAAAAATATTTTTTAATGCAAATATCACTACCCCATTCACACATGTACGAAAGAAAGTAGTTTCTCTGTCATTATAGCACGTATGTTTATAATGTTTTTTATATATATATAAAATCCATTAAAAATACTTAAATATATATTTAGCCACTTAATTATATTTTAATTTTATGCAATGAAGGAAATCAGGACACTTTTTAACACTTTCCAACACAGTTGAAAAGTGTTTATGAATTCGGTTTGTCTGTCTGTCTGTCCGTGTTTTAACTCGCTGAAATATAATCCGATTCGCATGCAATTGATATATGTTGTTGAGGCTTACTACTGTATGTCCAGTATTGAAAAGGCAGTGTGTATCATTTATAGTTCCTTTAGAGGGACACTCAAAATAATTCCGTCTATAGGAAAAATCGTTTGCAGTATTTTAATGATGTTACCCTATTTCAAACCTATTGAAATCGATATAGATCACTGAGGTGCATTGCAAGATGCTTACTATAGAATATGATGACTATAGCACAAATCGTTCATTTACAGGAACGCACAAAATAATTAAGTTACAGTACTGTCTGTGAACAATAATTGCTGGAAGAGGGTTTTTAGTTGTGGTACGTTTTTTAAATTTGACTAAATTTTTGCCTATAACCTGGTATGTATAAATTCTATATATAGGGCAGCACAAAAGATCTCGTGTACATTCCGTTTATTGACAGGAATTTGTGAAAGGGAATTTTCTACTGTGCTATACGTTTTGTAACTTAACTAAATTTTCGCATAGTATGTAGTATATATACTATACAGGGCGACACAAAAAACTATTGATGGTAATTGTTGAATTTGGGTTTTCAAATGCATTATGTATTTTCCAAATTGTTTACTTAGACTTCATCTTTCATCTTATTAAATGGTGAAGTTTTATTAAAGTATTCTAGAAGTGTTGTACAGTGTTCATAATCTATGCTCGACATAAGATTTTTATTACTTAGTTTTGTTTTACTTGTGTTGTTTACCTTGTACTTGACATCATTCCCTCACATTAATATAAATGTGTGCTTTATTTACTCAGTAACTGACAACATATGTATTATATAGAATAGGGTAGTCTGTATAGGAGTAAAGTAAAGAAACCATCTTGTTTTTTGCTCAATAACATTCTTCAATAGCTATCACAAGGCTTTCAAGTATTAAATCAAAGTAAATATTTTTATTTCCTATCATTCCTCCATCTTTATTTTTTTAATATGAGCAAATAAAATTCCTTTTTCTGTTAATATATTGCTGGAAATCTATTTATCTTTGGAAATGTATCTGAATCCACTTATATATGCACTATAGAGTAAAATAATACTAATCTAATGCGAAAAAAGTCTTATGAGTATTTTAATATGTATTTTACATATTAAAATAGTCATAAGATTTTTTTTTATTACAGTAGGTAAGGTTGATCTATTTTGACGGAATTTCATTTGGGATCAATTAACAAAAAACAGAAAAAAAATCCAGAACACTTTTTAACATTGCTAGAATATTTTAACAAAACTCCGATGTTAAATAAGGTAAATAAAATACCTACATAAACATTTTAGAAAACGCATAACACATTTGAAAACCAGATTTCAGCAATTACCGACCATATAGACGGAAAAGTACTCCAATTCTTTTATACATCGCTGTATGTTATCTACAGATTTTTATACATACATCTATTGAGCTAAAATTTTAATCATGCAAAAAACGCATAACACTTGCTAAAAACGGAAATTATCATCCATAAACGACAATATTTGTGCAGGCCTGCACATGAATTTATTTATACTAGATGGAACCCGTCAAAACGTGACGGAAAAAAATACTATAACAATATCAGTAAAATAAGCTTCTTTATTATTTAAGTAGGGCTTCGTATGAAACAGTCTTTCAAATATTTTATTTTAAAAAATCCCCCACCCCCCCAGTGAAATGCTATTTCCGATGCAAACTCCAAATGAACACTCCGTAAACAAATGTGTAATGCAAATCAGTTTGACATTACCACCATATTCCCCACGACAAAAAAAAAAGGTCATAGACCTATAAAGTATCATACAAATAGTCCTATCATAAAGTATCATACAAATTTCCTACTTTCATCTCATATTCAATAAATAAAAGAACATAGTATAAGCACCCCCCCCCCCCTTGTGATAATGCAATCGAATGAGCTCCTATGCGCATATGTATTGCATCTGCCCAAAGGCACCGTTGAAATTCGACGTTAAAAAAAGTTTTAAAATGTTTAAATTAAAAGTTTTAAAATGTCCTCTTTAATCATTGTTCGTTTCAAATCCATATCTTCTAAAACGTATCCATTGTTTTAAGCTAATCAATTTTTATGTAAAAATGAAGAATTTTTGTTAAAAATAATAAATTAATATGCAGATGAGGGAGAATTTTAATGTTTTCAATTGTAATTTATTTGTATGGTTTCTTCTATCCCTTTACATAATCAGGATGATTATTCCTTTTCCATCACAGTCGGTCTCTTATACAGTTAAATATCTAATGGATCTTTAAAAAAATAATAAATAACAGTTCCTAGCATATTCTGATTCAACATATACATCAACGAATTCAACATATCAATTTTATGTTAATCATAAACTAAAAATAGTTTTTTTTTCTTTTGACAGATTTTATATTAGCGCCAAAATACTCTATCTTATGGATAATCTGATCTTACGATTTATCAGGTTTTTATTATTATTATTATTATTACACTTTTCATGAAGGTTAGGGATACCTATTTTCAATTGTTGCAACTTTCAAAGGGGCTATTTTACATTATTAAAACAAACGGATGGTCATTGTTGAGATAGAATTGAAAAATATTTCATGCTTGAAAATTATTTAAAAAGCCGTTAAATTAAGCGGCAGATTTCAAATAAATTTCAATCGAAAGCTATTTTTTTTTCTAATTGAGGATGTAAAAATTGAAATTGTAAAATGTAGTAAAAAAATTAAATTTTTAGTATTTAGAAGTGATGTAAGCGCGATGAAAGCTAAAGCGATAGTGCCGTTTGTTGTCACAACCGTTACACATTTCTAAATATTGCCACTGTGTTTTGGTTGGCGTCCAAAAGTAGACTACCATTTTTTGACATCGAAAGAAAAATTCACAGTGAAAGAAATAAGACTTTGCCGCTAATAAGGAACTGTTAAATGAACTTATAACAAACCTACCAAAATAATTCCTATAAAATATTAGCGTTACATTGTTTATTCTAGCTAAAAATACAATCATTATTTCAAGTTTTTTTTTCCTGAAATTCTTTACTTTTGTGAATTTTTTTATTAAAAAAGGAAATCTTAATAATTTAAATCCTATAATTCCTATAACTTAATCCTATAATTTAAAAAAAGTAATTGGTAACATGCAATCAAGGTATGCAATCAAGATGAAGCAACCAATAAAGGCTCCAATTCTAATCTTTAAAATTAAAAATTGAAATATCAGTTAATATTACGCCATGTTGACACAATCATATAAATTTTTCTTTTTAGTTTTATCAATGTTAAAATGCATTTCAAGCTAAGCATAACGTCATTTTCACCGGTACAAACTTTTCACACGTACATTTATGCTTATGCACCATGCATACAAATAAAAATATATTTTGCATTTAATTGTAATGAAAAAAATGGCATCAACAAAGTTATAATGCTTAATGATAAAATGAACCCAATGGACAATATTTCCGTGACGTCACAGTAAATATGAATTTTTATTTGCTTATAAAACACACGGATAAATATTTTTACCGAAATACTTAAACATTTTAACTATATTCTAACTTACAAATTAAAAAATTCGGCCTAAAAGTGACGTGCTTTTAATATTTAATATTTATTTTTTATGCTCGCAATCATTGAGTTCAGAAAATAAACTCTGTACGTCGCAACAGTGGGCGTTACTCCGATTGCCGACTTTATGACGTCATAAGCAGAAGTAAAATTTTAATTTAAGATTACGGCTAATTAATTAAATTTTCGAACAAACGAATGTACGATAACAAATCTGTGACCAAATATCTTTCATTTAAAAAAAGAATGATGTAATTTGATGTAGTAGTTTGTTCTCACGGATTGTCGAAACAAAACGCTTAGCGTTTTAAATATATAGATTCTTCAAACATCTCTTTCATTATATCTGAAATAGTGTTACTTAATACTCTGCAAACTGTTTTTCCCGGTAGACCATATTGTAAAGGAATTATTGGTGTCCCTCTGTAAATGAGAGAGAGAGAGAGAGAGAGAGAGAATCTGAAATGCTTTGCATCCTATATTCTACAGAATGAATGTTTTAGAGCACTTCATAAATACATATCAGTTTGATTATGTTTGAAATGGTATAATGCAATTAAAATGCGCTTGAATCGATTTGTTTCCACTGACCGTGATGTAACAGAATACTTTCGACTGTCCCTGTAAAAGAATTCTAAATGCTACACACATCATTTTCAATACTGAACATGTCATAGTAAATCCCAATAACATATATCAATTGCATGGCAATCCGAGTATATTTACGCGAGTTAGAACACAGACAGACGAACAGAGAAAAAAAATCATAAAAACTTTTCAACTATGTTGGAAAGTGTTGAAAACAGCCACGTTTCAGAGAATGATTTTTTTTTTTTTTTTTTTTTTTTTTTTTTAGTGGAAATGTACAGATAAACAATGATTGTTAACATCCAGTTACGTTATTTTGTGTTCTAAAACGTTTTGATTGTTTTAATGAAATTTAGATTCTTTATTACTTACCCATTATACGTAGTATAGGGTAAAACTTGTAGTCGTTTCAAAATCGAAAAAAAAATTGACGGATTTACACGTTTCAGACACAGAAGACTGCGAAAAACAGATTTTTAGAAAAAAAAAATTGCCGTCCGTCTGTCTGTGTGTCTGTAAACGCCCGAATAAATTGAGATAGGAACTTGGAATTTGGTATGTACTAAGTATGTAATAATGGGAAGAAACTTATTGAATTTCAGTAACCTCGATTATCCGGAACTATTTTTTCGGACTCCCGACATATTCGTTCTGATAAAAGGTATATAAAAATTTTCGAAATTGTTTGTTTTAAGGCGTGAATATAAAAGACAATAAAAAAAACATAATTTTTGCATAAAGAATAAAGTCGATTGTGTAATTAGTTCCCGTAATATTTGTTATCTTATTTTCTACAACCCTTCGATTTTTCATTACATTGTATTTCATTCAAATTTCAATTCAAAGATACATTTTAATTGGAAATGAGAAGCTTAATCCGACGTAGTAAACTGTTAGTTAATATAATTATCATTTTTGGAGTTATAAGGATGTTTCTTTTACGCAATTCGGTAATAGATCTTTTAAAGTTTATGACGTCTTCAAGCTACGATTTTAAACACTAATTTTAAGTGTACAGATTTGTATAATTATTCATATGAATAAATCTTTTACATATATTTAAAAATACGTTCAAATTTTATTTTGGAACTGCGATGCATTTTATAAATAGTTTACACATGTTTTATTTTCATATTTTATATTATGTATATCCATGATGCAAGTATTACGGTGGCCCCCAACGACTATTTTACTACATCTTTGATTGATTTTTATTTGAAGATTGTTTATTTGTGCTGTTAATTTTGAAAGTGGGACAAGTCCATTTTGTGAAAAAAATTAGTTAAGGTAAAGCTAGGAAAGTCTGCGCACAGTTCAAAAGAATAACAATAAAAAATCTAAATATTAATTTTTTGCTAAACTATCCATGAATAATTTTTACTTCATTTGTTTTTTATTCATTTCCATTGCTATTTTGTTGTTATGTTGCAGTTTAATAGAACAGTTGTAATAAAACCAAGAAAGTTATTTTGCGCAATCTGTCCTTACAGGGTTGGTGTGATTGCGCACATGGGTAGGAGAGATTGTTACTAATAATAACTACAATTAAATTGTTAACAATAATAATTACACTTAAATGACATTGTTGTAAGGTTTTTGTGAACAAATATTATTGTATTAGGAGTGAATATTTCAACCTAATGATTAAAGAATCAGAAAAAGGAAATAATTTTAAAAAATCAAAGGGGAAAAAACTAAAGAATCAGAAAAAGCAAGTCCAGATAAGATTACAAAATAGCATTAAGTTACTTCGTAACACGTTTAACTTAAAATTAGTCCATTTTCACTTCTACTTTCTTTTTATGAAATTTACCAAAAGCTGCGTAATCTCTCCTACATGGAAACTCATGGGAACAATGCGCCATCTCTCCTAAGTGCGCAAACTCTCCAATTTTGGTAGGAGAGATTGCGCGGTCTTTTATTTAAACATGGCCGCTACTAAAACGAACCGTTGATGTTCACACTGTTAGTTTAGATTAGTAGCTTATGAGAAATCGTTTAAGTTTAAAATATTTTGTGCTACTGACATTGTATAGATATTCTGACGACTAGCTATGAAAGTTCAAGCACTTGCTTTGGGAAAATAGCAATGCTTCATCTTAGACGCTCAAAACAATCAACGTGCACTTTCAAGTAGACACTCCACTACTGCTGTTGTACAACTACCTGGAGTCGCTGCGCGCTCACTCTACTCTTTCCTCCCGAACCTCTATGTGCGCAATCTCTCCGACCACGCCATCTCTCCTGGCTTTACCTTAAACGAAATCTTATAACAAACTAACACAAAATTTCTGTTTTTAATTAATTCACAATAAATATATTTTAATGTCAGTGTAAATTGGTTACTAAGTCATTTATTGGGTCAACGCTATTTCAAATGCGTTAATTTTGAAAGTGATGCAAGTCCACATTGAATTGAATTTTTTTTTATTATTGCATAATATTAATTATTTGATTACGGGGTTGGGACACATGTCGTCCCAACAACTATTTCTTTACTCTTTTCGCACCACTTTTTTAAAAATAATCCCTGCATATAATTTTATTTCTACATACATATAAATGTATATGGCAAAATCGTAGTTATAAAAATGTATTTCTTTAAGTTAAAGATACTTAAACTAGTTCAGTATGAAATGTGAAAAAAAGATTTTTCCTAGAAAAGTATTTATCTTAAAAACATTTTTTTTATTGTGTCGCCAACCAACGATAAATCACCAAAAGAACAAAATTTTCATAATTTTTTTATACACATTATATCGAGGAGCCGCTGAGATTTTTTTTTTTTATAAACATATATGTCCTCATGAGAAGAATATTCTGTAATTTTTCAAATTTTTCTGAGTATGCGCTTATGGAGACCTTCCTTGTTAGACCTGGGGAGAGGGTTACGCCATAATGTAAATGCAGCATTAGCTTCAAAGCAGGACATGATATCAATTTAATAACAGAAACAACATTTTTTCAATTCACTTTAAGAAGAGGAAGAACCGTGGAATAAATAAGTTTAATTAAATTCCTCCATTCAAGAGTAATAAGGAAAAAAGCTAAGAGGGGAAGATATCTTCGAATGATGAGTGTAGTCATGAGTCATTCGTATAGGAAACAGTAAAATTACGAACTAATCTCGTCCTGTGACTCAAGTCACTTAAAATGTTCGCTACCGTACAATTTATACAGTTTCAAACTACCAATAAATTTAATTACTGTGTGATTTAAATCAACCACATCACCGTAAACGCCCAGAATATTGATGCATTGACTGTGAGCATTAGAGCTCACGATAACTGTAAATTTTATCTCCTTTATTTATACTTTGTAATTTTTTACACATTATAAATGTCTGCTTTCTTAATTAAAACTTAACATATAAGCTATACAAAAAAAAAAGTATGACTTTTTAAGTGTCTTTTTTTTTTTCGCTTTTTTATTCCAAAATTGTTATCATCCCTTTTCTTAACTTTATATCTATCCTTTTCATTGTAATTGTTCTTTTATCTTGTAGTTAATACTACATCTTAACTTTTCCCAACGGCTCAATTTTATACAAGACACTCTACTCACAAATAGACTGGGCGTAAAGTTGTCTGCAACTCGGAAGCCCCTTAACCGACATCAACTGTTCGTCAACTTTTTGTTCAATTTAATGCAATCTATAATTTAAAACAAAAGCATTTCCGTGAGCAACGCTGATGTCATATCCAACACCTCACCAACAAATTTTGATTTTACTGCAATTTTTTTTACTTCTAACCATTGCACAATTTAAATTTTTACACCATTGAATAGGGGGGGGGGGGGATGTTCTTTCAAATGCAATTTGTTTGAAAACTTTATCTCTATTTACTGAATTTTTATGGTTTTGAAAATAATTTTCAAGCAGGATTTTTTTTAAATCTATGACTATGGCATGAAACCTTATTATAAAAGATTAATCCGTTTGCACTTCAAACAATATAATAGTTCAGCGTTTTTTTCCGGCTAATATTATTTCATAACAAAATTAAAACTTCATCAATAAATAAATAAAAATAATATAAATAAAACGCAAATTTAGCAGACATGCAGTCGAACTATGCGCGTAAGCCAAATTATCAAAATCAAAAAGGCTGCAATAACTAGCGAAATGATTAGTGATTTCTTCGTCTGGCATGCGTTTAATACGAAAGTGTCGCTTTTAATGAATTTCAAAATTTCATTTGAATACGTTATTGATATTTTTCATTTAGTGGACAATCTAAAAAAATACAGGGTGTCCAAAATATATATATACCTACATACACTGCTTAATGGGTCATAACCAGGGCTTGACAAATGCGGTCGCCAGGTCGCCAGTGGCGACCAAATTTTTTTATCTGGTGATCAAGCTGGCAAATTTCTTTCTTTCTTTTTCTTTTCTTTATTTTCTTTTGTACAAAAATTGACCTAAGAAAGGACCACAAATAACATTTTTTTCTCTTTTCCAACTCTACTAGCGCGCGGCAAGCAGTAATATTTCTCTTTTTTGTATTTTTAATGGATGAACCAAGTTAAAAAAGGCATTTTCCATCTCATACACATAAAATGCCTTTCTTTTCCGCACTAGTCAGATAGAGTGTCACGTGATTAGAATGTGAGAAAGGGGGGGGAGTAGGTTTGAATAAAACAGTAAGAAAAACTGCCAATCCAGCCTCTGTGGCATCTAAAATTGGATGCAATGCTAAACAAAGTTCAAGTCTTTTCGTAAGTTCAAAATCAGGTTTTTGTGTTCAGAGTTAAAATTGATTAATCTATCATATTCATTTTAAGAAATAATAACATATAAGTGATTATAAGTAATTCATTTGAAGAAAATGTATAAACCTTAATTAAAATTTCAAGAATAATTAATTATTCTTGAATTAATAATTAATTAGGGAAGAGGTGGGGGTGCAATTTTTTTTCCTGGTGACTAGAATTTTTTGCTGGGTACCAGATTTTATCAAATTTGTAAAGCCCTAGTCATAACTTTCTGATTTTTCTTTCTTTTCAGGGTGTAATTAATTGTAAATAATGCGTGGACCAAGATTAACTTATGAAAAAAAGAAAATTTATTTTAAAATGCTATTGTAAGTATGAAAATGTAGTAGAAGTACAAAAACATTATCGCAGATAGTTTCAAGTAGATAAACCTTACGCGACTTACAATTAATTAATCGGATAAAAGGTAAGTTTGAAACGACGACACTGGAAGAATTAAAAGCCGCAATTGAGCGAGAATGCGCCACAACACCAAATGAAATGTTTGTTGAAGTTTGTGAATATATAGCCCACCGCTATCAGCACGGTATTGAACAGATGGGTAATAATTTTGAACATCTGCGGTAGGAGGAAAAGTTATACATTTTATGTAGATTATTTTACAATTTAAATATTTAAAACAAGACGTGCATTCCGTCAAATTTTCCACACGAATATCGTCACTTTGCGCATGCGCCAACGTTTTTTGAAGGCTTCTCCACTCGGATAGAAGAAACCTGATGGAATAGCCCTCACCTGTTTAGCCTAGGCTGAGAAGGGCTGATTGGAAACAGATGGAGTCACCACTGCATTGAAAGCATAGATCTTCTAATATATTTTTGCTCTGAGACTGAAAGCTAAAGCTTTTTTTTTAAGAACTCATGTTTCCATTACTAAATATGCATATTTTTCGCAAAATTTTAAAGAGATCTTGGATACAGTTACATATTTATAACGGATTGAAAGGTCAGAGAGTTCGGAAGATGAGAACAATTTTTTTTATCGCTATGTTAAAGAAGCCGACGCGAAAAACAAACAAACAAACAAAAAAGCGAGAAGAAAGCATTTCTTTTACAACTAGATAACAATATTTTTTCACGAAATTTTTACACGGGCCAAAACCCTTTTATTTATCATCAATAAAGATTTCAAAGAGCTCGGACAAAAAGAACTTTTTATTTTAAAATTATGAAACGACCTGCGTAAAAAAAAGAAGAAAATGAACGCTTTTATTACTAAATATCAATATTTTTTCGCGAATTTTTCATTTTAAAATACAATTTCATATAAAATCCAGTTAAAAATATAAAATAATAAAAACTTTGTTTTTTTTTCTTTAAATTTATTATCATGGGCTCGGACAACGCCGGGCGGGGATAAGCTAGTTTAAATATTAATGATATGTGAATAAAAACTGAAGTTATAATCATTCAAAGCATGCATACATTTTCTGGGAACACCCTGTATAATAAATGTAAAAAATGTATTAGAATTTTCAACTGTAAAAAAAGTGGTGTTCACCATATATTCTTTAACCTAGGTCCTTTGGTATTCATAAAATGAAATATGTTGTTTTCTTTAATGAAATAAAACCTTCTTTCATCCACAATTTTTCACGATTGGTTAATGCTAGAGAAATCAAATTACTTATATTCATACTGAAATTATTTTTAAAAACGTATAACGAAATAATAAAGAGCAAAAAAATTAAATTCAACTATCTGAAAATAATGGGGATGATAATGGTGCTTTGGTATGATATAAAATGCTTTTAGAAAGTACGTACGCATCGTGGTGTAGCTCGAAATACGTGGGTGTGGTTCGAAAATTTTGTAAATCATGTAGTAAGATATTAATACATATGATTTCATAAATTGAAATTCCAATTCATGTTATTGAAGTTAGATTGGTTTATAAATTAGTTCTAGAATTAATTAAAAGACCTTATTTAATATAAACGATAACGAAATAATCAATATGTCCAAACGAAATATACTAAAACCAATTTATTTGGTGATTCCGTATTTCTAGTGGATAAACAACCCATTTAAAAACAAGAAATTGAAAAATACTGCTTAACAGGTAGTTTTTACGTATGCATCAGAGTGAATAAGAAAATTAATACATTGTTTTCTTTTAAATTATCCTTATGTTGAAAAATCCATACTTCCTTACTTTTTATTTATGCGTCAAAAGGAAAATTCCATACTTACAAATATTGTCTCATTACTTATGTAACCTTTTACTTACTTACATGCTTAATATATATATATGTAGGATTTCAGTTTAAACAATTCATTTCCTTTATGACGTACATGATCATCAAAAGTTTAGATCGCGAGATCAGAATATCTTCAAAATTGGAAAAAGAGTCAGTCTTCTAATTTTTATTGTGAAGCAAGCATCGGAGTGAGAAATAGCCAGTAAAGACGCTGTTAGGCCTAGTTGGACTATTGGAAAATAAATATATTGTATATGTTGGGCCAGAAGTGTATTAGCTGTGAAAAAATTATTAGTAAAGTATTGTAGAGTTATCTGTCTACGACTGTATTAAAGTTTATATTTTGTTATTCAACGTAGTTGTTCATATAATTCCAGTAAATCAACTACATACAGTCACCTCTCACTTATACGCGTTTGAAGGAACTGATTTAAAATCGCTCATAACTGAAAGCCGCGCATAACTGAGACGATGTCGCATGCAGTAATTCTTTATACACATTATTCGAAAGAAAAACATATTGAAATATAAGAATTATGATTAATGACATTTTATAAAATAAAAGGGGTGTAATGTTAGTATAGTGTACTAAAAAAAAAAATCCTTACACTTTCATTGTAAAATTTAGTTTCAAAAAATAATAATAAAGTAAAATTTCATTTGACATGGAAGATTATATACTTACATAAAAAAAAATGCCAATTAGTCCTTTTTTAAGGCTGCATTAGTACAACGACTTTTTCTAATGCATTAAAGTGCGTCATTGTATTTGATGCTACATCAGCATTTTGTAGGTAACATCTCAAAGTGCCCAGAGCTCCTAAAGCAGTAGCATAAGATGAGACAATTACTGTATCAGTTTCATCATTATCATCATCTTCTCCTTCTTTTTAGCTGTCACATCATCAAAAACAGTTTCAATTATCAACAAAAATTTATTAACAAAAATTTCAAACAACAGTTTCTTATTGCCGTTGATGCTAATTTTTCATCAACACTGACGAAATCTTGAAAAGAAAGAGAATCTTGGCCTATTCTATTCCATTCTTCTTCGTCTATGTTAAAATTATTGTTGTTGTTTTCATTTTCCTGTAATGGAATAACTTCAGCATCATTTGAATGAAAAATACCCGCTTTCCTAAAGCAGTTAGAAATTGTTGTGGCTGTTACGTCATTACAAGAGTAAACCAACATATGCATGGCATCCAGAAACCAAATTTTCTTGAATTCATTTTTCTGCTCTAGTGATATAAACATTTTTCGCACTAAATCTTTCCTATACTGTGCTTTAACTGACCTTATTATACCGAGATCTAAGGGCTGGAGTCTGCTAGTACAGTTAGCTGGGAACAATATAACTCGTGTATGTGTCAGCAATGGGAGGTCTGAAGGATGGGCGGGACACTGATCGATAAATAGCAGAACTTTTATTTTTTTAGCCATCTTCATATCGAATTCTTTCAAAAAGTCTAAAAAAATGTTCGATGTCATCCAGGCTTTGGTGCTACTTGCATAAGAACATGGTAATTTCTTGACATTGTTTAAACACTGTGGATTCTTGGATTTACCAATCACTATTAGCGGTAACATCGGTAACTTTTCTGATCCGTCCCCATTGCAACATAAAAGCACAGTTAGTCTTTCTTTGCTGCGTTTGCCACCATGGCATGTTTCTCCCTTAATCCCTCATCGTTTTGTTTGGCAAAAGACGATAAAATAAAGCTGTTTCATCACAGTTAAAAATGTTCTTAAGATCAAAGTTCTGAATTAAATTTGGTAGGTCTGCGATCCATTCATTAGCAGTTGAATCTAAAACGGCTGCGCTTTCAAAACTCAGACAATGATTTGTTAAACCGTGTCTTTTTTAAGTTTTTCTAACCAACCCGAAGAAGCCGAAAAATTTTAGATTCAAATTTTGGATGACAAAGTGAGTGCTTTTTCTTAACATAACTCACCGCTAATGGGTAAATTAAAGCTCTAATTTCTCTGAACCACTGAATTAAAGTGGTTTCTAAAATCTCAAATTTTCCATTCTGAATTCTTGATCGTTTCTTTGCTTGTGTAGAATATTCACTATTCATTTTTTTGATAGAGTCCTTGTTCTTTAAAATCCCCCTGAGTGTTGATTCTGGCAAATCGAATTTTCGAGCTAAACTCATTTTTGACAGTATAGGATCATTTTCTGCTGCTTTTATAATTTCCATTTTGAACGAAATTGTTATCTTTCTTTTGCTCATTTTTATTTTTAAAAAAAATAACAATA
Source organism: Maratus michaelseni (assembly GCA_963931845.1). NCBI lineage: Eukaryota > Metazoa > Arthropoda > Arachnida > Araneae > Salticidae > Maratus > Maratus michaelseni. The sequence goes on along the minus strand of OZ007597.1, from coordinate 174,140,534 downwards.
AATAATAATAATAATAGTAATAAGCTAGATGCTACCGCAAGGACGAAATGTAATACGCAGGTGACTTGATAAAATTAAAACAGAAAGAAAAGAAGGAACCATTAGAACTGAGGTAGTGGAAGGGGGGGGGGTGTAAAGTCAAACTGTAACATCCTCTCCACCCTCTCCACTCCTCGGAACGGTCTTTTGACCTTGACAGGTGCAGTGCAGAAAACTATTTATCAATTAAAAAAATTTTTGAATTGCGCTGTTATTTCCGCGTATAACTGAGAGAGACAATTCAAAGTGGCGCTTATAAGTGAGAGATCTACAGCATTATTTTCCTATTTATCGAGGCGGGACCATACGAAATTCGCGTATAACTGAGAAACGCGTATAACTGAGAGGCGCATAAGTGAGAGATGACTGTATTTACATATCTTCTTCTTACATATATACATTATGCCCACTAAAGTCCCTTGCCACCCTCTTAACTTCGGAACGGCTGCTGCTATATTCATAAAAGTGGTGTCTAGGCATAGTAAAGTAGCCATGCGCTACTCTATGAAACCGCCTACGGCACCACCTGGTGGAATACTGCGGAGTTAACATTATTACTATCTCGAAAACGGAAAGAGATAGAGAAAAAAGGTGATTTAAAAAGTTGTAGAGCATCATCAATTTAGTACGAAAAGACACCTTGTGAACATTAATGCGAAGAATAGAACGGTTAAAACGCGCATTTGTGTTTTCGTGATTTCCTACACTGTGACGTGACAAAACGATTTTAGAAAAAAAGAAACAACCAGTTATGAAACAGAAGGTGTATGCGACCCCTTTACAAACATTGCAGGACCTAAAACGACGCATTACGGACGCTTGTGCCAACGTATCACCATTTATGCTCCAACGTGTGCAACGTGAAATTCAAACAAGTATCCAAATATGCATTGCAGCTGACGGTGAGAAGTCTGAACATCTAAAATAAAAGTATATTATTAGAACTAGTTGTTTTTTTCTTTCTAAGATCGTTTTGTCACGTCACAGTGTAGGAAATCACGAAAAAACAAATGCACTTTTTAACCGTTCTATTCTTCGCATTAATGTCCACAAGGTGTCTTTTCGTACTAAATCGATAATAGCTCTACAAGTTTGTAAATAACTTTTTTTCTTTATCTCTTTCCGTTTTCGAGATAGGAACGCTAACTCCGCAGTATTCCACCAGGTGGCGCCGTAAGCGGTTTCATTGAGTAGCGCATGGCTACTTTACTATATCTAGACACTAATTTTATGAATATAGCAACAGCCGTTCAGAAGTTAAGAGGGTCGCAAGGAACTTTAGTGGGCATACTGTGTATATATACAGTGAAGTCTCGTTAGTCCGGATTTCCATATGATCTAATTTTTTGTCCGTCCACATTAAGCGATGACATGAACATTTGAATGGTGTAAAATAATCCCTTACGTTGAATAAATTGAATTCGGTTTTTGCCAGGAAAAAAAAATGTGTTATCAACTTAATGCTAAAATTTAAAAAACAAACAAATGTCTTTAATTTAGTATTTTAAATTAAAAAGCAAGTTAGTGACAATTTGTTAATATAAAAGAATAAATTACTGAGGAGAAAATAATAAGCACAGAAATTGTAGTTCTTCCATAATTTAACCTTAACTAAAGTAACCTCTTATCTTTCTTTACATTATTTGAATAAATAAACATTCATCACAACATTTTTGGGGGTTTCGCTCATCTGACGAAACCTTATTCATCTCACTTTTCTGTCTGTCTGTCATAGAGTTCGCACTCGGAAACTGTATATAAGTTAAAGACTTGAAATTTTGCATACTTATAGCTGGATACATCCTGCAACACGACAAATCATAAAAAATTTTGAAAAATCCTTATATTATTTTAATTAAATGAATTAATTTAATGGCATTTCTGCGATTTTCTTGGATTTTAAAGCCGAGCCTTATTTCAGTCTTTTTCGCGTAAGATAATAAATAAAGAAAACTTTCATTAGTATCGTTTTAAGGTTTGATTCGATTTTCATAAAATTTGAAATGACTCGACAAAATTCTGCAACGATTATATATATTAACTTTCAAATCATTTGGTTGGGTAGTTTTCGCGCTGTTATATGCGGACAGACGGACGGACGAACGAACCAGACGACGACTTTTGGTGTTAATATTTATATAATTACGAATGCACCTAAAAAAAAAAAAAGAAACATGTATTCATTACCATCACTGTAAAAAATGACCAATGTTTCTTATTTTATGAAAATATACTATAACCACGAACGAAAATATAATATAATCTTCTTCGTTATCCGAAATTCCGAATAGCGTGTTCCATTGTCTTTTGAATCCTCAGAAACCAATACATTTCCAAAACTTAAAGAATTATTTATAAAAACAAAGTATTTTTTGCTGCCCGTATTTTTCAGTAACGTTTCCGAAGGGTTTTTATAGTGTAATAATTAGTGTCTTCAACCTGGAATACCTGTTTTGCGAATGCTATCAATTCTCAAGTAAACATTTTCATGCTCAAAAAATATGTTTAACAGACAAACATGCAAAATGAACAGCGTTAACAATAACATTAAAATTAAGATTATTTCTTTACTCTTTCGTGTATAAATTAACTTATGCGGCTGAAAACGTTTATTAAGGATTGATGACATTCGAAAAACAGGTATTCCAGGCTGAGGACACTAATTAATACACTATAAAAACCCTTCGGAAACGTTTCTGAAAAATACGGGCAGCGAAAAATACTTTGTTTTTATAAATAAGTCTTTAAATTTTGGAAATGTATTGGTTTCTGGGTATTCAAAAGACAATGGAACACGCTATTCGGAATTTCGGATAACTCAGAAGATTATATTATATTTTCGTTCGTATTTATAGTATATTTTCATAAAATAAGAAACATTGGTCATTTTTTACAGTGCACCTTCAAAAAATTTGTTTTTGTAACGTATTTAAGATATAAAATGACAAAATGGTCTTTTTTTTTTTTTTTTTTTTTTTTTTTTTTTTTTTTTTTTTTACTTTTTGACATTTTAAAAGTCGTATGACCTCTTAAGAAATTGAAAAGTTTAATTAGTTTCGTGAACTCTGTTTCATTGTCCTCCGTGTCAAAACACTGTTAACGACACAGAAGTCAATGAATCATTTTGTGTATCACTTCTTTTTTCAACTTTAATTAAATTTTACTTTATTTACTATCACATACGCTTGACTAAAATAAAAACTATTACAGAAATAGTTAGACGTAACTATACATTTTTTTTTTTCCTGGGAAAAAACTTCATTTTAAATTAAATAGTTCAAAAATAAATAAATAAATAGAATTCAAGGAAGAAGAAGTTGAACAGGACAGAAGTTTCCTCGTCTATTATTAAGAGGACTGAGGACATTAACCTTAAATTTTTCAATTAGGATCTACCGGAACAATTTTAGAATTTTTTACACTATTTTATTTAACCTAAACACGTTTTTGTGTGTAAAGATGGAATTTTGTAATTGATTTTTTAATTCACTTCCTGATAGACAAGAATTATAAAAAATATATCTAGTGACAATACGACATTTTAATAATTTTAGAATATTATTATATATTAATAAATTCTATTATAAGGCATTTTTTCCGTTAACCAGCCACTGGTTATAAATCTAATGTATAAAAATTAAAATTTGTCTGTCTGTCTGCACTTGTATACAAATCAACAGTTTGAAAGCCAGAATTGTGAAATGTTAAGTATAGGTGTATTAAAACACGGCCGAGGTATAACTAAAGTAATCCGGAATCGAAATAATGTATAGTTAATTTTTAACTAATAAAAAACTAAAAATCTAACAGAATTTTCCTATTAAATTTAAATATTTTTTGTTATAGTAGTTGCCAACAATTAAAATTCCCCAATAAAATTCTTTCTACAATTATTAATTTTCTATTGAAAGATTTAAATGTGAAAAATGAAAATTAAATAAAAAGTTTCAACAATTGAAAAAAAAAGATGAATATGACGTCATATTGGTAACATAACGGAAATTTTCAAACATTTCTCAATAATACAAGGAGTATGAGTATGTGTAAGTACAGAAAGCACTGTAATATGACGTGATTAGAGAATAAAAAAGAAAATTAATATGACGTCATATTGGAAGTTTAACGAACTTTTTCAAATGTTGGAGAATCATTCAAAGAGAGTACCAATATGAGTAATAGAGAAATCAAGTAGATATGACGTCAGCAGGTGAGTGTAACGTCATATGAGTTTGAGGATTGAATCATGATAAAAACTCGATTATGGAAATATTGGCATATTTTAACACTCTATACAACATGTTTAACTTTGAAATTGATTTTTCTCCCCAAACATTCTTAAAATCCCGGACAACGCCGGATACTTTTAATATCGAATATTCTTTAATGGAATATATATATTATCGAATATTCTTTATAGTTACAACTGTATATGTGTTACAAAATCAATGCAGTAAATTATGCTTAAAACCATGCTCGCCAAATTAATCCAACTGGCTGTAAAATGCAACAACGATATATTTTAAACATAGCTACAATTATAAAAAGAGACTAGTATAGGCTAGAATTATACAAATTATGTACAAAAGCGTTTTCAATATGACAATAATACAACACTTTAATATTTTATGAAACTTAAACTACATTTTAAAACACACATAAACAACGCCTGCATTCAGCATTTTAAAGATATACAATTATTATAATACAGACATACATGCATTGTATTTATTGTATGTATGTCTGTATATAATAATTGTATATCTTTAAACTACATTCTTATTTCTTAAAAAGGAAGTTTTTTGTCCCTTTTTTTAAATTTTTGAATAAATAAAATATTCTTTTTGAACCCGAACCCGTAAACTTATATAATAAGAACGAAGAAACATGCGCCAAGCATAGATAGATTATAAAACACTTTCCAACACATTTAAAATACTGTAAAAAAAACTTCACAGTTTAGTAACGTGAAAGATGATTTCAAGTAAACAATTTTGAAAACCACTGTCAGCAAGCAATTACCACCAATAGTATCCGAAAAGTATCTACACTCTATTAAAATCCGTGCGCGTATCTACAGTGTCTCACAAAAGTGATGGGACACTTGTGCTTTATAAAAAGAAACTGCAATAAAATAAATAAACAAATATGTGCAAAAATTTTTTGGGTGTGTTTCATATTTAAAGTTAGTAACAATTATTACATAACATACATTTTGTCAAAATATTAAAATATTAATTTAGTAAAAATACAATTGTTCAGAACGGAGCAAAAAATGGCTCACATAAGTGATGGGACACTTACTTTTCCATCAAATATTTATCCAAAAATTTTACTTTTTAAAAGGTTTTAATATTTTGTTGGATTTCCTTTTACTTTTAAAACATGATTTAATCTTTTTGGGATGGATTCGACTAATTTTTTTGTGATTTCTGGAGTGATTTTACCCCATTCTTCTTGAAGCACCGATTTTAGTTGTTGTTTTGAAGAAATGGTGTGTTTGCGAATTCTTGATTCCAATTCTTGCCAAATATTCTCTATGGGATTTAAGTCTGGAGATTGTGGTGGTGTTTTTATTATTTCAGGACAGTTATATAGCAGCCAGAGTCTAACGTTCAGAGCACTGTGCTTGGGGTCATTGTCCTGGTAGAATTTAAAATCGTTATGAAGGTTCAATTTTCGTGCTGAAGATTTCAAATTTTGCTTTAAAATATCAATATACTTGTACTGATCCATTATACTGTCAATAAAAACAAGATTACCAACTCCAGCGGACGACATACACCCCCATACCATAACTCCTCCTCCACCATGTTTTACTGTTGGTACCAAGTTCTGTTTGCGAAATTCTTCCCTGGGTTTTCACCATACCAAGATTCTACCGTCAGAACCAAATATATTAAATTTACTCTCATCAGCAAATATAACTTTATTCCAGTAATCAGAATTCTTATTTATGTTGGATTTTGCGAAAGCTAGTCTGAGTTTTCTATTCTTTTCACTTACGAAGAATTTTTTCCTGGCTACTCTACCGTGATATCCAGCAGATCGAATTACCCTTCTAATAGTCTCAGGATTAACAATTATTCCATATAATGCTTGTAAATCAGCAGCAACTTTTGAAGCACTAATTCTTGGATTTTTTTTAATATTTCGAACGATAATTCGCTTTATTCCATTGGATAGCTTTGATGGTCGGCCAGGTCTTCTTTTATCCTGAATCATATGATTCTTTTTATATCGTTTAATGATATTGAAAACTGTTGAACGACTCAAGTTACCTGTTTCAGCAGTTTTTCTAATAGATTTTCCACGTTCAATATGCAAATTAATAACTAATTTTCGAATTTCAGGCGAGGTTTCTTTTCGTTTAGCATTCATGGCTACACAGAGCTAAAAAACACAAAAATTCCAAAACAAACTGGAGAGAAATACTGCAGACGATTTTATAAATTATTGCCAATTGCTTTTAAGTAAAAATAAAACCCCAAAAAATATTTTTATTGCTTATTTCAGACGATTTTTGTTGCATATATAATGGTGTCCCATCACTTATGTGAGGTATTTTTTGCTCCGTTCTAAACATTTGTATTTTTATTAAATTAATATTTTAATATTTTGACAAAATGTATGTTATGTAATAATCTTTACTAAATTTAAGTATGAAACACACCCACAAAAAAATGTGTACATGTTTTTTTAATTTATTTGATTAGTTTCCTTTTGTAAAGCACAAGTGTCCCATCACTTATGTGAGACACTGTATGTTATGTAACCTCAAAAACTCGGAAACCACAGGGCGCAGGGCTACGAAATTTGGCACACGGTTTGCCTATGAACGATTGTGGAAAAAAATTCGAAAATTTTAAATAGATTTTTTTTAGTTTATATTTTTGACGAATTTTTCCCTTTTTTTAATGTTTAACCCGCAATCGCGCGAAATCTAACCAGTTCTAAATGTTTACTGCAATGTGAGATATACATATTACGTACGCCACGCTGGAATACTAAAAAGCTGTAGCGGATATTACGATAATTCTTTTACCTCGCATTCAAATAATTAGAGATTATTTAATTGCGCTTAATTATTACCTTTCTTAAAAAAATAAAGAAAAACATTTTATCACAAACATCAACAAAACTTTTAATTCTATTTATTCCCTTATTCCAAAGATATCGTTTTATCGTCTGCTGCCATACAATATGATGAGTTAAATTTCATTTTAAAAAATGCACAGTAGTAGAAAAATATTTTTCTAAATCGAATACTTTACAACTCGATACTTTAACAGGGGGTTTTTATTTCTTATTTAGATATTTTAAAGTTCTTTGTGGTCATTTTTATTTTTTATTTTGGTTTTATAATTAAATTCATGAATTCCCGTGCGTAGAACGAGTTAAACAGCTCGTCCAAATTATTTTGTGCAGCCGTTAATAGGATCTATAGAATTTATATATACCAGGAAATATGCAAACAAGTTAGAAATTGTACGTCAAACGTGACAAATGAGGTGCGTTCGTACTATAACTAGTTACATAAATATTCAGATCTTGATGATTTTTGATTCTGTGAAAGGACGAAAGATAATATATCGTCTGCAGATTAATTTCTGTAATAAAATAAGTATCTCGGTCGCTTGACCATTAAACCTCGGAAGCTCCTATAACAAGAAAGAACAAATTTAAAAAAAAAATTCAAATTTCTCAATAAATATTTTTATTAATATCTCCTAAAGTTTTGATTCGATTTTCATAAAATTTGAAAAGACTCTACAAAATTCTGCAAAGATAATATATCTTAAATTTCAAACCATTCGGTTGAGTTGATTTTGCGTTGTTATATGCGGACGGACGGACAGACAGACGGACGGACCAGACGACGACAATAGGTGCTACGTATTTATATAATTACGAACGCACCTAAAAATGAATTAATTTCAAAAACGCCATCACAACTGAAAACGCACTTCCATAAATTATTATTGATAGACAGTTCTGTAACCGAATTCTTTTGAGTGACCCTGTAAATGAACGATGAATGCTATGCACACCTTATTCTGTAGTAAACATCTTGTAGGGCATCTCAGTGATATAAATCAATTTTAATATTTTTGCAAACGATTTCTCCCCATCGATTGTAATGTAACGGAATTCTTTTAAGTGTTCCTGTAAATGAACTATAAATGCTACACACTTCATTTTCGATACCGAACAAGCCATAGTAAAAACCCAATAACATATACAATTGCATGGCAATCCCGATATATTTACGCGAGTTAGAGCAGACAAACTGAATTCATAAACACTTTGCAACTATGTTGGAAAATGTTAAAAATCGATCCCGAGTCTGTTTCGGGCTCGAGCTGAGCCCGTCTCATCTGTGACGTACAAATTATGATGACAAAACGAGTTGTAATTTTCCAACTGGACGAAAAATGTCTGGGCAAGGATTCGAACCTGGGATCTCCTTGCTGAAGCTGCCATGCTCTACCAACTGGGCTATTCCGGTCAAATCTGAAGGGCATAATTCATCCAGTTAACCTTGTTGATCATAGCATATGGTCTGATATTTGAATCAGCTCAACAGAATAGATCGCAGGTGATGGAACTCCATTAAACGGATACATGATTACACTAGATTCATTTTAACACAATTATTCAAACTGGTAAAGAAATCATACGAGTTGTACTTTTCTAACTGGACGAAAAATGTATGGGCCAGGATTCGAACCTGGGATCTACTGGCTGAAGCTGCCATGCTCTACCAGCTGAGCTATCGCGGTCGAATCTGGAGGGGATAAGTCCTCATGGAGGGCCTGGAGGGCATTTTCGTCTAGTTGGAAAATTTCAACTCGTATGATTTCTTTACCAATTTGAATGATTGTGTTAAAATCAATTTAGTGTAATCACGTATTCAGCGTTTACTGGAGTTCCATTGCCTGCGATCTATTTTGTTGAGCTGATTAAAATATCAGACCAGATGCTATGATCAATAAGGTTAACTGGATGCATTATGCCCTCCAGATTCGCCCGGGATAGCTCAGTTGGTAGAGCATGCAGCTTCAGCAAAGAGATCCCACAGGTTCGAATCCTGGCCCGGACATTTTTCGTCCAGTTGGAAAATTACAACTCGCATGATTTCTTTACCAATTTGAATAATTGTGTTAAAAGTAATCTAGTATGATGACAATGTTTTCCTTACACTATGCGTTTGGAAAGTAAAAAAGACTGGGCTGTCTTTTTAATCATTCATGCAAAATAAAACAGGTAAAGGCAACTACCAACAATGCAATAACTCTGTTTGCAACATTATACAACTTTTTTTATTCATAAAAAGCAAAATAAAACGCTAAACGCGCTTATTATAAATGAGTTTGATAAAATGAGTAATACTTCCCTTGAGGGAATAGTAAAGAACGATTGATAATTCCCCCTAGAGACCAACTAAGATTATAAATCTTCTAGAAGCAGGAAATCATTTCAAAAGGAAGAGAATTTCGCAAGGACTCAATCACAAACATATCCAGCTATACAGATATCCGTCGATTTGTATCGTTAATTAATTCTGCGATATTACCGTAGTACACTGTAAAAAAAAGGAAAAAAAATAATCCGGCATAGATTATTAAACACATTCCAACACTAACATAATATTATTAAGAAATTTAATTTTGTTATATAATGAAATGTGATTTCTCAATAGGAAATTAACACTAGAACGGCGGTAGGGGTCATTTTGAACCCTGAGCACTTTTGTCCGTTGATTACTTTTGTTTGATTGGAAGAAATTTTTTGAGATTTTTTGACTTTTCCTAAATAAATAACAAGTATTTAAAAAAAATCAGCATTCTAGATTTGTTAGTTTTTGAAATATGGGACAATATTGAATATATATATATATGAAATATATATATATAATATATATATATATATATATATATATGAAATATTGATGAAAAAATATTAATTTATAAATTGTGTTTCATTTTAGTTGAATCTCGAAAAAAAAATAGTATTTGAGGTTTCTAATGATAAAATCGCTTTTCGAAGTCGTGGGTAACTCAGTAGAAGTTGTTGAATGTTTTCGTTTGTGATTATATTATATTTTCTTAGATTAAGAAGAATGCATTCTTTTACAGTGTAATCGAAAAATTCATTGAATGCGAAAAACTGCAATAGGTATTCAGCCAACTTTTTCAAAATCCAATATACATAGAAATGGATAATGTAATAATGTAATACCATGTTGATTTTGATGTATTATTGTTAGAAAGTACATATTACAGCTTGATTTGAAATGTTAAAAAAAAGTTTATCTAATTTTCATGAACTTTCATTAACATAAACGCGTGAATTAATTTAATATGTCTGCAAACATTGAAAAATCAATTTTAATTTCAATTCTTTATTACTACATTCTTTTAGGTTTTTTATATTAGCTTGCTTATCATTAGGTTAGTTTTTAATTAATTTGATTTAAAACTCATTGCAGTATAATTTCATTACTTTAAAGTTATATGCATCTTAATTTATTTAAGCGAAAACTTTTCAATTGCCTATTGCATAGTGTTTTTTCATCTTTTTGGAATTCATCTAGTGGTAACACAAAATTTGTTTTTTTTTTCTAATCCTCGATGCACTTGCATACTTCTACTGATATTTGGGTCTATATCTATCAAATTCTGTCTGGGAAATTCCAGTTTTTGAAAAGCTTCTTGTTATTCTTTTAGTGTTGTTGTTTTTTCTTATTTCTGCAAAATTCGTTTTTAAAAATTCGACGCCATCTTGTTGGAAGAAAAAAAAGAAAGAGAAAAAAGGATCACCCATTTCATGTTTTGAGCACTAGTCGAAATTTTGCCCGCACTAATTTAGAAAGCATCTAAAAAAATTGTACTGCACTAAATAAAAATCGCACTATACCTGAAACCGACACGTGTCTAATCACGTGACCATACTTAGGTTCCTGCCCTTTTACATCTTTAAATATGCTTTGTTTTTAAAAAAAATATTTAACAATATTGCACTGAAATTAAACTTTAAATATTAAAAGACGCTTTAATGTAAAATTTTAAGCACATTTTATCGTAATTAAATAAGTATTTTATTTTATTAATTTAAATAAATCTAGTTGTTATTAATAACAAAATTAACTTTTATTAAAATATTCCATGCGTAACATTTTAAAATCAAAAAAATAGAAAAAAAATTCTGAAATGGAATATTTAAGTAAGTATTTTATTTTAAAAAAATAATAAATCTTGATTGTTATTAACATCAAAATTAACTTTTATTAAAAATATTCCATTTATCATGAAAATTATAAATCAACCGATATATTTTTTTAAATAAACATGTTGAAAATTAAACTGAAACAGAATATTTCACCGGTAAAACTTTTATAAATAAAAAAAGAAAACCTGAAATAAATATTTTAACCAATAAAACATTTTAAAATAAATATCTAGAAGAAAAGTTGGGAATGAAAAGGAGACGTGACATTCGAACTCATGCTATATAGACCTGTGGTTCCCAACGGCGGGGTACGCCTCACAGAGGGAAATTTCAGATTTCTTATGAATCTATTCTCTGTTATTTATTTTGTAAAAAAATTGTTGTATACTAAAAATAAAAGCTACACATTTAAATTTCAAAAATAAAAGTTAAAAAATGAGTTTTTTTTATTCAAATTTGAAAAGTATTCATTTAAATGTTAAAAATACAATATATACCAGAATAATTCAATCGGAACTTTTAAAGACATTTAAACACCTTTTATCTATTTGAACATTTTTTATAATTTTTCTGATTTATAAGTATTTTAAAATATTAGACAGCTTTTCAACTATATTTATTGAATGAGTCAAGTATTTTATTTCGCTTTGAAGCCTGCAGTATGGAACACGAAGAAACTTTTACACATGAAACTATTCAAGTGCATATTTAACCCAGGAATACTCGCGCATACGAAGTGCAGGGTTGCCAGTTTGGCCTTTTCTTAAATTCAGAAATTCTTATTTCACACCAGAAATTTTAAGTCTTTATTTTAGCTTTATTCTATGACAGACATTTTGTCATTAAGCAAACTGTAAATTTCTCTCTCTCTTATTTTTTTACTTAGTAATTATTTCCACACTATAAATACCTAAAACTTTATATCTATTAAAAAAAAAAAAAAAAAAAAAAAAAAAAAAAATGTATGATTTTTTTGAGTGCCTTTTATTATTTTTTTTTTTTTTATGCTTTGCCCGCCTTTTCACCAACTGACATACTTTGAACTTTGAAGGGGGGTGGGCTTTGAGACCTATAGCTACTAGGCTGTCGTCTCGAATGATCCATATACATTTTTTTATTCACAGAAACACAGACATGACTTCAACAATTACATAAATCTTGACGAGACAGTACAAGGAAATTTACAACACCAAGAGTTACATCCGGGAGCTCCACAAAGTGTGTGCAATAGATCAGTTTCAACTGACGTCACACCCTAGCAACCACCTTAGCAACTAGCTTTGTTTTTTGTTTGCCCATCAAAGATGGTGGATTGTGATTGGTTAGCTCGTAATACAGGCTACAAATCCACGATTATGATTGGTTGGTAACTTTTTGTGGGCTGGTGATCACGTGGTTGAAACTGATCTATGGAGCTGGCGGGAGTCGAACACCGCCGGCCTTGCTTCCTACGCTATGAAGCGATTAGCGGAGTGGTGCCTTAACCACTCGGCCACGGAGGCCCCCCCAACTGACATTTATGTGCTGTTTCACGAACATGTTCCGAACCCTATTTTTTACTTTAGCAGCTTCCTTATAAGTAGTTAGTTATAACTACAGCTATACCATTTCACTTTCTTCTCAATATTTAGACTCGATCCTTAATCTATTTCGCTTATCATTCCAAATTTATTAACATCTCATTTCTTAATTTTAGATCTATCATTTTTATCGTAATTGTTCCTTTATCTTGTAGTTAATACTACATCTTAACTTTTCCCAGCGGCTCAATTTAATACAAGACACTCTACTTACAACAGACTGGGCATTAAGTTTTATTGCAGCTCAGAAGCCCCTTAACAGACATCAACTGTTCAGCAACTGTCATTATGTAAAGTAAACATTCTTGTTAAAAAATCCGATCTGAATTCTAAATTTAAGAATTTTAAAAAAGGCCAAATTGGCAATCCTGACGTAGTGTATGTACACTTTCTAAATCACCACCAATAAATTCAAACTGGTCGTTGGGGGCCACCGTAATACTTACCCATCATGGATATGCATAATATAAAATATGAAAATAAAACATGTGTTAACAACTCATAGCACATCCAATAAAATCGTGGCTTGATGACGTCATAAACTTTAAATGCTCTATAACTCCAAAATTGATAATCATATTAACTAACGGTTTTCTGCGTCGGATTAAGCATGTCATTTTCAATTAAAATATATCTTTGATTTGAAATTTGAATGAAATACAGGGTCATGAAAAATCGAAGAGTGTGGAAAATATAATTACAAATATCTCGGCAACTCATTATCCGATCGACTTCACTCTTTATGTAAAATTTATGTCTTTTTATTGTCTTTTATATTCACTCCTTAAAATAAACAATTTCGAAAATTTTTATATACCTTTTATTAGAACGAATATTTAGAGAGTCCGAAAAAAATAGTTCCGGATAATCGAGGTTACTGAAATACAATGAGCTTCTTCCCGTTATTGTATACTAAGTACATACCAAATTTCAAGTTTCTATCTCAATTTGTTCGGGAGATAGAGCGTTTACAGACACACACACAGACACACACACACACAGAGAGAGACAGACAGATGGACGGCAAAAAAAAATTTCTAAAAATATGTTTTTCGGAATCTCTAGTGTCTGAAACGTGTAAATCCGTCAAAAAAAATTTTTCGATTTTCAAAATGATTACAAGACTTCCTCTATACTACGTATGATGGGTAAGTAATAATAAATGTCTCCTTACTGAATCGAGAACAATTGCTACAAATTCTGCGATAAAAGGAATTGAAGCTTAGTTTTGGAACTATAGTGTCAAAAAATGTAAAAACCATACGCAGGTCATACTCGGTGAGAGTATTCCCACGTTATGTTTGCGACGAGAATACTTGCCCGATAAATTTTGCTTTTATTTCAAATTTTTAAGCTTCTAAACATCACACACTGTAAATTTTTACAACATAGAAAAGGTGGGGGTGAAATGTTATTCCAAATGAAATGTGTTTGAAAACTGTATCTCAGTTTAATGTATTGTTATAGTTTTTAAAATAAATTTCAAGCACGATTTTTTCTTTTAATCTATCTCTATCGCGTGCAGCCCTATTACGAAAGATTAATCCGTTTGGACTTAAATCAATGTAAATTGTTCAGCATTTGTTTCCGGCTAATATTCCATAACAAATTTAACGCTTGATCAATAAATAAATAAAATAATAAAATGATATAAATAAAACCTATATTCAACATACATGCAATCGAAGTACGCGCTTAAACCACTGAAATTATCAGAATAAAAAAGGCTGCTGTAAGTAACGATGTTTGGTGATTTCTTCAGCTATTAACTCTTGGCATGCGGCTATTACTAAAGTATCGCTTTTAATGAATTTCAAAACTTTATTTGAATACATTATTGATATTTTTCATATAAAAATGCTTCTTTGTGTTATGAGCAACCTAAAAAAACTATATTAACCCTTCTTTGCATGAGTTTTTCTTTTACAATTGTGTTTTTTTATACATATATTAAATATTAGACACCAGAAATTTTAAGATAGATTTTTAACTTTGTTCAGCAACATAGTTCATGGGAAATTTACTGGATTGATATTTCTATATAAATATAGTGGTGGCGAAGAAGTTGATTTATTTATTAAAAGTTAAGTAAAAAGTGATGGAAATTTACATCACTATGCAATTAAGGGTTAAATGTAAATAATCTATTAGAGATTTCAATTTTTAAAAATAATTGTTTTCACCTGTGTTCCGTAACCCGGGTTGAATTCCTTAGTTTTATTTTTTTTTTAACAAGAACGAAAAATCATGCGTCGAGCATAGATTATGAAACACTTTCCAACACATTCAGAATGCTGTAACAACAAAAATTCGCAGTTTACTAAGTAAACAAGGTCATGGTCAAACCGGGCGGGGAGGACTACCTTCCGGCTTAAGCTCAACTAGCCCAGCCCATACTAAGTAAACAATATTTATAGTTCACACTCAAGAAAACTCCATTAAACTACGGTATATAGGAAAAAATCGTTTGTTGCGTATTTTAATGTTATTACACTATTTTAGACACATTCAAATTGATACATATCACTAATGTTCACTTCAAGGCGCTTACTCTAGGTTAGAAAATGGTACGCATAGAACAGAATGTATCGTTCATTTACAGGGACACTCAAAATAATTTTGTTAAAATACTGTCTATGAACAATAATTGCTGGTAGCTCGTTTTCAGTTGCGGTATGCGTTTTTAAATGTAACTAATTTTTTGCATATTAATTGGGGCATGTGAATTCTATAGATCATATACAGGGCTGCTCAAAAGATCTCACGTGCATTCCCAGTTAATGAAGGAAATTTCTGAAGGGGCATTTCCAATTGTGCTATTATTTCCTTACTGAAATAAATTTCAGCATACTGTGTAGCATACATACAAATCTATAGATCATATACAGGGCTGCGCAGAAAACGCATAACACATTTGAAAACTCAATTTCAGTAATTACTACTAAAAGTCAAACAAATTATCCGAATTCTTTTGTGAAGCCCTGTATATGATCCATAGATTTGTATGTATACTACACTTTACGCTGAAACTTACTTCAGTAAGGAAATAATAGCACGATTGGAAATGTCCCTTCAGCAATTTCCTCCAGCAACCGGAAATGTACGTGAGAACTTTTGAGCAGCCCTGTATATGATCTATAAAATGTATATGCACCAATTAATATACAAAAAAAATAGTTACATTTAAAAACGCGTAACACAGCTGAAAACGAGCTACCAGCAATTACTGTTCATAGACAGTACACTGCAAATTTTCAGCACACATTGGGAACACATTTGAAACACTTTGATTAAAAAAAAGTGTTCCAGTTACCTTAATGTGTACTATAAATGTGTTCCCTTAATGTGTTCCGAATAGGCTCTGCTATAAAGAATGTGTTCTGAAAGTATGCCGAAAGTGTTCTGCTCAGGATACCTGTTAAATCTAAAATTGGGAACACATTTGGAACACTTTTATTAAAGAAAGGTGTTCCAGTTACCTTAATGTGCACTAAATGTGTTCCCTTAATGTGTTCCGAATAGGCTCTGCTATAAATAATGTACCCTTAATGTATGCCGAAAGTGTTCTGCTCAGGATATCTGTTAAATCTAAAATTGGGAACACATTTGGAACACTTTGATTAAAAAAAAAGTGTTCCAGTTACTTTAATGTGTACTAAATGTGTTCCTGTAATGTGTTCTGAATAGGCTCCGCTATAAAGAATGTGTTCTGAAAGCGTACCGAAAGTGATCTGCTCAGGATATCTGTTAAATATAAAATTGGGAACTCATTTGAGAACGGATTGGGAACACCTTTGGGCACACTTGTGAAATCATCGCTTTCAAAAAATGCGCTAGAAAGTGTGCTGAACAAAATCACTTCATTTTCAATACCAAACATGCCATAGTAAATCTCAATAACATATATCAATTTCAAGGCAATCCGAGTATATTTACGCGAGTTACAGCACAGACAGACGACAGACAGATGGCAGACAGACAGACAAACCGAACTCATAAACCTTTTTCAACTATGTTGGAGAGTGTTAAAAATACTTATTTGAAATTGAAGTTTCATTAAAACAAGTAATATAAAAAAAAAAATTAAGTCAATTCCTACTTTTTAACCATAAATAGTATATAAAACAAACCCGTGCAGCATTAATGTCCCACGTTATTTTTATTGAACATTTTTTTGTAATCATCATTGCGGTATTTTATTTTTGTGGCATCACTCATTTGAGGAAAATCATTCATTTCATTTATGAAAATAATGGGAGAAATTTTTTTCTCCCATATAAAACTAAAATCAATTAATTCAATTTAATTAATGAATTAATATTTGAAAAAAAACTGTATTAACATCCAGTGTCATCCACTAGAAGTTTAAAAAAAATGTATTTGAACTTGAGTGGATGAATAGAAAATATTTTATTAACGATTGAAAATTTGAACAAGATATATAAATATATAGAGAGTGTGAGCTAATAGTAGGAATTGAAAAAAAAATAATAATAATAAGATGCAAGAGTCCTTCTCTTATTTTACTGCTAAATGATGTTAATTTAAAAGAAAAGTTCTACTATTACTAGAGTGCCAAATATGAAAGAAATATTGATTTACTTTCGTCTGTCTGCTACATTTCCCAAATTACTTTTGATGCTCGTGTTTCAAACAGTTAAGTAATTGGAATCTGTTATTGCTTAAAGAGAATCTTCATATTTCCCTTACATAACAAATCCAACCCTTTATGTTGAAATTATTAATGACAGAAAATTCTACATCAATACATCATTATTTTTTTAGGTGCTTTCGTAATTATATAAATACGTAGCACCTATAGTCGGCGTCTGGTATGTCCACCTGTCCGTCCGTCCGCATATAACATAGATTTTTGCTGTTCCCGCAAAATGCGCAAAAACTACCCAACCGAATGGTTTGAAATTTAATATACCGGGTGATCCAAAAGTCATGACGAACTTTAAAAATGAATAATTCGAAAACGAATCAAGATACAAAGATACGGTTTGCACCAAACGGATGGAAAAGAAACCGGGTTTTGTGTGGCAACGAAATAAAAAATAGTTCTGTTGGCGACCAACAGATGGCGCTGTCGGATTTCTGATGTAGGATTATGCAAAGCAACAAACAATATAAAAATGAGCAACTGCAGCAGGTAATAGTAGTCGAAGCTTGTATGCATCGAAATGCTGTCCATAGTTGAGCACTGAAAGATGCCATCCGCCAAAATGTGTCTGCCATAATGCAAGAAATGCTACTAAATGCTGTGAACGGTGTGGTGCCTCGTCTCACAGCTGTACTTCTGAATGATGGACAGCGCATTGAACATTTACTGTAGTACTAATTAACTGTAATTAAGCTGACTTGTAAGTTGTCAACATTTTTTCATTTGTAAATCATCTTTTGGTGCAATAAAACACTATAGCGCCATCTGTTGATCGCCAGAAGAACTATTTTTTTTCGTTGCCACACAAAACCCGGTTTCTTTTCCATCCGTTTGGTGCAAACCGTATCTTTGTATCTTCATTCGTTTTCGAATTATTCATTTTTTAAGTTCGTCCTGACTTTTGGATCACCCGGTATATAATCATTGCAGAATTTTGTCGAGTCATTTCAAATTTTATGAAAATTGAACCAAAACTTAAAAAATATTAATAAAAGCTTTCTTTATTCTATTAAATCCTATCATACGTAATCTATATAGTAAAAGCGCAAGTATTTCCACACTCTTCGATTTTTCATGACCCTGTAATTTATTCAAATTTTAATTCAAAGATATATTTTAATTAGTAAAGAGACGCTTAATCCGACGCAGTAAACTGTTAGTTAATAGGATTATCATTTTTAGAGTTATAAGGATGTTTCTCTTACGCAATTCAGCAAATAGAGCATTTAAAGTTTATGACGTCATCAAGCCAGAATTTCATTCGAATTGCAATGCATTTTATAAGTAGTTTACACATTTTTCAAGTTTCAGGGTGTAAATATTTGTTATTTCGCCAAAGAGTAATTTTAGGGTTTCGAAATCAGGAATATATCATTTTATAATATACTTTTAACTACTTTTATATAATTAAAATTCATAAAGATACAACTAAATGTAAATATATTGCTTGAAGGTGCGTAAAAACATACATAAAATATTTAAAAACACATTAAAGTGCTTTTAAAATCAAAACGTTTTTAACCGAACTTACTCGGTCATCATCAGTGAAAAACTAATAGTTAAGTTGAGTTGTTGTCTCTTCGAGTCTTCTAGCTTGTCCGGAATAAACCATTTTACTTCAAGGGTGTGGAATATAATGTGGGATGGGAAAGGTCATTCAACATTTCAAAAACAAGTACAGGTTAAACAATCATGTATTAATTCATTCCAGACTGCGTGGATATCATATGATAATACATCATTACAGACTTTTATATACTTTTATACTTTGCCTTTGAAGAGAGAACTGCAGAGAGTTCATCATTGGGAAATTGCCAAATTGTGTAAAACATATGATATTTTCAAAAACTCACCTCGAAAAAAATCTTTGAAAGAAAGAATAATTTTTTAAAAAAATATGTAATTTAACAAATTACTACAACCATTGATAAAATGTTCCAAAAGCTTAAAAAAAAATCAAATTAATTAAAATTTTTAATTATTCAAAAATATTCATCGGAACCATCTACAAATAAACGCATTTTCCCTTACTACCCGCATAGCATGCACAGTCACAGTGACGTCATTGTGACGTCACTATGAGTCACGTACGTCACGTCACACCTGTGACCAAAATTCCACCACTTTGTAACGTCACGCTGTGACCAAAATGTGAACGTCTTGGAGATTTTAAGAAAACTTAAAATAAACTTTAGAACAACTTATGGCATCAAGAAAATTACTATTTGAGAGCTTAAAAAAATTTTGTGACGTTGCAATGACGTCACTTCAAGTCACATAAGTCCCGTCACACCTATGACCAAAATTCCAACACTGTGACTTCACAGTGTGATCGGAGAGAGAATTTGAAACAGAAACTCATAAAATATAGATTTGAATTATGTCATTTGCCTAAATCGTTAATAAAAACATTGTCACACACTATTTAAATAAATTGAGTATTTCCAGAATAAAATAATAAATAAATATCTGTCTACATATATGAGGCAGATAACTTTTTTACAATTTTCATTACCATTTTCAAGAAATTTAACAAAATATACTATATAATACACAGGTAAAAAATCCTAAATAGAAATTTAGTAACGTATGAAAGTTTTAGCGGAAAGTAATTCAGAAATAGATCTCCCAGTCTAATAAAATTGTTAGCAATTTACAGGTTTGTTAACATTTTAAATGCAAACATTATTTTTTTTCTACTACCGCATGGAACTCATTTACTAATTTTGTAATGCTAAAAATATTTCTTTAAAAATCTACAATCTTTAATTATTTTGAGAGGCCACTCAACCCAAACATCAGTTTTCTTGTCAAAAAATGAGGGCACAATTTGTGCGACGATCCAACACTTTCAGGATTTTTCTTGTACGGTATAATTAAGGTGGTTCTTAACTGACCTGCTCAACAACGCGAAGCTTTCTGACATAATTTCAGACTCACTTTTAAACGCAAAGGCATAAATTGGGCAGGACGGTCTATGGAAGCAATTTAGATTCGAAATGATTTTTCATTTTTTTTAAATAAATAAACTACTTATCGAGTTATAAGCAATTCGTGTCACGTGACGACCGGTTTTTCCCCTTTCTTTTACTTTCACGTCGGCTATTCGTTTCAAAACGCCGACTTTGACATTATTTTCTGAAATATCTTTTGCTTTTAACAAAAAATGGAAAACGTCTTTCAATTACATAGTTTCTGAATAAAAACACCAGCCAATTTAATGCATTTCCGAACAAAAACGAATTAAAAATATGTCATAAAGTAAATGTCATAAACTATATGTCATTCCTATAGCAATTTATTCCAAACTGGCCAGTGCTTAGTAAGATATCACCTCTAGCCATATAAATTATAAAGCATTTGAAATATCTTTATTTAAATTATTTGTTTTATCTATCATTTGCGGTAAGCTGTAAACATCTGCGAGGTGTTACTTTCTGGTTAAACAATGCTGCGCAGATCTTAATTGCGGATATTGGAAGCAGACGACTTTTGTCATTCGAAGTTCGAATTAGAATATTTTCAATTTTATTCTTCTTCCAAAATGGCGGATGTGAACGAATTATGTGTCGAAGGATACGTTTTTGCACGTTCGTTCAAGGAGAGATATTTTTATTCAGAAAATGGAAATCATTGTGAAAAATTATTCTTCAAATTTGGACGTAATAAACATCTTTATCATACGTAGTAATATTTAAGGAACTGCTGTAAAATATGAAGAAAAGCATCTGCGTCGTTTGGCCTTGTTTTTGCTGAGTGCTAATGCAGACTGCAGACCACTAAACAGTAAAACACGACATTTAATTGTTGGAACGGAACAGACAATGAATATTATCTAGAAAAAACTTTTTTTTATAAGGATTTATGTTCTGGATTTAAGAATTCCAATTAAAATATAAGTCCGAAAATAATTACAATAGCGTTGGCGTGTTATGATATGTATTCGTCAATGCATTTGTAATGTTTTTGTACCTAATTTACTTGAAAAACACTTGTATTACTCGGATTACTTCGTTGATGCCATAAAAAATTACATCTGCTAAAGAAAGGTATGTAAAAATTTTATTTTTTCAATCTACATGATTAAAATATTTAACATAGAAAGAACACCAAAAGCTTGAAAATTTGCTTGAAAGCAAAGCTTGAAATTTTTTTGTTGTTGTGTATACTAGTAAGAATTTAAATATTACCCTGCTAAAATATTTTAATTATCAAAATAATAATAATGATACATAATCTTTAAGTAATGAATAGCTGTAATATAATTATTTTATTTTTGATTTTCTGCTTTGAATTACACTACTCACTATTTTGATTCCTAAATGATTTTGATAAATTTCAAAGTATTCATTTAACATCTATACTTTAGTATATAAATTTAAAAGTATGTAGGATTATTGTGATCAGTATGATTAAAATAAGCTTGTTACTTACAATTACCGTATAATTCAGTAAATAAAATAATAATGATAAACCGATGTCTTATTGCGCTTGGTGGTTAGACTGCATTTCTACACTTGATAAACATTAAAAGATGAATAACTATTTGATATTAATATTAGATTTATTATTTTTTAATTGTATCATATAAATATGATTATCTGTATTGTTAAAACAATGCAAAATAGCATCCTTAATGCAAAATATCAGTAACGTTCACTAAACTGCATTCTAAAACTTATATATAATAGATCTCAAATCCGGTTGTATTCCGGATATACTATGTATTATGGTATCAGAATCACAGCAAATGCTACTGTGGTTCTTGCCCTGGAATCAGACATCAAGCCAGATAGATATCATGTCATCGGCGTCAACATATATTGCTATTGATGAATCGTAAATCAATAGAAAATTGTACATTTTCTTCACATCATATGCTAACTAGAGTGGCTGCGGTGCAGTGGGTTATCAACAAAAAATGATCGGTGTTTCTAAAAAATAATATATTGCAAAACTTATTATTTAAAAAACATTACAATTTCATAAATATATACATAATTTATAAATCAATTAATAATGGTAAAAAAAATAAGCAAAATATTGTTTTTATTTTTTTATAGTTATCATTTATATATAAAGTAATACCAGTCAAATACTGGAGTAAACGTAATTAAAACACATATAGTATTTAAAATAGAGGTCCCATGCATGATTTGTAGCATATCTTATTTTGAAGGTTAAATTTTTGCTTTTCTCTTATTAAATATATAAGATACTGTTTAAAACCTATTGGAATATTTGATAAAAGGTATATTTATAAATTTAAATGGTTAAAGGAGAGAAAGAAACCCCAACACCCCCACCAAAAAAAAAAAACAGTGCAAAGTATCAGTTTTTTAAAATTATGAACTCAAATTATATAATATATAATTTTTTAACGTGGTTAAAATGTAAAATATACCACTTTAATATTACTATATGTTTAATATGTACAGAATCGTAGATCAAGCAAGCCTCCTACTCTGTCCATTTTTGAATACCGCCTTTTTTTAAAATAATCATCGTTTTAGATTTTTCTTATAAATTTTGCAGACACCAACGCGGTACGTAATTTTTTCTGCAAATGTTGTAAAAACCTAGCACAAATACTAATATTGAAAAAAAAAAAGAAAAAAAAAACGAACCAGTGGGAGTCCTGTTCAAGGGGTACTTTTTCACAAAAGAAATCTGTAAATGGCTTTTTATCAATACTATTTTTTTTCCTTCTTTTTCATACTTTAAAAATGTTAAATTATTTTTTTTGTATTTAAGGTTGAGCTTTACAATTTTCTGCACATATTTTTTTATTATGTATTCGATAAAACTGTACATGACATTTACTTTGACATTTTTAATTTTTTTTTTAACAAATAATATCATATGAAGAAGCGTTAGATTACCCCCACTTTTCACTAGATATGACAGTTAAAAATTATTTTTAATCTAATATAATTTGTACCTAAAATTCATGCACTGCCTTGTATAGCATATAAGAAATGTAAAAAAAAAAAATTAATTAATTAATTAAAAATATCAATATATAAAAAAGTAGTAGGAATAAAAAATATTTTTTTTAAAAATATGATCTGTTAAAAGTTTTATTTTAAATGTGCTTTTAAATCGAAAATTAAAATGCAGTGCAGTAACAATTTTTAGAATAATTCTTAAAATTATATATTTATGTTGTTGTGGTCAGGGTCAAACTGATTCTATTATTAGGGTTTCGCTCATCTCACGAAACCCAATTTGTCTCGATTCTCTGTAAGTCCGTCACAGAGTGGGATCTCAGAAACTGTATAAGTTAGAGACTTGATATTTTGTGTACTTACAGCTGAAAACCTACTGTCACGCTGAAAATCATAAAATGTTGAAAATGTCTTCATTAACGCAAGATATTAATTAAAACCTTTAAAACCCACTCATTAATGGATAAAAATATTCAACTAATGCGCAGAATCTATTTGAATTGTTGCCAATTTGCAAAAGTTCGCTCATAATAACATTCCCTTTCAATTAAAAAATGTATTTACATGTAACTATCAAAAATAGAAATAAAACTTTAAAAATATAATTAAATGAACACGTGTTAAAAGCAGTAATTGTAAAAAAAAAAAAAAAAAAAAAAAAAAAAAAAAAACATAATAAAAATATACTTGCGCGTGAATATTAAAAAGGGCAATAATTAACTTATTACGTGTTCAAAGCATTAAATAGGGAAACTTACGTCATATTTAAAATGCTCAAATAACAATATTTCCGAACAGATTCAATATAAAAATATATTTACAGGATATATTAATTTATTAACGACAAAATATTTGACCTATTATCGCAAATTTTAAAACAGCATAAATATTAATATTTCCTTTCAATATATATTTTTAAGTTTAATAATAGAAAGAAAACTTTGAAAATTACGTCATATTGGAATCGATACATTTCAAACTTCTTACGGAAAAAAAAAAAATCGGTACTTCTCCATTATACGGTTGACAACTTCCGAATGACAAAAAAAAAAAAAAAAAAAAAAAAAAAAAAAAAAAAAAACTATTGCCAAATTCTAATGTCCAAAAAACCAATGGAAGAATGCTGCCATTATAGAATCTAAAGCCCCACTCACTAAAGTGTCAATTATCAGTAACTTTAAATAATAAAATTTATAATACATTAAAGAAAAGAGAAAAAAAGTAATCTTAAATCTTTATTTATTTACAATATGTTTCTTAACTATCCCCCTCGGCTGACGGATAAGTGTTTATGATGGCAGTTGACACGGGTATGTTGTGCATAACTATGCATAGCAACATTTTTTCAACGCAAGGTCGTTATTAATTTTTTAATTAATGAAATAATTAATAAATGGGTAAAATATCATTAAAAATACAGATAAATGTCTAATAAAAATCTCTTGATGACATAGGAAACACGTGTAACGCATCTGATGTCAATAGAATGTGACACCACGGTAACACACTTTTTCCCCCTATATTTTGGCGACTTTTTTTTTATAGTGGTCGACGGGATAACGGATAAATACCCAATTTTTTATAACATCATTATCATATATTCCCCGATGCAACGACATTGTTTACTTAGCTATTTAACATAAGTTGATTTTCAAATGTTTAATTGATGTTATTTAATCTATCACGAAAACAGTTGTTAGCTCTTTCGACAGCAGTTGATTTGGCCTTAAAATATCTCAGTGAAAGGAAAATGAATGGAAACCCGATTAAAGCCGATCGCCACTGGTCGCTTAATTCTAATTGAATCTTCTGTAATCATTTTAGAGTTAATCAAATTAGCGTGCTTTTAAAGTTTGCGGTGTCATAACGGGGGTTGGCGAGCGTAGCTCCTAGGGGGCAGAACTCCCTAGTAAAAAAAAGAAATAAAACGCTAATAGACAATGATGTACTTATTATGTGAATAGGGATTGTTAATAAAGAAGGGGAGAGGGGGGGGGGAACTACTTTTTTTTTAAATATCGCGTTTAGTTCACATGACACATATTATTATGACAGAGTATAATAGCGGGTTTTGCCCGCTATAAGGACGGTTCAGATATTTGAAAAAACGAAAAACTAGACCGGCAATTTTTTATTTTATATAAAATATGAGTTTTTTTTAATTTGGATTTATTAAAGACACTTAGTCACTTGTTTCGGATTTGTTTCGATTTTAGATGAAAATTTTATTCTTGCAGTTTGGGGTACGGGTTAATCTAATTTTTCAAAAGAATTACTATAATATTGTTTCAGATGAAAAACTATAGTTTAGTATGAATGAGTTTTTATACATGCTTATTTTTCTGTATAAGCCATAAAATAGATATGATAAATATTTTTATAGACTTCTTTTGTATAATTGTATTAAATTGTAGATATATTTTTTTATTTAGGATTTTGGGTCCGGAGGAATGTCGATCAAAACATTTATCAGGCTCGGACGGGTTATGGGTCAACGGAATTTGTTTTATTGGGTTACGATCGGATTTTGGGTGGACTTGAAATAAAATTTAAAAATTCAAGTCGGGTTTGAATAAATTGAAATCATCCAGCACAGGACAGGACCCAAATGGCTTCACAATATTGTCACTGTCGTCACAGATTCATCACAATGTTATGTCAAAATCGTCACAAATGACACATATTTCACAAATTGGTCATAATGTGACTTCAAAATGTTGTCGCTTTCGTCACAGATTCGACACAAAGTTAATAGCAAAATCGTCACAAATGACACACTCTTCACAAATTTGTCACACCGTGACTTCACAAAGTGGTCACAATGTGTCGTCACAAAAGAGCTCTAAAACGGCCATAACGACTTCACATTCAGGTCACCGTGACTTCACATCGACGTCACGTGACGTCACATCGACGGTCACAAAGTCACAGTGTGACTTCACACTGACGTCGCCGTGACGTCACCATGCCTTACGGGTACAGTTGAAGAGATCCTGGCATTCTCTGTCCTCTCAAAAGTATTTGTTTGAACCATCGCCGCAGTTATTGAAACGCATTTTTCATTACTATACCTTATCTTTAATATATACCTTAATATTTTGTCGGGTCTTTCCTACAATAACTTTAACTCTTGTTTAGATTGATGTCTGAGCTAAAGGGATTTTGAGGAAATTAAAGTTGGAGACTACGTTTGTGCTTTATAAGACGATGACGTCAATTTTTGAATTCGTTTTTTTTTTTTTTTTTTTTTTTTACATTTGATTGTTTGCATCTATCCTTTTTGTAATTTTAACATTTTTGTAACGATTTTATGCATTTCTATTGTTTATCAAAGAAAAAATCTTCTAAAGTTACAGAATTTCGTTAAAAACGCTTAAAAAAATTAAGTGACGACGTCAAGAGGTCCATTCTCGACCCAAAACAACAACCATTTTCCCAATGGTTAATAAATAACAATTTATAATCGGATTATTACACGTGTTGGTGAGAAATAGATAGTTTACCTCATTTGGCGATTTGGCGCAAAACTGTGATTGTGTAACGGAAAATTTATGTATTAAAAAGAGCTGGGTTTTTTTTTTTTAGTGTAAATTATTTCGCTACATACTTTCCAACAGCATATAGAAAGTACAGCAAAATCACGATGTGGCGTAAATAAAAAGTCTGATTTATTCCAGTCTTCCAGTTAATATTGTTTAATATGTAAATTGCAAAGAAATTAATAAAGAAAGTTTATGCGGTAATCTTAAAATCCAGTTTCAGTGTGTAAATATTTGTTCCTTGGCCAAAGCGCCATTTTAGAGTCTTGAAATCAGGACTGCATCATTTTATCATCTACTTTTATGACTAAATTTCACAATATGAATTATACTTTGCCTTCGAAGAATTTAACCGCAGAACGTTTACCATTGGGTAATTGTCAAATTGTGGAAACCATATACAAATATTTTTTAAAAAATCACCCCGAAAATAGAAAATCTGAAAGAAAGAATAATTTATTAATAACAATCCCGCAGTGGCGCATGGTTAAGCTCGGTTATCGTAAGATCACCGAAAGCGAAGCAGCATCGACCAAGGTCAGTGTGCTTGGGAGGATGACAGCCTCTCTCGACTGCCGCTGCTGTGGGACCGTGTACGTTAATGGGGCTGTTGCACGTAAAATCTGTTCGTGGCTCCAATGACCTCCAAGTTTAGTATAAATGTTACCTCTGGAGGTGCCAATCCAGGTGCAGGTCTCTCATCTGGAATTGGTTCAAAATTAGGAGACCAGCTCAAGAAGTCCAACCTCTCTTTAGGCTCTGGCACCCCTTCTTTCAGAGAAGTGCCTTGTCACTTTCTCTGAAACGCCATCAACAACAACAACATCAATAACAATTTATAATCGAATTATTACACGTGTTGGCGAGAAATAAACAGTTTACATCATTTGGCGATTTGGCGCAAAACTGCGATTGGTGTTCGTCTAACGGAAAAGTACAATATATTTTAAAAACAATTTATTGTTAATAAGAGATTGTTTTGAATGTAAATTACTTCACTACACCCTTTCCAATAGCATAGAAAGTATAAGTTAGTCATAAAGTCTTTCCCTAATTACAAAAAGAAAAAAAAAAACGAAATAACCTTTGAGTGTAATATTGCAAAATTTTTATAATGGAAAAGTCGCGTTCTTATGTTTTTTAGGTGCGTTCGTAATTATATAAATACGTAGCACCTATAGTCGTCGTTTGGTCCGTCCGTCTGTCCGTCCGTCTGTCTGTCTGTCCGCATATAACAACGCAAAAACTACCTAACCAAATGGTTTGCAATTTAAAATATATTATCTTTGCAAAATTTTGTCGAGACATTTCAAATTTTATTAAAATCGAATCAAAACTTTAGGAGATATTAATAAAAATATTTATTAAGAAATTTGAATTTTTTTTTTTTAAATCGGTGCTTTTTTGTTAGAGGAGTTTCCGAGGTTTAATCGTCAAGCGACCGAAATACTTATTTTATGACAGAAATTAATCTGCAGACGATATAATTCATTTCACAGAATTAAAAATCATCAAGATCTGAATATTTATATAACTAGCTGATACATATACGTATATCTGAATATTTATATAACTAGTTAAGATATTTGTATGAACAGTGTCATAAAATATATACTTAACTAGCTGTTTAACCCGTTCTACGCACGGGATATCATGAATTTAATTCTAAAACGTGCGTACGAACGCACCTCGTTTGTAACGTTCGACGTACAATTTCCAACTTGTTTTAGTCTGGTCTCTACAGTCTTTGATGACAAATCCTGGAAGATGGATCGGACGGGATGGGTCAACTCCTCTAGATTTTTTCTTTTGGGGGTACATAAAGGACAGGGTGTTTACAACACCAGTAAAAGATACTGAAACACTCAAGGTCAGGATCACAGATGTTGTGTCCAGCGTTCGAAATTAACAGTCGTTAGCCGTCAAATGCAGCTACATTATAGCATTTGACAACTATAAAATTACTCCCAGGCGTAAAATTTGATGCCTAGCTTTCTTTAACACTTATTAAATTCCTACTATTAGCTCACACTCTCTCTCTATATATCTTCTTCAAATTTTCAATCGTTAATAAAATATTTTCTATTCATCCACTCAAGTTCAAATACATTTTTTTTAACTTGTAGTGGATGACACTTTATGTTAATACAGTTTTTTCAAATATTAATTCATTCATTAAATTTAATTAATTAATTTTAGTTTTAAATGGGAGAAAAAAATTCCTCCCATTGTTTTCATAAATGAAATGAAAGATTTATCTCAAATGAGTGATGCCACAGAAATAAAATACCGCAACGATGATTATAAAATAATGTTCAATAAAGATAACGTGGGACATTAATGCTGCACGGGTTTATTTTATATATGTATGATTAAACAGTAGGAATTGACTTAATTTTTTTTTATATTACTTGTTTTTTGTTTAACTTAGCCAATCAGCCACTTTTGAAAATTTGGTCTCACACCAAACATAAACTGTTGTTTAACATGTAAGACAGTTTGACAGCGATTTTTAGCAGATTGTACGAATCCAAATGAATATATTAATTTATGCAAACTTCTGAACTTTGTATTGAACCTGCCATTTAACACTGCTGAATGTGAAAAGGGATTTAGTCAGTTTAATGTAATAAAAAATGACACACATAACCATTTATCCACTGATACTGTTAATGATTTATTAATGGTAAAACTGTATAGACCAAATTTAGCAGATTTTTGTCCAGTTAAAGCTGGACAAAAATGATGTCCAGTGAAATGATGAAAGATCTATCTAGAGATATCAAAGTTGCCATTTTTCTAAAATATTAAACACGTATTTTTCCGTTTTTCAATCTGATGTATATTTCTCGAGTTATTCGAGCGTTTCCAGACATTGCAATGGTAACGATTCTCACAGCATTGCACTCGATTACAGCGCCATCTACAATGTTTCGAAGAAAATGTTCAATACAAAAGTTACGCATTTTTCCCGTAGAATCCGAATCTGCAATAAAAACTGGGGGTCATCATTTAAGATTTCAAAGTTGCCCCCCTTTTCCTCCCGGGGGGCGGGGCAAAGTTGGCGGGGGCAACTTTCATATCCCTAAATAGATTTTTCAAAAATATTGAACACGCATTTTGCCGTTTTTCAATCCGATGTATATTTCTCGAGTTATTTGACCGTTTCCAGACTTTTCGGACACCCTGTATATACTGGGTGAACCAAAAGGTCGTTAAAACTTTAAAAATTCATAAAATAGGGAGAAATTATGATAATGAAGTGCGGTTTGCAAGAAAGGGCTCACAAGATAGTCGGATTTTTTTTTGCAGCAAAAACATTTTAAGTTAAAAATGTCACTGATAGAGGGCGCTGACGACCCGAAACACAATGAACAGGACAACAGTACGCTCCATTCATTTATTCTTGCAATAACAATTGTTCAACATGACTTTCAGAACATTGTTCGACACAACTAAGGCGACTCACAACGCCCGTTACAGGAAATGCAACGAGTCGGAATGAATTACAGAAACCTCACAACAGATAGAATCTCGATAGAACGCTCCATCGGGTAATGATAACATTCTGAACGCGAATGAGAAATTCTCATGCATCCCGGTCTTTTATTGCAGGATTAATTTGCATAATTCTGCTGAATTTCTCGCATGTTAGCGCCATCTACAGGTGACTTTTTAGCTAAATTTTTTTGCTACTAAAAAAAATCCGACTACATTGTGAGCCCTTTCTTGCAAACCGCACTTCTTTATCATAATTTCTTCCTTTTTTATGAATTTTTAAAATTTTAACGAACTTTTGATTCACCCGGTATATAACTGCAATTAATATATATTGAACGTTTGATGAACAACTGGTCTTTTTATATGAGTTGCTCCATAGAATTGACTACCAAATAATGGAAAAAGAGGTCTTTCGTATAGTTCGCGCATACGCGGTTAAAAGTTATTTCATACAAATGCTCATACCTCATCAAATATTCAATATATTAATCTTTTAAATGTAGTATACTGATAATATAATACAACGCTCAAAACAATTAAAGGATATTTGAAGTTTTATATAAAATAAAGATATAAACGAAATTTTTTTTGCCGAAAATAGAAGAAGAGAATCACAAATGCAAATTTTTCTGGTTTTCAAACTGTGGAGTATGCAAATTTTGAGTTCGACGTCAAAAACGTCGCTTCAGCGGCAGCGAATGAAATTTGACTTTCAACTGGATAAAAGAGAATGAAAACAAGGATGATCGGCATTCAGTGATTGCTTTGTTTCGATGAGTACGATGTCTCAGCGAAGTCATTTGACAGATTCAGAAGCTTGGAGAATTGTTGGTAGGTTAGAAGGGGGCCAAACTCAAGCCGAAGTAGCGCAAGCCATTGGAGTGTCACAAAGTGTCATTTCCAGGATCTGGAACCGTTTTTTGGAGAGTGGATGTGCAGGCCGAAGACCAGGGCAAGGTCGTAGACGGGCAACAACGCCCAATGAAGATCGGTATTTAGCGTTAACAGCTCGGAGACACCGAAACATGAACTCTACTCTTCTCCAACAACACCTTCGCTCGGCTACAGGCACCGCGATTTCAACTCAGACTGTCCGAAACCGGCTCCATGCTGTAGGTCTGTATGCTCGCCGACCGATGGTATGTGTTAGATTAACATCAAGGCATCGTCGCGACCGCAGGGAGTGGGCAACCGAGCATGTCAACTGGAGGAGAAATGAATGGAGCAATATTCTGTTTTCTGACGAGTCCCGTTTTTCTGTGCATCTTGATATTAGGCGTATTTTCATCTGGAGGGACCGTGGCAGTAGGAATAATCCTGCGTTCGTGCACGAAAGTGTCAGATTTGGCGGTGGAGGAGTGTTGTTGTATGGTGGCATCTCCATTGACGGGCGCACTGACCTCTACATCATTCGAGATGGAGCTCTGACTGGTCGCCGATATAGGGATGAGATCCTCAGACCTATTGTAGTCCCTTACGCTGCAGCAATCTGAGATAACTTCATTTTAATGGACGATAACGCAGGCCACATCGTGCAAACCTGGTCGAGGATTTCCTTTTCGAGGAAGGAATCGTTCGAATGGAATGGCCAGCGTGTTCTCCAGACATGAATCCAATCGAGCACGTTTGGGACGCTCTCGGAAGACGAGTTTCTGGCCGCCAACAACCCCCACAAACTCTCCAAGAACTGGAAAGAGGTCTTCTGGAAGAGTGGGGCAGAATACCCCAACTCGTCATTAATAGCCTCATTGAGTCCATGCCTCAAAGGTGTTCAACGTTGCTGGCCGCCCGTGGAAACCATACCCCCTACTGAAAATGATTTTCTTTGAAGAAAACACCTTTTCTTATTATTTTTTTCTCATATGCACAAATTGTGTTTTTTTCCTTTTGTACACAAATGCGCAATAAAATGCATTTTTTTCTGCCAAACATGTGTAATTTATTCTCATATAACCTACTATGTCTGTCGACCATGTATCAATCAGCTAAAAAGTTTCCCAGATACAAAATCCACCTAAAACTGCAATATCCTTTAATTGTTTTGAGCAGTGTATAATATAGTAAAACAAAATTGATCACACAAACTGAAAACTGCCTTAGCTAGACAATATAGAAAAGAGCCGTTGCAGATTGATTTCAAGAATAGTAAAATAATTTTTCAATCAAGAGCTTATTTCCCATCCATTATCCGTGAATTCATAGAAATATATTTGCGAAACGATAACATTTGCAACGAAGCCGCTTCTTTTGAATTATTTAAAATTTGGCACGCGATAATCTACAGATTGAAAAAGCAATAAAAAAAAATTAATAATAATTTTCACGTTTTCCAGTTTGACCAATTTAAGCACCTGCTTGCCTTGGACATGCGATCTCGTGGTTTATGTTTACCATTTTCAAAAACCTATGCGAGAATATTTTATTTATCATTTAGATCTGAAGGATGTCGCCGATAGAGCGAATGAAACATATGTAATCTACATTAAAAGGTATTTTTAAGCATTTCGTGTAATGTTTTTATCACTTTAAGCATTAATTAGACTTTAATTTATGCAGTATACTGTTTCTACTGTTCTTGAAATCAAACATGTGCTTTATATCCTCGAAGTGCAAAGAGAATTCGCCAAGAATATCAGTAGCTACCGGTCACTGCCCCTTATTTTTTTTACAGCAGTGTAGTATATACCACCAGTCAAGTGCAACATCTTCATTTTTATGTCTCCAAGTTAAAGAAATATACACCTAAGTTGCCTACCTGATAATAGCTACCAAAGTTAAGTTAAAGAATAACGACCTTTCGTAGTAAGCTTATAAAGCTATGTTTTGTTTGCTAAACAAACGTATGAGTAATTACTTTGTATTTTCAGCTGGAAAGTTTATTTGCAACCGGTGATTCAACTAAGTGACAAAACTTGCATGAAATTGTTTTTTACACTTTAAGTTATTTTTAGCTATACGAGTGACAAGTTTTGGCCTTAAGACAAGGTGGCTACTTCTTATAGGAAAATTCGACTTATTTATCATTCAAATAAACAATACAAATTTTTCCATAAGAAAATACTGTTATTCACCTCTTTTTACTTTCTTCTATCTATAATAGAAGAAAATATTGTAATCGAAATTTTTTCGACTTCCGGTTTTCGACGGATTTACACGTTTTAGGGATCAGAGATTCCGAAAAACATATTTTTGCAAAATGTCTGTCTGTCCTCATTGTATCATCGAAAAGTGTATGAAGTTATGCTTCAAATTGAACCAAATTTTTTTCTATGTTTTTGGCTATGGCTAGCAAGTTCTACTTGAATTTGGGGATATTTACAAAAGGTGTCGCTGCGATCGCGATTTTTGGTCGATTTTCACTATTGTATCATCGAAAAGTGTATGAAGTTATGCAGATAATTGAACCAAATTTTTTTCTATGTTTTTGACTATAGCCTGCAGGTCCAACTTGAATTAGGGATATTTTGACGAAAGGGGCGCTGCGATTGCGATTTTTCCGTTAAATGTTCGGCCTAAATCCGAAGAATCCGGAGCCATTTTTGTTTTGCCTCTATCTTAAAACATGGCTGAGATATAGCGGTTTGAAATTTTAGTGTAGCTGACATTTTCAAACTAGTCAGTAGAATTCATCCATAAACGGGTTTAATTTATGAGTTTTAGTTAACATGGTTTCGGCAAATTTTCTTTCATTGTTGTAACCATTGTTCCTATTCTTATATGCTTAACACTATGTATTTATATTCGCCAACGTTAAATTCTCGCCAAGCCTGGCGACAAAAATATGTTGCCATAAATGAAGCCAACTTGGCTGTAGAGGACTAATTTGGCGATATTCTCTTTCAAATTCAATGTTGACGAGAACTGGGAATGAATCTTCTTTAATTGGGTTCCACGCATTTTAGCTTCGTGTTTTCCAGTAAATTTAGCTAAAATCGTAAATCCAAGGAATAGGTGCGCTATGTGTTGCTGTCGGTACAGGCCAGAAGGACTTTTTGTAGTTTAGTATACATCAGTTGATCGCATCCCGGTAACCCGACGATTCGCAAGAAGCTGATGTACAACCGAATGACGAAAAATATTGATTTTATTGGCGATGTGATAGCGAATTTTGAAGTATTTACATGACTGAGATAGAAGGAAGTCTTGGGATTGGCACATCCGACTAGTTTTGATTGTGTTTTTCTCTGACTTGTCGCCACCTTGTAAGAGATTTTTTTTGTTTTTGTTCTACTGTTTAGAGCAGCGGTTCCCAATATTTTTCTAACCACTCCTCACCTAAGCATATCTAAAGTTATGACCCCTCCCCCCCTCCCCTTTCTATGTGAAATATAATTTTTCTTATTATATTTTTTAAAGACTCGCATTTGACATTAAATTTGAAAGCATTGGTACAGTTTAAAATTGATTATGGAACTTCATTAAGAACAAGTAGAAAAATTTATGGGTACTAATATATCTCTACCTATAACACAATATATCAGAAGTATTTCTGGATTATAATCTTTATTAATTTTAGTTAGTCATTTTTCTTACACACCATAATAAATTTCTCTGTTAGCGGGCCTCCTTTATTTCAAGTCGACGCACAGTAGGGCATTTTGATGATCTAGGTCGACAAAGTTCATTTTTCCGATTATCTCGGAATTTAGCAATTTTGCCGAGATCGTTACAAGTTTTGTCGAAAAAAATCCGAGGTGTCGATTATCTACCACCGTAAAGAAAGTAGTTGGTTTGAGGTAGTTTCGACGGTTGCACTAGTTTCCTGTAAGTTCGGAAACACGTCGTGACTAATCTATTTTATTTGAAAGCACGAGTTTTACTGGACATATGTCACATGCTTGTCACAAGATTTAACCCATTATTGTTTGAAAATAAACGCCATCTGGTTTACAACCTTTATCTTGCCTTTTAACTGAGTATTAAGCATTATTAAGAAATAAGCATTTTATAAATCAAAGTGCTATCCCTAAATGT
This sequence comes from Maratus michaelseni, assembly GCA_963931845.1. Lineage (NCBI taxonomy): Eukaryota > Metazoa > Arthropoda > Arachnida > Araneae > Salticidae > Maratus > Maratus michaelseni. The sequence goes on along the minus strand of OZ007597.1, from coordinate 174,105,058 downwards.
GTTGGAAACTGAAGAAAACTCCTGCAAAAGTTTGTAAATCATTAGGTTACAACATACAACATACAACTTGCGGTGCATGTATGTATGTTTAGTTCAAATCTTGCATGTCAATTTTAAACCACTTTTAATAATCCGATTGAGCTGAAACTTTGAATACAGGTGTAGTTTCAATGACAATACAGTATTATAAAATAAATAAATAATAATATAAATAATAATAATAATATAAATAATTAAATAAACCAAATATTTATCACTGTTTGAGTATTTTATTAGTGATACATTTGAAAAACCAGCAAAACCTAATTAAATTTCAAGGCAATAATTTTGCCCATCTAGATTGTCAGAGTGTCCCACTGTGCGACGGCCGATTATAAACTTATTTTAAAATTTAAAATTTATGTCAGAATGCATACATATATACTGTGTATGACGTCTGCACCAATGCCATAAGAATTTCAGCCACTTCCTTCTATGATTTCCATTTGGCATATTTTTAATATCATAAGGTTGGTAATACCTCGTTTAGATATTTCGAATATTTGGAAGCTAAACGTGTTCAATACAGTCCGTATTAGATAGAGCTTTGAGTATTCATGTATAACTGATCTATGAATGTATAAATCTATGAATGTATAAATCTATGAATGTATAAATGAATGTATAAATCTATGAGCGAATAGAAATGCGGGTTTCATCCAATAAATACTAAACGAAAAAAATGTACAATTTTTTTTTAATACAACCGGCACCAGAAAAATTATGAACTTTTAAATATAAATATTAGTATTACTTTATATTGCACAATCATATGATTTTTTCAGTATGGTTATTATAGTATTTTGAACTTTTGTGTGAAAATTTATTTTTGCATTTTATTTTTTAAATCTGCATGTATTACTTTTAGCCTACAACAGTACTTTTCCAAAAGAAAAAAAACACTGACATGGAAAGAAAAGGATTCATAACAAATCTTGAATTGCCCCTCCTTAAAAAATGAAATCCCCCCCCCCCCTATGGAGGGTACGTCCCATATTGGGAACCTCTGGGTTAGAGCATGGGAAGTGCTTTTTCTAATTTCCAAATATAAATTCTAGGAGACAGAAACAGAATATAAAGTTAAATTTCGTAATCTTTCTTTTAAAAATAGCTCGGTTGGACAGCTATAATGTCTTTTTTTTTTTTTTTTTTTTTTTTTTTCACATGTTCAAAAGCGTTTCCTTTTCTTTTTTTTTTTTTTTTTTTTTTGGGCTTTGTCTAAATAAACTCTATTCTTTAAAAGTTCAATGATTGGTAAAGAAAAAAAGATAATAAAAAATATATTCAATTTGAGTATTATTTTTCTTTGGCTTTGTCTAAACAAGCCCTATTTCTTTAAAAGTTCAATAATTGGTTAAAAAAAAAAAAAAAAAAAATTATCCATTTTGAGTAACTACAGCAAAACCACGACGTATTTTAACGAAACAAGTCTAATTGTTTGATCCAGTCTTCCGAACTGAAATAACTAAACATTGTTTGTTTGGATTACGGATAAAGTACTTTCTATATATCTTCTTTCATTTCAATATATTTAACCATGCGTAATATACACTTTTAGCGAAGTGCAACGTCTTCTTTTTTATTTCTCTAGTTAAGTTCAAGATTAACTATCATGGTAAATTTATATAAAGCTGTGTTTTATTTACTAAACAAACATATCTGTAATTACTTGTTATTTTCAACTGGAGAGTTTATTTATAACCAATCATTCAACTGTTCACAAAGCTAGCATGAAATTGTTTTCTACTGACACTTTAACTTATTTACACTGGTTTCCAGAAAAATCACAAAAATAGCGATAACTCAAAATATTACATGTAGATTTTAATGAAACTCAGCCACAATATACAACTCATAGTAAGGTATAAAATAACATGAAAAAAAATTACCAGACAAGTAACACATGGGCTGATAAGTTCCCGGTCTAATATTGAAACCACAACTTTTAACAAAAATTTTTTAACAAAACTTTATAACTTTATGACTTTATAACTTTATAACTTTAATAAATAACATAACTTTAATAATAAATAATAATAATTTTATAATAATAATAATAATTTTATAATAATAATTTTATAATAATAATTTAATAAATGAATAATAATAATAATTTTATAATAATAATTTAATAAATGAATAATAATAATAATTTTATAATAATAATTTAATAAATGAATAATAATAATAATTTTATAATAATAATTTAATAAATGAATAATAATAATAATTTAATAATAAATAACATAATTTTATAACGAAAAAGCTCCAAACAGCGCTCAGAATCATCGACTCGTTGTTGTTTTTGGTCAAAAGTCAACACGCGCGGCAGCCACTTTGACAACAGCTTTTTCATAGACAAATGTTCATTCAAAATAAAACCTACACGTTCCTTGGATATCTTCAGAGTCTGAGCTATCTCCTGTAACTCCACTTTTCGGTTCCCCAAAACGATTTTGTGGACTTTTTTTATGTTTTCCAGAGTAACCACCTCTTTTGCGTGGTGCATCACTGGTGTCCGTACGACCACGTTTGAATTCAGCAAACCAGTCAATAATGGTTGATTTACCTGGTGCAGTGTCCGGATAACGCTTATCAAGCCAAGCTTTTGTTTGAACAGTGTTTTTTCCCATCAAATAACAATTCTTGAAATTCTTGTTTATCTATTTTTTTGTTTATCAACAAAATCGTTCAACTGAAATCACTCTAACGTTTTATCCACACGGCGAATCGTCATGACATTTTTTCTGCTACCTTTTAAAGGTTAGTATTTACTAAAAAAACATCGGTTCGGCGATTGCAACGCCATCTGTGTGCCAGACCAGGAACTTATCAGCCCATGTGTTATGGTATTTCAAAAAATAGCATAATTATAAAATTAGCAAAATCAATTTGTCAGTTTAGTATAGGAAAAGTACCTTTAATATGCCGTATGATCACCCCTAATAGCAATACAGCACATACAGCGATGTGTCATACTGTCAATTATGCGGTCGATGGAAGTGCGAGCCATTGCTCTTGCAAAGCAGTTGTGAGCATGGCAAGGGCCTGAGGAGGGGGATTGAGAGTAGCAACACGTCGTCCTAAAGCATCCCAAACATGCTCAATGGGATTCAAGTCCGGTGCTCGAACTGGCCATCCCATGTGCAGAATTGTCTGGTGCTAAAGATAATCTTCCACAATGCGAGTCATGTGCGGTCTGGCCTTGTTGTCCTGTAAAAGGAAACCATTACCTATTGCACCGGTATAAGGGCGCACATAAGCATCAAGGATGTCATCTCTATAGATGTAAGCATTCACGGTTCCACGTGAAAAGACATGGAGGTCTGTGCGTCCACCCAAAGAGATACCACTAGAGTTGCAAAAAACCGGTTTATTCACAGGTTTATTTCCAATGGACCCGGTTTATTCCCAGGTTTGTTGTCAAAAGACCTGGTTTATTCCCAAAAAACCATATTTATTCCCAAAAAACCCGGTTTATTCCTAGGTTTAAACCGGGTTTTTTTCTAGCCTTTGCAACTCTAGATACCACCCCAAACGCAGACACTGCCTCCTCCGTACGAATCTCTTTCACGAAAGTTTGATGGATGATAACGTTTTCCCCGTTCTCTCCAAATCAAACAACGCCTACTATCGCTCTGAGGCAAACCGGGACTCATCCGTGAACAGAACACGCCTCCATTGATCATCCGTCCTTTGGACATGTTGACGTGCCCGCATTAAACATTCCATCCGGTGACGTGAGGTGAGCGGCACACAAACTGCTGGTCGCCTTGCGTAAAGTCCACCTTCGTGAAACTGTCTACACACAGTAAACATTAACACCAACCTTCCAGTGGCTGCAGCAAGGGAGGATCTAAGATGAGATGGGGTTGTGGTTCTATTCCTTTGTACACATAACCGCAAATATCGGTCATCGCCGCTTGTCGAAACCCTTGGCCGTCCTTGGCTGAACTTTCTTGAGCCCGAACCAGTGGTTTGAAATCGTTGTCAAAGCCTATGAACTACAGAAGGACTCACATTTAGCCATCTAGTCACCTCTGTCTAACTTTGTCCTGCCTCGAATCTCCCAATAGCTCTAAATCGCAGTTCTGCGGGCAAATGATGCCCCAAGGTCACTGTAATGAACTGGCTATCCCAGATTTATAATATCACTATCATAGCGACAGCTGCAGCCTTACTCTCTAACGTGCATTTTTATGTTCCCTACAGATGACGCAAAGCGATTGCAGCGCCCCTAGTTTGCATTTGGTATATTTATTCAGCATCTTTTATTTAACAATACATGCAAATTTCATACGGATTGCTTCATTTTTGAACGAGTTATCGCTATTTTTGTGATTTTTCCTTAATTTTTGGAAACCAGTGTATTTTTAGTTAAGGTAAGCCTTAAAAATTGTGGACACGTGGTAAGGGTACCTAGCGCACAGATCTTTTGCCAAAAGTGACTCTCTAACCGGAAAAAAGTTTGTTTAACAAACCTTTACAACTGTCAAGCAGTTTTAGTTCATTATTCTACCGTAAGGTATGTTGTAGGGCACATCTGTTAGAACGTTCAATGTTCACTCGAGAGTGGAATTGGACAGGTCAATGATTGACAATCTTTTCCGAAGAGCGTTTTCTCGAGGTATTTTTTTTAAACTGTAGTAAGTAAACCTTTAAAGTTCATGCCAAATAACCATACGTAGTATACACTTTTAGTGAAGTGTAACATCTCTTTTCTTATTTCTCTAGTTAAGTTAAAGAATAACTCTCACGGTAAACTTATAACGATGTGTTTTATTTTCTAAACAAACATATCTGTAATTACTTGTCACTATCCACTGGAGTGTTTATTTATAACCAACGATTCAACTGTTCACAAAACTTGCATGAAATTGTTTTCTACTGACGCTTTAACTTATTTTTAGTTAAGGTACGCCGGAGAAATTGTGGACACGCGGTAAGGGTACCTAACGCACAGATCTTTTTTCAAAAGTGACTCTCTAACCGGAAAAATGGTTGTTTAGCAATCCTTTACCACTCTCAAGCAGTTTTAGTTCATTATTCTACCGTACGGTATGCTGGTGGGCACATCTGTTAGAACGTTCAATGTTCCCTTGAGAGTGGAATTGGACAGGTCAATGATTGACCTTTTACAAAGAGCGTTTTCTCGATGTATTTTTTTTTTTTTTTTTTTTTTTTTTTTTTTTACTGTTGTAAGTAAACCTTTAAAGTTTATGCCAAATAACCATGCGTAGTATATACTTTTAGAAAACTGTAACGTCTCCTTTTTTATTTCTCCAGTTAAGTTAAAGGATAACTCTCACGGTAGACTTATAACGATGTGTTTTATTTTCTAAACAAACATATCTGTAATTACTTGTCACTATCCACTGGAGAGTTTATTTATAACCAACGATTCACCTATTCACAAAACTTGTATGAAATTGTTTTCTGCTGGCGCTTTAACTTATTTTTAGTTAAGGGTCGCCGGAGAAATTGTGGACACGCGGTAAGGGTACCTAACGCACAGAACTTTTGTCAAAAGTGACTCTCTAACCGGAAATAAGGTTGTTTAGCAATCCTTTACCACTCTCAAGCAGTTTTAGTTCATTATTCTTCCGTAAAGTATGCTGTTGGGCACATCTTTTAGAACGTTCAATGTTCACTCGAGAGTGCAATTGGAGATGTCAATGATTGACGAGCTTTTCCGAAGAGCGTTTTCTCCAGGTATTTTTTTTCTCTGTATTATGTAAACCTTTAAAGTTCATGCCAAATAACAAAACGTAGTATATACTTTTAGAAAAGTGTAACGTCTCCTTTATTTATTTCTCTAGTTAAGTTAAAGAATAACTCTCAGGGTAAACTTATAACGATGTGTTTTATTTTCTAAACAAACAAATCTGTAATTGCTTGTTACTATCCACTGGAGAGTTTATAACCAACGATTCAACTGTTCACAAAGCTTGCATGAAATTGTTTTCTACTGACGCTTTAACTTATTTTTAGTTAAGGTACTCCGGAGAAATTGTGGGCACGTGGTAAGGGTATCTAGCGCACAGATTTTTTGCCAAAAGTGAAACCCGGTTCAGATCGGATATTTAAGTTATCTTAGGTCGCCGAACTCACTAAGGGAGTTCCACAAACTCACTTAGTGAGTTTGAACTTTCTATTGCTACATACAGCCAGTACCACTCACTCCGATTGGCTGTGTAGGCTAGCTTTAACCGATTGGCTGTTAAAGTTGCCTTTAACATATGCACATGCGCCCATGCCATGTTTGTTCAGATCTCAGACACGGTGATGTTCAGTGAGTTATCTTAAGATGATTTTTGCGGTGTGAATAGGTATTCAACTGGGAGGGTACCACCTTAAAAATGGCGGTGTAAGATATCTTAAATGTCCGGTGCGAACAGGGTTTGACTCTCTGACTCTCTTGTTTAGCAAACCTTTACAGCTGTCAAGCAGTTTTAGTTCATTATTCTACGGTAAGGTATGCGTGTGGGCACATCTGTTAGAACGTTCAATGTTCACTCGAGAGTGGAATTAGACCGGTCAATGATTGACAATCTTTTCTGAAAAAAGTTTTTGCGAGGTATTTTTTTTTTCTCTATAGTAAGTAAACGTTTAAAGTTTAATGAGTTTTATCAACCTATGTATGCACAGAGATTTGGCTGCTTAAGGTTTATAGAAAAGCCACTTGTGCACACTAGCCCGGTTTTTAACAAACTGGGACAAGAGTACACAAATAAACGGAATAAGTGTACACGCATAGCACCAAATATTTTATATCAAGTCTTTGTTTATTAATCATTGGTGTATGAGTCTGGATTAATTAATTTTATATACAGGGTGCTTATAATTAAAGTTTAAGTTTCAAAACGCTCTAAAAAATGACCTACTGATTAGAATGACGTCAAAATTGAACGGCGTATTATTGAAGAAGAATGAACCAATATTGTATGAACCAAAAAAAAACAATAGTTCCAAATTTTAGTGACAGATGGCGCTATAAGCGTCAGAAGCTGTAAATTAATTATCATCACCCTGTACAATTGGCATATTTGACTGTGTTTATATAAATACTAGAATGAATTTAGTACTTGTATTTATAAACAATTTTATTGTGGTAATACAGTGTTTATATCAAAATAGTGAGGAACTGTAAATTTTGTTTTTTAGTAAAGAAACAGTATAATTAATTAAACATACTGTAAATAGTCCACGAGTGCTTAAATCGTTCCAGCACTGATTTAAAAATTCGAGAGTGCATCTTCGTCTCTCAAAAAAGGATAATACAAACACGTAGAAATTCAGAAAGCTCTTCAAGGGACGGTAATAGAGTTGCAAAGGGTGGAAAAAACCGGGTTTATTCCCGGGAATAAACCGGGTTTTTTGGGAAGGAATTATTAAATATTCCCGGGAGTTTTCAAAAAGTTTTAGACATGGATTTCTTTAATTAGTAAACAAAATATTTTTTTACACATGTAAAGAAAACCAATAACATAAATACAGAAAAAGGCACAGTTTACATGAAAACTAATGAAATACAAACTTAAGCTGCAGAAATATTAAGTAAGATAAATTAAAATAACATAATAAGTTGATATTTTAATCGTGGACAGGTAAAAAGTGCGAGAGGCAGATAACAGATTCATCTTACTTGGCATGAATATAAACATCACCCCTGTTCTGATTCAGACAAACAAAAATTAAAACGAACAAAACTAAAAGAAATCAATGCATTACACTACAACTCACAAGAAAATTAATATAGAGTATGCCTGAATAGTAAATATGCCAGCTAACAGAAATTAAACTATTTCAATTATTAAATAAACATTCAAATACTTACCAATTCACAGCCACCATTGTTGTTAAGCAAATGATATGTTATAATAAATTATAAAAAACTTAGAACGCAAAATCCTACGTAACGCAAAATCCTACGTTTTGTGAATTCATAAAGAAAAACCAATTATAAACTTTCAGAACCGTGCCTGAAATTTCGAAAAATAAAAAAATTAAATTGAAAAATGACTAGTTCTGTTTACTTTCAAAACTGCTTCAAAATTTTCAATATTCCCCAAAATTCCGGGTTTATTCCCGAAAATTCCCGGGTTTATTCCCGTCCCTCAAAAACTGTGGGTTTTTTGCAACTCTAGACGGTAAGAATAACGTAGAAGAAGCTAGCAGTTCTTTATCAGGAAAGTTTTTTGAAAAAAATAATACTCACCCATGTCACTCCTAGTCCTTCGCACCGCTCTCTGAATACTAGTCCTACGCCCTGATACAAAAATGGCGGCAGTCGTAGGTGGCGTTTTTTAAACGTTTGTACGATCCCCTGAATTTTGGCACCAGTATTTTCCAAAACTTTTCTTAGATTTATTTTAATTTCAGAAAATAGGGCGGAGAAAACTTTTAGAAATTACTGATATTCAAATTCAAGGGACCGTACAAACGCTGAAAAAAATCCGCCAACGACAGCCTCCATTTTTGTGAAAGCGCGTAGGCCTAGTATTCAGGGGGTGGTGGTCTTTCACCACAACCTACAAAACGCAAGAGAATTTGATCTGACTTTAAAATAATAACGTCACCCTAAGTAGTCAAAATTTTCCTAAAAAGCAAAAGTTGGAAAAAGCCAAGAAGAAACATAAACCACCAACTGGTATTTCTGCATCGGGAAAATCTTTTGAAGAAATAATACCCACCAAAGGCGGCACTAGTCCTTCTTCTCAATCTATGAGAAGTAAGAGAGTTTGTTCGGACGCTATAGTAATAGTGTCTTCCCAAATAATCAACATTTTGCACAAAAATTAAAATTTGGAAAAAAGTTATTTCAGAAACCCAAGCAAGCAACGTAAAGTTTTTATTTTGGAAAAGATTTTTTTTTATCAGTGAAATCAAACAAAAATGTACTTCATAAAGATTAAAAGACATTTTGTCACGTCTAATCATTTTTTAATGACCACTTTCGGTGTGTAGAATCGGACTTTCTATAATTCTCCCGACATCTTTTTTCAGTAGCGCGATTTCAGTGTAATCCACAGTTTACGGAATCACAACTCTCAAAGTATTGGAGATATTTATACGAGTTTTGAACACAAATGTAAAGAACACAGATTGATTTACATGTGTAATATTTTTTTAATTATTGGAATACTACTGTGACTATTTATACATAAAAACAAAATATTTCAGACACACAGTTAAAATACAAATAAAAACTGCTAAAAATAAACGTTTCGAGCTCACTTTCAGAGCTCCACATCAGTACACACATTTTGAAGGATACATTTGAAGGAGAATTGCTTTGAGACCTATAAGCTACCAGGTTGTTTCGCTCGAATGATGCATATTTTTATTCACTGAAATACATACAAGACGTTGAAAATTACATGAATCTTCTTCTTGACAGACGGGATAGACACCAGGAAGTAGACAGCACTGAATACACATACACAATGACATCCATGCCCTACCAGATTCGAACCTGAGCCCTCACCGTGGCGGTCGCCTCCGCTACCAACCACGCTGCCGGACCGGCCAGTACACACATAACGGACACGAAAAATTATGATAAACAATCTCTACATCAGAACCTGTAATCCAACAATTAACGTCACAGTCGAAAAGATCAAATCAAAACTGTATACTCAGATGAAATGGGACTTGCTTCATTCAGAGACGAGTCTGCCAATTTCGTATACCATCTCTTGTGGAACACGCGAATTGTGTAACTGTTGACCTTTGATTTAATTACATTAGCGTTCACAAAATCCGCGATATGATCGTTTCTAAGGCATGGACAACAATATTTGAGTTTAAAGGCATGCTTGTGTTCTTTTAATCTTATATCTAAAGTGCGGCCTGTTTTGCCAATATAGACTGAATTACAATTACGTCAAGGTATGCTGTAAACAACCCCTTTTTCTTTTGTTTTTGGATATTTATATTTAGAACCACTGAAGAAACCATGTAGTTAATTTTGCTGTATAAAAGCAGTATTAAAATTGACAGTTTTAAGTAACTGTGAAGTCCTCTCTGAAATATTTCTATAATAAAGTATGAATACGTAACCCCTTGGAGCTTCACTTTGAAAAGGGGGCAGTGTTGTAACTGGATTAGAAACAGGGCTCGAAACGTACCGGAACAAACTGAAACGATATTCCGGTTCGTAAAATTATGACAAAAATTGTTCCCGTTCGTAAATTTATGGTAAATATCGTTCCGGTTCGTGATATTATGGTAAATATCGTTCCTGTTTGGGGGCAATTATTAAACATATTATTACAGTTCCTGGAAAACATTAATATTTCCGATCCAGTTCAGGCTTATCTGAAAAAATTGATAGAACGTGCGGTGATGCACTTAACATCACTGTGATAAGCCACCATCCATACCCACAGCTGTGAAGCAATTGCGATAATTCCTACTTCAAGTGAACGGCTCAAAAGGCAGATGATTGAACTCTCCTCGTCCTGTTAATTTCTGACCTGACTGAGGACTGAACATGAACAACGTGCGGGTAAGTTATTGGTTTGTCCATCATTCTATCTTTCGGTTTCTTGTGATCTGCTGTTGAATATTTGAATTTCGGAAATTGGATTTAATAGTCCTGCACGACTGGTGCATTTATCATTGCAGTGTTTTGTGATACTTTTATAGTATTGAAATTTATCATTAAAAGTAATTTGGTTTACTCAATCATTCCACCATAATCATTCCCGCAAACATTTTTAACGCAAAACGGATCGATATTCCAGTACTTGAAATTATGACAAATATTGTTTTGGTTTGTGAAATGATGGTAAATATCGTTTCGGTTCGTGCAATTATTAAAACATATTGTTACAATTCGGGAAAAACATTAATATTGCCGTTCCGGTTCAGGTTCAGGTTCATGCGAAAAAAATGGGATAGAACGTACGGTGAAGCACATAACATCACTGTGCTAAGACACCATCTATACCAACGCCCCCTAGATAAGAAAGCCGTGACGCGCCTCACGAAAACGTCATACCAAGCAGGCAAGATAGAGGTCACGGCTTCCGAAGGCAGCCGTGCATCATCCGCCGATCCCAGGCTCGACAGAGCCCATACGAGTCACGACCAAGGAAGATCCGGTTTACCCGGGGACCCCCAAGGTGGTGCTCTTCGGACGGGCGAAAAGCGGGGGCGTGAACCTACCTGCACTTCTACGACCCTTTCCCAAGTGAGAGAGACGACATATAGGTCGAAACGACATTAGTGGAGCCTTATCTAGAGGCCCACTTCATTTTACTTGGGCGGATAGCGAGAGTAAACCCCAGCCTCGGAGCCGAGATCCCATAGGGGAATCGGGTCCTCAACCTAATGGTGAACACTCCCACTTCCCATTACTCTGCCGCCCCTTCCGAATATCGAGTTCTAGGGAAGAAGAAAACGACTAGTTCATTTGGGGCGGCTGAAAAAATTCGAACAACTTGGATGTTTCGATTTCATTGGCTCATAGAATTAATAATTATTATTTACGACTAATAGTTAATAATTCCAAGAGCCATCGAAATCGAAACATGCAAGTTGTTCGAATTTTTTTCTTTGCTTTGCCTGCTTGGTATGACGTTTTTGTGACGCGTGTCACGGCTTTCTTATCTAGGGGGCGTTGCCTATACACCTGGCTGTGAAGCGATTTGGTAGTTTCTACTCCAAGTGAACGAGACACGAGGCAGATGACGGTGGTGTGTTATTTATGAGTGTCGATTATCTACAAGAGGTGGGGGTGCCCTCCATAGGTGCCTTTCTAAGGGAACCTAACCCTTATTTACGTATGGTTATCCAAGGTTCGAAGAAAACCACCGGAAAACTCCGAACGATTAGCTTGACGGGCATGATTGGGTTTGAACTCAGCACAGGCAGATGACGAAACTCTCATCGTCTTGTTATAATAGCGCACAGGAAGTTATTTGTTGCTTTATCCATTGCGCTATCTTTCTTGTTATCTTGCGATTTCCTGTTGAATAGTTGAATTTCAAACATCTGATTTAATAGTCTTGCACGACTGGCGCATTTATCATTGCAGTGTTTTGTGATACTTTTACAGTATTTAAATTTATCATTAAAAATAATTTGGTTTCCGCAATCATCCCACGGCGTGTATTAGTGGATGATGATAAGATGATGATCAAGACTGACTAAACTATATCTTCAAACGTCTTTTCTTTTTAAAAAAAATTTAGCCAACAATACCGGAAATAGCGTTCCGGTTCGTGGATTTTTTCATTTCGATCACTGTATATATGTATAGCTTGCTGTACTTCTCTGTAACTTTATTTTATTATTATTTAGAATCTTGACCGCATTTTTAAAATTGCTTTTTGTATGGTTAGAAATAAATTTGTCTATATTTTCACACAAAAAAGTAGTCAACAGTAATTTTGAAATAGCGTTCCAGTTCATGGATTTTTTCGTGTCGAGCCCTGATTAGAAACCTCGGAGAAGATCCTCCTACAATACCTTGACATCCTTAGAGGGCTGTCCGAGTGTTTCGAAGACGCTGTCCTCTTAGCCCGATGGGTTGTAGAATTAGTGCTATGCACTCACACACCTGAAATACATCATATATTTTTCGTGCTTATTCTGGCCAAACTTAATCACATTCGCTCACCACTCCCATTATGCAGATGTATTACAACACCGAGTCATAGTGCAGCTCGAACTGTAAATTCGAGAAAGACTAGGCAAAAATTCATCTCTCACACCCAGAAAAAAGTTTTGTTGAATCAACAAAAATTTGGTTGATCCAACAAAACTTTTTGTTTAAATATAGGTCAATGGAAATTTTGTTTGAATCAACAAAAAAAAAATTTTTTTTGCAATTCCAAAGACAAATTTTGTATCGTCAGCAAAAAATGTTTTGTTAATTCAAGTAAAATGGTTCAATTTTACTTGAATTTTGCTAAAACAACCATAATGTACTCAACAAAACATGTTTTGTAGTTTTAATCAATTTCTTTTTCTGGGTGCACATAGACAGGGCCCGATTAACCTCTGAATCTAGGGGAATCACGACATCATTCTGGGGACCCCATTTCTATTTGGCAAAAGTTTCCTTAATTCTTCATTCTTAAAAACTCACCAATGATACTAATATTATTCCCGGAATTGCTTAGCCGAGGTCACAATTATTTCATTCATCAGCTTTTTTATGTTCCCTGTATATACTTCAGATATATTAGAACATATAGCTGTATGCTCAAATTTCCGGTTGGTTTCTTATAGGTACATCAGGATGCTATATGATTAAATAACATCCTATTGGTGACATTTCACATTTCCATGTTAAATAAGTTTCGTGAAATGCTGCTTGGATTTTATCTTGGATTAAGCAAACTTTCTTTTCCAAAAAAATAAAAAATACAATGTAAAAAAAAGGGAAAATGAGAATTGAGGACCCTCTTCACAGTCATTTTGGGGGCCCTTTTAAATTTTAGAGGAGAAGCATTGTGCTTCACGTGCTTTTTGGATAATCATGCCCTGCACAGGGCCCGACTATAGTAAGTTTTTGTGCCCAGGGCACTTTCAATTTTTCGTGTCCCCTTATATTGGTTGATTTACGGATACTAGTTTTTTTTCTTCTTTTTTTTTTTTTTTTTTTTTTTTTTTACATATTGCACATTTATTTGAAAAGTGTGAACTCAAAAAATTACGTTTTCCGGAAAATTGAAAAACGGTTCCAGGAATTATTTTATTATTTATATATATTTATTGAAATGTGCTTTTAACCATAGATTGAGATATATTTTTGTCCTTTCATCATATTAATATCACAAATATCCCATTTTTTCAGTTGTGTCACTTTTCGAATAAATGCGCAATATGATAAAATTGAATGACTTCATAAATACAGCACATCAATTACTAGAAAATAATGATAAGAAGTCTACTTATTAATGATGTTATTGATATTAAATGATAAAACCAAACTGATACTGAGTGCAAACTAAAGTCCTAAACGAAATAAAAACTTAGTACAGTTGCGATTTTTCTTAATGGAAATTTAGATGAAATTGTGAAAAATTTTGTGCCCCTCAGAAATTTCGTGCTCAAGGCATAGGCCCCAGGTGCCCGTGTGATAGTCAGGGCCTGGCCCTGCACATAGAAGACAAGTAGCCATGACATACGCTAAATCGTAAAAATCGCCAAAATCGTCTAAAAACTGGTAAAATGTGCTCAAAATTGGTCCAGTATCAGAGATGATCTCCAATTTAAAACCTTAATTCGGGGCTCTCCAAATCAATGCAATTCACAAACATATTCACAGTAATATCAAAATTATTACACACGTAAATCAGATTTTCCTTTACACTTGTATACAAAAATCGTGTAAATATCTCCATTACTTTGAAAGTTGTGAGTCCGTAAACTGAATTACGCTGAAATCTTGCTACTGAAAAAAGACGTGAGAAGAAAAAAGACGTGGGAAAATCTGATTCTACACACTTTTGGTTTAATTTGTTTAATTATTAGTATTACATTTACCGCCTTCTCGAAATGATTTTTTTTCCAATTCATCACCTTCGATAACGTATAATTAACTCTGAAAGTTCTGCAAAAATTCTACAAATTACACTAGTTTACATGATTTTTGTTCATGAAATGAAAGATATACGGTTACGTTACTTTGGGTATCTACATCTAGGGAAAAAATATTTTTAAAAACCCAGCACGTCAGATTTTTGAAATATTTATTAAGAAGATTTTTACAAAAAACTACATCTAAATAAACAATAGGCACCAAGAATATTTTAATAAACTTTTGTTTCTATAATGAACGCTTAAATTAATGCGCTCTAATTTACTAAAAAAGGTCGTTTGTAAATTCCGGTGTCAGTCAGTAATTTCTCATTTGGCGAACACAATTTGTCTGTGCCGGAAAGGGTTAAACAATTGCGGGTAGATATAAAACAAAGACCTTCATATCTCAGAATTGTGACGTGCTACAAAAAATAAAAATATATTTTTTTAACTATCGTCCATAGCCTACATAAATAATATATGTTTCATTTCATGAACAATTTTTTTTTTTTTTTTTTTTTTTTTTTTTGTAAACTAGTGTTATTATTCTAAAAGACATTGATAAATTTCAATTTTTTACAACCACCATAAAAGCATAACGACTGTTTGTGTTCTTTATGGTGTTTTTAAGAGATTTCGTCGTTAATGAAGTAATATTAGAAAGTATTGAATTAATCTTATTAAAATTTGACACGAATTTTGAAAGTAATTATAAATTACTAATTTGTTTTTTTTTTCAATTTTAATATAAGTTTTCTGATTTATATTATTCTATTATTATTTTCTGCTAGTGCTAGTTTAACAATAGCCGCTGTCAAAACTCAAATTCTATTTAAACTAGTCGTTGGGGGCCACCGTAATACTTACCCATCATGGATATGCATAATGTAAAATATTAAAATAAAAATGTGTAAACTACTTATAAAATGCATTGCAATTCAAATAAAATCGTGGCTTGATGACGTCACAAACTTTAAAGGCTCGATTACTGAATTGCTTGAAAGAAACATCCTTATAACTCTAAAAATAATCATCCTATTAACTAGCGGTTTATTGCATCTGATAAGCGTCAAATTTCCAATTAAAATATATCTTTAAAGTGAAATTTGGATGAAATACAGGGTGATGAAAAATCGAAGAGTGTGGAAAATAGAATTCCAAATATCTCGGCAACTCATTATCCGATCGACTTCATGCTTTATGCAAAATTTATGTTTTTTTATTGTCTTTTATATTCATTTCTTAAAATAAACAATTTCGAAAATTTTTATATACCTTTTATCAGAACGAATATTTCGAGAGTCCGAAAAAAATAGTTCCGGTTAATCGAGGTTATTGAAATGAAATAGGCTTCTTCCCATTATTATATACTAAGTACATACCAAATTGCAAGTCTTTATCTCAATTTTTTCGGGAGATAGAGCGTTTACAGACACACAGACACACACACAGACACACAGACGGACGGCAAAAAAAATTTTTTTTTTAATATGTTTTTCGGAATCTCCAGTGTCTGAAACGTGTAAATCCGTCAAAAAAAAATTTCGATTTTCAAAACGATTACAAGACTTACCCTATACTACGTATGATGGGTAAGTAATAAGTTAACATTCTATTTGCTACAGTACAATATGTGGAACAGTGGAAGATTATTTAAGGTAAAATAATAATCATAAAAGCATAGAAAATGTCTTTTTAAAAAAACTGTTTCTTACAGAAATTTTGATTAAGTAAAACTAAGAAGTATTAAGTCAATTTTGATAAAATGTAATACATAATTTTTTATTATATAAATTTATATTTGATAAAATGTAATGTGTAAAATATAAAATGCTAACAAATGTTGTTATTATAAAAAGAATGTTGTTATTATTATTTTTTTTTTTTACTTTGTTAATAATGGAACAATGGAATAATATAAGCTCTTTTATGGACTGCCTAGTTGTGGTGTAGCTTTACATCCAGTGCATATGTAAGCGACTTACGGAAATATCAGAGAGCATTGTTTAACTATACTACAGTATAAAACTACATGATAAAGATTTAAATTTAAATTTAAAAAAATTAAATTATTAGACAGATACCACATAAATTAGCAAAATAAATAAAAATAGCTTTAAATTTAAAGTACATAAAATAAATAAATAAATAAAAATAGGTTTAAATGTAATGTACAAAAAATAAATGAATGAATGAAAATAGGGCTAAATTTAATGTACAATAAATAAATAAATAAATAAATAAAATAAAAATATTTGTTAGTTTCTACATTTGTAAAAAATAGACACATGCTTCCCGCTTCCAGGTACTAACTCGTCAAGATAGGCACTCATGCCCGGTAGGTAGGAGCCTGGTTAGCGGTATTAAAAAAAAAAGATAGAAAATAAAGCTGGTAGACAACAGCCAACGGAAACTTGCCTTACCCATAAAAAAACAAAAGCACTTTTCAAAAGACTTGCATTATTTTTTATCCAAAAGTAGTAACATACTATACATACCGTATATTTACCGAATATATACCGGATAACGTGCACTTTAATTGCAAGAAAATAGATCGAATTTGAGTACAGGTGCGTGTTATACGCCGTTTATAAAAAGTGAAAAAAAAAAGATGATAAAAATAATTAAAGTTTCTAATTTAATAAAAATGCTATTTATTTACCCAAACAAAGAAGATAAAGAAAGAAAAAACAATTTTCACTATAGATTACATGAAAAGTTATTGTTATTATACTTTACAATAATTTTTTATTTATATTTTGCTATGCATCTCATGAAGGCTTCTTTGCAGTGTTGAAGGGACGCGTTTTGCTGTGAATATACCTAAAATTAGAAAAAATAAGTCTGAAAACAAGTCTAACGTATTATACACCAGAGCGCGTTATATGACGGAATAAACGTTATATGTATGTATGCAGGGTGTATCTGAAAAAGTGAGCAAAACTTTACGGGGTGATAGAACGCAGCTATACGAGCCTATTTCGTCATAGAATGCGCGGCCGCGCGAGCCGCTAGGTGGCGTTGTAAATGGTATGAAACATTCCTACGAGAAGTGTTGCCGGAGCTGCTGCGTCCGATTCCAACCCCCATCAGGTCGAGAATGTGGTTTCAACACAACGGTGCACCTGCACACTTTGCCTTGGATGTGCGGAACACTTTAGATGCAACGTTCCCAGGGCGATAGATTGGTCGAGGTGGTCCCATAGCTTGGCCACCAAGATCACCGGATCTCTCGTGTTTGGACTTTTTCCCTGTGGGGCCATATGAAAAGCCTAATCTACGAGTGCCCCATTGAAACCGATATGGATCTAGTCGCCAGGATTGCCGTTGTTGCCGGGGATATTCGGGAAATGCCTGGTGTCTTCGCAAATGTGCGTTTGTCCCTATCCCGCAGGTGTGAAGCGTTCATTACAGCTGGCGGAAGCTCTTTTGCGCAATTTCTTTGAGCATGTACATTAATTACATTGCTGTTAATAATGTCGAGAATGTGGTTTCAACACAACGGTGCGCCTGCACGCTTTGCCTTGGATGTGCGGAACACTTTAGATGCAACGTTCCCAGGGCGATAGATTGGTCGAGGTGGTCCCATAGCTTGGCCACCAAGATCGCCGGATCTCTCGTGTTTGGACTTTTTTCCTGTGGGGCCATATGAAAAGCCTAATCTACGAGTGCCCCATTGAAACCGATATGGATCTAGTCGCCAGGATTGCCGTTGTTGCCGGGGATATTCGGAAAATGCCTGGTGTCTTCGCAAATGTGCGTCTGTCCCTATCCCGCAGGTGTGAAGCGTTCATTACAGCTGGCGGAAGCTCTTTTGCGCAATTTCTTTGAGCATGTACATTAATTACATTGCTGTTAATAATTTTTTTCTGAAGTAAGTCCTCTCATTCTTGTGTTAATTCTTTAACTGCAACAGTGGAAAACTACCTTTTAACTTCTCACCGCTGGCATTCCGACCATACATTCTATAACGAAATTTTCTCGTATAGCTGTGTTCTATCACCCCGTAAAGTTTTGTCCACTTTTTCAGATACACCATGTATATACAGGATGTCTCAAAAGGTCGTTTACAGACTTAATATGCTGGTCTGTCATATCATGATAAACAAGATTTACATAGGAACATGTGTTCGAAAATGAAAACTGCGACCGCTAGAGGGCGATCAGCGCAGACTTACGGGAGAGTAGAAAGCGCAATCATTTCAGGCGAAGACGTTGCAGGAGAAGGATGAATCGGTTTAGTAACGCAGAATTAGCCGATATGCATTACGTATATGGCGCTGCGGATGGAAATGCCCGAGTTGCGGAACGGATGTACCTTCAGCGCTTCCCAAGCAGACGTCAGCCAAGTCATGTTTTGTTTGGACAATTGCACCGCAGATTGCGTGAAGCAGGAGCTTTCCAAGTACGTAGCTACATCGGTCAAGAACGCACTACACGCACGCCTGTCGTAGAGGAAACCGTGCTACGGGAATTTGACAGGAACCCGCAAACAAGTCTTCGAGCAAGCGAACGCGTCTTGGCAAGCGAATGCGCAGCATTATGCGCATACTGCATGAGGACACGAACCACCCCTACGAGTTACAAGGAGTACAGGCATTGTGCATTGACGATTATCCCCAACGCCTTGCATTCGCTCGCTGGTATTTGCAACAACGGGTCGCACACAGACTTCGAGTCGATTACAGCGGACTGTAATCGATTACGATTACGATTACTTCCATTTTTTAAAAGCAGATTACGATTATATCTCTATTTATGCAAGTTGGATTACGATTACGTTTGTGATTATCTCTTTTTTAAATTCTAGATTACGATTACGTTTAGATTACGATTAATATTTTTTCCTTCGATTTCGATTACTGAACTAGTCAATTACGATTACAATTCGATTACATGGATTTTGTAATCTGCATGTTACAAAATAGAGTCCAGCATCGTGTTGGAAGACCTTATTTTACCCATTATATATATATCATTTTTACAGCAATCAAAAATGTATTAATATAATATAATTGGATGTAATAATTAAAAGATATATAGTTTCACAGATAAAAAGGTTATTGCATGATAAATAATAATAAAAGTATAAAAAAATTTACTTTTTGTGATATACCGTTAAACATGTTAAAATGAAATCGCAAGGGATGGGGGATTCCTTTCGTTTTAAGATAAGTTCTTGTGTTGGCATGTAATCTGTAATGTACGCTGCCTATTATAATTGTATTATATTCTTTTCGGCGGCAATTTGAAAATTTTTCATTTTAGAGAAGATTCTGCGATAGAGATTTTCATTTCTACAACGTTTACTCTATTTAAATATTTAGGTAAAAAAAAAAAAAAAAGAAAAGATCCAGTTTGAAAATTGTTCAATAAAATGTAGCTAATTATTAATACACAATACATTTAAAAGTTATAATTCAGATTTGTATTTTAATTAATTATTCAAATATAAATTTAATATTGTAAAATTTGTGAAAAGTGGCCTGTGTATAACAGTATTCTGATTAAACGGAAAATTTCATACTCCTCGATAATACAATATATATATATATATATAATATATTAGAGTTTCCCGCAGACAGTTTCAGAAGGGTGCTGCACCCTGCCTTCCCTTTGGTTTACAAAAAAAGACCCTTCTTGCCCCTCAGTAAAATAAGTGCTCTTTCTCCTTTTAGCATTAAAAAATTTGCTTTCATAGCTAGTAAAAATTGACTAAATATTGTCTTGAAAAGAGTGCCCTGACGTTTAAATATCAAAAGTGACATTAAAACCAAAATAATACAACAATAACAATTAAAAAAAGTGCCCTTAATAATCTGAAAAGTGCCCTTAAGAATAAAAACTTACCCTTTTCTCACCAGCAAAACCCTGCGCTTTTTAAAACCTGGGGGAAACTCTGGTATACATAATATATATAGTAAAAACTGTCAAAACAAAATCTGTCTAACTGTCTATAATGGAAATTTTTCGGATTATGAAGAATAGAATACAATACAATCATAATAGACAATGTACCTTCTACGACGAAAATTTGTCTATAATGGACAATTTCCCCGGTACTTAGCGATTCCGAATCAGCATATTTCGTTGCATTAATTTTTCATTATTCCATAATTGATCAAAATATTTTTAAACAGTATTCTAAAATATATTACATTTTTAAAATACAGTAAAACCCAGTATTACAGAAAAGCAAGCACCCGGGGAAATTTTCCATATTAGTATTGCTACTGTGTTGTCTTCATCGAGACTCTAATACTATAGAATTATTCTGTTTTAGACAGGACTCTGTTATACATAAGTTCCCTTATGACAAGTTTTACTATATTCTAGAAAAACGTTGTTAAAAAATACAAAATGTATGTCGCTATTTCTTTTTTTAAGGATCATTAAATAAATGATTTAAATTAAAAGGGCTGGTTCTTCCTATTTAAATATATATATTCCCCGATCTGCATATTTTGGAATTGATTTCATTAGTACAGAGCCATTATGAAATTAAGAGCATTTGTACGGATAGAATAGTCAAATTGAGGATGCAAAATTCTGATTTGAGATTCACTGACATTGGCGTTCACAGGGGAGAACCCCCCCCCCCCTCCTCTAAATCTTAAAACAAAAATATGTGCTCTTGTTTCACAGCCCTTTTATAAAATGCAGAATATAAACATCAAATGAGTTAAACTTATGAAGTTATGATTTTCCCCCCAGAATCCTCGCTGCAAGACATTTCGGCCTACAAAGCAAAACAAAAATAAAAAAATTAAGAAATATTAAATATTCAAAAATTGGTTTCTACCAAAATTTTATAGCTTGGAGAATTGGAACAGTTCATTCAGTTTCTTTCGTGTGGACGACTCTGCCTCCTTGAACCCTCCCCTCCCCCCGTCCCCCCTTTTAAAAATAGGTTTCATAAAACACATGAACTAACTCTAAAATGAAAAAAGAATCAAAAGTTGTCTTTTGGGAAGAGAGAATTTAGTTGGAGAGAAGTTGCATACCCCCCCCCCCCCCCTAACACAAAAAACAACAAAATCTTAGTTCCCGTTTCTTTTAATATTTAATTATTAAGTAACTTAATTAAATATGAAAAATATTTCACTGGCATTTGAAAAGAAAAAACAGGTTGTAAATATACAATATTTCTAAAATAAATTAATAATTCATACTAATATATATATAAACTTACTTACATGTGGGTGGTTAGGTTCGATTTTGTCTTCATTGAGACCCAGACATCTGACGAGCGCAGTTTACATTTTTATTTCAGAAACATTACGCCTTTGTCATTTAAATCTAAACCCGTTTCCTTTAAAAAAATCCTCAATTTTTTTATAGTTTTTTTGTAGACATTTCTGCAATATATACAAAATATACGGAAAATTTAAAAGTATATAAACAATCTCTAAGAAGAGCAAAGTGAAAATGAGTTGTTATATAAATTGCCGTATCTCATATGACGTTTAAAACCGTTTTTTATTGCCAAACCCAAGATTTCCACACTCCCACATTTAAGGGTGGAGTCGGAGTGTTGTGTTATTATAACTGTTATAGTGTGTTACAGTGAAATAAATATGCTTTCTTCTCTCCTTTGTATTTTTTATACTTCATCACTCACTGCCATTCAAGGAGTTTGACATATGACTCTTGGAGTGACCACATGCCAGGATGCTATCCCCAATTCTCACATCTTTGACCAGGTCAAATCATACTACTTCTATGTCACAGTATACATCCTGTTACTTATCCCATTCTAAAGGTCATCTACTGCCAGGACTATAGAATCTCTTATCTACAGTTCTGATCTACTGCTACTGTCCCCTGTGATCTCTGACCTCCCCAGGCTCACCACTTGAGACTGATTTTAATGAGCTGAAAACGTGAACATATCCAAATATCTTCCTTTAGAAAAGCTGAGTATTTTTTGGGTAGAAAGCGAAAGGAAAAAAAAAGGTGTAATCGTGACGTAATCGCGTGTTTGTGCGAAATTACGATTACATTGCGATTACATTATGTAGCGATTATGATTAGATTATGATTGTAATCTGAATGAAATCTTTTGATTACGATTACTTTGTGATTATTTCGAAACCAAAATTTATGATTACGATTACGGTGCGATTACACAATTTTTGTAATCGATTATAATCGACTACGATTACACGATTACGATTACTCGAGGATTTTCCCATTTTGAACGGGTCCGTGAATTCATGCGTCGACGTTGTGAAGCATGCATTGTAGCGAATGGAATGAATTTTGAACATCTTGTGTAAATTAAACCATGTTCTTTAATAAAAGTCATATTAATACCTCTTTCGATGTACCTTCTTTCTTCCCCTTCACACCTGCGAACATCGCCCTCTAGTGGTCGCAGTTTGCATTTTCGAACACAAGTTCCTACGTAAATTTTGTTCATCATGATGTGACAGACCTGCATGTTAAGTTTGTAAACAACCTTTTGAGACACCCTGTATATGAGTATATATCATAAAACTTCAAGATAATCCACGGTATAGAAATTAACCAATTATTAGAAAACGTTAGAATAAGTATATGTATCTCTCTCTCTCTCATATATATATATATATATATATATATATATATATGTATAGGTAGATGGGGGTTCAACAATATAATTTAAAAGTAAAAATTAAAATAAAAGTAAAAAATTTAATTTAAATTAAATTTAAAAAAATTAAGTAAGAAAAATTAAGTTCATGTTTAAGAGAAGAGGGTAATAACTCAGTCAAAGAATATCTTGGGCTTTATGATTAGAGGGGTCAGCGACCTCGTAATCTGATACTTCAGCTATTACCGCATTAGGAACTTTGTAGACGCTTTTGTAAAAAAATTTAATAAGGTGATTAATTTGGTTTTATTTAGCGAGATAGTAATTTAATTGAACAGCAGTATTTCTTAAATAATAAAGACTATTTCTATTAGTACTTAGATTGTTTATTGTGCGTTTTATAAAGATACTCGAGATTAGTTATTAATAGCAAATCCCCAGATCGAGCAAGCATAAGTAAGAACAGATCGAATAGAAGCATTATAAATATGTTGTTTATTTTTAAGAGAAAAAGTGGTGGAAAAATGGAAAAACTAAATGGAAAAACTAATGGAATTCGTTTACGCAACTGTAAACGAATTTAGATAAAATTAATGGAAAAACTAAAACTTTAATGGAAAAACTGTGAGAAGAGGAAACAGATTTAGAAATACCAGCGAGTTAACCCTTGACATTAAGTATATGTTTATTCCAAGTAAACGTTCTAACGAGGGCGATCTCCAGATATTTAGCATTGTTGAATGGTGTTGCTGTTGTTTTTTACAGACGATTATCTACTCGAGGGATGTAAGCCGAGGCGATATAAGCCTTCTTTCTAAGGGAACCTAACCCGAATTTACGCAAGGTTACCCAAGGTTCGAAGAAAACCACGGAAAACTCCGCACGATTAGGCCGACGGACGCGATTGGGTTCAAACCCAGCACCTCTCGTCTACCAGGTTTAAGAGCAGAACCTCTGAGCCACTGGTGGCGTCATTGTTGAATGGTAACGTTATTATTGGTTATACGGTTTGGATAGGTAAATTTTTTTAGAGAAATAAACAGCAGCAGTTTTCTTTTCATGAAATTTAACAGGCCACAACTTACACCAGATTATGAAATCATAACTCTGTTTTTAAGAGCCTACGCTAGTCACGCGAAGAAACGCTCCAGCTAATATTAAGTCTATGGGAAGGTTCTTGGCAGATTTCTCGCTCGCCTTTAATATTTTTGAATATTTTTTTTTTTTTTTTTTTTTTGCATAAAATAGCTGAGGTCAATTTCTAACGTTGTTATTTTTACTTTTTTGATTTTAGTTACAGTTTTTTTATAAGTAGACATTTTCAATTTTGGAATCGGTTGGAACCGGTTCTGAAAGTGAAAGTACCCTTATAAAGAAAAACTGGAACCAAAATCGAAAAAGTAAAAACTAAAAATGTTAGAGATCGACCTCAGCTATCCTATGCAAAAAACATCATTTAAAAATATTAAAATGCCAGCGAGAAATCTGCCAAGAACCTTCCCATAGACTTAACATTAGCTGGAACGTTTTTTCGCATGATTGATGTAGGCTCTTAAGGTTTAAAAACACTTTTAGATAAACTAAGCGGGCAAGGAGTGTGGCAGAGTTAATTGTGCAATTTAGCCTATACCGTGTGGCGATTAAAAAGCTATTAACATCACTGACTTAAACTTCACTAGAAATAATTGGCAGATTTACAAAAAATAACAAAGTTCCACTTAAGTGTAGATCGCTGGCAGTTCAACTCACTGTCGAAACCGCAAAGCTCACTCAATGTTTTAGCTGCAATGCAGGAAAGGCTCGCAAATTTTTAATACAATCTAACTTCTACCACAGCTAGCAACCCGTGGCTACCGAAAAGCTTTTATTCAAAACTATAATTCAAAGTATTTTACGCAAACAACGAAAAATAAAGTACAGATGTCGCTGGTAAGCACACAGGTTAAATGTTGACTCAGCAAGCTTTAATTCTACTTGACACGTGTCCAAACCACGACTTTATCTCTTTAACACATATCTTGATTACCAAGTGGGCAGGATGGGACCAAATGCAACGATAAAACTTTTCGTTTCACCTTATATACCTTGCCGATCGACCACAAAGCTAAATTTGCATAAACTTATTGCGAAAAACAATAACCGCAAACTCCGAGAGCTCCAAATACACTTTGGAAAATTAGAGAAAAAAAAGTGCAGATGTCACTGTTGAGCACACAGATTAGATGTTGACATCACGGTTGCATTCACAAAACTAGAATCCCTTTATAAGAGAGTTGTTAGTCCATTGCATAAAGAATATATTGAAAATATTGAATGATTATTGAGCAGTCAATACGCTTGAAGCTGCCGCGGTTGTCCGACATTTTAAACACCCCTGCCCTCCCGGACCGATGTCTTAAACTTATTGAATTTAGCTTTTTAATTTTTCTGTTATCATCATATATCTACTGTCGTTCCAGTCAAGTCTTGAGGGAAGAGGAACAACTGCGCTCCGCCTGTTCCACAGGCAGTGGCGGTTGGATCCTTACGATTAATTCATGTCCTTTTCAACCCGTAGATCATCTTACTCTGGGAGAGGTAGATGTGAAATACAAACACACAATTGAAATTTTATATAAAAGATTGTTCAATCGGATTTTAATGTAACGGATTGCTCATCTAAAAAGATAATCAGATATTTCGTTACTCCAAGTTTTCATTCGAGAAAAATTGAATAGGAATTAGTACTTTAAAAAATCGAAATTTTTCCAAATCCCCAGAATTTGAAATGACAGAAGCGAGAAAATTTGTGGAAAAAATGCGTGAGTAAATTCTCTAGTTGCTTAGATTGACATACCATTTTCCGATATAAAGCCGGTTTGACTCCCGTTAAAATTATGTATATACATATCATGAACAATGTCTTTCAAAACAAACATTACATTCCAAAATTTTGAGAAAATCTGAATAATTACTCAAAATATTCTTCAAAAATAAAAATTCGAAAACTGTGTGAATGTAACGTATGCAAGTATATATCCTAAATGATAATTTCTTTACATCTCCTCTATCACTTAAATATGAGGAATATTTTCTCCTCTATCACTTAAATATGGAGAAGCGAAAAGCTTTCGGCATATATTATTTAATAAATTGTGTTTCACTTGAAAGCTATTTGGTATGTTACAATAATTGACTTGTGCGCTTGTGTGGACTTATAATCTCATAGAAAAGAGGTATTTCTGGAATTTAATAATACGATCCTAAAACAGTTATTAGTGTGTTTAGATATCTTTTAGTTGCATACCACTTGCTAAGGATGCAGGAAAACTGAAGTTAACAACGATAAGTATTTTATTAGCTAGGAATCAATATAGCTAAATATTAACTAGAATACAATAGCGATATTTTCTTTTTAAAGAAACATTACTGCCTTTACTGCATCAATCGCTTATAACTTCTCTTCAAAACTAATCATAAATTGCAACCGAAAACATGTCTACTACATTAGTACATATTGATATTTCTAACTAAAATAGACGAATTTGATCAGATACTGGAAAGTTATTTGATAAAAAATCAAATCTAAATGCTTCTATCATAATTATTGTCAATTTCCTTTCCAAAAGCAAAAATAAAGAAAAATCGTGCGTCACGTATAGATTATGAAACACTTTCCGACACTTTCAGACTATGAGATGTAACCTTCCCAACTGAGTGAAGAAGTCCGGGAAAGCATTCGAACCCAGGGATCCCTGGACTGAAGCTGCCAATGCTCTACCAACTGAGCAATCCCGACGAATATGGATGAACTAATTCACCCAGTTAACTTTAATGATCTTAGCATCTGGTCTGATGTCTAAATCAACACAACAGAATAAATCACAGATAATGGGACCTCCAATAAACGCTGAAAACGTGATTACACTAGATTAATTTTGACACAATTATGCAAATTGGTAAAGAAATCATATGAGATATAATCTTTCCAACTGGGCGAAAATGTCCGGGCCAGGATTCGAACCCGGGATTCCTTGACTGTGCTTCAGCCAAGGGATCCCTAGTTCGAAGCCTGGCCCGGATTTTTTAGCTCACTTGGGAAGATTACATCTCTCACTTCGACTGCTATGGTATATAGAAGTAAACACCAAAATGTGTGAAATATGTTTTAATACTCCCTTCCGTCGTCCAATAAACAGTCTTTTTCGGAGAGTATATACCCGCAGAGGCATAGTTGTTGCAATTCGTGGGTGAAGTCCATTGCGTACATACAGTGTAAAATATGAAGCAGATGAAGCTAAAGTCGCGTGGAAAAAGGTTACTGATGTGTTAAATACATTTAATAAAGTTTGCCGAATCTAACAAAAGTTATAACTCTGCAGTACTCATAAATTTGTGTATAATCCGTAACGATTTTTTGAAAAAGTAATCCGAATCAAGGAAGCAACGTGATATTACAACCTTTTCTAAGTTGTAATGAATGTTAATTCTTTACACTTGTTATAGAACTTACAGTATATTACATATTCCACAATTTAAATTTAATTTTATACTCTATGTTTCTCTTTAAGTACCAGAATTATTAGAAGGATGAAATACTATATTTTCTCAGATATTTATATTGTTTGTACAGGTTTATAATGTATGTAACCACATAAAGTACATATTGATCGACTGTAAAATCACTATTTCGGCTCTGTAATCCCGCACGCCGTAGTTAGGAACATGCGGGATTAAAGAAATTCTACTGATATTACAGATCGCTGTCGCAAGAGCTCTAGGAAAATTTTCATACAAATCGGCCGATGGATTAGAAATTTGCGACCTTCTATATGAAAAATAATCAATGAAATCTGACAAAGTATAAATGATAAATATTGCGGCGATGTAATCAAGCAGTAGTGACTCAGACGTAACATCACCAGTTGCGAAATGGGAGGTCAGTATTCGAATCCAGCTGATTCCATTCACGGCTTGCTATAAAATATTCGGAAAGCCGAGTGGAGTTACATCAGATTCTTTTTTTCTAAAAATTACTAGGTTTCAAATCTTGTTTTGTGTTATCGCCATTTTTTTCAGTCATTTCAGACAAAGCATAACTAATTTTTTTCTACATCTTATTTTTTTTTTTTTTTTTACATTTCATGAAAGAAACATAGCTTAAAGAATCACTTTTTTCTTCAAAAAGTCTCCAAAGGTATATAAATACGCACAATACCCTAAGATATACACAATCCTTACTTATATAAAAGAACATATTCTGACTGACTCATAGTCAACACCGATCCTTAATCGTTGTTCCTAAGACAACGAAATTTGGAAGACATATTCCTTTACAGAATGTAGGCAACCACTAAAAAAGGATTTTTGAAAATTCACCCTTAAGAGGGATGAAATGTGGGTCGGAAATTTTAGGTCATTTCGCCATATCTCAGCAGCAGTTTAAGGTAGGAGCGTAAAATGCAGTATAACAAATCTACTAAAAAATACATAAACACGTATTTCAGCGATTTTAGAAATTCAACCACTAAGAAGGGTAAAATGGGGGTCGAAAGTTTTAGGTCATTTCGCCCTATCTCAGCTGCAGTTTTAGATAGAAATATAAAATACAGCTAAAAAAATCTGCTAAAAAATAGTTAAAACACGTATTTAGCGATCTGGTCGTCAAAATCGGCTATGAACCCGAATATGAAAGATTAGACGAATAAGACAACTATTGCTGATGTTTGATTAGATATTTTGCGTAAGATATTTTTCCAAGGTTTTTTTTTTTTTTTTTTTTTTGGAATTTTATATTTTATAAACTGTTTTTGCGCTGTTCGTCTTTTAACGATCGGATTTCAATCTTTATGTAAAATAAAATACATTTCTTCCTCTTCTCTCTCTCTTTTTTTTGTAAGAAAAGATTTACGATTTAAATAGTGATCGCCATATTTATGGGCTTGGGTATGCACAAGGCTTCGTTATAGTGATTGCCGTATAATCAGTTTGCAGGCGTGAAACCCATAGGGCTCTGTTAAAATTATTGTCTTTCTAACGATTTATGCACTCAAAATTCACAGGGCCCCATTGTAGTGATCGCTGTATTAATGATATATGGCTGAATAGCACACAGGGCTTCGTTATTTTTATAATCATATTAGCAATTTATGGGTCCGAAACCCACAAGGCCTATTTACAATAATCGCCATATATGTTAGGTTATCCATTTCTGTTTATTTTATCCAGAAGCTCCCCCTTGTGTCTAGATAAGCACGGGCAAGGCCAAACAGGTCTTTATCAGGAGGTTCATGAAAAAAAAAATATTACTTATCTGACGAAATCTGTATTTACATGTTTTTTCTGATTTTTTATTAACTATTTTTCGTATAATCTACTATATATATAAAACACAAACGGAAATTTCGTTCCGTTCCTTTATAACTCGAGTTCCGCTGAATGGATTTTGATGGAACTTGCACTGTTGGATAGATAATTTTTCAGGGAAGGTTTTAGTAGATAACACATAGTTCTACGTATATTCGTTATTGAATTATGATGGAAAGTTCTGTTATTTTGGATGATAAGGTTACCATAGGTCATTTTTTGGCGACCATTATCGTTGGCGAAAGAATTGAAATGGCAATATCAGAAAATAATGCAAACACATAGATAAATAAAAGAAAAATTCTGTTATTAATTTTATTTAAAATCCTCCCCCCCCCCTCCCCGCAAAAAAAAGAAAAAGAAAGAAAAAATACTGTTTTAATCAGGCATAATATTTAATTTAAACCCCAAAAGAATGTTTGTAATCTCTCTATATTAAAAAAAAGTAACCACCGCTGCCGCCGCTGTCAATTAAGATTTTGTGCCTTGAAGTCTTTCTGGACTAATATCTAGAAAACTATTGCATGTAAAATTTTAAAAATTGGTAGTTTTATAAAGAAATGTTCGATAAACACGCTGAAGCAAACAGTTTTTAAATCGAAGAATTATTTTAAGAGATATTTAAAATCAAAGTTGGTCAAAACAGTTTTTTGAAAAAAGTTTTATAGGAACGAAAACTATCCGCAGGAATTTAACCATAATTTGTAAGGATATAGTTGACAAGTTTGCGGAGTGCAGACTGCAATCACTTTTTTAATTTGAGTAATTTTTTCAGGTTATATTTCAATTTTTTATTCAAAATTTTCATTATTTTGACGAAGATTTATTTCATATTTCATAAATTCCATTATTTGAACCGTTGCCAATTTTTTATTCAAAATTTTCATTATTTTGACGAAGATTTATTTCATATTTCATAAATTCCATTATTTGAACCGTTGCCAATTTGTAAAATAGCGCACGTAATAAGATTCCCTTTCAATTAAGAAATGTATTTACACGAGACTATTAAAAACAGAAATAAAACTTTAAAATAATATTTAAATGATCACGTGTTAAAAGCAATAAATGTAGAAAATGACGTAATAAAAATATACTTGCGCGTGAATATTACAAAGAGAAATACGAGTAACTAGGGAAATTCACGTCACATTTAAAATGATAAAAAAACAATATTTCCAAACAATTTCAATTAATTATTATATTTTCATGAGAGATCAATTTATTTCGACATATCTTTTACCTATTATTGCAAATTTTAAAACAGCGTAAATAATAATATTTCCTTTCCAATGTCAAAATTCTTCTATTTGTTTATTTGGTGTTACAGTTTAACGATAGTTTTTTTTTTTTTTTTTTAATGAAAATTGATTGACGGGGTAATGGAGAAGTATCAAAAGACAAATAAGCGTTGAACTAAAAATTCCCCGATGAAAAAACTAACTCGTGTAACGCATCTGATGTCAACTGAAAGTGACGCGACGCCACGATTATGCACATTTGGCTCTAAATCATATATTTTGCTGACAGTTACAGTTGTAATCTGTTTCAACAGCAGTTGATTCGACCTTAAAATCCCTCAGTCAAAGGAAAATGAATGGAAACCCTGTTACAGCAGATCGCCACTGGTTGTTTAATTATAATACAATCTTCCGTAATCGTTTTAGAGATGATCAAATCAGAGTGTTTTTAAATCATGCGGTGTCAGAACGGGGGTTGGCGAGCGCAGCTCGTAGGGGGCAGAGCCCCCTAGTGCTTAAAAATATTTGCAATGCATGAGATTGCAATTCAGATTAAGTCAATATTTGGCGATTCATCGTTTGCGCCAGGTTAACAAAGATGCATCTGATAATTTGATTTAATAAAATATGAGTATTTTTTTCCTTTTTTTTCTTTCTATTAATTTTTTTTATGTAACTCCCCTATTATGTGTCTTACAGGAGGAACTGACAGATATAATTGTAAAAATGACTGCATTTATGATTTACATGTTATTTGCTTATTTACGGTTTTGATTTTACTTTTGTCGCCAAGCAATGTGATTTTAAGCCAAAAATACATAAGCGTGACATCAGCTTGAGCGGTATTAGCAATAATAGTGTTTTTTCGTGTATATAAGATCCTTCTTGGAGTAAATTTTTATATTCAAATGCAAATTATATAAATAGCAGTTATTGTTATGAATATGGGATCAAATATTTAAATTTTAGTGAATGTCTGTCACTCAAACCAAAGGCGTATACAGCCATCCATTTAGAGGGGGGTCAGGTGTTTATTTGGGGGGGGGGGAGGAGGAAGGTCGCATTCATGACAAATTTTTATATCTTAGGTCCAAATTGGCTACTTTCTGACTCATACCTGAATTCATTTTGGTGTGGGTCAAGAAATTTTACCAGTATTTTGTTTTTTTTAAAAAAAAAAAAAAAAAAAAAAAAAAAAACTTCGCCTTTTTTGATTGTGCGAATATTTCTATAAGAAAATACTGCTATTTTCTCTGAAAAATTCCCTGAGCCATAGCAGCCCTGGTAAACGTATAAAATTTGTAGGCTCTATATTCTATTCAGATGCCAAGAAATAGAAGTTTCCATTTTTATTTTTTACTTTATTTAATCTTACAGATAATATTCTCAAAGTTTACATTTTAAGCCGAATTTCGGGGCTCAACAGTCATGGAAGTGAAGTCTTGAGGTTGCAACTGGATACAATTCAAGATGCACGACATTTATAGAAAATTAAAAACGTTGTTCTATTATTTGATACCTAAACAATGGCTGCAATTTTCCTGCATTTCTGTACATATAATAACTCTGTGAATGTATCAATAAAATTAGCATTTTTAACGGAGAAAAAAATATATATCAAAACACCATTTGCATACATTTATTTTTAAAAAATGTATTATTCTATAGAAATGTTCTTCGTTTAGAGGGGGTCATGACCCCCATGACCTCCCACTTGGATCCGCGCTTGACTCAAACACATATTGTGAAATAATTAAATTTTAGACAGTTAAAAATTTACTTCGGAAACATGCCGGTTTGTTTTCACCAAACATATAATTTTTATAGCCTCGAACTCAGACCAGCGAATATTGTCTATTCTTTTATTTTTATTTTATTCTTTTTTTAATATATCGCAATTTTACTTATAGAAATATTCACTGCTTCAAAAGTTAGGAACCAAAGAATATTCTTAAGGAGATGTGTGCATGTATGCGCACAAAAGGCTACATTTTGCAATAAAAATTGTTTGCTGAAATAAATTTTCGATGCTCTTTTTGATTCGTCATTTCTTTTTAGTTTTTTCTGCATATTTTCCCTTCTTTCAGGAAGGTTTTTAAAAGACATTAAACTAATTGTCCGTATTCCGGTCACCTGCCAGTTGGCATTTTTACTATATTGTTGGATGTTTCGTTTATGTTTAAAGGTTACTCTGGACGACGATTCAGATTACAGAAGATTAGACGACTTTTGAAATTAGCGATTGCTAAATTTATGGGTTTTTTTCATAATGAAGCAAAGTTTTACCAAAAATGTACGGTTGGTTGATTTTATGACGGCCGATTATCTACACGAGGGATATAGACCCTGGGCGGAGTGCCCTCAGTGGGGGTCTTTCTAAGGGATCCTATCCCGTATTTACGGCAAGGTTCGAAGAAAACCACGGAAAACTCCGAACGGTTAGGTCAACGAGCGCGACAGGAGTTTGAACCCAGCATTTCCCGTATGCCAGCTATGAGAGTAGAACATCTCAGCCACTGTTTTGGCGCTTTCAAGTGCGAAAAAACTTTGTAATGTCAATGGTGGCGAATGGAATAAATATTATTTGTCGATTTATCATTTCAGGCTGGATAAGAAAAAACGAGTACCTGAAATTCTGATTAGATAATTTTTCGATCATCATAAAGCCTTTTCGACCTACACACAGCCCTAGCAGCTAAACATAGTGAGAAATGAATTTATTTCTGCGTGTTATTATGCTCTTTAGAGAAATGCAAAAAAATCTTCGGTGTAAGTATTCACCAAAAATAATATTACTAAACATTTTGCATAAGTAACTTTATCATTGTCAGTTTTATTTAAGGTATGGAATTTTGTTAATGAAAGATCTATAATTGAATTAACAGTAATTTGACATTATTTAATGGAACATAGCTTGGCGCGTAAATAACTTCGTTTTGTAACTAACTCTGGTACATTAGTAACCACATCGTTTCAAGCACTTCTAATGTTTGACGTCAAACTTGGACATCGGCAAGATTATGGCAGATTAGGAAGATTTTATTGGATACAAACTAGAGGTTTATTCTTCAACCAGAGTTAATCATTGGGATTTTTTTTTTTTTTTCAGATTAACGTTTACACGAATGCAACTGGTCTAAAAAATGGAAAGACAGTGAAAATGGCGTCATTTTAATTTTATTCATATTCAGCTTTAAAAAAATCACTTTTTTATGTTTCACATTTTTTTTAAATATGAAAGTTAAACACTGTTCTTTATGTGCAAACAATTTATTACAATTTTCACTGTATTTACTCATACGCATAACATAAAAACTTAAATAATAGAAACATAAATAAAACTGCAGAAAATTATATTCTTCTAATTTTATTCAAGAAATACAGCAATACAAAATTTACTATGTTATGCTGGAATCGAAAGATGAAAAGCCGTAGTATAGACTTGCCAGAAGAGGACGTATATTGCGAAATATAACGTAACATAGAGTGAGATTATACTTACGTTACCAGAATCTCACATGGAGACAAGAAAGAGGGACAGAGTTCAAGAACTTACAGACGAAAATAAATCACCCGACCATTATTTAAGTTCAATGCTCAATCTATGCAATCATTGTAATGCTTTCTCTTTTAGTAGTATGTTGACTAGAGAACATGTTAGTTCATGTTGTCATAATCTCATAATGGCCTCATTTCCCTACCAAACTCTACTATAAATGATCAACTAAATGAGTTGCTTCTTTTAGCCTAAATTTTGTCCAATGTATGATATAATATAACGCAATGTCGTTCACATCGTTTACAGTAATATTGAAGGAAAATCC
Organism: Maratus michaelseni; assembly: GCA_963931845.1. NCBI lineage: Eukaryota > Metazoa > Arthropoda > Arachnida > Araneae > Salticidae > Maratus > Maratus michaelseni. The sequence continues at coordinate 174,070,496 of OZ007597.1, read as the reverse complement.
AGGTGAATGTCCCTATTGCTTTAAAATATATGCTCAAATCCATTGATATAATTCGTTTGATTCAAGGTTCGTTTGAAAATATTTACTAAGGTAGCATCTGTAGGTGAAGATCCACATTCCCTTAAAATACAAAGCCATTTCGTTTGATTTAAGGTACATTTAGAAAAATGGCCCTGCGCAGCGGGCGTAGCATGCTAGTTTAAAATAAAGTATTGTATTTACATATTTCCGTTTGCATGTAAAATGCACTTTGTTGATCGCAGGCGAAGTCCGGGCTTTATGCTTCAGAAAGCATCAGCCCCCACCCCATACCCCCAAGCGACCGGATAGACGAACGAAGACCGACTAGTATAGTATAAACAAGGTTGAATGGATCTTCTGATTTAAAGATGGTTAAAACGTTTGGTTAAAGAAATAATCTGAAAAGCAATCTAAAGTGAAGTGAATTTGCTGAATGTTTGGAAAGATGAAAACTTGGATAACCAGTACAAAATAAAAAAAAGTGAAAGAAAACAGGAAATTAAAAAAATTACCTTCGCGTGACTTCTTTTGGTCAACAAGGAACGAAATAGCGCATGTTATTATTTTGTGGGGACAATGAGCTCACTTTCAACGTAAAGGAGAAATTGAAGATCTATTTTCAGTTTGAAAAAAAAAAAATTTGTTATTTGCTCAAAAACGGCAGAGAGGATGGGATTAGTTTAATGCTAAACAAAATAGTGGCGCAACTGGCGATCCGCAAAAACTGCAACTGTGGAAGGATAAACAAAAGTTCAAGGACGCGGTGTCAGAAAGTTTAAGAAGGTGGTATTATTTTAGAAGTGTCTTTAACCCCTGTAAACCAGCCCTAAATGGTGCACACTTCATTTTCAATACCGAACATGCCATCGACACCTCAATAACATACAGGGTGTCCGAAAAGTCTGGAAACGGTCAAATAACTCGAGAAATACACATCGGATTGAAAAACGGAAAAATGCATGTTCAATAGTTTTGAACAATTTATTTATAGATATCAAAGTTGCCCCCTCCTAACTTTGCCTCCTCCCCCGGGGGGAAAGAGGGGAAACTTTGAAATATTAAATGGTAACCTCCCTTTTTTATTGCAGATTCGGATTCTATGTGAAAAAATACGTAACTTTTGTATTTAACATTTTCTTCGAAAATCGTAGATGGCGCCGTAATCGAGTAAAATGCAATGAGAATCGTTTCCATTGAAAAGTTTAGAAACGGTTGAATAACTCGAGAGATATACATCGGATTGAAAAACGGAAAAATAACGTGTTCAATATTTTAGAAAAATCTATTTAGGCCATTTTTCTATTTCCATTTTTCTAAAATATTGAACAAGTATATTTCGTTTTTCAATCCGATGTATATTTCTCGAGTTATTCCACCATTTCCAGACTATTCAAAGGAAACGATTCTCACTGCATTTTACTCGATTACGGTGTCATCTACGATTTTCCGAAGAAAATGTTCAGTACAAAAGTTACGTATTTTTTCCCGTAGAATCCGAATCTGCAATAAAAAAGAGCGTTACCATTTACGATTTCAAAGTTGCCTCCTTTCCCCTCAGGGGAGAAGAGTTGAGGGGGGGGGTGCCAATCCCAACTTTGATATCCCTAAATAGATTTTTCAAAATTATTAAACTTGCATTTTTTCGTTTTTCAATCCGATGTACGTTTCTCGAGTTATTCGACCGTTTATCACCCTGTATATCAATTACATGGCAATCCGAGTATATTTACGCGAGTTAGAGCATGCGCAGACCACTGAGCTCCACAATAGTACGGAGGGCTATCTTTCTATTCTGATACATTGAATCCGGCGATTTGCCCATGAATACAATGCCAAAGAATCTCCGGGGAAAACGTTTGGTAAAATACAGATTTCCTCCCGTAGAGAAGTATGGGATAGATATTTTCAAATTGGATTATCTTTTAAAATTATGACGAAGTTGCTACAATTTTCACTGATACATATTTTTTATTGAAAAAAAAACTACAGATTTCATTTAAATTTATCGCAAATATTTAATTTGATATTAGTTTAAAATGAAAAATGTGTAATCTAAAAGAAAAAAAAAAGTTGGAAATTGCACGTTGAACGTGACAAATGAGGTGCGTTCGTTTCGTGCTATAACTAGTTTTTTTTTACAATGTAAAAAGTCATCGTTATTATTTCAGTGAAATAAATTATATCGTCTGCTATGGACGAAATCAGAATACCTTTTTGTTTCATATTACGTATGCCAGGATTACAGATGCGAATTTATTTTTCGACACCAGACAGCGCTGTAAATTCATCATGAAGATCTTGCTTTGCGAATAATTGCCTTTATGGTTAATATTTCTATGACTCACGATGAATGAATCTTTTGTTTATTTACTTTAATAGATTGAAATATTCCTAATTAACCTAATTATCACTGAAGTTATCTCAGAATCTATACATTTTTTAATGTAACTCAAGCAAACAATTTTTTTGAACGATCTTTCTAAAAATGTCACTTTTATGCAATTTTATTCCAAATATTTTTTTTAATAAAAATGGTCGCTTGGCATATGGAAAAAGATTTGTTACGTATTTGTTTTCCTCAGTCACATGACTTTTATTATATAGATTACGTGCGATTAATATCTTTTTAAGTTTTGATTCGATTTTCATAAAATTTGAAATGACTCGACAAAATTCTGCAACGATTATATATATTAAATTTCAAACCATTTGGTTGGGTAGTTTTTGCGTTGTTATATGCGGACAGACAGACGGACGGACCAGACGACGACTATAGGTGCTACGTATTTATATAATTACAAACGCACCTAAAAAAATAATTTAAAAAAATTAAACTAAAAATTTTTTAAGTATTACTCACAAAAATTGCAAAAAGGTGTAGAAACAAGCAAAAGTGATAAAAAGTATGCGGAAAAGTTTGAAAAAATGCCTGTCATATATTTTTTTTAAATGCAGGATTCATTGCTTGCGCGCATTCAAAATGTGATGCGGTTGTGGTAGAAAGTGGACCGCTGAGGTTAGCCCTCCGTTCTATTATGGAGTTCAGTGGCACAGACAGACAGACGAACAGACAAACCAAATTCATAAACACTTTTCAGCTATGTGTTAAAAAGCAAATATTGTTCAGATTTTTTTTTTTCTGTGGACCACTAAAAGCTTCTCGTGGACCGCCTGTTAGCGACCTCTGGTGTGTTTTAGTGACAGGTCTGTGTCATTTCTTATGTCAAAAAACAATGTTTCCGCTGCATCTAAAAAGACTTTTGAAGCGCATTATTACTCCAAATACTTTCTTTAGATTTTAAGATAATGGCCATGAAAGCACAGAAAACACCACTTGGTATAGATAATTTTTTCCACATCAAAGGAAATGCCGGCCTGCGAATTGAATTCTAGTGTAAAATATTAGGTCAAGTGCGAATTTTATTTGCGTACAAAGGGTTTCATTCAGTAAATTTATTAATTACTAACTGCAATATTACAAAAAATCGTTGCTAAAAAAATGATAAGACGTTGTAAAAAAAACTTGGAATTATTCTATATGATTTATTTTTCAATAATTGAATTCAATTGTATTGAAAAACGTTGGCTATTTATCACTATGATTCGTCTTTTCTAAAACAAAGACCTTATACAAAGTTTAAACTTGGAATTATGCTAAGCGCGCTTCGAAAGGAGGTCGCAAAGTTGCAACGCTGCCTTGGTCTGCGCTGTGTTCTTCTAGATAGGTTTTTAATTAATATTTCGGTTAATTACTGACAATTTTCTTTGAAAATCATTATCAACACTCCCTGGATGATTCCGCGTTGATAAGTATTTCGAGCATCCCTCAACTCAGCCGCTAAGCACTCTCAAAATAAAGTTTGTATGTAACGGAAAAATGCGATTTTCTCAAAAATATATTACCTAGGACAATCACTATAGTTGGAAGGTTTAAATAAACTCCGACTACCCCTAATTTTTTTCATAATTTGAGTTTCAGTAGATTCATTCGGTGTTACGACAACTCTCAAACGGTACCCCACACGATAAACAAAAAAAAAAAAAAAAAAAAAAAAAAAAAATCAAGTAACTTAATTAGCCAACCAAAATTTTTACTAAAAATATTTGTGAATGGCTAATAATCTATAAATATGTGTGTCAATAGCCTTTATAACTCTGCCAAGTTTTTTTCCACATTCTAAAGTTTTCGAGAAAAACGGCTGTGACAGACAGACATAGACAGACACACGAGTGATCTTACAATGGTTCCTTGTTTACTTCTTAAATACGAAACCCTAAAAATGGAAGTTTGCGAGACTAGACATTACCGCTTTATGCTAATAGCTCCCGATGACTTTAGTGCATTATGTGCATTACAGATTATTTCGGACTTCGGACACTTTACCTGGGTTCGGGCTTGACCCCGAGCCCGACGAATAGAAATGCGAGCCCACCCAATCCCAAAATATTCTGTGACATCCAGAGCCCGAGCCCGATGCCGAAAGTACGCAGTAAGAAATAGTTCATAACATTTTAAAAATTGTTTCAGGATTAATTTTCTCATTTAAAATCTCTTCTTATATAGAAATAAGTATTAATCCTAATGACTCCCACATGAGAACGTTTCATGATTTTCATGTGTCCCTGAAAAACTATTTAAAGTGATAAATTTGTTATGTATGTCAAACTACTAACAGAAATCTTTAAACGTCACAACTCTTATCTTTTAAAATATGAATGTTTAATTTTGGTAGAAAGACATGAGTTCTGCTTTCCAGTAATTCTGGAAAAGGACTTCAAACAAAAAGCGAGAATAAACAAGGAATATTTTTAGTCTCCTGTAAGCTACTAACACCGGCCACGTGCAAAGGCTACAGAATTAGATAGAACATTTCTCCTTATATCCCATCAATAACAGTTAAATTCCTTTTCATACTGATTTTTAAGGAATTGTAAAACACTTTAAGAAACTTAATCTACATTCTTGTTTCTGAAATCTTGTGGGGATTTTTTTCGATTTGTGAATCGATAAAATTTTTACTTTGAGCCCGAGTCCAGTTCGGGACCGGGCTCAGACTCGGCCTAAGCCCGTCTTATCTCTGAAATCTGGTGGGGATTTTTTTCATTTTTTCGGTTTGTGAATCGGGAAAATTTTCACTTTGAGCCCGAGCACGAGCCTAGTTCGGGCCCGTGATTGGACTCGGGCTGAGCCTGTCTTAGCTACCGGATGGATATTTTCATATTATTTTATATAATACTGTTAGTACTATTGCTACTACTGTTACTGAATGAGGTAACTATATAGAATTTCTGATGATAAAATTAAATATTACGCATATACGCTCTGTTACTTATGCTTTCTCATGCATTAGTATGATACAGGGTTCCTACAAGTCAGGAAATTTCCCTGACTTTAGGTCTGAATCATATCATTATTTATTTAGAGAAAAATTACCTTATGCAATCGCACGATTACATAAGTCGAATTTTTCTATAAGAAACTACTGCTATCTTCCTGAAAATGTAGGAACCCTGCGATAGTGTATCTCTTAAGTAATACCGGATGGATATTTTCATATTATTTTTATATAATACTGTTAGTACTATTGCTACTACTGTTACTGAATGAGGTAACTATATAGAATTTCTGATGATAAAATTAAATATTACGCGCAAATATTAATAAAAAGATTTTTTTTTGATGAATCAAAAAGAAAATTCTGCGATTATGTAATGCCTATATACAATCCGCTCCTAGTTTGCAACCTAAACGTGTATGCATACATTTCTCGCCTAATCTGTTTAACTGATTTAACACTAAAACCGCGGGAAATTTTACTCAAGTTTTATTTAAAAAAAAAATATTTTACACCAGAATTAATATTTAAAACTATTTAACTTATTTATTCAACTTATTTTTGTGTGGTATATCAATAGACTATAATCAAACGCATTTTATGCTCTCTTTTACATTTTTTGTTACTTTAAAAGTATTTTAAACTTTATTCACGTGGCTCTCTTAAGATGTGATATACAATTACTCATATACTGGGAGTTGTAGTTATTATTAACTGTGAATCCCATTGAATCAATATCCTGTTTCCTTTGTGGAATATATTTTATTTTTTTAAGAAATTTCTGGTGTGAATCGACAACGGTACGGGTCAAAATGATCCGTCTTTGCGGTTCTAGTGTTAAAAGGGGCCCGCGTTTCTTTAAGAATTTATTGATATGTCCCTCAAGTTAAAGGTGAAAATAAGCACTCGCCAGTCGCCACTCGTCGATTAAACTTGGAAAAACTGACGATTAAACATATGGAAAGAACCGGCCAAATACAGGATTTTCCAGATTTATTTTCCCTAAAATTTGTCATTTTCCCGCAACCTATCGCCGAAAATCATGAATTTTTTTCACGGCCGTTCGACGAAATTTATGATTTTTCCGCGCCCGATCGCCGAAATTCTTGATTTTTCCGCACCCGATCGCCAAAATTCCTGATTTTTCCGCACATGATTGCTGAAATTTATGATTTTTCAGCACTTGATCACTGAAATTCGTGATTTTTCAGCACCCGATCGCCAAAATGTATGATTTTTCAGCGCCCAATCGATGAAATTTAGGATTTTTCCGCGTCCGATCGCCGAAATTCATGATTTTTCAGCACTTGATTGCCGAAATTCATAATTTTTCAATCCCCGATCGCCAAAATTTGATTTTTTCCGCGTCCGATCGACGAAATTCATGAATTTTCCACATCCGATCGCCGAAATTTATGATTTATCTGCCTTCTTATCAACGAAATTCATTATTTTTCCGCACCCGATCGCCGAAATTTATGATTTTTCCGCGTCCGATCGCCAAAATTTATGATTTTTCCGCGTCCGATCGATGAAATTCATGATTTTTCCCGTACCCGATTGCCGAAACTTATGATTTATCCGCGTCCGATCGACGAAATTTATGATTTTTCCGCGTCCGACCGCCGAAATTCGTGATTTTTCCGCACCCGATCGCCAAAATTCATGATTTTTTGCACCCGATCGCCAAAATGTATGATTTTTCTGCGCTCGATCGATGAAATTCTGGATTTTTCCGCGTCCGATCGCCAAAATGTATGATTTTTCAGTGCTCTATCGATGAAATTCAGGATTTTTCCGCGTCCGATCGCCGAAATTCATGATTTTTCAGCACCCGATCGCCAAAATTTTATTTTTTTTCGCGTTCGATCGACGACATTCATTTTTCCACATCCGATCGCCGAAATTTGTGATTTATCTGCGTCCGGTCAACGAAATTCATGATTTTTCCGCACCCGATCGCCGAAATTTATTATTTTTCCACGTCCGATCGCCAAAATTCATGATTTTTCTGCACCCGATCGCCGAAATTCATGATTTTTTCGCATCCGATCGCCAAAATGTATGATTTTTCAGCGCCCGATCGATGAAATTCAGGATTTTTCTGCGTTCGATCGCCGAAAGTCATGATTTTTCCGCACCTGATCGCCGAAATTCATGATTTTTTCCGCACCTGATCGCCGAAATTCATGATTTTTCAGCACTTGATCGCCGAAATTCATGATTTTTCAGCACTTGATCGCCGCAATTCATGATTTTTCAGCACCCGATCGCCAAAATTTATGATTTTTTTCGCGTCCGATCGACGAAATTCACGATTTTTCTACATCCGATCGCCAAAATTTGTGATTTATCTGCGTCCGATCAACGAAATTCATGATTTTTCAGCGCCCGATCGATGAAATTCAGAATTTTTCCGCGTCCGATCACCTAAATTAATGATTTTTCTGCACCCGATCGCCGAAATTCATGATTTTTTTGCATCCGATCGCCAAAATGTATGATTTTACAGTGCCCGATCGATGAAATTCAGGATTTTTCTGCGTCCGATCGCCGAAATTCATGATTTTTCAGCACTTGATCGCCGAAATTCATGATTTTTCAGCACCCGATCGCCAAAATTTATGATTTTTTTCGCGTCCGATCGACGACATTCATTTTTCCACATCCGATCGCCAAAATTTGTGATTTATCTGCGTCCGATCTACGAAATTCATGATTTTTCAACACCCGATCGCCAAAATGTATGATTTTTCAGCGCCCAATCGATGATTATTCTCACTCGCCACTAACTGGCTACTAAAAAAAATCAACCTACCGGCTAGTGGCTACTAAGCAAATTTCCCTATTTTCACCTTTACCTCAAGTATGAAAGGATGGAGACCTCTATTTTATAAGAATTTGCATATTTCATCCTTTATTACTTGCTTTAAGAAAAAGAAGAAGAAAAGAAAAAAGATAGTTCATGGCTAGATTTTGTATTTTGTCACTCATTTTTATATGGAAATAAAATATATAACAAGTGGGTAGGTGTGATCGAAGATCGCTCAAAGGGTTTCGCTTAATATTCCTTTCAAAACACTTTATCCTCTCTTTAATAAATCCAAATAAATTTCATTTAGCAACAAAAAAAAAAAAAAAAAAAAAAAAAAAAAAAAAAAAAAATCATGTTTTTTATAAAGTTAAAAATTAACGGTCTATTTATTCTTTTTTATTTTTTATTTTATTTATTTATTTATTTTTTTATCTAAACCAGCCCGATAGCGAGCTAAGCCCGCTATTATATTCTGTCATAATAATATCCGTCATGCGGACTAAATGCGATATTTAAAAAAATAAGTTCAAAATCAAACCAATTGTACACCTTCAAAATGTTAAAATATGCGAATATTTCCATAATCGGATTTTTATCACGATTCAATATGTTTCTCAAACTCATATATTTACTATTCTCTGTTACTCATATTGATACTTGCTTTGTATTATTCTCAAACATATGAAAAATTCGTTGAACTTCCAATAGGACGTCAGATTTTCTTTTTAATTCTCTAATGACGTGATATTAATCTGCTTTGTGTACATACACATACTCATACTTCTTGTATTATTGAAAAATCTTTGAAAATTTCCCTTTTATTACCACTATGACGTCAATCATTTTTATTTCATATTAATATTTTTTTCAACTGGTGAAACTTTTTATTTCATTTTCATTTTTCACGTGGAAATCGTCTGATACAAAATTAATTAATGTAGAAAGAATTTCATCGGGGATTTTTAATCTTTGGCATCTGCTATAACGAAAAATGTTTCAATTTAATAGGAAAAGGCTGTTAGAATTTTGGTTTTTTATCTCTATTTATTAAAATAATACGAATTTTTCAAATTTTAATATTTTCAGCACTTTATAGCTGGTATTCAGCTATATACACAAAGTTTCAACTCTGTAAGTTACGTAGTTTCTGAGAATAGCTCTGTGACGGACAGAGGATGGAGTGGGAGTAATAGGGTTTCGTGAGATGAACAAAACCCTAAAAATGACGCGCCCGTTCGAATTAGATGGCTTTTGTATTTTGTAAGTGTATTTACAATTTATATCTCATCTCTACGTCTACTGACCATTTTTGTTTGCCCCGATATTTCATTTACGATAACACAGTTTTAGTGCTGACTTGAACCAACTTATGGTGTTACAATATAGCTGCAATCTGCAATAATAAGATGGTGAAATCTTGTTACAACATCCAATTCAACCATAAATTAGAAAATGTTGGACCGGAAACTGATAAAATGTTGAAAGAAAAAAAAAACATGTAAAATAATGAATTATTATAAAGTCGCTACCGAGAACTGGTACAATGTTGAAAAAAAAAGCATGTAAAAGAAAGAAAAAGTTGCTATGATTGCCTTTTACAAACAAGGACAATCAGACCAGAATCCCGATTTAACATTAAATCTGTCACACTGCGAACTAGAAGTTTTCACGGTCCAAAATTTCCAAGTCCAGGCCCAGCATGGCTATCAAAAAACTTAATTTGTCCGCCCTCTCCGGTATAAAAGTTTAAAATTCGGACCGAAATCCGCACGACTCAATTTCTAAAGTACATTCTAAAGCAACAAAATCCTAAAAATCCTTAAAATTCTTCACAAAGCGCACTTACTTATGCATAGACTTTTGTTTTCTTTTTTATGTCCTCAATTCATGGCATTCGGAATAACAATAACACTAATGAGCATTTAGACATGTTCATAAACACTCATTATAAAGTTGACTTGGACAATTTCATTCAAATGAAGATACAATAAGAAAATCTATGTAGTTTAGAATGAAAGAAAAATACGTTAAAGAAAACCATAATTTTAAAGTTCTACAGAGAAAAAAAAAAGTAGATTTTTAAAATATATTTCTTTACAATTTCTTAAATCAAATTGAATTTCTTAAGATTTCTTTTTAAAAAAATGTACAACATCACTATTAATTTCTAAATAAATAAATAAAGTGACAGTCCAACACGGTCTTGGGCGCGAGAATGACTCCCAGACTCGGCTCGGCTTGACCCGAAAAAAAAAAAGAAATCTCGTACGGCCCGGCCCAAGTTAGCAAAAATAATGTAAGACCTAACCCAGTCCGGCACGAGTCTGGGCAGACCTCTACTATGAACATCTAAGCCGCTTCAAGGAAATAAATACAAATTGGATAAAATTAAAGATTTTGAAAAAAAAATAGAATCTAGGAATAAGAAAACTAGAAAATGGGAATGGAATAAGAAGACTACATACCGGCTTCGTCTTCATTTTCGTATTACTGAATATTTCGACACGTCGCACAGTGGGACAAAATCCCGAAAAGCTGGCCAAAATATGAAAATGTTATTCAAATTGGACGAAACTTCGTACACAGGTGTCTTTCAGGATGCTGATTACGATTCCGTAGTTTTAAAAAAAATTTAAAAAATGGGAAATCCAATATGGCGGACTAAAAATTTAAATGTTTTGAAAGCTATTCAATTTGTATGAAATTTCGTATACAGGTGCTTTGATGAATGCTAATTACGATTCAAAAGTTAAAATTAAAAGCAAAAAAGGTGACTTAGTATAGATACCGAAAGCATGCAGTAGAAAATTGTTAATAACATTTTTACATTGTTTCGGGAATAATTTTCTCATTTAAAAATATCTTCTTATGTAGAAATAGTATTAATTGTAAACATTCCCTCATGACTACGTTCCGTGATTTTCATGTCCCTGAAAATCGGTTTAAATGGGAAACTTTTTTAATTATACCCAGCCACTGGCAGAAATCTGACAAAACTCAAAATTTTTATTCTTTTAAAATATCATTGTACAACTGCGGCAGAACGACATGAACACTTTTTTCCGGTAATTCTGGAAAAGAACGTCAAATAAAAAGCGAAGATAGATAAGAGATCGCCCACGGTTTCTTTATATTAATAATATCGACCATGAAAAGGCTTAAGAATCAAACAGAATATTTTTCTTTATATTCTTATCAATAACAACTCATTCCCGTTTCAAACTGATTTTCAAAGGGTTGTAAAACATTTTAAGAAACTTAGATTACAACCTTGTTTTTCAAATAGCAAGTTTTTTTTTTTTTTCTTTCAATTTATAAATAAATAAAATTTTTACTTTGATCCCGAGTCCTACAAAGAGAGAAAAGAGAACTGTATCACACTTTAATTAAAACCAATTTTTTTTTTCTTGTTTAGAATATAAGTATACAATTCAATCAAACAAAAACGGTCATTTTCGGAAAAATAACTTTGCACAAAGAACTGCTGGCATTCAGCTTTGTAAGAAGACCACAGCAACTCTGACAATAAAATTATCTTCTAACACATGCATTACTCTTTTACAATTTCAGAATTTTTGAAGCGACTAATAACTAGTCGTTGGGAGCCACCGTAATACTCACCTATCATGGATATGCATAATATAAAATATGAAAATCAAACATGTGTAAACTACTTATAAAATGTATTGCAATTCGAATAAAATCGTGGCTTGATGACGTCATAAACTTTAAATGCTCTATTACTGAATTGCGTAAAAGAAACACCCTCATAACTCAAAAAATGGTAATCATATTAACTAAAATCTTACTGCGTCGGATTAAGCGTCTCATTTCCAATTGAAATATATCTTTGAGTTGAAATTTGGATGAAATACAGGGTCATGAAAAATCGAAGAGTGTGGAAAATAGGATTACAAATATCTCGGCAACTAATAATCCGATCGACTTCATTCCTTATGCAAAATTTATGATTTTAATTGTCTTTTATATTCACTACTTAAAATAAAAAATTTCGAAACATTTTATGTATCTTTTATCAGAACAAATATTTCGAGAGTCCGAAAAAAATAGTTCCGGATAATACAGGTTACTGAAATTGAATAAGCTTCTTTCCATTATTACATACTAAGTACATACCAAATTTCAAGTCTCTATCTCAATTTGTTCGGGAGATAGAGCGTTTACAGGCACACAGACGGACGGCAATTTTCTTTTCTAAAATTATATTTTTCGGAATCTCCAGTGTCTGAAACATGTAAATCCGTCAAAAAATGTTTTTCGATTTTTAAAACGATTACAAGATTTACCCTATACTACGTATAATGGGTAAGTAAACAGTGACATTTGTACTTGTTGCAAAAACCTGCACGAAATGTAAAATGGCAGTTTTTGGCAGCTGGTTTTTTCATTATTCATTAGATAGTAGTTCAAGACATTATCTCCGTGAATTTTGTCGCGGAAAACTGTGGAACTTATAAACTTTCTGATGTTTGAAAATAATAAAAAATAATCATGACACTATTAATTTTTATGCGCCTAATATAATTTTTCTAATAATTTACACACCATCATCGTATGAATCCATTTTACAGAATTAAAATTGGATGATATGGAAAAATGTAGCACGTGTTTAGAGGAACCGCTGTTTTGCTCTCTTTGTTCACCGCATAAGTCACTTCCCCAAGCGTCACTTTTGAAATGATGCATGTTGTCAGGGAAATGCGAAAACCTTTTTCTAAATACGATTCTCACCCTCCAAACATTATTCTAGCCAACTGTATAATCAAAATTTCCGAAATAGTAACTTTATTTTTCGACTTTTAGCCAGCTTTTCGGGATTTTGCCCCACTGTGCGTCGTTGTTAACAAACAGTAAGCAATCAGCGTAAAATATTCATTGAATTTTACAATCATTGCATGATGTTCGAGATAATTTAACGATCTTCTAGAATGTATATTGAAATATTCTGAATTTTTAATTGTGTTTGTGTTTACAATTAAAATATGTGAAAAATAATAATCCTCTTATAAGACCAGGTAAGTATAAAGCCTCGTCTTATTTAGGGACGCTTGATTTCCATCGTATATAAACATTAGCAAAGCTACTAATTAAACATTTCTGTATCAATATTTATAGAAAACTATGGAATCTTTTAAAACGGTGGTAAAGAGAGCTCAACAGAGTGATGGGAAAATGGAATCAGCCGTTTTATCTGTTCGAAACGGCATGACCCAAAATAGAGTAGCCACAGAAAATTGCATTACAAGAAGAACTATTCATTTTTATCTATTTTGGTGCAATACCTGCAAAATATGTGTTAATTAAAGTTAAATCGTGAATTTAGGAAATTATGTTTAAATTTCTAATTAAATTTTCAGTAGGACTGAAACTACGCCTTAAATATTTTAATAGCACTACAAAGGTATGAATTTTCTTTTCACTTTGCTTAAACGCGTACAACCAACTTGAGTGAAAAATGTGTCCAGACCGGGGATCGAACCCAGATACCTTGGTATAGCGCACCAAGTGCTTTACCAATTAAGCCATCCGGACTGCATCCAGTCTGGCACCTCTTTCACTAATATACGCAAGGCTGCAACTCCGCAGCGCAAGATGGAATGTCAACATGAGCACACTATCGGTGGCGTACATGAGACGAATAAATTCCCAACAGATAATATAGATAATTCAAATAATATGCTGAGAATTTATTCGTCTCTTTTACGCCACTGATAGTGTGCTCATGTTGACTTTCCATCGTGCATTTCATCTTGACATTCCATCCTACGGATTTGCAGCCTTGCCAACGTATATTAGTGAAAGAGGTGGCAGACTGGATGTTGTCCGGATGGCTTAATTGGTAAAGCACTTGGTGCGCTATACCAAGGTATCTGGATTCGATCCCCAGTCTGGATACATTTTTCACTCAAGTTGGTTGTACGCGGTTAAGCAAAGTGAAAAGAAAATTCACATCTTTTGTAGTGCTATTTAGAAAATTGTGATTTTATTTAAAACACATACTCCTAATAAAGCCACTTATTGTTTAACCCTTTTTATCCTGATGGTACTTATAAGTACCACTTTAATAAAACACCTATATATTCGTAATATGACCGTTTTTCCTAACGGTATTCACAATGGCACAAAGAGTGTATTTCTGACAGCAAGCAGGAGATGGCAAATTGAAGCACATATCCTCTTTCTTTGCATTGTAGGGATTTTACATTTGCCACGCTACATTCGAAATCCATTTTGCAATAGAATTGACATGCATGTTGTTCTTCATTTGAGTAATTTTAGTGGTTTATTAGCGGTTATTTAGTACTATTATTTTCCATTGTTTTCTATACTCTACAGGTGAACATATCCTATATTTTATTTGAAGTTTACTATTTGAAATTTACTTTTTTTTTTATCATAGGGTAAAAAATTTATGGTTGTTACAGTTGCATAATTAACCACTAAAACACTATAAAACTTATTTTCCTCTTTCCTATATTTATTCTGCACCAAAACTTATCCAATAATGCAAAAATACAATTAAAAAGTAGCTGGAAAATTAATTCAGGATATAAAGGGTTAATATATATAACCCTAAGCGTTGAACCGCATAGACCGACGATACCTGCGAAGACAAAACTTTAAACTCAATTATATCGAAACTCTGATTTTCAACGGTTTTGCCACGATACCTTTTGAACGAGTTTAATATATTTCTTTTTTTTTTTTTTAAATAAAGGAAATTAAATTCCCTACAATCTACCTAGAAAACAAACAAAAAAAAAATCAAGTTATAACAAAAAATGATTAATTTTTATGGATTTTTAATTTATTATTTTATTTTATTTTATTTTGTACACATTTTTGTTTGTTTTCCAGATATAATCGAGAGACTAGGTAATAAGCACATACTTAAGAAATGGTGATTAAAATATATGGAACATGAACTTCAAATCGTGGTGAAATTAGTTTTGGAAGATTGCTTTTGTCGTACAAAATTAAAACTTTTGTTATTGTTTTTTTTACAATTTAACAACAGATATATTTCTATAGAACATAAATAGAACTATACTATTTCTGTATAACATAAATAAATAAAGACAAAAAGAAGGAATAGTCTAAATCAGCGTTTCTTAAACTGTGGTCCTCGGACCCTTGGGGGTCCGTGAGCTTAGAGCAGGGTGTCCTCAAGCCCCTTTGTTCAATTCAGATTTTTTTTCTTCGGGAGAAATTTCTGTAGCTCCAGAGGAGGGCGGATTATCAAGACTAGGAACTTTGCAAGTCTAGATCATTAATAAACATAAAACTTCAAATGCTTTGGGGGCGACTTTTCAATGCTCCTAGGTGGAATATGTGTGGAAATATTAAGAACCGATTGATTTACTTGTAAATAATCAGCCCTTATTACGCATTGCAACTAGAGGAGCATTTAGACATTTCTAATACTGTAAATTTGAGAGATTTTTTTCATTATGATTTTGGTGGCAAGATATGTGACGATTTTTTTAATTGCAAATATCTTCCTACTTACACAACAAGTGCATAGCGCAATTCACATGTTTAAACAGTTCCATACAAGAAAATTATGAAGAACAACTGTAGAACTCGACGGCATGTCGAACCAGTCTTACTTAAACATTAAACGAGATGCTGCACATCCAGTAGCAAAAGATAAGTAGCATACTTCTCATAGCAAATAGTACTAATGTATATTTTAACTGTCTTTAAATGAAAATTATAATTATTTTTCTTGTTATTATTTTTCTTGTATATATTGCTATTAATATATTTCTTGTATTAAGGTAACTGATTTTTCTAACACCGTTAACGAAATATAGAATATGTGTAATGAAAATTAAATTAGGTGTGCACGTTAAAATAATTTCTTATCATATATTAAGAAAAATATTGTTGGGGGTCCCCAAAATGCATATCACATCAAAAGGGGGTCCGCGAGATCACAAAGTTTAAGAAACGCTGGTCTAAATTAATTACATATTTCCTAATCCACGATAAAACTTCACTCAGGTTTCGTCATTGCACAGCTTTCTGCTACCCTTAAAATACGTTCAACAGGCTAAAATAACAATATTTTTTGTGGGTATTGAGTATAGCGGTGTAATATGAAGTAAATTTTTCGAACATTTGGAAAGTAGAAAACCTGGATGACCGCTACCAAATAAAACCAAATGGAAGAAAACAATAAATAAATATTATTGTATATAAAGGTTTAAAACTTTATTATTATTATTATTATTTTATTTATTTATTTATTTTTCACACTTTAAGAATTTTTCCCCCCTAAAACATAAATAAATATGTGCAAAAAAAGAAGTAATACTTTAAATTACGACCAAAATTAGTCAGTTTTCGTCATTGCAAAGCTTTCTGGTCCCCTTAAAATACGTACGACAGGCTAAAATAATTATCTTTTTCGTGGGTATTGAGTTAAAAGAAATAAACTTCAAAGGAGTCAATTATGAAGTCAATTTTTCGAAAGTTCAGAAAGTAGAAAACCTGGATGACCACTGCCAAATAAAACCAAATGAAAGAAAAACAATAAATAAATATTATTGTATGTAAAGGTTTAAAACTTTCTTTTTTCCCCTATAAAACATAAATAAGTATATTAAAAAAAAGAAGTAATAGTTTAAATTAAGTGCAGGTTTTCTAATCAACGATCAAACTTTGTCAATTTTCGTCATTGTAAAGCAAGCATGTCAAACACGTGGCCCGCGGGCCACATTTGGCCCGCCGACCACTTATCTGTGGCCCGCCAAGCCTTTCTCATTTTCCGTATATTTGATTCAGTTCATGTTTCATACAGAATATACACTTTGCACAAACATGCTTCCACTGACTATGGCTGGAATGTTGCCCAGTCACAGATTTCTTTTATTCAAAATATCTACCACTATTTCAGAATATTAATCTCGATTTTATTTAATAGCAGGCATTCCGTGATTAAATAAAGAAAATATTACTAGAAAAAAAATGGTAGCTGTATTTTTACTTAAAAATTTTCACAATTTGGCAACATTGCCACGGTATTGGCAAACATCAGAAAGTAATAGGTAATGCATCTGCTTAAAAAAATTACATTCTATTGCATGCAAGTCGAATCATTCATTGCAAAATAGAATTGATGCTGTACAGATCACTTAAAGATATTTCAAAATAATATAAGCTAAACTATATGATAGGTGCTGACTCGCTGACTTCACAGAGACAAAATAGGCAATCAGGCATATTTCTACCACCAATTTAAAATAAATTCTCTTTAATCATTGTGATTAATTAGGCAAAAATAACATTTTAAAATTAGTGGTGGAAGTTTACCTGATTTGCCCCCGTTAAATTCGGCGGCTATGAATTGTGTAAGTGTCATTGCTAGAAAGATTCATAACATAGCTAGATATTTCAATAATCAAACGAAATCTATAATTTCAATATTTGTTGCCTATTGCATTGAAACTGATGAAAGAAAATACAGATGCACAAAATTCGACTTTTAGTTGCCAGTTTTTATTCACACACATGATGTGTACTTAAAAATAAGTGAGGAGCTACTGGAAATTATTCCTATGCTCGATACAAGCAAGTACCATAGCTGATATTTTTGACTCAGTTATGAAAATTTTAACTTAATAGAGTCTGTAGTTTAAAAAATAAGTTTATTTTGCAAATAATAGTACTCCTGCAAAGATTGGTTTTATAAAGAAGGACAATTTCAAAATTAACAGAAAAATGCAAAGATCACAGTATTCCACTTAGTAATAACATTTTTATCATTTTGATTGAGATTTAAATTTTTAAATGCCAGATATGTGCTTAACATATTTTTATTTTTATCTGAATGTATTTTTACTCATGTTTGGCAGTACACTTTTGTACGACATCTTTGCTATTTTTAATTTTACAGAATGATAAATTAATGCTGTCTTTTACTTAATAAATATTTCTTTTAAAAATTTCCGGTGAGTAATACACATTTTTCGGGAGGTAGCTATGGAATTTTGCTTTTTTTTTCTTGCAAGGTTGTATTTTGTATTTACAAAATTCATTCTGGCAATGGTAGTATAAAAAGTTGCTTTTATTTATTTTATTTATTTATTTTTTTTTTTTGTTATGTGGCCCGCGGCTTTGTATACAATGGTTAATTTGGTCCGCGGTGGTAATCGAGTTTGACATGCCTGTTGTAAAGCTTCTTTCCGGTCTCCTAATAAAATACGTACAAAAGGCTAAAATAATCATCTTTTTTGTGGGTATTGAGTTAAAACAAATAAACTTCAAAGTAGTTTAATATGAAGTAAATTTTTCGAACGTTTGGAAAGTAGAAAACCTGAATAACCATCAAATAAAACCAAATGAAAGAAAGCAATAAAATAAATATTACTGTATATAAAGGTTTAAAACTTTTTTTATTGTTTTTTCCCCCACAGTTTAAAAATTTTTTTTTTCTATAAAACATAAATAAATATATGCAATAAAGAAGAAATAGTTTAAATTATGATCAAACTTAGTTAATTTTCCGCCTTTGCAAAGTTTTCTGGTCCCCTTAAAATCCATACAACAGGCTACAATAATCTTCTTTTTCGTGGGTATTGAATTTAAACAAGAACGAAAAATCATGCGTCAAGCATAAATTATGTAACACTTTCCAACGCTTCCAAAATAATTTTACAAATCATACCGTTTAATAAGCTGAATGATAACATCTAAGTAAACAATTTGGAAAACGCATAACATATATAAAAACATAATTTTAGGAATTTCCAACATATACAATATTCGGAAAAATATCTGAATACTTCTATTCAGCCCTGTATATGATCTATAGATTTGTATATATACTACATAGGATGCTAAATTTTAGTTCAGTTAGGAAACGCGTAGCACAGTTTAAAATTCTCCTTCTGGAGTTTCTGTCCATAAACGGAAATGTGTTCGCGAACTTTTGTGCTGTCCTGTATAGGATCTACAGAATTTATACACACCACGTAATAGACAAAAAGTGAGTTAAATTTAAAATCGCGTTCAGTAACTTAAAACGCACTTCCAGGAATTATTGTTAACAGACAGTAGAGAATTCTTTTGTGTGTCCCTGTAAATGAACGATGACTGCTATACACACACTATTCTGTAGTAAGCCCCTTGTAATGCACCTTAGTGATATATATAAATTTCAATGCGTTTAAAATAGTGAAACATTTAAATAAACCGCAGACGATTTTTCTCCATAGACGTAATGTAACGGAATTCTTTTGACTATCCCTGTAAAGTAACTATAAGTGCTATGCACACCCTATTCCATATTAAGCTTCTTGTAATGCACCTTAGTGGTATATATCAATTACAATGTGTTTGAAATTGTGTAACATCATTCAAATAAACCGCAAATGATTTTTCCCCATTGACCATAATGAAACGGAATTCTTTTGAGTGTCCCTGTAAAAAAACTATAAGTGCTACACACTTCCTTTGAAATAGGGAACATGCTATAGATAACGACAATAACATATAAAAATTGCTGAGCAATCCGAGCATATTTACGGGAGTTAGAGCACGGTAAGACAGCCAGACGGCAGACGGCCATACGGCCAGACAAACCGAAGTCATAACCACTTTTCTACTAATGTTGGAAAGTGTTAAAAATAAACTTCATAGAGGTCTAATAATGAAATAAATTTTAGGAATGTTTGGAAAGTGAAAACTTGGATAGCCACTACCAAATAAAACCTAATGAAAGAAAGCAATGAAATAAATATTACAAAAGTATCCTCGCGTGATTTCTTTTGACCAATAAGAAATGAAAAAGACTGCATTATTATTTTGTCGGGATAAACAGCGCACGTTTAATCTAAAAGAGGAATCGAAACGATTTCTTATTTTCATAACAAACGGATTGTTATTTGTTCAAAAACTGCAAAGAATATTCTATATAAAATTAAACAAAATCCACATCCGCTTTCAAAAGCTATCATCGAATACGCTTAATTATTTTTTTATCATTATAACTTCACAATACTTTAAGGGAGGAGTGGGAAGGGGGGGGGGGTCAGGAAGATTCGGAATGGCGAAAAATGACTGAAGTTTACTCGTTGAAGCCTGTAATTTAGAGGGATACGTCTTTTGAATTCATTTGTTTATGTTTTATAGAAATTTTAAAAATATATATGCTATACTGTAAAAAAAAAACAATAAAAAAAAGGTTTAATATTGTACTATAAATTACTCTCACGAAACTAGTTTTACCACTATTTTGAAGTCTGGATTCTACACTTTTTCAGTCGTCATTTTTTTCTTTTAATGCTTATTATGCTGTATTTTGACTGTACATGAAGGGGGGGGGGGGGGGGATCTTTAAGTTATAACGAAAAATATGATCAATTCTTATGAATATTGATTTTCTTATTGTATTTTTTTGTTGTTGTTGTTTTTGTTTTTCAGGTATAATCCGGAAAAAAAAAACGTTATAAGCAGTGTAAAGACGAAATGACGGCTCCAAAATATGAACTTCAAAATCGTTGCCAAACTAGTTTCGCGAGATTAATTTTGTCGTACGATATTAAAACTTTGGTTAATATTTTTTAACAATTTAACAATTCTAATTTTTATTTTTTATTTGTTTTTCTTTAGAAACAAACAGAAGAAGAAAATAAAAATGTTTTAGCTTGTTTGCAATTCTGTAAACACGAATTCCAATATGCACACTCTTTCAGCCAGTGTTCCCACTAGCATAACAAAATTACCGCCCCACTTTTACCGCAAACTTAAACGAGAAAAAGAGGAAAATCACAGCAGAATTCATTTCAAAATGTGCCGTTGTGAAGGAACTCCCTCATCCTTTCCTGTTTATAGACTTATCACTCAACAAAACATCACGGCGCGAAGATTTTTTTCATGGTTCTCATCTTTTACACATCATTAATGCGAAGAGAGCGTTAAAAGAACTTATAGTACCATGAATTTATAGCTGCGTTATAATTCAAAACTGACCCTCTATACAGTTGAAGTAACATTTCGCTGAAACTGCTAATGTCTGAATCTTTCCTATGGGAATTGGATTAATAACTTGCCTGTCATGACTGTGTCAAACACGGTCAGATTATTGTAATGAACAAGTTGGAAATTGTACGTTAAACGAGACATAGGAGCGTTCGTTTTATAACTAGTTTCACAATGAAAAAAAAAATTATCTTTATTATTTTACTGAAATGAATTATATCGTCTGCTAGGAGCGAAATGAGCATGCCTTTTTTAGATCACAGGCTATCAAAGCCGCTTATGTGCCCGCCGGTTCTGTATGTACGTACGTATGTATGTATGTACGTAACGCGATAACTCTTGATAGAACTAACCGTTTTACTTTAAATTTTGTTTATAGGTTCCTTGTGATAAGGCGCTTCCCTGATTAGTTTTGGAGGTTCATTGGTTAAGCATAAAGGGGGGAAACGGGGGGCTAACCCCCCCATAATTTAGATAAATAGGTTTTTCATGCAGAATTATCCCATTTTCTTCAAATTTTGTATATCATTTTGATAATGCGCTTCTGTCAATAGTTTTGGGGGTTCATTGGTTAAGTATAAAGGGGGAAAGGGGGTATAACCCCCCCCTAATTTAGATAAATGAGTTTTTCATGCAGAATTATCCCATTTTCTTCAAATTTTGTATATAGGTTCATTTTGATAATGCGCTTCTGTCAATAGTTTTGGGGGTTCATTGGTTAAGTATAAAGGGGGAAAGGGGGGATAACCCCCCCCTAATTTAGATAAATGAGTTTTTCCTGCAGAATTATCCGATTTTCTTCAAATTTTGTATATAGGTTCGTTGTGATAATGCGCTTCTCTGAAGAGTTTTGGGAGTTCATTGGTTAAGTATAAAGGGGGAAAGGGGGGGGGCTAATCCCCCCTTAATTTAGATAAATGGGTTTTTCATGCAGAATTATCCGATTTTCTTCAAATTTTGTATACATATTCATTGTAATTAGAGACTTCCCTGATTAGTTTAAGGGGTTCATTAGTTAACTATGAGCGGGGTAATGGGGGGATGACCCCTCCCCCCTTAATATATTGTTGATTTCTTTATTTTTCGAGGGTCTTATTTCAAATTCTTTGAAATAAGAGTATAATATACAATTAGTGTGAATAGCCTGTGAGCTCAATGCCCTCAGTTTAACTGGGCAGTTTTCTTTTTATTTTTTTTTCTTATTACCTATGCCACGTTTACAAATGCGATTTTTTTTTCTACACCAGACAGCACTGTAAAATTCACAATGGAGATCTTGCTTTGCGAATGATTATGTCCATGGTTTAATAATTTTATGTTTCACAATGGACGAATCTCCTGTGTTTATTTACTCTAATAATGGATTGAGATATTCGGCTGTTAACCCTTTCCGGCGCGGAGTAAGTTTGTTTGTAAAATGATGAAATAATGGACTGACACCAGAATTTGCAAACGATTTCATTATACAATAAAATCTTGCTTATTTTCCCCTGCTATATAAAAGGATTATTTTAATTAAACATTCTTGGTGCCGTTTGTCAGTTTTGGAATTAAAATTAGGTGTCCCTTTTTGTGGACACCGCCCGCTAAAGGGTTAACGTAATTTCCACTGAAGTTATCTCAGAATCTATACATTTTTCAATGTAACTCATGTCTCAAACAAACAATTTTTTTTAACGATCTTTCTAAAAATGTAACCTTTATGCAATTTTATTCGATAAAATAATTTTGAATAAAAATGACCGCTTGGCATATGAAAAAAGAAATGGTTTGCTCGTATTTGTTTTCCTCAGTCACAGGACTTGCGCTTTTATTATATAGATTACGTACGATAGGATTTAATAGAATAAAGAAAACTTTTATTAATATATTTTTAAGTTTTGATTCGATTTTCATAAAATTTGAAATGACACGACGAAATTCTACAACGATGATGTATATTAAATTTCAAACCATTCGGTGGGGTAGTTTTTGTGCTGTTATATGTGGACAAACGGGCAGACACACGGACGGACCAGACGACGACTATAGGTGCTACGTATTTATATAATTACGAACGCACCTAAAAACGAATTGACTGAGCGCTAAAATTAAAAAAAAAAAAAAAATACATTTTTAAGATTACTATTGCAGAAATGTAAGCAGAGACGTTTAATCTATTTAGAGGCACTGAGCATTTTTAGGGGGCTCTTAAAACTTATACACTGCTATATTATAGAGATCTATACGCTTCTATATTCCATACTATAGCATTATATGCTCAAATTACAGCTCTTGCAACTATATAATATTCACATTTTTATATTTCTAAATTTATCCACATGTAATGCTATTGTAGTATTACGCTCCCTGAATGACCAAGACGTTTGTACATGTGTGCATATATAGATGTATTAGGTGAACATCTATATATACACGCGGATTGAGCTGTAATTTTGGATTCTGATATATTTGAAGGGTCTAGAAATCGATTTCTCTAAAAAAAAAAAAAAAAAAAAAAAAAAATTATAGGTTACAATTTATTATATTATTTTTATTTATTTCAAAGTTAATTATTAATTTTTTTTTTCCGAAATAAGTAAGAATTGTAATATATGAATATTTTGAGAGTATCATAAAAATGTGATAGTAATCTTGAAACAAGTGGGTAAGTGTGATCGAAGATCGCGCAAAGGGTTTCGGTTTAATATTCCTTTCAAAATACTTTATCCTTCCTTTAATAAATCCAAATAAATTTCATTTTCCAAAAAAAAAAAAAAAAAAAAAGTCATGTTTCTTATAAGGTAAACGTTTACCGGTCTATTTTCCTCGTTTTTTCGAAAATCCAAATCTGAACCGGTTCGATAGGGGGGAAATTAATTTTCTTTTTAATTCTCTAACGACGTCATATTAAGCTGCTTTCTGTATTTACACATAATCATACTCCTTGTATTATTGAGAAATGTTTGAAAATTTCCGTTTTATTACCAATATGAGGTCATATTAATATTTTTTTCAATTGGTGAAACTTTTTATTTCATTTTCATTTTTCACGCGGAAATCTTTCAACAGAAAATTAATTACTGCAGAAAGAATTTTATTGTGGATTTTTAATTGTTGGCAACTGTTATAACAAAAAATGTTTAAATTTAATAGGAAAAGACTGTTAGATTTTTGGTTTTTTATCTCTCTATATTAAAATGATACGATTTTTCAAATTTTATGATTTTGGACTTCATAATAGGTATTTAGCTATAAGTACACAAAATTTCATGACTGTAAGTTTCATAGTTTCTGACAACCGGCTCTGTGACGGACAGGCAACGAAGCGAGAGTAATAGGGTTTCGTGAGATGAACGAAACACTAAAAGTAACTTTTATCTGGCAATTTTTACGTGTGCACAAACACATCGGTGAAAAAAAAAAAAAAAAAAAAAAAAAGGATATTTCTGAAAATTAATGCAGTTATTAAAAAAAATACCAACTTTGATATTTCAAATGGTAACATCTACTTTTGATACTTTTTGGGGGTTCCTTGAATCAAATCAGCCCGGGAAAAAAATGTATAGTTTAAGTATTTTATCTTAAAACTTCACAGATTTACAAGAAGTTAAAGTTTGGGGATGCTAATGTTAAATACACGTGAAAAACTTTAATTTATATCTTCCCACAAAAAAACATCCTCTCGGAATGTTACATTTTTAACACTTTCCAACATAGTTGGAAACTGTTTCATGAATTCGGTGTGTCTGTCTGTTTGCCGCATGTTGTCCGTGCTCTAACTCCCGTAAATATAGTCGGATTGCCATGCAATTGCTATACGTTAATGAGGTTTACTAAAGAATTTTAGGTATTGAAAATGAAGTATGTAGTATTTATACTTCATTTGCAGGAACACTCAAAAGTATTACGTTACATTACGGTCTCTGGGGAAAAATCGTTTGCGGTGTATTTTAATGATATTACTAGCTGACCGCCCGGCGTTGCCCAGGCCTGTGAAAATAATTTTTTTTAAACATCACGTTTTTATTATTTTATATCTTTAACCCGATTTTGCATGAAATTATATTTTAAAATGAAAAATTCGCGAAAAAATATTGATATTTAGTGTAAAAAGCGCTCATTTTCTTTTTCTTTTTCTTTTTTTTTTTTCCACGTAAGGTCGTTTTATGGTTTTAAAATAAAAAGTTCTTTTTGTCCGAACTCTTTATTGGTTATAAATAAAACGGTTTTACAGCCCGTATGAAAATTTCGTGAAAAAATATTGTTATCTAGTTGTAAAAGAAATGTTTTCTTCTCGCTTTCTTGTTTGTTTTCGCGTAGGCTACTTTAACATAGCAATAAAAGAAAATAGTTCTCATTTTCCGAACTCTCTGAAATTTCAATCAGTTATAAATATAACTGTATCCAAGCTATCTTTAAAATTTTGCGAAAAAAATATGCATATTTAGTAGTGAAAAAATGAGTTATTTAAAAAAAGCTTTAACACTCAACACAATGGCCATATTAAGCATCCATCAGTTTCAATAAACACTTTTCAATCCCCCTAGGCTAAACAGGTTTCTCGTTTCTGAAAGGAGAAACCTTCAAGAAAAGGTTGAAGTATGCGCAATGAGACCATTTTTGTGTGGAAAAAAGAATATAGAATCTGACAGAATGAGCTTTTCGATTTAAATATATGGATACTATTTGAAACATTTAAATGGATATATATCACTGAGGTGCACCACAAGAGGCTTGCAATAGAATATGGTGTGCACATCGTTCGTTTGCAGGGATGGGATACACAAAAGAATTGGGTTACAGTACGGTCTAAGAACAACAATTACTGGAACTGCGTTTTAATATTTGGTACATGTTTTTCAATTAAACAAAGTTTTTGCCTATTACTTGGTTTGCACAAATTCTGTAGATGATATAAATGGCAGCACAAAAAATCTCAATTACATTTCCGTTTATTAAAATAAAATATAAATTAAGAATGAATGAAATATGAATGAATATGAATATAATGAAACATGAATGACACATTCCAGGAATTTGTTCGATTGAAAAACATTTTTTTTTTAAATAATAAAAAATATTAAGAAATTCTTATTAAGAAAATTATTAATTAATTATTAATGCCAGAATTTCAACTAACTCCATATTCTGTTAGACTTTAGCATAAGATGGTGATGGTGCTGATTTGGTTTTCGTGTAAATCATATAACAGGTGGCGCTGCTTATACTGCATTTTATTTTAAATTCTAAAATTCATAGTTAAAAAATTACACATTTTGAAGTATTAACATGTTTAAGATAGAAGAAAGTTTTGAGATTGGAACATCCGTTTAGTTTCTTTAAGTTGGGAGCTTTTGAAATGCTTGAAAGTTTCTTTAAATGAAAATAAACAGAACACACACGATTAAACTAGAAACTCCTATTTCCTCATTTTAAATTACTTCATTTTTTTTCCATACGAAAAATACGCGAGTTGATAGGGCAATTACTCCACTTCCACTATTAGTAGCCATAAGTGAAACAACCATTCAACACAATTTATTATTGTAATCTTTATTACAGATATAAAGGCAGCGGAAATCGAACAAAAACTGGTTGTTTTTCATTGAGCGTTTTCCCATGATTAACAGTATCGTCTGCAGAAAACCACTGTTGATTAGATTTTTTGTAATGACTTTTTTTTTTTAATTGAAATGCTTCAAGGTCAAATAAAATAGATTTAAAAATGGAAATCAGCAGGCCACAGACACATCTAAGTCATAAAATCCTATTCCATCTCTCTAAATTATTTACTTTCGATCTTCATTTGCATATACAAAACAACAGAAATCGACCGAAACTGTTTTCTTTTTCTTTCTTCTACCATTGTTATTCTATGATTTTAACTGCAAAAAACAGCCCCTGTGTAAGAATTTTTTTATTAAGTTAGTACTTGAAGGTCAATTAAAAAAGGATTTTAAAATAAAAATCGACCATCCACGCGTATCCTTTTCCGGTAAGATTTTTTTGAGGAAGGACTTTTTTTTTTTTTTAATAGTTAAAGACAAAGAGTAAAAGGCTAAAAAGCAAAAAGCAAATTTAACAGAATCTCATGAACAGATTGGAATATGCTAATTGGCACATCCGTTTAGTTTCTTTAAGTTGGGAGCTTTTAAAATGCTTGAAAGTAAACAAAAATAGATTTTTTAAATGAAAATAAACAGAACACACATGATTAAAATAGAAAATCCCATTTCATCGTTTTAAATTACTTCATATTTTTTTTCATACGAAAAATACGCGAGTTAATACGGCAATTACTGCACTTCCACTATTAGTAGACATAAATGAAACAACCATTCAACACAATTTATTATTGTAATCTTTATTACACATATAAAGGCAGCGGAAATCGAACAAAAACTGGTTCTTTTTTTCATCGAGCGTTTTCCCATGGCTAACAGTATCGTTTGCAGAAAACCACTGTTGATTAGATTGTTTGTAATGACTTCTTTTTAAATTGAAATGAAGGTCAAATAAAATAGATTTAAAAATATAAATCAGCAAGCCACACACATCTAAGTCATGAAATCCTATTCCATCCATCTAAATTATTTACTTTCCATCTTGATTGCATATACAAAACAACAGAAATCGGCCGAAACTGTTTTCTTTTCACCATTATTATTCTATGATTTTAACTGCAAAAAACAGCTTCTGTGTAAGATTTTTTTCTTAAGTTAGTACTTGAAGGTCAATTAAAAAAGGATTTTAAAATAAAAATCGACCATCCAC
This sequence comes from Maratus michaelseni, assembly GCA_963931845.1. Taxonomy (NCBI): domain Eukaryota; kingdom Metazoa; phylum Arthropoda; class Arachnida; order Araneae; family Salticidae; genus Maratus; species Maratus michaelseni. The sequence goes on along the minus strand of OZ007597.1, from coordinate 174,042,560 downwards.
GCGTATACTTTTCCGGTAAGATTCTTTTGAGGAAATACTTTTTTTTTTAATAGGTTAAGACAAATGGTAAAAGGCTAAAAAGCAAATTCAACAGAATCTCATGAACAGATTGGAATATGCCAAGTGCATTGTTGTCGACGTAGCGTTCATTACAGGCTGACCAAACAGCAAAATCGCCTGAGAGTCGGTCATTTTAGGCTAATTTCAGACATTTATTTTTTTAATAAAGCTGCATAAATGTACCTATTTAAAAAACTTGTGCATAAACAAAAACATTTTGAGAGTTAAGATATATTGAAAAATACACATATTTCGAGATAACTTTGGTAGCATATGAACAGAAGTTATTCGATAAAATAAGGACCATGAATAAAACAATTTTGCTCATTTACGCAAATCAATCAACTGTCTGTGCACGTCATACGCTATTAACCAACCAGATTTCAGAACATGCAGCAATGACAATATTCCTTTATTTCAGACGTTCCCAAAGTGTCCTAGGAGCCCTTGGGGCTCCGTCTATACTTTTCAGGGGCTCCGCGGCGTTCCAGGAAAATAAACAAAACATGGAAGAAATTAGCATATTGAACGTGAAAATTTTTCGAATGTATGAAGGAATTTGTGTGTGTGTGCGTGTGTTTGTGTCAAAAATAAATACATCTATCACTGGGTTGAAAAATACTACTCCCTCTGTCCCAAATTAGTTATTACATTTGAATACTTTTATAATGTTTATTGATACTGATGATTTTATGATTTTGTTTGATCATTTTCAGAGATTTCAGGGCGCTATGCTATCAATCACCAACATTTGCTAACCCTCTGTCCTCCTTAAATCAGTACCAAATTACTTTTAAAAATCCAGGATTTGCACGCTTTTAAGCCACGCCCCATTTTGTAAGGATTCTTCCACCAGTAATCGCATGAAACTATCTCCTAGCTAATGAATCTTGGATTCATTAGGAAGAAAATGATATTTCTGCTATACTGGTGGTAGAATCCTTACAAAGTGGGGCGTGGCTTAAGAGCGTGTCAACCCTGTAAATTTGCTTCGAAAACTTTGTCGCAAAATAAGTGCTACATTTGTGGAAAGTAAAAATTGAGAATGAAAATGCCACGTTGTGATAATTTTAATTGCACATAAAGCAATTTTAATTGATATTTAAGGGATTTCTTTAAATGTTGTAGTAAAAATTGCAATACAGCATTACGCTCTGTAATATTCATTTCCTTCTTTAGGGTAATTTCTAAACTGTTATTCATAATTACAATTATCGTCACTTTTTATTCTCGTACTTCAGATTCCAGATCATTGCTTCTAATAACTAGTATACCGCATTTAACATCTTAGAGCGATATGGAAACCTTTTTTCAAAACCAACGTATCACAGAATTTTGGTGTCATTTGACAGAGGAATGCAAAATCTTGTCAGACAGAGAAAAAATAATTTTACTCCTATTCTCAACGACTTATCTGTGTGAAGCTGGATTCTCCGCTTACACAAGTATGAAAACAAAGTACAGAAGCCGGTTAAATGCAGAGCCAGACATTCGCTTACAATTGTCAAAAATTGCACCAGATGTAAAAAAACTGTGCAAAACAATTCAACCACATTTTTCACACTAAACTTTTATGCGTTATTGCTCGTCACACTTTGTGCAGAATAAAAAAAATTCTATCGGCATTTAATATTTGTATATATTTTATATTGTAATATTTTTATTTTTGGAATTGTAATTTCCTTAAACTGTTTATTTATTTTTATTAAATTTCAGTTTTTTAAATCGTCTATCCTATTTTTTATAATTGTATTTAATTTTTAAAACAATGCTTGTCGCTTAAAACATCTTTTTTATAAGATCTTTTCATTTAAAGCCCCTCACTAGATTCATTTTATATTTGTGTATATTGTGTATATATATATAATTTTCTTTTTATAACTTTGATTGCTTTAATCTGTTTATGTTATTTGTATTAACTTTTAGTTATTTAAATTTTCTAAATTGTTTTTAATAGTAAAACAATGTTTGTCCCTTAAAACATCTTCTTTATAACATCTTTTATCATTTAAAGCCCCTCATTAGATTCATTTTACATTTGTGTATATATATTTCTTTATATATATATATATATATATAACTCTAATTTCTTTATTCTGTTTATGGTAATTGTATATTTAAATTTATTATACTGTTTTTCATAGTAAAACATTTTTGTCGATTAAAACGCCTCTTTTTTGTAACATCTTGTATCATTTAATAAGCCCCTCATTAGACTCATTTAATATTTGTATACGTTGTGTATATAGTTTTCTTTTTTCTTTTTGTAACTTTAATTCCTTTAATCTGTTTATTTTATTTTTATTAATTCTTAGTTAATTTAATTTATTATGCTGTTTTACATAATTGTACTTAATTTTTAAAGCAATGTATGTTGCTAAAAACGCATTTTTTAACATCTTGTATCACTTAACAATCCCTCTTTAAAATTTTGTTTTAAATGGTCTCGGCATTGGCTAAGATTCTTATGTTATGATGCCATATTTTCCAATCACAAATAAGGCTGTAGCAATTTAATAAATATATATTGGTTCTTTACATTTTATACCACACTAACAATCTAAACTTTTGCTCAGCTCCACCCCTTGGTTAGACTTCTCGTCAATGAGTACCCACCCTGATATAAATTTAACCCCACCCATATATCCCGTTTTGTTAGTAATATTTTTCTACTAATTGCACTTCTTTTAACATGTGTAGTTTTTAACAATATATCTATTTTGAGGCAAAAAGAATTGTGAAAGAAAGTTTCTTTCAAAACTATATATAATTAATAACTAAATACTTATAAAACATCCAAAAAAGTGAGCGATGCTGTACCTAACAACACAGGTTATAGATTTTGCTCCGCCCACTTTAACACTAAAATGATGATCTGCTTCTGAATGTATTTTTAAAAAATCGTTCAAAAGAAGAAGCTCAGAAGCGATTCGTTTTCGTTGCATGTTTAGATGTACTAGAAACGTAAAGAAGAACGAAAAAAGAATCCGTAATCATATGATTCTATTTTGAGTGGGTGGGACTAAAGAAAACGTGTTATATAATTAATCATGGGCGACTGGGCCTACGCTTTTTCTTTCTTTTCGCAAGTAGCCTATTGGGATCATGCAGAAATTTCTCTTTGTAAACGAAAACTGTACAACTTACCTTTTTTTCTCTGTGTGTGTGGTTTTTGCCATAAATAATACTAGTTTCACGTAAGCCCCAATGCAATGCATGACTCAGACAGGGTTACCATTTTGATCTTTAATTCCGAGTTCATACTGAAAATCCCGAAAGAGTATTTTTTATTTTAAAAATGCATGTCATTAACCCCTTAACAGTATTGCTCGAACGTCGCTCGGCTAAGGAGTGTTTGTTTTCTTCGTTACTAAAAGCTTTCAGAAACCAAAATTTTTTAACTATAATTTTTGCTTTAATCGGCGGACATATCTCGATTACACAATGCAGACCTTTTAACACTAGAACGGCGGAAAAATCTTACCTACTGGAACGGCGGGAAGGGGTCATTTTAACCCCTCGATAAAACTATACTGAAATAACAACGATAGGACAATTTTAAATACCATACATTGGCAAAAATATGTAATTTACGTATATTTCATAATTTATATTTAATTTATATTTAATATTACTTGATAAATTATCGAATTTTTAAAGTACTGTAAATGCAACGCCTACAGGGCGATGAATTGGATCATACTACAATTACTCAAACTCATTAATTTGATATAAAGATTGATTGGTTTCACAAATTAAAACTAGTCTAACTAAAATCAAACACACTTTATATAATAATAATCTTTTTTCATCAATATTTCCTATATAAATATATTCCATATATATGTATATATTCCGTATTTTCCAATATTTCAAAACCTAACAAATCTAAAATGTTGATTTTTTTTTTTTTTTTTTTTTTTTTTTTTTTGAAATATTTGTTATTTATTTAGGAAAAGTCAAAAAAATTCAAACGATTTCCTCCAACCAACCAAAAGTAATCAACGGACAAAAGTGCTCAGGTGTCAAAATGACCCCTACCGCCGTTCTAGTGTTAATACAAAAAAGTGTTTTTAGTCGTTATTTTTAATTTATTGTATCCAGTAATAATAATGTTAAATAAAACTGTTAAGGGGATAAATAATAGAATATTTGATTTTCAAAATTTATAGTATGAATTCAGAATTTCTGTATCAAGAGAAGGGCCAAACTGAGAACCTTGGCCCCAGGTTGGAAACTACTGGTTCGGACTCTTATCCAGCAGACCTTTCTCTGCTCCATAGGCATAAAAAACATTAATTTGTAAACCATAGAGCACCGTGGAGTTAAGGGGCTCCGCCTTGGAAATTCTTTCCAGAAAAGGCTCCGAAAGACCAAAAGTTTTGAAACCACTGCTTTATTTGATGTCCGAAATTGGCAAGTTTTTTTTTTTTTTTTTTTTTTTTTTTTTGGCGGGGATGGGGGCATATTTTTTATTTCTGAATATAATTCTCATCACGTGTGACGTAATTCGCCAATAAACCAATCAGAAGTTATTCGTCGTGATGTGAATTCTGATCTATTTTTAAAATCTGGGATAAGGGAAATTGGAATTTATTTCGTCGTTTTTTCTTTTTCCCCTCTATTTCTTCTTGCTTTTGGAAAGCGTTTTTGCAGGAAATAAAGTTTTTTGCGTTTCACGGATTTATGCGGGATTATTTCGAATATATTAAAGATGCACGCTTTTGCATATTTTTTGTTTAAGGTGGAGAGAGGGGGATGACTTTTGCGATTATTTACGTTTTGATCAGAAATTAAAATGCAATATGTTGCCAATGCTGCGAAGGTGCTTCCATCTATCTTTATTTTTAATACGTATTTCTTCAGTATTTGCACAATAAATGTAAAAATTGCATTTTTAGAATTTGGAGAAATTTTCCTTTTCTTTTCTTTTAGCAATGGTATTTTTGATGTAAAAGTAAAAGAGACAAAATAGTTTTTTAATAATGAAATGTAACTATTCGTTAACTAATAGAGAAAATTATTATATTTTCGTATATGTATTAGGAATTTGTTATAAATAAGAATTTTTTTTTCTTTTTTTGTCAAATATGATTATTATTATTATTATTATTGTTATGATTTAAAAATTTGACTCTTAATTTATTCAGTATTTTTTACATTTAACTTTAATTTATTCATCAATTTAATTAAATTCATTAAATTCATTTAAATTAATTAAGCTAAATTTCATTTTTGCATTTTAAATCTAACATTCTTTCTATATTGTTTACTTTTGGTGAGAATATAAATTTATTTCAGAATCTTTCCATTACATATGTTTTAGGATATTTATTCATTCAATTTAATTCACATTTTATTCACTTTGCAATATTAATTAAACTTCATTTCAAATGATCTAAAAAAGAAATATTTATAACTTACTTTTTCTAACTTTTAAATAATATACAGTCTAAAATAAATTATTCCAAAATATAGTATATTTCCTTTTTAATAATATTGATAAAAAAGTGGTTAATTGTTAATTTTATTCTTTTCAGAAAGTTCAAATTCATTTATTTTAATTCAGGCAAATTCTTTCAGAATAACGAACTTTTCCATATTTCATTTCATAATTTCTAAATCAATAATCATTTTTCAAAATTTCTTAATTTAAATATTTTACTTTCAAAAACATATCTGGTGGAAAGAAATTTTAATTTTATTTAGATTGCTAAAATTTCATTTGTTTTCATCCATTAGTTTGGCAGTTATCGATTTTTAATTACTTTCGTTTTTTCTGTTTTGAATCTCATCGAGATTTGCGCTCAGACGCCATTGATGGGTATTTAGATGTTTCAAGTAAACAAGAACCTTTCTTCCCGCGGATTTTGAACAAGGTCGTTTTGACAGCACTCCAAGGTCACGATCGAATGTTCTAAATACTATTTAATGCTGTTGCTAGGGTTGGAGGTGTCGGTGAGGCGTTTGACTGCAACTTTGACTGTGATCTGTTGGGGCTTGTTCAGTGACTTTCAGACGGTTCGGATTTTTTGATTGGTTGTTTCGTAACCGTCAGAAAGTTCTGCCTGAGTGGGAAACTGGGAAGACTCGTTCAGTTCCTAAAAAAACTTTGTATGATGTAGCGTAGGCTAGATCTTGCTCTTCGGAGCGTAAGCCAATTTTGGTATGCGGTGAGAATGAAGAAAGTCATACATCTAAATATATTGCTATTTATAATTAATTCCTCCTTCTGTTCAAGGTCAACCAACTAATAAGAGGAATGCTACCCTGGTTGTTATTGGCGATTTTTCAAGGAAAGTATACTCCCTCTAATTTATAATAACTTACTTTGGGCGTCACTGTTAACTACAGAAACTTGGATTCTTTCGCAGAGCTGAGTGATCCTGATATTTTATATCTTTCTAACAGATGGTTACTACTTCATAAGGTTTGACATTCCGTCTGCATTCTAAATTCTCGACATACGGTTGAAACATCTATAAAAGAGTGCTGAAATATTTCTACCTTATAATGATTTACATTCTATCAGCAATTTAGAATCTCAACATACGGTTGAAACATCTTTATAAGAGTGCTGTAATAATTTATTGTCCTCATTGTTATACACCTGTTGGTGGCCAAGAAATCATCATCTAGTAATTCTTAAACATTAAATTCCAAAGCTCTACATTTAACACACAATGAACAAATTGAACTAATACAACGAAATTATCATTAGGACATACCTATCTTATTACTTGCAAGTTGAGAACTGAACAGAACCAGTATAATTATTAATTAACATCATGATATTTTCTCATAATCTATTACAACGTTTGTGAATGATGTATATGTTGTTGAAAAGAGTAACGAATTAAATGATAATAATATAACAGAATATAATTTCGCATTTATGTATATTTCAATAACAAAATAATTTATATCGATATAACATCTTATAAAAGCAAATATATTGGTTGTAAAAAGTGTATAAAAGAAATTTTCAAGTTAATATTTGTACTTTATTTACGTGAGTGCTCTATGTGAATAAACAAGAATTTACTTTGATCTTGGTGAGTTTGTCTTTTTCTATTATTTATATTTATGTGTTTCAGCTATGTTTGAAGTAATGGAATAAGTTCAATTTTCTAATTTATATAAGTATATTTGAACTTAAGAATTAACTTTATGAATTTAACGTAATTTTAAACTTAACTTTTTGGCATCGCATTATGTGCTGCTACTTACGATCATGCCTATAATGGTGTTTGGGGAAAGTGTTGAATATATGTTTTGTCAAAATTGTTTAGGTATTCGGAATCACTCCGGTGCTAGTCGCTGGTGATTCACCCTTTATTAATTTTTCCTTTTATATTCATCACGATCCTCAGATACCGTTATATTTATTGGCGCCGTGAACCAGTCAGTGACTTGGTGTTTATTTTTTTTCATGCAATATTATGTGAATCTCATTTTTATTATGTTTTACTTCTCAAACTTTAATGATTATTATTGTGCCATTTCTGAAACTTATTTTATTTTATTAAGAGTAAACAGTAACATTATTTGAATTGGTCTAGTGGTTGCCGTTGTTAAAATATTTTTGTCTATAATAACAGATATTCAAAATAAATTAATTGATTAATTGCAGATAAGATTAAATTTAGATAAAAATACTATTACTTTTGAAATAAGTTAAAACTTAATAAATTTATTCAGTAACGTAATTGAAAACGGTAATTTCAACTTAATTTTTCTTTAAGAGTAGATATGGTGATAAAAAAAAATATTAACAATAATTTAAAAAGTATTATTTTCAAATTAAATTTATAATATAAAAGATGTAGATGGCAATGTTGGTAAAAATAAATTGGCTCTGATTATTGCTATTTTTAATGTGTTTGCAGGTAAATAATATGGTATGCATTTTTTTATATATATATATTTGGTAATTTCTAATACTGGCAATATTAAATTATTTATATTAAAATAATAAATATTATAAATTATTAAACATTTTATAATTGATTTAAAAGAAATCAAACTGATGAAATTTATTTTATTCATATAAAGTTTTAAATTTTAAGGAAATTTTTGATATAGCATCTAGAATGTTGGAAGTAATTGTATTGTGTGGAATATAAACTTGTGCAATTTTATTTTCAATGTGTACATAAACTTTTTATAGATTATTAAGATTATCTGGTTTAAAATTTGAAATTAATTTTATTTATTTCATATGTGACTCAACTCATTTACAATAATTTTAAAAGTGCAATATTTAAAAAAATTTTAATTTGTTGACTCTCCATTAAAAGATTGATATGATTATATTCTTTTATAGATATTCTGCTACAGGAATTTTAAACAAAAACTATATAAAGTCTAATATTTTTTTCTGTCAATTTTTTCAACTGAATATTTTTAATTTTCAATAATCTCAATAATAATATAATAAAGTTAAATATATAAATGTTCTATTTCAGTGAAAATCAGGTTAGGTAGAATCTTCTGACAAATACTTTAAAGTCATATTATTTAAAATTTATCATTAAATCTAGGAGAATGAATGGCTTATAATAATTTATATTTGCAGAAGCGAAAAGTGGTTTTAATTTTACTTTGACTTTAAAATTAATAAATATTATTTATTAAACTCTAAATACTTCTTTGATTCATAAAAGTGTTATTTTGAAATAAAAGAATTTCTTTGCAAAATATTTAAAATAAAATACTATTTATATTTAATTTGAAAAATGGAATATAGAGGTTTTTTTGAATTTTATTTGTTTACAAAGAGTTGTAGTAGGAGAATACACACAGAAGGGAAACTCAGCCTGGTATGGGAATTTATAAGGAGGATCCTAGATTCTTCCCCTCTGACAAATCCTTCACGGTAAATCCTTATGATTTAGAGTGAACATTATTAATTTGGAAATTCTGATAGATTTTTGAAACATTTTGGATATAAAATTACTAATTTGAAAAAAGAAAAACTATGAAAAGTATTTAAAACAAAATTTAATTATTAAACAAATTTGTAAAATTACCTCATGACACCATTATTCCTTAGAATTGATTTTTTTAACTATAGCAAGTTAAAATTATTCCTCCCTATTATTTTTCATATATTTAAGATATATATAGTTTTAAATTACTAGGAAAGTGCTCTTGCATCTATTGCCACTATAAAGGCACAAGTCAATATTTATATTGTGAAAATCTAATTGTGTTAACCCTTGAGAGTTGTCATTAGTTTGAAATCTCAGGTGGCGAGAAATCCTGAAGCGTTTCTGTCGATCATATAGATTAAATTTAATTTCCTACTTTTGCTTTTGTTTTGTGCTGTCTGGTAAAATTGAAACAATAATTTGTTCCGGATAACATAGGATCCGCACAACATGAGAATGCGCCTCATTGGACCTACTTGTTTTCGGATGATGGTACAGAACTTCAGTGAAAATTTTGATTTTTTTTTTTCTTCAAAATTCATTTGCTATAGTTCAACTTTATCTTTTCATACTTTAAAATCCTCTATTTGTACAATATATTTTATTTTTTTTGGGTGTCATAGAGATTTTGATTTCGCTGGGGAATAATGTTTAAATTTACTTGTAAATAAAATTCATCATTATGTATATAGAAATGAGTACAACTCATAATTCCTTAAGGAAAATTAATATGATGAAAATATTTTTTTTTGAGACTGGAGAAATGTGATGAAGGATAAATTGTAAATAAAAATAAATGAAAAATCAATCAAAATTGATGTATAAAGAAATATATCAAAAATAATGGTTGATAAATAAAAAATAATATAAAATGTCATGAGCTTTCAAAATTTTTTCCTTTCCCTCAGGCTGTTATACATAGTAATATTATGATCCGACAGTATCTATCAAATTGAGGCGAATTGTATTTTTTTTTTAGATTCTTGTGAAGTTTAGCTAATTTTGGAGATCAATAGCTTACGCGCGGGCTACTCTAATTTTGGGGACAACAAACAGTTTCTTCCTTTTACAGTGTGCACACTTTAATAAATTGTGGATGGCTAATGTATCCAAGAGATACAAATTTAATCATGACTTGTTTTCCGCCATTGTTGGTAAATACTATGCTGAGAATCGGTAAGTTCCTTTACCACACGAGCAATAGGCGAAGTGTATGAACCATTAAGATATGGTAGTCTCAATGTTTTTCGGCTTTTATTATCCTCAGCAAATCATTTTTTACTTTTTAGAAATTCAATTAATTTTACCTATTTCAAAATTTTATAAATCTGCATTTCTACAACTGATTTTCTTTAATAAAATTCCTCTTTACATAACTTTGCTGATATATTTTGCGTAGGATTTTGGGTTATTAGGGATATTGTTGATTGGCCGAACAGTATCTTTGGTGATTTGGAGTGTGTGCAAAATTTGGGAGCTCTGAAATGTTTATTTATTCATTTAAGAAATTTTATAGTTTATTTAAAAATCATTGAACAACAATGATTCACAATATTAATTATTTATGTAAAATTTATTTGTATTACTTTTAATTGCAATCTTGGAGAGTCATATTAAATTTTATTTTCACAGTCGCATATCTCACTAACTTCTTAGTACACATATCTTGCAATATGTATTCTTATTTGTTTTGCAATATAAAATTTATTCTCACATTGTATTTATTTTATAATTAATGTATATTTATTGATTACAACTGTTTCATTCTTATAACTTAAATTTGATGACATCTGTAAATTTTTCATACATATATATACTTACAAGTCACTTGCAGTATCTCTGAATTGGTTTATGTATATAATTATTCTCGGATTTTTATCACTATTCAATATGTTGTATTTTGTTAACGGTATAATTTTATTATTTGTTTGTATATTCTGCAAAAGTTAGATGAATTTTTAAATGTGCAATAGATATTTTCTAGAAAGTTTGTATATTACTTATATTTTTCAGAAGGTAAATGTCATACTTTAGTGTTTTCAGGTGATTGTTTTGTAATGTTATTATTTCATTTTGCTCTGGTTCGGTTCAGTGCGTCTTATTCAAAATTTTTAAAAATTTTCAACCCTTTGGCAAAAAATTTTTTTTTACTCTTTTTTTTTCCATTTTCTGGAGGTAAAATGTTATGATTTAAAAATTTGACTCTTAATTTATTCAGTATTTTTTACATTTAACTTTAATTTATTCATCAATTTAATTAAATTCATTAAATTCATTTAAATTAATTAAGCTAAATTTCATTTTTGCATTTTAAATCTAACATTCTTTCTATATTGTTTACTTTTGGTGAGAATATAAATTTATTTCAGAATCTTTCCATTACATATGTTTTAGGATATTTATTCATTCAATTTAATTCACATTTTATTCACTTTGCAATATTAATTAAACTTCATTTCAAATGATCTAAAAAAGAAATATTTATAACTTACTTTTTCTAACTTTTAAATAATATACAGTCTAAAATAAATTATTCCAAAATATAGTATATTTCCTTTTTAATAATATTGATAAAAAAGTGGTTAATTGTTAATTTTATTCTTTTCAGAAAGTTCAAATTCATTTATTTTAATTCAGGCAAATTCTTTCAGAATAACGAACTTTTCCATATTTCATTTCATAATTTCTAAATCAATAATCATTTTTCAAAATTTCTTAATTTAAATATTTTACTTTCAAAAACATATCTGGTGGAAAGAAATTTTAATTTTATTTAGATTGCTAAAATTTCATTTGTTTTCATCCATTAGTTTGGCAGTTATCGATTTTTAATTACTTTCGTTTTTTCTGTTTTGAATCTCATCGAGATTTGCGCTCAGACGCCATTGATGGGTATTTAGATGTTTCAAGTAAACAAGAACCTTTCTTCCCGCGGATTTTGAACAAGGTCGTTTTGACAGCACTCCAAGGTCACGATCGAATGTTCTAAATACTATTTAATGCTGTTGCTAGGGTTGGAGGTGTCGGTGAGGCGTTTGACTGCAACTTTGACTGTGATCTGTTGGGGCTTGTTCAGTGACTTTCAGACGGTTCGGATTTTTTGATTGGTTGTTTCGTAACCGTCAGAAAGTTCTGCCTGAGTGGGAAACTGGGAAGACTCGTTCAGTTCCTAAAAAAACTTTGTATGATGTAGCGTAGGCTAGATCTTGCTCTTCGGAGCGTAAGCCAATTTTGGTATGCGGTGAGAATGAAGAAAGTCATACATCTAAATATATTGCTATTTATAATTAATTCCTCCTTCTGTTCAAGGTCAACCAACTAATAAGAGGAATGCTACCCTGGTTGTTATTGGCGATTTTTCAAGGAAAGTATACTCCCTCTAATTTATAATAACTTACTTTGGGCGTCACTGTTAACTACAGAAACTTGGATTCTTTCGCAGAGCTGAGTGATCCTGATATTTTATATCTTTCTAACAGATGGTTACTACTTCATAAGGTTTGACATTCCATCTGCATTCTAAATTCTCGACATACGGTTGAAACATCTATAAAAGAGTGCTGAAATATTTCTACCTTATAATGATTTACATTCTATCAGCAATTTAGAATCTCAACATACGGTTGAAACATCTTTATAAGAGTGCTGTAATAATTTATTGTCCTCATTGTTATACACCTGTTGGTGGCCAAGAAATCATCATCTAGTAATTCTTAAACATTAAATTCCAAAGCTCTACATTTAACACACAATGAACAAATTGAACTAATACAACGAAATTATCATTAGGACATACCTATCTTATTACTTGCAAGTTGAGAACTGAACAGAACCAGTATAATTATTAATTAACATCATGATATTTTCTCATAATCTATTACAACGTTTGTGAATGATGTATATGTTGTTGAAAAGAGTAACGAATTAAATGATAATAATATAACAGAATATAATTTCGCATTTATGTATATTTCAATAACAAAATAATTTATATCGATATAACATCTTATAAAAGCAAATATATTGGTTGTAAAAAGTGTATAAAAGAAATTTTCAAGTTAATATTTGTACTTTATTTACGTGAGTGCTCTATGTGAATAAACAAGAATTTACTTTGATCTTGGTGAGTTTGTCTTTTTCTATTATTTATATTTATGTGTTTCAGCTATGTTTGAAGTAATGGAATAAGTTCAATTTTCTAATTTATATAAGTATATTTGAACTTAAGAATTAACTTTATGAATTTAACGTAATTTTAAACTTAACTTTTTGGCATCGCATTATGTGCTGCTACTTACGATCATGCCTATAATGGTGTTTGGGGAAAGTGTTGAATATATGTTTTGTCAAAATTGTTTAGGTATTCGGAATCACTCCGGTGCTAGTCGCTGGTGATTCACCCTTTATTAATTTTTCCTTTTATATTCATCACGATCCTCAGATACCGTTATATTTATTATTATTTTACCCTAACTTTCACATTGCGTGATCTGCGATTGTGCTGTTATCGATCTTCATTTTTAACATGCATTTTCAGAGGGTCTGCTGAATGACCATTGTATTTGCATTTTTAGAACATATTGGATTTTTCTTTTCTTTCTTTCTTTTTTTTTTTTTGTGTGTGTGTGTGTGTAGTCTATTAGTTGTGATAATTTTAAAATAAAAAATAACAGAGAAAATATTCTTCACACACAAGAAATAGCTCGAAGCTTGTTGGACTGTATAAAACACTTTTTATTATTTACTTTTCATTAAACTCAAAAATGCAATCAACATTAAGAGCATGATCACCACGGCTCCTTTCTACACAAATTCTGGAACAACACTGCTCACTCATTAACTCTTTTTTTATAGGTGGCGCTGCTACAACAGCGCTTGCGTCTTGGTACGGAACATTCCGCTCCACGTTGAATGGTTTCATTCAACCATACAGTCATTTCAATACAAACAGAAATTAAACACAGCATAACAATAACATAGAATTACACATAATAAAAAAAAATAATATAATACTACACATTAATAGGTAAAATACAAATCTTTGAAATTGGACGTTTGTAAATTCCAGATTGAGTTTTTAACTTAACAACTCTGACTCGTTTGTCTTCACCGAAATAGAGCTCAATTATTCTACCTAATGCCCATTTTTGAGGCGGTAGATTTTCATCCTTAAGTAGCACTAACTCATTGATTTTTACGTTATCTTTTTCTACCATCCACTTGGACCTCTGTTGCAAATTATTAAGGTACTGTATATGCCATTTTTTCCAAAATATTTGGATTATTTTTGTGAGTTTTTTCCAGTTAGATAATCGATTATCTTTAACATCAATTACATTTGGCTCTATAACAGTATTTAAGGGTCTGCCAATTAGGAAATGTGCAGGGGTTAACACATCATATACATCAGTATCTGACGACAGAGTTACAAGTGGTCTAGAATTTAGAATTCCTTCTATTTGGGTAACTACCGTTAGGAATTCTTCATAAGTCAATCTGGAATTTGCTCGTTTAAAAGACTCGTTTAAAATGAAATTTAAAGGCCTTCACTCCACTTTCCCAGAGGCCGCCAAAATTAGGGGCTCTTGGAGGAAAGAAATTCCATTCAATTCCTTCACTTGACATATAATTAGCAAGTTCATGGTCTGGTTTTATAACCAAATTGTGTAACCTAGCAAGCTCTTTATTCGCACCTGTGAAATTTGTGGCGTTATCCGAATATAATTTTGAACATAAACCTCTGCGAGCCACAAATCTTTTTAAACAAGCTATAAAAGCCTCCGATGTTAAATCGGTTACAATTTCGAGGTGAATGGCATTTGTAACTAAGCAAATAAAAATGCATACATACATTTTATGATAGACACCCTTTCTTTGGTGTTTATATCTAACCAGGAATGGCCCACAAAAATCCGTGCCTGAGCAATTAAATGGGAAGTCAGGTGTGACCCTCTCTTTTGGTAAATCTCCCATTAATTGCTCAACTCCTTTTGGTTTAGCTTTGAAACATTTAATGCAATCGTGTACTACTTTCCTACACGTTGCTTTACCCTGAACTGGCCAAAACTTTAGTCTAACATAATGTAGCAACGCAGTAGGGCCTAAATGAAAATATCGTTTATGATAGGATTCTAAAACGAGTTTTGTTAATTTATGTCCCTTAGGCAAGATAATTGGGAATTTACTGTTATAACTTACATTGGCAAGTTTTATTCTGACATTAACTCTTAATAGCCCATTACTGTCTAAAAAGGGGTTTAAGCATTTTATCTTACTTCGTTCTGGGATACTTTTCCCACGAATTAAATGTTTCAGCTCTTCCGGGAATTCCGACTTTTGCGCAGATTTAACAATAAAGAGCTCTGCTTTGAGAATCTCCTCGGTATTCAGAGGCCCTAACCTCTTTGTAGTTGGATTCCTAGCATTGAAAAGATAACTTAAAACATGCAACAGTTTAGTATAATTATTAGTAATACAAAATAATTCTGAAATAAATGTGTTAGTTGTTGATATTAGTGTAGATAAATCACACTCTTCTGGATTTTTAAGTTCGTCTCTAATGACGGATGTAGGAATTTCACGATTGGGATACTCTCGATCGTTCAGAAAAGCAGGACCCTTGAACCACAGTTTATTGTTAATCAGTTTCTCGGGATCCATACCTCGTGAAATAAGGTCTGCAGGATTGTTCTCGGATGATACGTGACGCCACTGTTGAATTGTTGTTAAGTCCTGTATTGCTGCTATACGGTTTGCTACAAAAGTTTTTAATAATTAAGGCTCTTTTCGTATCCAGGAAAGCACAATCATCGAGTCGCTCCACAAGTGGATGTCAATCGTCTCAAGTTGTAAGGCACTCCTCACCTTTGTCATCAATCTCGCCAAGAGAACGGCTGCACACAGCTCTAGCCTCGGCACTGTAGCACATTTTAGGGGTGCTACACGAGACTTACTGCAAACCAAGTTTACTTCAAATGCTCCATCCTCTGATGTCGATTTGCAGTATATGACGCATCCGTAAGCAGATTCGGAAGCATCAGAGAAGCCATGCAATTCAATATGAACTGCTTTTGGTATTAAAATGCACCGTTTTATATTTACACAGTTTATTTCGGGCATGGACTCTGTGAAGCTTTGCCATTGTTGTGCTTCCATTTCCGAAAGTGGATCGTTCCACTCTAAATTTAAACGCCATAGCCTCTGCAAATTTTTTTTTGCTTTTGTTATCACCGGACCCAAAATTCCAAGAGGGTCAAAGATTTGAGCTATTGTTGATAGCACTGACCTCTTTGTAGGCGGAATCACACTCTGTACTTGAATGTGGAATGTAAAAGTGTCGTAGGTGGGATTCCATGACACACCTAGCGCCTTTGTGGCTTCTTGAAAGTCGTAAGTTACATCTGGACCCGTTTTTAACTCTTTACTACTGCTGCGCCATTTGTGTAGGAACATTCCTGCACTTTTCAGAGAATTTACCAGTTGGTCCTGCAACTGTTTCGCTTCACTTATAGTGTCCGCACCACTTAGAACATCATCCATATAAAAGTTTGTCTCTAAAACGGGAGACGCCAGTGGAAAATTTTCACGTTCATCTCTTGATAATTGGACTAGAACCCTTGTCGCGAGATAAGGTGCACTTACTGTGCCATAGGTTACCGTTTGGAGCTCATAAGTCTTAACTGGTTCATTTACTCCCTCCCTCCACAAAATTCTCAAAAGTTTAGTTTGACTCGGATCAATTAAAATCATCCTATACATCTGTCTAATGTCAGCCACGAACGCATAAATATTTTTTCGAAATCTTGTCATTATGTTAAAAATGTCTTCCTGAATCATTCCACCGTTATATTGTAAGGAATTAAGAGAATTCCCTAGTGTTGTTTGTGAAGAGGCATTAAAAACTACACGAAGCTTTGTAGTACTTTTATCAGGGCGATAGACTCCCAAATGTGGTATGTAATATGCCAACCCTTTTCTTCCTCTGCTCCCGAAATTTCTGTCATGTGACCCAATCTTTCGTAATCGCGTAAAAATTCCTTATATAACGCCAAATACTCAGGATCTTTTAAAAAGCGACTCCACAGCGAATTTAATTTTTTAAGGGCAATATCTTTTGATTTCCCTAAACACATTGGGTCCTCTTTTAATGGCATTTTTACTACCTCCCTGTACTATCTCTTTTAGTGTTTTTCTCAAAGTGCTCTTCGCATATTATTAATTCCTTATTTTTGGGTACCTCAATCTGCACATCTTCTATTTTCCAAAATTTCTCCATAATTTCGTTTAACCCAGTATTATCCTGTATTAAACCACAGTGCAACTTTCCGTGAGATGCATCGGGCACACTTCCGCCAGCTACATAACCAAAAACCGTATTTTGAAAAATTAAATTACTATTAACTGGACAAATTTGGCCGGGGAGCAACAACTCATAAAATATTTCAGCGCTTAAAAACAAATCTACATGACCTGGCATATTAAAGTTCTCATCTGCCAGTTTTATAAATTTTAATTCTGGCACATCAATCTTTAACATTTTTGACGGCATGCAATCGGTAATTTTATTTACAACAAAAAAATCCAATTGTTTTTCAAAGTTTCCCTCAAAGTTAGAAATCGTAGCATTAACTATCGATTTAATTGTTGTAAAAGTATTCCCAATTCCGCTGACAGTCAAATTCGTTTTCTTTCTTTTTAAATTAAGACTTTTAGCACAATCTGATGTCATATAATTACTCATAGCTCCTTGATCTAAAATAGCTCTCGCTGGATAATTATTTCCTTCCTCATCTCTCAACAAACAATTTACAGTACTCAACAAAACGATTTTTGACTGATTTATTACTCTAGTTGAAAATACGGAGTTATTATTTTGATTACTCATCGAATTAGCAGGTTGAAATATCTGCGCTTCTACTGACAAATTTGCGTCTCGTGATCTGGCAGAGGGGGGGAGTAACTCATTTCCATTGGCACCAACAGCACTCACATTTTGTGATGAGTCATAATTTCTCGGATAATGTAAAGAAATATGATGACGTAACGTTTTTCCTTCTTTTCTACATAAGGAACAAGAAAAATGTGATTTGCAGTTACTAATGAGGTGTCTGGATAAACAGTTAAAACAAAGATTATGTTTTTTCACTACTTGTACTCTGTCAGATATCGGTAACGCTAAATAACTTTTACATTTGTATAAGGGATGAATTTCGGAACAAACAACGCATTTAGAACTCTTGCAATCAGATAGAAATATTTTAGATACATTTTTCGTATTATATGACTTTTGATTTATAACTTCTGTGAGCGGTTTTCCTCGAGACACAAAAAACATGTCTATTTCTTTACTCATAATTATTGGGTTAAACCATTTATCTGATTGTCTAACACTGATGTGCGACGCAGTTTCTTTGTCTAATGTTGAAAATAATTTGTCCGATACAATTAATTGTTTTAGCCTCTCAAAATCAGACACTTCTCTCAATTTTAAATAATAGTCAAAGCTAGTTGTCAACCGCGACGCAAATTGCACATGAGTTTCATTTGCCTGTCTAGTAGTTTTTCTGAATTGTTCTAAGCACGCTTGGGGCGTCGGCTCAAATTCTCTTAATACGATTTGTTTTACTTTTTCATAATCACTTAACTCATTATCACTTATGTAAGAAATTACATTTGACGCTTTTTCACCTAATAAATTCAAAAGAATCTCGGCTTTAAATTTATCTGGGACATTTTTTGTTATAAATGATCTTTCTAAAGAAGTAAAAAAAAGACCCCACCCCTCTGGTCTGCTCGGAACTCTAATCGTTAAGGTTTTTATACTTTTTATTAACGAATCCAAAGAATCGCAATTCTCATTTTTATTTTCTGAGTCGGCATCTTTATTTTTTGGTTCTTTTCGAATGCGCGACAATTCTAACTCAGCCTTCGCCCTCTCTAATTTAATTTGTTCTAACTGTAATTCAAGCTGCCTATTTTTCTCGATCATTTCCGATTCTTCTTTCCGGTCCTCAATTATCCCATCTATGAGATCATTTACAAATTCAGGTTCGCTTTTGAATTTTTCAGAATTTTTCATAATATTAGTCAACTCTGGCACTGTCATTTTGTCTGTTATTTCTACACCCAACTCTGTTGCAGCAATCTGCAAATCAGCTTTTCTCGCGTTTTTAAACATTTTGAAAAGCAACTCAAAATTCAAACTCTACACAATTAACTCTTAACTCAAATTAATTATATATATAAATAACACAATTTATTTATAGGAGTAAATGACCAGAAAAGCTCATGCACCTACTTCACTTTCTTTTGGTTTTATCCAATAAACCTATATCCTCTGAATGATTCCATTCTTTCAAAGAGGCACAACACTTACTACACAATTAGCACACTTCTTTGTTGGAAATAAGTAAGTTCACACGCAATTTTAATCCATAGAGCGCTTTATAACGCTCACGCTCGACCAGGACCACATCTTCACACACAAGAAATAGCTCGAAGCTTGTTGGACTGTATAAAACACTTTTTATTATTTACTTTTCATTAAACTCAAAAATGCAATCAACATTAAGAGCATGATCACCACGGCTCCTTTCTACACAAATTGTAGAACAACACTGCTCACTCATTAACTCTTTTTTTATAGGTGGCGCTGCTACAACAGCGCTTGCGTCTTGGTACGGAACAAATATAGTTTTCTAATAAAGAAAATAGACTATTAGTTGACTGTTACAGAAAGTTATATTTTAGTGTATCTGTTATAAATTTATTTTTAAATAAGATAATTTTTAAAAAAATTAAATCAAAGGGGATTTTAATTTGCTTATTATTCTTTAGGTAGCGTAGAACTGAGCTTTGTCCGTCAGTCCAACTGTTTAATTAAATCTGTCTATAACGGAAACCTGCATAAAACTAAATGATTATTGTAGAACCGGTCTTCGACCATCTATCCAAAGTTTATTTTCATACGAAATTACGAGATAGACGGGCTAAGCCCGGCTAGTTATTCTATAGTTTTAACTATATCGTCTGCAGAAAAATCGCTTCTGTGTAAGAATTTTTTTCAATATCCACAAACTATTGAAGTACTTGAAGGTCAAATAAAATTATTTTTAAAATCAAAACAAGAACGAAAAATCGTGCGTCAAGTATAGATTATTAAACGCTTTCCAACACATTGAGAATACTATAATAAAATTTCCCCATTTAATAATGTGAAAGTGGATGTCTAAGAAAACAATTTGCAAGATGCATTACACATTTGAAAACCTGATGTCAGGAATTACCGTCAGCAATCAGAAAAGCAACAGAAATCTTTTATGCAGTCCTGTATAGGATTTATAGATTTATATATATACAGTTGAACCTCATTAACACGAAATTGAAGGGACTGCGATTTTTTTTCGTGTTATCCGAAATTTCGTGTTAACTGTCATAATAGTGGTGAATGATACTAAACTTTTCGGTTCTGTGTCAATTTCTTCATCCTCGTCTGACAATTCAATGTTGTCATCTTTTTTTTCAGCAATTATTACTTCATCTGTCATCACATCCGAACTCAGCTGATCTTCATTTATGCAAGTGTACTTGGAAAAAACATTGTCTAAAAAAGAATTTACCATTTTTTAGTTACATATCTTTTTGCGAAAAATTCTATGTTCTTTAAATATTGTCAGTCATTTGCTAGAACATATGAAATCGTTCTCACCGACAGCGCTGCAAAAGTTAAAGTGTTTTGTCTCCTTGCCCTTTTTATCACCGCAAGAGAGCAATTTCAATTTATTCATTCTCTCTTCTACACAGTCCTTTTCTTACTGGTTTGAATTGACTCACAGCATACGCCGCTTCAATCTTTTTATGTTTCTTTAAAATTTAGAGAGGACCAATTGTAGAAGAATTGTAGGTATCCCATACTTCGCCACATTTTCTGATTTTTTCAGCACTTTATCGCTAACTTCGCTTAAAATTTTTTGCTTGGTTTCTAAAGATATAGCTTGTTGTTTTCGACTCATCTTTCACAGAATTCTACAGAGCAACTGCGAACAGAGTTTCAATTATGTTTGTCAGGCAGTAAAATAGGGACTGTCACTTCTTTCACTCACAGATAGGCGAATTCGGAAACCTTGTTTATATCATTGTCAATATAGTCAACCGAGTAATGGAACAATCACTTTAAAAAAACAAATACCTTCACTCAAACTTTCATTGTGACTGATCTATAACTCATATGGTTAATCTGGGAACACTTGCTCATATCAGAAATCAAAGAAAAGCAGAGATTAGTCAGGAATTCAGTATTTCACGATTTTCTGAAACCCTTTTCCACTTTAGATCTTTTTTCAAACCATGAGAAAATTCTATTTTTAATAAGAGGATGTCGATGTGACATGTAAGTTTGAAATATCAAAAACATTGCGTAGGGAATCATGTTTTGACTTTGGAGCAAAAAAGAATTTCACCTTAAGCGGGATTTTCCAAAATTCTATTTCGTGTTAAACGCTGTGCTGTAGTTGCAACTACAGCACTGCGTTTAACGCGTTCCCAGAAATATTTGGTTTGTTATTTATATATATCGCATACGAACACAAGCCATTTTTTTTTCTCCAGACTATGAAAACTATACTTATTTCAATGTCTGAATGCGAAAGGGCATTCAGCAGTATGAATAACATCATGACCAATGCGAAAAATGCACTTTTTATTGAAAGAGCCAGTTTACTTATATTCATAAGCCCTGTAAGACCTCTCTTAAAATAATTTTGTACTGAACCATATGTGAAATCTTGGTTGGGATCAGGAAGAAGATTAACAGAAGAGACAGCTTGTCATAAATCAGAGAGCACAGCAGGGGTCGATCCAGGCAAAATTTGGGGCCTATTTAGGAGCCCTTCACAAAAATAAATTTGATAAAATGGGCCCTTCACAAAAATCAATATGATAAAATGGGCCCCTTCACAAAAATAAATTTGATAAAATGGGCTCCTTCACAAAATTCTATTCCATAAAAACTTACTATTTATTATTTATTTATTATTTTGTGATGTTTTAAAATGTGTAATTTATAAACAAGCAAGTTCACTAGAGAGGAAAACTTCAGCAAAAGGATTTTAAAAAGTTTTTGTTTATAAATGCTTGGTTTGAATTTGATTAACTGGATATCAACTTTTGTTACAAAATGTTATTTTTCACAAAAATATAATAAATTTCACAAAAATAACCTTTACTTTTCACAAAATGGGCCCCAAGAAAAAAAAACCTGCATCGACCCCTGCACAGAAAAAACCACTCATTATCGTTCTTTATGGAAACTTCTAGGTTAGATGTGCCAATAAGTTATATATGGATTTATTTCTGATATTTCAATTAAATTTTGATTCATAATAGAAAATGTTACTATGAGATTGATTAAATATTGCTTTTAGATGAATGCTATACAAATACAATACTATAAAAACTAGAATATAATAATTGTATATAAAAAGTCGGCTTATGGCTAAATGTTTTAAATTGGCTCAGCAAAAATCCGGTAGCATCAATATCTACTCAAGGTGAGTTCCCACAAATATTTTTTTCCAACTACAGCACTGGTTAAACGAAATAATAACATTGATTTTCAGACTCATTTGACGGGACCTCGGTATTATTTCGTGTTAAGCAAAATTTCGTGTTAAGCGTTTTTGTGTTAACGAGGTTTGACTGTATTATTACATAGAATTCTACAATTTACTTCAGTTAGGAAATGCATATTACAGTTGAAACTTTCTATACAACAAATTCCACCTATAAACTGAAATGCACTCGAGTTTTTTTATGCAGCCCTCTATATGATCTTTAGAATTTATATACACCCAGTAATAAGTAGAAAATTAGTTAAATTCAAAAACGCATATCACGGTTGAAAATTTAAACTATATAACAATTATTATTGATAGGAAGAACTGTTGCCGAATTTTTTTATGTGTCCCTGTAAAGGAACGATAAATGCTATGCACATCTTGTTCTGTAGTAAGCATCTTGTAGTACACCTCGGTGATATTTATCCATTCTAATATGTTTGAAATAGTGTAGCATTATTACAGTACACCACAAACAATTTTTCCCTATAGACTGTAATGTAACGGCATTCATTTGGGTGTAATACCATTACACTCCCTGTAAATGAATTATAAATGCTACATACTTCATTTTCAATACTGAACAAACCATAGTGATCGTCAATATCACATATCAATTGCATGGCAATCCGAGTATATTTAATAGAGTTAGAGCATAGACAGACGGACAAACCGAATTCATAAATACTTTTCAACTATGTTGGAAAGTGTTCAAAAAAAGAAGCCACAAATGGGTAACCCTTTCCAATAAGATTAATTGTAGGAAGGAAATGTTCTTTTCATTTTAAACAGTTAAAATACGGCTGTTTACAAGGCAAAAATAAAGCATCAGAAATCTCATAGTAAAAATTGGAAGTTGCCAAATGCATTTTTTGTGCCAACTAGCTTTGAAGGTCAACTAAAATTGGTTTTCGAATGGAAAACAACAGACCACACATATCTAAATCATAAAATCTAATTTCATCATTCTAAATTAACTTACTTACAATTTTTATTACATACTAAAATAGCAGAAATCGTCCGAAACTGAATATTTTCTTTGAATAATTTATTATATGGTTTGCATTTTCAAATTTAATTTTTTGCATAGAACGGGTTGTGTATAAATTATGATAATCATATATACAGAATTTGGTGCTGACTATGGCAGTGAATTGCTTAAGGTTAGTTTTAACTGTGCAATGCATGTTTTTGATGAACTAATATATTTAGTATATGAATAGAAGTTTATGGAATATAAATAAATTCATATACAGGGCTACGCAAAGAACAAGATACACTGCCATTGATGGTTGGTAATTGATGAAAATGCGTTTTACATTGTATTATACATTTTTTTTTTTTTTTTTACCTGAATTAAATTTTATCTTAATATGTGGTGTGTACAAAAGTCTTTAGACACAGGACTATACAAAAATATTCTAGTGAATTTCTATCTATTGGGAAAAATCATGGGTACAAGAAGTCCATCTGATCCAAGACTGGAACTTTTCTGAGTATTAGCAATAAAGAAGTGAAAATAAGCTAGACGATTTCTATGTCTTGCATTATGGCTAAAAACTTATCTCTTTCAATAAAAGAAAATGATTAAAAGTAATTGATAGTAAAGTTTCTATTATTTAAGTACATAAGGTAAAATTTACTATCGGTTAAAAATCTCTCCAAGACAAAGTCTTGTACCCATGGGGAAAATTGCTGAAAGTTAATTTTTTAACTGAACTAAATTTTAGCATGCTATTGTAGTATGTGTATGCCCTATATAGACCATACACCGGCTGCACAAATTAATTAAATTACTTTTTTGACTATGGGAGGTAATTCCTAAAACTGCATTTTGAAATATGTTACACGTTTTCTAAACTGTTTATTTACACATTTTCTTTCACCATATTTAACAGTAAAGTTTCGTTATAGTCTTCAGGATGTGTTGAAAAGTGTTTTGTAATCTTTTTCATTCTTGTTTAATAGTTGAGATTGTAAACATCAAAGGCAGTGTTTAAAAATCCTCACAGACACACACAAAACTTATTAGGTTGTATGATAAAAAAATTACTTTAACTTATTTTTTAGACATCTTGCGACATAAATACACTTTTATTTATTAACTAGCAAGCTACGCTCGCTACGCTGGTCAATTTCTTTTAACGAACCTTTAATCCAACAAAATATTGACATTTCATAAATAACTTTTATATTTTAACAGAATAATAAGGCTACTATAATTTGTGACTCGTGCTATAGCCAATATACACGTCAGGACACGTCGCCCTTATCATTATCTTTTTACGCATGAAGGTTTCGCTATGGTACTCCATTGGAAAATTTGGTAATTTTTGAAATTCAATATTTGAAAAACGGCATAATCATTAGAATTGAAATTTATATCAAGAAAAATACAATTTTTTACCTTTCAAACGCAGTTTGTCTAACAATTTTCTGACAAATACTTTTTGAGCTATAATTTTTTTCAGTAACTTCAAATGTTTCATTTTCCGAGATTAATCTGTTGCAACAAATAGCGAAAAACCCAGTCGTCAGCAACGCATAGTTTTTTCTTAAAGAGGCTGTTGGAGCAGGGATTGTCATCACCAATTTGCCACCATCACTTTTGAAATCGGTTCCGTGGTTCCAGAGATTCCATAGAAATTGTAATTTAGAATGATTTCACAACGCTTTTCGCTCATTTCACCCATTTAAATTTCGATTTTTTTTTTTTATTTATTCTTAGAGAGCATTTACATCTTATAAGTAACTACAATGCTAAATTTCAAATTTCTTGCCCCTTCAGTATAAAAAAGTCGCAATTTTCGAACATTTTTCGATCCTGCACCCCATTAATGTTAGTGGCACCGACATAAAATATAGCCTATGTTGGAGTAGGGACTGTCCCCATCAATTTGCCACCATTACTTTTGAAATCGGTTCTGTAGTTCCAGAGATTTCATAGAAATTGTAATTTAGACTGTTTTTAGAACGCTTTTCGCTCATTTCACCCTTTTAAATTTCAATTTCTTTTTTATTTTGTTCTTAGAGAGCATTTACATCTTATAAGTAACTACAATGACAAATTTCAAATTTCTAGCTCCTTCAGTATAAAAAATAAAAATAAAACTGCCCAGTTAAACTGAGAGCATTGAGTTCACAGGCTATTCACACTAATTGTATATTATACTCTTATTTCAAAGAATTTGAAATAAGCCCATCGAAAAATAAAGAAATAAACAATATATTAAGGGGGGGTCATCCCCCCGTTACCCCCCTCAGAGTTAACTAATGAACCCCTTAAACTAATCAGGTAAATCTCTAATTACAATGAATATATATACAAAATTTGAAGAAAATCGGAAAATTCTGCATGAAAAACCCATTTATATAAATTAAGGCGGGATTAGCCCCCTCCGTTCCCCGCCCCTTTATACTTAACCAATCAATCCCGAAAACTAATCAAGGAAACGTCTTAATGAACCTATAAACAAATTTTGAAGCAAATGGGATAATTCTGCATGAAAAACCCATTTATATAAATTAAGGGGGGGGGGTAGCCCCCCCCGTTCCCCTCCCCCCTTTATACTTAACCAATCAATCCCGAAAACTAATCAGGGAAGTGCCTTAACACAGTGAACTTATAAACAAAATTTGAAGGAAAACGGAATAATTCTGCATGAAAAACCCGTTTATATAAAATAAGGGGGGATTAGCCCTCCGTTCCCCCCTTTATACTTCACCAATCAATCCCGAAAACTAATCAGGGATGCGCCTTAACACAGTGAACCTATAAATAAAATTTGAAGGAAATGGGATAATTCTGCATGAAAAACCCATTTATATAAATTAAGGGGGGTATTAGCCCCCCGTTCACCCCCTTTATACTTAATCAATCAATCCAGAAAACTAATCAGGGAAGCGTCTTAACACAATGAACCTATAAACAAATTTTGAAGCAAATAGAATAATTCTGCAAGAAAAACCAATGTATATAAATTAAGGGGGGGGATTATCCCCGCGTTCCCCCCCCCCTTTATACTTAACCAATCAATCCCGAAAACTAATCAGGGAAGCACCTTAACACAGTGAACCTATAAACAAAATTTGAAGGAAAACGGAATAATTCTGCATGAAAAACCTATTTATATAAAATAAGGGGGATCTGCCCCCCGTTCCCCCCTTTATACTTAACCAATCAATCCCGAAAACTAATCAGGGATGCGCCTTAACACAGTGAACCTATAAATAAAATTTGAAGGAAATGGGATAATTCTGCATGAAAAACCCATTTATATAAATTAAGGGGGGTATTAGCCCCCCGTTCACCCCCTTTATACTTAATCAATCAATCCAGAAAACAAATCAGGGAAGCGTCTTAACCCAATGAACCTATAAACAAATTTTGAAGCAAATAGAATAATTCTGCATGAAAAACCCATTTATATAAATTAAGGGGGGATTAACCCCCCGTTCCCCCCCTTTATACTTAACCAATCAATCCCGAAAAACTAAACAGGGAAGCGCCTTAACACAGTGAACCTATAAACAAAATTTGAAGGAAAACGGAATAATTCTGCATGAAAAACCCATTTATATAAAATAAGGGGGTATTAGCCCTCCGTTCCCCCCTTTATACTTAACCAATCAATCCCGAAAACTTATCAGGGATGCGCCTTAACACAGTGTACCTATATATAAAATTTGAAGGAAATGGGATAATTCTGCATGAAAAACACATTTATATAAATTAAGGGGTGTATTAGCCCCCGTTCCCCCCTTTATACTTAATCAATCAATCCCGAAAACTAATCAGGGAAGCGTCTTAACCCAATGAACCTATAAACAAATTTTCAAGCAAATAGAATAATTCTGCAAGAAAAACCCATTTATATAAATTAAGGGGGGCATTATCCCCCCGTTCCCCTCCCCTTTATACTTAACCAATCAATCCCGAAAACTAATCAGGGAAGCACCTTAACACAGTGAACCTATAAACAAAATTTGAAGGAAAACGGAATAATTCTGCATGAAAAACCCATTTATATAAAATAAGGGGGTATCAGCCCTCCGTTCCCCCCTTTATACTTAACCAATCAATCCCGAAAAACTAAACAGGGAAGCGCCTTAACACAGTGAACCTATAAACAAAATTTGAAGGAAAACGGAATAATTCTGCATGAAAAACCCATTTATATAAAATAAGGGGGTATCAGCCCTCCGTTCCCCCCTTTATACTTAACCAATCAATCCCGAAAACTAATCAGGGATGCGCCTTAACACAGTGTACCTATAAATAAAATTTGAAGGAAATGGGATAATTCTGCATGAAAAACCCATTTATATAAATTAAGGGGGGTATTAGCCCCCGTTCCCCCCCTTTATACTTAATCAATCAATCCCGAAAACTAATCAGGGAAGCTTCTTAACCCAATGAACCTACAAACAAATTTTGAAGCAAATAGAATAATTCTGCATGAAAAACCCATTTATATAAATTAAGGGGGGGGATTATCCCCCCGTTCCCCCCCTTTATACTTAATCAATCAATCCCGAAAACTAATCAGGGAAGCGTCTTAACCCAATGAACCTACAAACAAATTTTGAAGCAAATAGAATAATTCTGCATGAAAAACCCATTTATATAAATTAAGGGGGGGGGATTATCCCCCCGTTCCCCCCCCTTTATACTTAACCAATCAATCCCGAAAACTAATCAGGGAAGCACCTTAACACAGTGAACCTATAAACAAAATTTGAAGGAAAGCTGAATAATTCTGCATGAAAAACCTATTTATATAAAATAAGGGGCATAGGCGTAACTAGTGGGGGGGCCGGGTGGGCCGTGCCCACCCCAGGTAGTTCCAGTGCCCACCCCAGAATTTCAAGTTCACGTGAAAATTTTATGACTGCATTATAGTCAAAATTTTAATTTTCAAATATTTGATTGATTATACCAATAAATTATACTATATATTTCTGATCTGAGAACTAATGTAACGAAAACGGCGTGCACATTCCGTAGATTATTCCTCTGAGGTGTGCACACATATGTAAATGTGTGTGTGTGATGTATAAAAGAAGCAACAGACAAAAAAAATCCTATTAGTCTTTTACATTCTTTGCAACAGTTATATGACCCGAAACTCTATAGGGTTCCAAAAGGAACAAAGTGAAATATTATCTGAAAGCTCTAAATCTGAACGAGAGTTTTCTTTTTTATCACGAGGTGATGGGGGAAAAATCAGTTCCAGATATCCAGTTCCGTATTCTTTTCAACTAAGTCAAAAAATATCATCTGCTATGGTGAGAGCCGATGAGAGAGAGAAGGGGATAGTGGGGGGGGCACAGGTGCCCGAACGTTTTTTTTTTTTTACAAAATAATGACCAATTTAAAAAACAGGATGTAATTGACAAATTACTGATCAATTAATTGTCTGAGTGATGAAATACGGCAAAAGTCGTAAATGAGAACATCATCGCAGGGGGCTTTACTTTGAGGGTTAAGATAGGGCGATTTTTTTGCAATTTGACTGCGGCTGTAAGTGTGTGGGATTATTTCCCTTTTCCAAGTTTGCATGCGTAATTATCAGTGCGCAAATAAATTCTGTAGTTTTGGAAATTTTTGTTTGTATTGCTGCATGCTGCTTCATGGATCGAGGCTCTTTGCTTCATGTTTCTGAATGTACTTTTTGTGAATAAATTTTTCCTTAACAATCTTTGATATTCTTAATAAATAGAAGGGCTTAGTGAAATAAGATGTTACGTAACAAAGATAAAATTCTGAGACAATTTAAATGAAAGCTTTTAGTTGCAATTTTTATTTTATTTTTGTTCTTGTACCTTGTATTTAATAAGTTAACGAGTAGTACTAAGCTCTCTCAGAAAAACTTAGCAACATTTAATTTTCTAATATAAAAATTATTAATAATATTTAAGTTATTTTTATTAAAATATTAACTTTTAATAAATTATATATCAGATTTTAAAGATTAACTAGGGGGCCTACCCCCTGCGAGCTACGCTCGCCAACCCCCGCTCAGACTTCGAGGCCTCTAAAAACATGACAGCGTGCTTTGTTTTAAAAATATTGATAAATCTGTAATTGGGTTGTCATGCTTTTAACGTTTTAATGGGGGCATTTTTTTATTATCATGGCCTCATACACAGCTGTTGCGACAACATTAAGAACCACGGTATTGAAAAGTACTATGTTATAGATATTTTCAGTAACAGGTTTTAATTTTCTCTCTATTTTAGTGCACCATCATGCATATTTTCATGTTATTTTAAATATGTAAATTATTTATTTTAATTAATATGTATATACGAATTTTCTAATAATTATTTATCATACAAAATTAATTAAATACCAGATGGCCCGTGCGAAGATTTCGCACTGAAATCTAATATTTTTTAGGTACTTCTCTATTATTTCGTCGATCACTTTTCATAACAAAAAATTACCGCCAAACTGTAAGATTAAACGCCAAAAATGCAGTCGCATTTACTTGATGTCAGAATCATTATGCGTGTTTGTTACGTCATCTAGTGGTTTTACATTCGACATTTGCGTGTATTTTTCATTATGTTTTACTGATTTGGTAGTTATTTTATTAATTAAAATAACAATTGTGTCCTTAAATTCTTATATATATATTTTTTTTATATTCCAATGGCAACGTTCTCCCGTTTATTTGGCGATAGTTTTTTGTTATGAAAAGTGGTCGACGGGATAATAGAGAAGTATCATTTTTTATCAATATGTAATATTTATTAGATGCAGGTTTAAACTTCTAAAGAAAAAGCGAGGATAAAAATATCTGCAAACAACATTTAGTTGTTAGTCAAGCCAGAATATCATCTAATTTATTCCATCAAAGTTAGACTGAAAACTGATCCAAGATTGCTAAAGGCACGCGCGAGAAAAAAAAAAATAACAATCGTATTTTGACTGCATTAGAGGATGACGTCATCCGCTTCGGGAAAAACATGGGACTTAGAAATATAAATCTAAACATTTCAATTTCAATTTCGCTTTTTAATCATAAGTATATAAAATAAACCCGTGCGGTGTTTTTTATAATAATTGCTGAGCATCCTATAATGTGGTATTTTATTTTTTTGGCAACAATAATTTCAGGAAAACCTTTCATTTCATTTATGAAAAATATGCCGAATTAATTTTTAATTTTCAGAAAATTTTAATCAAAAACATGTTTTAACGAATTGTTAAGTGGGCTATGTCAGAAGCCGGTTCTAAAACCTTTCACATGATATCTCATTCGTTGTTCTGCGTTTCATATTTTCTTAGAAAAAAGGATGTTGACAGGAGAAATAATATATAAGGATTTTGTGCATGCATGCCTGCATTTATTCGGCATCAATTGATGAGATATTTAAACAAATTTGCTATCCGCGATAATTTTACACCATGTTATGTCACTTGAATATTGTCCATAAGAAAATCGAGTACTTTTCCAGTATAGGATCCTTTGCTTTTAGGTTTGGCGTAATTTGAGTTTCAAAAATGAATAGATTCGTTAATATACATATATTTGTTGCCAAAAGTTATGAAAACAAACCCAATGAACTTTTGGTGCTTTTCTATTATAGGAGTCTTGACGCTTTTTTAAAAAGCTTGGCGCAATTCGGACATCAGAAAGTGAGATTTGGTGCCAAATGACATACACAGCCATGGAAACAAATTCGACGATTTTTTTGTTTATATGCGTATTTTAATTATACGTATATTATTATATATATATATATATATATATATATATATATATATAAATTACTTCTGATTATATATAAAATAGGATAAGTGACATTTTACGCTAAGCAAATTGTATAAATATTGAAAAATTGCTTCTGCATACGAAATGACAAAGCGAATAGGTTGACAAAAAGTATGTTGCCAAATTTCCTTTTCCGCCAAGGCTATTTTCTCTGTTTCGTCAAGGCCCCATATACTGGAAAAGCACCGAACTTTTATGCTTGTTTATACATGTATTTATACATATATATATACAATTTATTTATAATTGTCTTTCAATTTACCTCTTTTTGTACATAAAAATAGATAAATGGCTTCTTTATATTAAATAAATTGTATAAATATCGAAATAATTGCTTGTGTATATCAAAAAGCGAATAGATTGCTAGAAAACATGTTGCCGAATTTCAATTCATTGCCAAGGTCACTTTCTATATCTCGCGAAGGCCCCTAAATTGGAAAAGTAACGAAAATCATTTTAATATGTAACGTAATTTACACCTTAAGTGTGTTTCGAGTATAGTGTAGCGTAATCGTAAATTAATAAACAGTTTTTGGCAAACACAGATTTAATTACGTCACAATCACTCAGTACACTTATCACAATTACATAGATTTTTAGTTGTGGGCGGTGTTTCAGGGATTTTTATCAGGATGAACGAATAGTTCCACCGGCACTAGGCGGCCGTAACAAATAGTCTCTCAAGAAGGAGAATTTTACCCGAGCAGGGCGCTCTCTCACGCACAAGTACGCGGAGTACTTTTGAATAACCGGCAAGGTTCTTGCCTTAACCATCGGCACATGGACCGAAGACGTAGGCCTTCTCACCAGAGAAGCCTAGGAAGCTGTTGCTTGGCTGCAACTCAAAACAGACTCTGTCTCTGGCCTCTGCCTGTTTCGTATATATGATCGGCAAGATCTCAAGTGTTCATGAGTGTTTTTTCTCACCGGGGAGCACAGATGGCGGTTTCTGTAGTACTCTGAAAGATGGAGCAATCTGGATTCAAGTGACCAGAATATACGAGATCATAACTGTTCTTATAACGTCACTTCTTAGCAAGCGACACGAATTTATAACTGCTATAATTCTAAGTTTATTAGGAAGCACACATGCTCGAGATCGAGAAGTAATCTGGCGGTATGCACAGACGAAATTTTAATGCCTAACATCTGGATGCGGCACTTTCTGAAGTTGAAGGGCCTACATCTGGTTTACACTTCAGATCTCCATGTGTGAGTAGATTAAAGAAGAGAAGATTTAATTAGACTTATTAAATCTGGAAGGGGGGAATCGTCACAATAGTAATTTAATTATTTGTAGTTTTTTCTTCTCTTTGTTATTTATGTGTAAACATATAATTCATTATTAAAAAAAGTAATGCTAATGAAATAGTCATTTGTTTTAAACTTTAATAGCATTTCTCTAATATATAGGGAGCATTTTTTCCTTGCTGCCAATAAAAGAGAGAAAGGAATAAATGTCATTTTACCATAATTGATGTCATATTCTCATTCAAATTGGAAAGAAAACCAAGCAGGATATTTTATTCTCCTTGCGTTCAGTTGGGCAATTATTATTTTATATATTCGTTTCAAATATCCGAATTAGTGATTTTATAAATTCGTTTAATTAAATTTTACAAAAAAATAACAAAATGATATCAATAAATAATAATTACTATTAATTCCTTTTTGCCCCTTTCTTTTGCGTTTACATAAATGACGTCCTTTGGACGAATTTATTCAAAATATTTTCAGTTTATAAATTAAATTAAATGCTGACAGACAATTGAATCCTGACGATAGAAATGTGATTTTTTTTTTCCAAATTTTCCTGAAAAACATAATTTAATCACAATCTTGTCTTCATTATCGATTGAAATAAAAGATAAATTCAATTTCAGTTTGAAAATGACGAATAAAAAGAAATCAATAATCCCTATAGTGATCCTTTTCAATTTTTTCCCCTTTTTTGTCACAAAAAAACTGAGTAATTAGTTGCCATCATTACAGAAATGTCATTAAAATTAGAAAAAAATTAATATCTCGAAAACTAATTCCACTTTCAAAATTCTATTACCAGTTTTGATATCCGCGGATTTTTATGGACAATTGGTATTAATTTCACCATCAAGCGTTTAATATTGTATTAAAAATAGCCCTGAAACATAATCAGTCGTTTAATCAGTCGTTTCATAAAATCGTTTCATAAATTCGCTTCATAAAATCGTTTCACAAATTCGTTTCATTACGATTTTATATATATAGGGTAGATTAAAATACTGGTATTTTACCTTTACCATGTGACATATTGTCTCATAACACCCTCATCGAAAAAATAAACTGTATTTTGAGAAAATGTAACATAACAGGTTTTTCCTCGAACCTCTTTAATTAATGTCATTTATTATTTAAAAAAAAAACTATTTGGTAAAGACAGAAATTTATTTTTGAAATTGTCAAATTTAACCTTCAAAATTTTTTTCAAAATTTTAGGAAAATCCTGCATGTTTGCAACTTCTAAAAATGATCGCCCGCTGTGGTGCATTTAAAAATTTCATTGATAAATCAAAAGGAGCAATAAATTTTTTTTTGCCGAGTTGCCAATTAAATGGAATTTTTTTTTCCTTACTGACTTACTGTTTCTTTCTGACAAATAACACTATATAACAGTAAAATTTTCCTTCTATGTCCTCAAAAATTTCTTTTCAATTTTGGAATATTTATTTTAAAATAAAGGAGCTCTTATAAATTTATTTTAATTTAGAGAAGGAATTATGGAACTTAACGTTTCATTAATTAAAAATTTTTAAGATCAACCTCTTCTTAAAAAAAAAAAAAAAAAAAAAAAAAAAAAAACTGAAAGCTTTTTTTTTTATTTTTGTGTGTAAAGTTTACTTGTAAAATAACTCATTGTTGTACTCATTCCTCAAAACACAAGTATTTGTGTTAAATATGGTGTACAATTTACTTTAACATTTATTTTTGAATACTTTTAAATCTTAAAATACAGGAATGTTAGGCCTACCGAATTTTCAGCATCTGGTTTACAGATGTCGAATATTCGCTATTGGATCAAAATCACTAATCGATGCATCTGTATAAGCACCTTTCAAATGTGATAGAAATAATTTTGAAGAATACTTTTGTTTTCCCATGAAAAAAAGCTAAAACTTAAGCTTTTTTATTTATTTATTTTGGGCGAAAATTATTTTATGTAAAATTTTTTTCCATGTGAGTTCTCTTTAATCAAATCTCTTTCTGCTGAATTCTGATGGAGCTAATTAAATTTAAAATCAATCCACTACTATAGAAATCATCGTAGTTTTACAATCATAATGTACTATTAAAATTTAAGAATATATATATTTTTCAAAAACTTTAAAATACTTCTAATTTCTTTTTCTTTCTTTTTTTTTCAAGATTTTATACACTATTTTATGTGATGTGTCAACTTTTGAAAGGACTATAACTTATACAGTATCGAATTTAAAAATTGTGTTCTTATAAACATATTTTGCACATGTTAAAAATTGAGGATTTTATGCAATAAAACAGTGGAGTATCCACTGAATTTTAAATAAAAAACGCATTGTTTTCAGTACCGGTTTCGAAGATAAAAAAATCCTCGTAAGAAAAAAAAACTGCTAACACATAAGAAAAAGTAAAATGCGGTCTATGTAGAGATTGACCTCAACTATCAATGCAAAAAATAAAATAGAAAATCATTTTAAAAATATGAAAATGCAAACTAAATATTGGATGTTTTCGCGTCTGTGAAGTACCCCTCCCCCCCCCACACACACACCCACACCCCAATCCCCTTAACAGCTCAATCATACATCCCCCCCCCCCTTTTCATTTAAAATAAACGATTTATGTGAATACTGTAAATTAAAGGTGAGTCAAACTGAAGTCATATTTTAATTTTTCTTGTCAGAATCTCAGGCTGACGTTTCATTTTTACTGCAGTTAAAGGAAACAATTGTCTTTTGCTTATTTAAATGTATTCGTCCCTCAAAATAAAAACTAATCTTTTCGTCTTTTCCTTCCACTCTTCAAAATATTCCTTTTCACATTCTTACATTTCTTAGAATTTTTAAACAAATTTAGAGTTTACATTAATGATTTCAAGAAAAATTTTCTCTAATTTTTCCGTTTATTCATTCTTAAAATAAATAGATTCAGTTTACTTTACCTGCATAAAATTACAGTGATCGGAAAATTTCTACATTTTAGACAGGTTTCAGTTGTATACATTTTTCAGACATGTATAAATTATATCTATATGGTATTCGTTCTATCGGAACCACGAAATTTTTCTCAAGACAGTTTTCTGTAATAGACACAGTAATAGACACAATTCAACATTTTGCTGTTGGAGAAGTGGAATTCAGTAAGAATCAAAACATTCATTTTTTTTAAATGAATTTTGGAGAAGTGATAGTTTAAGTGCTGTGTTTAAAACCGGGACAGTAAAGAGATGTATTGGGACACCCAGACATTATGCCTAAAATTGGGTCTCTCTCGGAACTTCTAGTCATCTTAAAAATTTCAATGGCACAATGAATAGCAATGGTGCCGACTTATATGGGCCCGTGGGGCTTTAGCGTCGAGCCCGCCCAATAATTTGCTCCCCTGACCCACCTAATTTACCTTGTTTTATTTCACTACGTATTTATTTAAATTTTTAAATCTCTGAAACAAAATTTCATTTTCTATTTGTTGGACAACAAATAAGAGCGAAATATGCCAGCCCAGGATATCGTCGGGATAGCTCAGTAGAGAGAGCGTTGATACGGCAAACCAAAGTACCCAGGTTCGAGTCCTGGGTGTTAGTCCCGTGCCTTGGATATAATTTACTTACAGTTGAATATACTTTCCTCTGTTCATTATGAAAATTTTTCATTTTGTTGACGTTGAAAAATGTGGGCCCATACAATATATTTCAAAAGTTGGCTCCATTGATCAATGGCATTCCTAAATAATAACCTTGATAATAAGTTGTTCCTAATTTTAAGTCAAAATTTTCATTAAATTAACGAGTTTGGTCTCAATGCAGTTTTTTTTAATATTATTGCACGCATCAGTGGCGCAGCCAGAATTCTGCTCTATGGGGAGGAGAGGTTGAATTGTTGATAATGGTGGTCGCTGGTTACTTGAATCACCGGCTAATCTAATCAGTTTAGCTAATGAAGTGATAATCATTTTTTTCCCTCGAAGAGTAGAATCAGTAGTTACGTTGACCATGATTCATTTCAGCAACGTTTACTATATAAGAGTTAGAAAACATAAAATGCACCAATGAAATAACAAAAAACTGTTAGATTAATATAGTGTTTGAAAAATGAGGAGGCAAACTTAAGAAATGGAAGGGAATAGTACCAGCAAACAATTTTTGGTACAGAAAATCAGGAATCGATTTTTAAATCAGAAATACATAGGATTTCATTCCAAGACAAACCCGAATTCTTGTTCTTAACTTTAGTAATAATAAAGCAATTTTAGCAAAATTTCCAATAGACTTTACTTTGCTTTGTGTCAGATGTAAAATAACACGAGAAGAGGTAGAATTTATTATAATCCGCGTCCAAACAATGCCAAATTAAGTATTCCATATTTTAGGATGTAGTTGACATTAAACACGGTATCGTTGACTGAATTACTGCGCACTTCCAGCACTTTATTTGACATCTAATTTCGTATACAGTATATTGAAAATTTCGTTAAAATATCTTCATTATTATTAAAGTTCTCTAAAAATACTTGGGTTCGACTTGACTTCCTATATCCTATATTTTTCACTAAATAAATGGATCGCGACCTGGTTTCCTATACAAAAATCGGTACTTTTCGGTTAGCCGGGCGCCAGTGATTTATATACATGTATATATACACACATATATATAGATTCAAAAATATCTATATACACACATATATATAGTACATACATATATGTACACACATATATGTATGAATATACATATATATTTATATATGTACATATATCAGTGGCGTCCGGCTAACCGAAAAGTACCCAAAAATCTTTAATTGTAGTGTGCTCTACCACCTTTTACAGATTGTTCTACTTTTTTATAAACACATTGTTTATGTGTTAAGTATGTGTGCTTTCTAAATATTATTTGTTTTTAACCTTTTTCATGATGTTGGAGAATATTTATCTATTAAATCACACATAAATAACGCCTGCATTCAAGTCTAAACATACACACAAATATTATACACACATACAAACTGTAAATACAATAAACCCAACAAGTGTGAAAAATTTGCCAGAGCCACGAATCGAACCTGGGACCACAGCATACAATACTAATGCTCTAACCGCTGAGCTGCCCCGGCCACCTAGGTCTGCAATTTATTAGTGAGAAATTGCAGACCCAGGTATTGGCCGGGGTAGCTCTGTGGTTAGAGCATGAGTCTGTATGCTGTGGTCCTAGGTTCGATTCCTGGCTCTGGCTAATTTTTCACACTTGTTGGGTTTATTGTATTTGTAGTTTGTATGTGTGTATAATGTTTGCTTGTATGAATATTTATCTACATTTAGTTTTCTGTTAGAAACATCTATGCAGAATGAAAGATAGGTTGTACCTGCCTTCGGCCGTGGAAAAAAAAAAAAGAAAATACATTATAATAACATTTTTGAAAAAAGAGGGTACTTTTTAACTTTCTCTGCCCCTCCCTGAAAGTAGGGGCGAAAGGATCTACTTATATATACTTTTATTTAAATGAAATACATTATAGCTAAAACTCTAAAAGATATTCCAGTTTTTACTTCTTATCTGATTTAAACACGACTGTAATTTTGTCCACATGAAAAACAATATGTCATAATTTTGATGATATAGAGGCAGCATTATTTCAGATTTAATAAGTGTAGATCAATGTATAACTAATTTATTACTTATTAATTTCAGTTAAAGCATAATTAGCATAAGTTTGTGTGTAATTATAGTAAATTTTATAAATTCTATGAAAATGCTTCTTATTTAACGCTTTTCTTTTGAAAACCTTGCTCATAGGCATGTATCTGTAAGTCAAAGTCAATAAAATTGCAATCAGTGCTTCTTTCCTCCGGGGAACGTGTGGCCTGAAGAACATTTCGAGCTACCTTATTAGCTAATGAACTACACTCTTTAAATATATAGCCCCCCCCCCCCCCCAGGAACAAATTGTTCGAATGAAACACTACAATAATCTGTTCAATCAAAAACACATTTTACATTTATATCTTTATAGCACATTTTCTTAATTCTTACTTTGTCAAAGATTTTTACCTGCATCCCTCACATACCTTGGTCTTAGAAATAACTGATAGCAAAAACACAAAACAAGATGCACATGCAGGGTCTGTTTGGGCTCGGTCCTGACCCGAAACCGGACCAACCCACGGGCCAGTCTCTGGCCTATTTTCATTCATGGCAATCGGACTCGGCCTGGCTTCCTTTTTTCCAGGCCGGGCTGAAACTGGAATTCATTCTTCCTAAAGATCTAGACGAGTTGAAATTTTCGGGTCCTGTTTTTATCAAGCCCATATGAAAATAATTAGCCCTGCCTACCCTGACCTGACCCATGCAAAAATCAGTCAAATTTCGATCGGTCCAACAATTTTTGCAAAAAATGCAGATATTTTTCAATCGTCATTGTTCTATATTAAAATTTTCAATTTATTCTTTTTAAAGAATAGTTCATTTTCTAGGTAATAAAATTAAAGTACAATAAAGCGTGTGAAAAAGAACCTGCCCATGACAGAATCCTGATTCAAACGGAAAAATATATTTATCCATGCAAAATGAACATAATAATACGTGAGAAAAGAATGTAATATATTTACAACCGACAGTGTATATGCTAAGAAGGTAACTTTCCTATAACGGATGTTTCTGTTCTCCTATGCGATTCCGTCTTAGAAATTTTTACTATACTATAAGAATTTTCAGGTTTTTAAGTCTCCAAGCCATGGAATATGGATTAAAGTTATTTAATAACAACTGAGTCATTTGCATACAAATCGAGATCCAGTAACAAAATAAATATCTCAGCACAAAGCGTTTTTTAAAAAACGAAGAATACAAACAACATGAAAAGAAAAACTAAAATAAATATTTTTATCAGAACTCCTCGTAGAAGACAATTTTTAACCATACCAGTGTAAAAATATGTTTTTGTTGAAATTCAGGCGAGCTGGGAAGGGATAATTACGTTTTTGTATGAGCCGGGCCGGTCTCGGGCCGAGATTCTAGCTTTTATACTGGGTCGAGCCAATAAACTATGTGCATGGCCCGGACCGGATTCGAGTCTAACTTTTAGCTTTTTTTTTTTTTTTTTTTTGTGCCAGGCCGGCCTAATATACATACATATATTTTTTACGATCCGGATCGAACTTTTAACTTTTATACCCGGCTGAGGGGCAAAAAATGTTCTACAAGTCGGGTCGCGCTCGAACCTAGAAATTTCTCCGTTGCAGACCTTAACAGAAAGTCTGAAACTGAGAAAAACCTATAAACATATATGTTTGTTTGTTTTTTTCTCCTGGAAATTGATGTCTATTATCCTTTTGAACATGGAGCAAAGACAGAAATTCAATTTAAAAACTATCCACTGTATAATACTCAAAGCGTATGACGGTCGAAATAATCATTCTTTTACTTCAAGATGTCTGAAAAATATAAGTGCTACCCTTTTTCAAAACAAATGACAGTTTTCACTTAACCAGTGCATCTAAGATCTAATATACGCTTCCACAGTTTAAATATAATATTCGCGGTCTAATTGAATCACTTTGTTGAATATAATTTGATTCAACAAAGCTGCGAATTTCAAATAAACTAAAAAAACTTAATATTAACTAAAGTTAATATTTTCGATTCATAAAAGCGTCTAATTTGCTCAACTAGTGATTCATATAAGCGGCAATTATAATATTTTTTTAGCTCTGAAAGGGGTTTTGCCCCTCATCCCCCCTTGGGCTGTGCCACTGGACGCATACACACATACAAAGGACTTATGAAGTTGGGGGCCTGTGCCCACCTCACAAAATAGCTCTAGTTACGCCTATGATAAGGGGGATATGCCCTCCGTTCCCTCCTTTATACTTAACCAATCAATCCCGAAAACTAATCAGGGAAGCGCCTTAACACAGTGAACCTATAAACAAAATTTGACGGAAAACGGAATAATTCTGCATGAAAAACCCATTTATGTAAAATAAGGGGGGGATTAGCCCCCCGTGCACCCCCTTTATACTTAATCAATCAATCCAGAAAACTAATCAGGGAAGCGTCTTAACCCAATGAACCTATAAACAAATTTTGAAGCAAATAGAATAATTCTGCATGAAAAACCCATTTATATAAAATAAGGGGGGATATGCCCCCCGTTCCCCCCTTTATACTTAACCAATCAATCCCGAAAACTAATCAGGGAAGCGCCTTAACACAGTGAACCTATAAACAAAATTTGAAGGAAAACGGAATAATTCTGCATGAAAAACCTATTTATATAAAATAAGGGGGATATGCCCCCCCCGTTCCCTCCTTTATACTTAACCAATCAATCCCGAAAACTAATCAGGGAAGCGCCTTAACACAGTGAACCTATAAACAAAATTTGAAGGAAAACGGAATAATTCTGCATGAAAAACCCATTTATGTAAAATAAGGGGGGGGGATTAGCCCCCCGTTCCCGCCTTTATACTTAACCAATCAATCCCGAAAACTAATTAGGGAAGCGTCTTAACACAGTGAACCTTTAACCAAAATTTGAAGGAAATGGGATAATTCTGCATGAAAAACCCATTTATATAAAATAAGGGGGGATATGCCCCCCGTTCCCCCCTTTATACTTAACCAATCAATCCCGGAAAACTAATCAGGGAAGCGCCTTAACACAGTGAACCTATAAACAAAATTTGAAGGAAAACGGAATAATTCTGCATGAAAAACCCATTTATATAAATTAAGGGGGGCGAATTAGCCCCTTGTTCCCCCCCTTTATACTTAACCAATCAATCTAGAAAACTAATCAGGGAAGCGCCTTAACACACTGAACCTATAAAGAAAATTTGAAGGAAAACGGATATTTCTATGAAGAGTTATCGCATTAGGTACGTACATACATACATACAGAACCGGCTGGCAAGCTCTCAGTGCTTGACAGCCAGTTTGATAGCTAAAAAATCGTAATTTTAGAACGTTTTTTGCTCCTGCACCCCATGGGGTTAGTGGCACCGACATAAAATATAGCCTATGTTGGAGCAGGGGTTGTCACCATCAATTTGCCACCATCACTTTTGAAATCGGTTCGGTGGTTCCAGAGATTACCCCCTACAAACAAACAAACATACAATCTTTACTCCTTTATAATATTAGTATAGATAACATACTTAT
Organism: Maratus michaelseni; assembly: GCA_963931845.1. Classification (NCBI taxonomy): domain Eukaryota; kingdom Metazoa; phylum Arthropoda; class Arachnida; order Araneae; family Salticidae; genus Maratus; species Maratus michaelseni. The sequence continues at coordinate 174,000,783 of OZ007597.1, read as the reverse complement.
TGGTATGACTTTTTTTTTTCAGTAATGTTATTTTTAGGTGAATTCGTAATTATATAAATACGTAGAACTTATAGTCGTCGTCTTGTCCGTCTGCCTGTCCGCGTATAACAGCGCAAAAACTACCCAACCGAATGATTTGAAATTAAATATATACTATCATTGTAGAATTTTGACAGGTCATTTCAAATTTTATGAAAATCGAATCAAAACTTAAAAAGATATTAATAAAAGTTTTTTTTATTCTATTAATTCCTATTCGACATAATCTATTTAATAAAAACGCAAGTCATGTGACTGAGGAAAACAAAGGGCAAACCACTTTTTTTTTCATATGCCAGGCGGCCATTTTTACTCAAAATTATTTTTTCGAATAAAAATTGCATAAAAATTACATTTTTAGAAAAATCGTTGAAAAAATTTGTTTGCTTGAGAAATGAGTAACATTAAAAAATGTATAGATTCTGAGATAACTTCAGCGGAAATGACGTTAACAGTCGAATATCTCAATCCATTAGAGTAAATAAACACAGGGGATTTGTTCATTATGATTATGAGTCATAAAAATATTAGACCGTAGACGTAATCATTCGCAAAGCAAGATCTCCATGGTGAATTTTACAGTGCTGTCTGGTGTAGAAAAAAAAATCCCATTTGTAAACATGGCATACGTAATAAGAAAAAAAAAAAGGTCATGCTCATTTCGCTCATAGCAGACGATATAATTCATTTCACTGAAATAATAAGGATGATTTTTTTATATACAGTGTCTCACATAAGTGATGGGACACTTGTGCTTTACAAAAGGAAACTAATCAAATAAATTAAAAAAACATGTACACATTTTTTTGTGGGTGTGTTTCATACTTAAATTTAGTAAAGATTATTACATGACATACATTTTGTCAAAATATTAAAATATTAATTTAATAAAAATACAAATGTTTAGAACGGAGCAAAAAATAGCTCACATAAGTGATGGGACACCATTATATATTCAACAAAAATCGCCTGAAATAAGCAATAAAAATATTTTTGGGGGTTTTATTTTTACTTAAAAGCAATTGGCAATAATTGATAAAATCGTCTGCAGTATTTCTCTCCAGTTTGTTTTGGAATTTTTGTGTTTTTTAGCTCTGTGTAGCCATGAATGCTAAACGAAAAGAAACTTCGCCTGAAATTCGAAAATTAGTTATTCATTTGCATATTGAACGTGGAAAATCTATTAGAAAAACTGCTGAAACAGTTAACTTGAGTCGTTCAACAGTTTTCAATATCATTAAACGATATAAAAAGAATCATATGATTCAGGATAAAAGAAGACCTGGCCGACCATCAAAGCTATCCAATGGAATAAAGCGAATTATCGTTCGAAATATTAAAAAAAATCCAAGAATTAGTGCTTCAAAAGTTGCTGCTGATTTACAAGCATTATATGGAATAATTGTTAATCCTGAGACTATTAGAAGGGTAATTCGATCTGCTGGATATCACGGTAGAGTAGCCAGGAAAAAATTCTTCGTAAGTGAAAAGAATAGAAAACTCAGACTAGCTTTCGCAAAATCCAACATAAATAAGAATTCTGATTACTGGAATAAAGTTATATTTGCTGATGAGAGTAAATTTAATATATTTGGTTCTGACGGTAGAATCTTGGTGTGGAGAAAACCCAGGGAAGAATTTCGCAAACAGAACTTGGTACCAACAGTAAAACATGGTGGAGGAGGAGTTATGGTATGGGTGTGTGTCGTCCGCTGGAGTTGGTAATCTTGTTTTTATTGACAGTATAATGGATCAGTACAAGTATATTGATATTTTAAAGCAAAATTTGAAATCTTCAGCACGAAAATTGAACCTTCATAACGATTTTTAATTCTACCAGGACAATGACCCCAAGCACACTGCTCTGAACGTTAGACTCTGGCTGCTATATAACTGTCCTGAAATAATAAAAACACCACCACAATCTCCAGACTTAAATCCCATAGAGAATATTTGGCAAGAATTGGAATCAAGAATTCGCAAACACACCATTTCTTCAAAACAACAACTAAAATCGGTGCTTCAAGAAGAATGGGGTAAAATCACTCCAGAAATCACAAAAAAATTAGTCGAATCCATCCCAAAAAGATTAAATCATGTTTTAAAAGTAAAAGGAAATCCAACAAAATATTAAAACCTTTTAAAAAGTAAAATTTTTGGATAAATATTTGATGGAAAAGTAAGTGTCCCATCACTTATGTGAGCCATTTTTTGCTCCGTTCTGAACAATTGTATTTTTACTAAATTAATATTTTAATATTTTGACAAAATGTATGTTATGTAATAATTGTTACTAACTCTAAATATGAAACACACCCAAAAAATTTTTGCACATGTTTGTTTATTTATTTTATTGCAGTTTCTTTTTATAAAGCACAAGTGTCCCATCACTTTTGTGAGACACTGTATATACTCATATGAGATCCTCCTCATATGATCCTCCTATGTCACGTTTAACGTACAGTTTCTTGTTATATTTATTATGAGCAGCTCAGGACAACAAAATGTCCTTCTCTTCTCTGTGCAAAAACAGTGTTATACACTGTTTACACACTGGTGTTATAAATTCAGGTAAAAAACACATAATACAATGTAAAACGCATTTCCAGCAATTAGCAATTATGATTTATTTTTATATTTATTTATTTTATGATCCAGAAGAAAAAAATTCTTTCCTATAATTCTAGAATCTCTCCCTTCCTGCTACGACAGTATAGAAATCTTCCTCAGAGATGAAGCTTTAAATTAAACAACTCTGTGCAATTTTTTTTTTTTTTTTTTTTTTTTTTTTATGCTGCAAACGAAACATTATAAGCAGTATGTCCACAAAATTCTGAAAACTCACAGCTTAAAGGATCATGTGATAAAAAAAATACTTTGAATTACTTATTTTGAGACATGTTTCGTGTAACAAAAACTAATTTTATTTATCAATTAGCTGACTTGCCCGGCATTGCAAGGTCTAGAGATGGGACGGGCTCAATCCGGGCCCGAAAGCTCGACAGTATAGAAATCTTCCTCAGAGATGAAGCTTTAAATTAAACAACTCTGTGCAATTTTTTTTTTTTTTTTTTTTTTTTTTTTTTTTAATGCTGCAAACGAAACATTATAAGCAGTATGTCCACAAAATTCTGAAAACTCACAGCTTAAAGGGTCATGGGATCATAGGCGTAACTAGTGGGGGGGGGGGGGGGCCGGGTGGGCCGTGCCCACCCCAGGTAGTTCCAGTGCCCACCCCAGAATTTTAAGTTCAAGTGAAAATTTTATGCTGCGATATGGTCAAAATTTTAATTTTCAAATATTTGAATGATTATACCAATAAATTATACTATATACTTCTGATTTGAGAACTAATGTAACGAAAACGGCGCGCACGCATATGTAAATGTGTGTATGTGAGGTATAAAAGAAGCAACAGACAAAGAAAATCCTATTACTCTTCTACATTCTTTGCAACAGTTATATGACCCGGAGTCTATAGGGTTCCAAAAGGAACAAAGTGAAATATTATCTGAAAGCTCTAAATCTGAACGAGGGTTTTCTTTTTTGTCAGGAGGTGATGGGGAAAAAATCAGTTCCAGATGTCCAGTTCCGTATTTTTTCAACTAAGTCAAAAAATATCATCTGCTGTGGTGAGAGCCGATAAGAGAGAGAAGGGGATAGTAGGGGGCACAGGTGCCCGAACGGTTTTTTCCTTACAAAATAATGACCAATTTAAAAAACAGGATGTAATTGACACTTACTGATCAATTAATTGTCTGAGTGATGAGATACGGCAAAAGTCGTAAATGAGAACATCATCGCAGGGGGCTTTACTTTGAGGGTTAAGGTAGGGCGAATTTTTTGCAATTTGCCTGCGGCTGTAAGCGTGTGGGATTAGTTCCCTTTTCCAAGTTTGCATGCGTAATTATCAGTGCTCAAATAAATTCTGTAGTTTTGGCAATTTTTGTTTGTATTGCTGCATGCTGCTTCATGGATCAAGGCTCTTTGCTTCATGTTTCTGAATGTACTTTTTGTGAGTAAATTTTTCCTTATCAATCTTTGATATTCTGAATAAATAGAAGGGCTTGGTGAAATAAGATGTTACGCAACAAAAATAAAATTCTGAGACAATTTAAATGAAAGCTTTTAGTTGCAATTTTTATTTTATTTTTGTTCTTGTACCTTGTATTTAGTAAGTTAACGAGTAGTACTAAGCTCTCTCAGAAAAACTTAGCAACATTTAATTATCTAATATAAAAATTATTAATAATATTTAAGTTATTTTTATTAAAATATTAACTTTTAATAAATAATATATCAGATTTTAAAGATTAATTAAAATATTGGTATTTTATCTTTACCATATGACATATTATCTCATAACACCCTCATCGAAAAAATAAACTGTATTTTGAGAAAATGTAACATAACAGGTTCTTGCTCGAACCTCTTTAATTAGTCATTTATTATTTTAAAAAAACTATTTGGTAAAGACAGAAATTTATTTTTGAAATTGTCAAATTTAACCTTAATTTTTTTTTTTCAAAATTTTAGGAAATTCCTGTATGTTTGCAACTTCTAAAAATGATCGCTCGCTGTGGTGCATTTAAAATTTTCATTGATAAATCAAAAGGAGCAATAAGTTTTTTTTTTTTTTTTTTTTTTTTTGCCGAGTTGCCAATTGAATAGAATTTTTTTTTCTTACTGACTTACTGTTTCTTTCTGACAAATAACACTATATAACAGTAAAATTTCCCTTCTATGTCCTTAAAAATTTCTTTTCAATATTCTAATATTTATTTTAAAATAAAGAAGCTCTTATAAATTTATTTTAATTTAGAGAAGGAATTATGGAATTTAACGTTTCATTAATTAATAATTTTTAAGATCATCCTCTTCTTTAAAAAAAAAAAAAAAAAAAAAAAAATTGAAAGCTTTTTTTTTTGTGTGTGTGTGAGTTTACTTGTAAAATAACTCATTGCTGTACTCATTCCTCAAAACACAAGTATTTGTGTTAAATATGGTGTACAATTTATTTTAAAATTTATTTTTGAATACTTTTAAATCTTAAAATACATTAATATTAGGCCTACCGAATTTTCAGCATCTGGTTTACAGATGTCGAATATTCGCTATTGGATCAAAATCACTAATCGATGCATCTCTATAAGCACCTTTCAAATGTGATAGAAATAATTTTGAAGAATACTTTTGTTTTCCCATGAAAAAAAGGTAAAACTTAAGCTTTTTTATTTATTTATTTTGAGCGAAAATTATTTTAGGTAAAAATGTTTTCCATGTGAGTTCTCTTTAATCAAATCTCTTTCTGCTGAATGCTGATGGAGCTAATTAAATTTAAAATCAATCCACTACTATAGAAATCATCGTAGTTTTAAAATTATAATGTACTATTAAAATTTAAGAATATATATATATTTTTAAACTTTAAAATACTTCTGATTTCTTTTTCTTTCTTTTTTTTAAAGATTTTATACACTATTTTATGTGATATGTCAACTTTTGAAAGGACTATTACTTATACAGTATCGAATTTAAAAATTGTGTTCTTATAAACATATTTTGCACATATTAAAAATTGATGATTTTATGCAATAAAACAGTGGAGTATCCACTGAATTTTAAATAAACAAGAACGAAAAATCATGCGTCAAGCATAGATTATGTAACACTTTCCAACGCTTCCAAAATAATTTTACAAATCATACCGTTTAATAAGCTGAAAGATAACATCTAAGTAAACAATTTGGAAAACGCATAACATATTTAAAAACATAATTTCAGGAATTTCCAACATATACAATATTCGAAAAAATATCCGAATACTTTTATTCAGCTCTGTATAGGATCTATAGATTTGTATATATACTACATAGGATGCTAAATTTTAGTTCAGTTAGGAAACGCGTAACACAATTTAAAATTCTCCTTCTGGAGTTTCTGTCAATAAACGGAAATGTGTTCGCGAACTTTTGTGCTTCCCTGTATAGGATCTACAGAATTTATGCACACCACGTAATAGACAAAAAGCGAGTTAAATTTAAAATCGCGTTCAGTAACTTAAAACGAACTTCCAGGAATTATTGTTAACAGACAGTAGAGAATTCTTTTGTGTGTCCCTGTAAATGAACGATGACTGCTATACACACAGTATTCTGTAGGAAGCCTCTTGTAATGCACCTTAGTGATATATATAAATTTCAATGCGTTTAAAATAGTGAAACATTATAAATAAACCGCAGACGATTTTTCTCCATAGACGTAATGTAACGGAATTCTTTTGACTGTCCCTGTAAAGTAACTATAAGTGCTTTGCACAGCCTATTCCATATTAAGCTTCTTGTAATGCACCTTAGATATATATATATTTCAATGCGTTTAAAACAGTGAAACATTATTTAAATAAACCGCAAATGATTTTTCCCCATAGACCGCAATGTAACGGAATTCTTTTGAGTGTGCCTGTAAAAAAACTATATGTGCTACACACTTCCGTTTAAATAGGGAACATGCTATAGATAATGACAATAAGATATAAAAATTGCAGAGCAATCCGAGCATATTTACGGAAGTTAGAGCACGGACAGACGGCCATACGGCAGACAAACAGAAGTCCTAAACACTTTTCAACTAGGTTGGAAAGTGTTAAAAACGCATTGTTTTCAGTACCGGTTTCGAAGATTAAAAAAAAAAAAAAAAACATAAGAAAAAGTAAAATGCGGTCTATGTAGAGATTGACCTCAACTATCCAATGCAAAAAATAAAATAGAAAATCATTTTAAAAATATGAAAATGCAAACTAAATATTGGATGTTTTCGCGTAAGTGAAGTACCCCCCCCCCCCCCCCCCCCCACCCACCCCAATCCTCTTAAGAGCTCAATCATACATCCTCCCTTTTCATTTAAAATAAACGATTTATGTGAATACTGTAAATTAAAGGTGAGTCATATTGAAGTCATATTTTAATTTTTCTTGTCAGAATCTCAGGCTGACGTATCATTTTTACTGCAGTTAAAGGAAACATTAATTGTCTTTTGCTTATTTAAATGTTTCGTTCCTCAAAATAAAAACTAATCTTTTCCTTCCGTTCCTCAAAATATTCTTTTTTACATTCTTACATTTCTTAGAATTTTTAAACAAATTTAGAGTTTACATTAATGATTTCAAGAAAATTTTTCTCTAATTTTTCCGTTTATTTATTCTTAAAATAAATAGATTCAGTTTACTTTACCTGCATAAAATTACAGTGATCGGAAAACTTCTACATTTTAGACAGGTTTCAGTTGTATACATTTTTCAGACATGTATAAATTATATCTATATGGTATTCGTTCTATCGGAACCACAAAATTTTTCTCAAGACAGTTTTCTGTAATAGACACAATTCAACATTTTGCTGTTGGAGAAGTGGAATTCGGTAAGAATCAAAACATTCATTTTTAAAAAAAATGAATTTTGGAGAAGTGATAGTTTAAGTGCTGTGTTTAAAATCGGGACATTAAAGAGATGTATTGGGACACCCAGACATTATGCCTAAAATCGGAACTTCTAGTCATCTTAAAAATTTCAATGGCACAATGAATAGCAGTGGTGCCGACTTATATGGGCCCATGGGGCTTTAGCGTTGAGCCCGCCCAATAATTTGTTCCCCTGACCCACCTAATTCCCCTTGTTTTATTTCACTACGTATTTATTTAAATTTTTAAATCTCTGAAACAAAATTTCATTTTCTATTTGTTGGACAACAAATAAGAGTGAAATATGCCAGCCCAGGATATCGTCGGGATAGCTCAGTAGGGAGAGCGTTGGTACGGCAAACCAAAGTACACAGGTTCGAGTCCTGGACGTTAGTCCTGTGCCTTGGATATAATTTACTTAGTTGAATACACTTTCCTCTGTTCGTTATGAAAATTTCATTTTGTTGACGTTGGAAAATAGCATTGACATCCGTAACAGAGACATCAAGAGCACTAAATGTTCTTCAGTACACATATAATTATTAAATTTCTCTCAACAGTTCAATTTCCTATGTACTTGATCAGCAGTATTGTTGTCGTATGTAAACCAAAAGGTAAATGCTAGAATCATGTGAACTTTAATGACTATGCTATAGATTTGTTTGAGAAAGAGAATGTATACGGAGCATTTAAAAAAAAAAAAAAAAATTCTAAAATGTATACGGCGAGTAACTTCGTATGCCCTCCACTATACCCCTTTTGATCAGTGAGTATAAATCAGTGAGTGAACATTATCTATATTTTAGTGTCCCAATCCTGATAATTATAAAGCTCATAAATGACTGAAAAGCTTTGCTTCTTGTGTTTTTAATTTGTATTGATATTTATGATATTATAGTAAATATTAACATTATTATGCAAAAGAATTCACGAATAACATAAGCAAATAATAAAACGTGCCGTGCTATTTTGCTTAAAAAAATTGGGCCCATACAATATACTTCAAAAGTTGGCTCCATTGATCAATGGCATTCCTAAATAATAACCTTGATAATAAGTTGTTTCTAATTTTAAGTCAAAATTTTCATTAAATTAACGTGTTTGGTCTCAATTTCATGTTTTTTAAAATATTCTTGCACCTTGCACGCATCAGGGGTGCAGCCAGAATTCTGCTCTATGGGGAGGAGAGGTTGAATTGTTGATAATGGTGGTAGCTGGTTACTTGAATCACCGGCTAATCGAATCAGTTTAGGTAATGAAGTGATAATCATTTTTTTCCCTCGAAGAGTAGAATCAATAGTTACATTGACCATAATTCATTTCAGCAACGTTTACTATATAAGAGTTAGAAAACATAAAATGCACCAATGGAATAACAAAAAACTGTTAGATTAATATAGTGTTTGAAAAATGAGGAGGCAAACTTAAGAAATGGAAGGGAATAGTACAGCAAACAATTTTTTGTACAGAAAATCAGGAATCGATTTTTAAATCAGAAATACATAGGATTTCATTCCAAGACAATCCCGAATTCTTGTTCTTAACTTTAGTAATAATAAAGCCATTTTAGCAAAATTTCCAATAGACTTTACTTTGCTTTGTGTCAGATGTAAAATAGCACGAGAAGAGGTAGAATTTATTATAATCCGCGTCTAAACAATGCCAAATTAAGTATTCCATATTTTAGGATGTAGTTGACATTAAATGCGGTATCGTTGACTGAATTACTGTGCACTTCCAGCACTTTATTTGACATCTAATTTCGTATACAGTATACTGAAAATTTCTTTAAAATATCTTCATTATTATTAAAGTTCTCTAAAAATACTTGGATTCGACTTGACTTCCTATATCCTATATTTTTCACTAAATAAATGGATCGCGACATGGTTTCCTATACAAAAATCTTTAATTGTAGTGTGCTCTACCACCTTTTACAGATTGTTCTACTTTTTTTTAAACACATTGTTTATGTGTTAAGTATGTTTGCTTTCTAAATATTATTTGTTTTTAACCTTTTTCATGATGTTGGAGAATATTTATCTATTAAATCACACAAAAACAACGCCTGCATTCAAGTCTAAACATACACACATACAAGCTATAAATACAATAAACCGGACAAGTGTGAAAAATTAGCCAGAGCCAGGAGTCGAACCTGGGACCACAGCATACAAGACTAATGCTCTAACCACTGAGCTACCCCGGCCAGTACCTGGGTCTGCAATTTATTAGTGAGAAATTGCAGACCCAGGTAATTGGCCGGGGTAGCTCAGTGGTTAGAGCATGAGTCTTGTATGTTGTGGTCCTAGGTTCGATTCCTGGCTCTGGCTAATTTTTCACACTTGTTGGGTTTATTGTATTTCTAGTTTGTATGTGTGTATAATGTTTGCGTGTATGAATATTTATCTATATTTAGTTTTCTGTTAGAAACACCTATTCAGAATGAAAGATAGGTTGTACCTGCCTTCGGCTGTGGTAAAAAAAAAATACATTATAATAACAATTTTGAAAAAAGAGGGTACTTTTTAACTTTCTCTGCCCCTCCCTGTAAGTAAGGGCGAAAGGATCTACTTATATATACATTTATTTAAATGAAATACATTATAGCTAAAACTCTAAAAGATATTCCAGTTTTTACTTCTTATCTGATTTAAACACGACTGTAATTTTGTCCACATGAAAAACAATATGTCATAATTTTGATGATATAGAGGCAGCATTATTTAAGATTTAATAAGTGTAGATCAATGTATAACTAATTTATTACTTATTAATTTCAGTTAAAGCATAATTATCATCAGTTTGTGTGTAATTATAGTAAATTTTATAAATTCTATGAAAATGCTTCATATTTAACGCTTTTCTTTTGAAAACCTTGCTCATAGGCATGTACCTGTAAGTCAAAGTCAATAAAATTGCAATCAGTGCTTCTTTCCTCCGGCGAACGCGTGGCCTGAAGAACATTTCGAGCTACCTTACTAGCTAATAAACTACACTCTTTAAATATATAGTCCCCCCCACCCCTCAGGAACAAATTGTTCGAATGAAACACTACAATAATCTGTTCAATCAAAAACACATTTTACATTTATATCTTTATAGCACATTTTCTTAATTCTTACTTTGTCAAAGATTTTTACCTGCATCACTCACATACCTTGGTCTTAGAAATAACTGATAGCAAAAACACAAAACAAGATGCACATGCAGAGGTCTGTTTGGGCTCGGTCCTGGCCCGAAACCGGACCAACCCACGGGGCAGTCTCCGGCCTATTTTCATTCATGGCAATCGGACCGGGCCTGGCTTCCTTTTTTCCAGGCAGGGCTGAAACTGGAATTCATTCTTCCTGAAGGTCTAGACGAGTTGAAATTTTCGGATCCTGTTTTTATCAAGCCCATATGAAAATAATTGGCCATGCTTACCCTGACCTGACCCATGCAAAAATCAGTAAAATTTCGATCGGCCCAACAATTTTTGCAAAAAAATGCATATATTTTTAAATCGTCATTGTTCTATATTAAAATTTTCAATTTTTTCTTTTTAAAGAATAGTTCATTTTCTAGGCAATAAAATTAAAGTACAATAAAGCGTGTGAAAAAGAACCTGCCCATTACAGAATCCTGTTTCAAACGGAAAAATGTATTTATCCATGCAAAATGAACATAATAATACGTGAGAAAAGAATGTAATATATTTACAACCGACAGTGTATATGCTAAGAAGGTAACTTTCCTATAACGGATATTTCTGTTCTCCTATGAGATTCCGTCTTAGAAATTTTTACTATACTATAAGAATTTTCAGGTTTTTAAGTCTCCAAGCCATGTAATATGGATTAAAGTTATTAATAACAACTTAGTCATTTGAAAACAAATCGAGATCCAGTAACAAAATAAATATCTCAGCACAAAGTGTTTTTTAAAAAAACGAAGAATGCAAACAACATGAAAAGAAAAACTAAAATAAATATTTTAGTCAGAACTCTTCGTAGAAGACAATTTTTAACCATACCAGTGTAAAAATAGGTTTTTGTTGAAATTCAGGCGAGCTGGGAAGGGATAATTACGTTTTTGTATGAGCCGGGCCGGGCTCATGCCGAGATTCTAGCTTTTATACTGGGTCGAGCCAATAAACTATGTGTATGGCCCAGACCGGATTCGAGTCTAACTTTTAGCTTTTTTTTTTTTGCCAGGCCGGCCTAATATATATACATACATATATCTTTTACGATCCGGATCGAACTTTTAACTTTTATACCCGGCTGAGGGGCAAAAAATTTTCTACAAGTCGGGTCGCGCTCGAACCTAGAAATTTCTCCGGTGCAGACCTTAACAGAAAGTCTGAAACTGAGAAAAACCTATAAACATATATTTTATGTTTGTTTTTTCTTTTTTCTCCTAGAAATTGATGTCTATTATCCTTTTGAACATGAAGCAAAGACAGAAATTCAATTTAAAAACTATCCACTGTATAATACTCAAAGCGTATGACGGTCAAAATAATCATTCTTTTACTGTAACATGTCTGAAAAATGTAATTGCTACCCTTTTTCAAAACAAATGACAGTTTTCACTTAACCAGTGCATCTAAGATCTAATATACGCTTCCACAGTTTAAATATAATATTCGCTGTCTAATTTAATCACTTTGTTGAATATAATTTGATTCAACAAAGCTGCGAATTTCAAATAAACTAAAAAAACTTAATATTAACTTTAGTTTCGATTCATGAAAGCGTCTAATTTGCTTAACTAGTGATTCATATCAGCGGCAATTATAATATTTTTTTTAGCTCTGGAAGGGGTTTTACCCCTCCCCCCCCCCTTGGGCTGTGCCACTGGACGCATACACACATACAAAGGACTTATGAAGTTGGGGGCCTGTGCCCACCCCACAAAATAGCCCTAGTTACGCCTATGCATGGGATAAAAAAAATACTTTGAATTACTTATTTTGAGACATGTTTCGTATAACAAAAACTAATTTTATTTATCAATTAGCTGACTTGCCCGGCATTGCAAGGTCTAGAGATGAGACGGGCACGAAAGCTCGAGTCCGACACAGGCTCATTCTTTTTGAAACTGACAATTTTATTTGTTCTCGTATAGAAAAAATTAACTTTTATTTATTTATATTTTTTTTATTACTTATTGCAGTTCATGCTATTTTTTTTTTTATATATAATGAAGGAGAAACAGAAATCTTGTTTTAATTTTCTAGCATTAGAATCCTATTTTTAAAGAAATTTTGTCATTTGCAGATTTATGCCCAGCATTGATGGCGACGACCTGTTGACGGCAATCGGAAGAGCACAAATAATTTGATGTTCAATTTTCGTTTGTGACAGTAGGAAATGTTTTAATTGGAACATTTATTTATTTTATTTTTTCAGAGATCTAATGCGAAATGGATATTTTCTGGTGTTTTTAGCCAACCAGCATTAGTTTGAAGTTTGCAAATTTTTAGTCTTCTATTGTCTGCGAGTCATAATCGCTCTTCATATGAAAATAACGTGCGATCTATTTTTCATCCTGAACTCTGCTCATGCTGCGGCTCTGCTCTGCATATTCTCTAAGTCACTTTCATTCGTAAATAGATATAATTAGCATGTATATCGAGCAGTGTTTTCTCTTTTCCTGTAAAAGCATCAGATCATTCAAATAAAGATGTGATTTACGGCCTTTTTAATTTAACTTGATTTTGAGTGACACAAGAATCACGAAAGACTGTTTGAGGAAGGAATCGGTTATAATTTAAGATGTCCACATTTTACAGGAAATTAAAAAAATGTTCGATTCTTCAGAATATAAATAGCAATTTCTGCAAATATCATACATTTATTCATAAAACACACTTTGTTAATGTGTCTATCAGGTTCGCTTGTTGGGGGAGAAAAATATGGGAATCCTTTTAAGGATGTATATTTTTATTTGATAACAAACTTCTCTTTTGATAAGATTGAATGTAAATTTCCAAAAAAATTATTATGTACTTTGGATTAACAGTTATTTTCATCTAAGAAGATGTTTAAAAATGAGATATTTTTAAAGCAATTTTTAAATATTTTGTTTATTCTATTGCCTACTTTTGGTATCGGCTCGGGCTCGGATTCAAAATTGCCAGGCTTGAGCGGACCCAGGCTAAAAAAAGGGAGCCTGAACTCATCTCTATATATATAGCCTGGGCCCATGATAACCTTAAATATACCTAACATCAGTGTTGAACGATTCCTCTAGTGGCAGTGCCAAAAACTATGTTAAACAATAGAGAATTGAATTATGTGTGCAACTATATAAAAAATCCCATTAAAATCATCCATTTAAAAGCCGAGATTATCCAAAACTTTGCTCACTGCCCTTTTTTCAGTTTAACAGTGTAAAAAAAAAGTGTTTCAGGAATAGGGTTTATGACCTGGAAGGAAAAATTCTTTCTTGTAATTACAGAATCTCCTCTCTTCCTTCCCTCGCCACGAGAGCATAAAAATTAAAAACTCTCCTCAAGGATAATGTTCTGAATTAAACATTGGCAGTGCCGAAAACTATGTTAAACAATAGAGAATTGAATTATGTGTGCAACTACATAAAAAAATCCCATTAAAATCATCCATTTAAAAGCCGAGATTATCCAAAACTTTGATCACTGCCCTTTTTTCAGTTTAACAGTGTAAAAAAAAAGTGTTTCAGGAATAGGGTTTATGACCTGGAAGGAAAAATTCTTTCTTGTAATTACAGAATCTCCTCTCTTCCTTCCCTCGTCACGAGAGCATAAAAATTAAAAACTCTCCTCAAGGATAATGTTCTGAATTAAACATTGGCAGTGCCGAAAACTATGTTAAACAATAGAGAATTGAATTATGTGTGCAACTATATAAAAAATTCCATTAAAATCATCCATTTAAAAGCCGAGATTATCCAAAACTTTGCTCACTGCCCTTTTTTCAGTTTAACAGTGTAAAAAAAAAGTGTTTCAGAAATAGGGTTTATGACCTGGAAGGAAAAATTCTTTCTTGTAATTACAGAATCTCCTCTCTTCCTTCCCTCGCCACGAGAGCATAAAAATTAAAAACTCTCCTCAAGGATAATGTTCTGAATTAAACATTGGCAGTGCCGAAAACTATGTTAAACAATAGAGAATTGAATTATGTGTGCAACTATATAAAAAATCCCATTAAAATCATCCATTTAAAAGCCGAGATTATCCAAAACTTTGCTCACTGCCCTTTTTTCAGTTTAACAGTGTAAAAAAAAGTGTTTCAGGAATAGGGTTAATGACCTGGAAGGAAAAATTCTTTCTTGTAATTACAGAATCTCCTCTCTTCCTTCCCTCGCCACGAGAGCATAAAAATTAAAAATTCGCCACAAGGATAATGTTCTGAATTAAACATTGGCAGTGCCAAAAACTATGTTAAACAATAGAGAATTGAATTATGTACGCAACTATATAAAAAATCCCATTAAAATCATCCATTTAGAAGCTGAGATTATCGAACACTTTGCCCACTGACCCCTTTTCAGTTTAACAGTGAAAAAAAAAAGTGTTTCAGGAATAGGGTTAATGACCTGGAAGGAAAAAATTTTTCTTGTAATTACAGAATCTCCTCTCTTCCTTCCCTCGCCACGAGAGCATAAAAATTAAAAATTCTCCTCAAGGATAATGTTCTGAATTAATGATTGAACATTTTCTAATGTTTTATGTTGAAAAAAAAAAAAAAAAAAAAAAAATCTGAGAAGTACATACAATCAAGGTCATATGATTAAAAAACCTACTACTTTTGAGACATCATGAGATGTTAAAAATACCTTTATGAATAACACATTTGTTAGTATATGTGTTTTTTTTTTTCAAGTTGTGTTAATAAATTAAATCGACAATCACCTTTAGATTGTTTGAAAAGAATCATTTAAAAATATAAAATCAAATTCAAGGTTTGGTTGAAAATCAGACTGGAGCATGCATAGTATGTCGTATGTAGCCAAAGGCAGTGGAGCCCAAACCCTAGATTTGTTTGGATTGAATTTTGTTTAAAAATACAAAATTAAGAGGGTATGCTGGCAAATGCAATGGGGTCCTCAACACTAACAAGTAATATAAAAATAATTTTTTTTAAGTCAATTCCTACTTCAGTCAACAAATAAAAATTTTATTTTAGTTACTTTTTATTAAATAATTACAATTAATATAAATATTTATATACATATGGCAGAATCACAATATTAAGTGGCAAAATAGAAAGCGAATTTCCTTTTGAGCATTTGAATTTGGCTTTTTAATCATAAATATATAAAATAAACCCGTGCAGCATTAATGTCCCACGTTATTTTTATTGAACATTTTTTTGTAATCATCGCTGCGGTATTTTATTTTCGTGGCATCACTAATTTGAGGAAAATCTTTCATTTCATTTATGAAAACAATGGGAGAATTTTTTTTCTCCCCTATAAAACTAAAAGTAATTAATTTAATTTAATTAATGAATTAATATTTGAAAAAACTGTATTAACATCCAGTGTCATCCACTACAAGTTCAAAAAAATTTATTTGAACTTGAGTGGATGAATACAAAGTATTTTATCAATGATTGAAAATTTGAACAAGATATATAAATATATAGAGAGTGTGAGCTAATAGTAGGAATTGAAAAAAATCCCTTCCGGAGAAAAAATGTCTGAATTCAACACAGATTTTAGGTATATTTAAGGTTATTAACTGGGTCTGGGCAACATCAGGCAAGTCAGCTAGTGTAACAACCTATAAAATATGTACTAGAAACTTAAGTTTATCATTCATAAAATAAGCTACATATTTTACATATATAGAAAACCTATATTCGTGAGAAAATTCATCATGTTACGAATAAAGAAAGGTGAAAAAATATGATAAAAGAATGAAAAATCCTGGAATTTTTTTTCATTCAAATCAAAAATTCCCTTTTTTGTAAGGAAACATCTATTTTCTACACATCCAGTTTTCTAGAACAATTAATAGAATATACAGAGTGCAGATTTTTCATGAGAAACTCTGGGTATTTGGAACTAATTGCCCCCCAACCCTGTAATAATTATCACTCTTAAAAGCAAATCCATGATTGCTTATAAATTTGAAACACTTAAGCTTCTTTCACATTAGCTAGCTTTTTTCCTAACTAGAATACATGCACTAATATATCCGTTTGAGTAATACCTTGGCTAATGATCATTATTTTCCTTGTTTTTCCGATTTGACAAATGAACCAAGATTCAGCTTATGAATATTGTGAAGTATGTGCACTAACATAAGGCAGTCACATTGAATTTTAAATGAACGAAAAATAGTTTTTCTATTAACAAACATAATTCCGGTTATGAATATTGTGATGTATGTGCACTAACATAAAGCAGTCACACTGCATTTCAAATGAACCAAAAATAGTTTTTCTATAAACAAACATAATTCCGGAATAAATTGTGCTCATTAGACAAGGTATCGCTGTATATGTTGCCTTTTACACTGTTCAATGTTTCGTCTAAAGATTTCAACTAAATACCTTGCATTCATTGATGAACAGATTGGGTAAAATGATAATAAATAAAAATCAGCATCTAGCTTTAATCTAACAACAAAATAATCAACAGTTGTGTGCTTATCTTCATTTTAAGAGGCTGTACATGTATAACATTATCACTTTAGGGAGGAGGAGGGTCTGGTATTTGATATCATAAGATGTCTTTAAGAGAAAGGGGGTGGGGGGGGGGAGGGGTTGTCTTTTGATAATGTTATCAATTTTGATTTTTAAAAAATTTTCTTTTCTGTAACTTTTTCTTTACATTAAAATAGTCTGCTCTTTTTTTTTTAAATCTATGTTTATGAAAATACAAAGTTATTATTAAAGTGATCATGTGATTATAAAATCATTTCATTCCAAAATATGGAATACCCCAATGTTTGGCAATCCTGTTCTTGTGACATATGCACATATTATCCGCTGTTGGAGAAACCAAGTGCGAAGTACATTTGAAGTGATATTTGTTGCGTTTACTAGTAAAGAAAACGGAAGATTGTTGCCTACTTGTTTTGTTGATAAGATGCTCTGCTTTCACCTCCCTGTGTAGGTGACCAGTGGAAAAAGACAATTATTAATATTACTACTGAATACATTAGGTAACAATAAGCTATTATTAAATACTTTTAAATAATAACTGTTTTTAGAGACTTTTTTATAAAGTTATTTCAGGTGGAATAGTGATATTTTATTGACTTCTCTTTATTTGAATTTTTAGACATTGATAACGATATCATTAAGTGTGTGCGGGACAAAGGAATGATAGTGTATGATATCGTAAGAGGAAGAGGGGGTAGGAGATCCCTAAAACTACCAAAATATTGATAACGTTATAAACGTACAGCTTCTTATAATACAATTGAACTCGTTTAATACAAGCATAGTTAAAACGAGGAATTTGCACATTAAGAACGGTTCATCACGTAAACTATATCAAGATTTTCACTCTTTTTGCAACCTACAAAAGCAGGATCACGATTAATACAAGTAAAATATCTGTTCATTTCAATAGGATTTTCAAGTGGAATGTAGGGTAGAATTGGAAAAGAAATCCATTTATCACCAAATACTGTTCTCACTCAGCAATATTTCTGCATTAGAACTGCCTATTAAAATGTAAAATTTTATTAGTTTTACCAGAAAGAAGGGAGAGAGGATGTTTCAATACCACCTCTTCGTAAGAATTACAACTGAGCTATAGAAAGGAAGGACATAGAAAAAACCTTTTTATTTCTTTCTTTCTTTAAATCTGGACTCCAAATTAACCAGCCTGTCATAAAGTATGACATAATGTAGCATTTAACTCTCTTTTTTTTTCCCCACTTATTTTATCAAAATTGCTTGATAAATTTCCTTTTTAAATTACATCTATTTATTATTGGAAATCATAAAAAAAAAAAAAAAATCCTTAATTCATTTGCTCAAATTTTTCATGAGCTGTATTTTAACGGTTATCTATAATTATAAGTAATTCAATAAATAAATCATAGAAAATGATTCAACTCTTCAAGATAATTTTTTTGCAGCTGGCAATAATAAATAAATAAATTATATGAAATTAAACAGAATCAATTTTATCTCTTTTCATTATATTTGCAAGATCAAGTAATAATTCAATTAATTTGTTTATATCTCATTTCATTATTTCATCATGAATTAAGGAACAACTCAAACTATAATATGAAATAAATAAAGTCTGTTTATATATCTGTTATATATCAAATCATTATTTCAGCAATAATGATTACTTTAATCTATCATAAATTACGCTAATATTAGATATTTCCAATTCACTCATGGCCAAAACTGACGCAACTAACATACATTTTCAATGTGTTTGTAACGTATTTCCCAGATACATTGCAGTGCTCCCCCTGAACAATAGCAAAAATGTAGCTCCAGAGATTTTCTAACGGCCTAGCCGTTGAAGAATTAACAGCGGTGGGGCCAGACATCATTACAACAGACATTTTCAAAGTTCAAAAATTTGAAATTTTTTAAGGATTTTCACAGGAACGATGGACTTTTTGGGTTCAGATCGAATGAAGCTGCTGACATGTAAAGAAGTTTTTTTTACACGAATCTCTGAAAAGCTGCTTGCCTAATGTGACCACAGACTTGTGTCGGAGACAGCAGTATGCCTATCCGTAGTAGCCCCTATTCATGCTCCTACGACAACCTGTACTCTTCTTTTAGCTTTTTCTATGAATTTTTTTTTGTGTTTGTGCTTTTCAGAGCCAGATAAGGCCAGTCAACGTCGACCAAATTCTCGGAATACCTCCTTTGTGTGTGTCAGTGTATCATCAATTGCTGTGTCCTGTGTGTTATCTACTTCAATAAAATCTTCAAGATTGGCATTTTTTTTATACACTCCAGTTCAATTCTTTAAAAACTTTTCTAACAAGTGCCTTAATTCCTTGCCTACTTTTTAATTAACACTGATGTGCTTCAATTATAAAAATTTACTCTCTTTTACTTCAAAGAAAGTGCAATTGCCTACTTCCATTTGATACCATTAAAACAAAAAATTGTGCGCCATTATAAGTAACTGTGTTATGGAAAAAAAAAAGTGTTTTTTTTACTTGATTTTGAATCTACTAAATGAATTACAAAAGAAAGTTAACAATTAGAAGAATGGGGTATGTTAGCCAACATAAAAAAAAAATAAGTATTTTCCCTTTATTAATCTTGGATTACTTGTTTTCCTTTTTATATGTTTCTCTAATATGTCAATATTTATCCATATTATATGTGAATATATCTATGTTCTCTCGACATTTTAATTTGCAAAGCCTTTGATGTTTACTATATATTCTTTTGTTTAATGATGATACTCTATATATTGTCTCATTAAATAAAAAAGACAAAAAAAAAATAAAATTTTAAAAAGACAAATTTTTATAGCAATTCCTTTATTATCCGTTTATTGTGTTCTTTAAAAATTTCCTTTTTTACAGCTCTGCTTTTTCTCATTAATTGGAATAATAGATATGCATAATTTTATGACTTTTTATTAATTATAAATTCTATTATCTGCTATATCCTTGTCCCTCTCTACCACTATACTTATATTATGGTCCTCAAAACAGAGCATTTTCATGTCTCTTACTGCACTGTTAAAATGAAAAAAGATATGTGAAATCAACAGCTCAAAATTTAGAATGACTATTACAATGTTAGTGGAGCTTTTCCAGGAAAAGAGGGGTGATCAGTTGCTTTACTTTGTTGTTCATGTCTTTTGGAATTACTGGTTCTTTAAAAGGTTTGTCCAAAGAAAAATACTCACAAAGACTGAATATTTTATGTTAACTTAATGTAAAGTTAATTTGGCAGAGATAATTAGAGTAATTTGTTTAATTATGTGTGTGTTTTTAAGTTTTTTATTATTATCTTCACCAGTATTAAGAGTAACAGTTAATACGAGGACATTTATAATTCCCTTGGTTCTCACATAAACCAAGTTTGACTGTATTTTCATATGCTAAGAGAAACATGATGAGCTTCATACTGGATGTGGCAGAAACAACTCCTGAATTTGCGACTAACATTGTTCTGGTACTAATAGAATCAAGTGAGCGAAGCACTGAAGCTTTGAGTATGGTCCTCTATACCTCCACTTTCCAACAAAGTTGAAAAGTGTTTATGAATTCGGTTTTGTCTGTTTCTCCATGCTCTAACTTGCGTAAATATACCGATTGCCATGCACTTGATAAATGTTATTGAGGTTTACTATGGCATGTTCAGAATTGAAAATGAAGTGTGTAGCATTTACAGTTCTTTTACAGGGACACTCAAAAGAATTAAATTACATTACGATCTATGGAGAAAAATCGGTTGCAGTGCATTTTAATAATGTTTCACCATTTCAAACATATTGAAATTGATATATATCACTGAGGTGCACTACAAGTTGCTTACTAACAGGGCATGCATAGCATTCATCGTTCATTTACAGGAACGCTCTAAAGAATTTGGTTTCAGTACTGTACATGAACAATAATTGCTGGAAGTGCGTTTTCTGTTGTGGTACGCTAATGTAATGTTACTATGTTTAAATGTAACTAATTTTTTGCAAGTTACTCAGCATGTATAAATTCCATAAACCATATACAAGGCTGCACAAAACAGAGTACATTTCGGTTTATTGATGGAAATTGCTGAATTAAATTTTTCAACAGTGCTATGATTTTCCTAACTGAGCTAAAGTTTAGCATACTACATAGTATACATATACAAAACTATAGAATATATATTTTGGCTGCACAAAAGAATTCGGATATTTTTCCAACTATTGATGGAAATTGCTTAATTTGGGTTTTCAAATGTGTTGTGTTTTCCAAACTGTTTACTTAGATACTATTTTTCACCTTATTTAATGGTGAAGTTTTGTTAAAGTATTCTGAATGTGTTGGAAAGTGTTTTATAATCTATGCTTGAACCATGATTTTTCGTTCTTGTTAATTAAATAATACATTTCCTGTGCTATTCGTGTCTATTAGGAATTTTCTTTCCTCGCCCCAATGACAACTCTTTCAAGTTCATATACCAAGTTGTTATCATGGGCAGATTATAAAACAGGCTTTACCATCTAACATCATCTGAACATACTAAATATCAACATGTGATCAAAATAAATGCTAGGCCAAAATATTAAAAAATAAAATTCCAAAATTATTTTAAATAAAAAAAATATTTTTTTTAACTACAATTTTTTGGCAGTTGGTCCACAACAGCAAAAATGTGTGTGATTGATATGTGATGAATATAAAAACTAGGCCAAGAGAATAAGAAATAAGTTGCAAAGAGTTTATGTAATACTACTTAAAAATCTTTGAAATTATATGAAAGAAAAAAAGAAGAGTAGAGTGAACTATTAAAATTTTAATAAATTTTTGAAAAATTATTGAAATTAATAAATTACACTAAAATATCTTGTGAATATTAAAGACACTAATCATTAAAGATACTTTCTTTATTTCTATCATTTAAAAATCATTGAAAAATAATTTCAAAATTTCCTGAAATTAGGATAAATTCCTATTCACAATCACCCCCTAAAATTTAAATTCCAATATTAATCATTTTAATATTAAATTTAAAAACCATCAATCACATTCTTTGTGGCAGTAGGCCAGTCCACAAAGGCAGGATGAAATGTGTGCAACTGAATTATATTTATTGCCTTTAATAAGGTTCACACTGGTTTTTCTATCCTTACTAATATTTTAAATGGGATTTATTTTTTTAAAAAATCAGTCTATAAGCCATGTTTTTGGCCCATGAAATAAGACAAACTGTATTTTGTTATACTGACTTATTTCACTTTTTAATATTAGAAGATTTATCCTGTATGATTTCAACAATAGTTTTTGCATTTTGTTCGGATTTATATGACTTACACAAGCTCAAAGTTCGTATTATTCATAGTTTTTGATGAAAAATATGCAATTTCTTCTAATTTTACCTCAATTATTTATATGAGCGCAATTGTGCAACACCTTATTCTTTACATATATTATAATATACATTAAAATGTACAATATATGTAAAAATAAAAGTGTTGCAAAGCTGCGCTAATAGTAAAATATTAAAAAGTCCTTCCGGCCTGTACTGGGAGGAAAAGGTAGCTTTCCTATACCTTCGTTTTAAAATTTTAGCTAATGTTACTCGAAAACAGCAAGCTAAAATACAAAGAAACCGTTTACAAAATATTCGTTAATACTGAATTTGAATATGAAATTCGCTAAATTATTGAGCTATAGCCAAGTTGGCTTCATTTATGAAAACTTATTTTGGTCGCCAAGTTTGGTGAAAATTTTGTAATAACGGATATGAATATATAGTTTATGCGTATGATTGGGAAAATGATTACAACAATGAAAGAAAATAATCTGCGAGAAATCCCGTTCACTAAAACTCATAAATTAATTGTTGGTTTTTTTGTAATGTGCTGTCTTGTTTCAAAATGTCAGCCACCCTAGAATTTCAAACTGCTCTATCTCAGCCATTTTTTAAGATAGAGGTAAAACAAAAAATTCTCTGGAATCCTTGTATCAAGGCCTAACACTTAATTAAAAAATAAATTTTAATTTTTAACTTTTTTGTATATTTATTTTAGTTTTAAAATTTTGAGTAGCCGCCATCTTGAAACAAGATGGCAGACCAAGCTGGCTAACGAATTCGGTCGAGGCATTGGTGAGCTTAATATACACAATTAGTTTCATCAAAATTAATTTATAAATACGAGCATTATCGTCGGAGGGTGGTTTTGAGGTCTGGGGGTCATGATCAGTGAAAATATATCGAAATTTTCTGGAATTGCTTTCCTCCAAACGGCTGCAATAGGTAGAGCTTTATACTTTTTTTGTATTGAAAGCTACCTAAAATTGAGGTAAAATTAGGAGAAATTCCATATTTTTCATCAAAAACTACGAATAATACGAACTTTGAGCTTGTGTAAGTCTGAACAAAATGCCAAAAAATATTGTTGAAATCGTACAAGATAAACCTTCTAATATTAAAAGGTTAAATAATTAAGTGAGTATAACAAAATCGAATTTTAGTCTTATTTCATGGGCCAAAAACACGGCTTATAGACCCTGATCCTTTAAGTGTGAACTACCACAAACAGAAAAACTTATTTTTCTAAAACTTTACATTTGCAAATTCAATAATACTTAAAGAACTACTGTTTAATGTCACTTTTTTTTTTTTTCTTTTTAACAATAACATTTTTTACTCATAGTCTTGTAAAAACAGCTCAATATTTTGTAAAATCTAATTAAAAGAGAGAATAAGAATTATGGAAAACTTTTTCACTTTTAAGGTAACAAACGAAAAAAAAAGATGGACAGAAGTAGTGAAGAAAAACAGTTATAATTTAATGAAAACATCTTACCATACTTATTTGCAGGAAACCAATTTTATTTAGTATGTCTAAATGAAGATAAAAAAATAAAATGCCAGTACTCATTTTTGTCTGTTAAAATAAATTTACTAATATAAAATACAGGGCTGCCACTGCCAAATGGCATAAAAAATAGTTGCTTTAGTAGCCTACAATGAAAACAATAGTAGCCAAAATAGTAGCATTTGCACAGAAATAGTAGCCAAAATAGTTGCATGTTTACTTAAGAAAAGAGGGGCAAGAATCCTTATTTCCCATAAAAATAAAAACATCATGAAAATCCACATTTTCCCCTACCATCCAAAATTTTTTACTTTTTGTAATTTAATTATAAAATCACACACACACAAACGGAAAGAAAGAATGAAGAAATTTTTTAAATTATAATCTGAGATATACGATCAGAATGCAGTTTCGTTTTCCCAAACTAAATTGAATATAATCTTATCTTGTGCTTGAGCATTACTGTGAGGTAACTAAAAACAATACAATTTTTATTGCATGTTATTAGCTACAATTTTAATTCCATTTTGTAAACAAAAATTAACTGAACCAATAAAAAGTGGTTTTATCAAAAAAGGATGCATTTGATAAAGAAAATACAAAGCATACTAATCTATTCTTTAGAAGAAATTTTTGTAAAATAAAATAGCAAAATCGTCCGAAAAAAATAAAGTTTGATTTTATAGACATCAATGAGCCAAATAAAGCTATCTAAGTAAGAAAGGCAATTGAAAAACTGTGATAGAAAACAAGGTTTTCTTATTTCTAAGTAGCATTTATTTGCTCGTTTATTAATTAAAATTTTTGGAATGAAGCATTTATAGGAGGTTAGAAACAAATACGATTCACGCAGCATAGTGAACAAATCTACAGTTAATCGTTTGTGGTTCATACGACAGTTAAAGGGTTAAATACCTTTAAAAACAATCAAAAATTGGACAAATATACTGTAAAGCATAAGGGTTATGGGTGGTAGCCAAACCAAAAATCAGTAATTAGTTTTCCACAGAAATTTGGATGTTGGTATCTTTGCACTACATTTATATTGAAAAAGTAATTTCTTTTTTAAATTTCAAATAGAAGTTTTTACATAGTTTAAAAATTGCATAAAAAACTTAAAAGGAAATATTAGATTGGGGTATTAGGTTAAAAAATTTGCAGTGCTGAGATTTTTTTTTTTTTTTTTTTTTACAAAAATAGTAGCTGGGACTGGAAAATAGTCTCCTTTTTTCTGGTTTTCCTCTAAAATAGTCGCTTTTGAAGGTTTTTGGGCTAAAATAGTAGCCATAGTTGCCTGATGCTCAAAATAGTTGCTTTTAGTAGCATTTTAGTTGCAAATGGCAGCCCTGAAAATAACTTAATGATATTTAACAGCAGTAAAGAACTCTTATTTTATATAAAATATAAAGAATTATGAGCGACTGTATATAAAATTATATCATTAATAATTATTCAACTATGTGGGAGTCGAGATGTATTATTACTGGCTTAATATGTTAAAATTAAAACATTACAAAAATACATCAAGCTGGTGAGATTTTTTTTTTTTTTAACATAAAAAGTCATTTTTTAATTTTATTTAAATTTGGAAAAGTATTTACAATCATTATTGCATTTTTTTAAAGTTATTTTTCCAAGAAATCAAATAATGAAATGGTGGGAGTACTTTGTTACATTAATACAGAAAAATTCAACAACCAAGATAATAAATAATAATAATAATAAAAAGACAGAAAACATTGTGTTATTTTACAAATTAAACCAAAAAGAAATGACAAACAAAATTCAAATTTCAACAAAGTATATTTATTCCTCTACATCAAATACAGGCAAATGCAGTCTCATTTTTTTTTTATTGCAAATATACTATCTAGTATAAGTTTGATTTAATTATTTCAAAGTAAATTAACTATCCCCATTTTCACCACGTTAACCCACAAGCCAAATCAGATGAGCTGATATTTGATTCAATCAAAAATAGAAGTCTTTCAGAAAAGAAGACAAATTATGTGAATGAATGATAAATGCTCTGGATAGCTAAGAATTAAACAAATTTTAGCCTTCTAATTCAAGACCTAGACCGATTTTGTGTCCACCTTGATTGAAGCTCTTTCCGTCGATCAAGGCAGAGAGGGTAAGTTGAATTCCTTGTTTCAGACGATGCGTAAAGGAAAGACCAATTTGGCTACTGTTGTTTACTTTGGCCTGAAAAGAAAATACATTGTAACTCATTTTAGATAAGCATGGATAAAACAAATGTTCAGCTACAAAATACATAAAAAATAAACATACAAAAAAAATAAATACTTCATGAATAAAAGTGCCTAATTTTTTATAAATTTGTCTATCTAATAGTTTTAATATTTTGAATCTGATGCCATAGAAAGTTAACCCACTTCTTCCCCTTGTCACACTATGTCACATTTTATGGACACCCCTCCTCCTCTTTTGAAATATGGCATAATTAATGGATGACCCCTGATTTGTTTTTTAGTACTTTTGTAGCAGGTAGAAAGAAAAAGATCATAGGAAACAAAAAAGTAAATTTGTTCCTTTCGATAAACAGAACAAAACCAAAACACTGCTTTAAAATTTAAACAAATTGAGGAAAGAATTTGTTAGTCATAAGAGACTGGAATTTAATTTCAGTAATTCAAGCTGTCAAATTCTGCATGTCATTTTTTTTAAAAAGAAATTTCCTTTTAAAAATAGGGGTTTACAAAAATGCACTATTAATAAAACACAAAAAAAAAAAAACTGTTACAATGAAATGTTACTTTATCATTTATTTTATTCCCTAATTAAGGATGAAATTTGGCCTTCTATTACACATGAAAGAAACATTTTTAACCCAACACAGTCCAAGGGGAAAAATAAAAAGACCCAGTCCGGGAAATAGGAAGTTTAAGCACGGTCTATATCGAGTCTGCAGAAAAAAAAAAGCAACGCAGGGCCCTGGCTCTTCTGGAAAGAGTGAAGACCAGACTCTGTCTGGCCCAGAAAGAGTATGGACCAGGCCATTCCCGGGGCCATGCAGACCTCTAATCTCTATATCCTAGCTCTACTCTAATATTCCCCATATAATTAATCCTTCACACATTTTTTACTGTTATGGTACATTTGCTAAAAGATATTAAAAAAGAAAAAGAAACAAAAAAGAACACCCCATATATTTTAATTGCTAAATTAGCAAAGAAAAAATAAAATAGCCATTCGATTGGGATTTATAACTTATAATTTATGCTAAAAAGTAATAAGCTTAGGGGGGCGTCTTCAGCTTTCTTCTTCGTCTTTCATTGGGATTTAATGACTTATAATTTATACTAAAAAAGAATAAACTTAGGGGGTCGTTTTCATACTGAAATTGTATTAAACTTTGAAATTTTCTACACAAACAACATCTAAATTTGACATCATATTTGGGTTCTTGAAAACATTTTACCTTAGGAAATCCAAACAATTTAGGAGTTATGCAGATGTAAAGTTTTGAATGCCTAATGTTTAATTCACTTTTAATAGTTGCAAAATAAACTGCAATGCCTGTAGTTTTTGAGCATAACTCAAAAACTACTTCTTGGCAGAATGAGCTAATTTTAAATTCTTATATTTGAAGTTTCTAAAAATCAATCATGATGCATACATTTTTTTTTTTTCAAATATTCATTTCAAAATAGATAAATTATTAAATTAATATTCAAACAAAATATGTATCGCAACCAATAAAAATTTTATTGATTTTTAGAAACTTTAAATGTGCAAGTCCAAAATTACATTTCATTCTGGCAAGTAGTTTTTGAGTTATGCTTAAAAACTACACACATTAAAGACCCTTAGAATTATAAATACTTCAATTTACTTTCACCAAATTTAGAAATAATGAATAAAAGACCTCTTTCTGATGAAATAGTATTCTCTCTTAGCACAACTATGCTACAGCCTTTTTACTGCAGTAATTTATCAGTTTTAACGCATAACAGAACTAAGCAGAAAATGTAATTATTCTCTCTTAGCACAACTACGCTATTTGCTATAGCTCTCTTACTGCAGTAATTTATCAGTTTTAACACATAACAAAACTAAGCAGAAAATGTAATTATTCTCTCTTAGCACAACTATGCTATTATAGCTCTCTTACTACAGTAATTTATCAGTTTAACACATAACAGAACTAAGCAGAAAATGTATGGCCAAATGTCTATTACAAAGAAGATATCTTTGATGCAGATGAAAATGGAAATCTTTACAAATTAACATCTTATATTAAAAAAGAAAAGAAAAGTAAAGAAAGAGGTTTTGATACAATAATGCAATATTATTACATGTGGTCCAATGATAAAATGTACCATATATTATGAAGAGATGAACAAAAAATTCACAAATAATTATGCCAACCAAGCAATTAAAAGTAATTGATTTTTTCAACAGATGCTAAGAGTGAAACTTGCATGATTTGTGTATATGTGCATCATTATTTGCAGCCTAAATAAATAAAATTCCCCAAGATAAGATTAAATATTCTACGTCAACTAAATTATTTTAATTTTAAAATGATTAAAAAAGTTAATTGTAGTTATCAATTTTATATTTCTAAAACACAGTAGCCTTCAATATAAAAGTAAGAACAACTATTTTTGTTTGTTTGTTTGTTTGTTTCTAACTTTTGAAAGCAAAAGAAGTAATTCTACTTCTTTTGCTTTTCCCAAAAATATTAAAACTACCACAAAAAAAAAAAAAAAAAAATTAACGAAGTAACTATTACTGTTACATGAATGTAGATATTTACATTGTGGTTGTAAAAAAATTGAAACACAGAAAATCATGGAACACTAATTAGCACAGTGGTAGATCACTGGGAAAAATTAACATGCTTATTGCCATAACTTTAAAAATTCAAAGTGCCACAGCAACTTTGAAGTCTTCTGTTTCATATGCTAATTTTAACCAGAAATTTTATTTATTAAAACAAATTATTTCTCAGTAGCATTTATTCCAGCTTGTTTATTAATTTAATTTTTGGGCACAAAACATTTACACGATGAGCTACAATGTTAGAAACAAATACGATTCATCCAGCACAGTGAATAAATCTAGAGTGAATCATATTTAGTTCACATGGCAGTTAAAGGATTAGATATCTTTAAAATACAGTGAAACACCACCCTGTGCGACCACCTTCATTAAGCGATTACCTCCCTCAACAATTTTTTCATGGAATGAAATTTATTCCCAAAGGCTCACTGCTAATTTTATCTCCATTCAGAGACTGTTCCCCCATAGAACTCCCTCGATGAGCAACCAATTTGTTTGAAGAAACAGAAATTCTGTTCTTTCCAGATCATTTGGACTTTAGCTTGACTGGTGTGCACATGTTCCCCCACCTGGAATGAAATGTACATCATCCCCACTTCCTAATTATGGCCTCCTCTTGTAGGGAAATTCCCACTTCTTCCTATGTTATTACGACTGAGGTAACATGTTTACAAGTATGACCACTTGCTTCTGATGTCCTCCCAGTTCAGATATGTTTCAGTAGTGTTTTAAAATTGATAACTAAAAGAATGATTTTAATCTTTGAATACAAGTTATAAATGACCTTATAAAAAATGGAAAGTCGGGAAGAAAATTGACTCAAGTGTTTAACGGTGGAAAAATGCAAATAAACAATACTTTAAAGAATAAATAAGCCTTTTTAAAAGAATGGCAAGACAGTATATATTGCAGATAATAAAACGAAAACCTAAGGAAAAATTTAGTGATGTAAAACGACGATCCGATGGAATGATTTTGAAGATAAAGAAAAAAAATGCA
The DNA here is from genome assembly GCA_963931845.1 of Maratus michaelseni. NCBI lineage: Eukaryota > Metazoa > Arthropoda > Arachnida > Araneae > Salticidae > Maratus > Maratus michaelseni. The sequence continues at coordinate 173,971,026 of OZ007597.1, read as the reverse complement.
TATATTGACTGAACTTCAAAAAGGTTTAGAAATAAAAGTTGTAAAAGATAAAATTGTAAAATCAAAGCAAACATAAATTTATATATTTTTTAAACCCTTGTAGTAATTTATGATTTTTTTTTTTTTTTTTCTAATGTGCAAGATAAATTTTTATATCACTACTTGTTATCTTATTTTTGACAATCAAAAACTGAAGTAAATGTGACCTCCATTAAAAGATCACTTCTCGGAGTGGCCAATTTTTTAATGAAACGGAGGGTGATAGCTTTATGGAGGTTTTACTGAATGTATTTTTTGGGGAAAATACATTGTAAAGTAGGGGTGCACAACCTTTTTAAGCGAAGGGCCACTTATAACCATCGGTAGAATTTTGTTTACAGGAGGTGTGATGGAGGGGGGGGGGGGGAATCTAAGTGTACAACCAGATTAAAAAAAAAAACAAATTTCAGAAGGGTAGTTTTAGCCCCCTAGGTTCCTTCCTTCCCAGTCAACGTATTCAGTTCTGTTGGCAAGGATATATCAACAGTTTACATTTGTATTTGTACAAGAGATATAGCTAAGATTATTTTAAAAGAGTGAAAATACTCCTTGACTTTATTTGAGGGAGTAAATTTATCTTTAAAGATTGCCAGTGCTGAAAAAAAATTCTGCTTTCATGAATGAAGGTGGGGAGGAGGAAAAACATATATTATTCTAAATTGTACTTCTTAACATATTCAGTCATAAAATGTGGATATAAAGTAGGGGTGCACAACCTTTATAAGAGGAGGGCCAGTCACAAAAGTGACTGGATTGTCAAGAGCCAACATCCATAGGGTGAACAAAATTTTGTTTCGGGGAAGGAGGGGGAGGATCGGCCTAAGAGTTCATAAAAGTGCTAATTTTAAAAGGAGTGTTAGCTCCCTATACTCAACCACCTCCTTAGTCAGTATAACCCATTTCAGTTGGCAAGGACGGAAAAATCTTGCATTTATTTTCCATGCGCGATTGACAATATTCATAGTTTTTTTTCCTAGTGATTGACAAAATTCACAATTTTTACACGCCCGACCGGCGAAATTTGTGATTTTTTCGCAAGCGACCGGCAAAATTCGAGATTTTTACATGCCCGAACGGCAAAATTTATGATTTTTATGCGCCTGATTGGCGAAATTTGTGATTTTTACTTTTTACGCACATAATCGACGAAATTTGCAATTTTTACGCACCCAATCGGCAAAATTCGCAATTTTTATGCAGATGATCGGCGAAATTTACAATTTACACGCACCTGATCAGCAAAATTCACGATTTATACGAATCCAATTGGTAAAATTAGTGATTTTTACGAGCCTGATCGGGAAACTTCACGATTTATATGCACCCGATCGGCAAAATTCGCGATTTTTATGGGGCCGATCAGCAAAATTCATGATTTTTATGGGGCCGATCAGCAAAATTCATGATTTTTATGGGGCCGATCAGCAAAATTCATGATTTTTATGGGGCAGATCAGCAAAATTCATGATTTTTACGCAGGTGATTGGCAAAATTTGCGACTTATACGCACCCGATCAGCAAAATTCACGCTTTTTACGTGCCTGAACGGCAAAATTCATGATTTTTACGCGCCCAATCGGTGAAATTCGTGATTTTTACGCACCTAATCGACGAAATTTGCGATTTTTACGCACCTGATCAGCAAAATTCGAGATTTTTACGCAGACGATCAGCGAAATTTATAATTTTCACGCACCGGATCGGCAAAATTCACGATTTATACGAATCCGATCGGCAAAATTAGCGATTTTTATGGGTCCGATCGGCAAAATTCACGATTTATACGTACCTGATCGGCAAAATTCGTGATTTTTATGGGGCCGATCGGCAAAATTCACGTTTTTTTATGCACCCAATCGGCAAAATTCGTGATTTTTACGTGCCCGAACGGCAAAATTCATGATTTTTACACGCCCGATTGGTGAAATTCGTGATTTTTACGTGCCCGATCGGCAAAATTTGTTATTTTTACGCACCCGATCGGCAAAATTTGCGATTTTTATGCAGATGATCGGCGAAATTTACAATTTACACGCACCCGATCAGCAAAATTCACGATTTATACGAATCTGATTGGCAAAATTCGCGATTTTTATGGGGCCGATCAGCAAAATTCATGATTTTTATGGGGCCGATCAGCAAAATTCATGATTTTTACGCAGGTGATCGGCAAAATTTGCGACTTATACGCACCCGATCAGCAAAATTCACACTTTTTACGTGCCCGAACGGCAAAATTCATGATTTTTAAGCGCCCAATCGGTGAAATTCATGATTTTTACGCACCTAATCGACGAAATTTGCGATTTTTACGCACCCGATCAGCAAAATTAGAGATTTTTACACAGACGATCAGCGAAATTTACAATTTTCACGCGCCCGATCGGCAAAATTCACGATTTATACGAATCCGATCGGCAAAATTAGCGATTTTTATGGGTCCGATCGGCAAAATGCACGATTTTTACAGGCCCGATCGGCAAAATTCACGATTTATACGTACCTGATCGGCAAAATTCGTGATTTTTATGGGGCCGATCGGCAAAATTCACGTTTTTTTATGCACCCAATCGGCAAAATTCGCGATTTTTACGTGCCCGAACGGCAAAATTCATGATTTTTACACGACTGATCGGTGAAATTCGTGATTTTTACGTGCCCGATCGGCAAAATTTGTTATTTTTACGCACCCGATAGGCAAAATTTGCGATTTTTACGCAGACGATAGGCAAAATTTGCAATTTTTACGCAGACGATCGGTGGAAATTTACAATTCACACGCACCCGATCGGCAAAAGTCATGATTTTTACGGGCCAGATCGGCAAAATTCATGATTTTGACACGCACAATCGGCAATTCACAATTTTTATGCATATGATCGGCGAAATTTATGATTTATATGCACCTGATCGGCAAAATTCCCGATTTATATGCACCCTATCAGCAAAATTCGCGATCTTTTTGGGCCCGATCGGCAAAATTTACGATTTATACGCACCCAATCGGCAAAATTTGCAATTTTTACACACCTGATGGGAGAAATTCACGATTATTACACGTCCGATCGCCGAAATTTGGAAAAATTCGTGATTTCTATGCACCCGATTGGCAAAATTCGCGATTTTTTCGCGTCCGATCGGCGAAATTTATCTGCGGGCCACCAGTAATCCGATCGCGTGCCACAGGTTGTGCACACCTATTGTAAAGCATGTGGGTTTGGAGCCAAAGCAAAAATATGTAGTTTCAAACTGAAATTTGAATGATTAGCATCTTTGTCCTACATTTAGACAGAAAAGAGTAATTTCTTAATATTATATGGAAATTTTAATAAATTTTTAAAAATTGATTAAGAAACTTAAAAAATTGATGCTGGAAAGTAATGTTGGATTGGGATTAAAAAAGCAGCAAGCTTTGGGACTGAGGAAAAATCTGTTTTTACAAAAATAGTAGCTGGCATTGAAAAATTGTCTCCTTATTTTCCTCAAAATAGTCACTTTTGAGGGATTTTGGGCTAAAATAGCAGCCATAGTTGCCTAATGCTGAAAATAGTCACTTTTATTAGCATTTTAGTTGCAAATGGCAGCCCTGAAGCAACTGGATAATTTGCATAGTAGACAATCCCAAAATTAATAAATGAAAAAAATATATATATACATATATATACATAATGTAAATCAATATACATACCCTGAAAGATGTATCGTCATCAATTTTGTAATTGCAGCCGAGGCCAAATCTAGTTTCATTAGTTCCAGCAGTCCAAGATAGAGTCATACCAGATTCAAGCTTCTCATTCACTTTTTGATACATACAGCCTCCAAACTCATGACCATCAATTCTAAAAAGTTTAAAAAAGCTGTTATATTAAACATGCATAGCAATCACCACTAAATGTTTTTTAATAAAAATAAATAACATTTGAATCAAATAATACATTAAAACATGTTTTAAAGGAATTCACATTTATTTCTGCACAGATTTGCATCAGTGTTAAACCATTGGGAATGTGCATAAAAAATGGAAGAGCATAAGATAAGGACTTTGAAGATATTTTGATTTTAACCATTAACATAAACAGGGGTAGTACTAGCCCTAGATGATATTTCAGGACATACTTTTTTCGATATTTCAGGACACATTTGTTCGGCATACTAACCAAAAAAACCCTTAACTCCCTCTTCAATAGCTTTTATTATCATAAATAGTACACTACATACACATTTTTTTTGTTGTAAAAGTATACATTTAAAAGAAAAGTAATTTCACCAGAACCCTTTGACCAAGCTGCTAAAAAATTGCGATTTTTGCATTACTGAAGGACGAAAATCTCGATTTTTTCTTCACTGATTGACGAAATTTGCAAAAAGATTTTATTTTTTATAACTGATTGGTAAAAATTGGGAAGACAGTGACATAGTCAGAATATTCTAATGGATGTAGGGCTGTGACCACTGCCTCCCAGCTAACTAAGAATATTGAGATTAGCCATCATTAGTCATACTTTGCACTTTACTTTATTTTGACATTCTTTTTTAAGTTTATTTGAAGATAGTTTTCTAAATAATAATAAAATTCTAGTATTTTTTCTAAGTATCAATGAACATTTATTTGAATTTAAAATATGCAAAAATAATATTAATATTATATAAAATAATATATTAATTGTTATTATTATTTTTAAATGTTACTGGTATTTTTATTCAATAAACGAATATAATTTGGGAAATGATATAAATTAAAAAATTCACCATTTGCAGGAATGTTTTTTTTTTTTCCCTAATCCATGAAAAAGTAAATGTCCTTACTTATTCGTGTATCTCATTTGGTTTTAATATCAAAATTCAATTTTAAAATCAAGGGTGCATGGTATACACAGGGATTTGATAATTGAAGACTGACACTGTTACATTTAAAGTGAAAATTTCAATAATCTTGAATGATGACTATGATACATGCATGCACAAATCCATCATGTGCTAATTGAAATTCGATAGCTGTGTTAAAAGTCTGCACGGGCTGGAATTTCCATTCCAGGTCCGAGGCTCGGCCCATTTATGATTATGCAGTGCACGGCCTGGCCCGTTGAAAAATCAGTTATGTCAGGCCCTGCCTGGCCTGGTCAATGCAAAAATCAATAAAATCAGCCCTGGCCTAGCCAGACCCGACTCAATTTCTACAAAAAATTCCAATTTTCCTTAACATACAATTAAGATTCCTTTAATGAATACTGCATACGTATTTGTAGGAAAATTGAACAGTGTATTTCAGATAGATGACTATATGTGCACAAGCCATAGAATATAGAATAGCATCATTAATGATCACTTACACTCAGTGTTTGAAATTAGAGGTTGTTAGTCGTGAAATGTGACTAAATTATTGCATTTGACGACTACAAAATTATTTTTTATCGTCAAATTTGACGCCTAACTTTTGTAGTTGTTGTAATTAACATTTATTAACTATTATTTTAATGGTTAACGCATAAAAAAAAATATTACTGCATCTTTTGATTTTGTGTAAACAAGTTTCAAACGTACATTTTTTTTTTTTTTTTTTTAGAAAGTTTAGTTAAATTGGACAAAATATTTTCTTGGATTTGCTAGGAAGTTATTAAGTTTTAATTTTATTTTACAATATTAAGTGCATTTTCTATCATTTTTAACTATAAAAATGCTTTATATCAGTTTTACAGTTGTTTCAATTATTATAATATTGGAGATTAAAAACTTCAATGATTTTTAATAAAAACAAACTGTTTGTGCTTTTAAAAAAAGTAGCATACATTACATAATAGATTTTAAAAAGTGCAATTAAAAATTTTAATTTGACGCCTAAGATATTTATAGTAGTAGTCATTTGACAACTATCTTTTATTTATCTCTATTACATCCAAATAAAGACTCGTTAAAAATTTTAATGTAGTTTAGAATAAAAGAAAAAGATGGTTAAAAACATCATCACTTTTGTTGCTGTATAATAAAAAGGTAGATTATTGAAAATGTTTCTCTGTAATTCATTATATTTCCAAAGATTCTGAAAACCGAAGCTCATTATGGCTATTACTATTTTTACAAAACAAATTGCTTGCTTCACACATTCTGGGAACAATTAAGTCCAGTTCTGGCCTGGCCCGGCCCGGCCCAAGTATGTAGAATAAAATGTAAGCCTGATCTCAGCCTGCTCAAGTCTCCTGAAAAAATAAAGCCCAGGCTCAGACACAATATAACTGTCTGATTCAGATTTTTATGCTGGACAGGTTATATGTATTTCTGTATTGATGTTGTCAAGCTAGCATCAGCTTGAGCAGCACATTTATACTTATTCTCGTCTGAATCACATCCATTGAAAATTGCTCATATTTTATCAGCTTAGTCTATTTTTTTTTTTTTTTTTAATTTGTTATATAGAGCCAGTTGGTCCACTTAATTGTTTTATCAGCCTGGCTGGCCCATTTAACTTTTTTTAACTGCCTACCCTGACCTGTTATTTTTTTTATCAGCCCAACCCGCTTATTTATCAGGTGTTATAGTGTCCACACTGAGCACTTTACAGATTATATTAAGATGAGTTGGTGCAAAAAAGCCATTTCTTTTAGGGCAGGTGAAAAGTTAAAGTTAATACAAGCAGAAGGTAAAGAGGAGAATCAATCATAACATAAATACAGTATATCAGAATTCTGTATATGAGATTGATGTTAGAAAAGGAACAGCTAAATAAAACAATTAATAACATAAAACAATAAACAGTTCTAAATAAAAGTTAACATTTCGGGACAAGAAAACAAAATATCTTCAGGTGGAGAAAAACTTAACTCTCTATTCTAAAAAAAAAAAGTACCTAATGCTGCTGCTGCCATAATTGAATTTATTGTGACTGAGAGGTCTTTCTTGACTTATATATTATAAAATCTATTGCATACAAGAAAAAGAAAAAAAAAGAAAAAACAGTTTTATAGAAAAACTAGCTTTTACTCGCCCGGCGTTGCCCATGCCAACTACCGTAAACGTGCCTGAAATCATGGTTGAATGTTTTTTTTATTTTAAACGAAAGTAATGTTAGAGACCCTACTGCCATAGACAGCATACACTAGGGTTGCCATGCACAATCACATATGTTACTGTAAGCAAACCTGGAATTTCTCAGAATTTTTTTATGAAAAGCCAAATGGCATTATTTTCTCCTTCAAGCTTTTATCCAGGCTTAGGACTGGCTAAAAGAAAGGCAATTGCGTTTAGAAGCAAATATTTATTTTATGTTTTAGACATATATGCAAATATTTATTTTATGTTTAAACCAAAAGCCTTTCTTTTAGGCATTTTTTTAAAAAATTGGCAGCGCTAACTACAGGTATCGTTCCTTTGGAGCTCAATCTCTCTCTCTATATATATAAAATAGCAGATGTCTGTCTGCCTGCCCACGGATATCACCAATTATAACACAAAGGACTCTGAAATTTTTGTCATGTGCAGATGCTGTCACTGGAAAGTGCATCTCGCAGCTGGATTTTTAAATTTTAATTTAGATTAAAAATAAATAAATAAATAAATAAAATGTGCATATGGAATTTTGGGTTCGAGGCTATTTCATGCTCTCCGCCAATCCCCGGCAATGAAACAGCCAGCGAATGAGAGATCTAGCGAAGCGACGGCAAACGTGCATATGACATTCTGGTTTGAGGCTATATACAACTCTCCGCCAATGAGAGCAGGCGAAAGAGCTGTCGATAGCGGCAACATTCCCTGCTCCGAGCTTAGCTTGGCTAACAAGAGCAAGCAACAGTTTTACATTTGAAACTTTTTTATATTGTGAAACTAAACTAACGAAAATTCCCGTAAGTTAGTTTCTTTACTTTCTGTTCCTTTTTATATATTGTGAAATTTATTGTTTTTATTAATTTAAGTTTCCGTAAGTTAGTTTATTTACTTTCTGTTCAGTGAAGTGTAACATGAAATAGGCCTAAACCCAGTGACAGAACTATCTTCGTGTGTCTGCAACGCTAATAATATTTCAAAAATAGTTTGAAATATGTAATATATATCATATTAGTTCCTTTTAGTTAGTTCTGTCACTGGGGTTTAGGCCTATTTCATCTTACACTTCACTGAACAGAAAATATATCTTCATGTATCTGCAACGCTAATAATATTTCAAAAATTGTCTGAAGTATGCAATATATATATCATATAAATCTATTATTGCTACTGTTGTAGTGCTAATTAATTATGACATCAGTATTTACGTGTTATATGGAACCTGTTTATTTACTTTTTTGTAAATAACATTAAATACTCAATTTTCGCTTAATTGAAATAGGCCTAAACCCCTGTGACAGAACTATCTTCATGTGTCTGCAATGCTAATAATAATGTGTATCAATATTTATTTATATCAAACTATCATTTACTTACTTTCATTTCCTTTTAAAAAATAATAGAAGCTATTTCATTTGGTATGTTATTTTATTTTGATGAAAACATAAATCTTCCACAAAATTTTTGAGTATTTATTCATTGTTATTTACAATCTTTCTTCCTATTACTGTTTTTGACTGTATTTTTAGTCAGTTTGTTTCATTTTTGAACATTTTTAGTCGCCCAAGAATCAAATGATTTTCTTGAAATTTACTTTCTACTAAATGCAAACATTCAGTAAATAATTTGAGTTCTTGGGCGATTAGGAGTCCATTGTGATTTATTTTTTACCTCATATTTACAAATTAAATAGTTTTGATGAAAACATACATCTTACATTAAATTTTTGAGTATTTATTTATTGGCAAGGGGGAAAAAATAGCCGAATTTTTAAATTTCAATACAATCTTCCCGATGTTTATTTACTTTTATGTAAATAACAAATACTCAAAATTTTCGCTTAATTGAAATAGGCCTAAACCCCTGTGATAGAACTCGGCAAATTGTCTCGGTTAATAAATCGCAAAATTTGTCAGTTGAGGAAAAATCACGAAATTCATGAAATAACCACAAAAAAAGAAAACCAATTTTGTCAAGGAATCGTGGAAATAAATAGCAGAATTTGTCAATCAATCTCAAAAAATATAGTGAATTTCGCAAAATTACTGCAGGAAAAATCTTGTCAAACTGTCATGAAAAAAAAAAAAAAAAAAAAAAAAAAAAGAAATCCATGATATAGTTTCAGAAAAAAAAAATTCTCAAAATTCATCAAATGATCACGGGAGAAAAATTGTGAAATTCATTTAATAATTGCAAAACAGAATTGCAAAATTCATCGAATGACAGTGGAAATAAAGTGCACAATTCGAATGCCAGCGGAACGAAAGTGTGCGATTTGTTGAACGTTCATGGAAAAAAATCTTGAAATTCGTTAATCGAGAGTCGATAAATCATGAAAATCATCAACCAATAGCAGAAAAATCACAAAATTCATCAACTGATAGCGGAAAAATCACAAAATTCATCAACTGATAGCGGAAAAATCACAAAATTCATCAACTGATAGCGGAAAAATCACAAAATTCATCAACTGATAGCGGAAAAATCACAAAATTCATCAACTGATAGCAGAAAAATTGCAACATTCATCAATTGATAGTGGAAAAAAATCACAAAAATCATTAATCGATAGTTGAAAAATTGCAAAATTCATCACTCGATAGTTGAAAAATCTCAAAATTCATCCAGGGAGGAAACTAGGGAGTGTGACTATTAAGATGGCCAGTGATGGCAAAACAGTCAATCGACAAATTTTCAGTATTACTCGCCGATTGGCAAGTGCTAATTTTGTCCTATATGTGAGTTTTATCAAAAAGTAAAACATTAAGTAAATATTGTTTCTATCTATGAAGTCATAAACATCACTCAAAAATAATAAATGTATAGAAACAGCTCAGCAAATCTGTTTCATTAAAGAATATTTTTAGTCGCCCAAGAATCGACTGCTTTTCTTGAATTTTACTTTTTATAAAATGAAAACATTCAGTAAATAATTTCCGTTCTCAGGTGATTAAGAGTCCATTCATGTGTGATTCTTATGAAACTCATGCACATCATAAATATTTCACGCACTTGGAATTTCCAATCAGTTCATCAAAACAATTTAATAATTATTTACTGAATGTTTTCATTTTATAGAAAGTAAAGTTCAAGAAAAACATTAGATTCTTGGGCGACTAAAAAAGTTCTTAAATGAAACTTCTTAAATGGAGTTAAAAATGGTTCTTAAATTGAGTTCAATAACAAATCTTAATGAGAACATACATCTTAATTTATCACATGTTATGAATTCACCATTCTCGGGAACTAAAAATGTAGTCCAAAACAATCACAGAAACAAAAATTGTAAACAATAAATAATCAAAAATTTAATGTAAGATGTATGTTTTCATCAAAACTATTTAATTTGCAAGTATGAGGTAAAAATAAATCACAATGGATTCCTAACCAGCCAAGAACTCAAATTATTTACTGAATGCTTTCATTTTATAGAAAGTAAAATTCAAGAAAATCATTTGATTCTTGGGCGACTAAAAATGCTCAAAAATGAAACAAACTGACTAAAAATACAGTCAAAAACAGTAATACGAAGAAAGATTGTAAATAACAATGAATAAATTCTCAAAAATTTTGTAGACGATTTATGTTTTCATCAAAATAAAATAACATACTAAATGAAATAGCTTCTATTAGTTTTAAAAAGGAAATAAAAATAAGTAAATGATAGCTTGACATAAATAAATATTGATACACATTATTATTAGCGTTGCAGACACATGAAGATAGTTCTGTCAGTGACAGAACTAATTAACGGGAACTTAATATGATATATATTGCATATTTCAAACTATTTTTTAAATATTATTAGCGTTGCAGACACACGAAGATACTTCTGTCACTGGGTTTAGGCCTATTTCATATTACACTTCACTGAACAGAAAGTAAATAAACTAACATACGGAAACCTAAATTAATAAAAACAATAAATTTCACAATATATAAAAAGGAACAGAAAGTAAAGAAATTAATTTACGGGAATTTTAGTTAGTTTAGTTTATTTCACAATATAAAAAAGTTTCAAATGTAAACTGTTGCTTCGTTGCTTGCTTTTGCTAGCCAAGCAGGGAATGTTGTCGCCATTGTCGCTGTTGACAGCTCTTTCACACTGCTCTCATTGGTGGAGAGTTGTAAATAGCCTCAAACCAGAATGTCATTTGCATGTTTGCCATAGCTTCGCTGGATCTCTCATTCGCTGGCTGTTCCATTGCCGGGGTTTGGCGGAGATACAGGGCAGAGAGCATAAAATAGCCTGAAACCCAAAATTCCATATGCATATTTTAATTTTTTTTTAAAAATCTAAATTAAAATTTAAAAATCCAGCACCGAGGTGCACTTTCCAGTGACAGCATCTACACATGACAAAAATTTCAGAGTCCTAGGTGTTATAATTACGGTGAAATCCGCAGGCAGGCAGACAGACATCTACTGTTTTATAGAGATAGAGATATAAGATAAACAGGATGAAGAGCACAGATTTTAAATCGAATAATTATTTTTAAGCACTATTTTATGTCGAAATCAGTAAATATAGTTCAGTTACATAAGTTTCATGGGATCAAAAACTATGCATAGCAATTTAACCGTCTTTAGCAGGCATATATGCATGGCTAGATTGTGGTGTGCAGTGTCCATCCATAACTTTAAATTTGACTAATTTTTTAAGTTTTTTTTTTTCAATTTTTTTTATTCAAAATTTTATTATTTGAACTTAGATTTATTTCATATTTTGAAAAAGCTGTTTTTTTAACCTACTGTTCCCAGATTTTAAAAAAGCACAAACATTTTTTAATTGAAAAATATACTTACATGTGAAAATTAAAGCGAAAAAAACTTTCAAGTAATTCAATTTAATTTCAAATCATTTTTTTAATTCTTAGAAGGAAAAAGCATTAAATGGGGAAAATTGTGTCATATTTAAAAAACCAAATAACATTTCCAAACACTTTTCAACTGAAAAATACATTTACATGTAAATATTAAAAAGAGAGAAAACTTTTAAATAATTAAATTATTATGTGCAAAAAGCATTAAATGGGAAAATTATGTCATATTTAAAACTACTTTCTTTTCCTTGTGTAAAAGAAAATTATTTTCTAGACATTATTATAAAAGTGAGGTGGCAATATTTTTTACTTAACCATTTTATACAAGCTGATTTTCAAATGATAGATCTTACTTAATGAATATACAAGAAATGGTACAATTAAAGAAAATTGTGAATATAAAATTAACGAGGAAATGGAGGTTCAGGGAGACAAGCGTCCCTCTGAAAATGTACTTTTTATTTTAAAACTAGAGATTTTCTTTTTTTTCGTTTCTGTTGAAACTATTTATATGAAAGTTTACAGGGTATGCAAGTTCCACCACAATTTTCATATGTAATTTTTCAACTTATTTAATAGCAGCAAAACATTACAAATTATGCGATTAATTGCAGAAAGATTTTTATCTGAAGAAAAACTAGCAGGTAAAGATTTCTTATTATTTCTTATTATTTTAAATTAGTGATACAATATTCCTTGGCAATTCCAAAAAGTGCACTCACCTCTAATTTCTCTCTTATTTATTAATGACTAGCTACCCGCTCAATGTTTCCCAGTCCCAAGATAATAACAATCTCAGAGCAAAGCGTTAACTCCCTCCCTCCCCATACCTGCAAACTTAACGAATAATTTGTTCAAGAAAACCACCTTCACCTACATTAACGTGATCATTAAAAAAAGAATTAGATTTTTCTGATAATTAGAACCTAACAAAGACGCTACGCTAAAATAGCCGGCAGATGACAACACTTCCCATCCTCAATTTCAGATCTATATCTTAATTATTTATCTAAATTTTTGTTCATTAGTAAAAATTGGCAATTATTTCCTTTCATTTTCGCAAACTAAATGGAGGGATCGGCCAAAGAAACAAATTGTAGTTCAGTTTTTAATGAAAGCAGATCCCTGTCTGAAACTTTCCCGGATTTTTTTTCACTGGTGCCGGCAGTTTTTTGCATAAATTAAGAAAAATTACCAGCCGAATTTTTTAAAAATCACATAGTCGGATGCAGAATTTTTTTTTACATATGCTCAGAAATTTTCAAATTGATATCTTAGTTTTCTTAAAATTTGCTAAATTAGTAAAATAATTTCGAACTCGTTCATTTCCGCTTGTAAATCCATAACAACAGTTCTTTTCTTTAGCCATTTTGATTTATAAGATGGCATTTTCGATGCAATGTTTAATGATACTCTAATTAATAAGAGTAATTATCAAAATATTAAAATTCTGAGACTCAGGTGCACATGGTCAGACCTTGGACTATCCACACTTAAATTTTAGGCTATAAAAGGCTATAACATTTTCAGGGAGACTCTTGTCTCCCTGAAACTCCATTTTCTTGTTAATTTTATATTCACAATTTTCTTTAATTGTACTATTTCTTGTATATTCATTAAATAAGATCTATCATTTGAAAATCAGCTTGTATAAAATGGTTAAGTAAAAAATGTTGCCACCTCACTTTTATAATAATGTCTAAAAGAAAATTTTCTTTTAGACACGGAAAAGAAAGTAGTTTTAAATATGACATAATTTTCCCATTTAATGCTTTTTGCACACAATAATTTAATCATTTAAAAGTTTTCTTTCTCTTTTTAATATTTACATGTAAATATATTTTTCAGTTGAAAAGTGTTTGGAAATGTTATTTGGGTTTTTAAATATGACACAATTTTCCCCATTTAATGCTTTTTTCACCTAATAAATAAAAAAATCATTTGAAATTAAATTGAATTACTTGAAAGCTTTTTTCACTTTAATCTTCACATGTAAGTATATTTTTCAATTGAAAAATATTTGTGCTTTTTTAAAATCTGGGAACAGTAGGTTAAAAAAACAGCTTTTTCAATGTATGAAATAAATCCCAATTCAGATAATAAAATTTTGAATGAAAAATTTTGAAAAAAAAAAAAAAAAAAACTTAAAAAATTAGTCAAATTTAAAGTTATGGTTGGACACTGCACACCACAATCTAGCCATGCGTATAATGCCTGCTAAAGATGGTTAAATTGCTATACATAGTTTTTGATCCTATTAAACTTATGTAATGGAACTATATTTACTGATTTCAACATAAAATAGTGCTTAAAAATAATTCTTCGATTTAAAAGCTGTGCTCTTCATCCTGTTTATCTTATATTTTTCTATAAAACTGTCATTTTTTTTTTTTTTTTTTTTTTTTTGTATGCAATAGATTTTATAATTATTGAGCTAGATTTTGCTAGCCATCGTCTACAGACAGACAGACAGATAGATACACACACACACACACACACAGAAAGAGAGAGAGAGAGAGAAACTTTATTTTATTATTAGTATAGATAATCACAAGAATAAGCAATTAGAGAGCATCATTGCATGAAATAGCATTTAATGGTTAAAAAAATTTAACAGTTTCTAAAAATTATATTCTCTAAATAATCGAAAAATTTTACATGCTTATAAATATATGTAGCTTAAAATAATTAAATTAAGGATTGTAGGATACCAGATATTATGTAAAGTGAGATCAAAATAAAATTACAACTTGCATAACTGACATTGAGACCCTTGATCTGCAGATTTATTACAATTAATACAATTTTTAGCATAAAACAATACATAATCTTACTGTCCATCCGTACATTATATGGCCAAACAGTACATGTTGGCAGCTATGGATAGAATATTTTTGTTTTTAGTTCAAAATCACTGGTTGCCGTGTACGAATAGAAGGTGGGGGAGAGAAAAAAAATATTTGTGCTCATTCCTTGGATCAATTTTTTATTTAAAAAAAACCGAGAGATTAAATAATTTGGTTGCCAGATAGGAAAACTTGGTTGCCGATTGCGACTGCATTTGTCAAGCTCTGTTTATAACCATAAAAATTATTTGATGTTCTGTAACCTGCAACCCACTAACAGAAAAATGCCTAAAATTAATTTATAATAAGGTAAACTATTAAAATGTTATTTATAATTAGGTAAACTACTAAAACTATTAAAATGTTCTATTATCATCAAAATCACCTCTGTATACATAATATTTATAATTCTAGCATATCAGGAAGGGAGTGGAAAATCCATTACAAACTTTTCAAACTTTTTTTTAGTAAACTAAGATTTCAAATAATGAAATGTGATTATGGAACAATATTATCTCTGTTAGCTGAGATATATCACTCAGGGGTGATTGTGGGTTATTTAAAAATACTGGAATTTTTAGCGAGAAAACGTTCCTGTATGAAGAGGGGGGCATATAATTTATTACAAAGAGGTCAAATTATGAAAAATATGAATTTTAATTGTGTTTAGAAATCATGTGAAATTGATATATTAGTCTTATTTTATTAGTCTTAATTATTAGAAAAACCAGAATTTCTGTACTGAAAATGAAAAAAATGCCAGTATTCAGGTATATAACCTGAACACAATCACCCCTGTATCACTGTATATGCTTAATGAACACAAAGTTTACTATAAACTTGCATGTTATCACTTTTTCAAAAACTTTTCAAAAGTTTAAGAAAATTTAAATGCATAAAACTATAAATGCTGGTACAATAAAATATAAAATAACTTACACATTAGAGTGGAAAATGAAATCTCCATAAGTATAGCCTACACCTATATTTGTTTTTGTTAACTGGTTCTTCCCAAGGTCATGAGACAATTTTGCACCTATTAACCAATTTTGATATCTGAAATAAAAGAGAAAAATAACAGAATATATAGATAAAAAAGGATAACAATGAATTACTACTTAATTTACAAATACAATTCGATTCGTAGATCAAAAACTACAATATGAAAATCTAAATTGAGAAAGGAAACAACTTTTACAATTTTTCCAAATATACAAGGTAAAAAGAATAGTAAGAATTATTATGAAAGTCATAAAGTTATTAAAAAGTTTGAATTTAATTTTGAAAATTGGTTATTTCAATTACAGCAGAGAACTGATTATTTAAACTACTTGGAACCAAAGATGGCCCAAATAATCAAAAGTTCAGGTAATTACACTGTTGTTTAAAATTTCATTTAAATTCTCATGTCCTATTTGTTGATCTCTAGTAACTATAAGAAAATAATAAATCACTTAAATTACAAACCACCTCCCTCTGAAATTTATGCTTCCTTCTCCCAACCTCATACAAAACTTAAAATTTTTAAAACACGTTATTTAATAAAATCTTCGGTCCTAAGTCTTATATTTTGTGCTCCAGAAACAATAAATAGATAATCTTGCCATCTAAATTAATCTCTACCCTCAAAATTTATATTTCTTCTCCCCACACCCAACATACAAAGTACTAAATCTTTAAAACCCCGTTTAAAAATAAATCTTTTGTCTATTTGTTGCTCTTTAGTAACAGCAAATAAATAACCCTGTAAAATTTAAAAAAATAAAAATAAATTACCTCTAAATGACCCCTCCTCTCCCCCAAAATTTTACTTCACCCTCTACTTCCCCCTTTCCTCGCAAACAGTTTAAAATCTTTAATAATAATTTAAAAAACAAAATTCTACCCAATTTTGTAATAAGGTTAAATACCAGTCATCTAAAACCTTATTAGAAAGACATGAAGACAGAGGGTGTTAAGAATCACCAGGCTCGGCTTGGCTGCCGTAAGAAAGGCTCAGAAGGATATCGGTGATACAGCGAGCTGATTGACTGGGGGAAAATTCCATATCATCCAGCTATTTTTAAAAAACAACTCAATATATCGCTACTATCTTTCTGAATTTTCACTATATTTGAATGGACTTTTTATATAAGTTGCTCTATAGAATTGACTATCAAATGATGGGGGAAAAAAATCTTTGGTGTAGTTTGTGCATGCACAGTTAATTTTTTTTTCATTCAAATTCCCATATCCCATCAAATATTCAATATATTCATCTGTTAATTACAGTATACTATTTCTACTGTTCTTTGTCAAGTTTTTGAGAAGCAGTGTTAAATTTGCATGCATTTGTATAAACAAAAATCATTTGAATTTTTCACACAAACGCTAACATCTTCATGAATATGCAAGCTATTCTTACACAAATGCACACAAATACTGAAGAGGACCTACATAGTCATTTGCTACAATAACAGACTATTTTTAGCATTTTCTTTTTCTTGGGGAAACACAAATATTATTTTATTATTAAATTTATTATTGTCCCCCTAATTATCCTTGCGATTGCGACTAAATCTTCACTGAAAAATATTAAGTCTTCTTGTCTATGTTCTTTACATCCTCAAAGTTCAAGGGAATTTAAACAAGAATTTCAATAAATATTTGACAAAATGTCTGAAATCTAAAGCATCCAATCACTGCCCCTTAAGTTTCAGACATCTGTGTAATTTGATTATACGAAAATTTGCACATATAATAATTAAAAAAAAGAAAAATATTAATTTAAAAAGAAAATGATACTCTATTACACAACTTTCAACACTACAATTTCCACTAATTGATATTTTTGATATAATTTTCCATATGAGTTCATTTTTAATGACAGAAGTAGTATTTAATTATCCATTTTCTTTTTTCTCAATATTTATTTTTTATTTATTTATTTATTTATTATTTTTTTTTTTAGCATTTCCACATCTAGTCTTTATTATTAATCTTATTTCTTTAGTTAACAAAAGTGGTCTTTTTCTTTTAGTAATAAGACTATTTTAAAGCATTAGTGCAAATGGTCTCCCTTAAGATTATTTATCAAAATAACTCTTTCCAGCAGGGAAACTGTGTATCCCTAAAGGGCTTATAAACAATTTATTTTTTCCAACCCTTTTATGAATGTTTTGGATAATTTATGTGCTACAGCATTAGTATATATGCAGGACTGTTGTTCCACTCCTTCTTGTCTATGGCTTATCCAAAGATATACAATTCCAAAATTTGCTTTGCTTTAATTTTAAATACTGAGAAAAAAAAAAATCTGTAAAAAATTTGTATTTTTCCAAGAACAAAATCTGAAGAGCTTTCAGAAACAATAACGATAACAAAATTAACTTTAATTTCATGCCAATCAGCAAACTTCAAAATGTTCATATCTGAAAAACTATTTAGAAGAAATTCCATTTTCCTCAGATATATAATTTTTTCTTTTCAGCAAAGTAACACATGTACTTGAAGCTGTCATCATAATTTAACCCTCTGACTGCGAGCAAAAGGGCAAAATTGTAATGTTGTTGTCTCTGTATTTTTTAAATTTCTAACATGATATAAAAAACTTAATTGTGTATACGGATATAATCCTTGAGACTATTAATTATTACTTAAATGTTTTAAAACTACATTCTATTTGTAGAATTATATTCATTTAAATAATGCTAATATTGTGTAAAACCTAAAGCATAGTGAACGATATATCATTTGACAGTGATGAAAGGTTAAGGAATTTTCAAGAAATATTTTTTTTTATTCAAGAAGTTTTAAAAAACTTAAGTGTTTTCCATTTATAAGGAATTTGAAGAATTAAAAAAGTTGTATGCACTCTGCAATTATCTAAACTGAGGTACAAATTTTGTTATTTTCCCAATTACAAGCACTTAGCAATTGGCAAGTACAAGGAGGAAGACTTAATTTTAAAAAAAATTCTAGTAGCCCATAGATATGAGACTGGCTTAGTGTGAGCCCAGGCTCTATTTCAATACCAATCTATAACTCCGGCCGGCTCGGCTTCAAAATGAAAAATTTATTTATTCAGAAATTGAGAAAAGAAAAAGAACTTGCTATTTGAGAAATAAAAACGTAGTCAAAGTTTCTTTTAAAGTGCTTTACAATCCTTTAAAAATCAGTATGAAAAGGAACTGAATTGTTATTGATGGGATATAAGGAGAAATATTCTAGATTCTGCCTTTGTGTCATGGTCTTCTCTGTGTCTTTCTTCAGATGGTTTCTTTGTGTTAATAACACAAAGAAACCTTTGTGTTAATAACTCTTTGTGTTAATAACACAAAGAAACCTGAGGGATATTTCCTATATATTCTCATTTTCTTTTTGAAGTGATTTACCAGTATTACTGGAAGACAGAACATGTCTCTCTGGCATAGCTGTACAATGACATTTTAAAAGAATAAGAATTATGACTTTTGCACATTTATGCCAGTGGTCATGGAAAAATATAACAATTTTGCTATTTTAAACAGATTTTCATACACATGAAAATCACAAAACGTTGTCATGGGGAGTATTTAGGATTAATACTTGTTTCTATGCAAGAAGATATTTTTAAATGAGAAAATTAACCCTGAAACAATCTGAATATAACAAAACACAGTGTGTTGGTTCCAGTATGAACTCATCCAAATAATGGATGGGAAACAATTGATTACTTCCACTGTTGCAGAGAAAAGAGAAATAATAAAAATAATCAGACACGTGGCTTTTTGAACGTATTTTTTAATTTGTAGGTTAAATTTTGATAAAAATATTTCTGCATGTGTTACTTTGTTTTTATAAGTGGATAAAAATTCATATTTATTGTAACGTCACAAGAATAGAGTCTATTGGATTTATTTTATCTGTATGCATTATAACTTTATTGATGCCATTCTTTTTTTCATTACAATTAAATAGAAAATATATTTTCATTTGAATTTATGGTGATTAAGCATAAAAGTACGTATATATATAGTACGTGTGAAAAGTTTGTGCCGGTGAAAATGATGTTATGGTTAACTTGAAATGTATTTTATAAATTGATATAATTGTACCAACATAACATAATATTCACTGATTTTTCAATAGCTAATTAAAAAAATTAGAATTGGAGTCTTTATCAATTACTTCATCTTGATTGTATACCCTGATTACATGATAGCGATTTCTTTTTTTAAATTATACGTAAGATGAATTAATTTTTGAATAAAGAATTCAGAAAAGTAGAGGATTTCAGCGAAAATAAAATTAAAAATAGTGTTATGTTAAAAAAAAAAAGCTTGAAGCGATTGCGGAACATTAACACATTTGCACTTAAAACAATATAAATAGTTTAGCATTTGTTTCTGGCTAATGTACCATAACAAATTTAAGACTTCATAATAAAACACAAATTAGGGAACAGATGTTACAGACGAGATCTTAATGAATGTTGTTGGCAAGATTTTTGTTTTGTGACATTTTGACGAGAAAACACTGTTTTTGGGTACCTGTTAGGCCTAGCTTGTGCAAAAAGTATGTTAATTTTATTTTATTTTATTATGAAACAGTTTATTTTACTATAATAAACACAATTGTATTATAAAAAACACAATTTTTATTATAAACAAATACAAATTATTTTGTCACACAATGATTAATTTACTATAAAATACATAATGTTTAGTAATATTAAACACACACAATCTGTTCTACCGAGTCCCCATACAAAGCAAAATCTCACCAAAATCACTGTTTGCCCAGGCATAAAATCGTCATTTTGGCACCAAAAAGATATCCTGGTGTGTCTGACTTCTGTACCAAATGAGAACTATATCTACATCTGTTTCCTTTTACTAATTAAGTAATTTCTTTTCTGTACTGTCATCTTATTTACACAAGATTAAAAAACTTGTTGTTAAAACTCCAGAGTATCTGAACTTAACGTTTCAGGTAAGTTTTCCTTATTTTTGATGAATAGTATACAAACATATCTATACAAGTCAGCCAATTAAAACTATTTGTATTGATATTGCATTCAATATATACCTGTTTCTTTTTACTAATTAAGATACATTTTCAATTTCCTCTCATCTTATTTACTTCAAATTACAAATTTGTTACTAAAATCCCAGAGGCCTATGCATTAACCAGACCTTCAACTTAACGTTTCATGCCAGTTTTCCTTATTGTCGATGAATAAATAGTATATGAATATTTTTATCAATTATTTAAAATTTTAAGTGAAAACCATAATTTCTACCCACCGTCCTAGGACGGGCATTTACATTAGTTTTAAAGTTATCAGAGTTTCCCCCAGACAGTTTCAGAAAGGTGCTGCACCCTGTCTGCCCTTTGGTTTACAAAATAACATTCTTCTTGTCACTTATAAAAATAATTAGCACCCTTCTTGCCCTTCAGTAAAAAAAAAGTGTTCTTTATCCTTTTTGCATTAAAATATTTGTTTTCATAGTAAAAATTGACTCAATGTTGCCTTGAAAAGAGTGCCCGGACTTTTAAATATGAAAAGTGGCTTTAAAAACCAAAAAAATACCTTTAACAATTAAAAAAAGTGTCCTCAAGA
Source organism: Maratus michaelseni (assembly GCA_963931845.1). Lineage (NCBI taxonomy): Eukaryota > Metazoa > Arthropoda > Arachnida > Araneae > Salticidae > Maratus > Maratus michaelseni. Next base: position 173,949,700 of record OZ007597.1, on the reverse strand, counting down.
ATCCAAAAAAGTGCCTTTTTCTCACCAGCAACACCCTGTAATTTTTTAAAACCTGCGGAAAACTCTGTTAATAACAATTTTCTACATTGTACTTTTTAGTATTGGGCTCAGGTGGCCTCGGGTTCCAAAAAAAGAAACCAAACTCACGTCTAGTACTTTAGCCAAGTCAGAGAAAAATATTTAAACCTCTACTCGCCCGCTTATCATTATCCAACACTTAATTTAATTATGGATTAAGTTCATTTTTCAATCAACTGATTGAGAAAGAATAATTATTAGTTAAGTCTGTAGTTCCCAACATTTTTTTCCCCATGCTCTATCATAGTATGTCTGAAGTCATTATCCTACCTTCCCCTGTAATATATGAATCTCATTGAAATTTAAAAAATGAACTCTTATTCACATGGAAGAAGCCTAACAGGCTGTTAACAATGACAAGTCATTTGACTTTTTTTCAGCTTATCAAATAAGTAAAATTCTAGTCACAAATGTGCTTTTAACATAAATGAAATGAAGCCAATAATCTTCACCATTATATCTTGAAAAATTTTGTTGTTTCTTACAAACTTATCTATCTGTAAAATTCAAAGGGAAAGACAATACAAAAATAAAACACAGCAAATGGAAGATGCAAACATGAGAAACTATTAATATGTTATGAATTCTTCAGAAGAGCTTCATAAGAATAATTCATAGTAAAGATATGTTATTTCATCGAATATTGTTAACATTAAGCCTAAAAATGACACTATTAAGCCCTTTACATCACACCGAAAGACCAATGATTGAAAGAAATTAAGATAACCAAGAAATAATTGAAAAGTCAACAAAAAAAGGTATTGACCTGTCCTCTATAAAAAAAAAAACATTTTTTTTTAATTTTCTCTATATAAAAGTATAATAAAGAATTTTAAAAAATTAAACATGGCTAAATTTTTACAGCTTGTTCTAACTAAGATTTTAATGTTGAGCATTTTTCATTTTATCACTTTATTACAAATTGGCAGCCAATTAAGCGAGAATTTGAAAAAAAACCCCGCTTTTCTAAAAAATAACCCATGTTACCCAAAAAAAAACCCCACACCTGACGTAATTCAGCTGAAAATGATGCATTGTATTACCTATTAATGGTTTAACATAAAAACAATTAAAAATTTATGTACATATTCAAAAATTTTATTATAACAAGGAAATCTGTAAAAATGAAGCTCATGTTTTGACAGAATTCTGCAATTGTTACTTTAAATTATTTTAAAACTAAATAAGCACTCCTTATGTATTTTTAACTATTTTTATTATTCTAAATGGTGCAGAAAAACAAAACAAAACAAAAAAATTTACTTTAGTGAAAATTTTGATGTAGTACTAGAGTGAGTTTTTTTAGAAAACATTTCACTGTGGGTTTTTTTTTTTTTTTTTTTTTTTTTTTAAGACAGCACAATAACAGACTTAAAGATATATTGAACCAAGTACAAAAAAAAAAAAAAAAAGTCATAGATGCAACCAGAATCGACTCTATGAACCATGGACAAGCAAGTTATATGCCATATTGGAGAAAAAGGCAAAAAATGATATAGACAAGAGAACATGTGCTGCCATCTAGAAATTCCATGACAAAAGAAGTATAAGGTAAAAAATAAATATATCAACATTAAATAAAAAAATATTATTATTATCAAGTAGATATCAATTAGCAATAAATATTTATTAAAATAGATATCGATTAGTAATAAATAATTAATAATAATAAATATTAAAAGGGCTATAGCCAAGAATAACATACAATATGTAAGATAATGCATAATAAATAAATGTGTAAATGATTAATCTACTATATTACTTTTAAATGCTAAAGGTGTAAAATTAACAACTATAATATAAATTAAAATAACTTTAATTAGTTGTTTTACATGTTTCGACTCTTTCCGAGTCATTTTCAAAAACAAAATGAGAATATTCTAAAGCTGCACGGGCTTTGAAGTTATTATTTTCATGTACTTTTTTTAAATTACGCACGTTATCTATTATTTTTTACTTGATTGTTGAAAGAGTCGAAACATGTAAAACAACTAATTAAAGTTATTTTAATTTATATTATAGTTGTTAATTTTACACCTTTAGCATTTAAAAGTAATATACTATTACAAGGTGTTATAATTTATTATATTGTGATTAATCTACTTTTTTTTTTTTTTATATGTTTTAAACTTTTTTTTAGCAGCCCCAATTTCAACTCTCCTTAATGGTTTTTCAATTTTATAAGTTTGTTTAGACACTTTTTTTTTCTGTTTGTATAATTTTTTTCAGCAGTTGAAAAAATTTGCTCAAGCCCACCTTCTATATTTTTTTTTCTGATTTTATATATTTTTTTATATATAATAAATACCCAAACTGGTAACTGAAAATGAATGTTTAATGCTTTACCCATGATAAAATAAGAGAGGGGATAATTATGTAACAGCACTGCCTGTTTTAAACAAATCAAATTACACCTGATATGTTGAGAAGAACATAAATGTTTAATGTGATCACAGTGATTGAGAAGAATATTTCTGTAAAAGGAAATATGTAAGCAGGAATTAAAGTTAATTTAATTACATTATATGAAAATTCATTTATCATAAATAGTGAATGTTAAGATATTATTAGCAGGGATCAGTTTAGGAAGAAACTGAGTCCTTTAAAGGATCCTTCACAAAACATTCCACCTTAAAACAGGGCCCTTCACAAAATTCTTTGTCTTAAAAATAGGCCTTTCACAAATTTTTTCATCTCCCCCCAAAAAAAAAAAAATCCTTTTACAAATTTATTGTTTAAAAGAAAAATTTGACCTGACACAAAACAACTGAAGCCGTCAAAGAGTCTATTTATGTAGCTTTTACATACATAAAGGATCTTGTCAAAAATTTATAAACAAGAACCTGAATATAACATTTATTTTAAATTCACAAAATTATAATTAGTTTTTTCACAAATATAAAATATTTTTCACAATTTCGCAGAAACAGGATCCTGTGAGAAAAGTCTGAATGGATCCCTGATTAGGTAGAATAGTAGTATTTACATCCATAAAATTAACAGTAGAATTATTTAAATGGGCAGTACTAAATTCTAGATTATGAGGATAAGTTAAAAGAAGAGATACAGATTAATTATTACTGAAAGAAAAAAAATATTTTATCATCTATATACCTATAGAGTAAGATATTATTTTTAATGGACTTTCTTTCAAAAAAAATAAAAACATTTTTCAAAATCTGCATTAAAAAAATTAAAGACATCATCAAAAAGTGAAAACTTTTTCATAAACTTCTGATGAAACAGTCTGAATTTCCAAGCTGTAAAACTTTAAAAGCAAGAATATGTATACTTACTTAATTACACCAGCACCATGCAATTGAGGAGCTGCCATATCCAGATCAACATCACCATTTAAGTGAACATGTTCATTTTTAAAAGCTGTCTGCAAAGTACCAGCCTTCTTACTGCAAAATAAAAAAAATATGAGATTAAAAATTTGATTTTTTTTTTTTTTTTTTACTTTAAAAATAAAGATAAAGACAAAAATTTAAAAAACTGTACAATATATATTTTTTTAGTTTATGAAAAGCATGAACTTTATATTCCAGGTCATCCAGAGTTTCTTTCCAGACAATTGCAGGAAAGTGTTGCATCCTACCTGTCCTTGGTCTTAATAAAATAGCACCCTTTTTGACCAACATTAAAAAAGAAGCATCATTCTTGTTCCTCATCCGAAAAATTGCACCCTCTGCCTTTAGTATTAAAAAAAGTTTATTGCATAGTGAAAACTGACTCTTGTCTAAAAAAGAGTGCTCTGACTTTTAAGGGGAGTCTTCACTCATTTGAAAACACCCGCTCGCTAATGTTAAACCTATGGCCAGGTTGTTTTCAAATTTCTCGTTTAAATTTGGGTATTTTTAAACGATTTTTTTTTTTTGCCTAAGATAGGTGAGGTCGATGTCTAATATGGCTATTTTTTTACTTTTTCGATTTCAGTTGCAGATTTTTTTAATAAAGCTACTTTTACTTTCAAAACCAGTTCCAAAAGTGAAAGTAACTTTACTAAAAAAATATGCAACTGAAATCGAAAAAGTAAAAAGTAGTCATATTAGGGATAGACTTCAATTATCTTATGCAAAAAAAATCATTTAAAAATATTCAAATTTAAACGAGAAATTCGAAAACAACCTGGCCATAGGTTTAACATTAGCGAGCGGGTGTTTTCAAGTGAGTGAAGATTCCCCTTAAATGTTAAAGCTGCTTTTGAAAATTAAAATGCCAGCCCTAAAAAAGAAAAGCCCTTACAGTATCCACACATCTTTGAAACGTCATTTTCGATGAAAATATAGATTTTTCATTTTTGCAATAACATTAAAATTCGGTCTTTTATCTGTTGAATTCTGCTTTAATTGTGCCTGAATCTGAATTAAAACCCAAGTTACAGCCGTTTAAAGTTACATCTATGGCAGCTTGCCGTAGAATTCGGAAATATCGTTCTGCAAACCGGAAGTAAACTGAAATGTATGTTTACATTCTTCTTTTTCGAAATTTAGCATTCAAATTGGATTATATGTTCAAGAAAATACATGGAGTATATAATTAAACCTTTAAAGAATAATAATTATTTTTATAGCAAGAACCGCCTTTAAAAGTTATTTTTAGCTTTTTCTCAAAATGAAGTTTTTCCGATTTTTACTGTGCGCAAAACATCCTATTGCAAAAAATTATGCATGAAATGCCTTGAATTTTTTTTTCTTTTTTTTTACTTATTTTACAAATCTTTATTGAGGGAATAGACTAAAATCATGTTGATATATTAATTAGTTTTATATTTACACCAGTATAAGTTAAAAAATTGCAAGAAATTTTACGAATTTTTCATTACATCAGTACTTCAAGTGCCACAGCTACTGCGATAGAGATGCTATTATAACGCGGCTAAGTCTATGTCCTAGAGAAAGTTATTCTCTTTATTATGCAATTTACAAAATGTCAATGCATTGATTTGATTTTGAGTTATGTTTTGCACAAATGTCAATTTTTCACATAATTTTGACTATTTTTCCCTTTGAAAAAAAAATTTCTTTGTAATTTCTAAAATGTTTACATATTTTTCAAAGTTTCAACTTATATGCCATTAGAAAAAATTGGTATATATAAGAGAAATTTTCAAAAAATCACCTTTGAAGGTGAGCAGATACCTTATGAATCTGAAAAGTGCCCTTAAGATTCTACAAAGTACCCTTTTTAAGTCAGCAGCGTACTGCCTTTTTTAAAAATCTGGGAGAAACTCTGAACATCTTTTGCATTACAATGAAATTGATTCTAGTTTATTTATAAAGAGAGAAAATTAACAAAAACATAAAAAATACACATTACCAAAAAGGAAAAATTAAAAAGAGATACATAATTAGATTTGGTTTTTTTTAAGATAATTAATTCTAAAGCTTGAAGAATTTTGAAATATGTTACAGAATATCGGAAGAAATAACATTACAACTGCAAAATCTAAAAATCATGATAAATTGGAAACTATCTAGTAAAATTGAAAGGTAAAGTCATATGTATTTGTCATCATGTTACTAGCAGCCCTACATCTAGAATTCTGAAAAATTACTTTTTTCTTAAAGTGCTATCTTAGTGTTTCCCCTAGGCGTTTTCGAGAGGCCGCAGCACCCTACCCATTTCTGATTATTTTGGGTTTGCAAAAATTTGCTGTTGCGAATTTCACCAAAAGGTTGTGGGAATATATTACAAAATTTACCTATTGGTCGCAAGAAAATATCAAATATTGCCTATAGGTCGCGAGAAAATATCTCAAAATTTGTCACTCAGTCGCAAGGAAAAATTGCAAAATTCGTCATAGAGTCGTGTGTAAAAAATTGCGAAATTCAGCAGTTGGTTGTAAGAAAAAAATCGTGAAATTCATCCACGATCGCATGAAAAATAACCAAAAAGTTTTGCCATTAAGATGCGGAAAAAATCAGGAAATTTGCCTATTGCTAGCAAGAAACCCTGTCAACAGTCAAACTCTGCTAATAAGAGATGCAAGAGAATTGGAAAAACTCTCATATTAACCATTACCTCATAATACCCTTGAAGGATAGTGAAAATCTTAAAAACGTGCACATAATTCAACTAATTTACTACTATTAATTGCTCTAAATGTCTCAATGTTAAAACTAACTTAATATCATAAAGTTAACATAAAATATTCAGCCTTATCTTTGTGAGTATCATTTTCTTTAGACAAAATCACAGTTCTGAAAAGCCCTTAAAGAACTGGTAATTCCAAAGGACATGAATGATATATAGCAATATAACTGATCACTTCTCTTTTCTAAAAAAAAACTCTACTAACATTACAATAATTACCGCAATTCTTAAGCTATTAATTTAATATATTTTTTTCATTTAAACAGTGGAATAAGAGACATGAAAAGGATGGTTAATTTGGCACAGGATCAAGATTTAAAGTTAAAAAAAAAAGGGGTTTTCTTCTGTGCCCCTTTCTTTCCATGGCTTAGTTGTAAATCTTACAAATGGATGGTATTTGAAATGTCTTTATTTCTCCCATCTTTCTTTCACAATTTCAAGGCATTTCTTTGCATTTTCTTGGGAAGGATCTGTTTGAAGGTTGAAATTCTGTCTGGTAAAACATTTTGACAGGGAGTTATAATGTAGAAATATTAATCACCGAGAGAAATTTGAGATTTATTTCCTAATTTCTATTCTTTCTGCTGAAAATCACATTGAAATGAACAAATTTTTTGCTTGTATTAGCAGTGGTCCTGCTAGCACATAAAAATTATAAAAATCTTAATATAATTTAAATGATGACCCATTCATAATGTGCAAATAGCAGGGCTGCCACTGCCAAATGGCATACAAAATAGTTGCTTTAGTAGCCTACAATGAAAAAAATAGTAGCCAAAATAGTAGCATTTGCACAAAAATAGTAGCCAAAATAGTTGCATGCTTACTTAAGAAAAGAGGGGCAAGAATTTCCCATAAAAATAACATCATGAAAATCCACATTTTCCCTACTACATAACTGCCAACTAAATTTCATTGAAAATCAGAAGATTTTGGACCAAAAATCAGAAGAAATCAGAAGATTTTGACAAAAAAATCAGAAGATTTTGACAAAAAATCAGAAGAAATAAGAAGATTTTAAAAATTTTATAAAACTTTCAACATGGATAAAATAAAACTAGCTGGGATCATAATAAATGAGCAAATTTAAAAGACAAGCAAGAGTAAAATAAAATAGTCACTAATTTGCAAGTAAAGAATGTATATTACAGACAGAAAAGAATAACTTCAATACATAAAAAAATTACTACAAAAAAAAAAGAACATTGATAGTAGATTTTTTACTTTTCATTAAAATACACTTAAAATTTCAGCTTCCTAACATTTAGTAACCAAGGATAACTGATGTTGATGCTGAGGGCCGTGATTTGAACATTGGTGTTAAACTAGTTAACTGGTGGTGTTATGCAACATCACTTAAACAATTCAACCAGTAAAATATTTTTTGTCGCCATATACAACTAAAACTGAGTAAAAATATTTATATTATTCAAAATTGACAACACATGAACCATTAAAATATTTGCAATAAATACTGTATATTATAAGATAGAAAAAAAACACACGTGAATAGAAAATTTACTAAAACTTTATTATATATTACTAAAAAAAAATGAGTAGAAAAAAATTATTTTGACAACATGTTCGTAGTAGATTGCTTAGCTTTTTTTAAAAAGTTATTAGAAAATTGTGCTTTATAACATTTATTGTCAGTAAATGATTTCGCTAACAAAATATTTTCTAGAGTTTTCGTCATCATTGATGAGCTGAACAGAGTCATATTTTTCTTAATCAAACTGAAAATACATTTGCATTCAGCATTGCTGTGAGGAATAGTCAATACAGCTTTTAATACTTTGCAAATCCTACCATATTTCAAAATTTCATCAATGGAACACATCTTTCCTAACATGGCAATGCACGAATTTGCATGTGCCATAATAGGTATTTTTTTGACATTGAAGTCTTGTGAACTGATTCTGTAATAAGTTCCAGGCTACATCATCATCTTCATCATTTTATTTAAAAAATGGAAATTTTTCCACAAAAAAGAAAAAGTTACATTGTAAGATTTTTTTTTTTTTAAATTCACTACTCCTATTTTAAATGAAAGCAAAGTAAACTTTATTTAAATCTGAATTCTTCTCCTTTTAGAAAACTAAAAGGTAGTTTCATTTTTTAAGCAACGGATAAAAAAAATTCCTGTTAATAGATAATGTACCACTTGTTCTTCATTATTTAGATAAATTTGTTATCAAATAGATGATCTATTAATTTCGAAAATTTAAATTCAAAGTTCAGCAAATTTATTATTATTATTAAGAGAAAGCATGCTAATGGTTATACTGGATCCTCTGCAAGCATCAGCTGAGAGACAGCTATCGAGTTTTCCTTACTTCAACATCATAATGATTGAAAATTCCACCCCCCCCCCCTCCTCCTTCCTATTGGCACCGAATTCCAAATATATACTATAGGTTACTTTGGTGGCTGGGCTGCTAAATTTAACAGATGACAAGAAACAGCCACTAAAAAAATTTACTTCTGCAATTTCTTCAAATATTTCTGAACACCATTTTTAGGTGCGTTCGTAATTATATAAATACGTAGCACCTATAGTCGTCGTTTGGTCCGTCCGTCTGTCTGTCTGTCTGTCCACATATAACAACGCAAAAACTACCCAACCAAATGGTTTGCAATTTAAAATATATTATCTTTGCAGAATTTTGTCGAGACATTTCAAATTTTATTAAAATCGAATCAAAACTTTAGGAGATATTAATAAAAATATTTATTAAGAAATTTGAATTTTTTTTTTTTAAATCGGTGCTTTTTTGTTATAGGAGCTTCCGAAGTTTAATCGTCAAGCGACCGAGATACTTATTTTATGACAGAAATTAATCTGCAGACGATATAATTCATTTCACAGAATTAAAAATCATCAAGATCTGAATATTTATATAACTAGCTGATACATATATATCTGAATATTTATATAACTAGTTAAGATATTTGTATGAACAGTGTCATAAAATATATACTTAACTAGCTGTTTAACCCGTTCTACGCACGGGATATCATGAATTTAATTCTAAAACGTGCGTACGAACGCACCTCGTTTGTAACGTTTGACGTACAATTTCCAACTTGTTTCATTTAAAAAAGAAAAAAAAAATCAGAAGATTTCATCCTCTGATCACAAAATCAGAAGGTAGAGTTGAAATTAAGAAGAATTCTGAAAAAATCAGAAGAGTTGGCAGGTATGCTACTACCATCCAAATTTTCTACTTTTTGTATTTTAATTATAATATCACACACACAAACGGAAAGAAAGAAAGAAGAAATTTTTTTAATTATCATCTGAGATATACGATCAGAATGCAGTTTGGTTTTTCCAAACTAAATTGAATATATTCTTATCTTGTGCTCGAGCATTACTGTGAGGCAACTAAAAACAATACAATTTTTATTGCATGTTATTAGCTGCAATTTTAATTCCATTTTGTAAACAAAAATTAACTGAACCAATTGAAAGTGGTTTTATCAAAAAAGGATGCATTTGATAAAGAAAATACGTGTACATACTAACCTATTCTTTAGAAGAATTTTTTGTAAAATAAAATAGCAAAATCGTCCGAAAAAAATAAAGTATGATTTTATAGACACCAATGGCCCAAATAAAGCTATCTAAATAAGTAAACAAGAACGAAAAATCATGCGTCAAGCATAGATTATATAGCACTTTCCAACGCTTCCAAAATAATTTTACAAATCATACCGTTTAATAAGCTAAAAGCTAACATCTAAGTAAACAATTTAGAAAACGCATAACATATTTAAAAACATAATTTCAGGAATTTCCAACATATACAATATTCGGAAAAATATCCGAATACTTTTATTCAGCCCTGTATAGGATCTATAGATTTGTATATATACTACATAGGATGCTAAATTTTAGTTCAGTTAGGAAACGCGTAGCACAGTTTAAAATTCTCCGTCTGGAGTTTGTCAATAAACAGAAATGTGTTCGCGAACTTTTGTGCTGCCCTGTATAGGATCTACAGAATTTATACACACCACGTAATAGACAAAAAGCGAGTTAAAATTAAAATCGCGTTCAATAACTTAAAACGCACTTCCAGGAATTATTGTTAACAGACAGTAGAGAATTCTTTTGCGTGTCCCTGTAAATGAACGATGACTGCTATACACACAATATTCCGTAGTAAGTCTCTTGTAATGCACCTTAGTTATCTATATAAATTTCAATGCGTTTAAAATAGTGAAACATTATTTAAATAAACTGCAGACGATTTTTCTCCATAGACATAATGTAACAGAATTATTTTTACTGTCCCTGTAAAGTAACTATAAGTGCTATGCACACCCTGTTCCATATTAAGCTTCTTCTAATGCACCTTAGTAATTTATATAAATTACAATGCGTTTAAAATAGTGAAACATTATTTAAATAAACTGCAAATGATTTTTCCCCATAGACCGCAATGTAACGGAATTCTTTTGAGTGTCCCTGTAAAAAAACTATAAGTGCTACACACTTCCGTTGAAATAGGGAACATGCTATAGATAACGACAATAACATATAAAAATTGCAGAGCAATCCGAGCATATTTACAGGAGTTAGAGCACGGACAGACGGCCAGACAAACTGAAGTCATAAGCACTTTTCAACTAGGTTGGAAAGTGCTAAAAAGGCAATATTCTAAATGTTTTTCTCAACATTTTAAATCTGTTATTAAATTGAAAAACTGCGATAGAAGACAAGATTTTCTTATTTCTAAGTAGCATTTATTTCAGCTCGTTTATTAATTTAAATTTTTGGAATGAAGCATTTATACGAGGTTAGAAACAAATACAATTCACGCAGCATAGTGAACAAATCTACAGTTAATCGTTTGTGGTTCATACGACAGTTAAAGGGTTAAATGCCTTTAAAAACAATCAAAAATTGGACAAATATACTGTAAAGCATAAGGGTTATATGGGTGGTAGCCAAACCAAAAATCAATAATTAGTTTTCCACTGAAATTTGGATGTTGGTATCTTTGCACTACATTTATATTGAAAGAGTATTTTTTTTTTTTCAAATGGAAGTTTTTACATATTTTAAAAATTGCATAAAAAACTTAAAAAATTTATACTGAAATATTAGATTGGGGTATTGGGTTAAAAAATTTGCAGTGCTGAGTTTTTTTTTTTTTTTACAAAAATAGTAGCTGGGACTGGAAAATAGTCTCCTTTTTTCTGGTTTTCTTCTAAAATAGTCGCTTTTGAAGGTTTTTGGGCTAAAATAGTAGCCATAGTTGCCTGATGCTGAAAATAGTCGCTTTTAGTAGCATTTTAGTTGCAAATGGCAGCCCTGAAATAGCTCGTTTTAACTGTGTCCTCATTTCAGCCGTGTTCATATTAAACAAGTTTGACTGTATAGGTTTTGTTTTGTTTTTTTCATATAAAAGAACACTCAGGATTTTCTGTTCAAAAATCTGTTAACCAAGACTAACAAGAATCAAAATCCAACCCGAACTGATCCAGTATTCCAATTCCTTCATGCCACCCGAGAAAATTTTCAATATGAATCTAGGCCAATATTTTGTAACAGGATAAGATATTAGTAACAATATAATAAGCAATAATTCCCAGCAAAAACATGTTTCGGATTTTTTTTTAAATAACAGTTCTAGAAACTTAGGAACATTAAATTCAGAGATAATCTAATTTAAAAATTTATGACACAGAAACTTAGCAGCTTAGTAAATTCACACATGAGTTATAAAAAATAAAATCAGTGTATTGTTAGAAGCCAAAGTTTCTTACATTAAATATTCAAATCAATTATTGTATAAAATATAATTCCTTGTGGATATTTTTGTTGTAAATATTGTAAAAATACCACTAATAAAGAACAAAATTCTATTAGTCACAGGGGCTTAAATTCAAAGCAAGATGATTCCCTGCAAAAACTCCAAAATCCATCTCCTTGAAAAAGGTCAATTGCTGAAGCTGAATTTTATCCACTGGGTAATACAATTTTATATTTCACTCAGATATTTCAAAAAGCCATAATTTACACAAGACTATTTTCAAAACATGCATATAATTTTTCTTTTTTAAATAAGAGTTAATTAATAAAGACAAAATATATTTAAACATACAGCTAGAGCAAAATCAATAACTTCAGTGCACAATTTACATACATTCTGATACATATAATGGCTTAAATAGAAACAATTTATATTTTTTTTCTTTAGAGATTTAGCTTAAAAGAAAATTTAAATAAATTTGTTAAAAAAGGTTTCACACATTCTTCAGAATATAAAATAAGGACTCAAACTAAAATATTTTTTAACTCATTAACACCCAACATCCCATAAATAGGACAGCTTTATTCTGCATACAGTAGGTGATCGGTTAACGAACTTAATCCGTTCCAAAACAATGTTCGCTAACCGAATTGTTCGTTAACCGATCATAGATTTAGTATAGATTTGTATGGGAATTAAATTAATTCATTCTTAAAAACAGAATAATATATAAAAATTAATATAAATTCTCCCTAAATTTATTTAAATGTAATAATAATAAAACATACATTACATACATTCAGTCTTATTCTTCTTTCAGTCATGCTTTTTTTGAGTTTGGGGCATTAAATATTTGACAAAAAGCTTATTTTTTATTTCCGGAGTTTTCAATCTTCCCATTTTAATAGGGTTAATATACGTCCTTATTTAGTATGGATAGATCGCAGTTTCATGTATTTTTTCGTGTCATGCTATACATAAAAAATAAATGACATATTCTTCGTAAAAACTTTTAGGATCACATTCATTCACTACAGCATTAAATCATATAAGTTTATTACTTTAACCTATCAAAAACTCCATTAGTTCTCTAAAAGATTGCGTTTACTGCAGATCCCCATAAAGCTCAAGTGGAGCCTAGAGCATGTTAATAAGTTAGGAACTAAATTTCAGTTAAAATAATTAACTTCCAATTAAAAATATTTCTTTTAAAAGAGGTACAAAATATAAAAATTAATGTTTTTGTACTCTTCATTCTAATATGAGGACCCTAAAATGTAGGGCCTGAACCCCTGTTAACCCTTGAATTAATTAGGCCATAACTATACAACTATTAAAATGTTCTCTAAGTTGATAATTGTAGATGCAATTAAATACAGCTTTGAAAATCTGAAACACAGCATTGCTTCGTCTTGGCTTTGTTTTGTGAAGTGTTCGTTAACCGAACATGTGTTCGTTATCCGAACATAAAAATATTTCGCCAAAGTGTTCGTTAACCGATCATCCACTGTATTTAGATAAATGTGTCTTAATTCTATTTTGTATGTGCATGCATCCTAGCATTACTACTCACCCCTCCATTCTGTTGGGAACCCATATGGTACTTGATTATTTTCTCTAAAAAAATGGAACTTATCAGTTACCTCTGATCATAAAATGGTTTAGATGCCAAACACATTGGAAGATATGTCTGAAAATCTATACAGGTTGTTTCTACGATCATGGGACAAACTTGGAGGGGTGGTACAGGACACTGTAACAAACAATTTTTGTATAGGAAAGCAAGACTGGAAATCTATTTATATAGTCAAAATTACAGGGCGTCTCTCGCCAATCCAAAGTTGCAGTTTTGTTCATAACTTTAACAGATATTTTAACAAAATTCGCAACAGACTCATCTTTGAATGAATCGTAAGCATATTGTAAGAATTTCGTTAAAATATCTTCACTACTGTTAAAGTTATGAACAAAAGCGTGACTTCGGATTGGAATGAGTATTTTTTACTAAATAAATGGATTTCTGATCCTGCTTTCCTATACAAAACTTGTTTGTTACAGCATCCTGTACCACCCCTCCAAGTTTGTCCCATGATCGTAGAAACACCCTGTATAATTCTTGCAGCCAGGGTTCATTGATATATATCATGATATATATTCGATAATTATTTTCAAAATATCATAATGTTTGTATTTTTATATATTTGATATTTATTTTTTAAATTTCATGATGTTTGATATTTTCATATATTTTATATTTATTTTCAAAATATTTCACATAATATTTCTTATGTTTTCAGTTAAAAGAAGCATACACAAATTTTCAACTGTTATTGACAGTGTTCTTCTGTAGACAAAGAACTTTTGCCTCTGACAATGACTTTTTTAGCCAAAAAAGGAAAAGAATATTTTTCCTAAGCTTTACATATGAAACTGAATTTTTAAATGTAGAACCAAAAATTCTGTGGGATAATAACTTATTGGAGAAAAAAATTGAAAGAAAAAGACATTTAGAATATTGTTTTATTAAGTTTTCATGTTAAGTGCAATATGTTTTAGTTTCTAATTTATATTAAGTCTGAAAATATGTAGAATCAGCAATAAGTTGACTATTTTGAATATATCAGATATACAGGATATTTCTGAAAGAATCATCAAATTAAAAAAAAATCATAACTATTCAGCTTTAAATCTCTTTTGATTAAATAATGTATAGGTAAAAACAGGAAAATCTTGAGTTTCACATAGTTGCCGACCAGGTAGCACTAACACTCTTTCTTCGCCCACCTCTTCAGTGTTTATCTGGCCTCCAAGATCACCGAACCTCTTAGTGTGCGATTTCTTCTTGTGGGGTTTTATAAAAGAATATAGTTTATGTACCTCCCCCTTCCAGCTACATTAGCTGAATTGAAGATACACATAACAGTAGCCGTGGAAGCAGTGAATGCAGACATAATCACAAAAGTTTGGGATGAATTTGAGTACCGTATAGCCATTGCTGTTCATCCAAAGGTGGACATATTGAGCACCTTTAATTTGGTTTCTAAAAAAAATTATTATCCATATAATATAAAAATAATTTTAAGTGTCTATTCTATGTTCAATATTTTTCATTATATATGCATTTCAAATTGGGTGATTTTTTAAAAAACACCCTGTATATCAAAATATTGTATATTTTTGAAAATATCGTGATATTCATGAACCCTACTGATAACAGTGGCTTACAACATACCTGCCAATTTTGAGCTTAATTGAATACAGTGTTTGGATGCTAACACGTTCACGCATACATACACCAAAAACAGACTCTATGGACCTGAAAATGTAAGAAAACACCAACATACACACATACATATGCACACACATACATTGTAAATATAAAAAAAGCAGATTCACAGGTCCACAAAACAAAGATATACCAAAAGTTCATAATCTTTTTTATCATGAATACAGTACTTTCCTTAAACTATACATGTATGGAAAGTAAAAATTTCACATAAATTAAAACTACAGTGATGTTGTTCAGCTTTTGAAATTTTGGGTTCTGGGACCCAAACACTGGGTCTTTTGTTATAAAAGTTGCTCCTTGTTTTAGAAATAAGACAAATTCAATGTATTTAATACAAAATATGTCACTTTTGCTATCTTTCAAACGAAAAATTATGCATCCTGAAGGACCCATCACTTTTTTTTCTTTTATGCCTACCTTTCTTCAATGTTTTGCTTAAATGATGCAGTATACAGGGATCTGTTTAAGAAGAAATTGAGTCTTTTAAAGAAGCCTTCACAAAATTTCTCATCTCAAAACCCTTCACCTTAAAACAGGACCCTTCAAAAAAAAAAATTCACCTTAAAACAAGACCCTTCACAAAATTTTTCACCTTAAAAACAGCCCTTCACAAAATTCTTTGACTTAATTTTTGAATTAATTGAATAATTTTTTTCATCTTCAAACTGAACCTTTCACAAATTTAATCATTTAAAAGTAAAATATGACCTGTCACTTTTACATATATAAAACAAAATGTATGTATTTTACATACATATATCTTTTTAAGGTACTTCTCTATTATCTCGTCGATCACTTTTCATAACAAAAACTAATTGCCAAACTGTAATGGCAAATAAACGGGAGAACGTTGTCATTGGAATATCAAAATAAATAAATAAAGTATAAGAATTGAAGGACACAATTGTTATTTTAATTAAGGAAATAACTAATAAATCAGTAAAACATAATGAAAAATACATGCAAATGTCGAATTAAAAACCACTTGATGACATAACAAACACGTATAATGCTTCTGACATCAAGTAAATGGGATTGCATTTTTGGCGTTTAATCTTGCAGTTTGGCGATAGTTCTTTGTTATGAAAAGTGGTCGACGAGATAATAGAGAAGTACCCTTTTTTAAAATGTATAAACAAGAAACTGAATACGACAATCATTTCAAATTAACAAAATTATGACTATATTTTTCACAAAAAAAAAAAAAAAAAAAGCTGTTTACAATTCTACAAAAACAGGACCCTGACAGAAAAGTCTGGACAGATCCCTGCTATAGAGCATCCCCAGCATCACTGGACATTGAAATCCGAATGTACTCTTTAAGCAATACTAAATATCTCCTTACACTGAACATATATCCTTATTAAAAGCAGTTAGAAAATAATTAATAATTTAAGGGAAGAAAAATGAAGCTGGAGGGAAAGTTTGCAAAAATGTGTAAAAATAAGTATCTTAAGTGTAAAAATGTAAAAAAAAAAAAAAAAAAGGAAAAAAAAAGGGTCAAAATGTGGAATTTTTAGATTTAAAGTGTAAACGTTGGCCAGTATGTAAAAATAAGAAATCCTGATACCTATTGATGTTGGGTTGATTTATGACGGCCAATTATCAACACGAGGGATATAGGCCCTAGGGGAGGGGAGTGCCTCCGTGGGGGTCTTTCTAAGGGATCCTAACCCGTATTTACAGCAAGATTCAAAGAAAACCACGGAAAACTCCGAACAGTTAGGTCGACGAGCGCGACAGGGGTTTGAACCCAGCACCTCCCGTCTACCAGCTTTGAGAGCAGAACCTCTCAGCCACTGGTGGGGCGATACCTATTGATGAAAATCAAACTTACCCACTTTGAGGAGCAAAACTTGTATCCAAGGTCACCTTTAGTCCATTTACAAACTGATCCTCTACAGATACTTGTGTACCTAGGACATTATCAGTAGTCCATTTTTCTTTGATTGTGAGACCTAAATAATTAATGCAAAGGTTAGAACAAGAAAAATTTATCTTAAATAAGACATCAAAATATCATGAAAGTCATATACAAAAAATAATAATAATAATAATAATAATAAAGAAAGAAAGAAACTTTGTTTTAATTTTTAGAATGGCAATAATTACTTTAACTTTATGTTTGTAAACATGAGAAGATTTTTATCTAACTTCCTGTAAAGGTAAATCTGTTTCATACAGGGTTTGGTGATATACAGACTTCTATAAAACCAAAAACTTTCTGCACACATAAATATTGAGTCAAAAACTTTCTGCAAATTAATTTAATTTAATGTTTAATAAAATTACGATATGTGTTGTATTATTTTGACGATATAAATTAAAAACAGTAGTTTAAAATAATTAGCATTTAAAATTAATGAATATTAATTAAAGAATATTAATTAAAGAATAATCATTTTGGTTAAAAATAATAATAAAGCTAAAAATCCATGATAGGAACAGCTGAATTCTTATCAATTATTTTGTCAATGCATTTAGAAATAACACAATTCTTAATATTTTGACAATGTTTTGCAATTTTGAATTGTGCGCAAACAGTAAATAAATCTTACATAAAATTGGGGAATATTTTTAATTTTTTGGTATTTAAAAAAAAAATTTTTTTTTGCAAAGTTCCAAATTTTGCAGAAAATTTTCCGCGCACGGCGTGCGTCTATATTATATAACTCTGGTGATATATATTAATGGATATACAGCTTGAAATATATCATGATATATATCTGAAATTTATTTTCAAAATATCATGATGTTTGATATCTTTCATATTTTCATATATACAGTAGACGCCCTTAAATCCACATAGCTTAAAACCAGAGGTTGTGCATTCATGTATTTTCCTGTCTTATTGACAGTACTAGCTGTTACCCGTGACTTCGTTCACGTAACATTAAAAAAAGAATAAATGCATTAACTTAGTAAAACATTTCACTTGATAATTAACAACATATATAATTAACCAAAGCTTTATCACATTTTATAGGAGACCATACGGTATTTATTTGCTATAAGGACCTTGACATAACCCAGTCTTAAAAAAGTGAAATTTCATGCCAAATAATATATACAATCGCGAAAATGAAACTGCAAATAATGAAAAAAGGAGGACCAAGTAAAATCGTGAAAATCGACGAATCGCTCTTCGTAAAACGAAAAACAACACTGGCAGAATTCTTCTATACAACAGTGCATTTTAGGTGGTATTTGGTGTACAATTTGTATATGTGTGCATTGCTAAATGGGCATTAATATATTGTTTATTTGCATAGACATCTGTTATATATTTCTTACTACATTATCTTGTTTATGTATCTATTAAATTAAGTGCTTCACGCTAAGTGGTGTAAATAGTGAACAAACTGCTTGTGGATTTTATAAATTGATAGATATTTCACAAAGATATAACAATCTGATGCGATTCTAAAATGTAAATAAAGGTTGCTAGAAAGTACTTTAAATTCTGCCCAATTTAACCTCGATATTTTCTCTATCGCGTCAAGAACACTATAAGCAAATAAATACCGACGACACAAATCTGATAATCTAAATTTACATATTTTTGTTAGTATATATAGGATTATTTTGATTTATTTCATGCGCTTGAAATTTTTTACGCTTTCTCTAGGGTTAGGTGTCGAATAAATGTACTTTCTTGTTATTTTATTTTGCCATTTCTATTTATTCTATTTTCCATTCATTCCATTTATGGATATTGATTTCATTTACATATTCGTGTCAAAGAATATTCTTTAAAGTTATTATCAGGATTAGGATAGGATACGATTAGGGTTAGGATAAGGAATAAAAATTGAACGACAATGGCATGACCGATTCAGGTTTAAAGTATGAACCACGAAGTCTATTTACATCATGAAGTAATAAGAAAATTAGAAAATTATCGGCTAATATTTTTTAATATGTTTTACAGTCATAGTTGGCATCAAAGGTGAGCGGGGAAATGATCATCTAAAATACCATTAAGTGTTTACCACGCAAAAAACAAATCTGGTTACAACAATGTATTTAATTTTGCGCCAAATTTCACTTGATAAAAAAAAAAGTCAAATTGACTATGGACCTAATTACAGACCCCTAACCTTCCTATTCTCAGAAATGTTCTACCTATATGTAAAAAAAATTCTACTGTATAGAATGCGCTTTCACGTTTATAATGTATGAATTGGCACGATCGGCTTGTTCAAGTTTACACAATTCGGCTGGAAGAAAAGATTCATTACTTTTTTATTTCTTCTTTGCTTTTGCATTACGCGAATTTGTTATTAAAATCGATTTTCTTTTCGATAACATTGTTGTTTTTTAAGTTTAAAAAATATTGTAATTTTACTTAAACATTGCTTTAAAATCTATGCAATTTTTCTTATCCTGCAAAACTTTACAAAAATCTAATATGAAACAACTTTAAAAAAAGCTATATTTAAAAAAGACAACAACGTTTTTCCTATTTTAAAACTAAAAGAAATGTAAAATTAAATTCCGTTTCGAAACGACGATTTACAAATGTGTTTTCGATTGTGGGAAAATGATAGAGGAAAAATGCTGTTACTTCGACACAATCATATTAAACCTTTAGCTTTTATGAGAAAAGCAACTTTCTTTTTAAAAATATAGTTATTTTTATTAAGATTTTCTGATTTTCGATACGGATAATTTTGCGATGCATATCATTGACATTTGCCATCCAATTTTTTTTTCTTTTTTACTTTTTAAAATTTAAATTAAAAATATGGTATATTTATGTTAGCCGTGTGCAGACGATAAATCGCCAACCTATCCCATCATTCGTATTGAATTCATTAAAAATATAAATCTTTCACTCTTCATTTAAAACACAGAACTTTAATTTACAACACATACATTTTAAATACATATATTACGTACATTTAAAATAATTCCTTTCATGTGAAAAAGAAAAAGAAAAAAAAAGAGAAATTAATCACAAATAATTTGATAATCCAAGATCATTTTATTTCAACATCAAAACAAATTTGTTTCATTTTTCTATATATCACATCATATTCGCTTGCTTTCCATACTTACTCGTATTTATGCACTTTGTATTATTATCAAATATTTGAAAACGCACGTTTTATTTCTAATATGACATCATTTCATATTCTGTTTAATTCTTAAATAATTCATTTCCTTTTTATTTTTCACGTGGAAAATTTTCACTTGAAAATAAATTGTTGATTAAAAATTGTTACTCAGGGGTTTTATTTTATATTGGCAACGATGAAGTATTAGCAACGGTAAAATAAATTTAACCATTTTAAAAAAAGTTGCGAAACCGGGCCCTTTGGGCCAAACCAACCAAACCAACCAACCATTGTAAAATATACGAAAAAATGTCCATTTATTCTGTATGAAAATAATGAAATTTTTAATTTTTAAGAAAAATATTGAAATAAAATAAACAAAAACCAGTCTATATTCATTTGAGGGTTATAATCAACTTATATGCAAAGATACAGGATAATTAAATGCTTCATTTTGACGCTGGCTTCAGCCTAACATTTGCACACAATCAGATTTATAATATTATTAGGATTACCTACTGTGGCTTTCTATATAGAAAAACGATGCCTTTCAGTGTTTTTTAATAACTGAATACAAATAATTCTCTTTGGAAAGTGCAAAAATATAGCCTTCCATCCATCGATTATTTATAACAGGCTGCTAGGACAAAAATTCATGTAAGCCTAGAAGCCACAACTACTTAAAGCAGAGTTTTAAGGGTTGGTGTCTACATATATACAAAAAGAAGTCAGAATATAATTTGAAACATAACTTTATTAAAAACAATTAAAAATATGGTATAAGGTATTAAATGCAACAAATTAAGGCCACAATCTCGGCCAACAACTTAAACAGCTCATTAAATGAGCCTTTATTTATAAATCAAACACATATAACATAAAACAAGCCAAACTAACATGAAGTCGCTCAAATATATATATCCTCTTGTCAATTCAAGATCAACAGTGAAACATGCAGTTATACAAAACAACCAATCAGGAACTAGCATATGTCATCGGCACAATGATGCAATACTGAAACTCAGACAGTCATTCATCTCCAGATGCGTGGAATTAGTAAAAGTATGACGTCATACCGTCAAAGAAAAAGAAACACTCGTAAGCTGCGGCTGAAACGATTTCATAACTAGAACAATCATCGATACCGAACAGTCTCAGAATTCAGCCACAAAGCATAACGACATGAAACACTGACATAGACACTGATTTCGATATCGGCAAGAATGCCGCGATATAACATCAATTTAAAAGCACCATTTTGCATGTAAACACAAATTTCAGTTACCAGAAAAGAATTTATACTTTCAAAAAGATATTAGCTGTGAAAATAAATAATTTTTCTATGCAGACAATTTTTTCTTATACCAAAACAAACTCATCTAAAAAATGTCTCTGTAGACGAAAATATTATTAGTGTATGTCTACCTACAGATACAATAATTAATTTCGTCTGCAAGGTTATTGTTGCAGCTTAAATTTATTGCTTACATTTGTTTAGATATTAATGTTTGAATTACACAGCAAAAAATATAATACAATCAGTCAGAAAAAGAGAAAATTAAACACTGTAATTGAAGAAAAGCACTGAAACTTACCATATTTTTTAACTAAGTACTTTGTTTCTAAAGACGCATTAACTTTCCCAGTGTCATTATTTGATGTTCCACTGACAGTGAAGTTAACACCAGTACTAGTCTTTGTTTTACATTCTAACTTTACGATACCAATATCTGAAAATGAAAAAGTCAATACATAACTGAAAGCTAATGCATTTAAAATGTATAAATGTGTTAATGAAAACATTTCAAAACAGTAATTTTAACCCTCTAAAAAAGCAATAAAAATCTTGTTTCTAATATTTAGAAGTTAAACATAATAGAGGACTGGTTTTAAAACTATGATCTGTGGACCCCAAGAAGTCTGCAACATGTTGTCAGGGGTTCCAACATAAAAAAAATTGACTTATGTAGAATTTAAGAGAAATCTTGCAACTAAAATTAAAGAAAAAACTAGGAATACTGTTTAAAAGTACTGTTTCATTATTTTTTACATTATACTATTTCAAACATTATATGATTAGTTTATATATCCTGTATTTGATATTCAGGGTGCATAGTCTAACCTCTATTTCCAAATAGTTATAGCAGAAAATTGTTAAAAAATTTTGTAATGAAGTAAGGTGAACTAATCGAAGATATCAGTGCTCAAAAGTAAGGTCTATACACATCCTGGGTACAGATGTCGCAGATGCACTGACACTGGGGTATCTTTTTGGTATCACCAAAATGGCAATTTTATGCATGGGGAACCCAGCGATATTTTGATTTGTATGGCAAACTTAGTAGAGAAGATTGAATGTTTTTTATATTAAATTAAACATTGTGTGTTTTAAAATAAATTAATCATCGTGTGTTTTAAAATAAATTAATAATCGTGTGTGTTTCATAATAAAATTGCATGATTTTTATAATAAAATAAAACTAACATGCTGTTTTAGCAAGCTAAGTTTAATTGGTACCCAAAAACAGGGTTTTCTCGCCAAAATGTTACAAAACAAAAATCACGCCGACCCTGGTGCATCTCAGACATCTGTTCCATATCCTGCATATGATAAAGAATATCAGTAATTTCAGTTATAAATACTGGCTGAACACAAAGACACAAGAAATACGAAAAAGAGCCCATGGTAACCAAAAGTTTAAGAACCACTGTAATAAGGTATTCTCTCGCACATACAACTTTACCAGTTGCATAATTTATTTTCTTTAATTCCTTACGAGTCATAAAAATAAAAATTCACTGTATTATAAAATTGTTCTCTAAGTTTAAAATTTAACTTATAGTTAATACAATCAGGAAAGGGTACTTTTGCTAGGACAGTGGCAAAAACTGGTAAAAATCAAGCAAAAACAGAACAAAATCTGGTAAAAACCAAGCAAAAACAGAACAAAATCAGAAAAAATTAAATGTTAAAATTATTAATATGAACAAATGCAGTGTACAGTATAGTTATGCTTAAATTAAAATATTTTTCTTGGTTGATTGATAATAGTGTTTTAGAAATTTATTAATTAAAATTACCGATGAAAGTGCAACAATTACAATACAGTATAGCGTCGATTATCTAAATTCCAATTAATCTCATCTAATCAAGATGAAAAATAAATCGAGGAAAATAAACTGAATGTTATGAAAATGATCTAGCCCCATCACATAATGAAGCCTCTGAATGTTTTTAAACAGCTATGAAATGGTTAGAATGATAGGGGAATGCTTATCCTATTCAACTTATGTATTAAGAAGAATGTGTGACATGGCAGCATTAAAAATAATATTTTCTTTAAAGTAAAACAATCCAAAACTTAAAAAACTAGTCGTTGGGGGCCACCGTAATACTTACCCATCATGGATATGCATAATGTAAAATATTAAAATAAAAATGTGTAAACTACTTATAAAATGCATTGCAATTCAAATGAAATCGTGGCTTGATGACGTCACAAACTTTAAAGGCTCGATTACTGAATTGCTTGAAAGAAACATCCTTATAACTCCAAAAATAATAATCCTATTAACTAGCGGTTTATTGCATCTGATTAAGAGTCAAATTTCCAATTAAAATATATCTTTGAAGTGAAATTTAGATGAAATACAGGGTCATGAAAAATCGAAGAGTGTGGTAAATAGGATTCCAAATATCTCGGCAACTAATTATCCGATCGACTTCATGCTGTATGCAAAATTTATGCTTTTTTATTGTCTTTCATACAGTCGAACCTCGTTAACGTGAACACTCAAGGGGAAACTTTTTTTGTTTGTGTTAAAAGTAGTTCATGTTATCCAAACTTAAATACATTACATGCAACTAAACGGGGCAATCTGAAACAGTTCGTGCTAAAAGTAATTCACGTTAAGTGTGTTCGTGTTAACGAGGTTTGACTGTATTCATTTCTTAAAATAACCAATTTTTAAAATTTTTATATACCTTTTATCAGAACGAATATTTCGAGAGTCCGAAAAAAATAGTTCCGGTTAATCGAGGTTATTGAAATGAAATAGGCTTCTTCCCATTATGACATACTAAGTACATACCAAATTGAAAGTCTCTATCTCAATTTTTTCGGGAGATAGAGCGTTTACAGACAGCAAAATTTTTTTTCTAAAAATATATTTTTCGGAATCTCCAGTGTCTGAAACGTGTAAATCCGTCAAAAAAAAATTTTCCGATTTTCAAAACGATTACAAGACTTACCCTATACTACGTATGATGGGTAAGTAAAATGATGAAAAAAAAATAACATAAAAAATGACAAAGCAATTCTTAAACATGCTAGTCCTAAGCCGGGTTAAAATATGAATCAAAATTGAGTAGTACTCCAATTACCCAGACCAACAGATGTTACAGTAAATGATGAGAAAATTGATGAGCCTCTTCAAAAGAAAAGAATTTTAAAAGGTAATATGGACAGGTTTGTAAAGAAAGCATCAGTTGAAGAAGATAAAACAAAAATTGAGTAACAGTTACTAAATTATTTTATACATGCAATATTTCATTTCAAGTTGTTGAAAGGGATGCATTTAAAAGCTTAATTCATATGTTGAAACCAGGCTACTATAAACCACCTTCGTATAAAGAACTGGCAAGTAAGCTGTTAGACATACAATTAAATGGAAGAGTTGGTAAAAGAAAATGTAAAAGGAAAAGAACAAACACTTGTGATGGATGGATGGAATAATATTTGTAATGACCCATAACCAAGGCCGAAACTAGATTTTTCTTTATAGGGGACAAACATGGGTTTTGGCACCCATCCTTCTCTTCTCTGCAAAGTAAATTTAGAATGAATATCACACAGATTTTTTGTCATGATTTGATAGTCAATAAAATAGGGCAATTCATATAAAAGAACCAGTGAAAACTCAAAAAGTTACAGCAATAATTGAAAAATTGAGGAGGATATCCCATAGGAATATATGGGATGTCCTCCTCAATTTTTCTATTTCTGTAACATTTTGAGTTTTCACGATATTTCATATTTTAGTTTTGAGAGAGAGTGGCTACAAAATTTGTATCACATGCATAGAGAGATTTTCAAAAATGTCCTTCTGCAATTTGTGTCCATCAATTTGAAAAAACAAATTTTACCAAATTTTAACCTCTCTCTCTTCCCCCCTCCCCTGCATTTTGCAGCGATTTTTTGACATTTGTGAAAGAATGCCGGTTACAATGTTTTGGCATACTATAGTAAATTTTGTATCCTGAAATTTTAATTTTTAGATATTTTTATACATTTTGCAGTGATTTTTCTACATCAGTAAAAAGAATCCGGTTTCCATTTTTTAGCCCAATATAGTAAATGTTGTCCTCGTTTCAATAAAGTTTAGTCGCAATTCGTACTTTCTGAAAGTTTTGCATTTTTTTATGGGATTATTACAGTTTTTCACGTTCTGCAGTGACTTTTTGACATTCTTAAAAGGAATCCAGTTTCAATCTTTTAGCCTAATTTAATAAATTTTGCCTCTTTCCAATAAAATTTATTCAAAATTCGTACAGTGATTTTTGAATTTTTTGCTAAGCTAACTTTTTATGCAATTGGACTGATTTTTAATGCATTTTTTAACGTTTTTCCACATTTCGTGGTGATTTTTGGACAATCGTGGAAGAATTCTGGTTACAATGATTTAGCCTACTATAATAAATTTTGTTTTCTAAGATTTTTCAACTTTTAGAGTGTTTTGCACTTTGCACTGATTTTTCCATGTTAGTAATTTTTTTAATTTTTTTTTCATCATTGAAAGGGGACTAAGGAGACCAAAATGCCTAAAAGTGCACCCTTTTCTAAAAAGAGGACTTTAGGGAGAAAATTGGACCATTTGAGAGGCCTGCATACGGACCACAGGCTGAATATGGTTGACTTAATTTAAGAAATTAAAAAAATATATAAGACAGCTGCTTAGAGGGTTAAACATTATCTAAAAAATATAAAACAGTAAAACCTCCAATTGTACATTTTTCTGTAACTTGCAATAAAACAAAAACAGTTCATATAAATATTAACTTTTAATATTTGTATTTTCGTGTTATTTGTTATTTATTCTTTTATTTTTTAATTCTAAATAAGTACTGTAGTTTCAGGATATAAACCTTTTAATTCTAAATATATGTATTATGAAAATTTATCTTACGATAATTTTTGCTAAATATATCTCGGGCTTGTTTTCCAAGATCAGCAAAGCATGGAGGAGCCATTCTTTAAATCTGTAATAGAAGAAATAAAAATAAGTAACATAGCAAAAATTATAAGTGTTTAAAAAAAAAACTTTTTTTTTTCATATATATTAAATAACAATTAATTTATGATTCCATTTTTAAGTACTAATTGGATATTTTAGTTTTGAAACAGCAAATGAACAGAAGAAAAACATGCTGCTGTACTAAGATCAAGGATTTTGTTTACTTCTTTTTCTTTAATAAATGGGAAGTTGTCTTTAGAGGAGAAATTTTTCGAATGTTATTTAGAATTGAGTTTTCTACCTTTAGTAATATTACTTCAATACTTGTTCCTATGACAAAATAACTCAAATTATCTTTTTAAATTTCAAATCTTATCAATTATTTTTCTATTGTTTTGGAAATAAATAAAAAAAAATATTAAATACTCATAAACAAATACATATTAACACTGCAAAGTATGTATTTAATGCTGGCGATTTTAACACTTTGGCTGTCAAACAATAGCTGACAGTCAAATGCACTTTTCACTGATAGGCTGATACATATCACATACTAATAATGTATACACCGAATTAACTGCAGACCTTATAAACTGACAATGTAAATGACAGCTGGCAGTCAATTTGTTACACAGAACAGATTTGAAAGAACTGACAACAGTACTACAAGCACATTATGAGGGAAAAGCAAATGCGACCACCAGCAGGTTAGGGTCAGTCAAAGCGTTAATTTATATTTAATACACCTGATCAGGGGTGGAAAAATCTAAGCGCCAATAGGCCGATTCCCACCACTAAAGTTTTAGTATTCTTTGCCTAATAATACTGATAAAATTTAGGCGAAGTATACTAATAAAATTTGACGAAGAATACTAATAAAATTTAGTGGTGGGAATCAGCCCATTGGCACATAGATTTTTACACCCCTGCACCTGATGCATATTTAAAAGAATGTTACAAATCTTGAATACATAAACTTTTTTTAAGAGTAAGACTATTGTAATTTGTAGACACCTCAAATAAAAGGCCAAAATTAGTGGTGGTCACTGGCCAAAAGGCTGCTCTATATGAAAAACTGTGGCTATTAAAAAATTATTTATCAACAACCACTTTTCCTATTTGAAAATTTCCCTAACATATGCTACCCTGTATGCTCCAAAAACAATGATTTGTTTTCCTCATCATATTGTTTTTCTGAAGATCTGCAAATTAATTCATCTTTCTGCTCAGTGGTGGTCCATGGTTGGAAAAGTGCAGAGCCAACAAAGCAATTAAATAAAAATCTAATTTTTGGGGAAAGGGGAGGTGCAATGTTGGTATTGCAGGAAGAATGCCAGAATAAGAACAAGACATGATTTTTCAGAAAGACATGATTTTTCAAATGGATAAAAAACTAATTCATTAAGTAACCATTTATTAAATCATGCTTACACTTTCTCTAATGAAATAAGGTACAACATCACAACTTTCACAATCAAACAGATTTATTAAAACACTTGATTATGTAACTAGTAGCCAGTAAAAAAAATATTTACCACCCCCTCCTTCCTCACCATTAATTTTCAAAGAGCACAAAAGTTTTTATGAATTAATTGAGGAAAAACAATAACAGACATTGTTTAGAATTATTAGTTACATAGTTTAGAAAGATAATATAAACTAAGTTTTCTAAAAATATTTGTGAAAATCATATATATCTTTAAAAAAAAAAAAAAAAAAAAAAAAAAAACTGTAAAGAGTGAATTAACCAGCATGTTTGGAAAATGTTGATTGCCGAATGCTTCAAATGTCCAGATAGTTGAATGCTACAAAATCTATATCTGCTGAGAAGCGCATCAACGAAATAGTGAAGCAGGAAAACAAGTTTTCGCCTATTTTTCTGTCAAAGTCTCAAATAATTCTGATTTGATTATATTTTAAAATTTACATTTAATGAATTTATTTTTGCCAAATTAAAAACAAAAGTTAAAAATATTTTTTGTGTGAATATTTTTTGAATATTGGGAAAGTTGGAGAGGGGGGGGGGGGGGATGGCATTTGTGCTCATTTCAAGAAAGCTTAGGTCAATTTTTGTACAAAAAAGAAACAACAACAAAAAACCCATTATATTAAATAACTTGGTCGCCAATGGCAACCAGGCGACCGTATTTGTCAAACCCTGGTCATACCAATACCATTATATTGTCGCCAAGCATAATAGTAGGTGCCAAATGAAGCATTGAAAAAGATTAACCCATTAAGCACTATATTCAGTTTACAAATAGTATACCAGATAAACTACTTTTGACAAAATTTAATATATGTGCCAAAATGTATGCTAATGTGTCATTTATTTCAACCCTGACAGTGCAAAGGATTTTTACTGCAAGCCATGGCAAACATTGTGATTTTGATTTTCTATTTATTGAACCATTGAACGTGAATATTATTGTTACCCCATAAAAATATTAATTTGCTGTTTTTCGAATAGAAAATATTTAGTACTATTAACTTACATTACATAAGTTGTAGCTTACATTTGTTATTGATGCTGAGATGAATTTTACCATTTGGCAGTTACTTGATGACGAAGAAACTGCAATAAAATTGTTTCAGGACTTTGGAAGTGTTTACACAAAAAATCCATGAACGTCTTCATTCAAAAAATTAAATGTTTACTGCAATGCTAAGAGATATTTACGATTTCATGCGTGCAGTTTAAATTTAGTTTCATTTTATTATTTTGTTGTATAATATTTATTTGTTCCTTTATTTTAAATCTACATTTGTATTGATTTAATAAAATTAGTTCATGAAAGTCTGTAATTTTCAAATGTTATATTTTTGAATGCTCAATTTCTTGCTAACATTTTTTTTTTTTTTACAAATGATTCCTTTTACGTGAATTTTAGTTCGCATCAACTAGTAAGCTTGGCGACAATGGTGTTGATACAATTGAAACGTACAGAGAAAATTCGATACTTCTCCATTATCACGTCGACCACTTTTCATAACGAAAAAATCCCTGACGGCTCAACCTACAGGCACAGGTAGATTTCGAAGACGCAGACCGTGAGACGCCTGTTTGTTGGGAATTGCGGTAGACATGACCTTTTTGCCATGATGCGGCAGTTACTTCAAAACCTAACTTGTCTGCAGGCAGAGCCGGCAGGGATTTTTTTTGTTTTTAATTTTTAATTTTTTTTTTTGCTTTAAGGGTTGGTCCTATAAAAAACTTGTCAGTATAAAAGTTTTAGATAATATTAAGAGAATTTATAATAAATTTAAGCGGATTTGACATCTTGTGAATTGACGAAGTTCTGAAATTTTTTCTTTGAAAACCCCCCTTGGGGCCATTTTTAATGATATCAAATTTCGCCATACATAAATTTTCGGCTCTTTTTCTTGTGAATAGACGAAGTTATGAATTTTTTTTCTTCTAAAACCCCCTTTTTCCTCCCTCCCCCTTGCAGCAATTTTTAATATCAAAAATCTGACATACATAAATTTTCAGCCATTATCCTAGAAGTAATAATAACTGTAAACAGATTCGATACATATCATAATTAAGAAATTATGGGACTTTTTCTGTTTTCACAAAAAGCCCCCCATCCCCCCCCCCCCCTCCCGGGTTCGATTTTGCCCATTAATGAACTTGACCAAGATTTTATGTCCCTTGATTTTATGTATCAGTTTGTAAAAGATTTGTGCAGAATTATGGGAGTTATTGAGACCATAAAAAAGTGACATAGATAGATCTATAAAGTTTTGAACTGGGGAGTGGTTTTGGGTTCTGGGAGTCATGATCGGCATAGATCTGCAAAATTTTTTCAAAAATTCCAACTTAGGTGAGAATGTAATAGGTAGTATTTCTTATGAAATCTACCTATAAACTATCACCAAACTATTGGATTTAATGCCAAAAATTCATGATCATTGAATCAAATTCACTTTATGTCAGAATCGTAACACACATGTTTGATTTGTCATTAAGTGGTTTGTAATTCGACATTTACCTGTATTTTTCATTATGTTTTACTGATTTATTAGTTATTTCATTAATTAAAATAACAATTGCGTCCTTAAACGGAGATGCCCTGATATTAAAAAAAAAAAAAGCTTTGAAAAATTGTTACGATGAATATTTACGTGCGAATAGTTTCAACGGATGTCACAAACATTTATCCACCAGCCAAGAGGGATAATTAAGAACAATAATGTAAATAAATACCGAAGAATATTTTTTTTTCTGTTTAAATTAATATATATTGTAAATTTTATTATTTAAACTTGCTCATAGTTGATACTTTGGTGAGTGGGGCTTTTCTGAATTTCTTGTTTTATTTATCCATTTATTATTATTATTTCGAGATTTCAATGGCAACAGTCAATGGCGCCATTTGTTTATTTGGCGTTACAGTTTGGGGATAGTTTTTTGTATGAAAAGTGGTCAACGGGATAATGGAGAAGTACCGAAAATTCTTTAACCCTGCATTTACTTAAAAATGTATTTAAAGTACCAATGAGGACAAGTCCCATAACCTGTGCTAGAAAATTTGTCGCCAATTTTGGCGCGATTTCTGGGCAATAACTGTTTCAATCTGGTTTGATAGTATCGTCGAAGTTTGAACGGCTTTTCCAATCTAGGGTTGCTTTTGCTTTATTTTTGTAAATCGCGTTATAAGGGAGATCTTGAAGCTTATTTGTTAATTAGTACCACCTGAGTAGTTACTCAGCTAAATTTTGAAATTCTGTTAGATCATTAGA
The DNA here is from genome assembly GCA_963931845.1 of Maratus michaelseni. NCBI lineage: Eukaryota > Metazoa > Arthropoda > Arachnida > Araneae > Salticidae > Maratus > Maratus michaelseni. The sequence goes on along the minus strand of OZ007597.1, from coordinate 173,918,429 downwards.
TTACATTAGCGTGTCTGCTGCTGTTAAGGTAAGGTAAGGTAATTGGGTAAGCCTCTTGTTTTGCTGTTTACTTATTTTTTTTTTTTTTTTTTTTCTTTTTGTATTTTATTAGGATTTTTGCATTAGCTGTTTATAATGCTTCCTTTATTAAAGGTATTATTAGGGTAGATAGCAAATCAAAAGTGATATTTGGCCTTATGTATACTTACAGATAAGCACGTTGTATATACAGATTCAGATTCGGCTTTTTTTTTTTTTTCTTTGTTTTTTCTTAGGATTTTTGATGATTTTTAGCATTGGCTGTTTAAAATGCACCCTTTATTAAAGAGGGGTTGTTTTTTAGGGTAGATATGTAAAAAATTGGCCTTATGTTGCACGTTTTGCCGTATTGTCTATACAGATTCCGGCAAACAATACCATTACAAAATTAATCTTCAGTCAGGCAACGAAGTTACAAATCACCGTAAAGGCTAGATCATTTAACAACGGCTGCCGAAAAAAATTAAAATCCTCATATATTAACTGATTGTTAGTTTTTTGTGTAAATAATTTAAATTTTTTACATATATTTATTTTTTTTTAATGAAACTTTCCTTTATTTTCTGAATCGCCGTCTCATTTATTGTTATTTATCCTTTTACTTTATATTTAATCTTTTTTTTTTAAGTTGTAAGCGAGATTTTACCTGCATTAAAAGGTTCTGTTAAGTTTTTTTCTTTTTCTGAATGTCCAAAATTATTTAGTTAATGTCAGGGGGGCAACAAATATTTATTTCAAAAAGCACATTTGTTTAGTTTTTTACTCGTTAGTTTATTTAGAATGCTGCTAAAATTTGTGTAATTGCATCGTAACAATTTTTTCAAGATGGCGGAAAAACTTCGTTAAATCTTTATGTTATTTATAAATCCATGTTTTTACATCATTTTCTGTTTTTAAAAATGGTGCAAAATCATTGATTTATAAATAACAAATATTTAAAAATGATGTTTTTCTGCCGTCTTGGAAAAAATTTCATGTCGCCAAAACGGCAGTTTGGCGAAAAAAATTTTGCCAAGTTCGCCAAGCAGCACAGGATACGGAACTCTTCCGTACCAATGTATTAACACAGGTCAAAATATCAATGAAAGAATTTAAATTGATAATTCAGAAAATTTAACCAAATGTTATGTGCCTTTAGTAATTGGATTTCGTACAAATTTTATAGTCATAACATTGTTTTAAAAAAGCAATTTTTTAAAAAATCAGTAAAGTTTCTAGGGCAAAAGGCTCTGAAATGTGAAAATCTGTTGGGTGGGATTTCAAAATTTTTAACATGAATCAGCTGCAATCTCACATGAATTTCACACAACTCAGACAATACATAAATTCATACTTTGACCATATCTAAACATTAAACTATGAATGGTATAAAACTTAAAACTCCAACAAAGAATTCAACACAAATGTAAACTAATATAATTATACTCAGACAATACATAAATTCATGCCTTGACCAGTTCTAAACATTACGCTATGAATGGTATAAAACTTAAAACCTCAACAAAGAATTCAACACAAATGTAAACTAATATAATTATACTCAGACAATACATAAATTCATACCTTGACCAGTTCTAAACATTAAGCTATGAATGGTATAAAACTTAAAACCTCAACAAAGAATTCAACACAAATGTAAACTAATATAATTATGAAGGAAACAATGTAAACTATTAATTAATCGTATTAATTATAAAATCAAACTATAGGTAGATACAAATTATTGACAAAGAACATGCAAGACTAAGGAAATTAGATCATAAATCTCATCTGGGATGATATAAAATTTTTTGAGGAAAATTGTGAAGGCGAAGGAAAGAGAAGATTAAAATGCACAGGATAAAAAACATCAAGTCTCACAGTTCACATCAAATTTCAACTTGACATGCATATCTACATATCTTATTTATCTATGCGTTTTAAATTAATTTAAGACAAGAATTGTACCCATCGGTACGTAAGCAGAATACTTTAAAAGAATACACATACATAGAAAAAGATCTAAATGTTGATATATGATTTTTCAATCACGGATGATTCATTAATCACTCATCTATAAAGCTAAAAAATGATCTTATTAATAATAATTTAAGCTAAAAATGATATATTAAAGATTATTCTCTGAATTTTAAATCTGAAAATGTAAACAAGGAAATACTTGAACTAAAGCACAAATCTGCTTAAAAACTTCCTTTTAATTTTTTATTATGTACGCAGAAAAAAAGCTCAAAAGTAAACAATATTTATAACAAACCTTTAAACAAAATTTGAACTTTAAGAACAATAAAAATTTATTTAAAAAACCCTTCTTTTTAAAAGAGGTTAAATGAAGGTCTGCGTGAAGTTTACGGCAACGAGGTCCACAGGGCAGTTGCAGTGTCACAGTTAAAAACAACAAGTATTTCCAATAATAGAAATCACTGTGATTATAGCACTTGGTTACACAATTGTGTAAATTATTTGTCAATCAAGTGACCTAAAGCACTGCACCTCTATGCTAAACAACTCAACCTACAGTAGGCAAAAAACATTTCTCGCAATGCACTGTTAATTATGATCGGTTGCCTATGTCTACACTGCAGTGATGGAACAGTAGCGCAGCACACAATCAATTGACCCCGTTAAATTTAAGGGGACAGATCACCTTTAAAATGGTCAAAAATTCAATTTCAAGGTTTTGATGTCAGTAAATAGTGCATTTTATTCTGAGTAGAAAGGTACCAATGTTTTTCAGAGGCGATAATTATTGACGAAGATATAAAGTAAAACGCAATCGTCATTCTTTGTTTTTGAATGGAGAGTGAGAACTTTAAATGCATTTAATTCACAACAATGATTTTCAAACTTGCGCGCACGATTTCTCCAAAAATAATTTAGATAGAACCAATGAAACAATGAAAAAAAATGAACTAGAATCTTTTAATTTGGTCAATAAATTAAAAAATAATTAACTGTAATTAAATTAAAAACGCATTTTGAATGCGCTTTTCGATGAATTACAGTTAATTATTTTTCAATTTATTGACCAAATTAAAAGATTCTAGTTCATTTTGTTCATTGTTACAACATTAATAAGTTTGAAAAAAATTGAGGTTCTATCTAAATTATTTTTAGAGAAATCGTGCGCGCAAGTTTGAAAATCATTGTTGTGAATTAAATGCAATTAAAGTTTTCACTCTCCATTCAGAAACAAAGAATGACGATTGCGTTTTACTTTATATCTTCGTCAATAATTATCGCCTCTGAAAAACATTGGTACCTTTCTACTCAGAATAAAATGCACTATATACTGACATCAAAACCTTGAAATTGAATTTTTGACCATTTTATAAGGTGATCTGTCCCCTTAAATTGTACTCTTTGTCTCATTTAAGAATAGAGTTTCGGATATTTTTTTAAGGCGAAGAATACTATTAAAATTTAGTGGTGAGAATCGCCCAACTGCTGCGCCACTATTTCATCATTGCTACTGTAAAATAATATTTTATTGTCTGATCATGCTCAACTACATTATGTATTACAAAACGACTGTTTGTCTTAATTAGGTTTATCAAGGACTAGCAAGCTTCGCCCGCTACGCTGGTCGGTTTCTCCAAACGAATTTTGAATCCAACTAAATATACCCGTGAATTGCATTCATACAACAACGTACGCTTTTGGTCCGACAGCTACAGGCAGGGGTCGCAGCGTCCTATATATTTTTATATATTGATACCACTATTTTAAAACTATAAATTTCATGGTAGATTTCTTTAAAATGTGCAATAGAAAGATATTGTGAATATTATATTTTGAAAATAGTGGTGGGAATTATTAAAAAATATATAGGACGCTGCGACCCCTGCTACAGGAAAATATGAAAAGAGATCGCATATCAAATTATTGCCTTGGACTACTAAGTATTTGTCTGGCTTTAATTATGATCCTCATATTGATTATTTCAGGAATAAGGCTGTTGATCTCGGATCTCAGTTACCCTGCACCTCGTGCCGTGCCTTGAAGTGGCAGGATGAGACTCCCTGGATATGTTGCAGTGGCGGTAGTAAAGAAGATATAGTAATGGATGCATTTTTAGAAATTATAACTTGTAATGTTAGAAATATTGATGAGTTGGCGCTAAAGGCATCACCAACTTATAGAAAATGTGCAATATCGAAACCGTACAGACCCTCGAAACTTTACTTCAGCAAGCATATTTTATTTAAAAATCACAATTACATAAATATCCTTAAGAATAATAGGTACTTTTATATTGCTGGGCGCCAGTAAAAACTCACCAAATCGTTTCAATTGACATCATTTGAATTGGAACATTTTGCGTGACATTTTATTTGTGTACATATGTTTGTGTTTATGTATTTTATTATGATTATATTTTAGTTATTTTAAATAAGTTTTTTAAGATATTATATCGCAATGTTAAAATAATGGCTAGTTGTTATTAGCTAACGTTAAAAGATTAGCAAAAAAAAAAAAAAAAAGGATTGGCGAGATTAAAAAATTTTTGGCGATCACAGGCACCCAGCTAACATAAAAATACCGAATAATATTCAATTCCAAATTCCCGAAGCAAACAAAAAAGTTAAAACAAAGAGCCCGAAAACTGGCATTATTGAGATTTCATCTAATCAAAATATCAGGTGATTTTTTTTCTTATCCAGTATCTTATAAATCGCCAAGTATTGCTTGATCTTTAACAATGACGAATGTATTTTAGAAAATATCACTTGGCGATCAATGCAAGAAATTTTAAGGTTTTGTCGCCAAAGGCAACGCCTAATTCGAAAATGTGCAATATCTCACGAATTGTTGGAGTTAGAATATTTTTATTTGGTACCATTCGATTAAGCATGCAAAAATACATTGATATATGTTATCATTTGACAAATAAATATAAAACCCGATTTTTAAGAAATTTTGTTATTGTTTGTTCCCATTTTAACCCCTTTAGGGATGGAATTTTAGGAAAACTTTCTTATTGCACCTCTACATCCTAAGAAGTATTTTCTCCGCAATTTTCGTGTTTGTAGCTTCAGTAGTTTGGACTGTGCGTTGATGATCTCCCAAGTCAGGACTTTCTTTTACATAATATAGAATTTTATATACAGATAAAATTAATAATTATTATTACCTAGAAGGCTTTGCTCGCTACGTTGGTCGGTTTCTCAAAAAAAAAAAAAAAAAAAAAAAAACTTGAATCAATTGAACATGAACTTTTACCTTCATGTCCTTCCGCATTGGTGTAAAACGATACGAAAGCCATTACGCTGTTATATTTTCTAATGTGTTGTACGAAATTTAGGCTGTTAAAGACCAACTCGTTTATTTAATCATTTACAGTATGATTTTCTAAAGAACGGTATAACGATATGCAATATACTAAAACTATCCCTGGAAAATTAACAATGCAAGTTCCATAGAAATCCATTCAGCAGAATCTTTAAAAAAGTCTAATGTTTCATAATTGGGTTCAACTGATTATAGAAATGCCCCCACTCCCCTGATTCTTTAACTAAGCAACATATAACGATATGTTATGCACTAAAACTTCCCTCAAAATTTAGCTAACTAACTGTGCAAGTTCCAGCAGAATTCAAGGTACTAGGGGGCTCAGACACCTACTCGCTAACGCTCGCCAACCCCCCGTGAATTGCAAAACAATTCACATTGAGACCGCTACGCGGCCACAGATCGCTTTGCTCGCTCGCCCCTTTTTATTTTTCTAGTAATTCTAGCCGGAATAAGTGCTACAATAAATCACTTGAACATATGAAATTGACAATTTTTTTAACGTAAAAAAGTAATTGAAAACTCCGTTGAAAACACAACTAAAAATGCATTTAGTTGATGCTACTAATGGGCATATAAATAATTTAAATACTATGAAAAAAGGATCTTGGAAACATAATTAGCACCTATAATATTGTACAGCACGGCTTAAATTCATTTGAAAAAAAAAACACTACGTGGTAGGAAGATAGTTTATCGTCAATGATTGTTTAAATTTCGTTCAACATTTTATTATTCTAACTGATTATAGATTTCTGCAAAAAAAATTATTTTTACTTCAATAAAACAGCAACAGATGGCAGCAGGGGCATTGTAGAAAGTTTATATTTTATTATCTCCGATTTTTTGTGTGAGTGAAATTCGTAAATAAATTCTAAATGAATTCATTTGAAATTAACAATATTACTCATAATTAAAATGAGGAATCATCTCAGACGCTTTGGATTACGTTCATATTATTTTATTTTTAATAATTGGTCACAAGTCAACACGCGCGGCACCCACTTTGACAACAGCTTTTTCATAGACAAATGTTCATTCAAAATAAAACCTACACGTTTGTTGGATATCTTCAGAGTCTGAGCTATCTCCTGCAACTTCACTTTACTATTCCCCAAAACGATTTTGTGGACTTTTTTTATGTTTTCCGGAGTAACCACCTCTTTTGCCTGGTGCATCACTGGTGTCCGTACGACCACGTTTAAATTCATCAAACCAGTCAATAATGGTTGATTTACCTGGTGCAGTGTCAGGATAACGCTTATCAAGCCAACCTTTTGTTTGAACGGTGTTTTTTCCCATCAAATAACAATTCTTGAAATTCTTGTTTATCCATTTTTTTTTGTTTATCAACAAAGTCGTTCAACTAAAACCACTCTAGCGTTTTATCCACACGCCGAATAATCATGACCTTTTTTCTGCTACCTTTTAAAGGTTAGTATTTACTAAAAAAAGCATCGGTTTGGCAATTGCAACGCCATCTGTGTGCCAGACCGGGAACTTATCAGCCCATGTGTTATAATATACACTCTTTAGTATATATCCTCTGTCTATAGAGTATATGCACTGTTTTTTTACGACTACACCACTGACAACTTTCTCCCATAGCTCCATTACTAAACAATGTAGAAAATCAATTCCTGAAATATATAATCACACTGCGAAACTCCCATCAAAATCCGTTCAGTAGAACTTTAAAAAAGGGTAATCTTTCATAATCGGGATCACCTAATTTTATCTATAACTTCCTCCCGTGGCTCTATAAATAAGCAATGTAGGACAATGTGCTTTATTTTAAAACCTTTCTCAAACAAATTACCTAACTAACAGTGAGAGCATATAAAAATCTGTTCGGTAGAACCTGAGTATAAACCGATCGGAATGGAATAAGAAATTGCGTTTTATAAGTATTATAGATGATTATGATATGATTTTTGTAATCGGATTCGTTGTCAAGCTTTCGCTTCAGAAAACACAACGCAGACGAAAACTTTGCTCCAGAGAAGTACCAACCATCCCCACAAAATTGCCTAACTAACAGTGTAAATCCCACCAAAGTCCGTACAGCAGAACTCAAATTATAAACGGTCGGAATGAAATACGAATTTGCATTTTAAATACATAGTAGATATATCTTTCATAATTGCATTCACCTTTCCCAATCACTTTCCCATTAGCTCTATCACTAAGCAACATAGAATGATATGTTGTAGGGTCATTAACCATACCTGAAAAATCACTTCCATTAAAATTTGTTCAGTAGAATTTTTTTAAGTAAATTTTAATAATCGGGTTCACATATTTTTAGAGCTTTCCTCTTTAGCTCTATAACAAAGCAACGTAAAATAGCTATACGCTAAAACCTTTCAAAAACATTACCTGATTAAAATGTGAGTATGCGGTTTATACTCATAGATATGATTTTCTGTAACAGGATTCATCATGAAGATTTCGCTTCAAACATAAACGATGCTTTCAACATTGTGGCTAATACGCCAATTGGCGAGGTATCCGATTGCGGAAAATTAGCCCGAAATCGTATTAATAACTACCCAAAGAAAAAGAGAAACATGGCTGCAGACTGAAAACAAATAAAGAAGTAATACATAATACTAATCAGACCTTCGACACTTTATTTGGTACTTCTCCACTATCCCGTCGACCACTTTTCATAAAAAAAAAACTATCGCCAAACTATAAGATTTAACGCCAAAAATGCAGTCCCATTCACATGACGTCAGAAGTATTAAACGTGTTTGTTATGTCATGAAGCGGTTTTTAATTCGACATTTACTTGTATTTTTCATTTTGTTTTTCTGATTTAGTTATTTCGTTAATTAAAATAAAAATTGCGTCCTTAAACGGCTGTGCCATGACATTAAAAGAGAAAATGTATTGTAAAAATGTTGCGTTTCATAGTTAAGCGCAATAGATCAATTTCAAATGACGTCACAAACATTTATTCACCAGCCGAGAAGGATAATTAAGAAAAATAATGTAAATAAATAAATATCCAAGATTTTTTTTTCTATTTTCATTAATATATTGTAATTTTTTGTGTTAAAACTTACTGGACACTTTGGTGAGTGGGGCTTTTCATAATTTATTTTATTTTATTTATTTATTTTGATGTTCCAATGGCAACATTCTTCCATTTGTTTATTTGGAGTTCATGTTTGGCGATGATTTTTTTTTTTTTTTTTTTTTTTTTTTTTTTTTTTTTTTTTTAATGAAAAGTGGTCGACGGTATAATTGAGATGTACCCTTTATTTTAGCAATCACATTTTATTTTAAATCGTAGCGTTTGTAGAAATAATAATAATAATACACAATTACATAAATATCCGTAAGAATAACATTCAATTCCCAATTGAGCAGTTAATGTTTCCATCTGCAAAAATAAACAAAAATATTTAATTTGAATTTCTTCCATTGCTATAGTAACGGACGTATTTTTAGAAATTCCCACTTGTATTGTTAGAATTGTTAGAATTGTTAGATTTTGACGTCAAAGACTTCGCCAAATTAGAAAAATGTGCAATATCTCACGAACTATTTGACTTATGAGTATTTAATTAATACCATTCGATTCAGCATACAAAAATACATTAAAATATGTTATCATTTGTCTCGTAACTATAATACCCGTTTTTTAAGGAATTTTTTAAAAGTTTGTTCCCCTTTTTACCCCCTTTAGGGGTGGAGTTTTTGAAAATCCCGTCTTAGTGCGCCTCTACATACTAAGAAGTATTTTTCCTGCAAGTTTCGTCTTTGTAGGTTCAGTAGTTTTGGCTGTGCGTTGATCATCTAGCCAGAAAGGACTTTCTTTTATATATATAGATTAAAATATCATTAATATATTCATTATCTATATATTATTAGACGAATCTAAATGAATGATATACGAGGGCAGTTTGATAAGTCCGTGAGTTTGAAATGAAAAAAACCAATATACATACCAAAATGCATTTTATTTTTCGACATAATCTCCTTTCATAATGATACACTTTTTCCAACGATGGTCTAACTTTTTTAATTCTTCCAAAAAATAAGATTTGTCAAACTCCTCAAAATAGGCCATTGTAGCATTAATGATCTCAGAATTTGAAGAGAATCTCTTTCCACCAAGCCATTCTTTTAAATTTGGAAAAAGAATAAAGTCACTGGGGGCCAAGTCAGGAGAGTAGGGGGGATGAGAGAGCAATTCGTGTCGTAATTCAACCAATTTAGCGGCTGTGGTTGCAGACGAGTAGGGCTGGATTATTTATCAATATATCGATCAAATATTGATATTTCTTAATTATCGCAATAACAATATGTAAGATCTGACACTGTCGATATATCCCAATAATGATAGCTAAGCTCTGACTCTGGCAATGTATAACAATATCTAAATTAAGCTCTGACTCTACCGATATATCCAAAAAACATTTTTTTTTATCGACTTCAAACCATAAGAAAAGCGGCGAATATTCCGTATAATATCCTCTTCAACCCATTCCTGTCGTCCGATCCATGCATTTATATTCACTTCTCTACTTTATTCCAATCAAAATTTCCCCTCCAACGATTAACCTTGAATTATCTCACTTTCGTTAATATCCCCAAATAAAGAATATCACAACATATCCCAATACGAATACATTCTCTTATTATGTCTTAGTTCGTTACTCTTCTTTCCAACCGCAAATTAAACTCTTTGTTCTTAACTGAATAATACAGCTATCGTCCAGACTTATTCGTCCCGATGCTGCCTGCGCTGCTGTTATTCGTCCAGACTTCGTTGCAATAGGTCGAGGTATTGATATGTGATGGCCAATAAAATACGAGCTAGAGTATCTGTTAGTTATTCTCGAGTCGATAGCATTTGCACTACTTCACTGCTCATTGAGATAACTAACACGGTAAATATTATCGGTAGCGCCTTGATAGTAAAATGAATGTATGGAGTCGTGTAGTGCGTGTGTGTGATTTTGTTTGTTTGTTTTTATTTAATTTTGTTAGCCAATAACTTATTTTTATCATTTGCAATTTATTTTCTTTTGAATTCAATGGCACTTTGAAATTTAAAAAAAAAAAACAACAGATTTAAATATCAAACCTAGTATTCTGCATAATAAAGCAAAATTATATGGTACATTTTAGCTCACAGGCTATCAAAGCCTAAGAGCTAATGTGCCCGCCGGTTCTGTATGTACGTATGTATGTATGTATGTTTGTACGTAACGCGATAACTCTTGATAGAAATAACCGTTTTGCTTCAAATTTTGTTTATAGGCTCATTGTGATAAGGTATTTCCCTGATTAGTTTTGGGGGTTCATTGGTTAAGTATAAAGGGGGAAAGTGGGCTAATTCCACCCCCCCCCCTTAATTTAGATAAATAGGTTTTTCATGCAGATTTATCCAATTGTCTTCAAATTCTGTATATAGGCTCATTGTGATAAGGCGCTTTCTTGGTTAGTTTTGGGGGTTCATTGGTTAAGTATAAAGGGGGAAAAGGGGGGCTAACCCCCTTAATTTAGATAAATGGGTTTTTCATGCAGAATTATCTGATTTTATTCAAATTTTGTATATAGGCTCATTGTGATAAGGTGCTTCCCTGATTAGTTTTGGGGGTTCATTGGTTAAGTATAAAGGGGGAAAGGGGGGCTAACCCCTCTTAACCCGTGAGAACTCGCTAGATTTCTTGTCACACCAGAACTTAATACTTTATTCTTAGTCTTAATACTTTATTCACAAAAAAATGTAAAATAATAAAAAAAAAGTTTCTAAAATTTAATTTAAACTGAAAAAAGGGTTTAAATAAGAGTCTTATTGCAACAGCTGGGACAAAAAAAAGTATGATGGTGAGAGAAAATCTCACGCGCGAGTTCTCCCGGGTTAATTTAGATAAATGTGTTTTTCATGCAGAATTATCCGATTTTCTTCAAATTTTGTATATAGGTTCATTGTGATAAGGCGCTTTCCTGATTAGTTTTGGATGTTAATTGGTTAAGTATAAAGGGGGTAAAGGGGACAGGGCTAATCTTATCCCCCTTAATTTAGATAAATGAGCTTTTCATGCAGAATTATTCGATTTTATTCAAATTTTGTATGTAGGCTCATTGTGGTAAGGCGCTTCCCTGATTAGTTTTGGGGGTTCATTGGTTAAATATAAAGGAGGATACGGGGGACTAATCCCCCTTAATTTATATAAATGGGTTTTTTCATACAGAATTATCGGATTTGCTTCAAATTTTGTATATGTGTTCATTGTAATTAGAGGCTTCGCTGATTAGTTTTAGGGGTTTATTGGTTAATTATAAGGAGGGGGACAGGGGTGATAAGCCCCCTTATTATATTGTCGATTTCTTTATTTTTCGAGAGGCTTATTTCAAATTCTTTGAAATGAGAGTATAATATACAATTAATGTGAATAGCCTGTGAGCTCATACCCCTCTGTTTAACTGAACAGTTTTCTTTTTATTTAATCTTCTTTTGTTAGTTTCTTTGCTTTTCACTTATATATATATATATAAATATATATATGATTGGCTGCTTTCTACATCTGTTGGTATTTAAATTGCTCGTACATTTGTCTTTCGAAATTAACAATATTTCTATCCCCACACATTTTAAGGTAGTTATCGCGATATATCAAGCAATATCGATATTAACTCGATGATATATCGCGATATAAAATTTTTGATATCGTCCAGCCCTACAGACGAGTGCGCTGGCGCATTGTAGTGATGAAAAAGTACTTTTTTCTTGGACAAATGGGGCCACCTTTTTTTCAATTTTGCATTACAACGGTCTAATAAATCAGCATAATACTGTCCGGTGATCGTTTTTCCTTTTTCCAGATAGTCAATGAGGATTTGCCCTTTGAGTCCCAGAAAACTGTGGCCATAATCTTTCCGGTCGATGAAACTGTTTTTGCTTTTTACAGAGCACGTTCATTAGAAGAAGTCCACTGTTTAGACTATTCTTTCATTTCTGGTGTGTAGTAATGTATCCATGTTTCATCAACTGTAACATAACGCCACAAAAATTAGCTTGAATTGCGCTCGAATGGTTACACGAGTCCGCTTTTGATCCACTGTCAGCAATCGCGGTACCGATCTAGCTGATAACTTTTTCATGCCCAAATATTCATGCAAGATATTGAATACACGTTCATTTGAAATGTTTACCTTCTTAGCTATCTTACGCACTTTCACACGGCGGTCTTTTAGCACGATATCATGGACTTTGTTGACCATTACTTCAGTCGTGATCTCAATTGGACGTCCAGAACATTCTACATCTGTTCAGTGTTGAATTCAGGGGGTGGCCCGGGGGGGGGACATTCCCCTCCCCCGGAAGATTTGAGATTTTATGCTTTCAATGGGAAAAAAGTGGAATTTCCCCCCCGGAATTCTATTATGTCCCCCCGGAGCTACAGAAATCCCTCCCAGAGAAAAGTGTCTGAATTCAACACTGCATCTGTTGCGTTCGTACGGCTACAACGAAATTCCGTAAATCACTCGTGAACCATACCATGTGATGGTGCAGAGTCCCCATAATATTTTTTCAACTTTTCTTCAGTTTCGGTAATTGTTTTTCTGGGCAAAAAAATAGTGTTTTATCAAAACACGAAATTCTTTTTTCGCCATAATCAAAACAAACACGATAAACGTTTCCTTTTGAATCCAATCGAACGCAATGAATTTAAAATATCGTCTGCAAATTGAACGAATGTTGCCGCAGATAATGATAAATTGAAAACATAATAATAAGAGATCAGACCGCCACCTTTTTTAAAGTCACGGAGATATCAAACTGCTCTCGTATAAAACAGGATGTCCAACCTTTAAACAAACAATGAAGGGCGCCGTTAATCACATGACTGAAAACATGCAACAGTATTTATATCTCACTATAGTAGTTATACACATACGCAAGTAGCACAAAGATATTAATCAATACCAAAATGTAATATCGGCCAATATCAAAATGTGATATCGGCCAATATCAAAATTTGATAATGATAAATTGAAAACATAATAATAAGAGATCAGACCGCCACCTTTTTTAAAGTCACGGAGATATCAAACTGCTCTCGTATAAAACAGGATGTCCAACCTTTAAACAAACAATGAAGGGCGCCGTTAATCACATGACTGAAAACATGCAACAGTATTTATATCTCACTATAGTAGTTATACACATACGCAAGTAGCACAAAGATATTAATCAATACCAAAATGTAATATCGGCCAATATCAAAATGTGATATCGGCCAATATCAAAATTTGATAATGATAAATTGAAAACATAATAATAAGAGATCAGACCGCCACCTTTTTTAAAGTCACGGAGATATCAAACTGCTCTCGTATAAAACAGGATGTCCAACCTTTAAACAAACAATGAAGGGCGCCGTTAATCACATGACTGAAAACATGCAACAGTATTTATATCTCACTATAGTAGTTATACACATACGCAAGTAGCACAAAGATATTAATCAATACCAAAATGTAATATCGGCCAATATCAAAATGTGATATCGGCCAATATCAAAATTTGATATCGGCAAACGTTAAATGACTCCCCTCTAATCTTGAATATTTGTTTTTGACATCTCTGAATATCTTTTTTTACATTAAGTGATATATTTTTTTGTCATTACTGAATCAAGGCTGAGTGTCATCATTTGACATTGAGCAATATATTTTTCTTACGTTTTTGGAAATTAAATAACGCATTTTTTCATTACTGAATAACATTTTTAGATAGCAAACACAAACAATATCTTTTACGCACGAAAGCAAGGGGAAAATAAGTTTATAAAAAGATTTTAGTCCGGGCAAAAATGTCAAACAAAACTATCATTTAAATCTCTAAATACTTTTTCAATCACAATCGACTTTTTTTTAACGTTCTTTTAACAAAGATTTATTTAAATATCACTTTTTATCATTTAGTTTGTTAGAAATTTTGTAAGAAATTATTTTAAAGCAGGTAAGAAATTTAAAACTTAGAAATTTATAGCAAGTAAGAAATATTAAAACTTGCTGTCTTAAAAATCACGTGTCATCTTTGCACAAAACTATAAAGAAAGGTTTTAGCAACCTCCAACCTTATTACTTTGAATTTTGCTTTCTAACAAATTAAATATATATTTTTTATTAGTTTTAAGTCATATATAATATATGTGCACATTTTTTCAAAAATTGATACCCTACATACAAGTTAATGTGCACATAAATTAGCTCATAAGGTATATTGTTATTATTTTATATACATATGTATAATAATTATTATTATTACTTAGATGAATAGTGTCTAATTAAAAAATCAATGACCTACTTTTGAAACTAAACTTATATTCTTTCAATAATAAAAAATAAAACTCTTATAAAAGTCGGAAATACGTTTATCTTTTTTTAAAAGCATTTAAAAAAGATAAACAAGTATCCATTTAAAAATTACATAAATTGATTTTTTTTCATATAAAAACATTATTACATAGTGTAAAAATAGCAGAAAAAAATATCTTTAGTTATTTATAAAACTAACATTTTTTTTACATGCTTTATATATATATAACTATAGATTCCTACAGAAAATTTTGAAATAGGCATTTTCTTCCTGTAGATATTTTACGGCAGACGCCTCCATTAAGTACACTTCGTCGAAAACTATACAAATGGGCGGTCCTTTAGAACTTTCCGTTCACTTCGATTAAGATTACAAACATTGCCAGATATGCTGAATGTCGACAGATATCTTAAAATGTCCAAAAACTGTTATTGTTTTTTTACGAATATCGATAGATATTCCTGAATGTTGTAATTGTAATATCATTTTTACGACACTGGCCAAATATTAAAAAATAAGACATTAAAAAATCAAGTTTTTTAAAAATGACAAACTTATTGATTTTATTGTTTAGTATTTCTGTATTATAATGTTATAAGTAATGTAATGCAAAAAACTCTTTAGAATGTTTTCTTTTAAAAACTAATTTTAAGTTATGTCTGTGAATATCGGCAAATGTCGTAAATTTGACGTACGACATTCAGAATATTGGCCAATATTGGAGTGGATATTGGCCGATATCTCTGTGCTACCTGGGTACGTGTCTAAAATATCTTACCAAAAACTTTTTTGGAAAAACATTGTTTCCAAAAAGAGCCATGAAATATTTTATTCTGAATACTTTTATTAAAAGAAAGACTAGACTGATGCTTTTATTAAAAAAACTAGTCGGATGTGCCAATCCCAAAACTTTCTTCTATCTCAGTCATGTTAATACTTCAAAATTCGCTATCACATCGCCAATAAAATCAATATTTTTCGTCATTCTGTTGTACGTCAGCTGCCTGCGAATCATCGGGTTACCGGGATGCGATCCACTGATGTATACTAAACTACGAAAAGTCCTTCTGGCCTGAACCGACAGGAACAGATAGCCTCCCTATTCATTGGTTTTACGATTTCAGCTAATTTTACTGGAAAACACGAAGGTAAAATCGTGGAACCTAAATAAAAAAGATGCAGTCCCAGTTCTCGTCAACATTGAATTTGAATGAGAATATCGCCAAATTAGTCCTCTACAGCCAAGTTCGCTTCATTTATGGCAACTTATTTTGGTCGCCAAATTTGGCGATATTCCGCCAACTGTCGCCAAGTTTGGCGAGAATTTGATGTTGGCGAATATAAATATATAGTGATAAGCATATAATAGGATTAATGGTTACAACAATGAAAGAAAATTTGCCGAAAGCATGTTAACTAAAACTCATAAATTAAATCCGTTTATGGATGAATTCTGCTGTTTTGTTTGAAAATGTCAGCCACCCTAAAATTTCAAACCGCTCTATCTCAGCCATTTTTTAAGATAGAAGCAAAACAAAAATTGCTCCGGATTCTCCGGATCAAGGCCGAACATTTAAAGAAAAAAAGTTTTAGGATTTCTAATTTTTTTTATTTGCACATCATTTTGAATTTTAAATCTTTAAATGGCTATCACAGCGCCCCCTTTCGTCGAAATATCCCCAAATTCTAATAGAACCTGCTTGTCATAGCCAAAAATATAGAAAAAAAGATTGGTTCAATTTGAAGCATAACATCATACACTTTTAGATGGTACAATAGTGAAAATGGAACAAAAATATCGATTACAGCGCCCCCTTTCGTCGAAATATCCCAAAATTCTGATAGAACCTGCTTGCCATAGCCAAAAACATAGAAAAAAAATTTGGTTCAATTTGAAGCATAACATCATACACTTTTAGATGATACAATAGTGAAAATGGAACAAAAATATCGATCACAGCGCCCCCTTTTGTCGAAATATCCCCAAATTCTGATAGAACCTGCTTGCCATAGCCAAAAACATAGAAAAAAAATTTGGTTCAATTTGAAGCATAACATCATACACTTTTAGGTGGTACAATGAAGACACACAGACGGACAGACGGACAGACGGACGGACGGACGGACGGATAGACGGACAGACAGACATTTTGTAAAAACATGTTTTTCAGAATCTCTGACCTCTAAAACGTGTAAATCCGTCGAAAACCGGAAGTCGAAAAAAATTTCTATTACAATACTTTCTTCTATTATAGATAGAAGAAAGTAAAAATTGGTTCAATTATCTGCATAACTTCATACACTTTTCGATGATACAATAGTGAAAATGGAACGAAGATATCGATCACAGCGCCCCCTTTCGTCGAAATATCCCCAAATTCTAATAGAACCTGCTTGCCATAGCCAAAAACATAGAAAAAAAATGTGGTTCAATTTGAAGCATAACTTCAAACACTTTTAGATGGTACAATAGTGAAAATGGAACAAAAATATCGATCACAGTGCCCCCTTTCGTCGAAATATCCTCAAATTCTAACAGAACCTGCTTGCCATAGCCAAAAACATAGAAAAAAAAATTAGGTTCAATTTGAAGCATAACTTCATACACTTTTCGATGATACAATGAAGACACACAGACGGACAGACAGACATTTTGTAAAAACATGTTTTTTGGAATCTCTGACCCCTAAAACGTTTAAATCCGTCGAAAACCGAAAGTCGAAAAAAATTTCGATTACAATACTTTCTTCTATTAGATAGAAAGTAAAAAAAATGGTTCAATTATCTGCATAACTTCATACACTTTTAGATGGTTCAATAGTGAAAATGGAACAAAAATATCGATCGCAGCGCCCCCTTTCGTCGAAATGTCCCCAAATTCTGATAGAACCTGCTTGCCATAGCCAAAAACATAGAAAAAAAATGTGGTTCAATTTGAAGCATAACTTCATACACTTTTAGATGGTAGAATACTGAAAATGGAACAAAAATATCGATCGCAACGCCCCCTTTCGTCGAAATATCCCCAAATTCTGATAGAGCCTGCTTGCCATAGCCAAAAACATAGAAACAAAATGTGGTTCAATTTGAAGCATAACTTCATACACTTTTAGATGGTACAATAGTGAAAATGGAACAAAAATATCGACCGCAGCGCCCCCTTTCGTCGAAACATCCCCAAATTCTGATAGAATCTGCTTGCCATAGCCAAAAACATAGAAACAAAATGTGGTTCAATTTGAAGCATAACTTCATACACTTTTCGATGGTACAAAAAAAAGCCACACAGACGGACAGACAGACATTTTGTAAAAACATGTTTTTCGGAATCTCTGATCCCTAAAACGTGTAAATCCGTCGAAAACCGGAAGTCGAAAAAAATTTCGATTACAATACTTTCTTCTATTATAGATAGAAGAAAGTAAAAAAGAAAGAAAGGTGAGTTTATTATTTTTATGATATCCAAGGATTCCGTATTCTAAGTCATTATATAAAAAAAATAGTATAAACTTCTCAGTATAAGAATTACCACCACACATGGTAGAAAACCAGAAGGACGCGGGTTCAATCAATCGCCGAGAGAGCTTAAAGATTATTACTTGCATCCTTAGTTTATTCAATAAACTAATAAATACATGCAGTGGAAGGCATTATACGTAATTATTAATAACAATAATGATCGCGCCAAGTGAACTCCGCGGTATCCTTTCGCCCGTGTATACCACTCTACTGCTTTATGCTATTTCGCTGGCTGGCGGGGATTTACAATTTACATTACGTCTACCATGAATGTTCCTGACGTCTACGAAGCCTTCCCTTCTTTGTGTTAGAGTTCTTTAATCATAGAGTAATGGATTACTTATATTATCTTTAATCTGTGTGTGCTACTTTAATCTACATCAATGTAGATTTCAGCTTTCAAGTTCTCCGATTTTACATTTTGTACCAACGGATGATGAACGTCCGTTAGTCCTGATTTTTCTGAATTCCCTGATATAGTAATATCCTTGCATAACAATTATTTTATAAATAAATTGTTATACTTTAAAATGTCCGGTGTAAGATTTTAATTTAAATGTACTTTATTATACAGTTTTGTAAAAATAATTCAAAATTCCTAAAAGATATGCTATGTTATTAATAAAATAATAAAATATCTTCATGAGAAGTAATAAATATAGTTTTAAAGATGTTCTACGAAAGTAAATTTCTAATATGAACTTTATTCTGAGAAGTGTTTCTTATGTAATTTTTAAGTAACTAAAACGAAAGTTTTTTACGTCATAAATTATTTCAAATTCTGTGGTCCAACGTAATGATTACAAATTCTGCTACTTAAAAACAAAATAGAAATTTTCTAATTTGAAATAGTGATGCCAGACTGCTTGGAACTCTAAGAAGTGTGTGCAGCTTGCATAGTATTATATTAGTTCGTTAATAACAACAATTTTAGCATGAACTTTTTAACTGTTATTATTATATGTAATTTTATTCTTATATTACATTAGCCGAACATGACACTTAAATGAATGAGAAAAGGCAAAATTAATTCCAAATAAATGGTAATTAAGAATGCATTTTTAATGTTTTCCACTCATTTCATTTTTCATTTAAAATTTCGATTTTTATAGAAACCGTTCTTATCAAACATAAGACTTAAAAGTAACCACCATGCTAAATTTCAAGCGTCTAGTTATCCCAGCTTCTATAACAACAGTATCACAGAAATAACAATTTTAGAACGTTTTTTGTTCCTGCACAATTTAAAAATTGTAAATTGATAAAAACTGTTATATGGATGAATTTATGTCTCTAAAGTAACAGCTATGTGAAATTTCAAATTTCTATCCCTAACAATTTTAGTTAATTTATAGCTTTAAAAGTTTTTAGACCATTTTCCACGCATTTCACCCTTTTAATTTTTTTTTTTTTTCCAGAAACCGTTTTTAGCGAGCATTGAAATCGTAAAAATAATCGTCATGCAAAATTTCATGTCCAGTAGCATCGCAGAAATCCCAATTTTAGAACGTTTTTTGCTTCTGCATCCTTTTAAATTTAGAATTTTGTAAAACCTGTTCTGTGCAAGCATTTACATTTTTAAATTACAGACGTTTGAAATTTTAAGTTTCTATCGCTAATAATTGTGAATTTGGAACGTTTTCATCTCATTTCACACCTTTAAATTTCAAATTTTTAATAAACTGTTTATACTGTGCAACTGCATCTTAAAAAATAACAGCTATACTAAATTTCACGTTTCTAACCCGAAAAAGTCAAACTAAGTCGTAAATTTCCGCCCATTTCATTCTTTTAAAGTTCGAAATTTTTAGAAACTTCTAAGTGAGCATATGCATTTTAAAAGTAAAAAACATGCTAAATTCCAATCTTCTAAACTAAGTGTAATACATAAATTGCAACTTTAGAACGTTTTTTGCTCAAATTTCGAATAATTAGAAAATTGTACTGGGTGAGCATTTACGTTTTAAAACATACTACGTTTTATTACGTAGCACAGCCATGTAAAATTTCAAGTTTCTAACCTTAAGAATGCCACAGAAATCGTCATTTAGAACGTTTTTAGAACGCTTTCCGCTCATTTCACCCTTTTAAATTTTGATTTTTTTTTTAGAAACCATTCTTAGCGAACATTATTATCTTGAAAGTAGCCGCCATGCTAAATTTCAAGTTTATTCTCCTTTCAGTATCACAAACATCGTAATTTAGAAAGTTCTTTTTTTATTATTATTCTGCACCCTTTTAAATTTCAAATTTTTTAAGAAACTGTTCTGTGCGTGCATTGGTGTCATAAAAATAGCAGCCATGTCAAATTTCACGTTTATATCCTTAACAATTCCATAGAAATCGTAATTTAGAATGTTTTTACAAGCTTTTTTCCTCATTTCACCCTTTTCAATTTCTTTTTTTTTTTTTTTAGAAACTGTTCTTAGATGGCATTTAGCAAATCTTATAAGTAACTATCATTTCTAGTTTCTACCATCTTCAATATCACAGAAATCTCAATTTTAGAACGTTTTTTGCTTCTGCATCCCAGAAGTTAGTGTCACCGACATAAAATATAGCCTATGTTGAAGCAGGGACTGTCACCATCAATTTGTCAACATTACTTTTGACATCGGTTCAGTAGTTCCAGAGATTACTCCCTACAAACAAACGTTACTTCTTGGTAATATTAATATATATTTTATTAACTTTCGCATTTTTTTAAATCTAGGATTCTTGTCTTTCTAACTAGATTAACCGTCAATGTACTTAAAAATAAGTTCTGAAAAGATACTGAATTCCTAAAAATAGTTCTTACGTTGGTAGTAAATGCAAAACCAAGAATCCAAGATTTAAAAAAATCATATTAAAAAGTTAAAAGAATATTTAAAAAAAAATATGGAATTTTTTTTAAATATTTGGATATTGAAACAAATTAAAATAATATATTATAAGTTAATATCACGTATTTTTATTTATTTCTCCTTGAAAATTAAGGAATTATTCATTTAAATAACTGTAAATAATTTTAAATAGCCGGAAACATTTCTTGTCTATAAAAATACAAATTTCCTACTTTTTTTTCTTTTTTACTTTTTATTAAAGACTAGCGTAGAGGCAACATTTCCAGTTTCAAAACGGGAGGTTCCGCGTTCGAATCCATCTGATTTCATTTTGTCAGAAATTTAGTTTTAGGCAGCTTCCATTACAAAAATTAAGAAGCTATCCATTGAAACCGGAGGAAAGTCAATTCCGGAAAATTTCAGTTTGACCAAGTTCATTGGCATAGCTTCATCCGCCATCTTGTTTAAAAATAGCGGCCTGAAGAAGAAAATAAAAAAATTTCCAATTGAAAAAGATGTACAAGAAAAATTAGAAATACAAAAAGGTTTTTCTTTCAGTCTTCGGCCTCGATACCAGGGTTCCGGAACATTTTTTGTTTCTCCTCTATCTTTAAAAAGTTAGAGGAGAAATAATAGATATAGAAAGACAGAGGGTGGCTGAGATATAGCATTTTGAATTAGTGTGGCATGGCTGACAATTTGAAACAAAACATGGAACTGGGTTGAAACTGTGGTAAGTCTTGTATGTCCACATGCTCAGTCAAAACGAAATTGGTTCATAAGTACGAGAGCTGTTGTAAGACAAAATCAGACACACACACACATACATACATATTTATACACATTTCAACAGAGGGTGGTTTGGGGTTCATGCTCGGTAAAAATATATCAAACTTTTTCGGAATTGTAAAATATCGCCTAATTTAGTGACAAAAATAGGTCGCCGTAAATTAAGCCAATTTCGCGATACCTGGAATTCCCATACAAATTCAATATTGACGAAAACTGTGAATCTTCTATATTCGGATTCTACGCATTTTATCTCGTGTGTTTGAATAAAAATAGCTAAATTTTTAAAAATAAGGAGTAGGGAAGCTACCTTTTCCTCTCGGTACAAGCCGAATTTTTTTTTTATATTATTATTTAATAAGGATAAATGCATGAAAATGTGAAACGATATTCAAAACGCAATATCCAAAATAGTGTTTGTGAACATTTCCAAGTATGCCAGCATAGAGGGTGTGCCGGATCTTCGTGTGCAAGAACATTGTGTACTTGTGTGTGAACTTGTGTGTAGAGAACATTTTTAGGAACCATAATTACATAGAAAAGCATGGGCGGATATAAATGATACCAACGAAAATTTATAATAGCAGATTTTTAATAGATTGTTATTACTCTTTATTTTCTTTGAAATTCATTAGCTAGGGTGGGAATGTTTACAAATGTTCGAAATATTTTGATGAAATGCTTGCATTAAATAATATGTATAGGAATTGAATACGTTTAATATTTATCCATTAATTATTATTATATTTTTTGTCATTTGTTTTCTGAAAGACTATATTGAAAAACTATTGTAATGGATTATAGCATTTGCCTGAGTGGTATGAAACTGTATGCTATTTTGAACAGATATTAAAGTTAAAGGTGAAAAATTATAATGTTGTTTACTGTCAGCTTACAGAAAATGTTTGTAAATTAATACTTTTCTGTTATATTAGTATACTACACGGCGTTAGTTTGTTTGTTATTAAGTACATATAATGCAATGATTCAAATTAATATACAACTTCTGTGTACTGTTTGTTTAATTCACTTTGATCACCCATCTAATTCAATTCGGCTTTGCTAACATGGGTACTTTTCTAATTCAGTGCTTTCCAATCTTTTTTTCTTTCACGTACCCCTGTCTTAGTCTTTTCATTTCGGAGTATCCCCACATCCCCACATTTATCATATACACCCATACACCCCTCTCCTTCCCCAAATTAAAATCTTCCTGTCCCGTGAATGAAAATCCATATTTCAATAATTATTCATTAATAAATTTTCTATGTGCATTTTAAACATAAAACCGAATCATTCAAATAATAAGTAAACACTTCAAATTAAATACTCATTAAAAGGAAGGAAGCTTTCCAATTGATATACGTTAATGATATAACTCCGCCGAAAGCAAAAATAAGGGCCTGCTTTTCAACACGTTTAAAAAAAAAATTAATTAAAAATTAAAAAAAAAAATTAAAAATTAAAATCCTGTGAATGAAAATCCATATTTCGATAATTATTCATTATTACATTTTCTATTCATAAAGGGAGCACTGTTTTTTTTTTTTTTTCAGTTTTATTTAAAGTATTAGGTTTATCAGTTATCAAAACAAGCCTATTAACAGCTGTACTCAGGTTACCTTGCAATTATAAATAATCAGATTATTTCGAAGAAGTTGCAGTTCCTGAATCATCAGGTTGAATTTCAATCGCAGTTAAGCGTTCTGGATTTCAAACAGATATGCACTTTAAACATAAAACCAGATCATTCAAATAATAAGTAAACACTTCAAATTAAATACTCATTAAAAGGAAGGAAGCTTTCCAATTGATATACGTTAATGATATAACTCCGCGTATTCGAAAGCAAAAATAAGGGATTGCTTTTCAACACGATTTAAAAGAAAATATTAATATTAAAAGCTCTGGCGTAATTTAGGGATTTTGCAATAATTATTAAAAACGGAACAATAAGAAAAAAAAAGCGGTGATTAAAGAACATTGTCTAATGATCGATGGCAGTTTTTGCGAAAATTGAGGAAAATGTATAATTACTCATGCAATATGATTAGCAGCGGGCGGAGCCAGTGACATTGAATTATTATCAATGAATTAGTAAGTCTAATAGGCCTTTACCCTCATTTTGAGTGCAACAGATTAAAGTTACCCATGTAACTAACTTTGTAATACAAGACTATAAACTTTCTTTATGTGTTTTCAGCTGAAAGATTTTTGTGATTTCTGCCATTACCAATATTATTTTCGCGTACCCTGAGCAGACCCGCCACGTACCCCAGGTTGGGAACCGTTGTTCTGATTCTAAAGTAGCTAAATGATGATAATTTTATAGCTATCTTCTGAGTAACCATGTAAAATTTTCTGTTTTTTTTTTCCTTCTTTAAATAATCATAGTTCATGCAATCTATATATTTAAAACGCTAAGCGATTTCTTTCAACAATCCGTGAGAACAAACTACTGCATCATATTACACCATTTTTTTTTAATAAAAGATATTTGGACACAGATTTGTTATCGTGCATTCGTTTGTTCGAAAATTTAATTAATTAGCCGTAATTTTCAATTAAACTTTTACTGCTGCTTATGACGTCATAAAGTCGGCAACTCCCACTGTAGCGAGGCATAGTGTTTATTCTCTGAACTCCGTGGTTCGCCAATCTTTTGACATTAGCTAATATCAACTAGGTAGTATTTTAACATTGTAATATAAAATCTTGAAAAAACTTACTTAAAATTTGGTAAAATATAATCATAATAAAATATCTAAACATAAATATATCAATATAAATAACAAATCTCACGTAAAATGTTGCAATTTAAATGATTCCAATTGAAACAAGATTTGGAGAGTTATCCCTGACGCACAGCTAATATAAAAGTACCTATTTTATTTTATATATTTACACACATATTCAATTTTATTATAAAACACCAGGTTGCCATACAAAGCAAAAATCGTCAGTTTGGCGCCAAAAATTAACCTTTGTGCGTCTGCGATATCTTTACCGATTTAATCAAAATTGTTTTGGTTGCACCGCTAATCGCAAAATTAATTAAATCCATGATTATTGTTTCTTTCTCAGATTAAAAATAGGAAAATTTAATACTTAAAAAAAATTAATTATTTGATCTATCGCAAATTTTGGCACTTTTCCGTTATAGGGTCACTATGCCATGTATGCATTCAATGCATGTAAATGTATGCTTGGCGACAAAGGTGTCCGTATAACGGAAAAGTACACAAATTTCCTTAGTTTGGGCTATATTAAAAACTAATATTTTACAGGTAACAGAAAAATCGCCAAAAATGACTGCTTCATCAGTAGTTATGACATCAAAGTTGGATAAAATCTAATAACCTGAAATTTACAACGGTTATGCAAAACACCACAGAGAACACACGCAATTTTTATATAAGTGGGGGATATTTCAAAGAATAAGAGAATTAACAATCTTCAATAATATAATGCATGAAAAAGTAAACAAATAAGTGATTCAGCAAATCTTTAAAATATGTATTTCTTAATATAACTATAAAACGTAGAAAAATATTCTGGTACTTCTCATTATCTCGTCGAAATTCTGTTCATTATCCCTTCTTCACATTAAGAAAAAAAACTACAAAAATAAAAAAAAAACTATATAATAAAATTCCAATGTTTTTTTATAACATCGAAATGGACACTGAAATGTCTGAATACATGTAGTTAGGGTACTTTTATGTTAGCCGAGTGCCAGTGATTGCCAAAACTTTTTAATCTCGCCAACCCTTTTTTTCAAGACAATCTTTTAACATTAGCTAATAATAAATAACCAATATTTTAACATTGCAGCATAATGTCTTTAAAAACTTACTTAAAAATAGCTAATATATAATCATGATGAAATACTTAACTACAAAGCCACACATGTCATATAAGCACCCCATTGGCGCTATCCCCCCCCCCCCCGCGCCAATTTAACGAAAACTTTGATTTTTAATATTAGTTACAAATAGCATGCAATAATAGCAAGTGATTTTTTTTCAATATCAAAATAAAATAATGTTATAACGTTAATATTTTAAAACAAAGTTTTCGCCAGATTGGCGGGGGAAATCGCTCCAATGTGGTGCGTATATATCTGTGCCATCACAAACACATCAATACAAATTTACGAGTTATCACTGGCGCCCAGCTAACATAAAAGTACCATATTGGATGTATATTTTTTTTCGTTTTTTTGTTGGTCTGGGAAATATGCCTCATGGCTCAATGGCGTTTAATTAAGAAAAATTTCTTTGAAAATTCTGAGAGTCAGACTAAAGTTTTAATAGTAAAAATTATATACATTTTTTTGTATCATATTTATGTACAGTGAAAATAATTCATATAGCATAAGCCTAAAAACTGTTTGTTTTGTATTTTCTAAGAAAAATAATTCTAAGAAAATCTTATCGGGAATAGTTCCGTATCCTGTGCTGATTTTTTTGGCGAGTTGATTTTGACGATAAGTGTTTGATGTGATTGTTGCTATCTTCAGTCTTTGCGGTTACATTTTTCACAACTGAAATGACACTAATCTACGTGACGTCACACCCCTTTCGGCGATATTTTGGATTTTTTGGCTAATCGCGCCAACCAGCACAGAATATGAAACTCTTCCCATACTACGTCAGTTAAAATATGCACTTTTATATACACTGCTCAAAACAATTAAAGGATATTTGAAGTTTTCTATAAAATAAAGATATAAACGAAATTTTTTTTGCCGAAAATAGAAGAAGATAATCACAAATGCAAATTTTTCTGGTTTTCAAACTGTGGAGTATGCAAATTTTGAGTTCGACGTCAAAAACGTCGCTTCAGCGTCAGCGAATGAAATTTGACTTTCAACTGGATAAAAGAGAATGAAGACAAGGATGATCGGCATTCAGTGATTGCTTTGTTTCGATGAGTACGATGTCTCAGCGAAGTCATTTGACAGATTCAGAAGCTTGGAGAATTGTTGATAGGTTAGAAGGGGGCCAAACTCAAGCCGAAGTAGCGCAAGCCATTGGAGTGTCACAAAGTGTCATTTCCAGGATCTGGAACCGTTTTTTGGAGAGTGGATGTGCAGGCCGAAGAGCAGGGCAAGGTCGTAGACGGGCAACAACGCCCAATGAAGATCGGTATTTAGCGTTAACAGCTCGGAGACACCGAAACATGAACGCTACTCTTCTCCAACAACACCTTCGCTCGGATACAGGCACCACGATTTCAACTCAGACTGTCCGAAACCGGCTCCATGCTGTAGGTCTGTATGCTCGCCGACCGATGGTATGTGTTAGATTAACATCAAGGCATCGTCGCGACCGCAGGGAGTGGGCAACCGAGCATGTCAACTGGAGGAGAAATGAATGGAGCAATATTCTGTTTTCTGACGAGTCCCGTTTTTCTGTGCATCCGGATAATAGGCGTATTTTCATCTGGAGGGACCGTGGCAGTAGGAATAATCCTGCGCTCGTGCACGAAAGTGTCAGATTTGGCGGTGGAGGAGTGTTGGTGTATGGTGGCATCTCCATTGACGGGCGCACTGACCTCTACATCATTCGAGATGGAGCTCTGACTGGTCGCCGATATAGGGATGAGATCCTCAGACCTATTGTAGTCCCTTACGCTGCAGCAATCGGAGATAACTTCATTTTAATGGACGATAACTGCAGGCCACATCGTGCAAACCTGGTGGAGGATTTCCTTTTCGAGGAAGGAATCGTTCGAATGGAATGGCCAGCGTGTTCTCCAGACATGAATCCAATCGAGCACGTTTGGGACGCTCTAGGAAGACGAGTTTCTGGCCGCCAACAACCCCCACAAACTCTCCAAGAACTGGAAAGAGCTCTTCTGGAAGAGTGGAGCAGAATACCACAACTCGTCATTAATAGCCTCATTGAGTCCATGCCTCAAAGGTGTTCAACGTTGCTGGCCGCCCGTGGAAACCATACACCCTACTGAAAATGATTTTCTTTGAAGAAAACACCTATTCTTATTCTTTTTTTCTCATATGCACAAATTGTGTTTTTTTCCTTTTGTACACAAATGCGCAATAAAATGCATTTTTTTCTGCCAAACATGTGTAATTTATTCTCATATAACCTACTATGTCTGTCGACCATGTATCAATCAGCTAAAAAGTTTCCCAGATAGAAAATCCACCTAAAACTGCAATATCCTTTAATTGTTTTGAGCAGTGTATATCAATTGTAAAAATTTATTTTCAATACTGTTTGTAAGAGGAAATTTGGTACTTTTCCGTTATACGGACACCACTGTCGCCAAGCATATTTTTACATACATTTACATACATACATGCATTTACATACATACATACATACATTTACATACATCCAGCATTTGCATACATTTTAACATGGTGTCCGTATAACAGATAAGTACCGGAAAGTTTTTAAAAAACAATTTTTGTATAAAACTTTTCAACACATATAGCCGCCGAAAGGTTAGTAAAGGGTTTGAGTTCACTACACCTCGTGGGTGTATCGCAAGTGATAATAATTTTTATTTTCACATTTTTATGAATTAGATTTTTTACATATAGCGGCAGAAATCCTGCGCTGAGAAATTTTTCAGAAATCAACACTGATTTTAAACATATCTAAGGCTTTTGTCACATACCCGAGCAATATTCATATAAAATTTGTAATTCATATCAAATTGTTTGCCGTCAAGTTTTGACGGGTTCCATTAGTCTATATATTTAAAACTCTAAGCGATTTCTTTCGACAATCCGTGAGAACAAACTACTGCATCAAATTACACCATTCGTTTTTTTAAATGAAAGATATATGGACACAGATTTGTTATCGTGCAATCGTTTGTTCGAAAATGTAATTAATTAGCCGTAATTTTCACTTAAACTTTTACTGCTGCTTATGACGTCATAAAGTCGGCAACTCCCACTGTTGCAGGACAAGTTGTTTATTTTCTGAACTCTGTGGTTCGCCAATCTTTTGACATTAGCTAATATCAACTAGGTAATATTTTAACATTGTAATATTAAATCTTAAAAAACTTACTTAAAATTGGCTAAAATATAATCATAATAAAATATCTAAACATAAACATATCAATATGAATAACAAATCTCATATAAAATATTGCAATTTAAATTATTCCAATTGAAAGAAGATTTGGAGAGTTATCCCTGACGCACAGCTAATATAAAAGTACCTATTTTATTTTATTTATTTACACACATATTCAATTTTATTATAAAACACCAGGTTGCCATACAAAGCAAAAATCGGCATTTTGGCGCCAAAAATTAACCTTTGTGCGTCTGCGATATCTTTACCGATTTAATCAAAATTGTTTTGGTTGCACCGCTAATTGCAAAATTAATTAAATCCATGATTATTGTTTCTTTCTCAGATTAAAAATAGGAAAATTTAATACTTAAATAAATTAATTATTTGATCTATCTCAAATTTTGGCACTTTTCCGTTATAGGGTCACCATGCCATGTATGTATTAAATGCATGTAAATGTATGCTTGGCGACAAAGGTATCCGTATAACGGAAAAGTACACAAATTTTCTTAGTTTGGGCTATATTAAAAACTAATATTTTACAGGTAACAGAAAAATCGACAAAAATGACTGCTTCATCAGTAGTAATGACATTAAAGTTGGATAAAATCTAATAACCTGAAATTTACAACGGTTATACAAAACACCACAGAGAACCAGGGTCGGACTGGGTCAGGGGAAAGGGCGCAGACCTTAGATTTTCAAAGGGCGCAAGCATTTTAACAAACTCAAGTCAATTTTTCTTACTTGTGTTGTATCTGACTTGACAAGGTTTAACACATTCGCATAGTACCAGTACCAAGTAAGAAAATGGCTTAATATTATATCTTTGAGTCTAGATAGATGACTTCGCTATAGTCCCCGTGCATGTTTGAAGTTACATCAAATCTACACAATGCTACACAATTTTCTATAACATCTCATGTAATATTTAAAAACTAAAAAGTTGAACACAGATTACCTTGTAGTAGAATGACTCTAGACTTGAACTTACCTACTTTATTCTTTTGTCAATAGATACCTTAGAACAGTCATGGAAAAAGGGTGATCACCTTCTACTAATTATCCTGGAAATAAGGTGTAAAAATACATAGGTATCAATTTATTGGGAATAATGTCTACTATTAAATTATATTCATAAATTTTGTCTGCATATTAAAAAATGCACGACGTTCATTTCAAATGGTAACATCCACTTTTGATACTATCTCTGAGTTTCCTGGATCAAGGCAACCTGGGACGATAGTATTTCTCTTAAATCTTCTTAGAGTTATAAAAGAAAATGTGTTAGGGATTTATCTAAAAATTTCGGAACAGGAAAACAATAAAAGATACTGAATACATTCATGTAGTCACCAGTAAGATTATACAGAATTTTTTTCCTTTATAAAAGAGTAAAGACTACAAAATGTTTCTTGTAAGTGTCTACGATTTATTTTCTGTGGATCTTGTGAAAACAGAAGACGGTCCCTTTAGATTTAAACTTTTGGAAGGTTCTCTGTATCTTGAAAACTAATTATTCAATGAGCTGTAAACTTGCACACCGATGTTTTTGATGATTATGGTTTTTTCATACAAAACATAATTTAGGTCATAATTCATAAATGTTTAATATGAATTTATTAATAATTTTGATAATTAAAAAAATGTCTTTGAATACATAAAAAACCTAGAATATGTTTGGGTCTATTACAGGGTTCCTACGTAGAGAAAATCTCCCCTTATGCAATCGCACGATTACATAAGCCGAGTTTTTTTTATAAGAAAATGCTGGTATTTCCCTGAAACTGTAGGAACCCTGTATTAAGTGTATTTTATTAAAAAATAATAAAAATCAATCGGATGATTTTTATAAGTTTGTCAAATGGATTTATCATCAGCATCCTCAAACTTTAAACTCTGCTAACTCTATGAAGATTTAAGACAAAGTATATAAAATACACCTTTTCGCGGGTCCTCTCCATCCAAATAACTAAAATGGGGTGTTATGTTATTGTTCGAAAATTCGAAGTTGGTATAATTTTTTTTTTTAGACGACCTCTGAAACGTAATTTATGAATAGAATTAATTACTAGACATTATTTCCAATCGATTAATACTTATACATTTTTTGCAATTATTTTTAGAGGAATTGGTGAGGGGCGATCACTTTTTTTTGTCTTGTACTGTAAATTAACACATTAGTCTAACTTGATATATCCATAGTTGTGTCCATTAATGCAAAAAAAGAAAGAAAAACAACCTTGCTTTACTTTCTTAGCAATTTCAGACTTTATTACAAGCTTGACGATATTTATGATTTTTTTAACTGTCATCGTGCTGTGAGATATAACTTGACTAACTCTTCTCTTTTTTACACAATTATTTTTTCTCTCAAGAAACACAGAATTGTTGGGATATCATTAGTCCATTGTTTTCTAGCTTCGTTGGCTAACGATTGAGTTTGGCTGTCTCGCCTACATTGCCAAGCATTTGCCTGTTATTTGGACCAATAGCTCATACTGCACCTGAAACAACGCAACGGTTGGCTGATCGTTAATCTAAAGATATGAGTTGCCATTTGAACAACAGTTATGTTTACAGGCAAAACTGCCCTTATAATAATGGTAAAATATGCTAATAATTTATCCTATTTAAATTAGAAACTTCAAATAATTTTTTGATTTTTTAGGCAAAAATTAATTATAGTTCTAGAATTACCGATTAAAATTGCTTATAATTTGGTTTCCTTGGTTTGAGAAATGTTTCATTATTTACCATTTGTATTTTAATAAATATCACTAAAACTATTACGCAAGTAAATTTTATGACTATCAAGATGCAAGAATATGAGTGCTAAGAGCTCCAACCTCTTTTAAAAATACATATTTCTTTGATGTAATATGAATTAGTTATCAAATCAGTTATGAACGTAGTATAGATGCAATTTCTGAAATAATCTGACAGCAAATGCTGTTTATTTACTACAGATTTTTTTCTTTAGCAAAGTAGCATCTTTAAATGGGTTCCCTGAATGTGTCTGTCTCATCATACACACAAATAAAGATCCAATATGCAAACTTCGTTCAAAAAATATTTATATCAAAAACAAAAATGTACGTTCCGTATGTGAATAGAAATTTTGAAACTAAAACTCATGCTTGATTTTTTTTTCTTTTAAAAAAGTACTACGTATTATAACAGTATTTGAATTCCAAAATATAGGGATTTTGAATGGGGAAATAACACTTGCTTGTGAAAATAATATTACACTTGCAGCACTTGGGATAAGGAGAGGAAGGAGGGGGAAGAGGTATTTTGTATGCTTAAAAATGACTTTATGCATCCTTAAGATGCTGAATTGATAATCGCACTATAAAAAGCTTTCTACTGAAAAAGAAGATCAAAAATAGTTAGTAGCCTTAAATCATTAAAATAATTGAGTAAATTTACTTTTCTCAGCACACTTTTTCCACGATTTGCCAATTTATTGTCATAATTAAAAATCAAAGGAAATATTTAAGTTACCATAATTGAAAGAAATCCCCCGGGAATCGTAATCCTCAAAGCTACAGGATTTTGCAGCCAACATTTTTTAATTCAAAAAACCTACAGTAGTTTCTGAATAGTAATCATCGCTTTATTTGATGATCGATTTGTCTGTGATTAAATAAAACAATTTTTTATTGAAAATGCACATCAGAATTTCCGAATAGTTATTTAATTACGGAAAGACTGTCATTAAATAAAGCTAAGATTACTATCCAAAAATTATATGGTCGGTTTAAAAAACACTGGCCGCGTGTTCCCCCAACTTGCAGAATTGGAGTTCAGGAGTGTCATCAAGTTTGTATTCCTCAAAAAGAAAGGTTATATTTTCCAGTCGACAACAAAATCCACACAAAACGTTTTTGCCTTCTAATATTTATCTCTCTCTTTTACCAAGTTCTTTTTCGAAAAGCATAGATTCAATTATAGGGTGCATTCAGAAGACGGCTTTAAAGGGGCTTAGGTCGAGCGACCTCCTTGGGTATTTACTAACAGCTAAGGGACGGAAAATACGCAAAATATTTCATATGAGATTAAGACCTAAAAGATCTCATTCTAAGAACCGATGATAAAAATCTCTCTCAGGGCGCGGGAGTAGTACCTGGGCGTAATAGTAGAGCTTTAGTAGAAACAGAGCAGCGCGTCAAGGCTATTAAAACTTTTCCTAGGTGCATGTTTTCTCCCTCAATCGTATGCAAACACGCCGCTTTAGCTTCCGATTCTGCAAATTCCTTCAATGCATCTGCAATTTCTTTATGATAATAAAAATCCCTCTTTTTTGCTCTCTATCTAGTAACTAATGATTATATTCCTAAGAAAATTCTCAAAATTTAGTACACTAATCAGAATGTATGCGTATAGAAAGGAGAAAATATTGGAGCAGCTTAAGGGCGCGAAATTTCCCGGACTGAGGGCGCACCGGCCATAGGGCCGATGGGCCGGCGGGCCGGTCCGAGCCTGCAGAGAACACACGCAATTTTTATATAAGTGGGGGATATTTCAAAGAATAAGAGAATTAACAATATTCAATAATATAATGCATGAAAAAGTAAACAAATAAGTGATTCAGCAAATCTTTAAAATATGTATTTCTTAATATAACTATAAAACGTAGAAAAATATTCTGGTACTTCTCATTATCTCGTCGAAATTCTGTTCATTATCCCTTCTTCACATTAAGAAAAAAAACTACAAAAATAAAAAAAAACTATATAATAAAATTCCAATGTTTTTTCATAACATCGAAATGGACACTGAAATGTCTGAATACATGTAGTTAGGGTACTTTTATGTTAGCCGAGTGCCAGTGATTGCCAAAACTTTTTAATCTCGCCAACCCTTTTTTTCTCGACAATCTTTTAACATTAGCTAATAACAAATAACCAATATTTTAACATTGCAGCATAATGTCTTTAAAAACTTACTTAAAAATAGCTAAAATATAATCATGATGAAATACTTAACCACAAAGCCACACATGTCATATAAGCACCCCATTGGTGCGATTCTCCCCCCCCCCCCCCCCCGCCAATTTAACGAAAACTTTGATTTTTAATATTAGTTACAAATAGCATGCAATAACAGCACGTGATTTTTTTTTCAATATAAAAATAAAATAATGTTATAGCGTTAATATTTTGAAACAAAGTTTTCGCCAGATTGGCGGGGGAAAAAATCGCTCCAATGTGGTGCGTATATATCTGTGCCATCACAAACACATCAATACAAATTTACGAGTTATCACTGGCGCACAGCTAACATAAAAGTACCATATTGGATGTATATATTTTTTCGCTTTTTTGTTGGTCTTGGAAATATGCCTCATGGCTCAATGGCGTTAAATTAAGAAAAATTTCTTTGAAAATTCTGAGAGTCAGACTAAATTTTTAATAGTAAAAATTATATACATTTTTACCTACCCATCATACGTAGTATAGGGTAAGTCTTGTAATCGTTTTGAAAATCGAAAAAAAAAATTTGACGGATTTATACGTTTCAGACACTGGAGATTCCGAAAAACACATTTTTAGAAAAAAAAAAATTGCCGTCCGTCTGTGTGTCTGTGTGTCTGTAAACGCTCTATCTCCCGAAAAAATTGAGATAGAGACTTGCAATTTGGTATGTACTTAGTATGTAATAATGGGAAGAAGCCTATTTCATTTCAATAACCTCGATTAATAGGAACTATTTTTTTCGGACTCTCGAAATATTCTTTCTGATAAAAGGTATATAAAAATTTTCGAAATTGTTTATTTTAAGAAATGAATATAAAAGACAATAAAAAAACATAAATTTTGCATAATGTATGAACTCGATCGGATAATTAATTGCCGAGATATTTGGAATCCTATTTTTCCACATTCTTCGATTTTTCATGACCCTGTATTTCATCCAAATTTCACTTTAAAGATATATTTTAATTGGAAATCTGACGCTTAATCAGATGCAATAAACCGCTAGTTAATAGGATTATTAGTTTTGGAGTTATAAGGAAAAACCTCTTTCAAGCAATTCAGTAATCGAGCCTTTAAAGTTTATGACGTCATCAAGCCACGATTTTATTTGAATTTCAATGCATTTTATAAGTAGTTTACACATTTTTATTTTAATATTTTACATTATGCATATCCATGATGGGTAAGTATTACGGTGGCCCCCAACGACTAGTTTTGTATCATATTTATGTACAGTGAAAATAATTCATATAGCATAAGCCTAAAATCTGTTTGTTTTATATTTTCTAAGAAAAATAATTCTAAGAAAATCTTATCGGGAATAGTTCCGTATCCTGTGCTGATTTTTTTGGCGAGTTGATTTTGACGATAAGTGTTTGATGTGATTGTTGCTATCTTCAGTCTTTGCGGTTACATTTTTCACAACTGAAATGACATTAATCTACGTGACGTCACACCCCTTTCGGCGATATTTTGGATTTTTTGGCTAATCGCGCCAACCAGCACAGAATATGAAACTCTTCCCATACTACGTCAGTTAAAAATATGCACTTTTATATATATCAGTTGTAAAAATTTATTTTCAATACTGTTTGTAAGAGGAAATTTGGTACTTTTCCGTTATACGGACACCATTGTCGCCAAGCATATTTTTACATACATTTACATACATACATACATAAATTTACATACATACATGCATTTACATACATACATACATACATTTACATACATTTACATACATCAAGCATTTGCATACATTTTAACATGGTGTCCGTATAACAGAAAAGTACTGGAAAGTTTTTAAAAAACAATTTTTGTATAAAACTTTTCAACACATATAGCCGCCGAAAGGTTAGTAAAGGGTTTGAGTTCACTACACCTCTTGGGTGTATCGCAAGTGATAATAATTTTTATTTTCACATTTTTATGAATTAGATTTTTTTACATATAGCGGCAGAAATCCTGCGCTGAGAAATTTTTCAGAAATCAACACTGATTTTAAACATATCTAAGGTTTTTGTCACATACCCGAGCAATATTCATATAAAATTTGTAATTCATATGAAATTGTTTGCCGTCAAGTTTTGACGGGTTCCATTGGTCTATATATTTAAAACTCTAAGCGATTTCTTTCGACAATCCGTGAGAACAAACTACTGCATCAAATTACACCATTCGTTTTTTTAAATGAAAGATATTTGGACACAGATTTGTTATCGTGCAATCGTTTGTTCGAAAATTTAATTAATTAGCCGTAATTTTCACTTAAACTTTTACTGCTGCTTATGACGTCATAAAGTCGGCAACTCCCACTGTTGCAGGACAAGTTGTTTATTTTCTGAACTCTGTGGTTCGCCAATCTTTTGACATTAGCTAATATCAACTAGGTAATATTTTAACATTGTAATATTAAATCTTAAAAAACTTACTTAAAATTGGCTAAAATATAATCATAATAAAATATCTAAACATAAACATATCAATATGAATAACAAATCTCACATAAAATATTGCAATTTAAATTATTCCAATTGAAAGAAGATTTGGAGAGTTATCCCTGACGCCCAGCTAACATAAAAGTACCAATTTTATTTTATTTATTTACACACACATTCAATCTATAAATTTAAAACGCTAAGCGATTTCTTTCGACAATCCGTGAGAACAAACTACTGCATGCATCAAATTACACCATTCTTTTTTTTAATGAAAGATATTTGGACACAGATTTGTTATCGTGCATTCGTTTGTTCGAAAATTTAATTAATTAACCGTAATTTTCAATTAAACTTTTACTGCTGCTTATGACGTCATAAAGTCGGCAACTCCCACTGTAGCGAGGCGTAGTGTTTATTCTCTGAACTCCGTGGTTCGCCAATCTTTTGACATTAGCTAATATCAACTAGGTAATATTTTAACATTGTAATATAAAATCTTGAAAAAACTTACTTAAAATTTGCTAAAATATAATCATAATAAAATATCTAAACATAAACATATCAATATAAATAACAAATCTCACGTAAAATGTTGCAATTTAAATGATTCCAAATGAAACAAGATTTGGAGAGTTATCCCTGACCAACAGCTAACATAAAAGTACCTATTTTATTTTATTTATTTACACACATATTCAATTTTATTATAAAACATCAGGTTGCCATACAAAGCAAAAATCGGCATTTTGGCGCCAAAAATTAACCTTTGTGCGTCTGCGATATTTTTACCGATTTAATCAAAATTGTTTTGGTTGCACCGCTAATTGCAAAATTAATTAAATCCATGATTATTGTTTCTTTCTCAGATTAAAAATAGGAAAATTTAATACTTAAAAAAATTAATTATTTGATCTATCTCAAATTTTGGCACTTTTCCGTTATAGGGTCACCATGCCATGTATGTATTAAATGCATGTAAATGTATGCTTGGCGACAAAGGTGTCCGTATAACGGAAAAGTACACAAATTTCCTTAGTTTGGGCTATATTAAAAACTAATATTTTACAGGTAACAGAAAAATCGCGAAAAATGACTGCTTCATCAGTAGTAATGACATTAAAGTTGGATAAAATCTAATAACCTGAAATTTACAACGGTTATGCAAAACACCACAGAGAACACACGCAATTTTTATATAAGTGGGGGATATTTGAAAGAATAAGAGAATTAACAATCTTCAATAATATAATGCATGAAAAAGTAAACAAATAAGTGATGCAGCAAATCTTTAAAATATGTATTTCTTAATATAACTATAAAACGTAGAAAAATATTCTGGTACTTCTCATTATCTCGTCGAAATTCTGTTCATTATCCCTTCTTCACATTAAGAAAAAAAAAACTACAAAAATAAAAAAAACCCTATATAATAAAATTCCAATGTTTTTTCATAACATCGAAATGGACACTGAAATGTCTGAATACATGTAGTTAGGGTACTTTTATGTTAGCCGAGTGCCAGTCATTGCCAAAACTTTTTAATCTCGCCAACCCTTTTTTTCTCGACAATCTTTTAACATTAGCTAATAACAAATAACCAATATTTTAACATTGCAGCATAATGTCTTTAAAAACTTACTTAAAAATAGATAAAATATAATCATGGTGAAATACTTAACCACAAAGCCACACATGTCATATAAGCACCTCATTGGCGCGATTCCCCCCCCCCCCCTTCCCGCCAATTTAACGAAAACTTTGATTTTTAATATTAGTTACAAATAGCATGCAATAATAGCAAGTGATTTTTTTTTAATATAAAAATAAAATAATGTTATAACGTTAATATTTTAAAACAAAGTTTTCGCCAGATTGGCGGGGGAAAAAAATCGCTCCAATGTGGTGCGTATATATCTGTGCCATCACAAACACATGAATACAAATTTACGAGTTATCACTGACGCCCAGATAACATAAAAGTACCATATTGGATGTATATATTTTTTCGCTTTTTTGTTGGTCTTGGAAATATGCCTCATGGCTCAATGGCGTTTAATTAAGAAAAATTTCTTTGAAAATTCTGAGAGTCAGACTAAATTTTTAATAGTAAAAATTATATACATTTTTACTTACCCATCATACGTAGTATAGGGTAAGTCTTGTAATCGTTTTGAAAATCGAAAAATTTTTTTTTGACGGATTTATACGTTTCAGACACTGGAGATTCCGAAAAACACATTTTTAGAAAAAAAAATTTTGCCGTCCGTCTGTGTGTCTGTGTGTCTGTAAACGCCCTATCTCCCGAAAAAATTGAGATAGAGACTTGCAATTTGGTATGTACTTAGTATGGAATAATGGGAAGAAGCCTATTTCATTTCAATAACCTCGATAATTAGGAACTATTTTTTTCGGAAAATCGAAATATTCGTTCTGATAAAAGGTATATAAAAATTTTCGAAATTGTTTATTTTAAGAAATGAATATAAAAGACAATAAAAAAACATAAATTTTGCCTAAAGTATGAACTCGATCGGATAATTAATTGCCGAGATATTTGGAATCCTATTTCCACTCTCTTCGATTTTTCATGACCCTGTATTTCATCCAAATTTCACTTTAAAGATATATTTTAATTGGAAATTTGACGCTTAATCAGATGCAATAAACCGCTAGTTAATAGGTTTATTAGTTTTGGAGTTATAAGGAAAAACCTCTTTCAAGCAATTCAGTAATCGAGCCTTTAAAGTTTATGACGTCATCAAGCCACGATTTTATTTGAATTTCAATGCATTTTATAAGTA
The DNA here is from genome assembly GCA_963931845.1 of Maratus michaelseni. Classification (NCBI taxonomy): domain Eukaryota; kingdom Metazoa; phylum Arthropoda; class Arachnida; order Araneae; family Salticidae; genus Maratus; species Maratus michaelseni. The sequence goes on along the minus strand of OZ007597.1, from coordinate 173,879,331 downwards.
GTTTACACATTTTTATTTTAATATTTTACATTATGCATATCCATGATGGGTAAGTATTACGGTGGCCCCCAACGACTAGTTTTGTATCATATTTATGTACAGTGAAAATAATTCATATAGCATAAGCCTAAAATCTGTTTGTTTTATATTTTCTAAGAAAAATAATTCTAAGAAAATCTTATCGGGAATAGTTCCGTATCCTGTGCTGATTTTTTTGGCGAGTTGATTTTGACGATAAGCGTATGATGTGATTGTTGCTATCTTCAGTCTTTGGGGTTACATTTTTAACGACTGAAATGACATTAATCTACCTGACGTCACACCCCTTTCAGCGATATTTTGGATTTTTTGGCTAATCGCGCCAACCAGCACAGAATATGAAACTCTTCCCATACTACGTCAGTTAAAAATATGCACTTTTATATATATCAATTGTAAAAATTTATTTTCAATACTGTTTGTAAGAGGAAATTTGGTACTTTTCCGTTATACGGACACCATTGTCGCCAAGCATATTTTTACATACATTTACATACATACATACATAAATTTACATACATACATACATTTACATACTTACATACATACATTTACATACACCAAGCATTTGCATACATTTTAACATGGTGTCCGTATAACAGAAAAGTACCGGAAAGTTTTTAAAAAACAATTTTTGTATAAAACTTTTCAACACATATAGCCGCCGAAAGGTTAATAAAGGGTTTGAGTTCACTACACCTCTTGGGTGTATCGCAAGTGATAATAATTTTTATTTTCACATTTTTATGAATTAGATTTTTTACATATAGCGACAGAAATCCTGCGCTGAGAAATTTTTCAGAAATCAACACTGATTTGAAACATATCTAAGGCTTTTGTCACATACCCGAGCAATATTCGTATAAAATTTGTAATTCATATCAAATTGTTTGCCGTCAAGTTTTGACAGGTTCCATTAGTCTATTTATTTAAAACGCTAAGCGATTTCTGTCGACAATCCGTGAGAACAAACTACTGCATCAAATTACACCATTCTTTTTTTAAATGAAAGATATTTGGACACAGATTTGTTATCGTGCAATCGTTTGTTCGAAAATGTAATTAATTAGCCGTAATTTTCACTTAAACTTTTACTGCTGCTTATGACGTCATAAAGTCGGCAACTCCCACTGTTGCAAGGCATAGAGTTATTTTCTGAACTCTGTGGTTCGCCAATCTTTTGACATTAGCTAATATCAACTAGGTTATATTTTAACATTGTAATATTAAATCTTAAAAAACTTACTTAAAATTGGCTAAAATATAATCATAATAAAATATCTAAACATAAACATATCAATATGAATAACAAATCTCACATAAAATATTGCAATTTAAATTATTCCAATTGAAAGAAGATTTGGAGAGTTATCCCTGACGCCCAGCTAACATAAAAGTACCAATTTTATTTTATTTATTTACACACACATTCATTTTTATTATAAAACATCAGGTTGCCATACAAAGCAAAAATCGTCATTTAGGCGTCAAAAATTAACCCCAGTTACAGCGTCTAGAATACATTATGTTCATAGAATGACATACATATATATATATACATATATATATATATATGTATATATATACTTCACTGGCGTCCGGCTAACCGAAGAGTACCCCAAATTATTCGCCAAACTGTAGCGCCCAATAAACAAACAGAAGAATGTTGCCATTAAATCTCAAAAATAAAAAAAATAATAAAATAATGAATAGGAAAAGCCCCATTTACTAAAGTATCATTCATTTATCAGTAACTTTAAACAATAAAATTTACAATATATTAATGAAAACAGAATAAAAAATAGTCTAGAATATTTATTTATTTATATTATTTCTCTTAATTATCCCTTTCGACTGTTGGATAAATTTTTGTGACGTCAGTTGAATTTTATCGATTGTACGAAACTACGAATCACAACATTTTTTCAATGCTTTTTCTATTTTAATATCATGGTTTCGAAGACGTAATTTTTATTTTAATTAATGTAATAACTAATAAATCAGTAAAACATCATTATAAATACATTTAACGTCGAATTAAAAATAACTTGATGAGAACTTTTAGGCCGATTTGCAAGTTTAATTTGCAAGTTAAATTTCGGTGAAAATATTTATCCGCGTGTTTTATAAGCGAATAATAATTCATATTTATTGTGACGTCACCGGAATATTGTCCATTAGGTTTATTTTATCATTATGCATTATAACTTTGTTGATGCCATTTTTTCATCACAATTAAATACAAAATATATTTTTATTTGTAACATGGTGTTTAAGCATAAAAGTAACCTATAGAAAGTACGTGTGAAAATTTTGCGCCGGGGAAAATGACGTTATGCTTAGCTTGAAATGCATTTTAACATTGATAAAACTAAAAGGAAAAATTAATTGTGTCAACATGACGTAATTTCAACTGATTTTTCAATTTTTAATTTTAAAGGTCAGAATTTAAGCCTTTATTGGTTGCTTCATCTTGATTGCATACCTTGATTATATGTTACCAATTACTTTTTTTTAATTATAGGTTAGAAGATTTCATTTTTTTTTATAAAAAAAATCACAAAAGTAAAGAATTTCAGGAAAATTAAAATTATTAAAAATAGTGTTATGGGAAAAAAACTTGAAATAATGATTGTATTTGTAGCTAGAATAAATAATGTAAGGCTAATATTTTACAGGAATTATTTTGGTAGGTTTGTTATAAGTTCATTTAACAGTTCCTTCTTAGTGGCAAAGTCCTATTTCTTCCGCTGTGAATTTCTCTTTCGATGTCAAAAAATGATAGTCTACTTTTGGACGCCAGCCAAAACATAGTGGCAATTTTTAGAAATGTATAACGGTTGTGACAACAAACGGCCCTATCGCTTTAGCTTTCATCGCGCTTACATCACTTCTAAATACTACAAATTTCAATTTTTTACTAAATTTTACTACATTTTACAATTTCAGTTCTTACATCATCAATTAGAAAAAAAATTAGCTTTCGATTGAAATTTATTTGAAAACTGCCGCTTAATTTAACGACTTTTTAAATAATTTTCAAGCATGAAATATTTTTCAATTCTATCTCAACAATGATCATCAGTTTGCTTTAATAATGTAACATATTCCCTGGGAAAGTTTCCCCAATTGAAAATAGATTTTCTTAACCATCCTAAAAACTGAAAAAGAAAAATAATAAAACCCCCTGATAAATCATAAGATCAGATTATCCAAAAGAAAGAGCATTTTGGCGCTAAATTAAAATCTGTCAAGAAAAAAAAACTATTTATAGTTTATGATTAACATAAGATTGATATGCTGAATTCGTTGATGTATATGTTGCATCAGAATATTCTAGAAACTGTATTTTATTACTTTTTTAAAGATCCATTGGATATTTAACTGTATAAGAAGGAAAATATCCCCGACTGTGATGGAAAAGGAATAATCATCCTGATTATGTAAAGGAACCGAATAAACCATACAAATAAATTACACTTGAAAACATTAAAATTTCCCTTATCTGCAGATTAATTTATTATTGTAAAAAAAATTCTTCATCTTTACATAGAAATTGATTAGCTTAAAACAATGGATGCATTTCAAAAGATATGGATTTGAAACGAACAATGATTAAAGGAGATATTTTAAAACTTTTAATTTAAACATTTTAAAACTTTTTTTAACTTTAATTTTGACGGTGCCTTTGGGGAGATGCAATGCACATGCGCATAGTAGCTCATTCGGTTGCATTATCACAGGGGTGGGGGGTGTGTGCTTTATTTACTATGTTCTTTTATTGACTGAATATGAGATGAACGTAGGGATATACTATTTGTATAATACTTCATAGGTCCAGGAAATTTTCTTTCTTGCCGTGGGGAATATGGCGGTAATGTCAAACTGATTTGCATTACACAGTTGTTTACGGATTGTTTGTTTGGAGTTTGCTTCGGAAATAGTACTGTAATTCACTGGTTGGGGGGGGGGGGACTTTTAAAATAAAATATTTGAAAGACTGTTTCATACGCACCCCTTCTTATGTAATAAAGAAGCTTATTTTACTAATATTGTTATTGTAATTTTTTTTTCCGTCGAGTTTTGACGGGTTCCATCTAGTATTTTTTAAATATATAACCAGTGTAAAGGAACTTCTATCTTACACGCAACTGTCATGAATGTTGACTAAAAAGATGCTACCTTTGAACTATTCTAAAGATGGTTAATTTTCCTGTAAGATTTAGCAGAGACTCCTAGATGTGTAGTGTTGTTAATAACAAAGTCGCTATCATTTTCGATTCTCTGCTGGAAAAGGCTGTAGAAGGTTTTAATGGCAATCTATGGAGCCATGTAACGTTTAGTGTGTGTGTACTGTACAGAAAGAAATGACGTGGAATATTATAGATGAAAATGGAGAATTGGTAAAAATTATTTTTTTAATATTATGAAGAGGAAAATAAAAGTTAGATAAACTTATTTGGAGCATAGTATCCTTTAAGAAAGAAAGAAAAAAAAAAAAACATATATGAATATGTAGCCGGTGAATGTTGTGTTCAGTGAGCATTAGGGTATTTGTGTTTTGAAAAATCTGGATTTGATCTAGATTTTTTTAAGCGCTTCAGAAATTAAAGATTTTTTAAAAATTATTATTTATTTTATTTTATTTTTTGCACATTATGGCTACTGGCAATACCACGTTAAAGTAAAAAGCGCCTGTGTGCCCTACCTCAAAAATTTGAAGACCTTACCTATACTAGCATGTAGTTTCAGTACTCTTAAAAGCTTCGTTGAATATATTGAATATAAAATAATCAATAACCTACTTTTGAGACTAAACCTGTTTTCTTTCAATAGTAAATAAAATTCTGATAAAAGTCGGAGATTTGAAAGCATTTACAAACGATAAACAAGCATCCATTTAAAAATTACTTAAACTGTTTTTTTTTTCCATGTAAAGATTTTATTAAAAAAATTATAAAAATAATGTAAAAAATCTTTTAAAAAAATCTTTAGTTTTTTTTTTTCATAAAACTAACAAATTTTTAAATGCTTTTTTTTTTTAAATATGTAAATAACTACATTCCAACAGAAAATTTTTATACAGGTATTTTTCCTTCTGTGCAAATTTTACGACAGACGCCTCCATCAAATGCACTTCGACGAAAACTATGCAAATGGGCGGTCCTTTAGAACTTTCCCTTCACTTCGGTCAACATTACAAACTTCGTTAGATATGCTGAATATCGACAGATATCTTGAAATGTCCGAAAAATGATATTGTTTTTCACGAATGTCGATAGATATCCCTGAATGTTGAAATTGTAATATAATTTTTATGACATTGGCCAATGTAAACCAGATATTAAAAGTAAGCCATTAAAAAAATAAATTTTTTAAAAAACGATAAACTTATTAAATTTAATTGTTTAGAATTGTATTTCTGTATTATAATGTTATAAGTAATGCAAAAACTCTTTAGAATGTTTTCTTTTAAAAACTAATTTTAAAGTATGTCTGTGAATATCGGCAAAAGTCGTTAATTTGACGTACGACATTCAGCGACTTTCGAAATATTGGCGATATCTCTGTGCTACCTGGGTACGTGTCTAAAATATCTTACCAGAAACTTTTTTGGAAAAGCATTTGTTTCCAAAAAGAGCCATGAAATATTTTATTCTGAATACTTTTATTAAAAGAAAGACTAGACTGATACTTTTATGAAAAAAAAAAGAGAAAGAAATATGAGTTTATTATTTTTATGATATTCAAGGATGCCGTATTCTAAGTCATTATAAAAAGAAAAGTAGTGTAAACATTTCAATATAAAAATTACAAACACACATTAGTAGCAAACCAGACGGACGCGGATAAAGTTTTTGACCTTTATTCATTTAATAAACTAATAAATATATGTAGTGGAAGACATTATAATTATTAATAACAATAATGATACTTTTTACCTAATTGCCTACAATTTTTTAATAACATTTTACTTTTTTATAAAAAACTTTCTATCTATGTATGGGGAATAAATCTACAAAATCAGAAACAGGGTGAAGAGGAATTGTTCAAAATGCATACAAAAAAAAAAAAAAAAAAAAAAAAAAAAAAAAAAAAAAAAAAAATTCACTCTTGAAGTGCGTTAGAAGTTTTTCGCCTGATGAACGCGCCAAGTGAACCCCGTCGTATCCTTTCGCCGTGTTTAGGACTCTACTGCTTTATCTCATGAACTGTTTTGTTGGTTGGCGGGGATTTACAATACGTCTATGGAGCCTGTCTTTCTTTACGTTAGAGTTCGCCCCCATCCGATAGTAGATTTCATGCATCATGTTGTCTGATCTTGCATTTTATACCAACGGATGTTGAATGTATCGACCATGGAAATCGACATCCGTTTGTCTTGATTTTATTTTTGTAACTAACATCGCAATTGCCTTTGATAACAATTATTTATAAATAAACTTTTTCAATTCAGAATATCCGGTGTAAGTTGAAAATTGAAATGTACTTTATTATACAGTTTCGTAAAATATTTAAAATTCCTAATAGGTATGTTATGTTATTAATAAAATCATAAAGTATATTAATGACAAGTAATAAATATAGTTTTAAAGATATTCTACGAAATTAAATTTCTAACATGAACTATATTCTGAGAAGTGTTTCTTATGTAATTTTTAAATAACTTAAACGAAAGTTTCTTACGTTAAAAATTATTTCAAATCCTGTGGTCCAGCGTAATAATTACAAATTCCGCGATTTAAAAACTAAATAGAAAATTTCTAATCTGAAATAGTGGTGCCAGACTGCTTGGAACTCTAAGAAGTGCGTGCAACTTGCACAATATTATATTAGTTCGTTAGTAAAAACAATTTTAGCATTAACTTTTTAACTGTTATTATTACATGTAATTTTATTGTTATACTACATTAGCCGAAGACGACACTTAAATGAATGAAAAAAAAACTCAAATTAATTCCAAATAAATGATAATTAAGGCAATTTTTCATTTAAAATTTCGATTTTTATAGAAACCGTTCTTAGCAAGCATTTAAGACTTAAAAGTATCCACCATGCCAAATTCCAAGCCTCTAGTTATCCAAGCTTCTATAACAACAGTATCACAGAAATAACAATTTTAGAATGTTTTTTGTTCCTGCACAATTTTTAAAACGTTTTTTGCTTCTGCACCCTTTTAAATCTAGAATTTTCTAAAACCTGTTCTGTGCAAGCATTTACGTTAAAAAAATTACAGACATGTGAAATTTTAAATTTCTATCGCTAATAATTGTGAATAACCCGTAATTTGGGTCGTTACTATCTCATTTCACACTTTTAAATTTCAAAATTTTAATAAACTGTTTATACTGTGCAACTGCATCTTAAAACTAACCGCTATTCTAAATTTCACGTTTCTAACCCGAAAAAATCAAACTAAGTCATAATCATAGATCTTCTAATAATAGTAGACTCAGAAATGGCCATCTTTCCTGGAAGTAAACGTCACCCGTCCTCCGTCACGTGAATCCACCACAACACCGCCAAGATAAACCGTTTTTTTTCCCGCCAAAATCTGCTTGCTTGCACTTTTCGAATTTCCGGAAAGTGCAAGTTTTGCACCTCGAAGCCAGATTTCGGATTTTTTTAATAGATTTTTTTAAATTAAATTTTTTATATGATTTTTAGTGTTTTTTCACTTGTCGCTGCGATTTTTTCACATTAGTAACGGGAATCCGGTTTCAATCTTTTAGCGCAATACAGTAAATTTTGTCCTCTTTTCAATAAAGGTTATTTGAAGTTCGTACAGTGATTTTGAAATTTTTGGCGAATTTTTTCCTTTGACACTAAGAAAATTTTGTCAGAATGATTGACTCGTTCGGTGGTTACTTCCATCTGAGTGTCAGATATGCTCAGAATCGTCATTTTTTTTTTCCTCTTTTCAGCTTGGAGAAAGTTGATTTTTCTTTTCAAATAAAAAACCATGATTTAAAAAATGCAATTTTTAGTGGTTTTTGACGTTTTGCTGCGATTTACCCACATTAGTATCCGGAATCTGGTTCCAGTCTTTCAGCCCAATATAGTACATTTTATACTATTTTCAATAAAGTTAATGCGAAATTCGAACAGTGATTTTTGATTTTTTGGGAATTTTTTCCTTCGACACTAAGTAATTTTGCCAAGAATGCTTGATTGGTTCGGTGGTTGCTTCCGTTTCAGTGCTCCATTCATACGCTCAGAATCGTCTCAGAATTTTTAAAAACTCTTTTTAGCTTTGAGAAAGTTGATAATTCTTTACAGATTAAAAAATCCTGATTTTAAAAGAGAAAGGCGGATTATTTACTATCCAAATTTTTTTATTAGATTTTTTTCTTTTAATTTCATTTTACTTTAATTTCATTTTAATTTCATATTTATTTGAATTAACAGTTTACTAAAAATGCGAAATGTAAAAGGACAGGCGCACAAAAAAAAAAAAAAAAGGTACTAAAATTGCAATTTATATGATACAGCTGGTATAAAAGCTTCGTATTTGATATGGTGGCTACTCTTAAAATGCAAATGCTCGCTAAGACCAGCTTCTAAAAAAATTGAAATTTAACAGGCTGAAATGAGCGGAAAACGGTCTAAAATCGTTCTACATTATGATTTAATTGGATTTATGCCTGGTTGTTACTCACGTAAATGATCACCCACAACAGTTTACTAAAATGCGAAATGTAAAAAGACAGAAGCAAAAAAAAAAAAAAAGTACTAAAATTGCAAGTTATGTGGCACAGCTGGTATAGAAGCTTCGTATTTGGTATGGTGGTTACTCTTAAAATGCAAATGCTCACTAAGACCGGTTTCTAAAAAAATCGAAATTTAACAGGTTAAAATGAGAAGAAAACGGTCTAAAAAGGTTCTACATTATGATGTGATTGGTTTTATGAGCATCTAGGCTGCTCTCCTGGAATTTATAATTATATTCAGTCTAATATTATTTTTAATTTACTTTTGTGTTAAGTGTGTTGTCAATAAAAATAAGAAAATACATAAATACTATTATTATGCAACTATCATCCCTACACTCTCCCAGATATATATTATTGTGTTTCTTCTTTCGGCATAACGTTTTTCTGACACCTGATGCTGATTATCGTTATTTTTCATGGTGCCGAAACCCGGGAAATCAAGAAATTGTTCCGAATTCGTAATCGACGTGAATATATAGGAAAAAATATTTATTGGAAGTTTTTTTTTCTCTTCTTGTGGACTATGCTCGGATAAAAGGTACTGTAAAAACTTTTTTATTATTATTATTGTTATTCTAAAATGGAAAAAGTCGATAAGTTAAAATCAAAACGTAAGCTTGCTCGAACTTCATGCACGAAATTAATTACTTCTATCGATAGATATATGGAAAGTATTGATACTCAAAGTGACAATGATAAATTTAAACCGTCTGAATATTTAATAAATTTAATGAGCTTAAAAATTTAAATGAAAAAATTGAAGAATTAATTGAGGATGAAACGGAATTTGAAAACGAAATTCAAAAGTCACTTGTGTATGAGGAAGCTATATCTGATTCGAAAACCAATATAAGAAGTAAATTAAAACAATTCAAGGTCGAACAAGCTGAATCTGTGAAAAGTATTAATAGTATTTCTAATTTAAATCATGCATCACAGAATCCTGTCAATTTACCCAAATTAAATATAACCACCTTTAGTCGTGATCCAAGTAAATTCTTGGAATTTTATAACAGTTTTGAAAGCGCTATAGATTCAAATGAATCATTAACTACAGTTGATACATTTTTATATTTGAAATCTTCCTTAACCGGGGAAGCTTACAAATCAGTAGCTGGTTTTGCTTTAAAAGAAGACAATTATAAGTCTTGTTTAACCTTATTAAAAGAAAGATACGGAAAACAAGACCAGTTAATTAGTTGTTTTGTTAATAAACTATTAGAAATCGAACCTGTTAAATCTTCATTAAATATTAAAGGGCTCAGACATATTTATGATGAAAGTGAAGTCAGTATTAGGAATTTGCAATCTATGGGTATTGCGTCAGATAAATTTGAATATATATTAATCCCTATTTTGTTAAAACAATTGCCACATAATTTAGTGGTAGAATTTCACAGAAAAAGGGATCCTAAGAAAATGGGTGATGTAGGGGAATTAATGAAATTCATCAAGTTTGAAATTGAATCTAGGGAGGCTGCAGATCTAGTGTCAGGAATTTCGTTGAAAGGTCAGGAAACGTTTCGTTCGAAAGCTGAATATTCTAAAGAGAAATTTAAAGCAAAAAATAATTTCCCGACATCAGTTGCATTAAATACTGTTACTAAAGGTGTTTGCATTTTTTGCAATTCTAATACACATACTGGATTAGGATGCAAAATCCTAACCAATGAACAAAAAAGATTTAAGTTAAAGAAAGACGGACGCTGTTATAAATGCTTTTTCAAACACTTACAGTCAGCTTGTAGAGTAAAAATTCAGCCCTGTCAAACATGTCAAAGCACACAACATAATCACTTATTTTGCCCACAAACAAAATGTAAAAAATTAGTTGAAAATCAAGATTCAAAATTAAAACAAGTTAGCCAAAATCCTGAAAATGAAACTGTAATGCAATCTATTCATAAGTCAAAAAATTTGAGGAATAATTATATCACTCTACTGCAAACAGCTTGTGTTCAGGTGGAAAGTGGATCTAAAAAATTATTTGCCAGAACACTATATGATTCTGCTTCCACAAAAACCTTCATTCGCAGTGATTTGGCAAAGGCATTAAATGCCAAAATCTTAAGAAAAGAAAAACTTTTCATTTATACATTTTCTAACAGAAATCCTACAGAAAAAGAATTTGAATGTGTATTAATAACCTTGAGAAGCAGATATCATCCGTATAATTCGGTTAATGTTGAGGCATTAATTACGGATGAAATCTGTGGTACCCAATTATGTCAAAATATTAATCCTCAGGTTCAAAATCTTATTTCAAAGGAATATCAATTAGCTGATTTATTCGAGGTAAATTTACCAGCTCAAATTTTGTTAGGAGCTAATTATATTTATGAAACATTATGTGGATCGCTTACCAAAATAAACAAGCAATTATACTTTCAAACGTCTATTTTCGGAACGACATTAGTTGGACAAATGCCAGATAATTATTCGATGAATTCTATTTCTTGTTTAAATGTAATTTGCTATTCGAAAGAAAGAGATTTAACGTGTTTAAATGTTTCGGGTGAAAATTTAAAGACACAATTAAAAGTATTTTGGGAACTTGAAGCAATTGGTATTATTGAAAGTAATGAAAAGAAAATTTCTAATTATGAAGTAATAAATGAGTTTCAAGAAAACTTAAAATTCGTGAATGGTCACTATGAAACACGTCTTTTATGGAAAAATTCTCGTGATTTGCTTAAAAATAATCTTGAAGTAGCAAAAAAGCGGTTTTCTAGTTTGGAAAATAAATTCCTGAAAGATAAGTCTTTATTCAAAGAATACAATTCTATTTTGCTTGACCAAGTTAATGAAGGTATAGTAGAACTGTGCACTAAAAAGATTTCAGAGAATAACTGTTACTACATGCCCCATAGACCTGTTATCCGAGAGGATAAAATTACAACAATAACTCGGATTGTTTTCGATGCTTCCTCTAAACAAGCGGATTCCTTATCTTTAAACGAATGCCTGAATCCGGGTCCTAACTTGAACCCAAATATTCTGGATATTATTTTAAAATTCCGATTACACAAAATTGCCCTTTCAGCTGACATTGAAAAGGCCTTTGTCCAGATATCTTTAGCGGAAGAAGATCGCGATTATTTAAGATTTTTGTACTATGAAGATTTTGACAAAAATAAAGATATTGTCCCCTATAGAATGACTAGGGCTACTTTTGGTGTCACCTGCAGTCCGTTTATCCTTGCCTGTACTATCAAAAACCATATCAATAAATATAAAGACTCTCACAAGAAAACATTTGAAATCCTTAATTCATCCCTTTACGGAGATGATTTGATTACCGGAGAAAATGATGTTGTAGAGGCTTTTAATTTATCTAAAGAAGCTGTTGATATTTTGAAAGAAGGGGGAATGAATTTAAGAAAATTTGAAACTAATTCCGAGGAGCTTAGAAAAAGATGGATTGATAAGAGCATACCTATTTCTAATTCCGATCCACCAAATAACTCTCTAAAAGTATTAGGCTTAACTTGCAACAATAATGAAGATAATTTGGGACTAGAATTACGTCCATTGTTATGAAAATTAAATAATGATTCTTGTACAAAACGGAATGTCTTGAAAATTGCAGCCATGTTGTTTGACCCGGCTGGGTTAATCACTCCTTTTATTATTCGAATTAAATATTTATTGCAACAATTATGGGTAATGGGCATATCATGGGATGAAAATTTTTCTGCTGAGTTAGAAAATGATTGGAAAACTTGGATTTCAGAAATACAGGATCTCTCACAACTGAAAATTCCCAGATATTACTTTAGCACCCTGATCATGGAAAAGGAGGCTCTCCAGTTACATATTTTTACAGATGCTAATCCTAAAGCTTATGGCACAGTAGTATACTTACGATATCAAATATCTAAAGAAAAATTTAAAACTAGTTTTGTAATGTCTAAATCTAGAGTTGCTCCCTTGAAGAAATTAACTCTCCCTCACCTAGAATTGATGGGAGCAGTTATTGGTGCACGAGTAGCAAATTATCTAAAAAATATTCTCCAGGTATTCCAGTTTGTTTTCTGGACAGATTCTGAAATTGTTCTTTATTGGATAAAAGGCTCAAAAGAAAAATGGAAACCATTTGTCGCAAACAGAATTTCAGAAATTCATGACTTGTCTGATCCTAGTTTATGGAGACATTACGAAAGCAAACTTAATCCTGCCGACCTAATCACTAGAGGTTGTTCAGGAAAACAATTGGTCAATTCTCAAAAATGGTGGTACGGTCCCGAATTTCTTTCCTTGCCTGAAGATCAGTGGCCCAGAGTTAAAATGCCCGCAACTCAAGTGTCTAATGTTTCTGAAGAGCGGTCTTGAAATGCAGGAATTATTTCTTGTGTAGTTAATACAAATAACGCTGATAAAATTCAAATTTTAAATTTGTCAAGGTATAGCTCACTGAAGAAATTGTATAGAGTAACTGCATGGGTATTTAGATTTATTTCCAATATAAAACTTAAAACAGAAAAACGAAATCTTGCGGAATTATCAGCTGATGAAATAAAAAATGCCGAAAATTTTTGGGTAAAACTTGTTCAAGAAGAAAGTTTTCCTGAGGTTATGAAATGCTTAAAGCTTAACAAAAATATCCCTAAAGAATCCAACCTTTTTCAGCTAAATCCTGTGTTGTCAGAAGAAGAATTACTCTTGGTACGAGGGCGGTTACAAAAGGCTAACTTGCCATTTTATGATAAACATCCTATCGTGCTTCCTCCCAAACATAAATTTACTGAATTGATTATTAAAGATTCCCAGGGTTTTGCATGCAGGAGTATCAGACACACTGGTACAAACTCGGGAAAAGTTTTGGATTTTGAGAGGTAGACAGTGCATAAAATCAGTCCTCAACTAACTGCACAATCTGCAAGAAATTTAACATACGTCCTGATCAACAAGTAATAGCACCTCTTCCAGGTGACCGCATTAACGAAGCACCCCCATTTTCCGTTACAGGCCTAGATTTTGCGGGGCCCCTATATGTGAAGGGGATTGAGAATAAATATTACATCTTATTGCTTACTTGCGCTATCACAAGAGCAATTGATTTGGAGCTTGTGAAAGACATGTCAACTGCAGAATTTTTATTAGGATTTCGCAGATTTATTTCAAGGCTGTGTGCTATAATCTACTCAGACAATGCAAAGACTTTCAAAAGAGCTGAACTTGAATTAAAAGAAATGTGGAAAGCTATCCGCCATCCGGACGTAAAAAAGTTTTACGCCGATCAGGGAATTTCTTGGAAATTCATTGTCGAACGTGCTGCCTGGTTGGGTGGCTTTTATGAGCGAATGGTGCGCTCAGTGAAGTTTACTTTACGTAAAGTCATCGGCAAATCTTCGTTGACTCTAAGTGAACTGGAAACTCTTCTAGTTGAAGTAGAAGCTATCTTAAACTCTCGTCCATTGACTTACATTTATTCTGAACTAGATGAGCCATTTCCTCTAACACCTGCTCATTTTATTATAGGAAAACGAATTTTGTGTTTACCAACTATAAAAGTAAATGATTTAACCTTACCAGCAACCAAAGAAACTTTAGTGAAGCGTTTTCGTTTACGTGAGACTATTTTAAACCACTTTTGGAAGCGCTGGAAGAATGAATATCGCCTCAACTTGAAATCTGCTCACTGCACGGATCAAAATAAAAATCTGATTTCAAGATAGATGATGTTGTGCTTGTACATGATGAATATTTACCTAGAGCTTTCTGGAAGTTGGGAAAAATTACAAAAACATTTATTGGAAGAGATGGAAGAATTAGGTCTTGTGAAGTGAAAACAAACAATTCCATTATTAAAAGACCCCAATAAATCTCTTGTATAATTTAGAGTTAAGAGACTTGAAAAACTGAAAAACTTTTTTTACTTTCAAAAGACTCTAAATTTTTTCTTGATGATATTTGAATTTTACTTTAATTTCTCTTACTTATCCTTTTTGAATTTTTCTAAAATAATTCTTTGCCTGATAATAGAATGTACATGAATAATATTTTTAACTGTTTCTTTTTATATTTTTAGTAGAAGATAGTGTAATTTGTTTTTGTGCTTATTGAAGAAGGTATGTAAGTATCACTGAAATATATATATTTGCATTGTTTCTTGAATTTAATATTTGAAATTTTCTTGTGTTCATGATTTAATCTAAATAGTATATCATCCTGATTTAATCTAGATAGCATATCAAACTTTGATTTCCAGGACTATAGTTGTATCTTGGACAGTTGTATCTTGACCTGAATTATTTTAAATTTAAATATTTTATTTTATATTTGACTGTCTTCTTGAAACTCTTGGGCAAAACTTTAAAAATGTTTTGTTTTACTTACTTGGTTTCATTCTTGAATCTTATTATCTTGGATATATTATTATTATTTTACTTTTTATACTTTAATTTAAAACTTGTACTTGGAATAGATATTGATCTTGAATAATATTATGTTAAATTGTTTACTTGAATACCTATATATTACTTTTAATTTGAAAATTGTATACAATTTAGATAATTGAGGTATTGTTGTTAATTGAAAACTAGGTTACTCGTATTGATGTTATATATATATATATATATATGATGTTATATATGTATGATCTGCATTTTTTGAAAATTTTTGATGAACCCCCATATGTTCATGGTGGGGCAGGATGTTAAGAAATCCTTGATCACGTGGGCGGAGTTATGCTCACGGCGCGCGTTACGTAATGTGACGTAACCCCGAACCGATTAGAAAACAGTTTTGTATTCTCAGTTGGAATTTTTTTGTATCTTGACTATGAGCATCTAGGCTGCTCTCCTGGAATTTATAATTATATTCAGTCTAATATTATTTTTAATTTACTTTTGTGTTAAGTGTGTTGTCAATAAAAATAAGAAAAGACATAAAGACTATTATTATGCAACTATCATCCCTACACTCTCCCAGATATATATTATTGTGTTTCTTCTTTCGACGTAACGTTTTTCTGACACCTGATGCTGATTATCATTATTTTTCATCTTTCCTGTAAGCTAACATCACCCGTCCTCCGTCACGTGAATCCACCACAAGACCGCCAAGATAAACCGTTTTTTCCCGCCAAAATCTGCTTGCTTGCACTTTTCGAATTTCCGGAAAGTGCAAGTTTTGCACCTCGCAGCCAGATTTTGGATTTTTTTAATAGATTTTTTTTAATTAAAATTTTTATATGATTTTTAGTGTTTTTTCACTTGTCGCTGCGATTTTTTCACATTAGTAACGGGAATCCGGTTTCAATCTTTTAGCGCAGTACAGTAAATTTTATCCTTTTTTTCAATAAAGGTTATTTGAAGTTCGTACAGTGATTTCGAAATTTTTGGCGAATTTTTTCCTTTGACACTAAGAAATTTTGTCAGAATGATTGATTGGTTCGGTGGTTACTTCCATCTGAGTGTCAGATATGCTCAGAATCGTCATTTTTTTTCTCTTTTTAGCTTGGAGAAAGTTGATTTTTCTTTTCAAATAATAAACCACGTTTTTAAAAATGCAATTTTTAGTGGTTTTTGACGTTTTGCTGCGATTTACCCACATTAGTATCCGGAATCTGGTTCCAGTCTTTCAGCGCAATATAGTACATTTTATACTATTTTCAATAAAGTTAATGCGAAATTCGCACAGTGATTTTTGATTTTTTAGCTCACAGGCTATCAAAGCCTGAGAGGTAATGTGCCCGCCCGTTCTGTATGTACGTATGTATGTATGTATGTACGTAACGCGATAACTCGTGATAGAATTATCCGTTTTGCTTCAAATTTTGTTTACAGGTTCATTCTAATGAGGCGCTTCCCTGATTAGTTTTGGGAGTTCATTGGTTAAGTATAAAGGGGGGAAAGGGGGGGCTAACTCCCCTTAATTTAGATAAATGGGTTTTTCATGCAGAATTATCCGATTTTCTTCAAATTTTGTATATAGGCTCATTGTGATAAGGTACTTCCCTGATTAGTTTTGGGTGTTCATTGGATAAGTATAAAGGGGGGTAAACGGGGGGCTACCCACCCTTAATTTAGATAAATTGGTTTTTCATGCAGAATTATCCGATTTTCTTCAAATTTTGTATATAGATTCATTGTGGTAAGGCGTTTGCCTGAATAGTTTTGGGTTTTCATTTGTTAAGTATAAAGGGGGGAACGGTGGGATCTCACCTCCCTTAATTTAGATAAATGGGTTTTTCAAGCAAAATTATCCGATTTTTTTCAAATTTTGTATATAGATTCATTGTGGTAAGGCGCTTGCCTGAATAGTTTTGGGTTTTCATTTGTTAAGTATAAAGGGGGGAACGGTGGGATCTCACCTCCCTTAATTTAGATAAATTGGTTTTTCATGCAGAATTATCCGATTTTCTTCAAATTTTGTATATAGATTCATTGTGGTAAGGCGTTTGCCTGAATAGTTTTGGGTTTTCATTTGTTAAGTATAAAGGGGGGAACGGTGGGATCTCACCTCCCTTAATTTAGATAAATGGGTTTTTCAAGCAAAATTATCCGATTTTTTTCAAATTTTGTATATAGATTCATTGTGGTAAGGCGCTTGCCTGAATAATTTTGGTTTTCATTTGTTAAGTATAAAGGGGGGGACGGGAGACCACCCCCCTTAATTTAAATAATAGGGGTTTTTCAAGCAGATTTAACTGAATTTCTTTAAATTTTGTATCTAGTTTCATTGCGGTAAGGCGCTTCCCTGATTAGATTTTGGGGTTCATTGGTTAAGTATAAAGGGGGGTAAACGGGGGACTACTCCCCCTTAATTTAGATAAATGGGTTTTTTCATGCAGAATTATCCGATTTTCTTCAAATTTTGTATATAGAATCATTGTGGTAAGGCGTTTGCCTGAATAGTTTTGGGTTTTCATTTGTTAAGCATAAAGGGGGGAACGGTGGGGTCTCACCTCCCTTAATTTAGATAAATGGGTTTTTCATGCAGAATTATCCGATTTTCTTCAAATTTTGTATATAGGCTCATTGTGATAAGGCACTTCTCTAATTAGTTTTGGGGGTTCATTGGATAAGTATAAAGGGGGGAAACGAGGGGATACCCCCTTAATTTAGATAAATGGATTTTTCATGCAGAATTATCCGATTTTCTTTAAATTTTGTATATAGGCTCATTGTGATAAGGCACTTCCCTAATTAGTTTTGGGTGTTCATTGGATAAGTATAAAGGGGGAA
Organism: Maratus michaelseni; assembly: GCA_963931845.1. Taxonomy (NCBI): domain Eukaryota; kingdom Metazoa; phylum Arthropoda; class Arachnida; order Araneae; family Salticidae; genus Maratus; species Maratus michaelseni. The sequence continues at coordinate 173,861,387 of OZ007597.1, read as the reverse complement.
ACGGGGGGGGGGGCTCACCTACCTTAATTTAGATAAATGGGTTTTTCATGCAGAATTATCCGATTTTCTTTAAATTTTGTATATAGATTCATTGTGGTAAGGCGCTTGCCAGAATAGTTTTGGGTTTTCATTTGTTAAGTATAAAGGGGGAAACGGGGGGGGGGGGGCTCACCTACCTTAATTTAGATAAATGGGTTTTTCAAGCAAAATTATCCGATTTTTTTCAAATTTTGTGTATAAATTCATTGAGGTAAGGCGCTTTTCTGATTAGATTTTGGGGGTTTATTGGTTAAGTATAAAGGGTGGAAACGGGTGCTTATCCCCTCCCCCCTTAATATATTGTCGATTTCTTTATTTTTCGAGTGGCATTATTCTTTGAAAAAATAGCATAATATACAATTAGTGTGAATAGCCTGTGAGCTCAATGCCCTCAGTTTAACTGGGCATTTTTCTTTATTTGGGAATTTTTTCTTTCGACACTAAGTAATTTTGCCAAGAATGCTTGATTGGTTCGGTGGTTGCTTCCGTTTCAGTGCTCAATTCATACGCTCAGAATCGTCATTTTTTTTAAAAACTCTTTTTAGCTTTGAGAAAGTTGATAATTCTTTACAGATAAAAAATCCTGATTTTAAAAGAGAAGGGCGGATTATTTACTATCCAAAATTTTTTATTAGATTTTTTTTTCTTTTAATTTCATTTTACTTTAATTTCATTTTAATTTCATATTTATTTGAAATAACAGTTTACTAAAAATGCGAAATGTAAAAAGACAGGCGCAGAAAAAAAAAAAAAAAAAAAAAAAAAAAAAAGGTACTAAAATTGCAATTTATATGATACAGCTGGTATAAAAGCTTCGTATTTGACATGGTGGCTACTCTTAAAATGCAAATGCTCGCTAAGACCAGCTTCTAAAAAAATCGAAATTTAACAGGCTGAAATGAGCGGAAAACGGTCTAAAATCGTTCTACATTATGATGTGATTGGATTATGCCTGGCTGTCACTCACGTAAATGATCACCCACAACAGTTTACTAAAATGCGAAATATAAAAAGACAGTCGCAAAAAAAAAAAAAAAAAAAAAAGTACTAAAATTGCAATTTATGTGGCACAGCTGGTATAGAAGCTTCGTATTTGGTATGGTGGTTACTCTTAAAATGCAAATGCTCACTAAGACCGGTTTCTAAAAAAATCGAAATTTAACAGGTGAAAATGAGAAGAAAACGGTCTAAAAAGGTTCTACATTATGATGTGATTGGTTTTATTCGGGTTAAATTGGCTTTATTTGGGTTTTATTCGGTTTTAGTGATGCTGCTGATCTAGGAAGTTTTAAGATTTCAGTGCTCGCTAAGAACGGTTTCTAAAAAAATCGAAATTAAACAAAATTAAAATAAGCTGGAAAAGTACTACAAACCTTCCAAACAATGATTTATCTGAAATTGTTAGGGATAGAAACTTGAAATTTTACATGGCTGTTACGTTAGAGACACAAATTCATCCACAGAACAGTTTTTAAAAAAGTTGAAATTTTAATGTGAGCAGAAACAAAAAGCTCTAAAATTGCAATTTCTGTGATATAGTTATTACAAAAATTTGCTTAATTAGTGTGGTTTAATTAGTAATTTCTGAATTGTCTGTGGCAGTAAAATTTTCTCTAATAAAAATAGGCCAACGAATGCCACTTGGCATTTTTCAAGAATTACGCGAGCAAAGCCGTGGGTTTTGCTAGTGTATTAATATTTTAATTGCAGTATACTATTTCTATTGTTCTTTGTCAAGTTTTTAGAAAGCGGTGTTAAATTCGCTTGAAAACATGCTATATTAAAAGAAAAAATTGAATTTTTCACAAAAATGTTAACACCTTCAAGAATATGCGTGCTATTCTTATCCAAATGCACAAAAAGAACAGGAGCTTCATAGTCATTTGCTACAGTGGCAGACCATTTTGAGCATTTTTTGTTACTTGGGTGATCCAGGGCCCAATTAACCTCTGAATTTAAGGGAAGCACGGTTTAATTTAGGGGCCCCTTTTCATTTGGTAAAAGTTTTCTTAATTCTTCATTCAAAACTCACCAAGGATGTCAATATTATTCCCAGAAGTATTTTAGGCGAGGTCACACATATTTCATTAAACAGCTCTTTTTATGTTCCCTGTATATACTTCAGGTATATTTAGTACATTGAGCTTTATGCTCAATTTCCCGGGTGGTTTCTAACAGGCAAATCAGGAAGCTAAGTGATTAATTAACTTCCTATTGATGGCATTCATATTTCCTTGTTAAATAATTTTTGAAGTAGTGCGTGAATTTCCTGTTGGATTAAGTAAACTTTCTCCCCCCCCCCCCCCAAAAAAAAAAAATAAATAAATAAATAAAATTTAAAATAAAATAAAATAAAAATAAAAGCTAGTCGTTGGGGGCCACCGTAATACTTACCCATCATAGATATGCATAATGTAAAATATTAAAATAAAAATGTGTAAACTACTTATAAAATTCATTGCAATTCAAATAAAATCGTGGCTTGATGACGTCATAAACTTTAAAGGCTCGATTACTGAATTGCTGGAAAGAAACATCCTTATAACTCCAAAAATAATAATCCTATTAACTAGCGGTTTATTGCATCTGATTAAGCGTCAAATTTCCAATTAAAATATATATTTGAAGTGAAATTTGGATGAAATACAGGGTCATGAAAAATCGAAGAGTGTGGAAAAATAGGATTCCAAATATCTCGGCAGCTCATTATCCGATCGCCTTCATGCTTTATGCAAAATTTATGTTTTTTTGATTGTCTTTTATATTCATTTCTTAAAATAAACAATTTCGAAAATTTTTATATACTTTTTATCAGAACGAATATTTCGAGAGTCCGAAAAAAATAGTTACGGTTAATCGAGGTTATTGAAATTAAATAATCTTCTTCCCATTATTACATACTAAGTACATACCAAATTGCAAGTCTCTATCTCAATTTTTTCGGGAGATAGAGCGTTTACAGACACACAGACACACACACACACAGACGGACCGCATTTTTTTTTTTTTTCTAAAAATATGTTTTTCGGAATCTCCAGGGCCTGAAACGTGTAAATCCATCAACAATTTTTTTTTTCGATTTTCAAAACGATTACAAGACTTACCCTATACTACGTATGATGGGTAAGTAATACAGGAAATGGGTATTAGAGGGCCCTGTTCCCAATCCTTTTGGAGCACTTTTTAATTTTAGAGGGGAAGTATGTGCTTCACGTGCCTTTTGGATAATCAGGCCCTGGGGTGATCGCAAATAATATTTTATTATTAAAAATTTTATTGCCCTCCCCCCTTCCCTAACTATTCTCGCGACAAAATCTTCACTCAAAATTGTGATTTCAAACATGTTCTTTACATTCTTGAAGTTCAAGAACAATTCGCAAAGAATTTCAGTCGATATTCGACAAAACGTCTAAAATCGAAAAAATCGGTCACTGCCCCTTAATTTTTGTACATCAGTGTAATTCACGGTATCTGGAATATGGTATCTCACGGTATTTGTATTCTAGATACCATGATATGTTTGCAATCTGCAAACATTACACAGTATTTTCTACATAAATGCTTTGTCCCTGAAAAAGGAGGGAAAAAATAATTCACCTTTATAAGTATAGTACCCAGTTGCATTTCTAAAATAAAATTTTGATGAGTATTTTACATATTTTTTAACATGATAATATACTCCGTGACAGAATAAATATTTATGATAAAAAATGCCATTGCGTCTGGACAGTCTGTCAAAGGGTGTTTTAAATTGACGTGACTGAGACAGCTGTTGCCTGCGACTGCACAAAAACGCACATAACTTGCTAATCAAAAATGTTTTTTTCAATCAGAATATGTGGCTATAAATATTATTATTATGCAAAAAAGGCGTGGTGACATTATGGATTCCGGAAGGAAAATTGTACTTTTTACCCATTTGATTCAAATGGGCGTGGCTAAAACAAATGTTGCCTGTGTCTGCACAAAAAATACCCATATAGTCAAGTCAATCTAGGATTTTGCTTGGAAAGTTTTGGAGCAGTTTTTCTTCTCTTTCTTGTTTTATGTTTTTTGGGGGGTGCTAAACACGAAATTCTTCTTTGCTACCTCGTATCTGGTCTGCTTAAACAGTTATAAGTGAAAAATCATAAAAAACGGGTTTTTTTTTCAGTTTTTCCCTTGTTTTTGGTAGAGGGTTAAATTTTTTTGAAAAAAAATATTGCACTAAATTAAGCTAGATCAAATTTCCTACATTTTTTATATGCAATTTTTTTTCTAAGGTTTTCGTTTTGGCATACGAGTAAAAGGAATTTTAGCGTATGTTGAAATCCTATCATCGGAGGGCGAAAGAGCGATCCAATCACTATGCATCCATTTCAGTCACCAATTTGAAGCTCTTTAGTTATAGACCAGGAGGCGGCAGCACAGACAATCACCTCATCGAGTTCACGGCTGAAATTCCAGAATTAGTTAAAACTCGATTCGCATATTAAAACGCAATCGGTCTGCCAAGTCATATCTTGGTGGAAAGCACCTTAAAACCCGATTTTAGCGATTGACTCGTAGGTTTGCCATTGTGTTTTCCTGCACCCAAAGGTATGAAAACATGGAGGACTGGGAGCAGGAACATACATTGGTAAACCTACGAGCCAACTGCTAAAATCGGATATTCAGGTGTTTTTCACCAAGATATGACTTGGCAGATCGATTGCGTTTTAATATGCGAATCGAGTTTTAACTAATTCTGGAATTTCAGTCGTGAACTCGATGAGGCGATTGTCTGTGCTGCCGCCTCCCGGTCTATTATTTGTAGTTGAATTTCCAAATATATTAAAATTTACTTACCAAGTTTTAAACCTTTTATGGCCTTTAATAAGTTTAAATTTTAAAAGAAAGTAAAAAAAAAAAAAAAAAAAAAAACTTTTTCACCTGGTAAGTTTTTAATTTTTAATTTAACCTGGTAAAAAATTATTATTATTATTATTTTAAATTGGCATTTTTACAAAAAAAATAATAATAAATAATTTTTTTAAACCTTTTAATATTTAAGTTTAAATAAAAAAAAAATTATTTGCTTGAAATTGAAGTATAAGTTCAAGATACATCAATTTTACATCATTATCAGTTTTGTTTGTTATTTTTGAAGCAATATTTTTTCTACAACCTTGCGCGCAGTGGATATCAGGCGAAAAAGATTTTTTACTCTTTTTTAAATTTAAACTTTTTTAAAATAATTAAATATGAACTGTACAACATTGAAATAATTATGTCAAATCAAGCAGATATTGATCTATTAGTGGTAAAAAATTATTTTATTGTGTGTTACATGAAATCAGAAACAAAATAAAATGTGATAGCATGCAAACTTGCATCTTCGGAGGAAAAGTAATACTACTGAAGCGAAGTAATTTGAAATCGAAGTAATTAAATTAAAAACGCATTTTGAATGCGCTTTTCGATGAATTACAGTTAATTATTTTTTAATTTATTGACCAAATTAAAAGATTCTAGTTCATTTTGTTCATTGTTACAACATTAATAAGTTTGAAAAAAATTGAGGTTCTATCTAAATTATTTTTGGAGAAATCGTGCGCGCTAGTTTGAAAATCATTGTTGTGAATTAAATGCATTTAAAGTTTTCACTCTCCATTCAAAAACAAAGAATGACGATTGCGTTTTACTTTATATCTTCGTCAATAATTATCGCCTCTGAAAAACATTGGTATCTTTCTACTCAGAATAAAATGCACTATTTACTGACATCAAAACCTTGAAATTGAATTTTTGACCATTTTAAAGGTGATCTGTCCCCTTAAGCAATTAAAGTCTTTTAGTATATATTTTGAAGGTTTTTTGGACTATAATTTATGGTGATAAAATGGACTTTCAAAATCAATGGCTCAGGTGTTGAGGATTCATGAAAAATATATCTGTCACAATATAATGTGTAGATAGTGTTACACAATAAATAATCAAACAAACAGAATTAACGAAATTTATTTTGTTTCAAGTATATAAAAGAAAAAAAAATTATTTACGCTATCTCAGCTTTACATGTTCGAAACAGCACTCATATCGGTGCTGAAGTATCACAGTTTGCATAACAATGTCTTTTTAAAAACCTGTAAAACAACTTGCGGAGCATTTAACAAAAACTGAGCACCAGTAAGTGTATTTTTTTGTAGCATTTGTGCTGTAATTGAAGTTCTGTCTTAGTCTTTTTGGCAAAAGGTATTTTTTTTAATCTACAGTATTACTCAAATTAATGGAACACATCTTAAAAATGGTAAATTTATAGATTTTAAATACACACTTTCTGAAAATAATCGCTGGGCAAAGATTTGTCGCAAAAAATATTGAATAAGTGACAGAAAAAAATGTTATTGGGCTATAATCATTTGTTTTATCTATTCATTCTGACATTTATGCACTATAATTTTGTGTATTTTAAAATAATGTAATGTTTGAATAAATAGGTAAAACTAGTCGTTGGGGCCACCGTAATACTTACCCATCATGGATAGCAGGGCTGCGGAGTCGGTGGGAAAAATGACCGACTCCGACTCCGACTCTGACTCCTGAAATTTTAAAGGAACCGACTCCGACTCCGACTCCGACTCCGGGACGTCTAAAGTACTAGTGTTGCCTGTTGATTCCGATTATTCAGATTGCTTTATTGCTGTCATTTGTTTTGAAATAGTAATAGTCGCTTTGTTAAATTTGTCATTAAATAAAGAAAATATTACTATTTAAAAAATGGCAGCAATCAAGCAATCAGAATTTAAAAAACTCAACTGGCAACACTGCAACCTGCTGTTACATTCCTGTTTGACCTTGAAGTATATGATGTGTATCTTTTTAGATGAATTATGGGTATAAGCTGTGATAGGTAGTCAAGACTAGGACTCATTTACTGCAGCGGCAAACTACTGACACTATTTTAGTATAAAAAGTTTCCCCTTTTTTCACCAAAATATGGGTGAAAGGATGTTTAATTTTGGTTTTATACCTATTCCTGCAGACCCAAACAATAGGAGGCAAAATTTTTACAATTTAAGCCTCATTTAGGGTCTCCAGAGCCCGAAAAATTACGGGGGAATGCAAGAAAAATAAAAATGAAAATTTTACTATTTTAGCATTAATTCTGTTCTCACGGCTTCTTAAATCGTGCAGAAATTTTATATTTTCAGCGTTATTAATTGTATAATTTTGGGTCCTGCAGACCCCAAATATTGAAATCTAAAGAAGTAAATAAAATGGAAATTTCACTATTTCGGATCCCGCTGACTTGGAAAAAAAAATGCAAAATGTTGTAATTTTGGAGTTATTATGTCTTCCAGACCCGAAAAATTCCAATGTAAGGGAAGAAAAATAAAGAGGAAAATTTTGTATTTCCTGCATTAACTTTATAATTTTGGCTTTATTTCGTGTCTGCAAAACCTGAATATCGGAAGGAGAAAGATGACTGAAATTTCACTATTTCATCATTATTTTGAGTACTGCAGACTCAGGGAAAAAAAAAATTATAATTTCACTTTTTTCGGGGGAGGGGGGAGTTCTATGCACACGAAAAAAAGGGGAAAAATTACTGCAATTTCAGCATTACTCTTGGTCCCACAGACCTGAAGCATCTGAGGGAAACAAGAAAACAAAAGGGAAAATTTTTCCATTACAATGATATTTCGGATTCTGTGGACTCCAAAAAGAGCAGAAACTTTCAATTTTCGCATTACCTCGGGTTCAGCAAACCCCAAAAACCGAGAGAAAGTACTGCATACTAATATAAAATATAAACTAGAGATTTCAATTAAAAGCAGTTTTCATATACACTGTAAACTGGAAAGTATATTGGACCTGTTTAACCTGGGTTTCCTTGTATATATAGTCCAAATATAAAAATAATAATTCAGTTTATAAATTTAAAATTACATAGAATTGGTTTAATTTCACTTCAAACTGTCTAAAAAACAAGCTGAAGTCTGAGTCGGATTCGGCCTGTTTTTTAGTGACTCCGTCTCCGACTCCACGACTCCGACTCCGCAGCTCTGATGGATAGGCGTAATATAAAATATAAAAATAAAACACGTGTAAACCATTTATAAAACGCATTGCAATTCGAATAAAATCCTGGCTGGATGACGTCATAAACTTTAAATGCTCTATTACTGAATTGTGTAAAAGAAACATCCTTATAACTCCAAAAATGATAATTATATAATACAGTTTACTGCGTCGGATTAAGCGTCTCATTTCCAATTAAAATATATCTTTGAATTGCAATTTGAATGAAATACAGGGTCACGAAAAATCGAAGAGTGTGGTAAATAGGATTACAAATATCTCGGCAACTCATTATTCGACCGACTTCATTTTTTATGAAAAATATATGTTTTTTTATTGTCTTTTATATTCAGTTCTTAAAATAAACAATTTCGAAAATTTTTATATACCTTTTATCAGACCAAATATTTCAAGAGTCCGAAAAAAGTACTTCCGGATTATCGAGGTTACTGAAATTCAATAAGCTTTTTCTCATTATTACATACTAAGTACATATCAAATTTCAAGTCTCTATTTCAATTTGTTCGGGAGATAGATCGTTTACAGACACACAGACAGCGGGACGGCAATTTTTTTTTTTTTTTTTTTTTTTAATATGTTTTTCGGAATCTCCAGTATCTGAAACGTGTAAATCCGTTAAATTTTTTTTTTCGATTTTTTTTTTCGATTGCAAGACTTACGATATACTACGTATGATGGGTAAGTAATAAGTGATTATGGTGATATATGATACTATAATGAATAATTTATAGAATTTTTTATGAAATAGTTTATAGCAGGAGTTCCTAAGTAAATATCTTCTCTAAAATTTTCGCATGCGATTCCCAAGAGATCCAAGGTTTTCTAGGAATGCAATAAAAAACTTAATGAAATTAGCAATTTACAACTAGTCAGATGTTCCAATCCCAAAACTTTCTTCTATCTCATACAAGTTTCAAATACACCAAAAACGAATCAGAACCAATTTATGTCAAAGTCTAATTGAATCTAAAGTTTTATTAAATTAGTGCATTAGTTCTTGACATATGACTATAGCTAAAATCGTGGAATCCAGAAAAATGCAGCATAGCTGCGCCATCTATTGGGAGATTTACACCAAAACGTAATTAAGAACAACTTATGTCAACGTCTAACTGAATCTGAAGTTAAATGAAATTCTGTGCGTTAGTTCTTGAGACATAGCTATCGTGAAAATAATGAAAAATGTAGCATGGAAGCGCCACCTGTTGGGCTGTTTACACCAAAACGTAACCAGCATCTATTCATTTCAAGGTCTAACAGAATAAGAAGTTTGATGAAATTCTGTGCATTAGTTCCTGAGATATAGCTATCGTAAAAATCATGAAAAAAGTTGTATAGCAGCGCCACCTGTTGGGCTGTTTACACCAAAACGTAATAATCATCTATTTATGTCAAGGTATAACAGAATCTGAAGTTTGATGAAATTATGTGCGTTAGTTCTTGAACTATAGCGATCAGGAAAATCTTGAAAAATGTAGCATAGCAGCGCCACATGTTGGGCGATTTACACCAAAAGCATGTACTTAATCTCAAGGATTCGGTGTGAGTCGTCGTTAATAATTGAACAGATCTCACAAGATATATTTTAATAGCATAAAGAACTGGAATTTACATACAAGAAAGCATACATTCTCAGAAATAAAACCCTCAATTTTGACGATTCCGCAAACCTTAGGCCTCATTTCGTTATTTTTGACAATCATTTCGTCACAGAGTCACGTGGTTTTTGACGAAACGCGAATCCTCAAATATCTGACGAAACTGTTTACTCGCTGTCAAAAATAAAATTCCCACTTTTGACGATTCCGCAATTCTTGAGCGTTATTTAATCATTTTTGACAATCATTTCGTCTCAAAATTAAGTGATTTTTAATGAAATGGAAAATCTCAAATATTTGACAAAAATGTTTCTCCAATCCCAGCCAGGTTATTTTTGTTGTTACAAAATCGTTAAAAAAAAAAAAAAAAATTACACGAAAGTACCAAATTTACAATATATTAATGAAAACAGAAACAAAAATATTTCATCCTTGGGAGCCGCTATAACACGAAAGTACAAAATTTCTACTTTATTTTTCGTATCTGATAATTTGCGTCTATCCTTTTTTCTAACTTTAACATTTTTGTAACGATTTTATGCATTTCCATTGCCTATTCAAAGATAAATTTTTCTAAAGGTACAGAA